>JAQPPZ010003067.1:7890000-9163750 GCA_028583015.1 Wollemia nobilis
CAGGTCTCTGTTTTTGCCGAAAAGGTCTGACTCCTTCCTCCAATTCAATTGTATGCTGCACAATCTGTTTGTTGTAACCTTTCAAATCTTCATAGCTCCAAGCTACAATGTCAGAAAACTCCTCACACAGCCGCCTGATTTTTTGTAGTTCTTCTGGGGTAGAGTCAGTTCCAACCTTGATAGCTTTGTTAGGCTCTAACTCTAATTCCATGTACTCTTTTTTGTCAATCTCGATCCGATGTTTTGTGGACCGATCATGCTGGTCGAACAAGCTCTCCAGAGTTATGAGACCCTTCGGAATGTGGTTGTTCCTTAATTGAATGAGCCCTTCAGCTCCTTCATCCTCCAAAGTTCTTCCTTCGATAGTAGCAGCTTCATGGATCAAGAAATTAACAATCTGCTCATCATTTTCAAAGACCTGCTAGAAAGTTTCTTTGTCTGGCACACTGGGCCTGTATACCATTCTAACTGTCTTGGGTTTGTTCACAACTTGTTCAACAGGGGAAAAATTAGCTCCAAGAGATGCTAACAGGTCTGCATGTTTATTCATCTCTCGGGAAACAGCTTGAATATTAAGAGCAGTAAAAAACTCAAACAAATCCCAAACCTGATTTCGATATGCTTTAAGGTAATGCTGCTTTGAAATGCATCTATTTGTAATCTGATTTACAACAAGCTCGGAATCACCAAAAATCTTGAGCTGTTCAATTCCTAACTTCCTTGCTTTCTTCAAACCCAAACACAATGCTTCATATTCAGCAACATTATTAGTACAACTCCATGTAAGACGATATGAATAAGTTCTCTGTATACCAGAAGGTGAAATTAACACAATACCTACCCCTGCTCCGTTCTTGCATCGAGCTCCATCGAAATATAGCTGCCATAATTGATCTCGTAACATCATTCCGATCAGCTTGGTTAGACAATTCTTGCTTTGTGTCACTCTCAGGTTTCTGAATGGCATAACAGCCAATTTTTGTCTCCAACATGGCATTGAAGTTAAGCATAGAAAACTGGTCATCCAAATGAAGATTATTTAAAACTTCACTCATTAAAACAGAATCTTCAGACTCTTCAATAAGCATGTGGACAGACTGCATGTCTTTTTCTGCATCTTCCAACTTCTCGATGTGAAAAGGGGAAGGCTTTTCATTTTGAATCCTGAGACGTCTACCCTTGAAAGGAATTTCTAGGTGTGAATAATATAATGCCAGATAACCCCCTAGCTTTGCAGTAAATTCCCTGGATAAACACATACTAAAGTAGGGCTCTAAATCTACCACAACAATTTCTTGAATAACAATAATTTGTGGCATTGTATGCAGGACAATGGGTACATCTTTGATTACACCTACTATTTTTACAGGCGTACCATCCAATTGCAGAACTCCAGGACTACTCCGTGTATATTCCATTCCCATTGCCTCACAAACTCCCTTGGGCATTACAGTCGTGGCAGCTCCAGAATCGATCATGCAATTATGCACAATCCAACCCTCTATTTGCAATGACAAATAAAATGGAGGTGGTCTATTTTTCCCAGTAGCAGAGGTGGGTAAGGTTTGAGCATACACTGTCTGGGTAGGACCTTTTTCATTATCTTTGACAGATTTTAATGATTCCTCGTAATAAGTCTACTTGACCGGGTAACTGCAAAGCATCATAGAGGCTTACCTTAGCTGGGGTCTTCTTAAGCTCTTCAACAATATTGTATGAAACTGTAGTAAGGTCTTTCTTCTCAGCAGGTTGTTCAAATCTGGTACGATACTGCTGTGTAGCTTCCACCCTTAGCCTCTTTGTCAGTGATGGATACTTCAACTTTTCACGAGCTTGCTCCTCTGCTTCTGATCTTACTGGTGCAGCTGCAGCCTTTTCTTGAACTCTGTAGGGAGCAGGATCTTTTGGTAAAATAGGTGCATCAGACTTTGGAACTGGCACAGGAGCCTTCACTGGCTTCTTCACCTCAGCAGGTACTTTCAAAGGCGCTAAATCAGCAGGATCAACAGTTACAGGCTTCTTTCCAGTTCTTGTCAGAACTGAAACTTGATCTTCCACTGCAGTCATCAAACTATGACCAGCTTCTGAGATCATGTTAACTTGTCCGCCTGAAGAGCTAGCAGCCAATGTCTGCACATAATTTAGATGGACCATACAAGTATCTTCTCCATGAGGGTCATTGCAGGTTGAGCACCAATACATTCTGTCTGCAAGAGCTGGATCTTCATTTACTAAAGCAGTTAAGCCTTTTTCAGGTGCTTTACTTGTGGAGGCAGCTTGATCTCTAGTGATTGCAGGAGGTTGAAATCTCCTTGGCTGGAAATCTCTCTCAGCCTGCTTCCTCTCAATGAGTGTGATCTTGTTTCCCATGGCTCTAATTGCCGAATTTGCAGACTTCACCTCTTGCAATAATGCAGTATATGGATCAGGGTTCACAGGTGTAGGAGGTGCTGGCAAGGGCAAAGGAGCTGGTGGTGCTGGCAAAGCTGGAAATGAAGTGGAAATGGGAGATGGCTGAGTGCTGGGTGCAGGAAGCGGTAAAGGAGCTAAAGTAGGCAACTGAGGAGCTGGGACAGGTGCAATCTGAGGTGCTTTGGAGCTCCATGATGGTGTAGGATACATTGATGGCATGGGCTGTGGTTGTGAACCAGCATATAAATACTGAGGCAAATCAGGAATTATAGGCATAGTTACCTTTGGTGGAAGTCTCCCTACAGCAACCAAATCAGCTTCTGCTTTGATGGCTTGCTCAAACAACTCTGGAAATGTTGTCACATTGGACTGCCGAACAGCCCAGCCGATATCTGAGTTGAATGCTCTAAGATAGTACAGTGCAGCCAATTCATCAGCAGGCCGAAGACCTTCAAGAATTCTATGCCAGGTTCTGGTAAATCGGACGTTGAAATCAGCTATTTCCTCCTGTGGATGCCTCTGTATTACAGTAAACTGATTCAACAATGAGAAGGGGTCAGCCTGTTCATGAAAATTTTTGACCAGCAGATCACCGAATTGATCCCACGATGTTATAGTGCCTGGTGGCAGCGTTCGGTACCAAAACAACAATTTGCCTCTCAAAGAGCATACCAACAACTTCACCATTACATCTTCATCAGTAATATCATGGATGGCTGCTAGAGAAGCCACATCATTTATGTGTTCATAAGCTGTCTTACCCGTACCGTCATAAGTGGGCAAAGCTTTCAGTGCAGCCTGAGGGACTGGATTCTGAGCCTGCAAGTTCAAGGCTCCCGAACTGTTCCATGCCAAGAACTTCCTGGGTGGAGGTGGAGGATATTGTGCCATTGGAACTAGTGGATATGGTTGGGAAAATGAAACACTAGCAACAACACCAGGGTTCTGTGTAGCAGAAGATGGAAGGGATGAGGAAACTAACCTAGAATGCTCACCACTTCTTGAACTGTCAAGTTCGAAAAATTCGACAAGATCGCCAAATTTCTTGGACTGTGATCTCGTGATCATGAATAATTTTTGAATTCAGCAGAGTCACCAAATGCTCTAATTTTACAGTATAAAGGCGAACATTAGACCTTCGATACTATGGGATCTTTTAGAGACAGAAGAAATCTGTCCCACCGGGCGTGCCAAAAACTGTTGGTCACGAATCTGCCACAGGAAAGGATTTTTACAAGTGCGCCCTAGACCCGGCCAACATTGAAAGGCTGGAAGCAAGAAATGGCTCCCAGACCAATCTCCAGAGTGGGCTGGTTCCCTTTACTAATCTAAATTTCTGTTTGAAGATAAGGGTTGCTGGAAAGAAATTAAAAGTTGCAGAAAGAAATGGAAATATGGCCGCAGGCCGGAGTTATGGGATCGGAAGAACAACAACAGAAAACTTAAAGTGCAAGCAACAACAAGCAACAAAAGATAATGACTCAACTCTCACACAACTGTATGCAGAAAATCTCTCCAAGATTACACTCCAGGAATCATATCCTTACAAGCAAGATTCAAATCCAATATGCAGAATTTGAATGTAACAACACTTAAGGAATATAAATTCTATTAGAAATGCAAAAGGAACAGAAAAGACAATCACCCAAACAACTGCTTGAAAAATCTGAAGCCAATACTTTATTCTCGCAAATGCACTTCCAGTTTTTAGCAAAACTTCCAACCCTTTGCAATGAAGTTTACATTGGTTTTTATAGAGGGCCGTCCTCTTTGCAGCATTTAATGTTTGCCACCGACCTTCTTGAGATCTACAATTATGCCACGGAAAATAAGCACATGATCCCCTTAATCGCAGCCTTGAAGCACCATAAAATTGAATGCAATTAGACGTCAGCGGTCACCTTCATTAAATTTGCCTTTGAACATGTGCATGAAACCGTTGAAACAACCCACGAACAGCAGCCTCGAACAAATAAAACCTTCAATTTTGGTGGCCTGGACGCTTCTTCAACCTTGACCGCATGGGAAATCCGCAAAACATTTAATTCGGGCTAGCATTTAATCATCGAAAACCCAAAAAAAACTTCTCGGCCGTTCATACTGTGTTTTGGCGGGAAACTGCGCAGGTCGCGAAAACGAGACGGGTCGTGAAAATGCGACACTTTTTTGATACCGTACACTTTGACTGTTCAAACCCGTGAAAATCCTCCCTGTCGCGATATCGCTGCATAATCGGCTTCATCTTTTCTATCGCTAGCTCATTCCGCGAAAATGGCACATCGGGCGATCTCTCAACACCTTTTGTCTCTTTTGGTCCTCCCTTCGCTATGTCCCGCGAAAACGGAACATGTAGCGATATCGCTACATGTTTCAAGCACTTTGTACGGTCTTGCCGATGGGTCGCGAAAATGCGACACTTTTTGCTTCTTAAATGCCTTTGACTTTCCTTGTCGCCACTTCGCTGCATACTTGAATACTTAGTCATTTTTCGATCAATGCGTCATGAAATCAATATTATCACCATGTCTCTTGCTCTTCTCATTCCCTGTCGTAGAATCGCTGCAAATTTATCTCGCTTGGCCCTCTTGTCAAAAGTGCAGCGAGTCGCTGCAACTTTTATGTCTTTGCTCTTCAGACCAAAATGGCCGCGATTCTGAGACAAGTAGCGATTTCGCTACATATGTCTCCTTCCGTACCAATCGCCACCCTTTTGTCGCGAAAATGCGACGTCTTTTGCTTTACGGGACCTTCTTCCAAAAGATGCAGCGAATCGCTGCAACTTCTACTTTAGACTCCCGTAGCGACCAACCCCCGCGATTTTGGAACGTTGCAGCGCATCGCTGCAACTTTTCGCCTTGTGTACTTTTTCCAAAACGTGCAGCGCATCGCTGCAGTTTTAGCACTTAAGCCTTTTTGCAACTAAGCCTTCCGCGCCTTTGAAACGTGCAGCGCATCGCTGCAACCTCCACCTCGAACTCCCTTTGCAACCAACATGCAGCGAAAATGGAACATTGCAGCGCATCGCTGCACTTTTCGACACTTGGACTTTGAAGTCACCCGACCCGCGATTTTGGAACATGTCAGCGAATCGCTGCAATTTCTGGACTTAGTCTTTTTTGCTCCTTTATTCTTCAAAACCGCATCAAAGCCAAAATCAAAGTTAGATTTGCAACAATTAACACATTAGTACTTCAATCAAAATCAATGTGGCAAAAATGCCAACAATACCATGCAAGGCAACATGTATGTCCTACCCCTAGGGGGATGCAACATTGTACTAGGCGTACAATGGTTAAGAACCTTGGGCGTAGTCCAATGGGAATTTGATGAACTATGGATGAAATTCACAGCAAAGAACCAAACCTATATTATCCAAGGCCTGAAATCAGGACCTTCCCAAATCGTCAGCTCGCATAGAATGGAGAAAATTATCCGAAAAGGGAACAAAGGAATGGTCGCTCAATTATTTTCAATTCAACCTAGTCACAAAAAAGACAAGACACCAGAGTTACAAAAAATTTTAGACCACCATAAGGCGGTATTCAATGAACCAAAAGGACTACCTCCACAATGAAGTCACGATCACACTATTCCACTATTTCCAGGGCATCAACCTCCTAATATTAGACCTTATCGTTATCCATACCTCCAAAAGATTGAAATAGAGAAATTAGTACAAGAGCTTCTTACGGTAGGATTCATTAGACCTAGCAAAAGCCCTTACTTCTCTCCAATTATTTTAGTTAGGAAAAAGGATGGTTCATGGCGTTTATGTGTCAATTTTCGAGCGCTTAATAAAATGACCATCAAAGATAAATTTCCTATTCCGGTCATAGACAAGCTACTAGATGAACTCCACGGGGCGGCTTACTTTTCCAAATTGGACTTACGATCAAGCTACCACAAAATATGAGTCGTTGAAAATGATATTCCTAAGACGGCCTTTCGCACTCACGAAGGGCACTACGAATTCTTGGTGATGCCATTTGGCCTTACCAACACTCCTTCTACCTTTCAAAGTCTAATGAATAAGGTATTTCACCCTTTCCTTCGTAAATTTATATTAGTTTTCTTTGATGACATTTTGATTTATAGCAAAACATGGGAAGAACATTTGGACCATGTTAGACAAGCGTTCCAAATCTTGAAAGAAAATCAACTTTATGCAAATAGATCAAAGTGTTCCTTTGGGAAACAAGAAATTGAATACTTAGGGCTTATTGTCTCAAAGGAAGGCGTGATGGTAGATCCTTCCAAAATTGAGGAAGTGAAAAATTGGCCTATTCCAAAAATCATAAAGGCTCTACGTGGGTTTCTTGGATTAACGGGATATTATAGAAAATTTGTCCAAAATTATGGTAAAATCGCTACTCCTCTAACAAAATTACTTAAGAAAAATGCTTTCAAATGGTTGCCTAAAGCAGACGAGGCCTTTATCACCTTGAAAACTGCAATGTGTACCACCCCTGTTCTAGCCATGCCCAACTTTTCTAAACCATTCATCATTGAAAGTGATGCTTCAGGAATAGGAATGGGAGCCGTACTCATGCAGGATGAAAGACCTCTAGCTTTTATAAGCAAATCATTTTCTCCTAAGAATTTAGCTCGCTCTACATATGAAAAAGAGATGTTGGCGATTGTCCATGCTATTCAACATTGGAGGCCTTACCTTATTGGCCAACATTTCATTATATGCATCGACCATCATAGCTTGAAGTATTTTTTGGAACAAAGGGCTAATACCCCGGAACAACAAAAATGGGTTACTAAACTTCTTGGCTATGAATATGAAATTACATATAAAAAGGGCAAGGAAAACATGGTAGCTGATGCACTTTCTAGAAAATTTGAAGATATGCCTCAAGTCCATGCTCTTTCCTCCCATATTCCTAAATGAGTAGATGAGGTGCATGAAGAATGGATAAATGATCCTATTACCCACACCTTAATTCAACAACTTCAACATAATCCTAGTAGAAAACCTCCATACACTTGGAAGGACAATATATTAAGATACAAAGGGAGGATGGTCCTCACCCCCAATTCAACTTATCAAAGGAAACTTCTTCATGAGTTACATACCTCACCCATTGTAGGCCACTCAGGGTTCTTAAAAACCTATAAAAGAGCCACTACCTCCTTCTATTGGGTAGGAATGAAAAATTACATCAAAAACTTTGTAAAAGAATGTGAAGTGTGCCAAAGACAAAAGGGGGAGACCATCGCTATTCTCGGATTACTTCAACCTCTTCCTATACCCACCAAAACATGGGCAGATATTTCTATGGACTTTATTGAAGGATTACCTAAATCAGGCGGAAAAACAACCATTTTCGTAGTCATTGATCGTTTATCTAAATACACCCATTTTTGTCCAGTGGCTCATCCTTATACCGCTAGCACTATAGCCCACCTCTTCCTCGATAACATATTTAAATTACATGGTATGCCCTCCATAATTATTAGTGATCGCGACCCAATTTTCACTAGTACCTTTTGGAAGGAATTATTCAAATTACAAGGTACTCAACTTCGTATGAGCTCCGCTTACCATCCTCAAACCGATGGCCAAACCAAAGTTTTAAATAAATGCTTGGAAACATAACTTCGATGTTTTTTTTCTACTCAACCACTCCATTGGGTAAGGTGGATTTCACTAGCAAAATGGTGGTATAACACTTCATACCATACGCCCATCAAAATGACTCCTTACAAAGCACTATATGGTCAAACACCACCATCCCTCACTTCCTATATTCCAGGGACTACAAAAGTCCATGCAGTGGAAATGGAACTTGATAATCTAGAGGACATACTACAGACCCTAAAAGAGAACCTACACACCGCCCAACATCGCATGAAGCAACAAGCCGATCAACATAGAAGCGAACGTAGTTTCCACGAGGGTGATATGGTTTTCTTACGTCTCCAACCTTACCGGCAAACCTCTCTTAAACAAAAAGGTTCTTAGAAGTTAGCACCCAAATTTTATGGGCCATATAAAGTTCTCCAACGTATTGGGACCGTTGCTTACAAAATTGAGCTTCCTCCCTCTTCCAAACTTCACCCCGTATTTCATGTATCTTGCCTTAAGCTTGCAATCGGAACACATATCACGACACAAACCACTCTTCCAGAATTCTTTGCGGATGGAGTACTTTTAGTCGAGCTAGAAGCTATCTTGGATCGCCGCTCTCGTCACCTTTGTACTCGCGATATCACAAAAGTTTTAATCCATTGGAAAGGTCTACCTTTATAATACGCGACGTGGGAAACTCTTCACGATATCCAGCAGCAATTTCCAAATTTCTAGCTTTGAGGACAAAGCTCCTTTAAGGGGGGTGGCATGTTAGGACCCTCCTAACATATTGTAATTATATTTATCAGGGGTGCATCTTTCCAATCACACCCCATCCTTCATATTTATGGTACATCACCATATTCATTTTAAAACATCAAATACATACATTTATATATATATCAATATTGCAGGTTAAACTCAATATTTTCCAAAAGCGATTCTTATCCAAAAACGATACACTTATTTCTGATTTAATTCTAACTTTCACATTGCTTTGGTTTGCTGGTGTCTTAACACACTCAAGGGTAAATAAATAAAATAGCTTTAGACTCTTATCATTATTAAATAAATAAAATAATAAAATAAATATTAAATAAATAAATAAATAAATATATATGTATATATAATGAAAATGAAATAAATCAAAATAAAATGCTTAGACATCATTAGCATTGCACTAACTGAGACTGGCCATGACAAACAACCTGGATGAATGAACCCAACTAGTGGGCATGGCACTCACTCGGAATGACCATGGTGAACAACCTGGATGAACGAACAATGAGAAAAAAATGATGATTCAAACATGGTGATGAAGACATGGAACTAGACTAAACCTAACATGAATGGCATATTCTAATCATGACATGGTGGTAACATGATGAGGACTATAACTACGACACATGGCATACTATGGGAAGATAAGTATGACATGATGATAACTCCAAGTATGACACATGGTGCATTTACATGATGTGGTCATATACCATTTAGTAGCCACCATGATGTGGTCATATACCATTATGCATTATGTTCATTTTATACCATTGTACTTAACTTTGCATCCTAAATGTGGGATAAAAGCAAAGTAACTTATGAGACTAGTGTTCTTCAGGTAAACTCGAGCCATAGTTCACTATGAACAAGCTTCATATAGATGAGAATTATCACCCCAGTTGGTTTAATTATCTTAGTAGAAATATTTAGGATTTACATCACCTAAATGAATTACAAGTTAAGACACAAATGTACTATGTTTGTTTTAGGGATTTTGAGATACGATGATAGTATCGCACAGTATCTAAGCATCATAATATTAATAAAATAATTATAAAATTTCAAGTGTGTGATAGTGTATTTAGTGATTTATGTGGTCTCGATGGACATAAGTGCATCGGGTGTAAAATATAATTTATTTTACTAGCTTCTGACAAATAATTGTATTGACAGAATGACATTAAGTTTTAGGTTGCAACAAAATAATTAGCAAAGTTTTATTATTTATGGTGAATTCATATAGAATATCATGTAAATAATCCAAGAAGGAACTATGGGAAACCAGTGAAGTAAGAATAAAATACCTCATTTGTAGCTTACAGTGATAAAAAATACTTGCAGATGTGAATACCATACCCGAAATTGGTTCACATCGAACATTTTTGGTAAATGCAATCTCATCAGTCTAAAATACTTAGGGACTCTAGTCAACTTCATTGCAACTTGTGATGTTTATTATCGAAGGTGCGTATTTTGTCAAATAGTTGAATATTAATGAATCCTGTGGATGCTTGAAAGAGCTGTTATGGGTACCGCAATCAGGCTGCAAGGTTACTTTAATCTTATACAATGTTAAACCTATAAATCATCATTATTTTCTGGTGATGGGAGGTGTATCTATGCATAACAAGGCATATCTTTTTTTAAAGTGATGATGGTTTATCATACTATTTGGAAACACCCTATTAGAAGATAAAGGATTTAATTCCACTAGAATGAGGAGGAAATGTATCATACACTATCATATGGAAGTCTCTAATAAAAAAATCACTATAGTTTGATAGCTACATTCTTAAATTCTGTGTAGGTGGTGACTGTGTATCCTTTGGTTTACATGATTTTTTAATATGAAAGACATTGCATCGAATTGCATATGTTCATAGAGGCCAAGGTCATGGACTTGAGGTTGTTTGATGCAAGTGGTGAGCTATGGGGATGCACTAAAAAAATAGTAAAATGGAAGTCCCATTCTCATGAAGATGTGTTTTGACCAGTTTTAAAGATGTTTATGTAAATGGTGAGGATGATATGATCATTTTAGTGGACAACAAGATGTTAGTTTTGATGAATTTTTGATGACATATAAATTATACGTGGTGGCATTGCTCATGTGGAGTTAGATGTTAAGAGGCTCGAGACTAAGAATGAGCCTCTTAGCTTAGTCCCTCCCCCACATCCTGATGAGGTGATTAATTCTAGGGTGGGAGTAAAACTCCCATTAGGCACTGATCATCATCAGCATCTATAACTTCCTTTTCGGGCCTTCTCTTGAACTCTTTGTCCATATTCCTGTTCTTGTCACTTTTCTCGTTCTTGTTCTCATCCCTATTCTTGTCCATGCCTTGATCCTTGGACCTGATCATGCCACTGTTCTTGTTCCTATATTCTAGAATTTCAGCTCTACACTTTTTGATTATGTGACCTTCATTGTTGCACTTGAAACACTTGACGATGTTGTTTCTCTGAGGTAAACCTGATCTTTGAATCCACCAATTCTGACCAAACCTGTTCTGACCAAACCTGTTCTGATCAAACCTGTTCCTATTATTTGCCTTGCAATAAACTACCTTGTGCCCAAACTGTTGACAAGAGTAGCAATACCCTTGAAATAAACTAGCACTTCTGAAATTGTCATTTACCTTCTTCACTTGAGCCATGCAATGTGAAGCCATGTGACCAAACTTGTGACAAACAAAACATCTGCCTTGAAACTTTTCTTTATTTGACCTCTTAGGTTTTGAAAACTTCTTCTCATTCTGAATTTTGTTTTCTTTTTCTGTGCATCTATCATTCAAGGACTCCTTTTTTGAAATACTTTCCTCATCAGAACTCTCTTCCTTTTGGAGTCTCTTACTAGACTCTCCAACTTGTTCCTTGTGTGGCTTAAAAAAACCAAGGCCTATTTTATCTGTTGTCTTTCTTTGACCTTTGATGAGTGACTTAACCTTTTTGGAGCTATCTTGAAACCTCGTAAAGCTTATCCTTGTACTCTTTAGTTTCCTCTTTGAAAGAAGCCATTTTCTGTTCTAACTCACTATACTCAAGAACCTTAGACTCTAACTCATCCTTGAGTTCTTGTGTCTTAGCTATAGAGAAGTCAAGACTTTCTATAAGATCATCTCTCTCCATACAACATTCATCTAACTTATCCTTGAGACTAGCATTCTTCTTTCTTTCCTTTTTCAAAGCACTAAGAGAACTAATAAGTTCACCTTCAAGATCTACTTCACCTTCTTCTATATCTTCCTCTATTTGTTTGCTTTTTGAATCATCAAAGCCTTTTTCAGATTTCTTATCACTAGACGTGCTACCCTTTTCAAAAACCATACATGCATCTTCCTTATAGTTTTCTGAAGCATCCTCATACATACTAGAAACCAAATCATTATTTGTGTAATCATCCTCAAGGTGACCAAAGTTTCCACATCTAAGACATTTCATGATAATGAATCTATGTTTCGGTTCTTCATATTTTTCTGATACGAACAACATCTCATTTTCATTATCACTTGAAGAACTTTCACTATCACTACTAGAACACTTACTTGCTTTTTCTAGGTAGAAACTCTTCTTGTGCTTGTGAGAATACCTCTTTCCTTGATTATTGTGCTCATATTTGTTCTTCCTGTGATGCTTGTGCTTTTTAGAATCCTTGCTCTTAGAATCTCGTTTATCTTCATCACTTTCATTCTTGGGAACAAGACGATCAGTAGCATAATGACCAAACTTTCCACAATTGAAACATCTTATATTTTTCATACTTTTGTTCTTTCTAGAGAACTTGCCTTTCTTGTTGTAATATGCCTCTTCATTACTAGAAGACTCATCACTATCTTGAAGCTATTTACCCTTGGATTTCTTGGTAGCCTTGAAAGCTGCCTCTTTCTTGACATCAACCTTCACTTGAGTTCTCAACTCAAATGCTAAAAGTATACTATGGAGTTCATCCTTTTTCAACTTATCCAAATCTTTAGCTTCCTCAATAGCAAAAATCTTTTCACTAAATCTATTAGGAAGAGATCTTAAAATCTTATCACAAACATCATTTTTAGCAAGCTCAAGACCTAAGTCTTTCATGGAGTTAACAACCTCATCCATACGAAGCATGTAGTCACTAATATTTTCATCATCATTCATCTTGAGTTGTTCAAACATACCTTTGAAGTGTCTCAACTTGGCCTTTCTGACATTTGTATCACCTGTATGAACCACCTTCAACTGTTTCCACATTTCACTAGCTATCTTGCAATGAATCACTTTGGTGAGATTTGCTTTCTGTAAGCCTTTTAGGATTGCATTCATTGCTTTTGAATTGTTGTGATGTAGGAGCCTTTCTTCTTTAGTATTAGGACCATGTTCAGGAATAGTGTACTCATCTTCAATCACTTCCCAAACCTCATTCCCAAGTGCCATTAGATGAACCTTCATCCTTGCACTCCAAAGACCAAAATTTGACCCATCAAGAATAGGTGCTACATTGCCACTGAATGATCCATTGTGTTATTTACTAGCTTTTCCTTCAAGCTATTAAAATTTTCGAAAGCACCGACTCTGATACCAATTGAAGAACACAAGATTATACTGAGAGGGGGGGTGAACAGTATAAGACCTCTTTTTACTTTTTCCTTTATACCTCAAAACAATAAAGCAATATACCTAAAGAAATATCAAAGCAATGCACAATATCATCCACAAAGTGACACCAATTTTAATGTGGTTCACCCAAAATGGCTAGGCTACGTCCACAAAACTTTTCTCTAAAATTTATCTCAAAGTTCTTTGGGAATCCTTCCCAATTACAATTTTTATGAGCCTCATCCCAAAGGAGATACCTTCCCCTAATCAGAATTTATGAGCCTCTGCTCAAAGGAGATACCTTCCCCTCTGCTCTAGAAATGATCCCTCAGAAGATCAACTGCCTCTACCTCTTGCCAACATGTGGAACTCCTTTCCACCGAAGACCTCTTGTCCTCAATGCTTAGCCTAAGAGACATCTACCTTCTACGATCACATCCACAGTAGCTTAGCAACCTGTACCAAACACAGTTAGTCGGTCTAGTACAAGTCTTCATCTGTCTGTCAGATCTATTCAATGCTTGAACAAATAAATCCTCTGCACACAAGCCTTCTCAAAGACTTGCCAAATCTATCCTCAGGTTCTTCTCAAAGGACCAGTGCACCTCTGTCCTCAAGTTCTCTAATAGAACTATCAAACTCAGTTCAAAAGTCCTCTGCTAGGACCTGTCCAAATATGCTCACAAGTCCCCATTGAAACCTGTCCAAAACTACTCACAAGTCCCCACCGGAACCTGTCCAAGACTGCTCACAAGTCCCCATTGGAACCTGTCCAAAACTACTCACAAGTCACCACCGGAACCTATCCAAGACTGCTCACAAGTCCCCACCGGAACCTATCCAAAAACTCAGCAAGCTCACTAAGAAAAAAAACTTTCTTAGTAGGAAATCACAAGGTAAATTGTTAGAGACCCAATGTGATTTTTCAAACTCATAGAAGCATAAAGAGAATTGTTAGAGACTCAATATGTTCTATACTCAACTCCCAATCTCAAAACTCTACTTAAATCAACTCAGCTCAAACTCAATCTCAAATCTGAAAACTCAACTCAATATCTAAAATGGATAGGATAGAATGCTTTATTTCAAGAACATGAAACCCCAACAATTGCCAACTATGCAAAGAATCACATAACAATGATACTCATGTTCTTTTCACAATCAATTAGGGCTTCAACAACAATGCTCATCAAACAAGGTTCAATCAACACCATTCATCTCAAAACACAACCTTGAAGCATTTCACAATCAACATTAGAAAAGGAAACAAGTAGAACTCCTTTTCTCTCCAATATTGTTTGAACAAAAAGCATCCACCAACTCAAATCACAATAACACAAAACAACTTTTCAAATCATCAACAAGGGAGTAAGCCCAACACTTTAACCAAGTAAAGAATAGCTTGATTATTACCAATTTAATGAAAGCAAATGTCAATCTCAAAGCTGCCCACTTAAGGTTTCACAACTTCACACAAGAAGCAATTTTAACCTTAAAACATCATGCTTTCATTACTATAATCAACCAAAAGCACTCTCAACATTACAAGAAAAATTTATTCCTTATACACCTTATTTCTCCCTTATAGTCTTATCAAAAATAAAATTTATCTCTCATAAGAATGCAATAAGATATTTCAAACAACACCTTCAAAAGAATATTTTATCAAAATAAAACAAGCTTTAAAATCCTTATAACTCCTAAGATGTTTTTCCCTCTAATAAAATTCCTCCATCCGTAAAATACACTTAGCAAAAATTAATTTCGAAAATACCTTGGCCAACATCAAAAATCATGCTATGGAGAAATTGCGCACAAATTCTAACACCACCCGCTGCGTCCACTTCATGATGAAAAACCCTTTCACGTTATTCGAATGCGAAACCTCCTGTTCGGGTAGCACGCCAACAGCCTAGCCGCTACCGATGTGCCAAAGGCGCCCGATGAGGTTTAAACCTCACGCTGTTAGCCTTGTTCCTTATGCACCAGGGATTAAATAAAACAACAATGCCTCCCTTTCTTCTGACGTGAACACGAAGACGAAAACCTTACGGTGGATGGGATAATTCTTGATTTTCATCGAGGGAGATTTATATGCATTTTTACCATAATCTCTTGACGTCGGCGAGGAGTTTAACACATCGACGGAGGTCTTGGCTAGTGCCCACAATCTTAAAACATAGCACCATGGGTTAGGATAACCCATTGCAAACAATAATTTAATATTTATTTAAAAATAATTAAAGGGAACCTTAACAAGGTTTTTAATTATTTAAATAAATACTTCCTCCTGGACCCAAATGCATTAAACTAATGCATCCACCGTAATATTTAAACCTCGCCAACTTGGGGTTTACAAAAGACCTTTGAAACTGTCATGCCGTAACCTTCATCAAAACAAATTATTTGACATCAAATCAAATTCCTTCAAGAGCTTCTTGACATCAATGACAACTTATACACTTGAGCAAAGGCAATGTACCCAAAGTACCCAAAATTGCCAACACATTTTTCATCACATGTCCAAGGTTTTTAGTTCTCGAATGGAGATATACGTGGAGGCAGTAGTTAGAATCTATATAAGGTTGTAGCGGTTACAAGTTGAATAAATATGTCATTATGATGATTACCATAACAAGCGAAGGTAAAAGTAATAATACGAAGTTGAAGGATTTCTTGTTGGAGAAGATGTTATGAAATAAAACAAGAGGAAGAGAAAATTAAGGGGATTTTGTTTAAAATTATTAAATAGTTATTCAAACCCAAAAAGAAGGGTCAGAGAATTGTTGGCAACGAGTTGCACGTTGGAAATCATTTGTTTGAAGATTTCTCCTCCCAAGTTGCTAGACTGCACCAAATTTCACCATTGGAAGCCATTGAAACATAGTATGCTACAAGTGTATTCATTTTAAATATTTCTTTTGGCAATATATTGGAAATTTTAGTGAGTTTTATGCATGTGGATGGTAAACTTATCTATTTTTTTAATATATTACACTATTTTACCTTAGAATATTGCACCTCATTAATTATGTATTGTGTGAAGACGAATCACACTAATGTTTTTTTAAATGCAAGATATCGATGCATGTAGGTTAAGTTTAAAATTTTAAAGTTACAACTTGTTTTCTATTTATTTTATTTTCTCTAGCCCTATCCTTTTACATTTGTTTAAGCTCATCAATTACAAAATACAATAAATAAATAAATAATTAAAAATCCCAAAAATGGAAGAATGGCAATTTCAAATTTGCATTTAAAATTTTAATTTTACACAAATTCACATTTTTTAAGGAAATTCGAAATTTTAAACTTTGCACATTTTTTCAAGCAATCAAATCAACTTCATTTTATGTAAAATGGAAATTTCAATAAATTCCAATTTTTCATTCAAACAAATAGTTAAGGTGATATTCCAAAGCTTCTACATTGCAAAGTTATATTTTAGTTATTTTATTTTATGCTCAAACAAATCTTTAAAAAGATAAAATTTGTTAACAAAAGAAGATAAAATATGCTTAACAAAAGAAGATAAAATCTGCTTAACAAAAGAAGATAAAATTTGTTAACAAAAGAAGATAAAATCTGCTTAACAAAGGAAGATAAAATTTGGTTAACAAAATAAGATAAAATGGATTAAAAATTTGAGATAAAATTGATTAAATCACCATTCAAATATTGTTATTTCAAAGTAGATAGTTGATCAATAATGTCACAAATTTACAAATTCCATGAACAACAAAGTCATTGCAAATAAAATCAACACCAAAATCAAGTCTCTTTTTAATAGGTATATGCTACACTGAGGTATCCAATTAATTTTGACTTTTCACATTTTACTAAGCATTGCAAGTAAGTTTAACACATTAAAGGAACCTTGGGAAATTACAAATATTTTCTTTAAAGAGAGGATATCTGGGTAGAATTATCACTATGAGTATAGTTCTGCAATTGGGAAAATTATCACTCAACAAAATTGGTGCTAGAGGGAGGGCTTACTTGGTTTATTTATTGTTACTTAAATGCTAAGTTGTTCATTGTTACTTGAGAGCTCTGAATTGCTGATTTTTTGTAAGCCCTCAATATGCAATAGAATTGGTACTAGAAGGAGGGATTAACTAAAGGTATTAGCTTTGGCTAACAAGTTTTTTTTTAAGGTTGTTCACATTTAATGATTGGAAAATTATCTAATTGATGATGCATTGATTCCAAAATTTTACAAATTCAAGAATATTCCTTATTTTTAGGATTTGATTGATGCCTTATAATGCACATGATGATTTATCAATTAAATTGTTAAAATTGCAATTCTTTTATTTCAATAGTACTAAGCACTTGTTTTTTTCATTGCTAAGGCTTATTTTTTTCATTGCTAAGGTTGGAACCAAAAACCATAATCACAATACCTAGGATTATGAAGAGACTATTTTCCATAGTTAGTCTCACAATGACACTGAGAGGGGGGGGTGAATCAGTGTAGCTCTTTAAAACTTAAATATTCAACTCTTAAAGCTGAAACAATGAAAAATTAAAACCAAATAAAACAAATACAACAAGAGAGCATCACACCACAAGATGTACCGAGGTTCACCGATTTGGCTACTCCTAAAAAATTGACTGTTTGGACTCCCATCCAAATCTAGCCTTTACAAAGCAACAACTTTACAATCAATTTACCAGCATCCACTGGAATGAGAACCAACCCCTGATTTATCTACACCAATAGAAAGGAGCACCAACCCCTGATTTATCTGCACCAATAGAAAGGAGCACCAACCCCTAATTTATCTTCACCAAAAGAAAGGAGCACCAACCCCTAATTTACCAGCACCAACTGGAACGAGCACCAACCCTTGATTTATCTATACCAATAGAAAGGAGCACCAACCCCTAATTTATCTGCACCAATAGAAAGGAGCACCAACCCCTGATTTACCAGCACCAACTGGAAGGAGCACCAACCCCTAATTTATCTGCACCAACAGAAAGGAGCACCAACCACTGATTTACCAGCACCAACTAGAAGGAGCACCAACCCCTGATGCCAAGAACCAACTTGGACTTCAATATTGAACCTAGAATATTGACATAGAAATGCCTTCACTTTTACAAGACCCTGACTGGTCTATTGCTTACTCAACCTCTCTCAGAATTACCGAACATACACCCTTCTCGCTCGCCTCTCGCTCTCTTCACGCACACTAAAATTCTCCAAACAACACTCCTTTTATAACCATCCTATCTCTTTGTAACTCCAGTTGTAACTCCTTTTATTTCTCATACGCAACTTGTCAATTGTAATGCCTTCTTTATGTAACTCCTTTTGTATATATATAGTAGGCATTTCGTCAAACACGTTACATGCAATGAATTGACACCATATACTCCTACCATGACTGTTTGTCTTCTCGGTCATGACTGTTCATTTTCTCCTTTGTGAATGCATGCGTTTTGGTTTTTGAAAATGCTTTTCATTTCTATTTTGACGACTGTTCGTTTTCTCCTTCTTCGACTGTTCGTTTTCTCCACATGGGCATGCATCTGCTTCTTTCCATGACTATTCATTTTCTCCTTCCATGATTGTTCATTTTATCCTTCATGACTATTCATTTTCTTTTCCCTTGTGCATGCATTTGCTTTCTCCTTTGATGACTATTCATTTTCTTTTCCATGACTGTTCGTTTCTATTTTGAGGCTCTTCTTGAGTCACAAAAATGCAACATGTCATGATATCATATCACTTTTGTTACTCTGCCTGCCTGCCCTTCTTGAGTCGTGAAAATGCGACATGTCACGATATCGTGACTCTTTTGTTACTTTGCCTTCCTGCCCTTCTTGAGTCGCGAAAATGCGACATGTCGTGATATCGCGACTCTTTTGTTACTCTGTCTGCCTGCCCTTTTTAAGTCGCAAAAATGCGATATGTCACGATATCGTGACACTTTTTCTTTCTCTATCTTCCTACCCTTTTATAGTCACAAAAATGCGACATGTCGCGATATCACGACACTTTTTCTTTCTCTACATTTCTCTTTGCATCAAACCGCAAATATGCTACATGTCGCAATATCGTGACACTTTTTCCTTCTTGCTCTTTCTCTTTGCATCGGCCTGCAAAAATACATGTCACGATATCGTGACACTTTTTCTCCTTTCTCTTTCTCTTAGCTTTGGCCCGCAAAAATACATGTCACAATATCACGACACTTTTTCTCCTTGCTCTTTCTCTTAGCTTTGGCCCCAAAAATACAACATGTCACGATATCGCAACACTTTTTCTCCTTGCTCTTTCTCTTAGCTTTGGCCTGTGAAAATACAACATGTCGCGATATCGCGACACTTTTTCTCCTTGCATTTTCTCTTTGCTTTGGACCGCAAAAATGCAACATGTCGCAATATCGTGACACTTTTTCTCCTTGCATTTTCTCTTTCTTTTGGCCACGAAAATGCAACATGTCGTGATATCGTGACACTTTTTCTCCTTGCATTTTCTCTTCTCTTTTGGCCGCAAAATTGCAACATGTCGTGATATCGTGACACTTTTTCCTCTTTGCATTTTCTCTTTCTTTTGACCTCAAAAATGCAACATGTCGTGATATCGCGACACTTTTTCCTCTTTTCTTTTTCACTTCTCTTTTGGATATGGGCCACTTCGGTCTTCTTGGACAACCTGTAACAACTTCACCCATACATCAAAAACATCCTCATAAGCATTTAATATCATTGTACATACTCTAAATAACCTTTGAACTCCTATCCATTGTATCAACTGATCTATCTGACTATGTTGACATAAATGACAATACTATCGTTGCACCTTGCTCAACAATCTCTCCCTTTGGAATTGTTGGCAACACACGTGCAATTTCATGTAACTCTTCTCCCCCTTTGACAACAATATCAAAGGGCTACTGCAAACTCCCCCTGAGTCCATGCACAACATTCTTAGGCAAAAATTATTATACTTAGCAAAAATCACAAACATGAGCAAAAAGATAAACAAATACACAAATGCTCCCCTTGAGAATGTGGTCCCGATAGCTAGTCAATTCTTGGGAAACATGACCACTCCCAATTTATTACGAAGGTACAAGGACTTCCTTGGGCAACGGTTTTGTGAAGATATCCGCTACTTGCTCTATTGTTGGAACAAAAGCCAACTTAACCTCGCCTTCCACAACTTTCTCCTACGTACAACACATTGTCGTTGCAATATATTCTGCCTCTGCTGTGGATAAGGAGACTGACTCTTGTTTCTTACTATGTCACACGACCAACCTATCTCCAAGATAGAATGCACCTCCACTGATACTATTTCTGTCATCTACACATCCTGCCCAATCTGCATCTAAATATGCAATAAGGGTGAAGTCCTTACCTTTCGGATACCATAACACATACTCCATAGTACCCTTGAGGTACCGAAGAATCCTCTACAAACAACTACATGAACTGAAACACACTTTGAAAACTATACGACAACTCCCCCTGACTACTTGCATTTCATCCTCAGATAACCAAACAACATAGGAGCAATAAAATAAAACTTTAAGATTGCTCCCCCTGAGGATGTGCTACCTGGAGCTGCTTAGTGCAATAGAGGAGTAGTCTCCTTCAGTCCAAGAAGACACGATTTCCTCTCTTCTTTCTTTCTCCAATATTTCTTGAATTTGGGCTTGAGTTTTTTAATTGCATCCCTGTTTTGAACCTTTTCATGAACTTGAACATTTCTCTTGGGTGGTTGTCTCTTGTGCATCCTTGATGGATGATTATTTTCCTTTCTTTGATGCACATGATTTCTTCCCTGTCTATGTTGCATTCTTTGTGTCTGATGAAATCTATTGTCTTGCCTTAGATTAGATACAAAAGTTCTTGGACAAAACCTTGCTATGTGCCCATGACCATTACATTTAAAACATTGCACATGGTGTTCAACAGATGTATTTCTACCAGCATAACTCTGATTTATTATTCAATCCACAATAAATTGCCTTGTGACCATAATGGTTGCATCTAAAACAATAGCTATTACAATCATTATTATGAATAAAGTGAGAGTGATAGAACCTCTTTTGTTGTGGTTGCTTTGTTGTAGATCTCCTTTGAGATTTTCTTCCTTTTGAAGATTCAACTTCAAGTTTTTCTTGCTTTGATCCTTCAGAAGTGGACTTCTTCTTCTCTGCAGATTTAGAAGATGAAGGTTGTTCAGCTTCACATCCAAGACCAAGCTTACACATGGGGCTTCTTTGTTACCTTATCATTTCATCTAGCAACTTTGTGCTCTTCTCAAATTTGAGATTTGTATTGGTCTCTTCTAGTTGTTTCTTCAAAAAAACAATCTCTTCTTCTTGTTTGTAGCAAACAATCTCTTTCTCATTGATCTGTGACCTGAGAGTTTCTTCAATCCTTTTGGAATCTTCTACTTGCAGCTTTAGATCACTAAAAACTTTGTTATATTCCTCTTCATGTTTGCTACATACATTGAATTTATCATCCAAGTGTGACTTCAAGGCTTCTATTTTCTTGGATTTATGAATTTGTAAGAAGAGATCTTCAATCTTATCCCCATATTCTTCCAATTTCTTGGACATTATTCTGTTCTTTTTCCTTTCTTTATTCAACTCTTCAAGTGCAGTGATCAACTCACCTTCTAGATCTACGTCAAGATTAATATTTTCATCACATACTTTAGAATTCACTCCTTCTATCTTTTCTATTTCAATTTTCTATTCCACAGGAACTAAAATTGACTGAGATGCCTTATTGTAGGAGGATCTATTCTTCTTACCCATTATGTACTAATCCAAGATCAACCCTAGCTGATTTAGCCTAAAAATGGAAACTAGATCTTATACCAGTTGTTAGTCTCACAATGACACTGAGAGGGGGGGTGAATCAGTGTAGCTCTTTAAAACTTAAATCTTCAACTCTTAAAGTTGAAACAATGAAAACTTAAAACCAAATAAATCAAATACAACAAGAGAGCATCACACAACACAAGATGTACAGAGGTTCACCGATTTGGCTACTCCTCAAAAATTGACTGTTTGGACTCCCATCCAAATTCAACCTTTGCAAACCAACAACTTTACAATCAATTTACCAGCATCCACTAGAAGGAAAACCAACCCTTGATTTATCTGCACCAATAGAAAGGAGCACCAGCCCCTCATTTATCTGCACCAATAGAAAGGAGCACCAACCCCTGATTTATTTGCACCAATAGAAAGGAGCACCAACCCCTGATTTACTAGCACCAACTGGAAGGAGCACCAACCCCTGATTTATCCGCACCAATAGAAAGGAGCACCAATCCCTGATTTATCTGCACCAATAGAAAGGAGCACCAACACCTGATTTACCAAGACCAAGCTGGAAGGAGCACCAACCCCTGATTTATCTGCACTAATAGAAAGGAGCACCAACCCCTGATTTACCAGCACCAACTAGAAGGAGCACCAACCCCTGATTCCAAGCACCAACTTGGACTTCAATCTTGAACCTAGAAGATTGACATAGAAATGCCTTCACTTTTACAAGACCCTGACTGGTCTATTGCTTACTCAACCTCTCTTAGAATTACCCAACACACACCCTTCTCACTCACCTCTCGCGTGCCTCTCGCTCTCTTCATGCACACTAAAATTCTCCAAGCAGCACTCCTTTTATAACCATCCTATCTCTTTGTAACTCCAGTTGTAACTCCTTCTTTTATTTCTCATACGCCACTTGTCAATTGTAACACCTTCTTTATGTAACTCCTGTTGTATTTATAGAGTAGGCATTTCGTCAAACACGTTACATGAAATGAATTGACACCATATTCTCCTACCATGACTGTTCGTCTTCTCGGTCATGACTATTCGTTTTCTCCTTTGTGCATGGATATGTTTTGGTTTTCGAAAAAGATTTTCGTTTCTATTTTGATGACTGTTCATTTTCTCCTTCTTCGACTATTCATTTTCTCCACATGGGCATGCGTCCGCTTCTTTCCATGACTGTTCATTTTCTCCTTCCATGACTGTTCGTTTTCTCCTTCATGACTATTCATTTTCTTTTCCCTTGTGCATGCATTTGCTTTCTGCTTCGATGACTATTCGTTTTATTTTCCATGACTGTTCATTTCTATTTTGAGGCTCTTCTCGAGTCACAAAAATGTGACATGTCGTGATATCATGACACTTTTGTTACTCTGCCTGCCTGCCCTTCTTGAGTCGTAAAAATGTGACATGTTGCGATATCGCGACACTTTTGTTACTCTGCCTTCCTGCCCTTATTAAGTCATGAAAATGCGACATGTCGCATATCGTGACACTTTTGTTACTCTGCCTGCCTGCCATTTTTAAATTGCAAAAATGCGACATGTCATGATATCGCGACACTTTTTCTTTCTCTGCCTTCCTTCCGTTTTTGAGTTGCAAAAATGCGACATGTCACGATATCGCGACACTTTTTCTTTCTCTACTTTTCTCTTTGCATCGGACCGTGAAAATGCTACATGTCACGATATCGCGACACTTTTTCCTTCTTGCTCTTTCTCTTTGCATCGGACCATGAAAATACAACATGTCGCGATATCGCGATACTTTTTCTCCTTGCTCTTTCTCTTAGCTTTGGCCCACGAAAATACATGTCACGATATCATGACACTTTTTCTCCTTGCTCTTTCTCTTAGATTTGGCCCACGAAAATACAACATGTCACGATATTGTGACACTTTTTCTCCTTGCTCTTTCTCTTAGCTTTGGCCCGCAAAAATACAACATGTCGCGATATCGCGAAACTTTTTCTCCTTGCATTTTCTCTTTGCTTTGGACCGTGAAAATGCAACATGTTGCGATATCGTGACACTTTTTCTCCTTGCATTTTCTCTTTCTTTTGGCCACGAAAATGCAACATGTCGTGATATCGTGACACTTTTTCTCCTTGCATTTTCTCTTCTTTTTTGGTGGCAAAAATGTAACATGTCACGATATCGTGACACTTTTTCCTCTTTGCATTTTCTCTTTCTTTTGGCCACGAAAATGCAACATGTCGCGATATCATGACACTTTTTCCTCTTTGATTTTTCGCTTCTATTTTGGATATGGGCCACTTAGGTCTTCTTGGAAAACCTATAACAACTTCACCCATACATCAAAAACATCCTCATAAGCATTTAACATCATTGTACATACTCTGAATAACCTCTGAACTCCCCGTCCATCTGTATCAACCGATCTATCCGATCGTGTTGACAACAATGACAATACTGTCGTCGCACCTTGCTCAATAGGATTATGAAGACACTATTTTCCATAGCATTTCTCCTACAAGGAGAATTATAAGGTCTAAGAGTGAGACAATTGTTATTCCACCTAGTATGGTTTATCACCTTAGCACCTAATTCAATTAGAACCTGGAATGATATGGAAAACATATTTTTGGAGAGATACCAAGAATATTGTCAAGTCAAGAATCAAAATGATGAATTACTTACTATGAAACAAGAGGAAAATGAAATTTTAGAAGACTATCTAGATAGATTTTCTTTTTTTATAAGAGATGTGGAAATGTTGAAACTAAAATTTGCAAAGTCATATTCTTAAGGGGACTGCAAGATGAACCTAGAAATGTATTGGATATATTGGGAAGAGGAGATGCAAATACACTTGAATTTAAAGGCAAGATGAACTCTGTAAAAATTATTCTCGTTCAAGGCATAGAAAAAATAAAACTGGTAGTAACACAAATGATTTGAAAGAATGCATGAAAGAGTTTGCTAATATAAAATATGATATTTTTGTACATCTTGATAAAAAATTAGATGAAAAGAATAAATCTACTGCAACTTCAGCCATATATTTTTCAAAATGTAAGAAACAACACTCTCTTCATGACTGTCCTTTGAACAAAACATTTATACCTGCTACATGTAGTATTTGTCAAAAATAACACCCTACAGATCAATGTAGTTTGCTACCAGAACTCAAAAGTGCCTTTGAAAAATAGTCTCAACCTATGAAAAAACACAATTTTTTAGGACAAATACAAAGGGATAATTTTCTTAAATTTCCATATCAAGATGCTTCTCAATTTTCTACACATTGGAGAAATAATCCCTGGTATATGCCATGGTCTGCTTCAATGCCACTTCAACAACATTGGAGTCAAGCACCATGGGCATATTCCCAAGAGTGGTCTCAACATGGTTGGATGAAACAACAATGGAATCAACCACATCCACCATGGTTGCAGCTAAAACTATAGGGATATCAATGGGTACAACAAAAAAATTTGTACAAAGGGCACAACATTATCAAAAAAATAAATAAAAATTTTCATCTACTTATACCATAATTTCTCTCATGGACAACAACAAAAAAAAAGCAAAAAACCTTTATTTTCAGCTCAACCTGTGGCGAATTCAAACATTGTTAAATGGGTAACCCCTGTCTCTATGGTTGAATAAAAAAATACAACCATAATAAATTATAGTAACTGTGAAAACACTCAGTTGTGTTCAGGAAAACCACTTCTTGAACCTATTCCACCTATAAGTGTAGAAATGGGAGTGAAAAATAATGAACATGAAAACAAATCTACACTAAAACATCAAAAAGAAAAAGAAAAACTCTCTCAAAAGGATTTAATGGAGAAGGTATCATATCTTGAACAGTTTGAAATATCAAAACTAACATCTTTGAAATCAGATTTGATAAAGGAATTGAAAAAATTAACCATTACAATCTCTTTACTTCAAACTATTAAATATGTACCAATCATGAATACGATTGTTCAAGAAATGTGTTTTCACAAACCAAGAAAAAAAATTAAGTATATCCTGAAAACATACAAGTAGGTGGAAAATTAGTAAACTTAAAACTTATTCCACCTAAGTATGATTTTCTAGGAAGCCCATAGTTTCTTAGAACATATAAGAAAAACGAAAAGAACATTTCAACTTTGGCCTCCATTGTTGTAAAGGAAAATGTAGAAGAGTTGGATTCCTCCAAAAATTTTGTTTTTGCTAAAAATATTTAAAATTTAGATTTTAAAGATGAACCAACTAATGTTCAACAATTACTATGGAATGAAAAAAAATAGAATTCTGAAAATTTGTCACCCATTCCAATACAAAATAGTTTTCTTCACTTACCACATGGATGACATCATTTTTCCTCATCTTTTCATTTGCATTTATCAAATTTAATTTTTTCAAGAATTATTTTTGATAAATATACACATATTTTCCATTATTTTATACAACATCATTGCCCTCTTAATTCATTGATGCATCATTTTCTAAAACTCGGTTCAATACATCCTGATGTGACACAAACTGAAAAGCAACCAAAACAACCTTTGAACATCAATAGTTGGTTGACTAATCACTAGGAAGAAAAATTGTTTGATACATTGATACAACAACCTAATGCTTTACTAACACTTCAAACATTTTTAGAATTTGGTATTGAGTTGTTTCAGGTATAAAACAATAGAATTGTGCAATTGAATGCATTTGATGAACTATGGTTGGAAGCACTTCACCAAACATATTTCATTCAACAAAAATAGAAAATATGGCATGATGATCACATTAAGAGCAGCAGGGATGAACCAAAAGAGTTTGAGAGTAAAGTTATTCAACTTTATTTAGTTGATGATTTAAGGTAGTCATTAGTGGTGAATGGAT
The DNA here is from genome assembly GCA_028583015.1 of Wollemia nobilis. Taxonomy (NCBI): domain Eukaryota; kingdom Viridiplantae; phylum Streptophyta; class Pinopsida; order Araucariales; family Araucariaceae; genus Wollemia; species Wollemia nobilis. The sequence continues at coordinate 7,917,021 of JAQPPZ010003067.1, forward strand.
ATAATTTATAGTTGTACCATAAACCACTAACAAAGGTGGAATTTACTAAATATTTCACACAGTTATATTTGCATATGATAGAATAGGCTTCCTCTTCTGACAAAGATTCTAAGGGATCATATTTTTGAATATTGAAAAAATAAAAGAAAAAAAAGAAGAAGAAGAAAAATAGAGAAAAGAAAAGAGAGAGAAAGAAAGAGAAAAAATTGAAGTAAAAGGCATGTCCCAAAAAATGGGGATACATGAGGACAAGCATAAATTTTAGCATGGAGGAGGAACAATGAAGTCAATACTTCATTTTCAGCAATAAGGAGTTAATGATGATATAAGAAGGTTCTTATTACTCATATGAAAAGAAAGGGTGCATCATTGTTGCATCTTTCAGTAGAAAAAAAGATGTTTTCATATAAAAATAAATTTATGTGCTTTTTGTAGAATAAGGATTGTTCTTATCCAAATAAGAGTGAGAGACATTCTCTCTCATTGTAACCTCATGAGATACATTCTCTCTCATTGATGCACTTGAAAAAAAGGATGGAAGTTTGTTAAAAACCAGAAATGGTAGCCTCTTCTGATGAAAAAAATAAAAAAAAATGAAAAAAAAGAGAAAAGAAAGATAAAAAAATTATAAATATAAAAAATGAATAATTCAGTAGTGAAAACCTTCTTGGAGGTATTGCTAAATTGGTTTGCATGAAAACTGGTTTTCTGGTGTGCATTGCCTTGATTTGATCCACTCACTTTTGTTCCACCATTGTACAAATCTCACATTGCACAAGTGTTATATTTATGTTTTTAGATAGCTTACTAATAATCATTGGAAACAACTTGTAATGTGTATGATAAATTTTTAGGATAGTAAGGTATGTGTTTCTTGCATTTAGTCATAGGAAGCATTTAGCATTTAGTGTATGATAATTGGTATTTGGCATAAACCGTTCATACAATATTGGCAAGTTAAAAATAATACATGTTGTTCAAAATGTCAAGAAACACCTCCTTCTACCTTTAGTTAAATGGGAACTTCAAAACTGTGCAAAAACCTGATTTTGGGACAGACATGACAACAATTCTATTTGAATTAGAAGGGTAGGTTTTAGAAGGAGAACTACAAGTTGATACCCCACAAATGCTTCATAAATATGAAGATGATAATCTAGAAAATGCACCTAAAGATTCTATTTTACTACTGTTGCAATAAAACAACATACAAAATGAAGAATAACATATAAATAAAAGGATAGAGAAGGGATTTTTTATGTTATGGAAGGCTTACACACCCTAGATATGGGTCCACAATAGAATATGCAGCTAACTTTTGCATAAGAGGTCATTTTTACATTTTTAGATGCATCTTTGGAATGAGTAGAGACATCTTCATAATAATAGTCTCATTCCGAAGATATTTGGAATGAGACAAAAATTATGCCAAAATTTTCTAAAAATATTGTATAACAACAAAACAAGTAGGGTACATCATAGATTTATTTCTCTTAAGCTCTACCACAAGTAAGTGCATCCCTTAAGCATTTTAAAATCAGTCAATTTTGTTTCAAAGGTGCAAACAATAGAATTAGGTATCTAGGTTGAAATTTTGTTAGGATAGAAAATTCCACCAGTAGTAGTTCATCTGCTAGATATGGTTTCATTATAAAAATACAATAAGGCTATTGCAAGATTAATCACATGATACCAAGACTTTAAGAAGTGCCTTGCAACACTACAACTTGAAAAATGATAGAAAAAAAGTCAAAACTACTGGAATTGCAGAAATTACAATATTAAAGGATGAAAGTGTAGAAATCAAAGAGTTGCAAGTTGAAAATAAAAAAATAAAAAAATAAAAAAAATGAAAAAATGCAAGGAAAAACAAAGAGAAAAAAAAAAAGAAGAAAAATTGCAGGAACTAAAGAAATTGACAAATTGTAAGATTGTAGAAAAGTGAAATACATGTGCTTAATTGAAAAATGCTTGGTGTAGTGCAGCAAGGAGAAATTTATCGGGTGGTAGGTAATGTGACTTTTTCAACCATTTTTAGAAAAGTACAACAATTTCATGTTTTCAACATCACATTTTAAAAAAATTGCAGTATTTTGACCCATTTTTAGAAAATTGCAACAATTTAAAAAATTGTAGAATCTTTATCATTTGTCAAAAATTGCACAAATTTATCAGGTGGCAAAGGATGTTGTTCAAAAATATAAAAATTGAATATTACTATGGCCTACTAGGATGCATGAGGGCATGCATCAGTTCAAGCTGGGGGGGATGATGAGGCCTAGAAATGCCTCACTGTTACACTATGTTTGATATATAAAAACTACCATATTACTAAACATGACAAATTTAATTACCAAATAGTTTATTAGAATATATTGTTTTTTAAGTATTTGCATGATTTTATGTTATGAACACTATATCTCTATTTTCACTATTTTTAGCATTTTGTGACTATTTTTGACATGATTTTGTTGGTAAAAATAACATAGAAAAATAAAGCAGATAAGCATGTTCAGATCTTTGGCTAACTCCAAAATGTTTCAAGTGTCATCCCAATTCAAAACCAAAATTTTCAAGTGATTTGACATGAAAATCATCTCTGCAACAAAATAGGGTTGTGAAAAGTTGTGCATCATTGTTCCATTGTTTCAAGTTTGATTATTTTATGCATTTCAAATAGCAAAATGTTAAATGTTGATTTCCATCACCTCAAAATAATGTTTGAATGCTTTTTCAACCTTCCAATTTATTTGAAATACAATTTGGTACCAAGTTTCTATGACTATGCAGCAAACTATTAACTGTAGAAAAACAACCATACAAAAACTAGCAAGCTGTCACGTTATTGATGACTTGGAATTTATCAACTAAAGAGGAGAAAAAAACTTGGAAATAGTTGAGGGAGTTTAGGGATGACTCCTCCTCCACCTAGAAGCATTTCCATGTAGTACAAATGGGAGCAACAAGACAAAATACTGAAAAGCATGAATAGCTGGAAAATACATATAAAAACCAGAATTGTGCAATTATAAAGGAAATCATAGAATTTATCAATATAAATTGGGGACAATAGTTGAAAATGATTTCTAAGGGATAGGAGAGATGTTACATCCACTTAAAATCACCTTATTATCCATTTTTGTTGCAATTGAGCATAAAGTCTATTTTTATTGCTGATATTCCGAAGATGCTTCAGAATAAGGGGAAAAGAAGCCAGTTTTAGTCAAATGAAGGTTTGAGTGCCCAAAATGGTAGGTAAATGATATTTAAAGGTGGATATAGGTGTAAAAGAACATTTATAACCTACTCCAATGCACTCCCACCACTGGAGATGCATCCCAAGAGCCAATGAGTGTTGTTGCAACACAAACTATCCAAAATAATACTAAGTCAGTTTCAGAACTTATTGGCAAATCATTGAGAAATAAAATAAGCTAATTTGAGCATGATGCAATTGTAATAGTTTATTATAAATAAAACAAATCGCTTATTTGTTGAGCTATTAGGGAGTATCTAGTAGGAGAGTAGTTAATAACAACAAATATGACATAGTGCAACATTTTTCCTGTAACAGTTTAGCATGTTTTGATAGAAATAAAGTGTAGTATTTTGTGTTAATTTTATGAGTTTTAAGTGAGTGTTTTAAGTATTTAGTTAGTGCTTCTTCACCTTCTTCTATATTAGGAAGCGTGGGCCCACTTTTAGTCCTAGAATGAGGACTGTTATGATAGGTTTTTCTATAACTTTGTTGCAACAAAATTAATAGATTGCTCGTCAAATTTAATTTTCTTGTTTTAAGTTAATGTGATGTTTTCATATGTTCAAATTATATTTTTATGCAGCATTTTTGTACGTGTCAACTGAAAAAATAGTTTAGACCCTTGTTTCCCCTATTTTTCATGTTTCCCTTATTTTCATGATTCAACAATTTTTATCAGTTTTTTAGTAGTTTTCATTTTACTGTCAGTCACTATAGCAGAAGCTTGACAACTTTCTATAGCAGGACACTAACAGGTGTTTTTAGCATAAGTATTATTTCCAAGTATTATTTCAATCCTAAAAGTGTAACTAGGTTCCATTTTGCAAGTGTAATTTAGGATTTCAATTCAGCAACATTTCAAATTAGCAATTTTAATTCTTGCAATTGTAGTTAAATTTCAATTGCTGCAAATTATAATATTTTTAGTTCTTGCAAGTTTCCATTCTACATATTAGGTTTAGTGTGACACCAAAATACTAAACCAATATATGTTTCACCCAATAAATGCTTGTAATTTGAAGGCCTAAATTGCACTTTGCCCTAACCTTCTATCGTAGACTGCCTCGGACACCACCTCATATTGATAAACCATAAATATTAAATGATGCTATTAATGACAAACATAACCAGTAATATTCCTTGATTAAGGCTTTTGGTTGACCAAATAAAAATGATGTTAATAAAACTATAGAGGTACATTTGTTTTTTTCAAAAGGGTAAATGAGAAGCTCTTCCTTTCCTTTTAACCATTAGGATTGCAAGAAATAATTTACACAATTGCCACATAGATTCAGGAACCTTAGGTAATGTAATGCCTCATGGTGTTTATCAGAGATTATGTTTGAATCCAATTCCTTCAAATAGAATTGTGGTACATTTGGATAAGTCTAAGGTAAATTTCATAGGTTTTTAGTTCTCAAATGGAGATATACGTGGAGGCAGTAGTTACAATCTATATAAGGCTGCAGCGGTTACAAGTTGAATAAATATGTCATTATGATGATTACCATAACAAGCGAAGGTAAAAGTAATAATACGAAGTTGAAGGATTTCTTGTTGGAGAAGATGTTATGAAATAAAACAAGAGGAAGAGAAAATTAAGGGGGTTTTGTTTAAAATTATTAAATAGTTATTCAAACCCAAAAAGAAGGGTCAGAGAATTGTTGGCAGCGAGTTGCACGTTGGAAATCATTTGTTTGAAGATTTCTCCTCCCAAGTTGCTGGACTGCACCAAATTTCACCATTGGAAGCCATTGAAACATAGTATGCTGCAAGTGTATTCATTTTAAATCTTTCTTTTGGCAATATATTGGAAATTTTAGTGAGTTTTATGCATGTGGATGGTAAACTTATCTATTTTTTTAATATATTACACTATTTTACCTTAGAATATTGCACCTCATTAATTATGTATTGTGTGAAGACGAATCACACTAATGTTTTTTTAAATGCATGATATCGATGCATGTAGGTTAAGTTTAAAATTTTAAAGTTACAACAACTTGTTTTCTATTTATTTTATTTTCTCTAGCCCTATCCTTTTACATTTTTTTAAGCTCATCAATTACAAAATACAATAAATAAATAAATAATTTAAAATCCCAAAAGGAAGCATGGCAATTTCAAAGTTACATTTCAAATTTTAATTTTACACAAATTCACATTTTTTAAGGAAATTCGAAATTTTAAACTTTGCACATTTTTTCAAGCAATCAAATTAACTTCATTTTATGTAAAATGGAAATTTCAATAAATTCCAATTTTTCATTCAAACAAATAGTTAAGGTGATATTCCAAAGCTTCTACATTGCAAAGTTATATTTTAGTTATTTTATTTTATGCTCAAACAAATCTTTAAAAAGATAAAATTTGTTAACAAAAGAAGATAAAATATGCTTAACAAAAGAAGATAAAATCTGCTTAACAAAAGAAAATAAAATTTGTTAACAAAAGAAAATAAAATTTGTTAACAAAAGAAGATAAAAAATGCTTAACAAAGGAAGATAAAATTTGGTTAACAAAATAAAATAAAATGGATTATTAATTTGAGATAAAATTGATTAAATCACCATTCAAATATTGTTATTTCAAAGTAGATAGTTGATCAATCATGTCACAAATTTACAAATTCCCTGAACAACAAAGTCATTGCAAATAAAATCAACACCAAAATCAAGTCTCTTTTTAATAGGTATATGCTACACTGAGGTATACAATTAATTTTGACATTTCACATTTTACTAAGCATTGCAAGTAAGTTTCACATTAAAGGAACCTTGGGAAATTACAAATATTTTCTTTAAAGAGAGGATATCTGGGTAGAATTCTCACTATGAGTATAGTTCTGCAATTGGGAAAATTATCACTCAACAAAATTGGTGCTAGAGGGAGGGCTTACTTGGTTTATTTATTGTTACTTAAATGCTAAGTTGTTCATTGTTACTTGAGAGCTCTGAATTGCTATTTTTTTGTAAGCCCTCAATATGCAATAGAATTGGTACTAGAAGGAGGGCTTAACTAAAGGTATTAGCTTTGGCTAACGAGTTTTTTTTTAAGGTTGTTCACATTTAATGATTGGAAAATTATCTAATTGATGATGCATTGATTCCAACATTTTACAAATTCAATAATATTCCTTATTTTTAGGATTTTATTGATGCCTTATAATGCACATGATGATTTATCAATTAAATTGTTAAAATTATAATTATTTTATTTCAATAGTACTAAGCACTTGTTTTTTTCATTGCTAAGGCTTATTTTTTTCATTGCTAAGGTTGGAACCAAAAACCATAATCACAATACCTAGGATTATGAAGAGACTATTTTCCATAGTTAGTCTCACAATGACACTGAGAGGGGGGGGGTGAATCAGTGTAGCTCTTTAAAACTTAAATATTCAACTCTTAAAGCTGAAACAATGAAAAATTAAAACCAAATAAAGCAAATACAACAAGAGAGCATCACACAACACAAGATGTACCGAGGTTCACCGATTTGGCTACTCCTCAAAAATTGACTGTTTGGACTCCCATCCAAATCTAGCCTTTGCAAAGCAACAAATTTACAATCAATTTACCAGCACCCACTAGAAGGAGCACCAACCCCTGATTTATCTACACCAATAGAAAGGAGCACCAACCCCTGATTTATCTGCACCAACAGAAAGGAGCACCAACCCTTGATTTATCTGCACCAACAGAAAGGAGCACCAACCCTTGATTTACCAGCACCAACTGGAACGAGCACCAACCCCTAATTTATCTGTACCAATAGAAAGGAGCACTAACCCCTAATTTAACTACACCAACAGAAAGGAGCACCAACCCCTGATTTACCAGCACCAACTAGAAGGAGCACCAACCCCTGATTTATCTGCACCAATAGAAAGGAGCACCAACCCCTGATTTACCAGCACCAACTGGAAGGATCACCAACCCCTGATTCCAAGAACCAACTTGGACTTCAATCTTTAACCTAGAATATTGACATAGAAATGCCTTCACTTTTACAAGACCCTGACTAGTCTATTGCTTACTCAACCTCTCTTAGAATTACCCAACACACACCCTTCTCGCTCGCCTCTCGCTCTCCTCTTGCTCTCTTCACGCGCACTAAAATTCTCCAAGTAGCACTCCTTTTATAACCATCCTATCTCTTTGTAACTCCAGTTGTAACTCCTTTCATTTCTCATATGCCACTTGTCAATTGTAATGCCTTCTTTATGTAACTCCTTTTGTATATATAGAGTAGGCATTTCGTCAAACACATTACATGAAATGAATTGACACCATATTCTCCTACCATGATTGTTCGTCTTCTCGGTCATGACTATTCGTTTTCTCCTTTGTGCATGCATGCGTTTTGGTTTTCAAAAATGCTTTTCATTTCTATTTTGATGACTGTTCGTTTTCTCCACATGGGCATGCGTCCACTTCTTTCCATGACTATTCGTTTTCTCCTTCCACGACTGTTCGTTTTATCCTTCATGACTGTTCATTTTATTTTCCCTTGTGCATGCATTTTATTTCTCCTTCGATGACTATTCATTTTCTTTTCCATGACTATTCATTTCTATTTTGAGGCTCTTCTTGAGTCACAAAAATACGACATGTCGCGATATCGTACCACTTTTGTTACTCTACCTGCCTGCCCTTCTTGAGTCATGAAAATGTGACATGTCGCGATATCATGACACTTTTGTGACTCTGCCTTCATACCCTTCTTAAGTTGCGTAAATGCGACATGTCGTGATATCGTGACACTTTTGTTATTTTGTCGCCTGCCCTTTTTAAGTCACAAAAATGCGATATGTTGCGATATCGCGACACTTTTTCTTTCTCTGCCTTCCTGCCCTTTTTGAGTCATGAAAATGCGACATGTCGCAATATCGTGACACTTTTTCTTTCTCTGCATTTCTCTTTGCATCGGACCGTGAATATGCTACATGTCGTGATATCACGACACTTTTTCCTTCTTGCTATTTCTTTTTGCATTGGCCCACAAAAATACATGTCACGATATCGCGACACTTTTTCTCCTTGCTCTTTCTCTTAGCTTTGGCCCGCAAAAATACATGTCACGATATAATGACACTTTTTCTCCTTGCTATTTCTCTTAGCTTTGGCCTGTAAAAATACAACATGTCGCGATATCATGACACTTTTTCTCCTTGCTCTTTCTCTTAGCTTTGGCCCGTGAAAATACATGTCGCGATATCGCGACACTTTTTCTCCTTGCATTTTCTCTTTGCTTTGGACCGTGAAAATGCAACATGTTGCAATAGCACGACACTTTTTCTCCTTGCATTTTCTCTTTCTTTTTTCCACGAAAATGCAACATGTGATATCGTGACACTTTTTCTCCTTGCATTTTCTCTTCTCTTTTGGCCGCGAAATTGCAACATGTTGCGATATCGTGACACTTTTTCCTCTTTGCATTTTCTCTTTCTTTTGGCCACAAAAATGCAACATGTCGCAATATCGCGACACTTTTTCCTCTTTGCTTTTTCACTTCTCTTTTGGATATGGGCCACTTCGGTCTTCTTGGACAACCTATAACAACTTCACCCATACATCAAAAACATCCTCATAGGCATTTAATATCACTGAACATACTCTAAATAAACTTTGAACTCCTGTCCACTGTATCAACTGATCTATCTAACTATGTTGACAACAATGACAATACTATCGTTGCACCTTGCTCAATAATCTCCCCCTTTGGAATTGTTGGCAAAACACGTGCAATTTCCTGTAACTCTTCTCCCCATTTGACAAAAATATCAAAGGGCTGCTGCAAACTCCCCCTGAGTCCATGCACAACATTCTTAGGCAAAAATTATTATACTTAGCAAAAATCACAAACATGAGCAAAAAGATAAACAAATACACAAATGCTCCCCTTGAGAATGTGGTCCTGATAGCTAATCAATTCTTGGGAAACGTGACCACTCCCAATTTATTACGAAGGCATAAGGACTTCCTTGGGCAACGCTTTTGTGAAGATATCCGCTACTTGCTCTGTTGTTGGAACAAAAGTGAACTTAACCTCGCCTTCCACAACTTTCTCCTACTAACAACACGTTGTCGCTGTAATATTTTTTGCCTCTGCTATGGATAAGGAGACTGACCCTTGTTTCTTACTGTGTCACGCGACCAACCTGTCTCCAAGATAGAATGCACCTCCACTGATACTCTTTCTGTCATCTACACATCCTGCCCAATCTGCATCTGAATACGCAATAAGGGTGAAGTCCTTACCTTTCGGATACCATAACACATACTCCATAGTACCCTTGAGGTATCGAAGAATCCTCTACAAACAACTACATGAACTAAAACACACTTTGAAAACTATACGACAACTCCCCCTGACTACTTGCATTTCATCCTCAGATAACCAAACAACATAGGAGCAATAAAATAAAACTTTAATATTGCTCCCCCTGAGGATGTGCTACTTGGAGCTGCTTAGTGCAATAGAGGAGTAGTCTCCTTCAGTCCAAGGAGACACGATTTCCTCTCTTCTTTCTTTCTCCAATATTTCTTGAATTTGGGCTTGAGTTTTTTAATTGCATCCCTGTTTTGAACCTTTTCATGAACTTGAACATTTCTCTTGGGTGGTTGTCTCTTGTGCATCCTTGATGGATGATTATTTTCCTTTCTTTGATGCACATGATTTCTTCCCTATCTATGTTGCATTCTTTGTGTCTGATGAAATCTATTGTCTTGCCTTAGATTAGATACAAAAGTTCTTGGACAAAACCTTGCTATGTGCCCATGACCATTACATTTAAAACATTGCACATGGTGTTCAACGGATGTATTTCTACCAGTATAACTCTTTGATTTATTATTCAATCCACAATAAATTGCCTTGTGACCATAATGGTTGCATCTAAAACAATAGCTATTACAATCATTATTATGAATAAAGTGAGAGTGATAGAACCTCTTTTGTTGTGGTTGCTTTGCTATAGATCTCCTTTGAGATTTTCTTCCTTTTGAAGATTCAACTTCAAGTTTTTCTTGCTTTGATCCTTCAGAAGTGGACTTATTCTTCTCTGCAGATTTAGAAGATGAAGGTTGTTCAGCTTCACATCCAAGACCAAGCTTACACATGGGGCTTCTTTTTTACCTTATCATTTCATCTAGCAACTTTGTGCTCTTCTCAAATTTGAGATTTGTATTGGTCTCTTCTAGTTGTTTCTTCAAAAAAACAATCTCTTCTTCTTGTTTGTAGCAAACAATCTGTTTCTCATTGATCTGTGACCTGAGAGTTCCTTCAATCCTTTTTGACTCTTCTACTTGTAGCTTTAGATGACTAAAAACTTTGTTAGATTCCTCTTCATGTTTGCTACATACATCGAATTTATCATCCAGGTGTGACTTCAAGGCTTCTTCTATTTTCTTGGATTTATGAATTTATAAGAAGAGATCTTCAATATTATCCCCATATTCTTCCAAATTCTTAGACAGTATTCTGTTCTTTTTCTTTTCTTTATTCAACTCTTCAAGTGCAGTGATCAACTCACCTTCTAGATCTACTTCAAGCTTAATATTTTCATCACATACTTTAGAATTCACTCCTATCTTTTCTAGTTCAATTTTCTCTTCCACAGGAACTGAAATTGACTGAGATGCCTTATTGTAGGAGGATCTATTCTTCTTACCCATTATGTACTAATCCAAGATCAACCCTAGCTGATTTAGCCTAAAAATGGAAACTGTATCTTATACCAATTGTTAGTCTCATAATGACACTGAGAGGGGGGGTGAATCAGTGTAGCTCTTTAAAACTTAAATATTCAACTCTTAAAGTTGAAACAATGAAAACTTAAAACCAAATAAATCAAATACAACAAGAGAGCATCACACAACACAAGACGTACCGAGGTTCACCGATTTGGCTACTCCTCAAAAATTGACTGTTTGGACTCCCATCCAAATCCAACCTTTGCAAACCAACAACTTTACAATCAATTTACCAGCATCCACTAGAAGGAAAACCAACCCCTGATTTATCTGCACCAATAGAAAGGAGCACCAACCCCTAATTTATCTGCACCAATAGAAAGGACCACCAACCCCTGATTTATTTGCACCAACAGAAAGGAGCACCAACCCCTGATTTACTAGCACCAACTGGAAGGAGCACCAACACCTGATTTATCTGCACCAATAGAAAGGAGCACCAATACCTGATTTATCTACACCAATAGAAAGGAGCACCAACACCTGATTTACCAGCACCAACTGGAAGGAGCACCAACCCCTGATTTATCTGCACCAACAGAAAGGAGCACCAACTCTTGATTTACCAGCACCAACTGGAAGGAGCACCAATCCATGATTCCAAGCACCAACTTGGACTTCAATCTTGAACCTAGAAGATTGACATAGAAATGCCTTCACTTTTACAATACCTTGACTAGTCTATTGCTTACTCAACCTCTCTTAGAATTACCCAACACACACCCTTCTCGCTCGCCTCTCGCACGCCTCTCGCTCTCTTCACGTGCACTAAAATTCTCCAAGAAGCACTCCTTTTATAACCATCCTATCTCTTTGTAACTCCAGTTGTAACTCCTTCTTTCATTTCTCATACGCCACTTGTCAATTGTAACACCTTCTTTATGTAACTCCTTTTGTATATATAGAGTAGGCATTTTGTCAAACACGTTACATGAAATGAATTGACACCATATTCTCCTACCATGATTGTTCGTCTTCTCGGTCATGACTATTCGTTTTCTCCTTTGTGCATGCATGTGTTTTGGTTTTTGAAAAATCTTTTCATTTCTATTTTGACGACTGTTCATTTTCTCCTTCTTCGACTGTTCATTTTCTCCACATGGGCATGCGTCCGCTTCTTTCCATGACTGTTCATTTTCTCCTTCCACGACTGTTCGTTTTCTCCTTCATGACTATTCGTTTTATTTTCCCTTGTGCATGCATTTGTTTTCTCCTTCGATGACTGTTCGTTTTATTTTCCATGACTATTCATTTCTATTTTGAGGCTCTTCTTGAGTCACGAAAATGCGACATGTCGTGATATCGCGACACTTTTGTTACTCTGCCTGCCTGCCCTTCTTGAGTCATAAAAATGTGACATGTCACGATATCGTGACACTTTTGTTACTCTGCCTTCCTTCCCTTATTGAGTCGCGAAAATGCGACATGTTGCATATCACGACACTTTTGTTACTCTGCCTGCCTGCCATTTTTAAGTTGCAAAAATGTGACATGTCGTGATATCGCGACACTTTTTCTTTCTCTACCTTCCTGCCCTTTTTGAGTCACAAAAATGCGACATGTCGCGATATCGCAACACTTTTTCTTTCTCTGCCTTTCTCTTTGCATCGGACCGTGAAAATGCTACATGTCGCGATATCACGACACTTTTTCCTTCTTGCTATTTCTCTTTGCATCGGACCATGAAAATACAACATGTCACGATATCGCGACACTTTTTCTCCTTGCTCTTTCTCTTAGTTTTGGCCCACAAAAATACAACATGTCACGATATCGTGACACTTTTTATCCTTGCTCTTTCTCTTAGATTTGGCCCATGAAAATACATGTCGTGATTTTGTGACACTTTTTCTCCTTGCTCTTTCTCTTAGATTTGGCCCGCGAAAATACAACATCTTGCGATATCGCGACACTTTTTCTCCTTGCATTTTCTCTTTGCTTTGGACCGTGAAAATGCAACATGTTGCGATATCGCAACACTTTTTCTCCTTGCATTTTCTCTTTCTTTTGGCCACAAAAATGCAACATGTCGCGATATCGCGACACTTTTTCTCGTTGCATTTTCTCTTATTTTTTGGCAGCGAAAATGTAACATGTCGCGATATCATGACACTTTTTCCTCTTTGCATTTTCTCTTTCTTTTGGCCATGAAAATGCAACATGTCGCGATATCGCGACACTTTTTCCTCTTTGCTTTTTCGCTTCTCTTTTGGATATGGGCCACTTCGGTCTTCTTGGACAACCTATAACAACTTCACCCATACATCAAAAACATCCTCATAAGCATTTAACATCATTGTACATACTCTGAATAACCTCTAAACTCTTGTCCACTGTATCAACTGATCTATCTGACTGTGTTGACAACAATGACAATACTGTCGCTGCACCTTGCTCAATAGGATTATGAAGACACTATTTTCCATAGCATTTCTCCTACAAGGAGAATTATAAGGTCTAAGAGTGAGACAATTGTTATTCCACCTAGTATGGTTTATCACCTTAGCACCTGATTCAATTAGAACTTGGAATGAGATGGAAAACATATATTTGGAGAGATACCAAGAATATTGTCAAGTCAAGAATCAAAATGATGAATTGCTTACTATGAAACAAGAGGAAAATGAAATTTTAGAAGACTATCTAGATAGATTTTCTTTTTTTATAAGAGATGTGGAAATGTTGAAACTAAAATTTGCAAAGTCATATTCTTAAGGGGACTGCAAGATGAACCTAGAAATGTATTGGATATATTGGGAAGAGGAGATGCAAATACACTTGAATTTAAAGGCAAGATGAACTCTGTAAAAATTATTCTCGTTCAAGGCATAGAAAACATAAAACTGGTAGTAACACAAATGATTTGAAAGAATGCATGAAAGAGTTTGCTAATATAAAAGATGATATTTTTGTACATCTTGATAAAACATTAGATGAAAAGAATAAATCTACTGCAACTTCAGCCATATATTTTTCAAAATGTAAGAAACAACACTCTCTTCATGAATGTCCTTTGAAAAAAACATTTATACCTACTACATGTAGTATTTGTCAAAAATAACACCCTACAGATCAGTGTAGTTTGCTACCAGAACTCAAAAGTGCCTTCGAAAAATAGTCTCAACCTATGAAAGACCACAATTTTTTAGGACAAATACAAAGGGATAATTTTCTTAAATTTCCATATCAAGATGCCATGGTCTGCTTCAATGCCACTTCAACAACATTGGAGTCAACCACCATGGGCATATTCCCAAGAGTGGTCTCAACATGGTTGGATGAAACAACAATGGAATCAACAACATCCACCATGGTTGCAGCTAAAACTATAGGGATATCAATGGGTACAATAACAAAAATTGTACAAAGGGCACAACATTATCAAAAAAATAAATAAAATTTGTCATCTACTTATACCCATAATTTCTCTCATGGACAACAACAAAAAAAAGCAAAAAACCTTTATTTTCAGCTCAACCTGTGGCGAATTCAAACATTGTTAAATGGGTAACCCCTGTCTCTATGGTTGAATAAAAAAATACAACCATAATAAATGCTAGTAACTGTGAAAACACTCAGTTGTGTTCATGAAAACCACTTCTTGAACCTATTCCACCTATAAGTGTAGAAATGGGAGTGAAAAATAATGAACATGAAAACAAATCTACACTAAAACATCAAAAATAAAAATAAAAGCTCTCTCAAAAGGATTTAATGGAGAAAAATCATATCTTGAACAGTTTGAAATATCAAAACTAACATATTTGAAATTAGATTTGATAAAGGAATTGAAAAAATTAACTATTGATGGGACAAAATTCATGCGGGAACGATGGCGGGAATGGGAGCAGGTGTGTCTATGGATGATGGTGATGGCGATGGCGACGTTGGAGGGAAGCTAGAGGGTGCTGGTCTGGCAGGTTTGTCTTGAGGTCCTACAGACGGTGTTAGGCCTACTGTAAGCCCACTCAGCAAATTTCACGGTGAAGATCCAAACTGTGTGATGAAACCACCATTTGATAATGTTAGGGTTTCACCCTCCTCTCCTTCCAAAGCATGACCTTGGTCTTTGTCCTTTGCAGATAAAGTTAGGTCTTCGACAGGAGTGTTTTCTTTCCAAACTCCTTTGCCCTTCTCTATTACGGGCACTGAAGTCTATTTTCCAAGTGAGGTTATGGAGCCACTAATCTTCCAAGAGTCCCTCTCTCTCGGTTGGGAAATTTGTCGGTGCCAGACCTGATATGGAAACTATCCGAGAGTGGGCTCTTTCCAAATGGTGGCTTTCGAGTAGCTTGGAGTTAGTGGCCTTTCCTAGGGGGTTTTTCATGATAAGGCTAAACAATGCCCTCGACACCCATTGCATTCTTACTGGAGGACCTTGGTTTTTCGACCGTTGTAGCCTGTTTCTACGGAGATGGGGGGAAGACTTTGACCCTGAAACCCAGTCTATCAACATCACTCTGATTTTTATCAAACTCCATGGGCTTCCCCCATAGTTCTTCTACAATGATTCCCTCAAAGGCATCACTCAACCAATTGGAGATTTAGTCACCATCGACCCTGCTACCCGAGCCAGAACCAGAATGACTTCTGCTTGTGTCTGTGTCATGGATAATCTAGATTCGGCTTTGCCTACCTACATTGGCATCAACTACGGGAGCTACAGAAGACGTCAAGGAGTTGAGTATGAGAACAAGCCCACCTTTTTTTTGGAGTGCAACACTCAAGGCCACCTGGCTTCTCAATGCCCTTCCCGAAAAAAAGATATCCCTAACGATTCGGGTCGAAATAAGGATTCCCAGATTCCCAACACCCAAAAAAAGGCTTCTGGCCGAGGCCGTGGCCAATCTGCAGGCCCTCCTAAAACCTCTACTTCAAATCATGGCAAACCCAACAATGTAAGTGCTCTGCTTTCTCGTTCTAATCAATTTGCTCACTTAAATAATCTTCATACTAGAGAGGACATCTCTGATGACCTTCACATAGATCCAAGCGTCTCATCCACACCCACTGATATTCAGTCTCCCTTGTCCAAAGGTAATACTGCAATGACCTTCCCAAACTCACCCACTGATTTTGGTCCCTCTCACCTTCCTCTTCCCTTCCCACCCCTTCCCCCGACTCAGAATCGTCCTCTTTCCCTCTCCCTTGAGTCTGTTGCCCTGTGCCAGTCTCCCCGCTCTCCATCCCCCCATCGGCCTGCCCCTAGGACTAACACTACCGACATTCTCCAAACATCTAGCCCACTAAAATCTCCCATTCCCGCACCCAAAACTGATGTCAACAAAGAACAGAGAAGGGGAAGACCATCCAATGCAAAAAAGCTTGCCAAAGTAGCTGAGATCGAAACGGCTGATGGCTCTGTGCCTACCTCCTTGGGCCCTATTTTCGAACAACCCACCCACCAAGACTTGGATGAAGTTAGACCTAAACTTACTCTGTCTTAAGGGAGAGGCAGAGGTCACAAAGAAAACCCCAAGTCAACTCGATGAAGTTTGTCTCTTGGAATGTCAGAGGCCTCAACGAAACTGCTAAACAGAGGACTATCAAATCAGTAAGGAAAAACCTAAAACAAAATATCATGTTTCTTCAAGAATCCAAACTGGACGAGAATAGCAGCACTCAAGTTTGCAAGCTAATCTGGGAAAACAAAAATTTTGCCTTTTGTCCCTCCTCAGGGGCATCTAGGGGTCTCCTTTGTTTGTGGGATCTGTCAACTATTGAGGGGAGAGTTCTTTCAGTATCTAACAGAACCATCAATATTTTGTTCACTAATAAAGTCACTAACCTCCAATGGATTGCCACCAATGTTTATGGACCAAACAGCCCTATCAACAGAAGATTGTTGTGGGATAACATTTTCGCAATGCGCAATAAATTTCTTGACTTTCCATGGATGCTCTGTGGTGATTTCAATACTCCCCTTCACCTTTTTGACAAGCAAAGAGGCAACCCGATCACTAGCAGCTGCATTGAAGGTTTCAATGATTTTGTCAACCTCAACGAGCTAATGGACTTGCCGCTTCAAGGATCCAACTACACATGGAGCAACAGACGGGTGGGAATTCATCACATCCAAATTTGGCTTGACAGATTTCTTTTATCCAAATAGCTCATTCCTATTTTTGGCGATGCCAGGCTTCATAGCCACCCAAAAATTGGATCCGATCATAACCCCTTAATTCTGGATTGTTCTTGCCCCCAGCAAATATTCAAAACCCCTTTCAGGTTTGAAAATATGTGGCTCACCCATACAGATTTATGTCGGTGTATTCGACAATGGTGGCAGCAAAACCTTTGTCCAAACCCTCTCACGAATCTGTTCCTCAAACTCAAAGCGGTCAAGCTCAAGCTGAAATGTTGGAACAGGGAGGTTTTTGGCAACCTCTTTACCGAAAAAAAGCATATGATGGATGAGCTCAAAAGGGTGGAAAATTTGATTCAGGGAGGGGATCAGAGGGTCAAAAATTTCATGGAAGAAAAAAACCTCCTTTCAAACTTTCACAATACCTTGGCTAAGGAAGAGTCCTACTGGAGGCAAAAATCCAGAAGCCTCTGGATCAAAGAAGGAGACACCAACATGAAGTTTTTCCATGCTTCCACCATGTGCCACAGAGGCTCAAATAAAATCTTTGAGTTGACCAAGGCTGATGGAACCATTGTCTCTGACATCCATGCTATCAGACAGGAAGCTGTGCACCACTTCCATGAAATCTTAGGTCCAAGTGTTGGATCGCCACCCCCGCACAGACAAGTTCATCGCTCGTAACATACCAAATTTGGTGTCTAATGATGATAATGGGAAATTGCTCCAATTATTCACTGAAGAGGAGATCAAAGAAGCTCTGTTTGCAATGGAACCTGATAAGGCCCCTGGACCCGATGGCTTCCCACCCCAGTTTTTTCAACACTTTTGGGACATTATGGGCCTTGATGTTGTTGTTGCGGTTAAATTCTTCCATAAAGCCAAAAATATGTCAAGAGAAGCCAATTCCACCTTCATTGTTTTAATTCCCAAGTCCAATGATCGTGCTTCTCTCTTTGACTTCAGACCTATTAGTCTCTGTAGTGTCATCTACAAACTTATCACCAAAGTTATGGCAAACAGGCTGAGAGACATCCTTCCCTCCATCATAGACCAGTGCCAAGGGATCTCGGTCAAAGGCAGATTCATTTCTGATGGAGTGATAACCGTCCATGAATTGGCCCATTCAGCATCAAAAAATAAAAAACCAAGTATGTTCCTTAAGCTTGACATGAACAAGGCCTTTGATCGGGTTTCCTGGAAATTCCTGTTTGAGGTCCTAGAGAAGTTTGGGTTTCACAAAGAATGGATCAAGATGGTTCGTGAATGTATCTCTACTGCTTGGTTCTCTGTTCTTATCAATGGTTCTCCCGCTGGCTTCTTCCAAAGTTCCAAAGGCATCTTTCAAGGGGACCCTCTATCACCCTTCCTCTTCATCATTTTGGTCGAAACCCTTGGAAGAACCCCTACTACTGCTTGCAATAGTGGACTCGTCTCCAGGATCAAACCAGCCTCAACAACCAATGCCATTTCCCATCAACATTTTGTGTATGATACTATTCTATCCTCTCATGCTTTTGTTCCCGAAGCAAAAATCATTAAGAACATTCTTGATTCTTATGAAGAGGCGACTGGCCAGAAAGTCAATTACCGCAAAAGCAAGCTATACTTTCTCAATACTCCCATCCACAGGCAAAACAAGATTGCTGAGATCCTTCGGTGTATCATTGGTAGCCTTCCAACTACTTATCTTGGATTACCGCTTTTCCACGGCAAATCGGTCTCGGCTATGTGGAACCCTGTTTTAGATCGCCTCAACAAGAAACTTGCAGGTTGGAAAAGTTCAATGCTCAGTCAGGCAGCCAAAGACACTCTGGTCCAGGCTTTCCTGCAAAGTATTCCTATTTTTTTCTTATCTATCTTCAAATATCCATTTTCCATCTGCCAAAGAATTGAGCAAATTCAACGCAGATTCCTTTGGGCGAAAAACAAAAATAAGAACAAATTTTCCCTTGTTGCCTGGGATAGGGTTTGTTCCAAGAAAAAGGATGGAGGTATCATATTCAGGGACATAAAGTGGATGAACATGGCCCTCATTTCCAAGTAGTCCTGGATACTTACCACCAATGAAAATGTAACTTGGATTGACATCATCAAAGCTAAGTACCTCCATCAGGTTCCCTTTCTTGGAGAGCACAACCTTCCTAGCGGATCTCATTTCTGGAATGGCATCACCAAAAAAAAGAAGATCATCATGGAAGGCTTATGGTGGTGTCTTGGAACTGGAATGACCATTCATTTTTGGGACGACCCATGGATCCGTGACAAACCTCTTAGCCAAGATCCTCATCTTGCAGTGCTCAAGACGGTTACTAAAGCCACCTTTGGAGATAAGGTGTGTCATTTCATTAATCCAGGTATTACAAGACCTGAATGGAAACACCTGGCCCTTAATGGGCCTAGGCATATCATATAGCCACTCAGGTGGTTACAAAACTTACTGAGGACTTGCATCATCCCCAGCTCTCACAAAGATGATTCCATGGTCTGGAACCTTGAGGATTCAGGGAATTTCACTGTTAAATTAGCTTACTATAGTCAAGAAACTCCCAATGATGGTCGAGACTTATCTAATTAGGTCTGGGTTCCCAAGATAATTCCCAAGGTCAAATTATTCTACTGGTTGGCCATCCAAAACAAAATCCTCACCATTGACAACTTGATAATTAGAGGGTTACTCATCCCTAATTGGTTCATCCTGTGTAAAAATGCCTGTGAGTCAACTTCGCATGTTTTTCTAGAATGTACATTCTCTATTGTAGTGCTCAACCAGGTTCTTAACACCTTCGTCATCTCCATAGCCCTCCCTCATTCCATTCCCCTCCTTTTTCAACAATGGCCCCGACCTTTCAAGAACAATCAACTTAAATTCATGTGGCAAGCTTGCCTTCACATCTTCCTGTGGCAGATTTGGCTTGAGAGAAATGCCAAAATTTTCAAAAACCAAGCCACTGATATGAATATTGTTGTTGCCAAAATCTTGGCCCTTGCTACGGAGAATGCCTCTCTTGTCTCGTCTTCCAAACCCCCCCGCCTGGCCTTGAATCGGACCTAACAAAACTTTTCAATCTTTCCAATTTCTCTGCCACACCCTGTTCTTCTGTTGACAGGTCTGTCATCAAGTGGGTCATACCTCCTACCAGGTGGCACAAGCTTAATTTCGATGGTGTGGCCAAAGGCAACCCATGAGTGGTTGGTGGAGGAGGAATTCTCAGAAATCATAGAGGAGAAACTATTTTGGCCTTTGCTCAGAACCTGGGAATTCAATCTAACAATATGGCAGAGGCTCGGGCTCTGCTCCAAAGCTTGATTCTCTTGGAAGGCTTGACCATCAATAAACTTATCATAGAAGGAGACTCACTACACTGCATCAGCTAGCTCAATGGGACTTCTGTGCCTCCCTGGGCCCTTGTTTCGATCTTCCAAGAATGCAAAGCACTAATCGGCATTTACCCAGAACTAGTCATTAAGAATCAGTACCAGGAAGTAAATAAAGCTGTGGATTGGCTTGCTAACAAGGGAGTTGGCAAAATGGACATTCATTTTTGGAGAGACTCCTTTCCCATTGGCCTAAGGGACGCTTCTACAAGTTCCAATGTCTGCACAATGTGAGTGGTTTACTGGGGACTGGGTTTGTTTGCTCTTGGAACTGGTTAAGTTTTCGCATCCTTTCTTCCTTCTTCTCCCCGTTCGGCTGCATTTCGGCAACTTGTCATGATATCACGACACTTTTCACTGTTGGCCACAAAATTTTAGCATGTCACGATATCACGACATCCCTTTTTCCTCTAGCCGCGAGATTGCTACTTGTCGCGATATCGTGACACTTTTTTCTCCTTCGGAAGCGGTCTTTCAACTTGTCGCGATATCGTGACACTTTTTCTCTCTGGCTACGGTTTTACAACATGTCGCGATATCGTGACACCTTTTCTCTTCGGCCATGATTTTGCAACATGTCACGATATCGCGACACCTTTTCTCTTCGGGTGCGTTTTTTCAACATGTCGCGATATCGCGACACTTTTTCTCTTCGGGTGAGTCTTTGCAACATGTCACGATATCGTGACACTTTTTATCTTCAAGCGCTTTCTTGCATCATGTCACGATTTCGCAACATTTTTTCTCTTTGGCTGCGGTCTTCCATTTTTTCACGATATCGCGACACTTTTTCTCCTTGGCAGCGGTCTTCCATCTTGTCACGATATCGCGACACTTTTTCTCTTCCTTGCATCATGTCACGATATCGTGACACATTTTCTCCTCGGCTGCGGTCTTCCATATTGTCATGATATCGCGACACTTTTTCTCTTTGGCAGTGGTCTTCCATCTTGTCGCGATATCGCGACACTTTTTCTCTTTGGCTGTGGTCTTCCATCTTGTCGCGATATCGTGACACCTTTTCTCTTTGGCAGCGGTCTTCCATAATGTCGTGATATCGTGACACTTTTTCTCTTCGGCAACGGTCTTCCATCTTGTCGCGATTTCACGACACCCTTTCTCTTTGGCAGCGGTCTTCCATAATTGTCGTGATATCGCGACACTTTTTTTCTTCGGCTGCGGTCTTCCTTCTTGTCGTGATTTTGTGACACCTCTTCTCTTCGACAGTGGTCTTACTTCTTGTCACGATTTCGTGACACCTTTTATGTCCGATCACGGTTTTGTCACGATTTCACGACTCTTCTTCTCTTTCGGCTCCAACCTAGCAACACGTCGCGATATCGCGACACTTCCTCTCTTCTGGCAGCAACCTTGCAACATGTCGTGATATCGCGACTTCTTCCCTCCTTCGGCTCCGATGGCACTTCTTGTCGTGATTTCGCGACATCCTTTCTTCTCTTGGCAGCAACGGTGCAACTTGTTGTGATTTCGTGACATCACCAATTTGGTCGTGATTTCGTGACACCTTTCCTCATGTGGAGGTTTGCTTGCTCTTTGATCTTTATTTCTTGGACCACCTCGGTCGATCTGGAATTCATGTAATTTCTCTTGTACAAGGTTCAGGGTCCTTTCAAAACCCTTTCTACCAATCAAAAAAAAAAAAAATTAACTATTACAATATCTTTACTTCAAACTATTAAATATGTACCAATCATGAATACGATTGTTCAAGAAATGTGTTTTCACGAACCAAGAAAAAAAAAAAGTATATCCTGAAAACATACAAGTAGGTGGAAAATTAGTAAACTTAAAACTTATTCCACCTAAGTATGATTGTCTAGGAAGCCCACAGTTTCTTAGAACATATAAGGAAAATGAAAATAACATTTCAACTTTGGCCTCCATTGTTGTAAAGGAAAATGTAGAAGAGTTGGATTCCTCCAAAAAGTTTGTTTTTGCTAAAAATATTTAAAATTTAGATTTTAAAAATGAACCAACTAATGTTCAACAATTACTATGGAATGAAAAAAAATAGAATTCTGAAAATTTGTCACCCATTCCAATACAAAATAGTTTTCTTCACTTACCACATGGATGACATCATTTTTCCTCATCTTTTCATTTGCATTTATCAAATTTAATTCTTTCAAGAATTATTTTTGATAAAGATACACATATTTTCCATTATTTTATACAACATCATTGCTCTCTTAATTCATTGATGCATCATTTTCTAAAACTCAGTTCAATACATCCTGATGTGACACAAACTGAAAAGCAACCAAAACAACCTTTGAACATCAATAGTTGGTTGACTAATCACTAGGAAGCAAAATTGTTTGATACATTGATACAACAACCTAATGCTTTACTAACACTTCAAACATTTTTAGAATTTGGTATTGAGTTGTTTCAAGTATAAAACAATAGACCTGTGCAATTGAATGCATTTGATGAACTATGGTTGGAAGCACTTCACCAAACATATTTCATTCAACAAAAATAGAAAATATGGCATGATGATCACATTAAGAGCAGCAGGGATGAACCAAAAGAGTTTGAGAGTAAAGTTATTCAACTTTCTTTAGTTGATGATTTAAGGTAGTCATTAGTGGTGAATGAACATAATTTACAGTTGTACCGTAAATGACTAACAAATGTGGAATTTGCTAAATATTTCACACAGTTATATTTGCATATGATAGAATAGGCTTCCTCTTTTGAAAAAGATTCTAAGGGATCATATTTTTGAATCTTGAAAAAATAAAAGAAAAAAAAAGAAAAAAAAGAAGAAGAAGAAAAATAGAGAAAAGAAAAGAGAGTCAAAGAAAGAGAAAAAATTGAAGTAAAAGGCATGTCCCAAAAAATGGGGATACATGAGGACAAGCATAAATTTTAGCATGGAGGAGGAACAATGAAGTCAATACTTCATTTTCATAAATAAGGAGTTAATGATGATATAAGAAGGTTTTGACTACTCATATGAAAAGAAAGGGTGCATCATTGTTGCATCTTTCAGTAGAAAAAAAGATGTTTTCATATAAAAATAAATTTATGTGCTTTTTGTAGAATAAGGATTGTTCTTATCCAAAAAAGAGTGAGAGACATTCTCTCTCATTGTAACCTCATGAGATACATTCTCTCTCATTGATGCACTTGAAAAAAAGGATAGAATTTGGTTAAAAACCAGAAATGGCAGCCTCTTCTGATGAAAAAAATTAAAAAAAATGAAAAAAAAAGAGAAAAGAAAGATAAAAAAATTATAAATATAAAAAATGAATAATTCAGTAGTGAAAACCTTCTTGGAGGCACTGCTAAATTGGTTTGCATGAAAACTGGTTTTCTGGTGTGCATTGCCTTGATTTGATCCACCCACTTTTGTTCCACCATTGTACAAATCTCATACTGCACAAGTGTTATATTTATGTTTTTAGATAGCTTACTAATAATCATTGGAAACAACTTGTAATGTGTATGATAAATTTTTAGGATAGTAAGGTATGTGTTTCTTGCATTTAGTCATAGGAAGCATTTAGAATTTAGTGTATGATAATTGGTATTTGGCATAAACCATTCATACAATATTGGCAAGTTAAAAATAATACATGTTGTTCAAAATGTCAAGAAACACCTCCTTCTACCTTTAGTTAAATGGGAACTTCAAAACTGTGCAAAAACCTGATTTTGGGACAGACATGACAACAATTCTATTTGAATTAGAAGGGTAGGTTTTAGAAGGAGAACTACAATTTGATACCCCACAAATGCTTCATAAATATGAAGAGGATAATCTGGAAAATGCACCTAAAGATTCTATTTTACTACTGTTGCAATAAAACAACAACATACAAAATGAAGAATAATATCTAAATAAAAGGATAGAGAAGGGATTTTTTATGTTATGGAAGGCTTACACACCCTAGATATGGGTCCACAATAGAATCTACAGCTAACTTTTGCATAAGAGGTCATTTTTACATTTTTAGATGCATCTTCGGAATGAGTAGAGACATCTTCATAATAATAGTCTCATTCCGAAGATATTTGGAATGAGACAAAAATTATGCCAAAATTTTCTAAAAATATTTTATAACAACAAAACAAGTAGGGTACATCATAGATTGATTTCTCTAAAGCTCTACCACAAGTAAGTACATCCCTTAAGCATTTTAAAATCAGTCAATTTTGTTTCAAAGGTGCAAACAATAGAATTAGGTATCTAGGTTGAAATTTTGTTAGGATAGAAAATTCCACCAGTAGTAGTTCATTTGCCAGATATGGTTTCATTAGAAAAATACAATAAGGCTATTGCAAGATTAATCACATGATTCCAAGACTTTAAGAAGTGCCTTGCAACACTAAAACTTGAAAAATGATAGAAAAAAATTCAAAACTACTGGAATTGCATAAATTACAATATTAAAGGATGAAAGTGTAGAAATCAAAGAGTTGCAAGTTGAAAATAAAAAAATTAAAAAAAATGAAAAAATGCAAGAAAAAACAAAGAGAAAAAAAAATGAAGAAAAGAAAAATTGCAGGAACTAAAGAAATTGACAAATTGTAAGGTTGTAGAAAAGTGAAATACATGTGCTTAATTGCAAAATGCTTGGTGTAGTGCAGCAAGGAGAAATTTCTCGGGTGGTAGGTAATGTGACTTTTTCAACAATTTTTAGAAAAGTACAACAATTTTATGTTTTCAACATCACATTTTAAAAAAATTGCAGTATTTTGAACCATTTTTAGAAAATTGTAACAATTTAAAAAATTGTAGAATCTTTATCATTTGTCAAAAATTGCACAAATTTCTTAGGTGGCAAAGGATGTTGTTCAAAAATATAAAAATTGCATATTACTATGGCCTACTAGGATGCATGAGGGCATGCATTAGTTCAAGCTGGGGGGATGATGAGGCCTAGAAATGCCTCACTGTTACACTATGTTTGATATATAAAAACTGCCATATTACTAAACATGAAAAATTTAATTACCAAATAGTTTATTAGAATATATTGTTTTTTAAGTATTTGCATGCTTTTATGTTATGAAAACTATACCTCTATTTTCACTATTTTTAGCATTTTGTGACTATTTTTGACATGATTTTGTTGGTAAAAATAACATAGAAAAATAAAGCAGATAAGCATGTTCAGATCTTTGGCTAACTCCAAAATGTTTTAAGTTTCATCCCAATTCAAACCAAAATTTTCAAGTGATTTGGCATGAAAATCATCTCTGCAACAAAATAGGGTAGTGAAAAGTTGTGCATCATTGTTGCATTGTTTCAAGTTTGATTATTTTATGCATTTCAAATAGCAAAATGTTAAATGTTGATGTCCATCACCTCAAAATAATGTTTGAATGCTTTTCCCACCTTCCAATTTATTTGAAATGCAATTTGGTACCAAGTTTCTATGACTATGCAACAAACTATTAACTGTAGAAAAACAACCATACAAAAACTAGCAAGCTGTCACGTTATTGATGACTTGGAATTTATCAACTAAAGAGGAGAAAAAAACTTGGAAATAGTTGAGGGAGTTTAGGGATGACTCCTCCTCCACCTGGAAGCATTTCCATGTAGTACAAATGGGAGCAACAAGACAAAATACTGAAAAGCATGAATAGCTAGAAAATACATATAAAAACCATAATTGTGCAATTATAAATGAAATCATAGAATTTATCAATATAAATTGAGGACAATAGTTGAAAATGATTTCTAAGGGATAGAAGAGATGTTACATCCACTTAAAATCACCTTATTATCCATTTTTGTTGCAATTGAGCATAAAGTCTATTTTTACTGCTGATATTCCGAAGATGCTTTAGAATAAGGGGGGAAAGAAGCCAGTTTTAGTCAAACGAAGGTTTGAGTGCCCAAAATGGTAGGTAAATGATATTTAAAGGTGGATATAGGTGTAAAATAAAATTTATAACCTCCTCCAATGCACTCCCACCACTGGAGACACATCCCAAGGGCCAATGAGTGTTGTTGCAACACAAACTATCCAAAATAAGACTAAGTCAGTTTCAGAACTTATTGGCAAATCATTGAGAAATAAAATAAGCTAATTTGAGCATGATGCAATTGTAATAGTTTATTATAAATAACACAAATCCCTTATTTTTTGAGCTATTAGGGAGTATCTAGTAGGAGAGTAGTTAATAATAGCAAATATGACATAGTGCAACATTTTTCTTGTAACAGTTTAGCACGTTTTGATAGAAATAAAGTGTAGTATTTTGTGTTAATTTTATGAGTTTTAAGTGAGTGTTTTAAGTAGTTAGTTAGTGCTTCTTCACCTTCTTCTATATCAGGAAGCGTGGGCCCACTTTTAGGCCTAGAATGAGGACTGTTATGATAGGTTTTTCTATAACTTTGTTGCAACAAAATTAATAGATTGCTCGTCAAATTTAATTTTCTTGTTTTAAGTTAATGTGATGTTTTCATATGTTTAAATTATATTTTTATGCAGCATTTTTGTGCGTGTCAACTGACAAAATAGTTTAGACCCTTGTTTCCCCTATTTTTAATGTTTCCCTTATTTTCATGATTCAACAATTTTTATCAGTTTTTTAGTAGTTTTCATTTTACTGTCAGTCACTATAGTAGAAGCTTGACAACTTTCTATAGCAGGACACTAACAGGTGTTTTTAGCATAAGTATTATTTCCAAGTATTATTTCAATCCTAAAAGTGTAACTAGGTTCCATTTTGCAAGTGTAATTTAGGATTTCAATTCAGTAACATTTCAAATTAGCAATTTTAATTCTTGCAATTGTAGTTAAATTTCAATTCCTACAAATTATAATATTTTCAGTTCTTGCAAGTTTCCATTCTACATATTAGGTTTAGTGTGACACCAAAATACTAAACCAATATATGTTTCACCCAATAAATGCTTGTAATTTGAAGGCCTAAATTGCACTTTGCCCTAACCTTCTATCGTAGACTGCCTTGGACACCACCTCATATTGATAAACCATAAATATTAAATGATGCTATTAATGACACACATCACCAGTAATATTCCTTGATTAAGGCTTTTGGTTGACCAAATAAAAATGATGTTAATAAAACTATAGAGGTACATTTGTTTTTTCAAAAGGGTAAAGGAGAAGCTCTTCCTTTCCATTTAACCATTAGGATTGCAAGAAATAATTTACACAATTGCCGCATAGATTCAAGAACCTTAGGTAATGTAATGCCTCATGGTGTTTATCAGAGATTATGTTTGAATCCCATTCCTTCAAATAGAATTGTGGTACATTTGGATAATTCTAAGGTAAATTTCATAGGTATGCTTGAAAACATTCATATTCAACTTGCATCGAAATCTAGAATTCAGTAGTACATTGATATTCATGTTGTTAATATTATTGATAGATATGTTATGTTGCTGAGTAGGGACTAGAGTAGAAAATTGAATGGTTATATAGCCACAAACATTTTTCACATGTGGTTACCTTGGAAAGGGGTAGCCAATGAAATTTGAATTGAAAGATAATGCATACTCAAGGATTTGATCACAAAATATAACAAAATAAATAAAATCCTTTATAATGAGTCCGAGTTGGGAGTTTATACATTGGACACTAAGTTGGTTGTAAATATATCTAATACTAAAATTCCATTTTGTAGCCCACTTAGTGATGATGATCCTATTTGGATACTTAAATTTGATGGATCTAAATCCAAATAGGGTAGTGGAGCTGGGGTTAAACTCATCATCCCTAAAGGTAGGTCTTCTCTTGCTACATTTAGATTACAATTTCCATGCACATGTAATACAACAAAGTATGAAGCATTAATTATTGGATTATGATTAGCTTTGAATAGGAACATTAAATTTTTGAAAGTTTTAAAGGACTAAGAGTTAGTTGTTAGGCAATTAAAGGGGCAATATACATGTCATGAAAAAAGGTTAATTCACTACAAAAATACAGTTAGAGACTTAATATATGAGTTTGAAGCCTTTAATATTTCTCTAATTTCTAGAAAGAGTAATCACATGCCATATTCCTTGGTAGTCACAACAAGTACATAAAATCCCATCGATAGCAAAATATTGAATTTTTTTTAAATAGAATTGATTCCTTTTCCTTCTATACTTGAAAATGTCAAAAAATTACAAGTATTTGAAAGTGAGACATATATCTGACTTTGTAACTAACTCAAGTATTTTTGAATACTAGGAGATTGATGAGGACCAACAGTTACAAGAGTATAAAGATGAAGAAAATTAGGTAACAAATAAAACTAATGCTATCCCAAAAGGTTTTGTCTTACTCGAAAATATTTTTGATATTGACTACTAAAGTAAAAGTTGTGATAAAATCTAACTTCCAAATGATGCATATGATGTAGTTAATATTGGAAATAACGAAGATCCACATAATGTACTTATTGGGAAAGCATGCAAACATCTTGAAAAAGAAGTAATAATACATGCTAGTAAAATATTATGTGGATTGTATTGAATGGAATTACGATGATCTAAAAACTTACAATCAAAATATTATCATGCATAATATTCCTTTGAAACCTGATTCTAAACCATTTAGATAGAAGCAACAACTAGTTATCCCATTGTTAGAACCTCTCATAAAGAAGGAAGTTAAAAATTTGTTAGATGCAAAAATTATATTTTCTATCCTATATTCCACATGGGTTGTAAACATAGTCTATATTTGAAATAAAACTGGAGATATTCGGTTATGCACTGATTTTAGGAACCTTAATAAAGCTTCACAAAAATATAACTATCCTCTTGATTCTATCTATCACATTTAAAAAATGGTTAATAGATATGAAATGATGTCTTTCCTTGATGGATATTATGGATATAATCAGATTCTTATTGACCCATGTGATAGAATGAAGACTACATTGAAGAACACAAGCTTATTCTAAGAGGGGGGTGAATAGTATAATACCACATTTTACTTTTCCTTCACAAATAGTATTATCCAATATAATCAATGACAATATCAATAGCAATAACCAAAGTAATGCACAAATAATTACACACAATAGAGACACCAATTTTACGTGGTTCACCAATGTGGGCTACTCCACAGAGAAAATATTTTAATAAAATTTTATCAATCAATTTATTGGGAATCCTTTCCCTATTACAATGTTTATGGATTTCTATTCAAATGAGATACCAATCCCCTAATCATGTTAGTGGATATTTATCCACAAGAGGCACCAATATCTTAAATTTTCTCTAGTTGGTGATCCTCTAGAAGAACTTTGCCTCCACTACCCTTATAAAGTGGAACTCTATCCATAGAAGACACATATCCTCCCTACTCTATCTAGAGACCTTTGTCCTCAACTCTGTCATCTCCAAATATTTGTCTCAAATCTGCAATAAACATAGTCTTTCGATCTAGCATAAATCTATCCTTAATCTATGTCTCTAGTCTGGTACAAACCTATCCTCAAATCTACACCAAAATATGTCCTTAAATATGTACTAAACATAGTCCTTTGATCTAGCACAAATCTATCCTAAATATTTCTCTGGTTTGGCACAAATATGTTCTCAAATATGTGCCAAAATCTATCCTCGAATCTATAATAAACTCAGTATTTCAGTCTAGCACAAATATGTTCTCAATATCTATCCTCAAGCCTTAACTCAAAGCTTGACCCAATATCAAATCAACTCTGCTGGATCTGCCCCAAACCTTAACTCAAGGTTTGAATAAATCAATCAATCAATCAAATTTTCTCATAAGTATTCTTAAAAAAATTTCTCAAATCTACCTAGTAAGCTTCCATAAAAGCTCACACTAATCTATCCACAAGTCCTATCTAGAACTTGTCCAAATCTGCTCCACAAGTCCTCTCTAGAACTTTTCCAAATTTGCTCTCAATCTGTATTGTAAGCTTCCACAAAAGCTCACACCAATATGTACACAAGTCCTGTCTAGAACTTACCTCAAATATGCTCAACAAGTCCACACTAGAACTTTTCCAATCTCATAGAAACATAAAGAGAATTGTTAGAGACTCAATATGCTTCATATTCACTTCAATACTCAATTAATTTCAATAAATCTCTTAGAAACATATAGAGAATTTTTAGAGACTCAATATGCTTCACATTCACCTCAATACTCAATCACTTTCAATCACTCTCTTAGAAACATATAGAGAATTGTTAAAGACTCAATATGCTTCACATTCATCAACTCTCAACCTTTTTCTCAAATCAATTTAGAATATAGAATAATTTATTTTATAGAACTTGAGCTATTACTTCACACATCCACTTGACTAGGATCAAACAATTTTACTCAACCAATCACTTAATGAAACAATCCTTACTTATAAATCCTAGTCTAAGTATATGAACACTCACTCAAAATATTTCCAATAATTCTTATTAATAAATCTCACATAAAAATGATACTCATGATATTTGCAAACCCTAGTTCAAGTTCTTCACTCAATCAATCACTTCAACAACAATGCTTATAAACCAATCTTACATATAGCTCAACAACTCAATAAGGAAACCTAATTAAATCCTTTTCACTCCAAACTTGTTTTCCAAAAAATAATCAATCAACTCAGCTATGGAATAATATGTCCATACATTTTTCTTGAAGAATAGTATTTGAAACATGTCTCAAGTATAACCACTTTCCTTACCAAACATCAATGTTAGATGACAAAAATTTCATTCTAACTCTTCTTCAATACAAAAGTTAGTACTTAATTACACCTTATAATCTCCAACTTGAAATAAATAATATTCAACATTCTTCAATTTCCAAAAAATAAAATTCAACCTTCCTTATAACTCAACCTCTAAAGTTCCAATTCAAAAATTAAAGTTTTGCACTTCCTTTTAACTCCCCTAAATAACTTACACTCCAAATAACATACAAATAACTTTAATTAAAAATTACTTTAGAAAAATAAAAATATTATTTTACCTTTAACCTTTTGTAGGCCAAGACAACCAAATCAAATCACATACCTTAATTCTCCTCAAAGCCTTGGTGGGATTTGAACCCTCATTGGTTCTCCCCAAGCACTTTCACAATGCCAGCACCCACCGCTTGGGCTGTGTGGCTCCACAAGAGCCAAAAGGCACTTGGGTACCTTTAATTTTCCCCCTCGATCGGTGCATAAATAAAACATGGACCTTCTTCCTAAAATCGGTGTGCGCGGGTTTCGAACCTACACCAGCGATGTCAACGACATCTTACGCAGCCCTTGGATGCCAACTAAGCTGCGAGGTACTTCGAATATTTTTTGAACGCTGCCAAACTTGTGTCCTTTCCCTTGCTCGAATTGCACATGTGATAATCCCTTTCTCTTTCCTCGAGCCTCTTGCAAATCGCATGGATAATTAAAATGCCAAACCTTTGGCAATATTTATACTTGGTGTTTGGCTTTCTTCAACGTTGACTCTTTTCAAATTTAATTCAAATTTGATTTCAAAAGTTAAAATTAAATATTAAATAAATATTTAACTTAACTTTAGTACCCAACATTAATAAATTAAAGTTTTAATCAATAATTAAAATACTTTAATTTAAATTATATTTTTATTAAAGTTAATTTTAAATATTAAATAAATATTTAAATTAACCTTAGCACTTATCAATATTTAAATTAAACTTTTAATGAGGGATTAAAATATTTTAATTTAAATTAATATATGGGTCATTTCAACTTTGTCCTTGATCTCCTTTAACTTGATCTTGGAGCTGAAAATAATAATAAAATATTATTATTTAATTTGACTTCTCCTTCTTAGGTCTTCATTTTATGAGCTCTCCTAATGTCCTAAAAATTTATAAAAATTGCTCAAAAATGCTTTTGACATCAATGATAATAACATTCCTCAAAATGCCCAACAATCTTCCCCTTTATCATTGATGGCAACCCAAATTATTTTTACTAAAACTTAACCTTTTATTTGTTCTGCTCCCCCTAGCTTAATGCTCTCTTAAAATCTCTCCTATTTACTCAATAAATCTCCCCTCTTACTCAAATATCTCCCCCTTTAACATCAATGGTAAAGAGTCACTTTTGGGGCTCAGGGCTAAGAATGAGTCTCTTAGCTTAGCCCCTCCCCCACCTCCTCTTGAGGTGGTTAATTCTGGGGTGGGAGTATTTCTACTCCTAGAAAGCACTGGTCTTTACATTTATCCTCTTTTCTTATTATTTGATCCTTATGATTCCTCTAACTATTCCTTTCCATTTCTGTTTTCCCATTTCTATCCATGTCCACATTCATGTTCCTGTTCCTGTTCCTGTTCCTGTTCCTATTCTTATTCGTACTTGATTATAGAATGTCTGTTCTACACCACTTTGTTGGATGTTCATAATTATTGCACTTATAACACTTAATGTTATTGTTCCTTGGAGGTACAAATATCTTTGTGTTTCTTCTAGTGAATCCATCTTTGTTCCTGTCATGTGCTCTGCAATTCATTGCTTTGTGACCAAACTGATTACAAGAGTAGGAATACCCATGAAAAAGTTATTTGTTTCTAAAGTTCTCATATTTCTGTCTTCCATGTGCCCTACATTCTGAAACCTTGTGCCCAAATTTATAACATGATAAGCAATATTCATTGAAACTTACTTGCCTTGACCTCATTTGTCTCTTAGTATCTTCTATCCTGTGTTTTTGCCTATTCCATATGTTCCTCATTTATGCATTGATCCTTTCCCTGTTGATCTGTCTATTTTCCAACTTTTCCTTAGAAGTCTCACTCACCTTTTTGCTCTCTTATTTTGAAGCTTCTTCCTTTTTGAAGCTTGATCTTGACTCTCCTTTTTCTGCTTCTTGAGTCTTGATGTTGCCCAAACTATTTATCTTTGCTTTCTGATATTCTTGTCCTGCTTCAATGCCTGGACCTATTTTGATGAATGAGGAATTTTGAACTTTGGTACTTTTCTCACATCTATGTAGCTTGTCCTTAGACTTTTCAACTTCTATCCTTAAACAAACTACCTCAAGTTCTAGTCTTTCACATACTAAGACTTGTGCCTCTAGCTTTTCATTCATACCTTCTTCAATTTTCCTTGCCTCTTCAACCTTAACCTTAAGGTCAATGAGATCTTGTAGAAACTTTGCTTTTGCTTTCTCATATTCTTGAGCTTGAACCCTTAATCTTGAGTTCTCCCTTTTTAGTTCTTCAATAGTAACCATAAGTCTTTCACATTCTATCTCTTTTACATTTGATTGTTCAACCATTCCTTTTTCAACTCTCCTTGCCTTTTCAACCTTATATTTCAAGTTAGAGAGATTTTGTAGAAGCTTTGTCTTACATTTCTCATCCTCTTATATTTGAGCCTTTATTTCTAAGTTCTCCCTTTTCATCTCAACAAGTTCCTCAAGAGTGACTTCCTCCTTTTCTCTTTTTGAAATTTTTATCTTTTCTTTGGTTTTCAATTTCTTCTATTGTACAAAGTAGAGTTTCTTCTTCATACCTATTTTGACTATCCCTGTTATCTTTTAGATCCATTTCATCTTCACTATTGTTGAACCCATGGCAATATCTTGCATCATGGCCAAGTTGACCACAAACAAAACATTCTTCACCATCTTGTGAACAATAAGCTGCAAGGTGGCCTGACTTCCTACATCTGGTATAAAACTTTATTAACTTAGTCTCATCTCTACTGCTTGACTCATATTTTGAATCTATTTCCACTATTCCTCTTAGAACAAAATAATCAACTTCATATTCCTTTTCTTTTATTACCATGTGTGTTCTTTTCTTCTTGTATCTCATGGTTCTACTTTTATATTTCTTTGCCATTTGTGTTATTATAACATCTTCCTTCAAGCTATTAAACCTTTTTCGAAGGAACCGACTCTGATACCAATTGAAGAACACAAACTTATAATGAGAGTGGGGGTGAACAGTATAAGACCACTTTTTACTTTTCTTTCCCAAATAGTATTATCCAATATAATCAATGGCAATATCAATAGCAATAACTAAATCAATGCATAAATCATCACACATAATAGAGACACCAATTTTACGTGGTTCACCCAATGTGGGCTACTCCACGAAAAAAATATTTCACTAAAATTTTCTCAATAATTTCTTGGGAATATTTTCCCTATTTCAATTTTATGTACCTTTGTCCAAAGGAGACACCAATACCCTAATCACTATAGTGGATATCTATCCATAGGAGACACCAATATCATAACTCTGCTCTAGCTAGTGATCCTCCAGAAAACCTCTGCCTCCACTACCCTTAGAAAGTGGAACTCTATCCACAAAAGACACCTATCCTCCTTGATCTGGTTGGAGACCTATATCCTCAACTATGTCACCTCCAAATATCTATCTCAAATAACTAAACATAGTCCTTTGGTATAGCACAAATCTATCCTCAATCTCTATCTCTTGTATGGTACAAACCTGTCCTAAAATTTGCACCAAACTCTATCCTCGAATTTGTACTAAACATAGTTCTATGGTTTAGCACAAATCTATCCTCAATATCTGTCTCTGGTTTGGCACAAACCTATCCTCAAATCTACACCAAAATTTATCCTTGAATCTATACTAAACATAGTCCTTCAGTCTAGCACAAATTTTTCCTCAATCTTTGTCCTCAAGCCTTAACTCAAAGCTTGACTCAATTTCAAATCAAATCTGTTGGTTCTGCCACAAACCTTAACTCAATGTTTGAATAAATCAATCAATCAATCAAATCTGATCACAATTCTTCTAAAATACTTGTCTTAAATATACCTTGTAAGCTTCCACAAAAGCTCACACTAATCTATCCACAAGTGCTCTCTAGAACTTGTCCAAATCTGCTCCACAAGTCCTCTATAGAAATTTTCCAAATATGCTCTCAATCTGTATTGTAAGCTTCCACAAAATCTCACATCAATCTATCCACAAGTCATATCTATAACTTGCCTCAAATATTCTCAACAAGTCCACACTAGAACTTGTCCAATCTCATAGGAACATAAAGATAATTTTTAGAAACTCAATATGCTTCATATTCACTTCAATACTCAATTACTTTCAATCACTCTCTTAGAAACATTTAGAGAATTTCTAGAGACTCAATATGTTTCACATTCACCTCAATACTCAATCACATACAATCACTCTCTTAGAAACATATAGAGAATTTTTAGAGACTCAATATGCTTCACATTCATCAACTCTCAACCTTTTTATCAAATCAATATAGAATATAGAATAATTTGTTTTATAGAACTTGAGCTATCACTTCACACATCCACTTGACTAGGCTCAACCAATTCTACTCAACCAATCACTTAATGAAATAATCCTTACTTACAAACCCTAGTCCAAGCATATGAACACTCACTCAAAATTTTTCCAAGAATTTTTAACCAATATCACATAACAATGATAATCATGATATTTGCAAAACCTAGTTCAAGTTCTTCACTCAATCAATCACTTCAAAAACAATGCTTATAAACCAATCTCTATCCACTAAATACTCTTGTCCTAACTCAGAAGACTTGTCCTCACTGCCTTGGCTGATGAATCTCTATCCATTGGAGACTATCTCTCTCTATACTTTATCACCTCCAAAGCTTACTCGTAGATTTGTCTCAAATATTCACTAAACACAATCCTTCGATCTAGCATAAATCTTATCAATATCTATCTTTGGTTTGGAAAAAACCTATCCTTAAATCTACACAAAAATTTGTCCTCAAATTTGTACTCTGATCTGCACTAAACACAGTCCTTCGATCTAGCATAAATCTATCCCTAATATTTATCCTCTGATCTTCACTAAACATAGTCCGTTGGTCTAGCACAAATATATCCTCAATCTCTATCCTCAAGCCTTAACATAAAGCTTGAATTAATCTCAAATCAACTCTGCTAGATCTTCCTCAAACCTTAATCCAAGGTTTGAACAAATTAATCTATCAACTCTCCTCTCAATTCTTCTTAAAGACTTATCTCAAATCTGCTTTGTAAGCTTCCACAAAATCTTACACTAATTTATCCACAAGTCCTCTCTAGAACTTGTCTAAATATGCTCAACAAGTCCTCACTAGAACTTGTCTAAATCTGCTCAACAATTCCTCACTATAACTTTTCCAAATCTGCTCAACAAGTCCTCACTAGAACTTGTCCAATCTCATAGAAACATAAAGAGAATTGTTAGATATTCAATATGCTTCACATTCACCACAATGCTCAATCACTTTTTTTACCATAGAAACATATAAAGAATTGTTAAATACTCAATATGTTTCACACTCACAAATACTCAAACTCTTTCTCAAATCAATTTAGAATATAGAACAATTTGTTTCACAAAACTTGAACTATCACTTCAACACAACCACTTGAATAGACTCAAACAACTCTACTCAACCAATCACTCAATGAATGAATCCTTTCTTACAAACCCTAGCCCAAGCATATGAACACCCACTCAAATATTTCCAATAATTCTTATCAATCAATCTCACATAACAATGATACTCATGATCTTTGCAAATCCTAGTTCAAGTTCTTTACTCAACCATTCACTTCAACAACAATACTTATAAAATAAGGTTACTCTCTTTAACCTATATTTTAAAAAACCTTGAAGAATTAATTCAAAACACACTCAACAATGCTTACTAAACAATCCTTTTCACTCCAACTTAGCATTCATAACATATAACAATCACTCACTAGGAAGATGTGCCCATACCTTTTTGTTTGATGTAGAAGTGACCCTAGAAAACCTATCTCAATCACAATTTCCTTCTTTCCAATCTCAATGGTTAGATGACAAATATCACTCTAACACTTTCTCAAAATATTCCTTAGTCACAAAAATAATCAAAGCTCAACTACACCTTACGTTCCTCCTTGAAATTAGCATCTATCAAAACATACATGAAAAAAATTATTTAGATACACCTTATAATATCTAACTTAAAATAATATCCAACACCACAAAACCTCAAACAAATTTCGTTAAACACCTTATTACACTTTTCAAACACTAAATAAAATATCACCAAAAATTATTTTGCATCAATCTTATAACTCCCCTTAAAACCTTACAAACCAAATAAATTATGCAAAAGTTAATTTTAATGGCTCAAATTAATTCCTCCAAAATTTTGGCACCAACAATAAAAAAGCATACCTTTGTCCTTTACCCCAAAAGGATTTCGACGAGTTTCAAATTGATGTCTCCCCAAGAAGTAATCACCTTAGCGCTTTGGTGCCTACCACGTGGGCTATAGGCACCCACGAGAAGGAAGGGAAACCTCCTTCCTTTTATACCTTTGTCCATAATTGACTTCAAAAAAATAAAATACTCTATTATGTATTTGAACCTTAGCAACTTGCTTCCCTCATGCTTTGCTTCTACTGTGGTTGCCAACTGCGCTACTAGCACTTGGAGACCAAGGAACCTTCCTTGGTGAAAACTATGCCTCCTCTTTGACACTTTAAAAAACAAAATCCTCTTAATTTTCTCAGAATGATTTGCATAAGCACACTTAACAGAAGGATTAATTCGAATGCATATAGTATTTGGACTAAGGTGGAGGAGTCCCCCTTTTATACACACTTGATTATTTTACTCCCACGTCGGTGCTCGATGGTTATTCAAAATTTGAATTTCAATTTAATAACAACCCTTAGAGTTATTTAAAATTAACATAAATTAACTTATAATTTATATTAAAATTAATTAATAATTAATTTAAATAACTTAAAGGTTAAGTAAATTAATTAATAAATTAATTTATAATAAAAACTATACTAATTAATTTATAATTAATTTAAAATTTCTTGTATAATATTATAAAGAAATATTATAATATTATTCACTTGGGCATCTTCTTTGCACTTTGGACCACATCTGAATTCCTGTATCCATGTCTTGATCAACTGAAAATGGATTATCCTTTTGGACTTATTGGAGAACCTGAAGCTGATGTTGACCATTGAAACTGCCACTCACTAGTGCTGAAGGCTTGACATCAATGACCACTCACTCTTGACATCAATGAAAAATCATCTACTCAAAATTTCCAACAATATCCCCCTTTTTCATTTATGGTAACCCAATTTATTTTTACCAAAACTTAACCTTTTTCTTGTTCTGGTCCCCCTGGGAAATTGCTTTGTTTGACTCAATGCTCTCTCCTTAAACCAAATCTCTTCCCCTTACTCAAATATCTACCCCTTTTACATAAATTGCAAAGGGTCACCTTTGGGGATCATGGCTAAGAATGAGTCTCTTAGCTTAGCCCCTCCCCCACCTCCTCTTGAGGTTGTTAATTTTGGGGTGGGAGTATTCCTACTCCAAGCAAGCATTGGTCTTTACCTTTGTCCTCTTTCCTTCTCATATGATCCTTATGATTCCTTTGAATTTTCCTGTTCATGTCTATGTTCATGTTTTTGTCCAAATTCTTGTTCCTATTCATGTGCATATTCTTGTTCCTATTCATATTCCTATTATTGTTCATGTTCATACTCTTGTTCCTTTTCATGCTTGATTTTGGAATATTTTCTCTACACCACTTTGTTGTATGTCCATCATTATTGCACTTATAACACTTAATGTCATTATTATTCCTTGGAGGTATAAATATCTTGGGATTTCTCATGGTGAAGCCATATCTGTTCTTGTCATGAACCCTATAATTCATTGCCTTGTGATCAAACTGATTACATGAGTAGCAATACCCATGAAAAAGCTACATGTTTCTGAAGTTCCCATTTTCTTGTCTTTCATGTGTCCTGCACTGTGAAGCCTTGTTCCCAAATCTATGATATGAGAAAAATCATTCATTGAAATTTCCTTGCCTTGACCTCATTGGTCTCTTAGTTTCTTTTTCTCTATGTTGGTTCTTGTTCCATATATTTCTTCTTTGTGCATTGTTCATTTCCTTTTTTAAATTTCTATTATCCAACTCTTCTTCATTAGTATCACTTTCTCTCACACTATCTTATTTTGTAGATTCTTCTTCTTAATAACTTGAGGCTGACTCCTCTTCTTGTTTCTTTTGAGCATGTTCAAAAACAAGACCTATCTTGCTTGATGTAGGCTTATGTGCCTTGATGATATTATCCAAATTATTTTAGCTTCTTCTAAACTTATGTATCTTATCCTTAGACTTCTCTACTTCCTCCCTTAGTAGAGCTACTTCTTGTTTTAATCTTTCACATTCTAAGACCTTTTCTTCTAACCTATCCTTGAACTTCTTTGTCTTAGCTATTGAATTATTTAAATCCTCTATAAGCTTTCCTCTCTCTTCATCACATTATTTAAACTAAAACTCAAGTTGGGAGTTTTGATTTCTTAACTTCTTTAAATTTTTAGGAGCATAAATAAGCTCTTCCTCAAGATCAATTTCTCCTTTTTCTGATTCTTCCTATATTTGTTTACCTTTGAAAACATCTTCTTTATTTTTTGACTTGTCTTCTATAGTATCACCTCCTTATTCTTATATTGCCATTAGAATATTCTCTTCTAGTCCTTCAAGTGTATCTTCATATTCATCATCACTAAAATTGAAACAATTCCTTGTACAACTATATTCAAGATGTCCAAAATTACCACATCTAAAACACTTAAGAAATATTGGTAACCTTTTCTTGACCTTTCTTTTTATTCTATTAGAAATAGAAATTCATCTTTATCATTATATGAGAAACTATTACCACTATCACTTTAGTACTTACTTGCCTTGTCTGCATAGTAGATCCTCTTTTGTATTTGAAATAACTTCTTTCCTTGTCTTCCTTGTCCATCCTTACCTTTATTTTGGTACCTATATTTTTTTGATTCCCTGTTCTTATGATCCTATTTTTCTTCATCATTTCTATTTTTGGCTTCTTGAAAATTAGTTGCATAGTGTTCATACTTTCCAAAATTGAAATATCTAACAAATTTTGCATCTTTAAATATTCTTGAATCCTTATTCTTTTTGCCATAATTTGCTTCTTCATCATTGGATGAATCATTGCTTGAATCTAACTTCTTACCCTTTGTCTTCTTAGTAGCTTTGAAGGCTACTTCCTTTCGAATATTAGGTTCCTATTTTGTTATTATCTCAAAATTTGTAAGAGTACCAAGTAACATATCTCTTGTCAAAGAATCACCATATTTTGATTCTTCTATAGCAAAAATATTTTCACTAAATATTTTTGGGAGAGATCTTAATATCTTATCACAAAAATATGATTCTTTAATATTAAGTCCAAGTACTTGCATAGCATTAACAACCTCGTCTAAAAAAAGTAGATAAGCACTAATGGTTTCCTCATCCTTCATTCTTAAATTTTCAAACTATCCTTTGATATTTTGTATCTTTGCCTTTTTGACACTTTATCTCCTTCATAGATGCTTTGCAACATATCCCAAATTCCTTTTGCATATTTACAATGCATAACTTTTATGAATTATGTTCTATATAAACCTCTCAAAATTACATTAATTGATTTTGAATTGTAATGATGTATAAGTTTACCTTATTTATCTATAGGTGGATCAACTGGTGGTATGTATCCATTTTCAAATACTTCCCAAATTTTATTGTCAAGTGCCATAAGGTGAATCTTCATTCTCATACTCCAAAATATATAATAGCTTCCATAAAGTATTGGTATTGAATTATCTGAGGACCCATTCTTATAATCCATTGTGTTCTTCTAAGATTTTCCTTCAATATATTAAACTCTTCCGAACGAACCCACTCTGATACCAATTGAAGAACACAAGATTATACTAAGAGGGGGGGCAAACAATATAAGATAACTTTTTACTTTTCTTTACCAATAAATATTATGCAATGTATAGATAGCAATATTAAAAGAAGTAATCAAATCAATGCACAAATTATCATACACAATAGAGAAATAAATTTAACGTGGTTCATCCAATTTGGGATACTCCATGGATAAAATATTTCACTAAAATTTTCTCAATAAATCTCTTGGAAATACTTTCCCTATTAAAATATTTATGGACCTTTGTACAAAGGATACATCAATCCCCTAATCAAGTTTGTGTATCTCTATCCACAAGATAACTCTTTTCTCCTTAGCTCTAGCTGATGATCTTCTATAAAAACTACTACCTCCATTCCACTAGCTAATGCATCTCTATCCATAGAAGAATATTATCCTCACTCATAAGACTTGTCCTCACTACCCAGAATGATGGATATCTATACACTAGAGACTATCATACTCTATACTCTGTCACCTCCAAATATTACTCTTAGATCTATATCAAATTTACACTCAACACAGTACTTCGATCTAGCAAAAATATGCTCAATCTCTATCTCTAGTCTAGCACAAACCTGTCCTCAAATATGCACCAAAATTTATCCTTAAATATATACTATGATATGCACTAAACATAGTCCTTTGGTCTAGCATAAATTTATCCTTAATATCTATCCTCTGATATGCACTAAACATGGTCCTTTGGTCTAGAACAAATCTATCCACAATCTCTATCCTCAAGACTTAACTTAAAGCTTGACTTAATCTCAAATCAACTTTGCTAGATCTGCCCCAACCTTAACCCAAGGCTTGAAAAAATCAATCAATCAACTCTGCTCTCAAGTATTATCAAAGACTTGTCTCAAATCTGCCTTGTAAGATTTCACAAAAGCTCACACTAATTTATCCACAAGTCCTCTCTAGAACGTGTCTAAATCTGATTTTTAGAAGCTGCCAGTGATGCTTTCAAAAAAAATTGAACTCTAAATTTTTTTAACTATGAAGGTTAAGGGATAATTATAAAGAGAAATATGGGCTTCTCTTATCTTGATTTATTATTACATTTAACTTGTTTTAATAAAATGTGAAAGATAAAGTATTTATAATGATTCCGAAAGGGATCATTATAGAGAAGTATGTGGTTCTCTTGATTATTTTGGATGATTTTTTTTGGCTTGAAAGAGAATGTATTTACAAGGGTACTATGAGTTCTAAGTGGATTAAGAAACCCTTATGAAGAAAAGTATAGGCTTATCTTGGAATTGCTATGGGTTTATGTATCTATTATGGTTAAAAGAATGTTTGTTCTTATTAATGAGAGGGATGTTTATCTGCTTATGTTATTGTTATGTGTATGGTTGTATACATATTAGTGTAATGAATGAGATAATTTCCTTGCATTTAGATCTATTCTAATCCCTACGTAAACTTTATTACTGGTGGGTGGTTTTCCATAAAAGAGTCTTGCATATTTAGTTGGCCGAAGACCCTGAATGGTTGTTGTAAGCTCTTCAAAAAATACTTGTTTTTCTTGGAAGACATGTACTCTTGATTTTTGTATCCAATTGTAGAATGATGCTTCTTATGTAATTAAGAGACACTTTAATGGTGTAACTTTAAGTATGGTTATTTCAATCATTTTTGTAATGAATGAGATATTTATTTAAATGTTGTTTATGTTGTCTAAATGTTAAATTGAAGCCAAAATCTTGAGTAATATTTGAAGATGGTTGTTAATATTACTTGAATTAGATGCTTGTGTTAGAATTTGGATTATCTAGCTAATGCATAAATATGGATGGAAATATTTTATGTTGCAAGTTTTGATTAGAGATTAATTTTGGTTAAGAGAAATTTCATCTTATGCTTTTATTTTTATATGAATATTGGAATGTGCTCTTAACTTTATTTATTTTGTTTTAAGGTTTATTATTTGATCATGTTGTTATCTATCCCTAGGGTGGGTAGAATTTCCTCTTAAAAACTATGAAATCCAATCTTGGAAGGAGTTGCATGAATGTAATAGCTAGGTAGGCAAGATTCCTAGGAGTTACAAGAATGCAATAGCTAGGATTTCATGATCCTGGAAAGAGTTATGAGTATACAATATCTAGGATACTTGTGAGTAGACACACCCTAGGTTGAGAAGGATGAAGTGTGTGGTAAAACCTATTTACAAGACAATAGTGGTGATTCCTTGATCATGTACGATCAAGAGGCCATGCTAGTTATTGTCAAAGTGGTAATAACCTTAGTTAGCCCATGGAGGTATGGTAACTAAGCACTATGGCTCTACATTGATTAACCTATATAGTATAATCTAGAGTCAAGTTAGGGAATTGACATCCCTCTTTAAGTATTATGGGCCTTGAAGGGTAATCCTTACACCTTGGTCACATGATCCTACACTAAGAAGGGTATAGGAAAGGTAGGGTGATTACTTATGGAATCCTTATAAATATGTAGGCTTGGTAAGGTGAACTCTAGAAGTCACAAGATTTAGCCTTATCCACTGAGCACCATCTACAATGATTTGGAAGTTAAAATGTGGTGAAGCCTTATATGTTAAAAAATAAATTATCAAGGGAAATCCCCTTGAGAGCTCATACTTGTAATTACTTTTCAAAAAATAAATTAGGTTGGTATGTTTTCGGTTGTTACATTAAGTCTATGTCATATACCAAAAGAAATTCAAACAAATTATTTAGTTAATAAAAGGAGGAAAATATTTGACAGAGCTCCTAGAATATACATGGAAGACCTTCTTGGACTTTGGACTGGTGGTTCCCAAGATAATATCCCTTTAAATTTGAAAGCATGTGGCTTATTCACCTTGATCTAGAAGAGAAAGTTGGGATCTGGTGGAGAGAAATAATACCAAATTGGGACACTAATATGTATCTTCTAGAAAAAATACTCAGTTTTATCAAGATAAAAATAAGGATCTAGAATAAGGAAGTCTTTGGGGATATTTTAAACCAAACAGAAGCCCTGGATAAGGAGGTCACTCTTATTCAATGATATTTTGAGGTCAAAGGGATTTTTGAGGACATTCTTAGATATGAAAATAACTGC
Source organism: Wollemia nobilis (assembly GCA_028583015.1). Classification (NCBI taxonomy): domain Eukaryota; kingdom Viridiplantae; phylum Streptophyta; class Pinopsida; order Araucariales; family Araucariaceae; genus Wollemia; species Wollemia nobilis. Next base: position 7,961,337 of record JAQPPZ010003067.1, read on the forward strand.
AATAGATGAGTGGATGAAAAAGAGTTGAAGGAAGAACTTTTTTGGAAATAAAAAACAAGAATTAACTGGTTGAAGGAAGGAGATATAAAATCTGCCTTATTCCATTGAACAACTACCCAACACAAGAATTTAAACAAAATTTATAGATTGACTAACCTTGAAGGAGATATTACAAAGGAATCTCAAGAGATTAGCCTTTTGGCTAAGAATTTTTTTAAATACCTCCTAACTAAATCATTGATATAAAAATTTCAAGATAGATAAAGAGTCTTATCTTCCATTCCCTCGATGATCACCCAAGATGAAAATGGAAGTATTACTAAGATTGTTAGTTTGGAAGAGGTGGAAGATGTTTTTTTTAGTCTAAATAAAGGGAAATTTTTTGGGACTAATGGATTTCCCATTAATTTCTACTAGTGCTATTAGGATACTGTTAAGAATGATATCCATAAATCTAAGTAAATTTTAGTAACCCTAAACTCTACTCTCCTGACTCTAATACCTAAGACCCATCAAGCTACACATGAATAACTTTAGACCCATATCGTTGTGTAATACTAATTATAAAATTATCACTAAAGTTTTGGATAATAGACTTAAGAAGACTCTATATTCGATCATTTCTTAAGAGAAGGGAGTTTTTGTGTATGGGAAATAAATTTTGGACAACATCCTCATCACTCAAGAAACTATTCACTCCATGAAGAATAGTAGATCTAGGTGGATGCTTATTAAGTTAGACATGGCTAAATATTATGATCAATAAAACCTTCCTTTTAAAAATATTGGAAATATTTTACTTTTGACATGAGTGGATTGAGTGGGTGGAAGTTTGCATCTCCTTAGTCACAATGGTTATCTTGGCGAATGGTTCTCCTACTAGATCCTTTGATCCATTTAGAGTCTTTAGATAGGGGGACCCTCTTTCTCCTTACCTCTTTATTATTTTGGCAAAAGGTCTATGGATATTGCTCCAAAAAGATAAGAGTTATGGTTTCTTAAAGGGTGTTTATGTGGCCAATGATGAGCAAAATATTTCTCATCTCCAGTTTGTGGATGAAACTTTTCTTATGGGTGAAGCCATACTCAAGGAGACATGAATATTTAAGGAGAATTTGGAGGATTATTTGGCTACCTCTATAGGGGCAATTAATGTGATGAAGTCTAAAGTATTTATTTTCAAAACTCCTATTCATGTCCAAGAAAATATTTCTAGGATTATCAACTTTGAGAAGCCTCTCTCCCTCTCAAGTACTTGGGATTTCATTTGATTGACTCTAATTATAAAAAATTATATTGGAATGAAATTATTTATAAATTTAGAGAGAGGTTGCAAGGATAGACTTCTCTACTTTATTAGTGCCTATAAAAGTTTAAAAAAACTCCAAAAAGTTCAAAAGGAATTATTTTGGGGTGGTCCTTCTCTAGAAAGGAAATGGCATCTTGTTTCTTGGAAATATATTTGCAAACCTCTCCAAGAGGGGGCCCTTGGAATTAAGGATCTTAAAATATTCAACAAAGCCCTTAATGGTAAAATGTTTTGGAGATTTTGCAATGGAAAGAACCTTTTTTGAGCTAGAGTTCTTAATAAAAAATATATTCCTGAAGTAGAATGGAAGGAGTTTATTAGACATGAACACTTTCCCCCAGGTTATTATATTTGGATAAGCATGACATACCATAGTGCGTGGGTGCAATTTCTAGCCTTCTTAAAGATCAGTAATGACAACCATGCTCTCTTATAGGAGGATGTGTGGAACCAATATGAACCTTTAAGAGAATATAATTTATTGATTGAGTTGAAGGATGTGTTCAAAGAGGAGTTTTGGAGTTGTGTCAAGAACTACATTCAGGGTCATCCCATTCTCCATGATATTGATAGGGTGGTGCTTCATTTCTAGAAATAACCTCAATCCTGACTTAGTCAAATTAGGGAAGATGATATACAAAAAATTTGGGGAATCATATCTAAAAGGAAGCTTTCATACTACTAGGGCCAAGAATTATTAAGTTGGAGGAAAATCGGAGATGGGAATTTTGCTACCAAGAAAGCTTACAATTTTCTTATGGAGGTAAACTTCATTGGGGATAAGAATCAAACTTTGTAGATAATATGGAGGAAAGGTTTTTGGCCCAAGATCTCAATTTTTGTCTGGCTAGTAGTACAAGAAAAAATTCTAACTAGTAATAACTTGATGAAGAGAGGCTACTATGGCCCCTTTATATGACCAAATTATGAAGCTAATAATAAAACATTAACCATATCTTTATCTCTTGCCCATTTTCCTAATCCCTCTATAAATAATTTGCAAACTCTTGGAGAGAATCCATCCATAATTTATAGACTATAAGGGATTTTATTTTAGAGTGGGTTGGTTGAAAATCTAATCGTGACTATACTAGAGCCATTCAGGAATAGACCCCCACTTATATTATTTGGGAAATTTTGTTATGAAGAAATAAATTTATTTTTAGGGAGGAAAGAATCCCCAAATTCCAAACTTGGATTTCTATTCATAGGGTGGTGACTGAATCCATTTTGGTCAAGTAGTGGGAGGATTGGGATAAACCCATAGATAACAATCTTAGAGGTATCAATATTCAATGGTTGGGACAATATTTAGATGACAAAAGCATTTGATCCCTAGTCAAGAAAAATAAAACCTCTAAGAGTCACACTAAAATTAGCTAGCAACCTCCCCATAAAGGGTTTGTTAAGTTCAACTTTGATGGTGCATCTTAGGGAAACCCAAGTAAAGCTAGCAGGGGTGGAATATTTTGTGATGACCAAGGAAATATGAGAGGCAATTTTTCTTTAGCCTTGAAGATACTACTAATAATCATGTTGAGGCACATGTCCTCCTTGAAGGGTTTTTGTGGGCCCTTAATCAAAATTAGTAGAATATTTATGTTGAAGGGGATTCCCAAGTGATCATAAACCAATTAAAAGACCAGAAATAGTCTTTCTCACTCTTTAACTAGAGGTTGGGGGATCTTATTCATACTATAAGAGAACTCTATCACTCATTTCAGTCCCTAGAGTACTTTCATGTGTGAAGATCTATAAATAAGGTGGATGATGCTATTACTAATTAGGGAGTGAATAGAGGTCTAAGAGAGATCACTTGGATTAACTAGTTTGATGACATGGATGCTCATGAGGGAATAAAGCATAGAATTATTTCTCTGATCATAAATATAATGAGGGTGCTACTAGCACTAGTCATGGTGAAAATGGGATGGAGAAAGCCTTATGATTATTGCAATATGTATGAGCCTTGAGTATCTGGTTTTTTATTATCCTTTCTGGCTAGTACATCAATGGTTTGTTGATTGATTTACTTTTGGCTAGACATGCTCTTTTATTTTTAGCTATGTATTTTTGTGTTTTTTTTGTTATCTTTGTTGTTTTGTTTTGTATTTTTGTATTTTTTATTTTAATTTTTTTCTTTTTTATTTTGGTTTTTTTGTTGTTTTTGTGTTTTCTATTTTGTGTTTGTGTTTTTTGTGTTTTTGTATTATTTTTTGTGTGTTTTTTTTTATTTTTTTGTTGCTTGTTGTTTTTATGTTTTTTAATTACTGTTGTTGTTTTTGTGTGTTTATATTTTTGTTGTTTTAAGCATTCTCTTGAGTGTGTCAAAGGATGTAGGCTAGGTGTGAGCCCTCAATAATTTGGATGAAATACATACCCCTACCTCCTTGGGTCTTACTCGAATGTGGCATCCCAAAAGGGATGTTTTACACAAACAAAAAAGAGAAGTGGAAAAGTATTAGCTCTATTTTATGCCATCATAAAAATTCCTTTAACACAAATATATGGACTTAATATTATACCATTTAAATATTTTAAAGCTATTGCGGAAATCTAAACAACTATAAGTTACCACAAAAAATTGTAATGGATAAAAAATTTCACATTAATACTAGGTGAAATTTTAACATTAAATGGATGAAAATTTTTACATGAGATGATTGGAAATTTTTACATAAAATGAATTGAAACATTCACATAAAATATAGCAAAAATACAACATTAAATTTAGGTAACAATGGATTGAAAACATTACTAAGTTAGATCCAATAAGATTAAAAAAATCACACTTCACTAGTAGTATTTGATTGATAAAGGTAACTAAAATACAATAAAAGTTTCTTGCTTAGCAAGATACAACAACAACACATTATATAACACTAAAAGTATTTTTAAAAGAAAATATATTCCTAGAAAACATCAATGCTTCAACAGCCTAAAATTTTATGACTATAGAAAAATACAACTAATTCCTTATCCACAACATCATGGAAGATGCTTTTTCAGTTGTAATTAATGTATTTAAAAAATTCTAATCTACAACAAAAAACAACACAAATCCAACTGTAAATACACTCAAAGTGTTGATTAAACTTATCAATAAGCACTTTTGTAAGAAGTATGCAAATTTTTATTTTTTAAATCACAAATTGAAATTTTTAATGCTAAGTGACACACATGAGGAGTGAAACATTAGAAATCATAAATTTTCACTCTCTCCCATTTGTGTTACAACTATAATACAACATAATAACCCCTCATATAATCAATCTTCCAGATCTCATTTGGTCCTTCATGCAAAAATAACTCCCCCCAAAGGACCTCCATTAATCATCCAATTAAGAGCTAAAGCTAAGGGCACTTTTTATTTGCTTCATCAAATTGAAAGTACACTAACCAAAATCTCCCTTCTTGAACTTCTTTGGACTTATTTGGCATATAAATCATTTAAAAATTTTAAGTGAAATATTCATTCCTCAATACCTCGATTCAAATTATCTCACTTCTATAGTAGGATCCATTAGGGTTAACCACACAACTAACTCATTCAATAAGGATGATATCCCTCAATCCTCTATGGTCAAATATCTCTCATTATACATCATGGGCCCTATTGGCAATAAATTTATCAAGCAAATTCTATTTGATAATGGCTATGGTCTCAATATTTATAGCCTAATATTAATCAATCATATTGGGATAACCAAACAAGATTCGAAGAAGTTCAATCATGTTATTAGGGCTAACCCCATGTTCTCAACACTCTCTTCTATCTCATGCATTATGAATTAACCTACTACATTCATCTTGAGAAGCCATGGATCCATGAGATGTAGATTATTCCTTTAACTCTCTATCAATGCCTAAAATATGAAAATAAGGTAAATATTTATCATATTCTAGCCAAACCCAAACCATTTGCATACTGTTAGGTGAATAATATCAACAATCCTAAAGCTAATATTTTCCCTTCTCTAAATCCACACCTTGAATCGTGTTCTTATTCGCAACTTGCAATTTCTAATGAATTAGGGTCTCTCACCTTAAATAATTTATCTAATAATGAATGTAAGGATAAAATATCTAATTTAACCACCATCAACATTAATAATCAAGATAATAATCAACTAGTCTTATACCTAGCCAATATTTCCTCATCTCTTTGAATCTCAGGTTTTCCTTCTAGTAGTAAGGATAAAATGGTGCAAATAGGAAGTTTCTCCTTCATTTTTGCTAGTAATGTTAATTATGAGAAAATCCATGGTACTAATCCTTTCCAAATTAAATGATAATATGCTTCATGCTTCTTTTCAAACTCATATTACATCCCTAAGTAGATGCTTTCTAATGTGGGATATCAAGGTAAATGACTAGGCCTATATTAGTAGTGCATAAAAAGTCCCTTACAAAATAAATATTTGATAGGATGATATAGGATAGGTTATATCTCCAATCATAATAAACTCTTTCATTATTCTTCTTCTTTCAATGGTTAATATGAAGTTAGCCTTCCTTATTAGGCATCCCATGATGACACTATTTATTTAAACAAATTATGTTAGGATGAGGATGACAATGGGTCATCACTCATAATATATCCTAGTATCATGACCTTCTCTCGAAAAACATCTTTTGGTTGGATTTATGTTAGGTTATGCATGATGGATATTTTATTGCAGCTACATATCTTTTTCTAACCAAAGGGATGATTGACAAATTGATTTTCAATTTTTGCATATATGGGTTTTAATGATAAAGAATTATGTTGCTAACATATTTGTATTGATGCAGGATTGAGTTGTCTTATTAAAGGACATATTCTTGGTAGAAGTGTATCTAGATAGATGCTCTATTTTCACATAAGTGATTAAGCATAATTTACACATAAAAAATAGATCAAATTTGCTTGCATGATTATTGATCATAAACATTAGTGGTTATGTTATAAGTCTTATTATGTTCTTAAATTTTATCTCTTCTAAAAAGATAAGGGGAATTTTGGTAAAGCATGATTAATGAAGTTGCTTCCATTATTTTATTGTAATACTATATATCTTTTTCTTTGGATCTTTCCTTTTATTAAAGTAATGTTTAATTAAAATAAAATATATATGTTTCTAAGTTGGAAGACTCGAAAACTAGCAGATATGTGGGATCAAGGGGTGAGAACTTGATGGTGTTTTCCAATTGGGAGCCCACATTGAGATTTTTGAAATGTAAGGTGATGAAGTAGTGGAGTAGTGCAGGCACAAAAATTACATTATTGATACCCAAAAAGGAAAGAAATGGAAAATATTTGGTTTATTTTTGGTTCTTGGAGAGCATGCAAAGGAGAAAGGAGAATTGTAGATGTTCTATGGGAAGAGTGGAGAAGTGACACCGAGTAAAGGACTGGTTCACTACAATCGTATCATCAATCATAGGTATGCATGCTTTTATTAAACTATGATCTTGAATTACTTCTTAAGGTTGAGGAAGAAGATTTAAAGCTTCATTTAGGGGTGCTAGTCTTTATAACAGGGATAATTTTTCCTTCACTACATTCACTATTCCAATGAATGGTGTGCGCTTGACTTGAGAGATACCTTATTTGTTAGGAAAGAAACCTTGGAGTTAGCTTGGTCAAACTAATAAGTTGTTCATATGCTTTATTTTTTTCAAGACTCACCATGAGGTGTAGAAGTTAGTTCATATTGTCATTATGTTAGATGTTAACGAGACATTGTCTGTGTGAACTACTCATCCTATAACCTTGCATGTGTTTCTGTCGTTGTTCTTATGAGATTTTGTTTAGCATATCATTAGCATAGAATCATTTCATTCATTCACATTCATATCATTAGTTTAATTCACACTTGCTTTCATTTGAGTATATTCATTACTAACAACCTCATCCAGAGAGGCAATCTCAGACATCTAAGCGTGTGTTGTTGTTTCATTGCTTATAGGACCACAAGTTCATTAGACGAAAGCTACAACACACGAGAGCAAGAGGATCCCTCTAGCAATCATACCTAGAGAAGGAGGCATCTGTAAGCCCTCATACATTTCTATGTGTGGAACCGGGAAGCTTGTGAAAGCACACCACCCCTTGCTAGGGGATATTTTCCTCACTTGTAATTCATTGTATCAAAATGGGTATCCCTAAGAGGAACCGAAATGTAACCAATTTTGAATACAAATAAAGAGATCCATATTTTTTACTTCCTTGTTATATGCTTTTTCATGGTCTTTCATTTTTTCTTGGGTATAATATTGCAAGCAGGTAAAGTGGTGCATGCATCCTAGGGTCATTATAGATGGCAATAACGATGGGACTTCCATTGATTTTTCATTTTTTTGCTTAGAAACTAACTTGGTTTTGTATGCAGGTGTATCCGATCTAAGCTATAGCAACAATAAATTAGCCGCTCTAGTCTACAATGGCCAGTAGTCAGCTGTTCCTACTAACAACGGCCGTAAACTAGCCACTTAGGTCAAAAACGGCCAATACAGGAGTGCAACAGAGTCCAAAACCTTGGTTCTCTGAGCTGGATTAGAGGTTGGTATAGCTTTTCTAGTATTTTATGGTTTTTTTTCTGCTTTTTTTTGTTTAAAACAGTGAACTTAAAACATATTTCTATTTGGAAAACTGAAAGAATGAAATAAAAGGAACTTGCATCTTGCACATCTTAGAGTTTCTTTTTATATTTTCCACTAGGCATTGTTAGGAACAGAGACTTTTGCTTGTAAATTTATCCCTAGAATCCAACGTGCTAGACATTGTATGTTGTTTGATTGCTTTGAGGCTCTACTAGAGGCCATATCTACATGAAATAAAGTGCATCCATACAAATAATGGTAGTTCATGCATTTTTCTGAAAATAAAAATGTCTCTTTGCATTTAGGCATATAGGAAAGATTCATTGTTGTTATATGATGCATTTACTTTACATAAGCTTAAAATGAACACCACACACATATGCATCAATTAAACATTGGGGAGTTGGATTTCATCACCAACCCTTAATTTAGTCTAGTGACGTTGGAATTCATCTCCTTCCACTGGATTTCCCCCTAGATCTTCCTAGAAACATATTGATAAACATAATTATAGTGGTACTAAGTTACTTGTGCTCAAAATATCTCCCATTGTTGGAACAATCATTTTTTAGAGTGGAAGAGCTAGAAGAACCCCCCACTGGGACTTCAATGGTGTACCCTAACATCTTTTTGGAAAATCATGTTTGGAACAGGTGCACTTGATTCTCATTATGGATGAGACTTCTCATTTTGAATCTAAGAACAAAAGCAAGAAATAAAAGGAACAAAAAATCATCAAAATACATCAAAAAATTTAGGACACACTTAAATTGATAATCAAGATAAACATTTGCTTGATATTTTTTGCTTACATTGAATTGCAACTCAAAAAACAAATTCCTAAAAGTAAAAATGGTTAAAACAAGAAGTAAAAATCCTCGGTATGATGTTGAAGGAGATTCTGAAGCAACCCATACCCATAAGTGAATTTATAGTCATATTGTATGACCTACCCGCAAGACCATAAGATGTAGGTACGCAAGCCTAAGGGATGATAACTCAACCCTTGGGGGTTCTCCTTGAGAAACACCAAGTAGGGAACTACATCATGGAACAAAGTTACATAAACAAAGAGAGAATTCAAATCCATCCTCATAAAGGAGACATGAGCAAAACTCAAAAGCCTCTAAATACAAAAACTTCTCAAAGGCATGAAGAAGCTTCAAAGGCTTCCTACTCACATTGGCATAAAGAAGGTTCTAAAGCTCAATATTCACATAAGGATGATGAGTGTGCTACATCTCCATTATCATGTAGAGAGCATGTGACCACAAAGCCTTCTTCATCAAGAGGGCACACAAGAGTTACAACTTCTCAAGCTTCACAAGAAACATATAGAATAGGTTTGCCTACTAAAGGGCAAGAAACTAGAGAAACATCGAGTCATAGGCATCAAACATAAGATACCCTTCACACAAGAGGAAGTATTCCCATAGACAATGACCTTATTGGAGTGAATGGCACCCCATGGGATTAGCCATGGAAAACAAGATAATTGGATGAGTTGGATAAGTTTCATCAAAGGTCAACTCAAAGAACCATAGTTACTGAGAACTCTATGTCTATAAGTTCATGAACTGTGACTTCTAAGCATACCTCTTAGTATGGGGGTGACTCAAAACAATCTCATAATAAAAATATAAAATATGATCATGAAAAAACTCAAACATACACTGAATAAGTTACATTAGCTAGCAAGATCAGAGAAATAGCAAAAAAATCCTCGAGGAATCTGTGCATCATAACCACCAAAACTAGATCATACAAGCATGAGTCCTCTATGACAGTGCATTCTAACTGCATGTGATAGTTAGAGAATACCTTGCATAAAGAGCGAGAGCTTGTGAAGCTCTTGAACATGAAAAACAAAGATAAAAACTCTTGTGCCAACATGAGTAACGTTTATGAGAGGCCAACTCAAAGAACCATAGTTACTGATAACTCTACATCTGTAAGTTCATGAACTATGACTTCTAAGCATACCTCTCATTTTGGGGGTTCCTCAGAACAACCCCACAATAAACATATAAATTATGATCATGAAAACACTCAAACATACACTGAACAAGTTACATTAGATAGCAAGAGCAGAGAAATAGCATAAACCTCCTCAAGGAATCTACGCATTAGAACCACCAAAACTAGATCAGACAAACATGAGTCCTCTATGATAGCACATGTTGACCACATGTGAATGTTAGAGAATACCTTGCGCAAAGAGCGAGAGCTTTTGGAAGCTCTTGAACATGAAAAACAAAGAGAAAAACTCTTGTTCCAACATGAGCAACGTTTAAGAGAGCAAGCTGAGCAGCTAGCTCGCATCAACCATCAAACAAATGGTAATGATCATCGAAGAGATCAATTCACTAACTCACCAAGAGAAAGTTGCACTAGAAAATAAAGTGATCCACACCAAAATCACCCTCCAAATCATGAGTGGAATCCAACTGGGGGGGAATGGTAGACTTAATAAATCAGGATCAGGCACGTCTTGAATCCCCTCATAGGAGGGAAGAAAATGGAAAAAATCAAGTGGATAGGTGATCACCTCCATTGCCACCATGAGGGGGCCTACAATAAGAGGAACTCATCACCTCAAAGATATTTCAAGCTCTTTCTAAAAATATGAAGTCCTTTGAGAAATAAAAGAACCAACCAACTTTGAGCAAAATACATAATCAACCATTGTGCCCATCAGTTCCTAGCCTTGCATATCCTAAGCACTTTGAGATACCTAGATTGGAAAATTTTAAGGGTGAAGAATATGCATAAGAGCATGTCACCAATTTCATCAATGCATGTTTTCATATTGAAGACAATGATACTCTTATGCTAAGGACATTCATCATGACATTTTTGGGTGCTGCCACTCAATGGTTCAACCAATTGCCCAAGTATAGCATAACCAACTTTGAACAACTAGTAAATGCTTTCCTAAAGAGTTTCTCCTTTGGTTCTAATAGAAAAGTGAAACTTTTAGACCTGGCCAATTTTAAACATTATTATGATGAGCCAGTAATGGATTATGGTAATAAATGAAGAAAGATCATGACAAAACTATCATTCTCCATCCCCATAGAAGATATTGTCCACATATTCACCAAAAGTTGTTCCAAACACATCTCCCTCTTGCTACAACTACAATAGTACCCCTCATTTGAGGAAGCTTTGGCACAGGCCAAACTCATTGAGGACATAAAAGTAGATGAGGGAACCATCAATATTCAAAACAAGGAGTGGAACAAGAATGACAACAATGGCAAAAATAAATAGAAGTAGGCAAACCATGCCCTAGTTAATCAAGTAGTGTTGGTTGCGCCTAAGTATGGGGTTGTGTAGAAACCCTAGAATTATCAAGCACATCCCCCACAATCCAACTATGATCAAAAGAACTACCAGGGGAGAAAAAAAGAATGAAAACTCCCTCACTACTTTACACCATTAACAAAATCAATGCAATCAATCTTCAAAAAATTAAGCGAGGTGAGAAATATCAGATTCCCTGACATACCTATTATAGATCCCAACCATCCTAAGCCAAAAGGATATAGGGAAGATCATTTTTGACCTTATCATAGGATATTGGGGCATAACATTGAGGTTTACAATGGTTTTAAGTACCAATTTCAAAACATGATTGAGGCAGGATAACTCAAAGTGCACAACCCATTGGCCCCTAAAAATAGAGATATGGGCATATACAAAAACCTATTGCCAAATCATGAGGTCTCTAGAGAGCAAGAGGCCCAAGTCAATCAGGTTTGAGTGGATATACCTACCAATTAATGTGTTGGGATGGTCAAAATTATCAATATAGCAACCAAGAGTAGACGGTATGATCAACCGCAACCTCTTGTAGCTCCTATGAATGTCTTGACTGCACAAAGAAAGAGGCAAGAGCAAAACAACCTTCCAGGTTTGTCAGCTCAACCTGTGGTAACTATCCAGAGTAGACTTGAGTAAAAATTACAAATAATTCTTGCTAAGCTATCCATTTATGAGCTCATACAATAGTCCCCAAAGCATAGAGATACCTTTATGGATATTTTAAGGTCAATTGAGATCCAACTGCAAGATCCAAATGCTTTCAACCCTTTTTTAGGACAAGTACAAGAATTCTAGGAACCTATAATTTGATTCTATGATTATGAGATTAAGACAGTACCTACTGCCTTACCAAATCCTCCATTGAATATTGTGGGATCAATCAACAATTTACCTTTCAAGAGGGTCTTGGTTGATACAGGTTCATAAATCAACATCATCACAACAACTGCCATAGAACACTTGAAAATCCCCAAGTCACATATCATTCTAGGAGCCTAAACATTAAGAGCTTTCAATTATCCTTTATGTAATACTGTGGGAAATATAGTCATACCTATCAAGGTAGGGCATAAGACCATCCCCTTTATGTGTCATGTCTTGGAAGGGGCCATGCAATACAACATCCTTTTAGGGTGGGGTGACCTTGGATAAGGTACATGAAGTGTGTCCCTTCAATCTTACACCAATGTGTCAAGTAAGTGCATGATAACAAAGTGTATATGGTGTTGGCAAATGATGAGCCATTCAAGTATGTCCATTAGGTGGATTTTATAGGATATTTTTTGATCCCTTCTACCCACCTATATGTAGGGCCTTCATCTCCAATTACGCAACTGAAGGACAAAGACAAAGGGGTAAAAAAAGACCCATCCACATTAACACCTCAACATGCGCCCAACATGACTAATGCTTCTAAGAAACCATCAACGTCTAAACCAAAAGATAATCAAAAGCTAAAGGCACCCTTAGTCGAGGAAATAAAGCCTAGGGAAGCACTAACCATGGCCATTGAGGAAGGTCCAAGCCCCATGGATGAATAACATCTCCAAGAGCAAGTCTAAGATGATAATTACCATCCTGCTTCACCAGTGTCATCCGTGGGGTCATCCACATCACATGAAACCATACACTTGGCAAGCATAAGGATAGAATAATATCTTATATAGAACATAACATTCACACCTATCATATAATCTACACAAGATATGGGAAATCCAAATACTTGAGACCACCAGTGGGAACAGTGGTTCCCCTTGGAATCCTTCCCAACCAGACAAATTTTGTCTATGCTGGACTAGACTGCGCCCATAAGTCTACTGAAGAGGAAGAGGACAATGATGAATTATTCACTGTTAATTTTTGTTAACTCTATAATCCTAATTTTGCTCTAAGCTACTTTGAACATTACCATTGGCATGGTTACGATATTGGTATATATGAGTAGGGGAGTAGATGACCACTCGAGCCGCAATACCAACTTACTACTGATATTTTTGGGGTAGGTTACCACATCGGATATTGGGATGACTCTTTGGCAGCAACTTTAGATATATTGAGCTTGGGGTTAGGATAAGACATCGATTTTATTCCTTATCACCCACTAAGTTCAAGTCTTATGAGCAATAGACAAGTGGCAACAATGAACATCCCGTCGCTTGAGACATATCATACAAGACTCAAAAATGATGCCATCCTAGTAGGATACAACTCATGGTATGATGAGCAAGAAGAAAACAAACATATGGTAAGTTATGATGAAGCACAAGAGGGCTTGGCCTATCATGGGCCTCGCTATTTACAAAGATTTACTTGGTCCATCCACAACGAAAGTGGATACATATAAGATGAAAGTAGCTATGAGTCAGAAGAATCTATAGAGAGAACCTACTTATGACCAAGTCATTGGCCCCATGGCATGGGGAAATAAACTAATGCAAATAACATCTTCATAAGTGACTAGGAGTATGAGGATGAGACAAATATGGCCTACTTTAGGCCAAGATATGCACTCCATATCTTAGGGCCACACACTAATGCCAATGGATTATTCATAAGAAATGAATAATATGAATACAAGATAGATATGGTCTACCTGGGGCCAAGGCATGAGCCCCTTGTCCTAGGACCACATACCAATTCTAATGATTTTTGGATAAACAATGATGACTTTGACTCTAAAACTGATATGGCTTATCTTAGGCCCCGCCACTTGCAAAAAATTGACATGCTGGTAGAGAGAGAGGTGGCACTTCGTGCCATAGATCCTCATATATGATTTTAATGGAGACCTATTGACCTAGCTACCATTCATCAAATGGTTAATCTACCTCCACCTACATTCAGAGAGTGGTTATAGCCCAATGATCCTATTATCTACCCTGCTCATGGGCCAAATCTAGAAATTCCTATTTATCTAGATCCTCATCATGAGTATTGAAGGGAAACCTCTGAGATAAGATTGCACCCATGTGGTATTGGATATTTCATTCCATCCATCAACACAATCTCCATTTATTTGATCACTCCACTTCATAATCTAGCTGATCCCACAAAACCTTTGTGTATTGATACAGAGGCAATTGATTGGGACCACGCTGATTCACCCATAGAGCCTAAAGATATTTTCCCTAATGAAGAGATGTTACAACCATTTCATTTTGCATCATGTTGTGCATATGATGTATTTCATGCTGGTTTGGATCCTGAGTTAGTAGGACCTGTAAATCCCGCCGATGATATTCACTTGATACCCACACCTCATCAGATGGAGGATGGGTCACATATGGTTGTAGAAGCAACTTTTAAGGTGGACATCAGTGATGATCCTACTCAACCAAAGAAAGTCATGTTCAGATAAATTCTATCTCCAAAAGAACAAGCCATCATAATTCCTCTCTTAAAAGAGAGGCCACATATTTTTGCTTGGACATACAAATACATGCCTAGGATAGATCTAAAGTTAGTTGTATACAACCTTTCACTGGATCACATGAAGAAACCAGTTAAGAAAAATTTGATAAAAATGCATCCCACCATCGCTTTGATGGTAAAGAACGAATTGAAAAAACTATTGGATGCAGTTTTCATAGTTCCTATCGACTACCTTGAGTGGGTGTCCAACATGGTTCCCATGGGAAAACCCAACGGAAGAGTTTGAATTTGCACAAACTTCAAAGATTTAAATAGGGCAACTCCAAAGGATTCATTCCCTTTGCCAAACATATATGCTCTTGTTGATGCTACCGTAGGTCATGAGATGCTTTCCCTAATGTATGGTTTTTCAGATACAATCAAATCTGGATTAAACCTGAAGACCAACATAAGACTGCTTTCATTACTCCATGGGGAACATTTTGTTACAAAGTAATGTCATTCGGGCTCAAGAATACTGGTGCCACCTACCATCGAGCCATGACATACATATTCCATGACTACATGCACAAGATCTTAGAGGACTACATGGATGACTTACTCACTAAGTCTTTCCTACGACAAGAGCACGTTGAAGTCCTTAGATAACTCTTTAACTGCCTCATTGAGCACAATGTAAGATTGAATCCTAAGAAGTGCATATTTGGTGTAACTTCTAGCAAAATTTGGGATTCATCACTTCTAAGAGATGCATCGAGGTCGATCCAATAAAAGTGAAGGCTATACTATAAATGGCCGCCCCTACAAACATTAGGGAATTAAGAAGCCTACAAGGAAATATAGCATCCATAAAATGGTTCATTGCACAATTATCAGACAAGTTTCGACCCATGAACTAGTTGCTATGCAAGGATGTCCCATTTCATTAGGATGAAGAGTACATTCAAGCCTTATTAGAGATCAAAATATACCTGGACATGCCACCATTGTTGGCCCCACCAAGGCCAGATATTCCATATTTGCTATACATATCGACTACTGATTTTGTTTTGGGCACCATGCTAGCCCAAAATAATGTGCAAAACAAATATCAAGCCATATATTACATTAGTCACACCTTGGTGAGTTATAATCTAGGATATGCGTATGTCAAAAAGTTGTGTTTAGCAGTGGTATTTGCAACTCAAAAGTTGTGACACTACATGTTGAGCCATAAAACCTACATTATATCCAAACAAAATCCTTTGCAGTACATGATGAACAAGACATCATAATACTCATTCTACAAAGTGGATCATGCTACTGATAGAATTTTATCTAGATTTCATAAGACAAAAGTCCATCAAGGGATAAGTCATAGTAGATCAACTAGCAGAGGTGCCTCTTCAGTATAACAAGTCTCTCACCATAGATTTTCCTGATGATGCAGTATTTGTATTTTTAGATCCAGTTGAACTCGAAGAACCTGAGAAAGAAAGAGACATGTTCTTTGATGGTTCAAAATGTGAGCAAGGAGGTGGAATAGGGATAGTCTTTATCACACCGTAGGGCACATCATTGCCATTATCATTCAAAATAGACTTCCCTTGCACAAAAAACAACACAAAATATGAGGCTTTGATATTGGGACTCCAAGTAGCCATAGCAATGGACATTAAAATATTGAATATCTTTGGTGACTCCTTGCTCATAGTAAATAAAGTCAAAGTATTGTTCCAATGCAGGTTCCCACTCTTGAAGACTTAAAAGGAACTTGTTGACACCTACCTAGCCTGGCTTTAATGGTATGACATCGAGGCAATCCCTCGTACATAAAATAGATTTGAAGAAACCATGGCCTCTCTGGGATCCTTAATCCCACAGAATCTATCTGTTTATTTTACAACCATTCATGTGAAAGTGCTCTCACACTCAGCAATAAAATGTGAGGCTTTGGACAATCAATAATTAGTCAACATGATCAACATCCAACCTAATCAATATTGGTCCATCATAGCTAAAGACTTCTTGCAAATAGCACCTTGGGTATCTTTGGTTTCTCAAGGACCTACGGAGTGTGGCACGACCATTCACCATAGAGTTGTTTCTCAATTTGTGTTCACACATGCTGGATCACAGGAGGAACATGTATTATCAATAGAAGTTGTGGCTTATCAGAATTGTCTTTCCCAATTGTAGGATTTCCTAAATCTAGGAATGCTACCGTAAGACTTGTCACATGGTGAAAGACAAATGTTTAAACAAAATGTGACTAGGTACATTTTTCTAGGATAATTCCTTTATAGGCGAGGTTATGATGGAGTACTCCTTCGTTGTCTTGAGCCCCAAGAAGCATCCTGGGAAATTTTGCAAGCTCACAATGGTACGTGTGGTGGCCACTTCAGTGGCATGGATATTGTTAATCGTATATTAAGGATGGATTACTATTGGAATACTACAAAAAAAAACTGTTGTGAGTATGTCAAGAAATGCATTAAGTGTGAGCATCATGCATATATCACCCATTTGTCATCACAAGCCTTGCAACCCATCCAGGCGGCATGGACATTCTCGTAATTGGAACTAGACTTGGTGGGGAAGATCTCACCCCCATCCTTAGGCTGACACACGTTCATCATAACGGCCACTGAGTATTTTACTAAATGGATCAAAGCGATCCCATTAACATTGATAACTGGACCAAGGATTATGGAGTTTATACTCCATAATATCATAAGTCATTTTGGGGTCCCTTCGAAGATAATATTGGATAATGGGTCATATTTAAAGAACAAAAATGTGTGTGCTTTAATGAAAAAATACCATTTTCAACATAGTTTTTCAATGCCTTATTATCTGCAAAAAAATGGCCAAGCATAAGCCTCAAATAAAACAATCATCTCCATCTTGAGGAAGATGGTAAAATAAAATCATAAGTACTAGCACTTGCAATTACCTCTTACACCATAGGCATATAGGACTAGTGTGCGGACGCCCATTGGGGCAACACCATTTTCACTTGTATATGGCACTGAGACCATCATGCCCTTAGAATTGGAGATTCCAACCTTGCGAGTAGCCATGAAGGACTTCATAGATTATGACACCACACGACAAGGCTGCCTTGATCAACTAACAATTATTTATGAACGCCGAGTCAATGCCTTAGAGCATCTCCAAGTTTATCAGAATTGTATTGCATGATATTACAATAGTAAATTCCACTTGAAATAATTCAAATTTGGGTATCTTGTGCTCAAAGAAAACCAACAGAACTCAAATCTGCCACCGCACCTATGAGACAAATTTACGATAAACTGGATAGGTCCCTACATAATTTTAGAAAGTATTGGGCCTGGATCATATCTCCTTACATCATTGGATGGTTTTGGAGAGCCTGAACCTCTCAATATCATTCAATTGAAGGCATTTTATACATAAAATAAAAAAACATTCAAATATGTCAAAAATCAAAAAAACATTCAAATATGTCAAAAATAAAAAAACATTCAAATATGTCAAAAATTGAAATACAAAAGCAATCAAAATTCTCCAAGGGTATCTTCACACCACTTGGTCACCTTCATCACAAAAATATCCAAAGGTATATTAAAGCCCTTTGGTTAAAATGAATCAAAAATGCTCCAAGGGTATCTTCACACCGCTTGGTCACCTTCATCACAAAAAGCTCTAAAGGCATATTAAAGTCCTTTGGTCAAAAGAAATAAAAAATTATCCAAGGGTATATTCACACCGCTTGGTCACCTTCATCACAAAAAGCTCCAAAGTCATCTTAAAAACCTTTGGTTAAATCAAACAAAAATATCCAAATGCATCTTAAAGCCCTTTGGTCAAATAACAAATTCAAAAACACAAAAACAATACAAAAATAAAAAATACAAAAACATTTGCATTTCACACTTGCATTCATATAAGTTGCATTACATTGATTGCATTCACATATGTTATGACCACATTCTAGAAAAATATGCCACATTTTGTATCACAACACAAAATCTCAAATCCATGTCCATCCATGCACTCATGTATATAACTGTGTTTGTCAACACAACCATTTCATGTTGCTATGCAAAATAGGTTAATATTATCATGTTATTCAAACATGTCTAGTAGTCTTATCAACTTTTGTACAAATCCATCTTGATTAGTAGAAGGTAAGGTCTAACTGTGATAATGTCTTGGATATTCAAGATCCCATCACTAATTGAAACACTAAAATCCTAGCTGGTACAAGGAAAATATGAAAGTTGCGAAGCAGTCTAGGTTACCTTAAGCGAAAAGGATCTTCTTTGCTTATCCCCTTGTGCGACTGATTTAAATGTGTTGATAATTGGCAAAAGGACAAGCTTCACCCTATCCAAATCCCTTGATTAAATCAAAATAAGCAAAAGATCGAAGCAAAGTACAAATTCAAAAATACAAGCATACATTCCAGATTCCAAAGCAATGATCAGATACACAAATCAGAGATTCCAAGAATTCTCTCTCAAAGAAAAATCAATAAAAAATAAATAGTGATTTTCATCACTACATATGAGCAAAATTAATAGTGATTATCATCACTACAAGAATCCTTGCTCAAGAAAAAAATCAATAAAAAATAAACAGTGATTTTCATCACTACATATGAGCAAATATCCAAAGCCAAAAGGAAGAAAAGAAAAGAATGAAGCTTGAATCCCTGGAATTATCAACATTGTACAAATACGGAAGGAGAAATCCTTACGCATGATGATATGTCTACCATAATTGCTTCATGTATTTTTGTAGACTAGTGATTGAATGTGGATGAGCTAGCTTAGGTAACCCAATATTGCCTAGTGGTATAGTCCAACTAAGTCCAACTTAGGATGAGATGAACACTTGAGAATCCCTGATATTATCAATGGGCTGAAAGAATCCCGCCTGACATCGGAGGAAATGCTTGAGTCCTTTCTTAAAATATACAATCACTTGCACACGGAGAGATCATGAATATCTAGATCCATGGTAAAAGCCTTACTTTTCAAAAGTATAGAGTGGTGAGTAGACAACTGTTGATATGATAACTAGAGTGGTTGAGTTTTAGGAATAGCCAAAAATAATTCCTACATAACCAAAAAATCATATCACCAATCACATAAGCAAATTTCTTCATAAGCTTCTATAAATTAGGGGTATTCATAAAATATATGAGATACCAATTATATGTCAAAAATGATATTTAGACGGCCACTGATTATTTTATATTTCTTAAATTACAGAAGCTTATCGAGAAAATACATTCATCCCACACCATTACATTGCACACATGGATGGTATAAATGATCAATTCTCATGATTAGAATGATTATTAAAACAAAATATATGGTTATTATACTTTCTGTGGTATCACACATTAGATTGTCAAAATCATATCATATACATTATTTGTGTTTTGAGTAATTAAAAAATACAAGTTCATTCACATTAGATTACATATTACATTCACCATATACATAGCACATTGCACATTGTATTTATCATGCCATAACATAAGTTAAGTGTGCACACTGAAATCAAAATCAAACATACATTTAACGTACCAACATCACATCCATAAACACACAAGTCATTAATCATCCATCATCGTATTATATTGCACATCATAAAACACATAAGCAATATTGATTTGCATACAATCATAAATCCATCATAAAATCACTACATAATACATCACGTCATATCATAATAGGTAGATCATATCACATCTACATGAGAATCTATCCCAATATCCACATCACCACCAATATCATCTATCATCAATCATATATGTCAAATCATCATAATACCATCATCACATCTCATAATAAAACAAATAAAAAAAAAACATGAGCAATAAATGATACACATAATGAGTCATAAACATAAAGAGATCATATAAATATGTGTTTCAAATGGATGGGTATACAAAACTGCCCGTAGGGCTACAGTCATATAGGTCAAGCCAACCTTAAAAATGATAAACTAAGAGCATCATCAATCAAATACAGGACCTTTACCTCCTGTACCACCTCTCCCAGTGCCACCTACCCCTGTGGCAGTGTCATGGGTCGAATGGTGTGAACCTATTGGTCTATTTTTCTGAGTCCTAGTCCTCTGGCTAGAATGGTCGAAAGACTACCTTGAGGTGGAGTGCCCATTGAATTGTGAACCGCCTACACTTGGTGCCTCCCTGGGGACAAGCCCATGCCTCCTGAGATGCATCTGGAGGGTGGTAATATGACCAACATGTCCATGGATCATCGTATCATACTCCTCTAATAGTGACCTCACGTGTAGAACCTGTGCCATTGAGTCTATCCCTGTAGTACCATGTGGAGTAGAGGGAGGTGCAACAAACTGCATCCTAGTAGCACTACCCCTGATAGTAGCCTACAAAGCCTAGATCCGTAGTGTGATCTACTCTATGGTGGTATCCCATTGTGCAATAGTGTCATCTTAGTGCTCTACCTAGATCTTGGTTGACTGGAGCTCAGCCCTGACCTTGTGCAGCTATGCTCTCAAAGGAGAATCTCTCTCCTTAGGCTCCAACTCCTCCCCATACTATGAAGGAGCCTCCTACTCCTTCACTGCCACCTTCTCTACTAGCTAGCACCATACCTTAGTCCTATATTAGAATTTGTGTCCTAATGGATCTATATCATCACCTCTGCCATCATCCTCATGATCCAAGATGCCATCACCACACCACATCTGATCCCCCCACCAATGAGTGTATGCCTCTGTAACACCCCTAGTGACTCTTGGGTCAACTATTGGGGCATCATCCTTAGCTGAAAACTCTGTGATCTAAAACAGGGGGAGATATCCCTCTACTATGATGCGCCTATATACAAATGGAACTAGAGGCACATCCTACTGTAGCCTATACTAATGAGGAACTTAAGAGTAGAATAAATACTCTCAGATGCCAACCTTGCAGCTGATGAGCCACTGCTCATTCCATGTTCTCATTGTGAAACTAGAATGATCTTCTCAAGTCGGGCACGCATGATATGGTCACCACATGACATCATTAGCCTTTAGCCCAGTAAAAGTAGTAGTGTAGTGGGGAAGCTCCCTCGCATGAGGGTAGCTCTTACACAGCTCGTGCTCTCAATCCCATCTAGCATCATAGCATTGCATCTGCAACTCCATAGTTGTAATCTTAGTAGGAAGCCCTTTGGGATGATCTACCTTGATGTAATCCCATCCCCAGACCTGTAGAAGTAAGTTTCAAGCAATTCTGACGTGACCTCATTGGCAAATGTGGTACAACTAATCATAGCACTGAGATGGAAATGATCTACCCCATGCATAGATGATAGGCTTTGCATTATCCAAAAAATCATGAACCATCGCCAAAAGGTTACATGAAAACCTCAAATCTGAGCAATCTGGAATCAAGATATTACTAATGATTATCAACAACACTGCATGCCTCGTAGAGAAGACATCCACCTCATACCACTATGAGATGGACACTCCCCTAGATTTGGTGTCCTTGAGAGCCTACACGGAGTGCCCTCCAAAAACCTGAGTGAAAATAGTAGTTTGATCATTAGTGTTCGAAGATACAATGGCCACTCCATCAAAGGGGATCTGAAATATCCTATACACATCTTTCGGTGTGATGGTCATCTTGCTGGTAGGAAAGTGGAAGGTATTGGTTTGAGGGTCCCATAGATGGACCAAAGCTATAAGGTAGGCATGATCTACCATAATGGTGGGAAGTTTGGTGACATACTGAAGCCCATAGGCTTTGAGCCAAGCCTAGTTATCGACATCCAAGAGGGGTAGAAGTTTATTCATGAGCTTCGGGTCCCAAGCTCGAGCAGCAAGAATATAATAGTAAAAGAAAATGAATCATAACTACAATGCATCTAAGGCATAATTCACAATAAACATGAAATGGTGCAAAATATGATAGGCTATTCTAAGTCTAAGCAAAGGGACAAAACTGCACCTAATAAAACAAATCAAAAATTAAAAAAAAAATCAATAATTCAACCTAGAAAATGCACCAAAAATAAAAAATTTCACTAAGTGTTCTTGGCTGCTACCGCCTACAGCGGCCAGAAATCAGCTAACAAAGCTGACAACGGCCAAGCCCCAAAAGTCAATTTTATGTCCGTTGGTATTTAAATTGGTCGCTGCCAGCAACAACGGCCAAGTTGCAGGCCTTCCTGGCTGCTTTGATCAATAGCAGCCAATGGGAGCGAGGTAGACGCATCGACCCTAGGCCAAAAAATACAAAAACAAATGTAACAAAAGCAACAAAGACAAAATGGGGACAAGCCCAACACATAAAAACCTAAACTAAGCCTAGCTATGGGTTTTCATTCATTTCCAACGAGCTTAATGGGGTTCAATTACCGATTACTTAATGTGGTTTAGTTTTACCCAAAAAAAAAAAAAACAAACAAGTTTAAGGTTTGAGGGAGTACTCGAGAAGCTCTAGCTCCTCCACCTGAAGACACTTCACCCCATGTAGCCATAATATTCCAAATTTTAGAAACACTCCAAGTTACAAAAGTAACTTTCACCTCAGATCTCATGAAAGCAAAATTGATAGCTGGAAAAGTAAAAAGATAAAATCCTTTGGTATCTTTTATATTTCCTTAGTCGCTTCTAATGTCAACAGCCTGAATATTATGGCCAGCTAGGATGAGAGTAGCCATGGCCAGGCACTTGGTGGTCGCGGGACCTAACAGCGACCGAGATCGTAAGCAAAAATAAGTTGTTTCCATCTAAGAGAAGCAACCAAAAACATCAAATAAGCATATTTTGGTGGTTCATAATCACCATAATGATCAAAATAACAAAAAAAATGCATACAAATAAATTCTCAAGTAGACCTTGTATTCAGTTACCTACTCTATCAACTTGGCGATTGTAGCGACTTGCATTCAATGTAACTCAATAAGATGAGTAAGTTACAATAAGGCTACTTAGGGCAAAAACATTCATTTTGGAACCATGATGCATCATTTCAAACCTGAAGAAGACCAAAATGGTGAGATTGCTCCATAAGTGCGATAAAATTATCTTCATTCCCTTATGAGATCAAAAACATTGAGCTAAAGTGATACAATATGAGCATAAAGAGAATCACTCATATTAACTACCTAAGAAGGCTCTTGATAGTCGGACCGCTCCTCGAGATAAGGATGGATGATTATCATAAATAATTGAAGTCACACTTGGATGGGAGTTCACCCATTGAAAGAACAAATGTAAAAAAGAAATCAAGTTAGTCATACTGATCAAGTGACTTGTCACTTTATTCATCACCTTTTCCTCACCAATTCACTATGTGAGGAGGTAGTTCAAATATTCAAAATAATCATAGTCAAAATCAACAATAGATCACTCGATCATATCAAAATTGTGTTCGTCCTATGAATCATTGCATACAACAATCACATAAATTCCCTTGTTTGCTAGGAACGTAAGCAGACATGACATCTCTAATTTGTAGCATTCCG
This sequence comes from Wollemia nobilis, assembly GCA_028583015.1. Lineage (NCBI taxonomy): Eukaryota > Viridiplantae > Streptophyta > Pinopsida > Araucariales > Araucariaceae > Wollemia > Wollemia nobilis. The sequence goes on from JAQPPZ010003067.1 coordinate 7,985,418, forward strand.
ATCGGATCTAATTATAGCAGTAGAAGCTACCTGATCGAGTTTGAGGAATGAGTGCAAATTGAACGTGCATAAGCCACTTGGCTAAGTTAAGTCATCTAAACGTTGAGGTAATGATTCAAAGGATGTGCACCGTCTTGCATTATTGGGCCATCAAGTGTTGGTCAAACCATTGACCATCATACACCTTACAAGCAGATTAGTCTACATTTTTGCTCAATGTTGTGTTTTCCACACAAACACGTCATAAAAAGGGGCATCTATAGACACCTAAAACGTGTCATGTTTAGGGGAGCTACTCACATAGGAACATTCATAAGATCATAAAACATAACATTGTAATTTCCAATCATCAAAAGTGGTTTTCACCACCCATTTGGGGTATTTCGAGTTCATCCAAGCTTAGTCGCTCAAGGCCAGAGTGGCCAGATATTAGCTTCTCAAGCTCAGAGCAGCTAGACCTTGTCCTCTGCAAATGACAGTGGCCAAATCTTAGTCACTATAGATGACAATTGCTAAGCCATAAAAAGCATTTTTCCAACAAACAAGCCTAATCAGAGGCAGAAGTGGTAGTTTGCATGCAATAAAGGTGAGCGGAAGTAAATTTGCATTCTCCTTCACAACTAATTCACATAGAAGACTTTAGTCTAAATTTAGACTTCAGTTAACTAGTATTTAAACATAGAAAAGACAAAAATATTCTCATGCTAACATTCACTACACATGAGGGATTCAATCCTAAGTTTTTGAGCATAGACTTTAGTGTTTCACACACTTTAAAAGGTGTAAGCCTAAGAGCACTAGGGAACAAATATGACAGATTCGAGAGAATCAATCAATCCAAAGATACAAGAACGCATTAGATCATTGAGGATATATTTTGAGACTTGGAGAGTTTCCCTTGGAGATCACATTTATAGTGAAGCCCTGAAAAATTGGAGAGCATAGCAACCCCCATTTAAACATCAGATATAATCTTTGATCCATAGCTTTGGACCAAAGAGAACGAGATTCACTTTAGCGATCGTTGTCATTGGATAGTGGCCCATAGGCCTAGCTTAGGGTTTTATACATTAGTTTCATTATTATATTTAGCATAGCATCATTTCATTAATTCACATTCATACCATTAGTTTCATTTGCACTTGCTTTCATTTGAGTTTATTCATTTCTAACAACCTCATACAGGGAAGAAATATTGGATATCTAAGTGTATGTTTTTGTTTCAATTCTTACAGGGTCACAGGTTCATCGGACAGAAGCTATAGTACACGAGAGCAAGAGGATCTCTCTAGCAATCAAACCTAGATAAGGAGGCATATATAAGCCCTCATACATTTCCATGTGCGAAATTAGGAAGCTTGTGAAAGCGCACCGCCCCTTGCTAGGGGACTTCTTCCTCACTTGTAATTCATTGTATCAAAATATGTATCCCTAAGAGGGACCGACATGTAACCGAGTTTAAATACAAATAAAGAGATCCATATTTTGCACTTCCATGTTATATTCTTTTTCATGGTCTTTTATTTTCTCTTGGGTATAATATTGCAAGTAGAGTAAAGCAGTGCATGCATCCCAAGGTCGCTACACCTACTTTGTGAGTTAGTGCTACCTAATTGAAAAAATTGCCTTACCTAGTGGGGTGACCATAGGTTATCTATATGTAGAACCATTGCATACGTTTAATGTAATCCTATGAATGGATTGGTTGCAAGTGCATAAGGTTGTAGTCAACTTTCAAGATAGATGGATTGAGTACATGGAAAGTAGTAGAAAGGTGCAAAGGGTATATAGCCTAAAAGAGGTTTTTCAACCCCAAATTATTTTAGCAATGCAACTTAATAAAGCCATGAAGAAAGAGAGAATAGTTTATGTCATTAAGTTAAATGAGCTAGATTATGAGAAGAAGGAAGAGGTGTTTGGAAGGTACCCACTTTTGCAAGAATTTAGGGATGTATTCCTAGAAGATTTACCTAGATTACCACCTAAGTAGAAGTTCAACTTCACAATTGAGCTTCAATCCAAAATAAAACCCATACATAGAGCTCCTTACAGAATTAACCCCATAGAAATGCAAGAGCCAAAAGTGTAGCTATAGGGTTTATTGGAGAAAGGACTAATCAGACCAAGTGTGTCACCTTGAGGCACATCCATGTTATTTATGAAGGAAAAATATGGTTCCCTGAGATTACGCATATATTATAGGAAATTAAACAAGGTGACTATCAAGAACATATATCCCTTACCTAGGATCAAAGACCTCTTTGATTAGCTAAAATATGTCACAATATTTTCAAATAATGATTTGAAATTTGGGTACCATCAATTGAGGATCCAAGAGAAAGATACTCTAAATATAGCCTTTAAAACTTGCTATGGACATTACGAATTCACTATCTTACCTTTTGGTTTAACAAATGCTCCAGTTGTATTTATGAATTTGATGAATCATATATTTAGGAAAAATTTGGATAAATTTGTGTTGGTATTCCTTGATGATATCTTGATATATTCTTGGAATAAAGTAGAGCATGATAAACACCTTAGGTTTGTGTTAGAACTGCTAAGGAAATACTAGCTGTTTGGAAATCTATCCAAGTGTGATTTCTATGTGTCAGAAGTGCAATACCTAAGACACATTGTTTCTATAGAAGGAATCATAGTATATCCCACAAAAATAGAAGCTATATTAAATTTGCTGCTACCCACAAATTTTATAGATATCCAAAGCTTTTTTGGATTGATTGGATACTGTAGGCATTATGTAAAAGACTATGTCATGATAACCTCTCCAATGACTAACATATAGAGGAAAGAGAAGGAATTCAAGTGGACTGATAAATGTGAGTTAGATTTTGAATTGATTATAAAAAATCTTATTATACCCCTTATTTTAAAGGTATCCAACCCCCAAGGGAGTTTTTCTATTTGTATCAATGCATCTCTAGAAGGTTTATGTGGGGTGCTCACTCAATAAGAAGCAGTGATAGCCTAAGGATCAAGGAAACTAAAGTGACATGAGGCAAACTATGTGACCCATGATCTAGAGCTAGTTGTGGTGGTGTTCACTCTTAAGAGTTGGTGATACTATTTTGTAGGAAGGCCATTTGAGCTAAGGATAGACCATCAGAGTCTACAATATATTTTTACCCAACCAATACCCAATGCTAGATAGAGGTGGATGAAATTTCTAGCAAAGTATGATTTTGGCATTGATTCTATTAAAGGAAAGGATAAGAAGGTTGCAGATGCACTAAGTCAAAGGAGACACATAGCTATTTTGTCTCACATCCATATAGACTTGATGGAACAACTCAAGATTATGCAAAAATAATATGCATACTGCAATCAAATTATGGATAAAATAGGAGGAAATACTAATGATAACAAGGAATTTAACTTCAAATATGGGTTCCTATGCTTCAAGTACAGGGTAGTGATCCCTAAAATTAGTGATTTGAGAAACATGGTCTTGAATGAAGCACATATATCACCATATTCTACTCACTAGGGAGAGTCAAACATGAGAGAGAACATGAAGAAAATGTTCTTTTGGCCTAGGATGAAGAGGGACACAATTGAATTTGTATCTCATTGTCTTGAATTCCAAAAATTTTAAGCAGAATGTAAACATACTATGAGACTATTGTATTTGCATGATGTACCTATGCAAAAATTGTGGGTAATTACAATGGATTTTACTATAGGGTTGCCTAAAAATTGGTTCTCGTATGACGCAATCCTAGTGGTGGTCGACAGGTTGACCAAGGTTATGCATTTTATACATGGAAATACTAAATATGATGTCGTTATTGTAGCTAATAGATTTTCCAAAGAGATATTTTGGCTTCCTGGTTTTCTAAAGGTAATCATATTGGATAGCTATTCAAGATTCACATCCAAGTTTTGGCAATCTTTGCATCATGCCATTGGTACCAGGTCAAATTTAAGTTTACCTTATCACCCAAAAACTTATGGTTAGATCAAAAGAGTGAACCAAGTATTGAAGGACATGCTTCACATGTATTTTATGGATCAGAAGAACCATTGGGAGAATTACTTGCATATAGTGGATTTTGCCTACAATAATGGTTACCATTCAACTTTAGGATGGCTATTTTTGAAGAACATAATGGAAGGATGTGTAGGACACCCTTGTCATGGGAAAATATAGAATATCAAATTATACTTGGTTAAAGAGATGGAACATCAGTTAAGGAAAATCAGGGAATGACTAAAATAAGTCATGGATTGATAAAATATTTATGTGAATTTGAAGAGATGATGTGGGAAACACTCTTCAAATATGATACGAAATGACACAAATGAAAATTGAGAATTACATTAATCAAAAATATATTTATAGGCATGTCTGCCTTTACAAGTCAGCATTTAATATGCATGATCTATGTGAGTATTAAATGCAATATCATGATCCATGTGAAAAGGGATAATATTATAGAATATAATATTAATCCCTATAAAGAGATCACCACACAAGTTTTTTGTTGGTGATAGAATATTTTTAAGGGTGATACTGATGAAGAGTGCTATTAAGTCCACAAAGCAGGACCCCTAATTTTTTGGGCCCTTTGAAATCATAGAAAATATTAGTCCTATGTATTACCAACTTGCCTTACCACCCAATCTATCCAGTATTCATGACACCTTTCACATTTCTTTACTTAGAAAGTGCATCGCTAATCCTGATCATGTGTGGGAATTTTCCAATTTGTAGATGATGAATCTAGAGGCCATAAAGGTTCAACCATTAAGTATCCTTGTGTTTTGATCCAAATCAATGAGAAAAGGAACTTTGGAGCAATGAAAGGTCCAATGGGACCACTATTCAAAAAGTAATGCTACTTGGAAAAAAGTGATAGACATGAAAAATAATTTTCCTTTTTGTTTGAAAATGTAATGTGAATGAAGATTATTGTCTAAGAACTATGGTAATACACAAAGGAATGTATTAAGCCTATGGATGGGAGGATGTCATGACCCTCTTTGGACAGACTTATTTTGGTGGGATTTATGTTAGGTTATGCATAAAGGATATTTTATTGCAACTATATATATTTTTGTAACAAATGGATGATTTACAAATTCATATTCAATTTATGTAAATATGGGTTTTAATGATAAAGTATTATGTTGCTAATAGATTTATATTGATGCAGGATTGACTTGTCTTACTAAAGGGCATATTCTTGGTAGAAGAGCAGTCAGATAGATTCTCTCTTTTCACATAAGTCATTAAGAATAATTTGTACATAATAAAATAGATAAAATTTGCTTGCATTATTATTGATCACAAACTTTAGTGGTTATGTTATAAGTCTTATTATGTTCTTATATTTTATCTTTTATAAAAAGAGAATGAAAAGGAATTTTGTAAAGCATGATTAATGAAGTTGCTTCCATTATTTTATTGTAATACTATATCTCTTTTTGGTTGGATCTTTTCTTTTATTAAAGTAATGTTTAATTAAAATAAAAGATATATATTTCTAAGTTGGAAGACTCAGAAACTAGCAAAGATGTGGGAGAAAGGGGTGAGAACATGATGTTGTTTTCCATTTGGGAGCCCATGTTGAGATTTTTGAAATGCAAGGTGATGAAGTAGTGGAGTAGTACAAGAATGGTGGTTTTGTTCTTGATGCCCAAAAAGAAAAGTGAGGGAGAAGATTTTGGTTGTTGTTGGTTCTTGGAGAGTGCACATAGGAGAAATAATAGTTGTAGATGTTCTCATGGAAGAGTGGAGAAGTGATGTTGATTAAAGGACCGATTCACTGCAATCATATCATTGATCATAGGTAGGCATGTTTTTATTAAACTATTATCTTGACTTACTTATTAATGTTCAGGAAGAATATTTAAAGCTTCAATTAGGGGTGCTAGTATTTATAATAGGGATAGTTTTTCCCTTTGCTACACTCATTATTCTAGAAAATGGTGTGCACTTGACCTGAGAGATACCTTATTTGTTAGGAAAGAAACTTTGGAGTTAGCTTGGTTGAACTAATAAGTTTTTGATATGCTTTATTCTTGTCAAATTTATCATGAGGTCTAGCAATTAGTTCATTTGGTCGCTATGCTAGACATTAACAAGGAGTTGTTTGTGTGAGCTACTCATTCTATAACCTTGCAAGTGTTTCTATTTTTGTTCTTTTGATTTTAGAGAATGTCACTCTTATACATCTAAGCAATCTACATGTTGTGTTGCTTAACCTTATTACCAAAACATATTCGTTAGAAAATATTTTAGAAGTCGTAAGTGGAAGTTTATATGAGCATGTAGATGTGGGAAGTAAATATGTGATGCAGGAGCATCCGGTGGTCAAGGAGCAATCTTGCATCCTCCAAATCATTTTATTGTTTGCTTTTATTTTCTAAGTACTTGTGTTGGGTTTGTTTCAAATCTTGGCCCAAGAGGGAGGTTTTGTAAAAAGAAGAGGAAGTTTTAGAGTAAAGGCACAAGTTGCGATGGGGTTGCGAAATCGTGACCCCAAAGCTTTGGAAGGGCAATGGCCAGTTTGAGTCACGATATCTCGACGTCGCGATATCGTGACTCTTGTTTTGACTTCAACAGCGTTGAATTTCCATCGCGTTATCGCGACTACAGTTGGCAATTAAAATCAAAGGCTCGGTGCAGACGAAGAAGGGAGAAGGTTTTGGTCGTGATATCGTGACGTCGCGATATCACGGTATCATTTGCAAATTGAAGAGAGGTGACCGTTGGGTTGCGATATCGTGACTTTTTCCACCAAGGTGAAAGCAAAGGGACAGTGGGTCGCGATATCGCGACATGTCACGATATCGCGACATGTCGCGGTATCGCGACAAGTATGAAGACAAGCTTGTGGACACGTGTTCAAATGAGAAGGAAAGCCATAGTGACACGCGACCTCCACGTGTGTTAAAGTGACATGGTCAGTCGAAGACAAAGCAGAAAAAAAAAATTAATTAATTAATTAAACGCGTGGGCTGCCACGAAGATTGAAATTGAAATTGGCGACCGCGTGTATTAATATGGGAATGGTCTTCACAACAGTACAGAGCATGGACATTATGGGTGAAACAGAGGCGTGAAAGGATGATCTGACCAAGGCGGCGTTTGCAGGTCAGAGAAGATATTTAATGAGTTCATGGTGGGTAAGGCAATGGCCATTTATGACAAAATTTGGGAAGTTCGACCGAGGGAGGGAAAATTAGAATTTGAATTTGTTAGGCAGGGCATTGATGGCCGAGAGGATCGGGGGCCTCGTTAAAAACCTGAAATGCTGTAAGGATGGGGGATGGTGAGTTCGGGATTTGGGAGGAGGAAGTGTGCTGAGAAAAACTGTAACAGAGACCATATTAATGAAATTTACTACAATTTGTGAGACTGGTGTGTTCTGAATCTTGACCTCGCCATCAATATGTGAAGTACCTTTTCTATTAGGCACAATCCAATAAATTTAGTAATTTATCTCAAATATGGATGTAGTTCCCTATGTCTAGTTGATTGTCTTTTCGATCACTAGTTACCTTTGGAGAGTGTAGCCCCAAAATTTTGACACACCTCAAAATTCCCATTTTCTAATAAAACATGTTAATTATCCTAACAATGTAAAATTCACCATTAAATAACCCTGTATCAGTATTTGTACAATAAATTTGAAAAATGATTAAATTTCCCTATTTTCGATAAATTCGAACAGTTTCAACAAAATCAGACTTGTCCGATAATTTTGGTTGAGCCAAAATCATCCAAATCACACGTGCATCTAATTTAGATTCTTAGTTGGGATTTTGAACCTAATCTAGGTGAATCCAAATTCTTGACAAATTTGGTTGATCCAAATTTTTCCAAATCAAGCCAAAACCCAAATTGGCTTAACAACTTGGTCTATTTTTGCCTACCTCCCTTATCCCTCAACCTGCATCAAGCATGTAAACATCTAGACCCTCCCTAAATAGACTAATGGTGATAATTTTTAGGAAATATTTATTGAAGAAATATATTTAGGAGATTTATTGTAGGTTTTAGGGAATATTTTAGTCATTTGATCATCATTCCAAGAGCCCAAAAACATGGAAACATATACTGTATACTCATATATGTTTTATACTTAGCATAAAAATACTTTTTTGCATTGTTTTTATGAATTCAACTCAACCGAATTCATCATTAGTGTATGATTTTAACCACTATTTCTATAGAATTAACCTTTAGATTATTTTGGCTCATCCAAAATCATACATAGCACCTAAAATCATACATAGTGTATGAATTCATACCAAATTCATACTAGGATCAATATTTTGTTAGCTATATCACTAGTTTGATTTATATTTGCATTGCACTTGATTATCTATTTTCAATACTATACTGCATATTACTGTTCCTACTATATTTACTATATTTAATCTTTCAAGTTCCACATTATATTAATTAATCCTTTATTTTATTTATGGTTTGCTAAAGGAACCAAGGAGATTTTACTATTATATATCATGATTTGTTATAATCTATGTAGATCCCCCATCCCTAATTCTAAATTTTAGTTTTGTATTGTGAAATTGTAGGTTTTAGATAGATTCAACTAATGTGATGAATTCAGACGTATGAATTCATCCTGTAGACATCCAATTTCATTTTTTCAACCCAAATTCATTTGACAAGAAACATCTAGATTAGGTAAGGTATTAAACTTATTTTCTCACATTTTAGATCTACACTTATTTGTCTCATAGGCATCTGCATTTAATCAAAAAATATAAAACATCAAAAAACATAGAATTTACTACATTTTTCCATATTAGTCAAAATACAAAATACAAAAGAAAAATAAAAACATGTTAGCATAGATCTTCATTTATTGTGTCTTACAAAACCATTGCATTGTAGTTATATTTGTATACTTTGTTTTAATTTGAAATTTAAAAGAATATAGCTAGGTAGAAATTACATTTTTTTCCAAACCCTAGGTGTGTGCATTTAAAAGAAATACATCAAAATATCCACTTTAACTAGGTGTGGAAACCGCCATAGAAAGGTTTTACTGGTGAACCCCACCCCATTCGTTAACAAACACCAAAGATAATGCAAATCAAGTGCTTCTCATTTGAGATGCATATCCATTATTTTCCATTCCCCTTTCAAGTGTGGATCCATTAGCTTGGGAGAAAGGGATGCAAAAATTCTGGGCCTACATTCTTTGGTGAACTCGACATGAAACACACCATCATTGTAAAGTTCATTATTTTTTTCTTTTAAATAAAACAAAACAAAAACAAAAAAATTCTAAGTGGTAGAAAACAATATTAACGAGTATTTCTTTATAGACCTTAGAAACATGCTCATAGATCAAGAAGTTGACCTCTTCTAAAAAAAATCATCATCTAGAACATCAAGTGGACTTGTGGAAAAACTTTGGTATCATTTGGAATAGATTTTAAGAAATAAGTAAAATTAAAATAATTGATGTTACAAAAGCCTTAGGGTTAGGTTATAAATATCCTTATTTTGAAATCAAAAGAAGTTGTGAACATTGACTCACAAAAAAATGAGCTAGTGTTCATTCAAACATCTATCCTTGGGATAACTATTTAGAAGAAGCATTAAAAGTTCATCAATTATTAGCATACTTAGAGGACAATGAGGTAACCCTAGAAAAAATAAGAAGATATCATAAAGCACCTAGGGTAGTCCTCTTTAGAGACTATTGTTATGAGTTGCAAGCTCAACCTTCTACCTCAGATACCAAGGAACTTACCCTTGTCCATTTCATCAACCTTGTAGTACATGATTTTTCTTTTGAGTAAGAACACTACATGAATACTGAATATATAGAGCCCATTAATGAAATTCCCAAGCTTTTCAAGGAATATTAAATAATTTAGCATTGTTATCAATATTTTGTAAATATTTGAGTTAAAGCAAAAGTAAATTGTTTTCTTTAAAAAAAACAAACTTCTATTTAGCATTGATAGGAAAGATGCCTAAAAATTTGAGTGGTAAACAAGTGGCTACTGGATTTGAAGATGAGTTAGAAAATACAAACCCTAATGCTGAAACAGGATTAGAAAACATTCTAGAAAAATAACAATTACAAATAGAACAAGATGAAAAAAATGAAACAGTCAACCATAATGACCCAAAATTGGATGTCAAGGGGACATTCATTTTCAATCTATGCAATATTTTTGTGATTTTTTAAATTGCAATCAAGATTCCCTTACTAATGTATTGGAATTAGAAGACAAACTTGCAAAGGGTGACTTCTTGATGGAAGCAGCCTTAGAAGTAAATTTCAAACCTTACCCAAAATATGAGAAATAAATAATGCATCATTACAACATGACATTTATAATGATTATTATTTAGACAATACCAAAAACATACCTTCTCAAGAAGAATATTCTCAAATACAAACATCTATGACAACAAAAACAACCTATTTTTGCCACTACTACAACCATTTCCACTCAAAGGCAGCCTTCTACATCTAATAGTAATACTATTCTTTCTCAATATTTTCAACATCTATTTGCTCAAAATGCTACTTCTTAAAAAAATAAAAATATGCAAATTCTCAATTCTCCTCGGCAAAATGCTCAACAAAATGTTGCTCCTTATAAATTCAAAAACCGTAATACTTCAAACACTAGGTACAACCTTGTCTCTATTTCCACTCCTTATATGGTAGCACAATAAATATATTATCCTCCATATAGCAACATAGTAGTGTAAAATAGACATGATGAGCAACCACATCATATTAAAACTATAGTAAAACAATTAGATTCAGGATTGGATCAGATAGACCCTTATCACCCTACATACAACTATAAGGAATTGTGAAACCAACCTTTAGATCATATTGTATCTGCTATACCATACCCTAAACGCTTCCCCATGCCATTTTTACCAATTTTTAAGGGGGTTGAAGATCCAGTCAAGCACATTCATATTTTTATAATAGCTTGCCATGACATTGCATATGACATGTTATTGTTAAATATGTTCCTAAAAATTTTAGGAGGCATGTCATTGGAGTGGTACTATCAATTGCCAACACATTCTTTAATAAACTTTGAAGAAAATACAGAATTATTTGTAAATAAATTTGGGTCTTACATAGAAAGGCATGTCACCATAAAATATTTATACAACCTCAAACAAGGAAAAGAAGAGAGCTTCACAGAATTTCTAGCTTGATGGATGAAACTTCTAGGAAAACTACATTTTACTCTACCACCAAGGAAAATGTTAGATATTTTCATTAGGAATTTACAAGAGCAATTATCCTATGAGTTAGCTACTGCAACTATAACCTCCTTTGATCAAAATATAGACTTGGCTAGAAGGGTAGAAGAAGCCCTAATCAAAATGGGACAATTTAAAAAGAAGGATGAAGATAAGTCATATAAAAATCAATATAATAATAAACATGTGGTAGGATATAGGGTTACAGATAATAGACCCACTCCAAATGTTAATACCATAGAAACCACAAAGAATTTTATGTTAAAATCACCTCAAAGACCTCCACTACAAAATTTCACAAGATTAAATCAACCTTTTAAAATGGTCTTACCATAATTAGTAGAAAGAGGTTTGATAAATTTGCCAAAAGTATAGCAACCTGATCCCTCTCAACCTTGGTATAGACTAGATCAAAATTGTGATTTTCATCAAGTTGATGGACATACAAAAAATACTTGTAAAATATTGAAACATTTGGTACAAGATTTAATTTATGATGGAAATCTGGAACTAGAAATCCCTCCACCAAATAAAAACCCTCTAGTAGCAAATGCACAAAAATAATAGGCACAAAAAACCAATCAATATCTAGACATATTTTAAAACCCTTTACCAAATTATGGTAAGAAATCTATAAATCAGCTAGACTATAAGAATGTTCCCCATCCAACATGTTATGTGGGAAAGATTATTGGTCACTTACCATGGCAATATTCATAAAAACCCTTTATTATAACTCAATATGTTGTCACAATTAAGCCAATTCATGGAAGGATGATAAAATTCTCATCATTAAATCATATAAAAAGTGAAACTAAATCTGAGGTAGACATTAATTCCTTACATTTTGATAGTTTAGAAGATGAATCAGGATCAATTCTATCCATCACAGATTCGATAACTCCAGAAGAACCATTTTCAAGAACAATACAAACCTGCCCTTCTTCACAACAACTTCTTCCACTTGAACAAAAATCAAACACTAGATCTCAACTTGTTAAAGATAATCCTCACATTTCCCATCAATAAAATAATATTGTGGCTACAGTTGGAGCCATTACCAGGCCATAGAATCAAAAACTAAATTCTTAATCACAATTACCCACAACTCAACCAAATAATGATGACCAACCTCCTTATATTTTAAAACCTCCTAATAAGAGAAATAATGTAATTCGACCTCAACAAAAGTCTCCCTTTGATATTAATGAACAACTAGCCAATAAAATAGCTAGGATTTCTCTCCTAGATATTCTTAGAGCTTCATCAGTTCATAGAGAAGATTTAATTAACACCTTGATCCAGATGATGATACCTCAAGACATAGAACCAACTGTTGTAAATGTTGTAGCCTCTCAAGGAGTTGACTACATTGAGTTTCACAATAAAGATATACCTCCCCACAGTATGCATAGGGGTAATACTTTATACATAATAGCATTTATTGGAGATGTAGGTGTTAAGAGAGTATTAATTTACAATAGCTCATCCTTAAATATTTGTACCTATGACTTTTTCAAAAGGTTTTGGTTCAAAAATGAAGATTTACGAAGAAAAAAAATGATTATAAAAGCTTTTAATGATGAAACTCAAGAGGCTTGTGGTGTGCTATCCATCCCATTACAATTTGGCCCTAGAATATTGTACATATCTATATTTATTGTATCTTGTCTTGCATCATACAACATCCTTCTAGGATACCCTTGGATTAATGCAATGAGGGCATTTCCCTCTACACTACATCAATGTGTCAAATTTGAATTTAAAAACCAATTGATCACCATCCATGGAGATCCTAGACCTTTTGATATGTGTGCAATGATAGAGCCTATTGATGTTCCATTTTATCCAGCCTTATCATCATTAATACCTATTCTCTCTAAACCTTCTTCTCCAAAAATTTAACCTTCACCTTCTTCTGACACAACTACACCATCTAAATTTGATAATCCTTCTACCTCCTATCCCCTCATAGATGAAAATTTACTAGACCTATCTACCATATTATAACCTATAGAACATGCAAATATTTTGTACAAGATTCATTTTTTTCCCAATTACCGTCATCCCCACGTACGACAGGTTTACCTCACAAAGAAACATATATCATGTTGGAAGTTGCACTTTTATTTTCATAGGATGTTGTCTTGATAAAATTAACATTAAGAAAATGATATTTACCTTTGATAGGAATAGTTTTTCTCAATGTTATTTTTCCAAAAATATATAAAATCAAAACAAATAATGTGTGATATAGGTTATAGAGGTAAAGTCTTGGGTCCCTTTGAAAATAACATACGAGAGCCATTTAAATTTGAATAATGGTCTTCCCAATGTGGTATAGGCTATATCCCTAAAAAATATCAGCCATTCCCTTTTGATGATGACGATCATCTAATCACCTATGATGAATATTTAGAAAATAAAAAATATTTTATAAATAACAAGAAATGAGGTAAACTTATTTTTCTTGCAATATGATTTCAATAGTCCATACAAAAATGATTGCCACTTTGGATGAATTTATATAAGGAGATGTCTTTTTCAACACCTCCCTTGAAGAAGTCATGAGTAATGGTTTCTTCTTTTATGGGTCTATCTCATGTATAGCCATGTCCACATAGTAACCCCACAAGAAGAATTATCCAAATTATCCCTAGAAGAACTTCAATAAATGGGTTTTTCACCCACCTATCCTAACTTTGAAAGGGATTTAAATATTTTTGTAGAATATATCTTGAAAATCAATATTGGAACAAAAATTAATCCTCACATGGTTAAAATTGGAGCTACCTTAAGTAAATAAGAACAAATAAAATACATAGAACTTATTATGGAATACCTCGATATATTTGCATGGAAAAATATAGATATTCCTAGCTTAGATCCTTCTATTGTCGTGCACCACTTAGTGGTGCGTCTTGATGCTAAACCAGTGAAATAGAAACTTAGGAGAATGCATCCTAAAGTAGCATTGCTAGTAAAATATGAATTACAAAAGTTATTAGATTTTTATTTCATTCAATCCATATATTACTCTGACTAGATATCCAATGTTGTCCTAGTAACCAAAAAGAGGCTACAAAAATCAGAGTATGTATTGATTTTAGAGACGTCAATGTTGCATGTCCCAAAGATAATTTTCCCCTTTCAAATATGGATAAAATAATTGATTCCATAGCATGAAGTGGGATGTTATATCTTATGTATGGATGTTTTAGATATAACCAAATTCCTATAGCACAAGAAGATCAATCTAAAACTACTTTCATTACATCTTGGGGGACTTTCTACTAGAAAGTAATACCCTTTGGTCTAAATAACATGGGGACAACTTATAAAAGCGCTATGACATATGTATTTCACTATATGATGTATGAAATCTTACATGATTATGTAGATGATATCATAGCTAGATTAATTAAAGAAGAGGATCATATTCTCAACTTGCAATGATTCTTTAATAGACTCCATGAATAGAAAGTTTGCTTAAACCTAGACAAAATATGTTTTTGGATTAAATTCAAGCAAGTTATTACGATTTATTGTATCTATGTGGGGAATAGAGATAGATCCCATAAAAATCAAGGCAATCATTGATATACCACCACCAAAATATTTAATATAAATTAGAATTTTACAAGATATACTCCAATCAATCCATTATTTCATTGAAAATTTATTGGATAAATGTCAACCCTTTCTTAAGCTACTTAAGGAATATAATTTTTGAAATGGGAAGAATAAATTTAAAGAGGATTTTGAAGCTCTTAAGATATATTTGATTACACCACTGGTACTCGCTCCTCCTAGGCCCGAGCATCCTTTTATTCTATATATTTTTGCCTTAAAACTTGTGTTAGAAGCAATGCTAGAGAAACATGATGAGGATAAAAGAGAGCCATTTACTACATAAGTAGAAATTTAATAAGATATAAAAATAATTACACACCTTTAGAAAATATTTGTTTAGTTGTTGTGTTCTCTATATAAAAATTGTGTCACTATATGCTTAGCCAAAAAACTTATGTCATCACAAAGTTTGATCCATTGCGATACTTGATGAGTAGACCCTTTCTATCAGGACGGGTAGTGAAATGGGTTCTTGCTTTGAGTGAGTTTGATCTCGCCTTTATTGGGTAGAAAACCATTAAAGGGTAAATCATAGCAGATCAACTCATCACTGCCCCTCTTGTGTCTACCCATCTATTGACAATAGAATTTCTTGATGAATACCTTAACCTAGAAGGTGATTCTTATGAATCATGATCTCTATTTTTTGATGGAGCCCATTGTATGAAGGTATCATATTGGTTTCTCCAAAAAAATAAATTATCCCATTATCTTTCAAACTCCAATTCGCCTACAAAAATAACATAACACAATATGAAGCTTTAATCCTTGGGTTACAAGTAGCTTTAACCTTAGATATTAAAGTCATAAGTTTTTGGAGACTCACAAACTATAGTGAATCAAATTAATGATATTTATTAAACTCAAGATGAGAAAATCTACCGTTATAAAGAGTATTTTTTAAAAATTATCTCTTTATTTAAAAAATTTACTATAGAGGCCATACCTCATACTAGTGATCGTTTTATGGATGCTATGGCGGCAGTTTCTTCCCTTATCCCTTTGGAGTTGAATGATGATCATGCTACTATCATTATTCACTAAATATAGGAACCTGCATCATTAGAGTCATTTATAGCACCCTTAGACATCTTCATAATTGAAGAAGCATCTTCAAAACCATGGTATGGGGATATTTTAAATTTTCTCCAAAATGGGTCATACCCTGATGGCCTAGATAGGAATCAACGATGATCATTGCATAAGTGGGCTTATCACTTCATAATCATTGGAAGTACTTTGTACAAAATATCCTTTGAAGGTATTCTCTTAAGATACCTCAATGTCAATGAGTCTAAAAAAGCATTAAGCAAGGTCCATGATGGATCTTGTAGAGGTCATTTTAGTGGAGGTACCATAGCCAAAAAGCTCTTATGAATGGGATACTTTTGGCCCTCCATGGAAAAATATGCCAATGAGTATGTTTGTAGATGTAAAAAATGTTATAATAACATGAATCTCATCCATGCGCCTGCCTAATATCTTTAATACATCTCTTTCCCTTGGCATTTTTTAAAATGGGCCCTCAAAATTATAGGGAAGATCAACCCAATGTCATCATATGGTCATAAATTTTTCATAACAACAACTAAATACTTTAAAAAATGGATAGAAGATATTCCATTGGCCTCTTGCACCAGAACCCATGTATCTAAGTTCATCTTTAATCAAAAAATATTTAGATTTAGGATTCCATATACACTTGTTTCATATAATGGAACTTGTTTCGAAAACAAAAACATTCAAAAAATTTGTGTAAAATATAAAATCCAACATAGATGGTCTACTCCTTATTATCCGTAAGGAAATGGCCAAGCTGAAGCATTAAATGAAACTTTAATTAAAATTTTAAAACTATTGGTTAATAAATTAGGCCAAGATTGACATACTCAATTATACCATGCCTTATGGGCTTATCGAACCAATGTTAGAACCCCTACTAGCACTTCACCCTTTGTCCTAGTATATGGAACTAAAGCTATATTCCCTTTTGAGCTTGAAGTCCCTTCTTTAGGTCTCTTACTTCAAGATGATGAAGTTGGAGATGAGTATCATGTTGGATGATTGAGCCAATTGGAATTACTAGATGAAAAGTGTATAAACACCTTAGAGTACCTTCGCTCATATCAATAAAAACTCAAAATATCAAATTCTAAGAAAGTTCATACTTGATATTTTGAGATTGGAGATCTATTTCTTAAAGAAAATTAAAAAATTACAAATGCTTGAAACGATTTAAAAGGAAAATTTCAACCAAACTGGCTAGGACCATTCATCAACACTACAAAATTTGGTTCAGGTACATATCAATTGGCAACTTTATATGGAAATTATCTTAAGGAACCCATGAATATAATGCACCTAAAAATATATTATGCATAAAGTTCCAAAATTTCATCATTGTACATAATTGTTAATATTGTACATATGTTTCTTACATTTAATTCAATATTTACATATAAATTATCTTTCATCAAGTTTCACTTATTTATTCATTTATAAAAATAAAATTGTGATTTATTCACATATGCCATATGATCACATCTAATTACTATCCCACTTATATAGTTAGACCGATGTCAAAATTCATAGTTAATTTTGGCCTCTTTCAAAGGAATTCAAAAGTTATCTTGAACCACTCACCAAATATACATTTTAATAAAATCTTGAGTCTCAATATTGATTATAAATATCTCTCAAACCAAAACCATTATTGCTTCACTAAATAAATTTTGAAATTTTGGGAACTGATCTTGCCACTTTTGAACCAAAACACACTTACACATCTTAAAAATTATTTTTCACAAGGAAATATGATGCTACATAGTAGTCCTAGCTCCTTAAGTGAAAGGTTTCCCTTGCTATCCTATTATGTGCATGGTATATAATGCTAAGAATTGGCAAAAGGACAAGATCCTCCCTACCCAAATAAAATCCCTTGCTCTTTGTCTAGTCTGAGCAAATATCCCTTGAAAAAAAAAAAGTAAAAGGAAAATGCCTTTACTATAAAGCAATAAAATCCCCTTGTTCAAAAACACAAAAATGAACAAGAATATCTACTCAAAGAAATCAAAAGAAAAGAATGGGGTAATGAGTTTGAATCCTTAGAATTCCTTGGTTATTTGAAAACCATGGGGTGATCCTCATTACAGTTTGCGTGGCATCAAGCCTTCTTGGCAATGGCAGTATCCTTACACATGGCAACATGTCTATCACATTAGCGACCTTCTTTTGTATAGACTAATGTCATCTTGTGTATTAGCGAGCTTTTGGTAGTTTGTATTACATAGTAGTTAAGTATAACTGAATGCATACAATCATGGTAAATGAACCCCTCATTTTGTGCACACATTGGTTCTAAAAAGTTGGTTGCATCACTACCTTACTCAAAATTGGTAATAAACTTCATAAGCACACACATTTGATCCTTGAGATATTTTGTATCATAATTAGATCAATATGGAAAATGAATACACAAATCATGCACATGTTCTTGATAAATTTGAGTTCATCCTAAAAATGACCAAAATTATCCTTGAAGTTTGATTAGTAAATGTTATTATTTCATCATGGATTTGTATGACTATTAGCATATGCAATAGGTCCTAAAAATAGTTAATCTTACATTTTTATAACTATCACTTAGCATAAATGATTCAATTTTACTATATTACTTGATTGCTTATCATTTATCAAAACTTGATCATACATAATCACTTTCTCATGCAACTACATATTCACTTCACATTGATGACATGAGACAAACCTAATAAAATATGTCTATATACTTCACACTAGGAATATTATGCCTAATGCAAGTCTTCTATCCAATTTTTTGTTCTTAGTCACCTTCATCTTACTTCCTTTTAATATTATCTTAGAATTAATATTAAAAATCATAAAATAATTTTTATCAAACTTATCACTTTTTAAAACCAATAAATTTTCAAAACTATTTTGTTGACAACAACTCTTTGATGTTAACAATATGGTACAATCTCATACATGATTTTATTAGTGACCAACGCGAGGGGAAGCCTCCATAGACGATCATATATAAGCATAAAATCCTCGAGATATATTGTTAACTGATCAAAATCAATAGGGTTTATTTTCAAAATATTTTTCTTCTACAAAATAGTTAAATCACATTATAATTACATCATTTTTATTAAATCAACAAATATCAAACTACTTTTGGATTACAACCCTTCGATGTTAGTAATATAACAAAACCTCACACTGGATCTGCTTTACGACCAACATGAATGGCAACCTCCATAGATGGTCATATACAAGCATACATCCTTGAGGTCTATTTTTAACTGATCAAAATCATAATGGTATATTTTACAAACAATATTTCTTCTACAAACAATTCAATCACACTATATTAAAAATTTTAAATTCTATCAAATCACACTTTAATTTATCCATACATTGATTAACCATGACAAAAATTACATTAAAAATTAAAACATGACTAAAGGAATGATTATGTAGATCATCCAAAAACAAATCACATTCTGCATTACACACACATGAAAAACATAATATCAAAAGAGAATAGAAATCATCATATGTTATATATATATATATATATATATATATATATATATATATATATATATATATATATATATATCATAAAAATACATAGAGTACAAAATACGATTGGTATGACACAGTCATAAAATTGGCATACTCAGTCACTAGGGGAAACACCACAAATCCAGCTTGGTATATCACCCCCTAGAACCCTTAGAACTTTGGGTATCATCACCTATAGGATTTTTGGGATCATGAAACTGAGGAACCCCAAATACTGAAACTGATCTAGAGTGACTCAAAGCTGCTAACTCTAGGGGCAATGAAGCTCTCTGACCCTCAAGTACTACCTAAAAATACATCTAATAAAAATTCATCCACTGTTCCACTAAGGTAGCCTCTACCTAGACTGCCATCAAGGAACCATGCAATGCACTACTCCATAAATATTATACTGAAGCCACGCTCCTCATATAATGAGACCAAGACTATTTCTAGCATGATGACTATTGGGTATTGAATTGCATCAATTTTTACTCAATGCAACGACTTTCTATCTTCCTAATTTTTATCTAGGATTGCACCCAGTAGCTACAACTCAACACTCAATATTGGATGGACCAAAATAAAGTTTTCGATCCAACCTCTAGAGTAGGTTGGTTCCTTGTCAACTTATATAGGATGTTGACACAATTATGCTCACTTAGGGTTTGGATATTAGGGTAAGAAAAGGTTAGGTTGAGAGAGATGTGAAAAATAGTGGACGGATAGGCTAACAACATTGCACCATATCAAAAAGCTCTAAAAAAATAACTCAAAGACACATTACTATGATCAAAATTATCTCATGTTAGATGTATTTTCATTCATTAACGAATAGTAGAGAAATATTGCAGACATCAATTTCAATATCATGATAATCCAAATAACATAATTCACCAATATCTAAATTTTATAGAAATGAACTCCCTAACAATAAAGATCAAACTTAGAAGCATATTTCAATTACCCTAACAACTAGTAATCCATTAATTTGGCACAAACTAACCATTTAAGTATTCACAGAAATACAACTAAAGAATTCGAACCTCTGATATCAAGCATGAAGATACAAAATTTGAGGTGAATATCAATGTAATGCTCCTTCCATTAGTCCTTGGGAATATTTATAGTAGCACAGGCAAACACACTAGAGATGACCCTTTAAAAATGAGGGTTCGACCTCTACTTATAGTTTTGCAAAATTAAAATAACAAGGAACATTACAAAGATCAAAATTTGACAGTGCAACAGAGAGTTCTTGCTGGCATTTTCTTACTGGTACATCCTCCGGGAAATTTGCTACAAGTGGACCGCCATGGCAGCTCGAAGCCTCTACAACTTACTAGTCATTTGATGCAAACTTGAGTTTTGGCCGTTGGAGATTGTGTATACATTATCAATCTTTCTTGGAAGCCATCTACTACCGTTGATCTATAACCATCTCTAGTTCTATCTTCTTGAAACCCTCGATGCTTCAACTTCCTCCTCCAACTAACTGTTACAACTCTGGTGAAGAAATACCTTTATATACTTTAGATTCTTTAGCAAAATCTCCACCATCGATCTCCCCCATCGTATGGCTATGATTTATCTGATATAAGCTTAGACAAGGCACGGAAGACCATTCCACTTTAAAACACTGATGACATCATCCTTTATGCCTTAGAAACTATAGAACACCAATCCATATTTTAAATGCTTTGAAGGCTAAGCGGGATCAAATCCGCTCCTTATCCTTTGTGTTTCTTCATTGTCCACAAAGCATTTGCCAATCTGCACAAAAAAGTTGATGACATCATCTCTCCTTAAAAACTTTTGTGGATTCCATTCGGGCTAAGCAAGTGCATTGGCGTATGACCATCATTCCGGACCTGTTACAATGTAAAGTGACTCTTCCTCCATTATGCACTGTCTTTAGAGTAAAACACTGCTTGTCACCATTCTAAAAAGGAGTTAGTCAAAAACATCCTTTGTCATGAATCTGCATCTACTATGTTCATAGCATTCTGCCTTGTCACCATTCCAGGAAAAAATATTCTATGCGCTCTCTAGAATCATGCTCTCCAACACTTAGCCGCTCGTAAGGTATTCAAAATATCAAGCGGTCACCAATTCACACTTATTTTCTACTAACGTCATCCTTCTTCAAAAAGTTTTGTGGATTTGGGATGCATCACCAGTCTGGAGCCAAAAAAAAAGAAATCTTGTGGAATCGCTCCAAGTGTGAAAACTTACCAAGTGTTGGGAAAAATCATGGCATTTGTTGTGGATCCACTCCAAAATACACTGCAAAGTGTGCAGAATGAGGACTTTATGACTTAGGCAAAAATTTTAAATTTTTCCTAAGTATGTGGCCATTTTGGGCCTACATTCTGGCACCTCCTGGGTGGATTTTCTTGCAAAGCCATCGAACTCAGAGTCTTATCCATTGGGCCTTAGGAGTCAAACATACTCATCTTCAAAAATATATTTTACAAAATAACTTCCATATAAACACTACTCTCTAAAAAATCTAACAGTCTACTTAGAGAGTAAAGGTTCATATGGAGATTATGCCAAAAAACATTAGAACTCATCCGCTCATACAAATATTATGCCAAAAATACAGGTTTTGCCATTGTCTTCAAAAATTAGACATAACTCTACTCCTCTTATAAGGCCTTATTGCAAAAATACCTTCACACAAAATCTACTACTCTTTATGCCTCTCTAGGCTTCATGCCTTTATTGTTTATTTTTAACAATTGTCAGAGCAAAAAAAAAAAATGCAAAACTTGTGTATATGTACAAAAAAAAAACAAACTAAGTGTGGGCCCCTTCCGGGCCTGTAACTACTCCATCCTACTCTTCTTCTTCATGGGCCTCTTCCTTGGACTCTTCTTCATTATCTTCTTCTCCTTATTATTCTTCTTTTTTTTTTTCTTATTTTGGAGAAGGTGTTTTCTGATTCCTTCCTCCAGAAGCATCACCAAATAGTTGAACCATCAATTTTAAAGATTGTAAATCCTATTTCCGGGCTACTTCAGAGGGGTTTGATGTCTCTTTGAGCTGCTTATAAACATATTGTAGTTCTCCAATGTCCTCATAGTTAGAAGCATTCCCTCTATTTACTAGATCTTCCATGAGATATCTTAACCGGGTAAAATCAATAATTAATTGGACAACTTGCTCTTGGGGTAGTGGCTCTTCAAGAGAATCAATTCCAGATTCATCCTACAAATTTTCATCAATGCTCTACTGGATCTCTTCCATGGATAGCAAGTTGTGGTCCTCCATCCATAGGCCTTTGAAGCCAACTTGAACCATCTCTTTGTTCAATTCAACCACATCCTTAATCACCCTTTCAATTCTATCAAACAATAGCCAGGCTCTTTGAAGTGCCTTGTGCTTTTTAACCATAATTTCGGTAGTAAATCTAGCGAGATTCCATTCTTTATTAGGAATTGGTTTAGCAAAATCACTAAGTCTGCTATCAACCAACTTGTACATTTTTTCTGCTAGAATCACCATAGGCTGCAACTCTCCAATGATCTGATCTAGCTCTTTATAAATATTGGAGAGTAAGCGGTTGGCATCATCAAGATAATCAATAATAAGCTAAAGCCCTAAACATTTCTCTTGGACTTCGGAGAGCAACTCTTTTCTAATATTTTTTAGTTCATTTTTAGAAAATCCTGAAGACTTAGCTTTCTCAATTTGAAGTTGTTGTTTCAAACTCTAAATTTCTTTTGCTTGATCTTCATTCAACTTATTTTGCTCTCCTAGTTGATCCTTGAGTTTATTAGCTTCTTGAAATTTCTCTTGCCAACCCTTGGCCTCTTTTCTCAGAGCCTTTTCCACTTCCTTTTGATTTCTCAGATTCTTCTTGAGATTTTCAATCTGTTTCTCCAATTTGTCCACCTTCTCTCTGAATATATCATTTTTCACATAGAAGGTATCTAAGTGGGCTTTGGCTATAATCATCTCATATTCTTTAAGAAGCTTATCAATATCTTTTGTGACCTCCTCCACTCGATAATCTTGAACAATCATTTCAGTTTCAAGCTTGCTCACAAGTGGAGTCATAGATATTGATACTCTCTACCTAGAAATAGGGTCAATATACATGCTTCTTCTTCTGATAGCCATCCTACTAGAAGGCTTAGCAAGCTTCTCTGCCCAATAATCATTTATTATTTGAGTGGCTACCTGCTATTTTGGCATAGTGACAGGTCTTGAAATACTAGTAGCCAAGGGAGATGAAGATACCAAAAATGAAAGGGTGGACTAAACTATTGATGATGGGGATGTGGAGATAGTTACAATAGTCTGTAACAATAGTGGACTCTATAACTACTGCTATTGTTGTTATTGGTAGACTCATAGGAACTTATGCAAGATTAACAATTGGATGAATGGTGGTACTTGGAATATTATGTCCCATATATGGTGGTGGTGGTAATAATAAATATGAAATGGTGGGAGATGATGAAGTGGGAACCTTAGATGCTGAAAGTGATATTTGGGGTGACTTTGGGGGAACATAGGTGACTTGTTATTTAGTTACAACTAATGAAATAGGGGGTGAACTACAAGAGGGAGAAGGTACCTTTGTCACATTCTCTTGACAAAAAAGGGAGGGAGACTTCTTTGGGGATTCAGGAGGATGTAGAGAAGAAGAGGGATTATAAACCATACCTTTTAGTATATATGTAGGGTGCTCTTGCTCTACTTCTATTTCCTGCTACTGTTCTTGATGAATCAATTATTGTACAGTAGAAAAAACAACCTCTTTGGCAATCCCCTCTATATCCAATATCTATTTATTTGAAACTTCTTTTTCCCTTCTTTCTGGGGTTATTTTAGTTCTTCTATGGATTAATTGAAAGGAAGCCATCTCACTCTCAGAATATTCTTCTGACATATCTCCTTGTACTACTCCAAAAAGCAATACTTGCTCAAAAATAGGATGTAATTATACTAATGCTGCAGGGGTAAAAGAAAGGGGGGTGAACTTGAAACTTTCATCCTTCTTATTCCAGTAAATATCTGTGTCTAGAGGCTGACCCCCCAGAGCTAAGTATTTAGGCCTAGATATTGCTTCTATAACTAGAGTATTGACAACATTTTCACCAGAATATTGCATCTTGCTCATAAGATGAGCTCCCTTAGGAAACTTCTCCACTTGTTCAGTGGTAGGATGAAAATTTTTCAAAACCTCAGCTACTATCAAAGGAGTTTCCTGATCTTCTGATAGAGCTTCTTGATCTGTGGGTGGAGAGAGGGATTCAAAACCAGTTTGGGACTTTTGAACTATTAATACTATGTTTATGATGTCCTTCTATCTCCAGGTTCTGATATTTTCATTATATTTCTTGGAAAAATATTTATCAATCTTCATCCCAAACCTAGACTTAGCCTTTCCAATCTCAATCCTCATCCTCCACCAATATGATATTTTCACTACATTCCATTGTTCTTCTTCCTCAGCTTCTTCAATAGCATCCTCCTTAGGTTGAGGGTCCTTTTTATTTTTAGTTTTCTCTTCAATGTCACTAATGGTGGCTTCTATGAGCCGATGACTTTTCTTTTGGTCGAGATCAAAATCCAAAATTTGTTCATAAAAATCCAACCATGGAGGTAGTTGACCCATTTTTGAAATATTCCACTCTAAAAGAGTGGTCTCATCATTGTTTCTACCTTGTTCAAAATGAGCCCTAGGCCTATTTTCAAACTTATAAGCCATTTTCTCCATTTAGGGCTATATTTCTTGTAGTGAAAATGCCATCAGGGTCATAACTCCATCTTTGGGGGATATAAAATAGACCTAACCTATCAAGGTATTGGTTGATTAGCTGACTCTACCCCTTCTTAGTGATGGTAATGTCCTCCATAATATGGTGTGTAAGAAAAGACCTTCTCTTTCTTCCAGAACCATAATTTGAATCGATGTATTCTGCCTGCCTTAAATATTCCAAGTAAAAAAGCCTCTCCGTAACAAAATGGGGTAGGAGAAAAGGTTTACCCATGAAACCATATAATCTGATAACTGTGCCCTCGGTCAAAAAATACCAATCTCCTTCCTCAACACCTCTTGCTCTTAGAATCTTCTTAGCTAGGGGTGGCAATCTAGGGCACCTTCCATACATTATTTTTAAGGCAGGTCCAAGAAATTCCAAGTTGAATCTATAATAAGACTCACTACTTCTCAAGTGACTTGTCCAGTAATAAATCGACAAGGGTTCCCCATCATTGGTTTTGTCCCTGACCAGAATCCAAGGTATTCTATCCTTAATGGCAACATAAAACATCCATACCAGACTTGAGCAATGCCTAAAACTAGGAGCATCAGAGCCCCTTTTCATACTTACCAACTGTTCATGTATTCTCTAGGCAAGAAAAGTTGGCCAGTCAAAATAAATCACCCTAGTCCCTCTTTCCTCTGTGCCTTTCTCATACATTCTTTCATTAGAAATACAATAGGTTGTGGTAATTTTCCAGCCATATACCATTCTATCAGAGTCTAGACCCTCCATATAGGCCAACATAGAAAATAGCATAGGGTTTGTAAATTTATCAATAGAGATAGGGACTTTAGGTAATTTCTTCCTAGGCTTAGTATCAAGTTGCTTATAAACCCATATTTTAAATGACTCACCATCATTAGCTCACTTCTCCAAGGAGTAAAACCCAGCCTAGTCAGTCACCCTAAATGGTTTTGGCCTTACTGATAGTTTGGACCCTAGGGCAAAAATATTATGATAGAAAGAGGTGGTGATACTGAAAAGGGTTTTGCCCTCAGAGGTTTTCACTACTTTGGCCATTGGGTCATAAAACTTGACTATTGTAGCTATCAACTCTAGGTAGGGATGAATAGAATCACAAATGTAAAAAGAGAGATAAGAAAGGATAGCACATCTACCTTCCATAGATAGAGCAACTCTCTTCTTGTATCTATCGTTCACGCTCCTTATGAGCCTTGTTCTCTTAGTGAGGACCATTTTTGTATCCACCACAACTTTTGCTTTGTCGATGTACGGTGCCACCACCATTTTCTCTAGAGTTTTGAACTCTTGGACATCCTTTGAAGCCATTTTTATAGTGATAAAAATTCATTCTCTTTAATTCATAGCAAATTCCTCAAAGTATCACTTCACTCTTTACCACTCCATGGATGCAATTAGCTACTAAATGGACCTCATGTATGATTTTTCATTTCTTTTATTTCCTGGAGCACATGTATCTTCCACCATTAATGTGGCTACTACGTGACCTACCCATTGGCACACTTTAAAAATTCTACTCATTCCCTTCGGTGGCTCAATGGTGGCATTCTAAATTTTCATTAGCCAAAAATTCAAACTGCGCTACCACCTCACCGTGCCTCTTTGGCTACTCTTTGGTTTGGGCATGATTTCATTAGCATTGAATGCAGGATATTTCTTTTATTTCCACATGGCATGGTCACAAAATCGTTGCTTGGCTCCACTTTGGTTTTGAAAATGGTAAATTAAAAGCATCTTTGATTTCGCTGACACTTAGTAAATTCCACATGCAAGTTTCCACCTTGGTTCTTTCCTATCATACGTTAGCTTTGAAAGGTCCCCATATTGGATGTGCCTTTACTTCTTTTGATAATTGGTTCTCTTCATCATGCAGGATAAGAACATTCACACCATTCCACTGAGATCTCAGTTCATTTTGATGCGAAGTCAGAAGCGCTCACCATTTCACTAGGATTTGCATGTATTTGAGTGCGAAATGGAACCTTGCTGAAACTTTTCAACACTTAGCCATTTTTTCACATATTTTTATTTAAACTTGTACAAAGTGCAGAAAGAAACTAAAATACAAAGTGTAGAAATAAGGGGAAATAATAATACAATGTATATACATATATTACAATGAGCTCATATTTTACACATAGTAGAGCTTGAGATGAAAACCATTCACTGGAATTGGTTGTATGTTCCCTTCTGGATATTCCAAATGAAACACATTGGACTCCTTGGATTCTACTATTTTGAAAGGACCATCCCAAAAAGAATCAAACTTTTCATGCTTTCCTGGTTTTGCTCTATCAACATTCCACCAAAGAACCGAGTCTCCAACTTGGAATTTCCTGAATCTGGCCTTCTTATCGAACCATGCCTTGATATCTAAGGAATGCTTTTGAAAATTGTCATATGCCTGAGCTCTATTCTCTTCCAACTACAGCAAGTGGGTCAACTTGGTCTTTACCATATTTTCCTCTGACTCTTCCTTTGTATTGACAAGCTTAAGTGCCGAAATCTCCAAATGGATAGGTAGAACTACCTCTTTGCCATACACCAGTGCATAAGGGGAAGTCTTAATTGATTTATTTATAGTAATCATATCTGCCCACAGATCTTGGTCCAATAATAGGTGCCAACTTCTTTTGTTACCTTCAAGTGATTTCCTCAAAATCCTCAATAGGTTTTTATTTGTAGATTCTACAAGTCCATTCCCTTGAGGGTAATAGTTAGAAGTATTTTTAAGAGTGATGCCATATTTATTGGAAAAATCAATATACTTGGCCCCTATGAAGGTTGGGCCATTATCGCTCACCAAGGCTTCTGGAACTCCAAACCTCGAAATCAAATTTTCCATAAAATTGATCACAACATCTTGATCTGATTTCTTGGTAGGGATAGCCTCTACCCATATGGTAAGATAATCTGTGGTATTCAGGATAAACTTATGCTCTATTAAAGAGTTAGGATTGATGACCCCTATGAAGTCCAACCCCCATTGTTGAAAAGGTTCCTCAACTTGTATAGGTTTGAGGGGGGATGAAGCATTCCTTGTTCTTCCAACATATCTTTGACATTTGTCACAGGCCCTAGTAACCTTGAAAGCATTAGTAAATATAGTAGGCCAATAATAGCCTACTATTATGATTTTTAAAGTTATAACTCTACCTAAGCTATGTCCACCAGCTGGTCCTCCATGGAACTCTTCAATGACCCTCTTTTGTTGATCATATTTTAAGCATTTTAGAAGAACTCCATCCAAGTTTTTTTTGTATAGGCCTTCTGGTAATAATACATATTTCAAAGCATGAAGCCTATATCTCCTCATTTGGGATACATTTATATTGGAGGGGCATACTCCAGTTTGGAAATACTTGATCATCTGGTCTACCCATCTAGAGTCTATGGTTTGTACTACTTCCACCTGATCTTCTTTTACTGTTTGACAAGTTGTTACTTCTGCCAATGTTGCAGCCTCTGTTAACCCTTGGCATAAGGACCTACCTATTACTAACTTTGTGGGGTGTATTTCTACATCATATTCTTGGATTTTGGTAATCCAACCAGCTCTTTTATCTCCTAGGTCACCCTATAGGATAAAAATTCTTACATCTGGATGAACCACATATACCAGGGTCTTGCTCTGTACCAAGTACTTCCTGAACTTCTTTAGTGACTTCATCACAGCAAATACTTGTCTTTCAATAAAGTTGTATTTGACCTGGTAATCATGGAGTGTCTAGCTCCAAAATAATATAGGGTGCTCTTCACCTTGATCATCCTTTTGAGTAAGCACTGAGGCATAACTTTCTTCAACTCCATATGCATAAAGGATAAAATATTTACTAAAATCTAGATTCACCAACACTAGGGCTGTTGTAATGGACTACTTAATAATCTCAAAATCTTGTTTCCTGACTTCAGTCCACTTGAACTCAACATTTTTCTTGAGTAACTTAGATATAGGTCTTACTTTCTGTGCAAAGTTAGAAATGAATTTCTTGACAAAGTTAATTTGGCCCAAAAAATACTGTAAAGTTTTCTTGTTTGTAGGAAATGGAAGAGCAAGAATAGATCTGATTCTCTCTAGATCTATGGCCATACCTTCTTTGGATACCACATGACCTAGTAGCTTTCCTTCATGAACTACAAAGAATGATTTCTTAGGATTGAGTGAAATATCGAATTCTCTACACTTCTGAAAAACCTGCTCAAGGTGTGCTAAGTGATCATGCTTATCATGGGAAAACACAGTCATGTCATCCAAATAAATCAGAATGACTTTGTTTATTAGTGCCCCAAAGGCATAGTCCATGGCTCTCTAAAAGGTGGCTCCCACATTGGAGAGCCCAAAAGGTATTCTCTGGTAGGCAAAGGTGCCCCATTTTGTGGTGAATGTTGTTTTATACTGATCTTCATCTTTCACCCAAATCTGATTATATCCAGAGTAGCCATCTAGTAATGAGAACCTCTCAGCCCCTGCCACTACCTATAAAATTTGGTCAATCTGAGGAAGGGGGTAGTGATCCTTAAGGGATGCTTGGTTAATATTTTTAAAATCTACGCACAAGCGTATATCACCATTATTTTTCCTTATAGGTACCAAGTTAGCTACCCAAGTCAAGTGTTTTATTGGATATATGATATTTGCCTTTAACAACTTTAAGAGCTATTCTCTCATGATGGCTTCGATCCTTGGATTTATAGGCCTTTACTTCTACCTAAAAGGCTTGGCATCAGGCTCTAGCTCAATAGTATGTTGGATGACCTTTTTGTCATACACCTTAAGGTCTTCATATGACCAAGCCATAATGTCTTGGTATTTTAAGCATAAAGCTTTGATATTTTCTGCTTCCTTCAGTGAACATCGGACTCCAACATTGAGCTTATTTTCTATACCGACTTCAACTTCTTTATAGATTTTTTTGTTGACCTTCATGGCTCTGGTCTTTTTTCTATCCTCATTATCAAACAAGCTCTCAAGGGTGACCAACCCTCTTGGGATATGATTGTTCCTTAGTTGGATAATGTCTTGTTGATTAATTTATTCTGAATATTCTTCTTGGATAGTGGAGAGACATGCTTCTCTCACCAAAAAGTTGATTATTTGTTCATCACTTTCAAAAACCTGCTAGAAAATCTACTTGTCTGGTACTACAAGTCTAAAAATCATTTTGATTCCCTTGGATTTATTGATTCCAAAGTCTACATAAGGGTTGAAGTTAGATCCCTTTGTTGCTAATGAATCTACCAAAGTATTCTTTTCTCTAGGAATAAAATTTAAATTTAGGGCATCAAAGGATTCCATTAGATCCCATACCCTATTTCTGTAATATTTTAGGTAATGGTGCTTACTGTTGCACCTATTTCTCACTTGGTGGACTATTAACTCAGAATCAGCATATATGTTCAAAATATTAATGCCCATGCTTTCTGCTTGTATCAATCCGAGACACAGGGCCTCATATTCTACAACATTATTAGTACATGACCATGTTAGTCTGTAAGAAAAATTCTTTATCCCTTCTGATTGGGACTGTAGAACTACACTAGCTCCTACACCATTTCTACATTTAGCACCATCAAAGTGCATGATCCATGTCTCTTTCTCTCTCAGATATTGATTGGATATAGCAAGGATCTTCCTCTCTGATTTAGTTGAGATACTATATGTTCCCATACCAGTTCCAAACTGATTGTAATCCTCTCTGAAAGGCATCTCATCCTCAATATCCAGTTCTTCAATATTTTCCACTAGCTCAAATTCTTCCAAGGGATTAATATTGCACATATCTTCCTCAAATTTTTCAATATGATAGGCTACTAGATTTTCAAGAGTTATCCTTATCCTCTTTCCTTTGAAAGGGATTACCATACTAGAATAATCCATGTACATACATCCACCTAGTTTTGTAGTAAACTCCCTTGAAAGGCATAATCCAAAGTAGGGTTCTAAGTCCACCACAACTATTTCTTGTACTATTGTCACTTTAGGAGCTTTGTGCAGCCTCATTAAAACATATTTTATGACTCCAACTATCTTAACAGGTGTCCCATCTAATTGTAATACTCCAAGACAATATCGGGTATACTCCATACCCATATCTTCATAGAATGCTTTAGGCATGACTGTAGTTGATGCTCCTGAATCAATCATACAATTTAGGACTACCCAACCTTCCATCCTTAGGGATATATAGAAAGGAAGGGGCTTATTATTTAAAAATCAAGTGACATTTATTTATTTTTTGATGGCATACTAAATATTGTAGTGGCCTGCCTATTTTGTGGATACTTGTTGAGGGAAGCCTTGAGCAGATCAATGACCAAGAATGAATAGAGTGTCATACAGGCTAGCTTTTGATGGAATCTTTTTCATTTATTTGATGATATTATACTCAGATCTAGCCAGGGAAGGTCCTTTCAGGCCTTCTCTTTGACTCACCATATCTTCTTTTATATTTTTGGGTGGCCTCTAATATTTGTCTTTTAGTAATAGAGGGGAACCTAAGCCTTTCTTGATCTTCATATTTAGATCTCATTTGGTCTCCTTTAGCTTTCTTTTCCAATCTCTTAGGAAGACTATCTGTCTTCTCTTTTCCTTTAGCTTGAGGAATGGGGAAAGTGTCATTACTTTGAGGAAGGGGATCAACTCTCTTTTGGGAAGGGACTTGGAATTGCCCCATATTTTGGGGATCTACTTGCAAGGTTTTCTTTCCAGTCCTAGTCATGATAGCAATTGGGCTTTCCTCATCTAGTTCTTTCCCAACCATGATTTTATCAGGTTGCCATAACATGTTTACTCTCCCTTTTTTATTCCTTTCAGCTTGATCCATAGCTTTTTGAACATGGTGTTGGTACATAATACAAGACTGTGAGTCATGAGGATCATTACATACTAGACACCAGACATTTGCAAGAGTAGTATCTAAAGAACATTTCGGCTCCTCATATGATGCATTCACCCTGAACCTAGTACTGTTACTAGGACCAGGTCTTTGATATTTGTTCACATATGGGAATATTCTCTATTGTGACCTTTCTTGGTCTCTCTTTTCCATTGAATTCATTCTATTACTCAAAGTTTTTAGAGTATTTTGTATATCAAGAATAGCAAAAAACTCTTGGGATGCTTGAGAAGGAAGAGGGGGAAAGGAACTATAGAGGGTGATGGTTTTGGTTGAGGGATTGCATTCATTTGTAGAGATAGAGATGATAAAGAAAGGGGATCCATGAAATATGGGTTGGATGCTTGAATTTGACCATTAGTGGTTTATGTGTTATAAGGTAGCACAGTTTTTGGGGGGAGTCTTCCCACATTAATTAGGATATTTTTAGCATGAATTGCCACATTATAAACTTGGGGGAAGGTTTATACTCTTGATTACTGTGTTTGAAACCCTATATCTGATCCAAGAGCTCGAATATAATACATATATGCCAAACATGTAGCTAGTCTAGATGTGGGGGAATTATTTTCCATGTTCTACTAAATCTCAAATTGAAATCCGAGATAGTTTCTTGCTGAGTTTTTTGCATGGATGTAAACTGGTTAAGCAGGGAGAAGGGGTCAGTAGATTCATTAAATTATTCCATAAAAGGGTCAACTAATGCTTGCCATGAAGTGATGGTATTATCCTCTAGGGTTCTAAACCAATGCAAAATATTTCCTCTAAAGGATAGGGCCAGGATTCTTACAATAATATCCTCCTCTTTTATGTTGTGGATTGCTGCTAGATTCAAAATATCCTGATAATGCTCATAAGTTGTCTTCCTAGATCCATCATAAGTGGGGATAGCTTTAGATACAGCTTGGGGGATGGCATTCATTTGGGCTAATCTTAGGGGACCAGCTGTGTTCCAACTGGGGTACTTTTGTAATGGTTGATTAGGAGCCATATTTTGTGCCATATTTCTAGTTGTAGGTCTTATTGGAGGTACTATTGGATTAACTATAGGATTTTCCTCAAGAAGCTCTTCTTCCAAGAGGAAATATTGGTTTAAAATTTGGGCAATAACATACCCTCTATAAGGTAACTCACAATAGAAATAGGAGTTAGGGTTATTCCTTTTGAAAGACCTGGTATACATGAAAGGACACTGGTCTACAGGGATAATTATTTTTTTGGGTTTAAGGACCAGGGAGTCGCCAGGTGAATTTGCTCTTCTCTGCTTACAAGGTCAAGACAATTCACCAAATCTTGATTCCTCTGGGTTGAGATAAACAATAACTCATATGATGGGTTTTCATGTTCCTTGTGAACTAGTCCCACCGGGCATGCCAAAAACTATTGGGCACTAAATTGCATCAAGTTTTACTCAATACTATGGTTGTCTATCTTTCTACTTTCTATCTAGGCTTGCACCCGATAGCTATAGCTCAACACTCAACATTGGATGGACCAAAATAGAGTTTCTGATCCAACCTCCAGAGTAGGTTGGTTCCTTGTCAACTTAAATAGGATGTTGACACAATTATGCTCACTTAGGGTTTGGATATTAGGGTAAGAAAAGGTTAGGGTTAGAGAGATGTGAACAATAGTGGATGGATAGGCTAACAACATTGCACCACAACAAAAAGCTCCAAAAAACTAACTCAAAGACACATTACTCAGATCAACATTATCTCAAGTTAGATGTATTTTCATTCATTAACGAACAATAGAGAAATATTGCAGATAACAATTTCAATATCCAAACAATGATAATCCAAATAATAGAATTCACCAATATCTAGATTTTACAAAAATGCACTCCCTAACAATAAATATCAAACTCATAAGTAGATTTCAATTACCCTAATAGCTAGTAATCCATTAATTTGGCACAAACTAACCATTTAAGTATTCATAGAAATGCAACTAAAGAATTCAAACCTCTGATATCAAGCATGAAGATACAAAATTTGAGGTGAAGATCAATGTAATGCTCCTTCCATTAGTCCTTGGGAATATTTACAGTAGCACAGGCAAACACACTAGAGCCGACCCTTTAAAAATGAGGGTTCGACCTCTACTTATAGTTTTGCAAAATTAAAATAACAAGGAACATTACAAAGATCAAAATTTGATAGTGCAACAGAGATTTCTTGCTGGCATTTGCTTATTGGTACATCCTCTAGGAAATCTATTGCAAGTGGACCACCATGGTAGCTTGAAGCCTCTACAACTTGTTGGTCATTTGAAGCAAACTAGAGTTTTGGCCATTGGAGATTGTGTATACATTGTCGATCCTTCTTGGAAGCCATCTACCATTGTCGATATGTAACCATATCTAGTTCTATCTTCTTGAAACCCTCAATGCTTCAACTTCCTCCTCCAACTAACTATTACAACTCTAGTGAAGAAATACCTTTATATACTTTAGATTCTTTAGAAAAATCTCCACCATAGATCTCCTCCATCGTATGGCTATGATTTATCTGATATAAGATTAGTATAATGGTGAGGGAGAACACAATGTCATTTTGCTTTAAAACATTGATGACATCATCCTTTATGCCTTAGAAATCATGGAACACCAATCCAACTTTTAAATGCTTTGAAGGCTAAGCGGGATCGAATCCACTCCTTGTCCTTTGTGTTTCTTCATTATCCATAAAGCATTTGCCAATCCGCACAAAAAAATTGATGATGTCATCTCTCCTTCAAAACTTTTATGGATTCCATTTTGGGCTGAGCAAGTGCATTGGCATGTGACCACCATTTCGGACCTATTACAATGTAAAGTGACTCTTCCTCCATTTCATACTATCTTCAGAGTAAAACATTGTTTGTCACCGTTTGGGAAAGAAATTAGTCAAAAAACATCCTTTGTCATGAATCTGCATCTACCATGTTCATAGCATTCCACCTTGTCTCCATTTTGGGAAAAAATGTTTGATGCGCTCTCCAGAATCATGCTCTCCAACACTTAGCTGCTTGTAAGATATTCAAAATATAAAGTGGTCACTAATATACATTTATTTTCTATTGATGTCATCCTTCTTCAAATAGTTTTGCTGATTTAGGATGCATCACCAGTCTAGAGCTAAAAAAAAAAGAAATCTTGTGGAATCACTCCAAGTTTTGGGCGTACTCATGGCCTTTATTGTGGATCTACTCCAAAATACACTACAAAGTGTGTAGAATGAGAAATTTATGACTTAGGATTTTCTTTTGAAATTTTCTTAAGTATGTGGCCATTTTGGGCCTATAATGACTAATATCCTTGCATCTAGGTCAAATGATCCTGATATTGACCCAAGAGCATCTATGCCTATGAGAGCTATCCCACTCACCCAAATTGTGATCTAACTCCTTATATTGTCATTCTATGACCTAAGTGTAACTACCTCTCCCACACTGCTCGAATCCCCAAAATTTGTAGCAATGCCCTTCCTAGACGAATCCTATCCTAGAGTAGTATGGGTTCCTCACTATGGATATGGTACACTTTGCTCTAGTAGAGGTAGATCCTATTGAGAAACTCCTATCTATTATTTCTCTCCTCTCCTACTCCAAATATGAAGAGATCTATC
This sequence comes from Wollemia nobilis, assembly GCA_028583015.1. Classification (NCBI taxonomy): domain Eukaryota; kingdom Viridiplantae; phylum Streptophyta; class Pinopsida; order Araucariales; family Araucariaceae; genus Wollemia; species Wollemia nobilis. The sequence continues at coordinate 8,021,164 of JAQPPZ010003067.1, forward strand.
TCTCTAAGAGGACCTCTATATAAATAACCTTCCTCTTGTTTGATTCTCCTCTCTCCTTAGTGGCCTCTATCCATCCAATTGTGTAGCAAAGCATTGTATCAATACATCCCAAAATGCTTGCTCTACTTGACTAGATCTACCTCTCTCTTGAGTGATCCTCATAGGATAGAAGCTAGCATACCAAGAAAAATATCCATATACAACCCCTGCATCATATCCCTTTGTAAGAGCAACCACTAAATTATCCTCATCCACCTCTACAAATTTTGTGAGATCTGACACCCTACTAGTGGTTGTCAAATCTTGCAATACTCATGAATATGTATAATCATAGATCATAGAAATCACCTGAGCCAAGTCAAAATAATGGAGCACTTGATATGCTTGAAGTATCTCTATCTCTCCTCTCTACATATGGAGCCATCACACTTACCTCACATGAGATATCTCTACTATGTTATCCTACCATATATAGTGCTCTCATCAGGATCTCTAGAAAATTCATGATGCGATCAACTCATCAATCATCCACCTAGACTCCTCTATGCCACTCATTTGCTGATTACGTGTAGGACCCCAATGAAATATTTTAAGCCATCCATCCTCTATATCATAAATAGGAAACCCTATAAATCTCCTCATCGTAATGTGCTCCCACCGGACCAGACCTATAAAAATATCATCAACACTAAGCTCGTGCCTTTCTTGTACATGATCCTAAACAAGGTCCTGCACAAGAGGCATAAAATGTAGGGTCCCTAGGAAAATTACATGTTGGTATCCCACATATCTACTACAACCTCTACCAACCCCCATGGAAATTATCAACCACTTTTATGACACACTAGTAGCCCTGCAACTATATCTACCAATGCTACTATCAACTGATCCACCCCATCTACTACTTTCATTCCCTCTATACCAACTTTGCTCTACTTGATAAAAAATGATGGGTTTCCCATAAATCGCTACATGGCCTAATCTTGGACCAAGTAATGATACACAAATTGAATCTTAATAGGTACTCTAAGGATCCTCCACACATCCTATAGAGTAGGGGCCATATCCTCTATAGGTAACCAAAATGTAGATGATCTCAGATACCACCACTCTACTAAGGTCATGAGAAAACTGTAATCAACCTCTATACGTGGCATCTCATCCACATGGTTCAACCCCACCATTGTAATAAAAACCCTCTCATCTATGATGAGAGCTCAAATGCAATTCTTAAAACCTGTATGTCACCACTCGTGACCCTTAAGTGATCCAACCTACAAAGTCAAAAATAAAATCACATTCGTAAAAATATCAAAATAATAAAGCATACATTATAAAATTAAGTTCTAATTGATAAAATTAGACTTAAAAAGTAAATTTGTACTTAAAGTACAAATTCATATGTTTTGGAGATAAATTCTTTCATTCAAATTTATAAATTTGAACCTATGATGAACAAAATAGGATGTATGAATTCATCAAAAAGCATTCGAATTCATGAATTCAGATGCCTTTTTTTATAAATTCGAATGTACACATTTGTTAAAGTGATATGAATTTGTCACTGCGACTGTGCATTAGTAGGCCACATCTAAAAATCCAAAAAATCTACAAAATTAATGAAAAATTTCTAAATAAGAAGTGATAGAATCACTTACCCGCATACTCCTGCCACCTCGGTCATTTTTGACACAAAATTTATTTTCTCGATACATAATAATGGTCATTTTCTCATTTTTCTCTAGAGCTCAATTTGGAAGAAAAGTGAGGGTAAAAATGAATTAGGGTTTACCTTAATTTTTTTTTATATTACCTTTTTACCCCTTTCTCACTTCAAATTTAAATTTTTGCAATAAATTTCAATTTTTTTACAAAACTCAAAGGGGCACCCTATACAATAAAAATAAAAACAAAAAATTGAACAAATTTTGATTTTTGCAACATAATACTCACTCTCGCTACATCTGAAGAACATGTGGTTATACTGATAGGGGAATGAACAGTATAAGATAAAACTTTTTGGTTTTTAATCCAAATGATAACATCAACAATATTAAAGCATTACACATCACACAAAGCATCACACATATGAGATACATGATTTAATGTGGTTCACCCAATGTGGGCTACTCCATGGAGAAAATATTCCTTATAAAATTTTCTCAAATAAATTCTCTTGGGAATCCTTTCCCTACAATGTTTATGGACCTCTATACAAAGAAGACACAAATCCCATCATCACATTAATGGATCTCTATCCACAGGAGAACTCTTTATCCTTAGCTTTGACTGGTGATCTTCTAGAAGAACTGCTACTCCCACTGCTCTGGATAATGGATCTATATCCACTGAAGAAAATTGTCCTCACTGCCCTAGATAATGGATATCTATCCACAGGATACTATATACTCTATCACCTTAAAATCTCTGTCTCAAATCTGCACTAAGCACAGTCCTTCAGTCTAGCACAAATCTACTCAATATCTATTTTTGGTCTAGTAAAAACCTATCCTCAAATTTGCACCAAACTCTATTCTCAATCTCTATCCTCAATGTTTATCCTCAAATCTATCATCAATCTCTATCCTAAAATCTATATTGTAAGATTCCACAAAATCTCACACAAATATGTCTACAAGTCTTCTCTAAGAATTGCCTCAAATTTGCTCAAAAATCCTCACTAGAACTTGTCCAATCTCATAGAAACATAAAGATAATTTTTAGAGACTCAGTATGCTTCACATTCATAACAATGCTCAATCACTTTCAATCACTCTTTTTACCATAGAAACATATAGATAATTGTGAAAGACTCAATATGTTTCACTTTCATCAAAACTCAACCTCTTTTTCAAATCAATTTAGAATATAGAATAATTTATTTCATAGAACTTGAATTATCACTTCAACACATCCACTTGACTAGGCTCAACCAACTCTACTCAACCAATCACTCAATGAAATAATCCTTTCTCACAAACCCTAGTCCAAGCATATGAACACTCACTCAAATTTTTCCAATAATTCTTATCAATCAATCTAACATAACAATGATACTCATGATATTTGCAAACCCTAGTTCAATTTCACTCAACTTAATCACTTCAACAACAATGCTTATAAAATAAGGTTTTATCAACAACTCTTTATTCCAAAAAATTTTGAAGCATTAATTGAAAACACACTCAACAATGCTTACCAAACAATCCTTTTCACTCCATATTTGCATTCACAACATTCAAAAATCACTCACTAGGAAGATGTGCCCATACATTTTGTTTTATGTAGAAGTACCCTTAGAAAACCTGTCTCAATCACAATTTTCTTCTTTGCTAATTTCAATGGTTAGATGACAAAATATCACACTAAATCTCTTTCAAAATATTTCTCAAACTCAAAAATAATCAATCCCAAATACACCTTATTACGCATTGAAATTAACAATCATCAAATCACATATAAAATAATCACTCAAATTGCTCCTTATAATCTTCAACTTAATAAATCAATATTTCAAAAATAACCCTTCAAAAATAATAATTGCCTACCCTTTTATCTCCCTCAAAAAACTTAATAACCAATATTAATTTAGGCAAAAATTAAATCTTATAAACCATAAAAATATTTATTGTTCAACATCAGGCACATAAAAATATTTTTATATTCCTTCAACCTTAGCACATCCCAAATTAAGCAAACAACATAAGAATCATCAGCGCATACCTTTTCCTGAACCACAAAAAGGCCTTGGTGGATTTCAAAAAAGATACCTTTCCACCAAGCACTTTATAAAGGTGCTAGCCCACCACGTGGGTTGGGCACTCCCACGACGACGAGAAGGTTCTAGCCTCCATTTTTCCCTATGTTAGGCATTTTTCAAAAAATGAAGACCTTCCTTCCTTGCAAAACATGAACCCCATGGGATTCGAACTATGTCCTTCTTGCCAACAACACATCTTAACACCTTTCATCATCGCCAACTGTGCTACGTGACGCTTGTGCAGGGTGAGAGGAGCCTTGCTCCTATTTCTTCGTTCTTCTACCATCGGAGACTTTTCAACACAAAAATTGTTGTGTCCTTTTTTGTGCACAATATGAAACATAGGCATTCGAATTAAAAGCATTGGCAAATTCTAAGGTAAAGTTTTTACCTTTATTTATACATGATGCCTTATTGCCATAACATGTCGATGCTCAAATTGAATTTAAAATTTGATTTATAAACTTAGCTTTATAACCCTTTTAGGGTTTATTAAATTAATAAAAATTAATTTATAATTAAATTAAAATTAACTTATAATTAACTTAAGTAACATGAAAGTTAATTAAATTAATTTATAATTAATTTAAATTTCCTTTTTAATATTATAATAAACTATTATAATATTATTTTCCTAGAACTGGGTCAACTGAATATGGACTATCCTTTCGCACTTATTGGAGAACCTAAAACTGATGTTGCCCACTAAAAATACCACTAAATTGTGCTAAAAGCTTGACATCAATGACCACTCACTCTTGACATCAATGAAAAATCACATACTCAAAATGCCCAACAATCTCCCCCTTTGTCATTGATGGCAACCCAAATTATTTTTACCAAAACTTGACCTTTTTCCTATTCTGCTCTCCCTAGGAAATTGCTCCCCCTAACTCAATGCTCTCTCCTTAAACCAAATATCTTCCCCTTACTAAAAGCTCTCCCCCTTTGACATAAACAATAAAGGGTCACCTTTGGGACTCAGGACTAAGAATGAGTCACTTAGCTTAGCCCCTCCCCCACCTCCTCTTGAGGTGTTTAATTCTAGGGTGGGAGTATTACTCCCAATTTTTCTTGAAGGTACTCAAAGATTTCCTTAAAAAGTAGCTTAGTGAAAATATATGTTATCTACTCCTTTGTAGTAACATATTCCAACCTGACCTGTTTATATGTCACCTATTATCTTAGAAAATGATTCTTGATCATAATGTACTTTATCTTGGAGTGCATCACTATATTCTTTGAGATACTTATAGCACTTGTATTATCACATAATATAGGAATAGGATGATCATGTTTTATCTTGAAGTCTTCTAAAGTTTGCTTCATCCATAATATCTATGTACAACTAGTTACTACTACAATATATTCTTCTTCTACTATAGATAAGGATACTGAAACCTACTTCTTACTTAGCCAAGAGACTAAATAGTCTCCAAGAAAGAATGCTCCTCCACTTGTGCTCATTCTATCATCGATGCTACTAGCCCAATCTACATGTGTATATGTTGTGAGTGTGAAACTATCACTTTTGGGATACTAGAGCCCAAAATCCATAGTCCCTTTTAGATACTTAAGAATTCTCTTTACTGCTACCACTTGTGTTTCCTTAGGTGTTGCCTGAAACCTTGACACTAATCCCACTGACTATACTATGTATGGTCTTGTAGATGTAACATACAACAAGCTACCAATGATAGATATGTATAATCTCTGATCTGCCTCTAGAGATTCATCATTCTTACTTAACTTGCATCCTGTGACCATGAGGGTACTTATTGGTTTACAATATTCTAATCTAAATTTCTTTAGCATCTCTTTTATATACTTGGTTTATGAAAGAAATACCTCTTTCTATGATTGTGAAATCTAAAGTCCAAGAAAGAAGGATAGCTCACCAAGAATAGACATCTCAAATTCATTCTACATTTTCTTTGCAAATTCTTTACACATATTATCATTGTTTCCCCCAAAAATGATGTCATAAATATAAACAACCACAATTAGTAGATCATTCCTTTCATTTTTGATGTATAAGTTGTTGTCTGCTATTTCTTTTCTAAATCCCTATTCCTGAATATACTTATCCAATCTTGAGTACCATGCTCTAAGATCCTACTTTAGTCCATATAGTACCTTTTTCAATATGCATACATGATCTGGTTTATCTATTAATATGAATCCCTCTGGCTTTTCAATGTAGACTTCTTCTAGAACACCATTTAGAAATGCTGACTTAACATCCATCTGATATACCTTGAAGTTTTTAAAACTTGAGAAGGCTAAAAATATTATTATGGCTTCAAGTTGTGCAACTGGAGAAAATGTCTCATCAAATTCAATTCCATCTACCTATGCATAACCTTTGCACACTAACCTTGATTTATTCCTTACTACTTGTACATCTTCATTTAGCTTATTTCTAAATAACCATTTTGTGTCGATCACATTTTTATCCTTTGGTCATGGAACAAGTTCCCAAGTCTTTTTTTTCTCTATCTTATCTAATTTCTCATCTATTGACTTAATCTAGAACTCATCTTCTCTTGCCTGATTGAAGTCCTTTGGCTCAATCTTAGATAGAAAAGAAAAAATTGCTTGTTGATATGGTGTTATTATCCTTCTCCTTGTCTACCTTTCATCTGGATTACCAATGATTAGATATTTTGGATGATGCTTCTATACATATCTAGATGGATTTTTAGGAAGAATTCTTTGTGTTTATTCTTCTTCTTCATCTGATTCCTCGTGAAACTCTTCTTGACAACTTCCATATTTCTGATACATAGTTTTTTGAACTAATTCTATTGAATCTATCTTCTCATAAATTGTTACATTTATACTTTCTACAATAGTGTGTGTTCTCTTGTTGAAGCATCTATAGGCTTTACTATTAGAGGAATAACTAAGGAAAATTTCCTCATCACATATTGGGTTAAACTTGCCTAAGTTTTTATCTTCTCATATTATGTAGCACTTGCTTCCAAAACACTTGAAGTGTTTTACAGTGGTTGATACTCCTTTCCAAAGCTCATATGGAGTTTTGTGATGGTTTACCCTCATTTTATCCATAGTGATTATGTATACTATTGTGTTGACTACTTCCCTCAAAAAGATATCTGAGAGTTTAGACTCATTTAACATAGCTCTAGCCATATTATCAATAGTCCTATTTTTCCTTTCAACTACATTTTGTTGAGGAGTTCTTGCTACTGAGTATTCCCTATTGATCCCATGTTTTTCACAAAACTATACAAATTCATTTGAGGTAAATTCTCCTTCTCTATCAGATATCAAACACTTAATCCTCTTACTGGTTTTATTTTCAACCAGTTACTTAAATACTTTCAATTTTTCAAATGCATCTGACTTCTCTTTCAGGAAAGCTACCCAAACCATTATGGAGTAATCATCTATAAACAATATAAAGTAACTTTCACCCTAAATACTTTATGTTTTGGTAGGACCACATAGATAAATATGTATTAGACCTAATGGCTTAGATGACATATATCCTTTTCACTTAAAGCTTGTTCTAGTTTTCTTTCCATGTTGACAAGGTACATTGATTATGTTTTGTGGCCTTTTTATCTTTGGTAAATATCTGACAATCTAATTATTTCTTATGTTGACTATGTTGTCAAAATTAAAGTGACTCAATATTCTATGCCATAACCAACTCTCATATTATTTTGATAGAAATAATTTTTCCCCTTTGATCTCACTAAGCATGTATAGATTGTTTGGAGTTTTTCTTGCATTTGCAATGACTTTTCTAGTTTCTAATTTTTTTATCTCACATCTATCTGGGTGGAATGTAACTAGATGCCTTTGATCACAAATTTGAATTATACTTAGCATATTATGTTTTAACCCCTTAAAAGACAACACATTTTATGTCTTGTTTTCCCATTAGCTAAACTCGGGGTTCCTCTTCCACCAATATTTGTTGATCCATTATCACCAAAAATTACTGATCCTCTATTGATTTATTTTAGTACAATGAATTTATCTTTGTCTCCTATCATGTGTCTAGAGAAACCACTATCAAGATACAATTTTTCTTCTTTCTCCTGAGCATGAAGGGTTGTTTGAACTAACATTGATCTAGCCTTTAAATTTTCCCTTTCATCTTTCCTAGTTGTTGAAATTGTTTTTATTTTACTAGACTCAAGAAGTATCATTTTACACCATCTAGACTTGTGCCCAAAATTATTGCATTTGTAACATATAATATCATTATCCATAAGAGGTGCAAAAGAATTAAAATTTCTATTGACATTATTTCTTGCATGACCAATACAGTGTACAACTCTATGACCATATTTGTTACAAAAGAATCAATGACTATGGAAGAGATTATGTAACCTATTTGGATGCCTTTGAGATTGTGGTTGAGTGCTTCTCCTTTTGTGATTAACTCTCATCCAAGGTTCTTATTTGCTTTATTCCTTTATAATATCCTTTGCTTGCCTATATTTATTTGACGTTTCTGCTTCTTCAAGACTTAAATCCTCTTTCTATTTCTCATACTCTACGTATTGTAGTACCTTGATTCTTTCAACTTCATTCCTTAGATAAACAATTTTTTCTTCCAATATTTTACACTCTTTTTCTCTTGATCTTAACAGATATGTCATATCTTGCTCAATTTTATTTCCTTATTCTACCTTTATCTTGAGTTCTGTGAGATTTTGTAGAATTTCCATCCTTGCTTCTTCATCCTCTTGAATTTGTTCCTTCAAGCTTGAGTTATTCTCTCTAATTCTTTCCAAATTTTGAGAGCAACAAAGAATTCCTATTTTATATCAAACATGGTATCTTCATTTTTTTAAGCCACGTGTGTTTATAATGGATCCTCCAAGTTGTTAGTATTTTTACGGATATGCCCACTCTGATACCAATTAAAGAACATATACTTATACTGAGATGGGGGGTGAACAGTATAAGATAATTTTTTTTTTTTTAATACAAATTATAACATCAACAATATTAAATCTGAAAATATCATACAAAGCACCACACACATGAGATACATGACTTAACATGGTTCACCCAATGTGGGCTACTCCACGAAGAAAATATTCCATATAATTTTTTCTCAAATAAATTATCTTAGGAATATTTCCCTACAATGTTTATGGACCTCTGTCCAAAGAAGAAACCAATCACCTAATCAATTTCATGGATATCTATCCATAGGATAACTCTTTCTCCTTAGCTCTAACTGGTGATCTTCTAGAAGAACTACTACCCCCACTACTCTGGCTAATGGATATCTATCCATTGAAGACACTTATTCTAACTGCCCTAGCTAATGGATCTCTATCCACTAGAGACTATCATCCTCTATAATATATCACCTTCAAAGATCTATCTCAAATATGCACTAAACACAATCCTTTAGTCTAGCACAAATCTTCTCAATATCTATTTTTGGTCTATCACAAACCTGTCCTCAAATCTGCACCAAACTCTATCCTCAATATATGTCCTCAAATCTATCCTCAATCTCTATCCTCAAATATGTATTGTAATATTTCACAAAATATCACACAAATCTATCTATAAGTTTTCTCTAAGACTTACCTCAAATATTTTCAACAAGTCCTCACTATAACTTGTCCAATCTCATAGAAACATACAGATAATTATTAAATACTCAATACTCATCACATTCATGACAATTCTCAATCACTTTTAATCACTCATTTCACCATAGAAACATATAGAGAATTGTTAGAGACTCAATATGTTTCACTTTCATAAACACTCAACCTATTTATCAAATCAATTTAGAATATAGAATAATTTATTTCATAGAAATTGAACTATCACTTTAACACATCTACTTGACTAGGCTCAACCAACTCTACTCAACCAATCACTCAATGAAATAATACTTGCTCACAAACCCTAATCCAAGCATATGAATACTGACTCAAATATTTTCAACAATGCTTATCAATCAATCTCACATAAAAATTATACTCATGATCTTTGCAAACCCTAGTTCAAGTTCACTCAACTTAATCACTTCAACAACAATTCTTATCAAATAAGGTTTTATCAACAACTCTTTAATCCAGAAAACCTTGAAGCATTAATTCAAAATAACAATCATCAACACATACCTTATAAACACTTAATAACCAATATTAATTTAGGCAAAAATTAAACCTTATAAACCATCAAAATATTTATTTTTCAACCATAGGCACATAAAAATATTTTTATTTTCCTTCAACCTTAGCACATCCTAAATTAAGCGACCAACATAACAATCATTAGCGCATACCTTTGTCTCAACCACAAAAAGGCCTCTGTGGATTTTGAACAAGAGACATTTTCGTTGAGCACCTTACAAAGGCACTAGCCCACCATGTGGGCTAGGCACTCCCACGAGGAGGGGAAGGTGCTAGCCTCCCTTTGTCCCCTATTTTAAGTGTTCACAAAACAAAGACCTTCCTCCCTTGCAAAACATGAACCCCCCATGATTCAAACAGTGTCCTTCCTGCCAACAATACGTCTTAACACCTTCCATCGTCACCAATTGTGCTACGTTGTGCTTGTGCAGGGTGAGAGGAGCCTTGCTCCTATTTATTTATTTTTCTACCATTGGAGACTTTGCAACATGAAAATTGTTGCATCCTTTTCTGTGCATAATCTAAAACATAGGCATTCAAATTAAAAACATTGGCAAATTCTAAGGCAAAGTTTTTACCTTTATTTATACATGATGCCTTATTTCTATAACATGTCGACGCTAAAATCAAATTTAAAATTCCATTTATAAACTTAACTTTATAACCCTTTTTAGGGTTTATTAAATTAATAAAAAATAATTTATAATTAAATTAAAATTAACTTATAATTAACTTAAGTAACATGAAAGTTAATTAAATTAATTAATATAATTTATAATTAAATTATATTAATTAATTTATAATTAATTTAATTTTTCATTTTAATATTATAATAAACTATTATAATATTATTTTCCTGGGCCTCTTATTTACCCTTTGGACCTCATATGACTGCCTGGAACCGGGTCTTGATCAACTGAAGGTGGACTATCCTTTTGCACTTATTAGAGAACCTAAAAATGATGTTGCCCACTAAAACTACCACTGGCTGGTGCTAAAATCTTGACATCAATGACCACTCACTCTTGACATCAATGACACTCATCTACTCAAAATGCCCAACAACATATTTCTTTAACATATTTATCGTTCATAAATGTGCCAAAGAGAAGGCAAAATATAGCCATTGAATTTTGACACACCTCAAAATTCCCTTTTTCTAATAAAACATGTTAATTATCCTAACAACGTAAAATTCACCCTTAAATACCCTTGCCTCAGTATTTATGCAAAATTTTTGAAAAATGATTAAAGTTCCCTCTTTTCAATAAATTCAGATAGTTTTGAAGAAATTGGACCTATCCAATAATTTCGGTTGAGCCAAAATAATCCAAATCACACTTGCATCTAATTTAGATGCTTAGTTGGGATTTTTAACCTAATTTAGGTGAATCTAGATTCTTGATAAATTTGACTGATCCAAATTTATCCAAATTGTTCCAAAAACCAAATGGCTTAGCAACCTGGCCTATTTTTTCCTACCTTCCTGATCCCTTGACCTGCATCAAGCATTTAAACCTCCAAACCCCCCTAAATAGAATAATAGTGATAATTTGTAGGAAAGCTTGATTGAAGAAAGAGATTTAAGAGCTTTTTTGCTAGTTGCAGGGAATATTCCAACCATTTGATCACCGTTCCAAGAACCCACAGACATGGAAACATCTATTGTATACTTAGATTTATTTTATACTTAGCAACAAATTGATTTTTTACATTGTTTTTATGAATTTGGCTCAAATGAATTCATCATTAGTGTACAATTTTAACCACTATTTTTGTAAAATTAGCCGTTAGATTATTTTGGCTCAACCAAAATCATACATAGTGTAAAAATTCATACCAGATTCATACTGGGAGCAATATTTTATTAGCTATATCACTAGTTTGATTCATATTTGTATTACACTTTATTATCTATTTTCAATATTGTACTACATATTACAGTTCCTACTATATTTACTACATTTAATTTTTCATGTTTTGCATTAGATTAATTAATCCTTTATTTTATTTATAGTTTGCTAAAGGAATCGATGGGATTCAACTATTACAAATCATGATCTACTATGATCTATGTAGATCCCCCATCTCTAATTCTAAATTTTAGTGTTGTATTGTGAAATTGTAGGTTTTAGATAGATTCGACTGACCTAAATTCATCTAACAAATTAAGACATACGAATTCTTCCTACAGATGTTTGATTTCATCCTATCAACCCAAATTCATTTGAAAGTAAACATCCAGATCAAGTAAGATCTTAAACTTTCTTTCTCACATTTCATATCTACACTTCTCTATCTCATAGGCATCTACATTTAATAAAAACATAGACTTTATTGCATTTTTCCATATTATTCAAAATATAAAATACAAAAGAAAAAGAATAACATGTTAGCATATATCGTTATTTCTTGCTTCTTACAAAACCACTGCATCTTAGTCAGATATGTATACTTTATTTTCATTTGAAATTTAAGTGCATATAGCTAGGTAGAAATTGCATTTTGGCCAAACCCTAGGTGTGTGCATTTAAAAGGAATACATCAAAACATCCACTTTACCTAGGCATGGAAACCACCACAAAAAGTGTTTCTTGGTGAACCCCACCCCATTCATCGACAAACACCAAAGAGAATGCAACTCAAGTGCTTCTCGTTTGAGATGTAGATCCATTATTTTCCCTCCTCTTTTAGGCGCGGATCCATTAGCCTGGGAGAAAGGGGTGCAAAATTATTGGACCTATAGAGAGCAATACTACTACTATACATTTGTTGAGTCCTTCATTATTGAATTTTAGAATACATTCTATGCTTTAGAAGGAAATATGTGATATGGTCACACATTACTTGAGAACTTAGTATACTAGAAATTTTTGTAGGTAGTGGATATGCGTTCCAAATGTCTAAATGATTAAACACCATAAAAGAATATGTGAAATGGTTTTATATTCAGTTTCACTATGTCGATGGCACAAATGAATTTTAGAAATGGAAAAGTACTAGTTTTCTATATCTTAGAGAAACATTAAAGATTATTTATTTTGGTTATATATTCAGTTTCACTATGTGGATGAAACAAATGAATTTAGGAATGGATATATGTCTAGATTTCTATATGGTAGATAGAATTTTTGATATTATGCAATGGTTATATGTGCTTCTTTTTATTTATGTTGAACAACATATATGAATGTAAGAAATAGAGTTGCATTCCAGACTCTTCATTATTTGAGAGCGTAAAGGATTTAATGAAACAAATTTTTATTTTGGTTCTATTTTTGGTTGGTTAGTTAAGAGAGCATATGTTATGGCTATCAAGGTTGGAGAAAAATAACTATGCCTATGTTAGAGTAAGAACATCTAACTGGGTAAATCTGTATTGGTCTTACTTGAAGGATAGTATTCAATTGGTCATTGCAACTGGTGTACTTTTGATTAATAGTCAAGTATTGGCCAAGTGATAATGTTGTGGTGGGATGTAAGATTTCTTGATCTACTTTTAGTTTTTGCTGGGTAATATCTACGTGATTCAACTTTGTCATGACAACATGTTTTGGATATAGGAACATGGCTTCCAAGATGTAGGTACTAAAACATCTTTATGGGATTATGGATTAACTCATAAAGGGGAACTCGAATGTTATGATAGGAATTATTTTAGCTATATTTTTGGGACAATATGGTTTGTCCATTTGCAATGTAAGAAATATATTGATTAATAGAACAATGATGGAATGTTTAAGGCTAGGTTTCCCCATGAGGTTTATCCAAGGATAAATCATGCATTGATTATGATTTGTGTGGTTATACTTGATTTAAATGTTGATTTATTAATTACATTAGATATGGATTTCTTTACAAGTTTCTTAATGATTTGACTGATATATAAGGGTAGTAGAGGAATTTGAATTTTTATGCTCTTGGTAAAAGATATTCCATGGGAAGTTTAAGAATGTCCTAACTTATGTATTAGTTGTTCTAAGGAATTTAATGTGTTTGATAATAAAAACCTTAGATTTATGGATAAATGGAGTGAATTAAGTTACTTAAATGGATGTGAACAATTTAATTATGCTCTTATTTTTAAAGGAATTAAAGGTAGAAATGATAATGATTTAGTTTAAAGAGGATTAAATCTTGTGGTGACAAGTGTTTAAATAGTTTATTATAATATTGAATAGGCAAACATTCTACACATCATAAAAAGGTTTGATGGGTATGCTTTGGGTAGCAAGTTGAGAGTTCTCAACTTATAAAGAGATAAATTATTTGTTTGCACTTATCATAAAGGAATTTGATGAGCGAGTTTAGATAGGAAGTCGATTACTCAACTTGACCCTTAGTAGATGGCAGTGTCTTGTCCTAAAAATATAGGGAGATTACACTAAAAGTAAATGTTGAGGTAAAGAAATTTACTGATTAGCTCATAATTTAGATGATATATTGTCAGGTATTATACACTATACCCCTTCTTAGATAGACATGAGAATTATATTGTGTTCTTATAGAGTCCTTATTTTGATGGAATAAAAGTAAAGACAAGTTAGCTTGAGTGGCCGCCAAGAGGGATAACTTGTGAACTACAACTATGCACCTAATACATATGTGTATCCAAACATATGCATGATGTAGGAATGGGTGTGCCTCGAGTAATTTTAATAATTAAGGTGGGGGTTTACCTTGTAACTAAGACTTTCCTACAAAAACAAATATAGGGAAAAATGGGTCGTGACACCTAGACTCTTTTGATTTACACAATCTATCAATCTAAATCTCTTGACCCTAGCCTATCCCAAGCTAATTGCCAGTGAATATAACTATGAGGTAGAGGACATACTAAAGGATCCTCCTTAAAATTAATTTTGACACTATCTAATCCAAAAGGACTTCTATTTTGGTATATCATTTTCCCAAATCATGTATATCACTATGTCATAGGTAATTGATCATAATCAACTATATCTATATCTTGTAGATATTGATAGCATGGGATGGTTGCTATCTCCCCCTCAATTAGAATATTGGTCTCATATCTTGATTGAGAAAATAATCAAAATTGATATTGGGAATCTTAATGATACCAAGATCCTTAAATTAGGCAAGACCATGATCTTCACTAGGAATGAGGAATACACCAAGCTTTTGATGGAGTTCAAATACATATTTTCTTGGTCCTATGCTAACCCACTAGGTCTTGATCGTTTCCTAGTTATCCACTATCTTGTTGTCTCTCTTAGTGTAAAATCCATAAAGCAAAAAAATATGGATATTGCATCTAAATTTCACTTTGTTAGTCAAATAGGATATCCAAAAACTCCTTGATGTTGGATTCATAAAAACCATTAACTACTTTAAGTGGATCTCTAATTTTGTCCCTATTACCAAGAAAATATGACTGTTATAGTTTGCATTGACTTTTGGAATATCAATAAAGCATGTGCCAAGGATGACTTCCCTCTTCCTAAAATTAAAATTATAATTAATTTCACTATAGGATGTGGAATATTATATTTTATGGATGAATTATCAGACAATAATAAGATAAAAATCACTTCTAAGGACCAAGCCAAAACAATTTTCACCATCCTATAAGGAACCTTCTACTATCAAGTCATGCTTTCAGATTAAAAAATGTAGGAGCTACCTACTAGATATCCATGACTTACATATTTCATGACATGATACATGACATCATGGAATACTATGTCAATGATATTCTTTATCAATATTTAAACTGAGAAGATCAAGTTCAATACCAACAACAAATATTTGAGTTATTGAGGAAATACAAGGTACACCTAAAACCTTAGAAATGCATCTTTGGGGTTACATCATGAAATTTTTTAGGATCCATATTATCTCAACCTAGAATTATAGTTGATCTTGATAAGATATTAGCTATAGTTTATATGCTATTCCCATAAAATTTTAACCCAACTTAGGAGTCTCCAAGGAAAAATCGAAGCCATTCAAAGATTCATCTCCCAGCTTGATAACAAGTATCAACCTTTCATTAAGCTTTTGAAGAAGGACATAGTATTTGATGGGGACACTGACTATCAAGTAGTATTTGATTCTATCAAATCCTACCTATTATATCTTCTAATACTTGTATTTATTAATCCTTCTAGGCCCTTTTTGTTTTACATTGTAGTAATAGACCATGCCTTAGGAGATATATTGACATAGTATGACAACCAACATAGAGAGTAAATCATTTTCTATATCAGTAGCACTTGTTGGATAAAAAATTACCTTTGGTTATGTTTGAACCCAAGACTTTGCCAACATTGAAAGACTAGATCAAAACAAAGTGTACTTGGTTCAATCTCCAAAGGAGGCTAGTTCCTTTGTTTCTTCTAGGAAAATGGAGAGAGAGATGGAATGCATAAAGAAAGGGAAATATAGCTATGGCTAGAATATTAAAACAATACAAATTAAGAAATAGCAACAACTACTCCTACAACCTTTTGTAGAGAAGCATAACAGAACCAAAACATAGCAAATAAAACCCCTGGTGACTATCTTTATTAAAAAAAGCTTATATGTGAAGTGAATTGCAGATCTAACTGAACGTTTAATGCATAAATCTAGATTAAGAAATAACATAGGTTACATTCAACTTAGATTTATATTAGCAATATGCAACATATACATACTTGATTTGAGACACCAATGAGCTAAGAACTAGAATGGATGATCTTTATTAAGTTGTTCATAAATCTATATGCATAGCCTTGTAAACGCCTAAAAGTTGACCATTTTTTTGGGTCGCTCATTCTATATATAAGAGTTTTACATAACAATAAACTAAAAATTGTTACAATAGTATGCCCGTAGGCTCATTCTAGTACAAAATAAGGTTAAGAAGTGATGTAGCTTCTAACTGAAAGAGGTTGGGATATTCGTGTTGCGTTGATCTTTCACCAAAATTTTAGATCTCATGGTCCACTTGGCCTTCAAAATATTGTACCATCATGAATTTTGTACTTAGTATGCTCCATTGCCTTCAAAATATAATGCCATTGTGACTTTCTATCTTAGATTGGTCTCTAGTCTTCAAAAAACCATGCCATCATGACTTTTAGACTTAGTCTATCACCAGGCCTTCAAACTATCACGTCATCATGACTTTATGTATTAGCTTGGTCCTTGTTCTTCAAAATACCATGCCATAATGACTTTTGGACTTAGTCTACTCCATTACCTTTAAAATATCATGTCATCATGACTTTTTATCTCAACTTGGTTCTTGGTCTTCAAAATGTTGTGCCATTGCAACTTTTGGACTTAGTCTGCTCCACGGCCTTCAATATGTCATGTCATCATGAATTTCTATCTTAGCTTGGACCCTAGTCTTCAAAATGTCATGCCATCATGAATTTTTTCTAAACTTACTATCTCGAGGATATTTATTCCTTCTTTCCATCGATGTGGTCATTTTGACAAACATTCTTGGTACCTCCTGTGGTAATTCTATTAAATGAATGTTAGAACCTAGATATTTTATCCATTGGATAATGGAGTCAAAAAAGAGAAAAAAATAATAAAAATAAGGGAAAGAAGGGGAAAGATACCAAGTAGACAAAAAATTAAAAAAAATATTGGTTTGAGGTAGTCATTCTTCTAGAGTACTTTTTAAAGACTTTTTTGTTTCCCTTTGACCTGGAGGTGTTGTGTTGTTGTATGAGACTTTCTTAGTCTTTATTTGCTTTGTCTTTTCTTGTTTGTTATTTCCTTGAAAAACTTCATTATAGATGGTGTAGGAATTCTTCCAGGTCTCTTCATCTATATCTGCCTTTTCTTTGAAGGTGATATATAGGTACTCTAACTCTTCAATCTTGTCATATGATAGAGCGTTTGACCTTAAGCTTAATTAATTTATACAAGCATTCATCTGGTTGATATATTGAGCCATAGTGAATATTGGATCTTCTTTAATTGGCTCTTCCCAACTATAAATCTCATATTCATATTCCAAGAATTTTTTTCGAGCGGCTTTCAACTCATATTTTTCCAGGAGTTTCAAATTTTTATCCCAGAAACTAGGCATGCCATAATTTTCAGTTATACTTATGTATTTCATAATTACTTTAGCTTCTGTTTTCAGCTCCTACATTATATTTGCACATTTTGTTACCATTTTATGCCTTTTGAAGAAATTCTTGGAAACTAATTTGGCCTGGGACCAATTTTTATCATGAGCTCTATATTTGGCTATTGCCTGAGTGCTATCCACTAGGACTTGAATTTTTTTAGCAGCTGACACCCTTGTTTCCAGGAGCTTGATTGATGCCTCAAACTCATATTTTACCTAGCCCAATGTATCTTTTATTTTGAGGGGGTATGCTAACATAGGCCTAACTTTTAGGGTTATTTTGCTAACATTTTTGAGCATGCCTTTATGGATTGTTTTCACCTTTTCTTTGGACAACCCACTAGTCTTATCGGTGTTGTCAAATAATTGCTTCTTGAGGTCTTCAACATGTTGTTGTAGTATTTGAATCTATTCTTTTGTATTTTATGATTTATCTTTGTAAGGGATGGCCTCGTTGAACCACTACTCCCATTTCTTAGCTTTATTTTTCAACATTCTTTCCATGGTTTTCTCATTGTGAAGGGCTTCTTCTAAACGCTTCCTTGACTACTCTGCCCAAAGGAATTTCTCTTTATAGTATTCACATTTAGATAAATTAAACCATATGGGTTTGCTCCTTGATCCACTCATAATCCATGGGCAACTGAGTCATATCCTCAATGGTAACCTAGGCCTGGTAGTCCTCCAAAGTAATTTCTTTTTCTGGCTTCTACACAAGTTGGGTCATATTTATTGTGGATCGTTGCATGTTGATGGCATCTAGAACTATTCCTTCTTGGATGTGGGATAGATTTGTGGAACTCATGGAGCTTCATGAATTTAGCCATGTGGTAGCATTTATAGTGGCTTTCTTCAATTTATTGAACTTAGCAACAATAGGGTTGCTTGCGAGAGAAGTGGTTTGCATGGCCTAGAAGCTTAGTAGGTTGGTGGAATAAGGGAAAGGGATGGTGGCCAAAGAGGTTTCCATACCTAATTTTTTGGAAGGAGATCCTTTATGAGCAGGGAGAGATTTTGGTAGGGTTTTCTATTTTGATTGTGAAGTTGGTGGAGTTTGTTTAGGTGATGGCATATGCTGATGAGAAGGTGATGGTGGAGGTTGATGGGAAGATGATGGATTACTCTGACCTTCAGAATGAAGAAGGAAATTTATTTGGGAATGAGGAGGAGTATCAATATCAATGGGAGATGTTCTTGAGGCCTTTTGTGGAGTGATGTCCTCAATCCCCTGTAACTTCTTGGTATAGACTTCTACAATTTTCTTTAGTCTTGAGTCATCAACACCAATTATTACCTTCATTAGGGTTTTTTATTTGACAAGGATATCCTTTTGGGGAGGTTCCCCAACTATTTTGACCATTTATTCATATGTCTTCTATTTATTATAAGCTTAATATAAAATATCTTCTATTTCTACCTCGTCCTTAGTCTCCTCATGCTCTTATTTTTCCATGCACTCCTTAGAATATTCATCCTTTTTTGATTCCTCATGTTCTGATTCTTGAAAGGATATTTTTTTCTTCTCTTCTTTTAGGCCATTCCCTTATCCAACTATGATTTTCTTTTCTTTTATTATGCTATTTTTATCATATGCTCAAGCTGAGCACTATCATATGATTCTGTGTCTGATACCAAATGGGGTATGAACTCTCGATATTTTCATTTGGAGGATTCTACTTGTTCAGCTGCTACTGCCTTCCCCTTGTCTTGTTTTATATCACCTTTAGCTTGTTTTATGGGAATCCCATTGATTCCTAGGGGAACCTTGTTTGCTAGGGTTTTATACCATTTGTCATGATTTGCATTGTATCTAGTAGAAAATTCTATGTCCATATTTAAACCACACCTGGTGAATGTTTAAATGTAGCACCTAATTTGCCACCATGCTAATATTTTAGTGTGATCCCAATATTTTCCTTTATTCTTCATCTTCTTGATAGTTTCATCCATGAGATGATGTTTTGGGTTTGAACATAGGCTCCAATATACCAAATTCTCATAAAAATCATGCCACAGAGGAAGTGGTTGTATTCTTTAGACATACCATTCTAGTAGTTGATCTTTGCTATTATTTATGCTCTGTTTGTCAATTTGCCTATCAGAGGTATGGAATCATTTGAAAGGGTATTTGTTTATGGTGGTCTACCTCTACGTGAATTTGTCCTTAGGTTCATACTTTTATTTTTAGGGTAGCTCTATCAATTTTAGGCCCCTTATAACTTGAGAAATTCACTCGTGGTCTCCATTTTTTGAAACTCTTATTCCCTCATACTGGAAGAGCATGAGGTAAGTATGGGTCCTCTAATCACCTATTCCAAACTTACTATTGATGAACTCTATTTACCTTACATACTCCAGAGAAAAAATCACTTGGTGATGTAGTAAGGTAATAACAAAGGCCTCTCTATAAATACATAGAGCCTAATAACTACCCCTTGTGTCAGGATGAATCAGTCCCATTCTTCTACATGTGGATGTCTCAAAGTATCTTGCATTTATTTTGGAATTCTTGTCATGTGTTCGTTTATGAGTTTAAGATTAGGGCCTAAGAATTCCATTTTGAAGTGGTAATATGAACCTGCATTCAAAATAAGTGGCATCCATTCACATACAGGTAGGTGCTTCTCTTTCTGATCTTTTGTGGTGGTGGAAATAGAACCTAAATTCTTGCTCTAAAAGAATAAAATTATCCATACTAGGTATGAAGAGTACCTGAATGCATCTAGGTTCTCCTTTTATATATTGAAAAGACCTGTGTGCAACTGCTATGCTAGGTATGCTGACCAGTTGAAAAAGAGAGGCACTCTACCCATATCTACACATGTTTTATCATAGAACTTGGGGTTGGACATATACTGCACCACTAAAATTTCCCACCCTTAGACTTGGGTATCATCTTCTAACCCTACCACCATGGCAAAAATGGAAAAGAATTTTTTGTTCTTGAACCTGGACAGGGGAATGGGGGATTTTGGTACAAATTTTTTAGATGTCTGACAGATTATGTTGAACGAATACCCTAATATTTGGGGTATTGATATAGTACTTCACAAAATTGGTAGGATAAAACTAGATAGGGGGAACCACAAGTTTCCTTCCACAAGCGAAGATGAGCCTAATTGTGTCTAGGTCAAGTGTGAACATGGCTTATCCCTTGTAATTTATTACTACTCTATGTTTGACATTGTACATCGTCACCATTTCCTGGATTAGCTCAGGCTAGGAGGGAACCTGGGGTTATATGTACCAGTAGAGTAGAGAATGGTAATAAAATGTGCTCAGGCTATATGGAGAAACATTTGTGGCCATCATGGTAGCTATATCCTTTTGAATCTACTTCAGCTCCTTCCATTTTAATTTTGTCTATAATGTGGCTGTCGGGATCCATGAAGTTGCTTCCATTTTTGCTTGAAATTCTTTTTTCTTTGAGGGTATTTTCTAAGAAGTAGTAGTTGGGGGTATGGATCCCATGGTAGTATTTTGTAACCTTCTAGCTAGGGATATTCAGGGTTGAGTTCTTTACAGTGTGTTGTAGAGCTTTTATAGTAAGTAGGGAAAACACAAGGAATGTGGAAGATGAAGAAAGGATATGGAAGATAACTTACATAAATGGCTATGGATGCTCATGCCAACACGACATGTAATAACTATCTAGCTAACGTGGAACCATTGTGGTTGGCGATATGTATCCTGATATAGATTTCAAATATTACCAGGAGTCTAGGTTCATGTGCTAGTATTTAAACAACTATCAACCTTGAGTTGCCATTTTTGGTTTGGACCAATGATATACTCTACTACTGTACCAGACTAATAAATTGGTGCCATCTCTATCCTGGGCCAATAAATTTGTGCCACTTCTATTGTGAGCTAATTGGCAGGTATGACAGTACCTTAAAGGGAACAGTTTTTATAGTCTCAAGGCTACTACCTTTATTTACAAAAGTTCCCTACTGGTCTAACATGGTGATTCCTACCTATCCAAAGATACCAAGCTAGTCTAACATGGTGCCCAATTTCCAAAAAGTCATGCCATCGTGATATTTTGCCTTGGCGAAGCATCTAGTTGCCCAAAATTCATAATATTGTGATAAATTTCTTTGAAGGGGCCATTGTACACCAAAAAGTCATGCCATTGCAACATTTTACCTTGGCAAAGTGCCTAGCTACCCAAAAGTCATGAGATCACAATAAATTTTTTTAAAGGGGTCATTGTGTATTAAAAAGTCATGCCATTATAACATTTTGCCTTGGCAAATTACCCAACTACCTAAAATTCATGATATCATGACAAATTTCTTTGAAGAGGTCATTGTGTGTCAAAAATTTATGCTATTGCAACATTTTACCTTGGCGAAGCACCCAGTTGCCTAAAATTCATGAGATCATGACAAATTTCTTTGAAGGGGCCATTGTGCACTAAAAAGTTGCACCATCATGATATTTTGCCTTGGCAAAGTACCCAGCTACCCAAAAGTCACAAGATCGTGACAAATTTCTTTGAAGAAGCCATTATGCACCAAAAAGTCACACCATCATGACATTTTGCCTTGGCGAAGCACCTAGCTGCCCAAAAGTCATGAGATCACAATAAATTTCTTTTAAGGGGCCATTGTACACCAAAAAGTCACGCCATCATGATATTTTGCCTTTGTAAAGCACCCATCTACCCAAAAATCATGAGATCACGATAAATTTCTTTGAAGGGGCCATTGTACACCGAAAAGTCACACCATCATGACATTTTTCCTTGGCAAAGTGCCCAACTGCCCAAAAGTCATGATATTGTGACAAATTTCTTTGAAGACGCCATTATGCACTGAAAAGTCATGCCATCACAGTATTTGCCTTGGAGAAGCGCCCAACTGCCCAAAATTCATGAGATCACAATGAATTTATTTGAAGGGGCCATTATGCACCAAAAATTTGTGCCATCGTGACATTTACCTTGGCAAATTTGAAATAACATATTCACATAGAAATACAAGGTAGAGATGAACTATTCATTTGTACTACCACTTTAGATAGAAGTCGTTAATAGGGATGGATTGAACATGGCCCTGTTCATCTCTCAGCTAGAAATAATTATGCTATTTTTCTCTATTATTTCGAAGGGGCATTCCCAGAATTCATCAAAATTATCATGATTCCCAGGCTTAGCCTTTTTCTCATTCCATCTCAGGACAAGTTCTCCCATATTAAAGTTCCTCAGTGTGATATTTTTATTGAACCATCCTTTTGTGGCAATAGTATGCTTTTGGTAGTGATTGTAGGCCTACTCTTTTTGTTCCTCTAAATGGAGTAGTTGTATCAGCCTATTCTCCATTGGTTTTGCCTCTTCTGACCCACTTGATTTAGTAACTTCAAAGATGGTATTTCTAAGTGTATCAGGAGGACTGCTTCCTTGTCATAGACCAAGGAATAGGGGGATGCATTGATGGATTTCTTAATGGTTATTCTATTTTCCCATAGTGCTTTATTTATCAAGAAGTGCCAAATTATCTTGTGATATTTTAGAGTTCACTTCAAAATTCTAAGCAAGTTTTTATTTATGGATTTAGCTAGTATGTTTCTCTATGGATAGTAGTTTGAGGATGTTTTTAAATAAATCCCATATTTGCATTCGAAGTCAATAATATTGGTGCCTATGAAGGATGAACCATTTTCTATGACTAATACGTCTGGAATACCAAATCTAGTGATCATACTTTCCAAGAACTCCATTACGACCTCTTGGTCTACTTTTTTGGTGGGTATCACCTCAGACCATTTTTTGAAGTAGTCAGTGGTTGTCAAGATATACTTATATCTAGTGGATGAATTGGGCTCTATTATCTAGATGAAATCCAATCTCCATTGCTGGAAGGGTTCTTCAACCTAGATGGAATTTAGATGTAACACAAAATTCTTGTTCCTTCCTACGTATATTTAGCATTCTTCACAACATCTTGTTATTTTGAAGGCATATGCAAATATAGTTTACCAGTAGCACCCAATTTTGATGATCTTCAAGGTAGTGGTTTGTTGGCAATTTTGGGTTTGAGATCCTAGCTTCTTGTCTATGAGTTGTCATTGATGTCAAAAGGAACTCGCATTAATGTCAAGAGGATTTATTGGCTTCAAATGTTGAAGATTGCAAAGAATCATTTCTAGAAGATTTCGGAGAGATTCCATGTGGCAGATGAAAAGGTTTTTATCAAAACCATGGCAGGTTTAAGGGTTTTTATTAAAACCAGGTGGATGCATTAAGGGTTTTTATCAAAACCACTCTCAGCTTAATGCAAATGCTGGAGACACTTATTAATTAAATAACTTAATTAATAAAACCTTTTTAAGGTTTTTTAATTATTTATTTATTTGATTTAAGTTATTAAATTATTTTAATAATTTAATGGGTTCTCCACCTAAGGTCTAAGGTCTAAACGACCTTTGATTATTTTTTAAATAATCAAAAGGGTTTCATAAACCCTAAAGTTGTTTCGAAGGCGCCAAAATAATTATAATTCAAAAAGTTTGAATTATCCTCTCGTTGACATCATGCATAGCATGGAAGTTTGGCTATATAAGCCATAACCTATAGTCCAAAACAAAAGTGAAAAATAAATTCGAATTGCACAAAGGTTGGGAAGTAAAAGCTACGGCTATCATTTTTTTGCCATGTTTATCCGTCGCCAAAGGGTTAAGGAGAAGGAGACTCTTGCTAGCCTTCAAGCTAGCGTCGTTGGCCTAGTGGCAATGATTGTTCTACGAAGGCGCTTTAAGGGAGGTCAAGCGTTCGACTCCCATCGTGGAGTGTGAGAAGAGTTTTTGCGCTCCAATTTTTTTGGAGGCACTGTTGACCCACGATTTTCGGAAGCATTTTTTTGGTAAGGTTTTTAAATAAAAACTGCATTTTTGTTAAAGAAGAAGTGGTTGGGCATATTTATTTAAAATTATTTTTAAGGTTAAATGCTTCTTTGGAGATATAAGGTTGATAGTGTGTGGTTGAGATTTTTGGCTTGATTGTTGAGTGAGATTTGCTTAGAATCTATTATTCCTTGAGCATGGTTTAATTAATTTGGAGAAATAAGGTGTAAAAGGATATATTGTTTGTATGCTTTATATTTTTGGTAGTTGACTTCTAAGGATTGGAGTCATAAGGTGTTTTATGGAATAAATATTTTTGTGGTTACTTTTATGATCTAACCCTAACTTGGTGGCAAATTTGAGGGTGGTGTTGGTAACAGGTTGAAGAACTATTCTCTTCTTCCTCAAACAAATGTATGGGCAACTTCTTCCATGTATATTGTTGATGGTGTATTTTCTGAAATTGAGTTTGAAGTGAAAAGGTTGTCTACTAGGTATTCTTGTTGGTGTAAATCCCATTTTCTGGATATTGAAGATTGTTTATGCATTAAAATCATTGATGATTTTTTTGGGTGAATGCATAATTATGGTTGAGGAAGAGGAAGCATTTTTGCACTAGGGTTTATGTTAGTAAGTCTTGCTACTTGCTTTGTGTTGGTGAAACCCTTAGTTGGATGTTTTGAGATTGATGGTTGAGTTGCTTCCATAGAGGTTTTTTTGATCAAGTTAATGCTTTACTTGATACATGATTTGGGCTTACTCCATTGAGATTGATTTGAGAAAGTTATTCTTTGCATTGGTGATTTATGTTGGTGGATGTTTTGTTCAAATATATTTGGAGGGAAAAGTATGTCTACTAGTTTCCTTTTCATGTAGCGATTGGTTGAATGCTTCAATGTTAATGTTGAGTTGAATGATGTTAGTTAAACCTTGTCTATGAGCATTGTTGTTGAAGCCCTAATTGGTTGATAAAATATATTGGTTGTGGAAATAACATGAGTATCATTGTTATATGAGATATTGCATGGTTGGCAATTGTTGGGTTGTGTTTCATGTTCTTGAGAAAAGCATACTACATCTATCTTATTCTTTTGAGATTGAGATTGAGTTGAAATTGAGATTGGGAGTTAAGTATAGAACATATTGAGTCTCTAACAATTCTCTTTATGTTTCTATGAGATTTGAGATTAATATTGGGAGTTAAGTATAGAACATATTGAGTCTCTAACAATTCTCTTTATTCTTCTATGAGGTTGATGAATCACATTGGGTCTCTAACAATTCTCTTTGTGGTTTCATGCTAAGCAAGTTTTTCTTGATGAACTTGTGAGCTGATTTGGACAGGTTCTAGTGAAGACTTGTGAGCTGATTTGGACAGGTTCTAGTGAGGACTTGTGAGCTGATTTGGACAGGTTCTAGTGAGGACTTGTGAGCTGATTTGGATAGGTTCTAGTGAGGACTTGTGAGCTGATTTGGACAGGTTCTAGTGAGGACTTGTGAGATGATTTGGACAAGTTCTAGGGAGGACTTGTGAGCTGATTTGGACAGGTCCTAGTAGAGGACTTGAGGACAGAGTTGAAGTGGTTCTTTGAGAAGAACCCGAGGACATTTTTGACAATTATTTGAGAAGGCTTGTGTGCAGCAGATATTTATTTGTTCAAGCTTTATGATTTGAGCTTGGGACAGATCTGACAGAGTGAGGAAGACTTATGCTGGATCGACTGACTGTGTTTAGTACAGGTTGATGAGTTATTGTGGAAGTGATCAGTGAGGACAGAGGTCTCTTGAGGCTAAGCATTGAGGACAAGAGGTCTTCTATGGAAAGGAGTTCCACATGCTAGCAAAATAAGAGGTAGGTGATCTTCTGAAGTATCATTTCCAGAGCTAAGGGGAAGGATTCTCCTTTGGGCAGGAGGCTCATAAATTCATGATGAGGGGAAGGATTCTCCTTTGGGTAGAGTCTCATAAATACTTGAGTAGGGGAAGGTTTCTCCTTTGGGCTGAGGCTGATAAACATTATAATTGGGAAGGATTCCCAAAGAACTTTGAGAAATATTTTTAGAGAAAAGTTTTGTGGATGTAGCCCATGTTGGGTGAACCACGTTAAAATTGGTGTCTCATTGTGTGTTGCTTTATGCATTGCTTTGATATTGCTATTGGTTCATTGCTTTGTGAAGTTGAAGTTAAATAGAGAAATTAAAAAGAGGTCTTATACTGTTCACCCCCCTCTCAGTATAATCTTGTGTTCTTCAATTGGTATTAGAGCGGGTTCCTTCGAAAAGTTTAATAGCTTGAAGGAAAATATTGTAAAGAACACAATGGAATCTACAAGTGGTAATGCAACACCTATTCTTGATGGGGTAGATTTTGGGATTTGGAGTGCTAGGATGAAGGTTCATCTTATGGCTCTTGGAAATGAAGTTTGGGAAGTGATTGAGGATGAGTATATCATTCCTGAGCATGGTCCTTCTACTAAGGAAGATAGGATCCTACATCATAGCAATTCAAAGGCAATGAATGCAATCCTGAAGGGTTTACAAAAGGCAGATCTTACCAAGGTGATTCACTGTAAGACAACTAGTGAAATGTGGAAACAGTTGAAGGTGGTTCATACAGGTGATGCAAATGTCCAAAAGGCCAAGTTGAGACACTTCAAAGGTATGTTTGAACAATTCAAGATGAATTATGAAGAAAATATTAGTGACTATATTCTTTGTATGGATGATATTGTTAACTCTATGAAGGAACTAGGTCTTGAGCTTGCTGAAAATGATATTTGTGATAAGATTTTGAGGTCTCTTCCAAATAGATTTAGTGAAAATATTTTTTCTATTGAGGAAGCTAAGGATTTGGATAAGTTGAAAAAGGATGAGCTTCATAGTATACTTGCAGCATTTGAGTTGAGAACTCAAGTGAAGGTTGATGTTAAGAAGGAGGTAGCTTTCAAGGCTACCAAGAAATCCAAGGGTAAAGAGCTTCAAGATAGATATGAGTCTTCTAGTGATGAAGAGGCATATTACAACAAGAAGGGCAAGTTCTCAAGAAAGCACAAAGGTATGAAATATGTCAAGTGTTTCAATTGTGGAAAGTTTGGTCATTATGCTACTAATTGTACTGCTGCCAAGGATGAAAGTGATGAATATGAATAGGATTATAAGAGCAAGGATTCTGAAAGGCACATGCATCAAAGGAAGAATAAATATGAGCAAAGCAATCAAGGAAAGAGGTACTCTCACAAACACAAGAAAATTTTCTACCTAGACAAGGCAAGTAAGTGTTCTAGTAGTGATAGTGAAAGTTCTTCAAGTGATGTTGGAAATGAGATGTTGTTCCTAACAAAAAAAGAAGAAGAAAAGAAACATAGATTTGTCCTTATGAAATGTTTTAGATGTGGAAATTTTGGACATCTTGAGGATGATTGCACAAATTATGGATTGATTTCTAGTTATACTATGTATGAGGATGCTTAGAAAAATTGTAAGGAAGATCTTTGTATGGCTTTAGAAAAGGGTAGCATCTCTAGTGCTAAGAAATCTGAAAAAGTCTTTGATGTTTAAAAAGGCAAACAAATAGAGGAAGTTATAGAGGATGGTGAAGTAGATCTTGAAGCTGAACTTGTTAGTGCTCTTAGTGCTTTGAAAAAGGAAAGAAAGAAGAATGCTAGACTCAATGATAAATTGGATGAATGTTGTATTGAGAGAGATGAGCTTATAGAAAGTCTTGACTTCTCTATAGCTAAGACACAAAAACTTAAGGATAAGTTAGAGTCTAAGGTTCTTGAGTGTAGAGAGTTGGAACAGAAAGTGACTTCCTTGAAAGAGGAAACTAAAGAGTACAAGGAGAATCTTTATAGGTTTGAAGATAGCACCAAAAAGGTAAAGTCAATCATCAAAGATCAAAGAAGGACAACAGATAAAACAGGTCTTGGTTTTTGTAAGAAACACATGGAACAGGTTGGGGAATCTAGTAAGAGATTCCGAAAGGAAGAGAGTTCTAATGAGGAAAGTACTTCAGAAAAAGAGTCCTTGAGTGATAGATGCACAGAATAAAAAAATAGGAATCAAAAAAAGGGGAGAAAGTTTACAGGACCTAAGAGGTCAAATCAAGGAAAGTTTAATGGTAGATGTTTTTCTTATCACAAGTTTGGTCACATGGCTTCACATTGCATGACTCAAGTGAGGAAGGTAAATGAAAGATTCAGAGGTGGTAATTTCTTTCAAGGGTATTGCTACTCTTGTAAACAGTTTAGGCACAAGGTTGTTTATTGCAAGGCTAATAATAGGAACAGGGTTGGCCAGAACAGATGGAGTCAAAGATTAGGTATGCCTCAAAGAAATAACATTGTTAGTTGTTATAAGTGCAACAATGAAGTTCACATAGCTAGACAGTGTAGAGCTGAAATTCCAAGGTACAAGAACAAGAACATGGGTATGAACAGGCACAAGAATCAATACATGGATAAGAACATAAATGATAAAAAGAACAACAATAGTGACATGAACAGGAATAGGAATATGGACAAGGAGAACAAGAGAAGACATGGTAAGGTAACTATAGACACTAATGAAGATCAGTGCCTAATGGGAGTTTTAATCCCACCTCAAAATTAATCACCTCAACAGGAGGTGGGGGAGGGACTAAGCTAAGAGGCTCATTCTTAGTCCCAAGCCCAAAAGGTGACCCTTTGCCATTGATGACAAAGGGGGAGAGATATGAGTAAGGGGGAGAGCCTCAAGTCAGGGGGAGCTAATTTCTATATAGCAATTTTGAGTTTCAGTGTTGTTGAGAAGCATGGTTTACCATCAATGACAAAGGGGGAGATTGTTGGCAATTTTGGGTTTGAGATCCTAGCTTCTTGTCTATGAGTTATCATTGATGTCAAAAGGAACTGGCATTAATGTCAAGAG
Source organism: Wollemia nobilis (assembly GCA_028583015.1). Classification (NCBI taxonomy): domain Eukaryota; kingdom Viridiplantae; phylum Streptophyta; class Pinopsida; order Araucariales; family Araucariaceae; genus Wollemia; species Wollemia nobilis. The sequence goes on from JAQPPZ010003067.1 coordinate 8,050,921, forward strand.
GATTTATTGGCTTCAAAGGTTGAATATTCCAAAGAATATTTTCTAGAAGATTCCGTGGAGATTCCATGTGGCAGATGAAAAGGTTTTTATCAAAACCATGGCAGGTTTAAGGGTTTTTATTAAAAACAGGTGGATGCATTAAGGGTTTTTCTCAAAACCACTCTCAGCTTAATGCAAAGGCTGGAGACACTTATTAATTAAATAACTTAATTAATAAAACCTTTTTAAGGTTTTTTAATTAATTATTTATTTGATTTAAGTGATTAAATTATTTTAATAATTTAATGGGTTCTCCACCTAAGGTCTAAGGTCTAAAAGACCTTTGATTATTTTTTAAATAATCAAAAGGGTTTCATAAACCCTAAAGTTGTTTCGAAGGCACCAAAATAATATTAATTTGAAAAGTTCAAATTATCCTCCCACCAACGTCGTGCATAGCATGGAAGTTTGGCTATATAAGCCATAACCTATAGTCCAAAGCAAAGGTGAAAAAGAAATTCGAATTGCGCAAAGGTTGGGAAGTAAAAGCTATGACTATAGTTTTTTCACCATGTTTATCTGTCGCCAAAGGGTTAAGGAGAAGGAGACTCTTTCTAGACTTCAAGCTAGCATCGTTGGCCTAGTGGTAATGACTATTCTACGAAGGCGCTTGAAGGGAGGTCAAGCGTTTGAATCCCACCGTGGAGTGTGAGAAGAGTTTTTGCGATCTGATTTTTTCAGAGGCACTGTTGACCCACGATTTTTGGAAGCATTTTTTTGGTAAGGTTTTTTAAATAAAATCTACATTTTTTCTTAAAGAAGAAGTGGTTGGGTAGATTTATTTAAAATTATTTTTAAGGTTAAATGCTTCTTTGGAGATATAAGGTTGATAGTGTGTGGTTGAGATTTTTGGCTTGATTGTTGAGTGAGATTTGCTTAGAAGCTATTATTCCTTGAGCATGGTTTAATTAATTTGGAGAAATAAGGTGTAAAAGGATATATTGTTTGTATGCTTTATATTTTTGGTAGTTGACTTCTAAGGATTGGAGTCATAAGGTGTTTTACGGAATAAATATTTGCGTGGTTACATTTATTATCTAACCGTAACTTGGTGGCAAAGTTGAGGGTGGTGTTGGTAACAGGTTGAAGAACTATTCTCTTCTTCCTCAAACAAAGTTATGGGCAACTTATTCCATGTATATTGTTGATGGTGTATTTTCTGAAATTGATTTTGGAGTAAAAAGGTTGTCTACTAGGTATTCTTGTTGGTGTAAATCCCATTTTCTGGATATTGAATATTGTTTATGCATTAAAATCATTGATGATTTTTTTGGGTGAATGCATAATTTTGGTTGAGGAAGAGGAAGCATTTTTGCACTAGGGTTTATTTTAGTAAGTCTTGCTACTTGCTTTGAGTTGGTGAAACCCTTAGTTGGCTATTTTGAGATTGATGGTTGAGTTTCTTCCATAGAGGTTGTTTTGATCAAGTTAATGCTTTACTTGATACATGATTTGGGCTTACTCCATTGAGATTGATTTGAGAAAGTTATTCTTTGCATTGGTGATTTATGTTGGTGGATGTTTTGTTCAAATATCTTTGGAGGGAAAAGGATGTATACTAGTTTCCTTTTCATGTAGTGATTGGTTGAATGGTTCAATTTTAATGTTGAGTTGAATGATGTTAGTTAAACCTTGTCTATGAGCATTGTTGTTGAAGCTCTAATTGGTTGAGAAAATATATTGGTTGTAGAAATAACATGAGTATCATTGTTATATGAGATATTGCATGGTTGGAAATTGTTGGGTTGTGTTTCATGTTCTTGAGAAAAGCATACTACATCTATATTATTCTTTTGAGATTGATATTGAGTTGAAATTGAGATTGGGAGTTAAGTATAGAACATATTGAGTCTCTAACAATTCTCTTTATGTTTCTATGAGATTTGAGATTAAGATTGGGAGTTAAGTATAGACCATATTGAGTATCTAAAAATTCTCTTTATGCTTCTATGAGGTTGATGAATCACATTGGGTCTCTAAAAAATCTCTTTGTGGGTTCATGCTAAGCAAGTTTTTCTTGATGAACTTGTGAGCTGATTTGGACAGGTTCTAGTGAAGACTTGTGAGCTGATTTGGACAGGTTCTAGTGAGGACTTGTGAGCTGATTTGGACAGGTTCTAGTGAGGACTTGTGAGGTGATTTGGACAGGTTCTAGTGAGGACTTGTGAGCTAATTTGGACAAGTTCTAGTGAGGACTTGTGAGCTGATTTGGACAAGTTCTAGGGAGGACTTGTGAGCTGATTTGGACAGGTCCTAGTAGAGGACTTGAGGACAGAGTTGAAGTGGTTCTTTGAGAATAACCTGAGGACAGTTTTGACAAGTCTTTGAGAAGGCTTGTGTGCAGCAGATATTGATTTTTTCAAGCTTTATGAGTTGATCTTGAGACAAATCTGATAGAGTGAGGAAGACTTGTGCTGGACCGACTGACTGTGTTTAGTACAGGTTGATGAGTTTCTGTGGAAGTGATCAGTGAGGACAGAGGTCTCTTGAGGCTGAGCATTGAGGACAGGAGGTCTTCTATGGAAAGGAGTTCCATGTGCTAACAAAATAAGAGGTAGGTGATATTCTAAAGTATCATTTCTAGAGCTAAGGGGAAGGATTCTCCTTTGGGCAGGAGGCTCATAAATTCTTGAGGGGAACGATTCTCCTTTGGGTAGGAGGTCCATAAATTTTTGAGAAGGGGAAGGATTCTCCTTTGGGTAGAGGCTCATAAATACTTGATTAGGGGAAGGTTTCTCCTTTGGGCTGAGGCTCATAAACATTGTAATTGGGAAGGATTCCCAAAGAACTTTGAGAAAGATTTTTAGAGAATTTTTTTGTGGATGTAGCCCATGTTGGGTGAACCACGTTAAAATTGGTGTCTCATTGTGTGTTGCTTTATGCATTGCTTTGATATTGCTATTGGTTCATTGATTTGCAAAGTTGAAGTTAAATAGAGAAATTAAAAAGAGGTCTTATACTGTTCACCCCCCCTCTCAGTATAAGCTTGTGTTCTTCATGGTTCTTCCTGAGTAGTGTCCTCCTAACAATCCACCATGGAACTCTTCCAAGATTTTCTATTTATGTTCCTATTTTATACAATGGAGAAGTACCTCATCCAAGTTTTTTTGTACAACCCTTTAGGTAGCAGGGTGTATTTCAAAGCCTGGATTTAGTACCTTCTTCTTTGTTAAGAATTTAAATTTGTTGGGCACCTCCCATTTTGGAAGTATTTTATCAGTTCATCTACCCAATCGAGCCACTCTAGGGATTGATCATCATATGATACTACTTCCTAAGTTTGGAAAGCTACATACTCTAGAAAAGCTTGCTTGGCGATTTCTTGTCATAATGATATACCTCTTACCAGTTTGATTAGATGTATTTCTATATCATATTCTTGTATTTTGGTCACCCAACCGGCTCTTGTGTCACCAATATCTCCTTGTATGATGAATATTTGTACATTGGGGTGGATGGTATAGATGATTATCTTGCTTTGTGATAAGAAATAACTAAACTTTTTTAGAGACTTCATTATTGCATATATCTATTTTCAATTAAGTTATACTTTTCTTCATGTTCCTACATAGTTTGACTCAAAAAAACTATGGGTCTTTATTCATTGTTAGCTCCCTTCTGTGTGAGTACTACGGCGTAGCTTTCTTGTTTGTCTATAGTATATAAAATAAAAACCCTAGAATAGTCTATATTTACCAAGATGGAGGATTGAGCTATTTGTTCTTTGATCTACTAGAAGGCTTGTTTCCTTGCATCCATCCACTTGAACATGTAATCCTTTTTTAAATCTTCATCATTGGCTTGATGATTTGTGCAAAATTAGCTATGAATTTGTGCATACAATTGATCTAGCCGAAGAATGATTGTAAGCCCTTTTTGTCGGGGGGATGGGAACATCTAACAGTGCCTATTAGGATCTATGGCTAGACTAAACTTAGAGACAAAATGACCTAGTAGAAGTCCTTCCACAATGAATATAGATTTTCTAGGATTTATGGAGATGCCAAACTCCTTGTATTTATAAAATAAACTTATAATATGTGCTAGGTGATCTAATTTATGGTGAGAGAAACTTGTCATGTCATCTAGGTAAATGACTATTACTTTATTTACTAGCTCTACAAATACCACATCCATAGCCCTTTGGAAAGTTTCTCTAGCATTGAAAAACCCGAAGGGCATTCTCTGGTAAGTAAACATTCCCCACTTAGTTGTGAATGCGGTTTTAAATTGATATTCATATTTAACCCAAATTGATTGTACCTAGAGAATCCATTTAGGAGTGAAATAATTTATACTCCCACTACTATGTATAGGATTTGATCAATATATGGGAGGGTTTAATGGTATTTTAGAGAAGCCTTGTTCAAATTATAAAATTTGATGCACAGTCGAATATCTCTATTCTTATTCTTGACCAGGACTAGGTTAGCAACCCATGTCGAATGCTTGATTTGGTAAATGATTTTAGCTGAGTAGTTTCAACAACTCTTGCTTCATTAAGGCTTCTATTTTGGGATTTATTGGTTGTTGCTTTTGCCGGAATGGCTTTGCACCTTCCTCGATTTCTATCATGTGTTGGATCATTTCTTTGGAGTAAACCTTTAGGTCTCCGTAGGTCCAGGTGATGATGTCTAGGAATTCTTTGCACAATTCTTTTATTTTATCCATCTCTCCTTCTGTAGTGTTCACTCCTAATTTGATAGCCTTGTTAGGCTCCATTTGAGTTTTTTTTGTATCTATGTTTGTCGAATTTAATTTTGTGGTCAATCAACCTATTATTATTATCAAATAGGCTTTCAAGAGTAACCAATCCTTTTGGGAAGTGGTTATTTTTAAACTGGGTGATGTTCTCATCTTCTTCATATTTAACCACGTTGTTGTTTGAGCAATTCATCTCATGGACGAGAAAGTCCACTATTTGCTGATTATTCTCAAAAACTTACTAGAATGTATCCCTATCTGGCATAGAAGGTCTATATATTATCTTGACTATTTTAGAATTTTGGATGGCATTGCTTATAGGGCAAAATTTTGCACCTACTGAAGCCAATAAGTCTGCATGTGTATTTTTCTCTCTAGGAGTTGCCTTTATGTTTAGGGTTTCAAAGGATTCTAGTAGATCCTAGAATTTATTTCGGTAAGCCTTAAGATAATATTGTTTGCTTACACATTTTTTAGTAACCTAATTTACTATCAGCTCAGAGTCACCAAAAATTTTTAGTTGCTTGATACACATATTTTTAGCTTTTTTGAGGCCCAAACAGAGTGCTTCATACTTTGCTACATTATTGGTGCAACTATAGGTCAATATGTAAGAGAATATTTTCTCTTTGCCTATGGGAGAGATCAAGAAAATAACTACTCTAGATCCATTTTCGCACCTGGTGCCATCAAAGAAAAGTTTCCACAACTGATTTATGGGTTGATCAGCCAAATTGGGAGGAATAGGTTTATCTTTCTTAGGTTTCAAGATAGTGTAATTACCTATGTCTATTTAAACCATGGCGTTAAAATATTGAAGGGAGAATTGGTATTCCTCCTGTAACCCATTCAGGGCTTCTTCCACCAGGTTTAAATCTGTTAACTCCTCCATCATCATATTTACAATAGTTTCAACCTTTTCCTCATCTTTGAGCCTTTTAACATCTAAAGTGGAAGGTTTTTCATTGAATATTTTTACCCTTTTTCCTTTGAATGGAATCTCGAGGTGTGAAAAATCAAGTGACATATATCCTCCTATTTTGGTAGTAAATTCTTTGGAGAGACACATACCAAAATAGGGTTCTAGATCAACCACCACTAGTTCCTATATGAATGTGAGTTGGGATAGTCTATGGAGAACTATTGGGATATTATTAACTATCCCTAATTTTTTAATAGGGTTCCATCCAGTTGTAAGACTCCTAGAATACTTATCATATATTCCATACCCATGATGTTGCATATTGCTTTAGGCATTTTTGTAGTTACGGCTCTAGAATCAATCACGTAATTATTAACCACCCATACTTCCATTTGTAGAGATAGATAAAATGGGGGAGGCCTATTATTTCCTTAGGTAGATGTGAGACTAGCTTGTATGGAATCCAAATGAATTGGGCTTTTGCTCTTATTTATAATAGACCTTAATAATTCTTGCAATAGATCTATCTATATTGGTATTCATAGGGCTTCATACGTAGTGACCTTAATTGACACTTTTTTCCTTTATCATTGTATCAAACTTTTTTTTGAACCCTTGAGTAGAATCAACTCTTTTATGCTTAGTCAGTGAGGGGTATCTCAATTTATACCTGGCTTGCTCCTGGGTATCTGCTTCCCTCTGTGGAGGTGTTTCTTTATGAACTTCTACTCCTTTTGGATCTTATTTTTGGGGAATCTTCTCGAAAGGAGGTCTTTTATTAGTTGGTATCATTATAGGTGAGGGTACCTTCAAAGGGTTGAGTTCCTTAGGATCAAATTGGAATGGTTTCTTTCCTGATCTAGTTAGAACTAAGACTTGTTCAAGAGAAGACATCATAAAATTTTGGTCTTCTTGTCTGATTATACTAATCTAACCTTTGAGGGATATATTAGCATTTTCAATAGCCACCTTTTGGATCTAATACTGATGAATCATTCAAGAAGTCTCACCACGAGGGTCATTACATGTGGAACACCAGAAACCTAATTCTGTTGAAGCATTACTGGGTTTATTATCTTCTTTGGCATAGATCATGCTAGATTTATCACAGTTTCTACCACCCATGTAAGATTGGTATCTAGTCACTTGTGGAAACCTCCTTAGTTGGAAATTTATATATGTTTCTCTTCATTCTATGGATAAGAATTTATTTGCCAATCTTATAATAAGCTTGCAAATATTGCAGAATTATTATTTGGGGATCTAGAGTTGATGGGATCATAGCTGTGGAGAGTGCAGGGATAGGGGGAAGCATTAGAAGCATAGTAGGAGCTTGTATTAATGGGATTTTAGGATATCTAGTCCATTTTGGGAGATTGGTATTAGTTGGGAAAGTAGCACTTGATGCCTGAGGTAGATCTAGAAAAATGGTCATCATTGATTTGGGTGGAAAATTATCAATAACAATAAGGTCCTTCTCTACCTTATGTGCCTCTTGATAAATCTTAGGTAAGGTGTGTACATGAGACTGTCCAATTTCCATACTTATATCCAAGTTAAAATATCTCAAATAATAATACATCACTTTTTCATGTGTTGGTCTTAAACCATCAGGTACTCTTTGCCAAGTCCTACTGAATCTGATATTGAAATTTATGATCTCTTCTTGTAGGTTTTTTTGAATAATAATGAACTAATTTAGTAGGGAGAAAGTACTATTATGCTCATTAAATTCTTCCACTAATTTTATTGCAAGTTGGGCCCATGTAGATATGGTCTGATTTTCAAGAGTTTTGTGCCAATAGAGCATTTTTCCTTTCAAGGAATGAATATCAATCTTATCATAACATCCTCTTCCTAGATTTTATGTATGGGGGAAAATGCAACCACATCTAGATAATGTTCATAAATTATCTTTCCAGTACCATCATACTGGAGTAGAGCTTTTAGGGGTACTGTTGGGATCAAATGCTGAGCTTCCAGGTTTAGGGGGCCTATATGGTTCCATGTGGGGTATGGTAGAATAAGAATATTTTCAGCCATTGTAGTTATGTAGATAATTGGAGCTAAGTTTCCATTAGCAATAGTGCTAGGGAGGGCTACAAGAAAAGTATCAGAGTGTCTTGAGTTTTTGATGTAAGCATAAGTTGTTCTAACAACAAAAATAGGGTTAGCACAAAGGCTAAAAAGGTGCAGTTCAAACAACTCTATGAGTTCTTATGAGTTTTTTTATTTTGATATGGTTATCATGAAAGACGATTCATGACCAAAAACTGGGTAAGGATTTTTGTAAGGTTCTTTTCTGGTGTATAGTCTCTAGGTGATATAAAAATATTGATAGGGAAAAGCTATTCACAAAGGCTTTGATCTATATAATGCATGGGATTTGGGTGCCATCGGGTGTGCCAAAAACTATTGGAGCAAAATATACCTTTGGTTACATTTGTTCCCAAGACTTTGGAAAAGTTGAAATACCAGGTTAAAATAGAGTCTACCTGGTTCAATGTCCATAGGAGGTTGGTTCCTTTATTTCTTTTAGGGAAAGGGAGAGAGAGAGGGAATGCATAAATAGAGGGAAATATAACTATGTCTAGAATATTAAAAGAGTACAAATTAAGCATCAACAACAACTACTCCTATAGCCTTTTGCAGAGAAGAATAACATAACCAAAACATAGCAACTAAAATCCCTGGTGACTATATTTATTAAACACAGATTATAAATGAAGTGAATTGCAGATCTAAATGAACGCTTAATACAAAAATGTCATTTAAGAATTAATGTAGGTTACATTCAAATTAGATTTATATTAGCAATATGCAACACATACATACTTTATTTGAGACACTAATGAGCCAAGAACTATAATGGATGTTCTTTATTAATATTTTAAGAAGACTGTATACATAGCCTTGTAAACACCTAAGAGCCGATCATTTTTTTGGGTATCTCATTCTATATATAAGAGTTTTACATAACGAAAAACTAAAAGTTGTTACAATATTATGACCATAGGCTAATTCTAGTATATAAGAAGGTTAAGAAGTGATGGAGCTTCTACTTGAAAGAGGTTGGGATATTCTTTTTGATTTGATTTTCTCCAATCTTTCAAATCTCATGGTCCAATTGGCCTTCAAAATGTAGTGCCATCATGAATTTTGGACTTAGTTTGCACCATCACCTTCAAATGTTGTGCCATCATGACTTTCTATTTTAGCTTGGTCCCTGATCTTCAAAATTTCACACCATCATGACTTTTAGACTTAGTCTATCATCGGGCCTTCAAAATGTCATGCCATCATGACTTTATGTCTCATATTGGTCCTTGGTCTTCAAAATATTATGCCATCACAACTTTTATACTTAGTCTACTCCATCACCTTCAAAATTTCATGCCATCATGACTTTCTATCTCAACTTGGTCCTTGGTCTTTAAAATATCATACCATCACAACTTTTGGACTTAGTCTACTCCATGGTCTTCAAAATGTTGCACCATCATGACTTTCTATCTTAGCTTGGTCCTTGGTCTTCAAAATGTCATGCCATCACAACTTTTCTCTACAATTAGTATCTTGAGGATATTTATATCTTATTTCCTTTTATGTGGTCATTTTGACCAATAGAACTTTGGTCAATTACAAAGTATGCTATACCTCTATGAGAAGCTTCATCTAGTTGTAGTATTCACTTTCTAGAAGACTATATATTACATGCTCAACCATAGAGGATTTATCATTGTGAGGTTCAACTCCTTAGGATATCTCCTATCCAAGTTTAACATCTTGGGATAAATCACTAAGTGGGTCATTACACTTAACAAATTTTATCTTGAGTTTGTTAACCAATTATCTATGAAAGATAAAAACATTGTTCACCAACTAGTATTTGCACCTTTAGAAGCTAGCCATACCTTAGTTGTAGAATTCATAGATAATTCAATCTTCATCTTAGAAGTAGAACAACAGGATTCTCAGAATCTATACTTTGATGGTGTTTGATGTGTAAAAGGAGTTGAGGTAAAATTCATTTTGGTCACTCACCAATAATAGTTTATCCCTTTGTCCTTTAAGTTTATTTTTTCCTATACCAACAATACCATTGAGTATGAATTCCTTATCTCTTTAGGTTATATATATATATATATATATAGTAATATATATATATATATATATATATATATATATATATATATATATATATATATATATATATATATATATATATATATATCTTTGGATATATAAAAATTATAATAAACCAATTCAATGGTATTTATCAAATCAAATACGAAAAACTTATTCCATATATATATATATATATATATATATATATATATATATATATATATATATCTTTGGATATATAAAAATTATAATAAACCAATTCAATGGTATTTATCAAATCAAATATGAAAAACTTAACCCATACAAAGACATTATCGATAAACTAATGGTTGTTTTTGAAAAAATCACCATTAAAGTTATCCCTAGGTCTAGTAATTTCTATATGAATGCTATGGCATTGGATTTATTCCTTATCTTCTTAGATTTTGATGATAAATAAGGTATAATTACAATTCAATAAATTATAAAGTCTTTAACCTTTGTGTCTAGCCAACTTTCTCTAGGATTCTTTTCTATAGAAGCATTTCCTTCTCATGATATTTGATATAAGGATATCTTTGCTTTCCTTAAGTATAGTATGCTGTCTAAAAGTTTGAATAATAATGACTATAAGAATATTATGCAATTATAGGCATTTTATCATGGGTGATATCTAATATTATTGTTCCTTTGATGTTATTTTGCTTAGAATCTTAGCCTTATTCAAAGCCCAAGTAGTTGTAAAAGGAGACCCATGATAGATCATGTGGTGGTAACTTTAAAGGTGTCACCATAATCAAGAAACTCCTATGGATGACTTATTATTGTATTTCCATGGAAAAATACTCTTGTGGTTGTGTCAATACATGTTAGAAGTATTAGAAGCATGAAAACCTTATGCATGCTCCCTCCTAAGCTTTTCAACCCTTGATTTCTCCTTGGAATTTTCCATTTGGAGCTTAGAAATTATTGGTAAGATCAATATAGTATTGTATAATGGGCATGAGTTCATCATCATGGCTAATTAGTACTTAATTAAATGGGTCAAAGCCATACCTTTAGCCTCAACCACTAGAGTTAAAGTCTTCATGTTTATCCTCAACTATATGTCTAGAAAACTTGTGCTAAATTCAACATTCCACACAAATGGTAAATGCCTTACTATCCTCAAGGAAATGGCCAAAATGAAGCTTCTAACAAGACTCCTATCAAGATCCTTAAGAATATCATCAATAAAAATTCCATTGGCAATGACTATACCCTATATTGTGTGCCCATCACACTAATTTCAAAACTCCCACTAGCGTAACATCCTATGATTTGGTTTATGGAATTTAAGTACAGTTTCCTTTTGAGATAGAGGTTCCTTCCTTGCATATTTTGTTGTAGGAATTTTCTATTGGACATAAATGTCATCTCATCCATATTATCTAGTTGTAACTACTTTACAAAATGCATATACATACCCTAGAGAACCTATAGGTCTACCAACAAAGGATTAAATGTTACTATAGGAAGAAGATACAATATAATTCTTTTAAAATTGTTGATATCATTCTTAAAGAGAATAAAAAAAATACCAATGTCAAAATTAGTCTAAAAAATAAATTTGAGCCTAATTGGCTAGCTTCATACATCATAGCCACCAAGTATGATTTACGTTCTAACTGCCTAACTATGCTTGATGGCAAAGAACCCAAAACTCGTGAATGTAATGCATCTAAAAAGATATTACATTTGAGTCTATATTGGATTCATATTTCCTCTTAGTTTCATGTCACTAATTGAATCTTGCTTGACTTCATATTTACATGTATGAATGTTATCGTATTTATCTAGACTGCTTTTTGCATCTTGAATCAAGGATTTTTGATGACATGCAAATGATGCTCCTAGTTAGGATACTTTATTTTCATTGCACCAGGTGACTAATGAAAGTGGATCCCATATTTTTGAATCAAATCAAGGTTTGCATAATCATCTATCTCTATCTATATCTATCTAGTTTACCTCAAACCTCATCTTTATTTATTAATGCTTCCAAACTACAAATATTTTGTCACATGATGAATATTATGACGTTCATAGGTGCTGATGGAAAAAATATTCAAATTAAATTACTCTATCTCATTGATCACTATATTATGAATACTACAAGGTTTGAAAGTGTTGATATCAATATCAATCATATCATCTATTATCTCTTATGCACCACCATGCATGGGGGTAACTGTTTAGCAATGATTTTGTTCTCCCAGCTAGAAGCATCACTCATTGCCACATAAAACAATCACAAGTTCCATATTAAAATTCTCTAAAGGACAAAAAAAACTAAGCAAAGTCCTATAAGCATTTTTAAAAATGAAAATTAGAAGTTCTTTAAGCATTTGTTTGAAGGTAAATCTATGAATCACAAATCCTATGGGTAAATAAGAAGATATTTAAGCATTTTTTTAAAGGTAAATAAAAATTCCTATAGGTGAAGTAGAAATATTTTAAGCATTTATTCAAAGTCAATTTAAAATTCCTACAAGTGAAGCAAAATTCCTTTAAGAAAATTTTAAAGTAAAATATTAAATAAACGTCCTACATGCAAAGCTAATTCAAAAGTCCTATGTGTGAAACAAAAGTCATTTAACCATTTGTTTAAAGGTAAATATTCAAACAAAAGTCCTATAGACAAAGCACAATTCCTTTAGATATTTGGTTAAAGGTAAATCATTTAATTTTTCATGTTTGTACATACTTTTGTATCACAACAACTAACCATAGTACTTTTGGAATAGCTAACTAAATTACTCCTAGGAAAATATCAAAGCTAGTCAAAAGTCTTTTGGAAAAAGCTAAGTAAAGCCTGTAGGCCCAAAAAGTCACATACTTAGAAATTTTTATAAATTTGATTAAGTATCCAAGAAAAACTCCTAAGCAATGCTAAATTCCTCTAGAGTGTAGAATCCACAGTCAACACAGTCAAATAGTACTTAGTGGAATTTGAAGTTTTGGAATTCCAAAAAATGACACTAGCATAAGGTCAATTTTCAGGATAGAGAATCATAAGTGTGTCAATTTCAATGTTAGGCATCAAAGTAGTGTAAAAATCCACCAAAAGGTGAAATCCATGATCAGTGCAGTCAAACAAGTCTTAGAAGAATTTGGATTTATGGATTCTAAAATGCTATAAGGTTGAGTAGTGTTAAAATCCACCTGAAGCTTATTCAAAATTAGAAATCCATATCAAACTAGTCAAACATGACCTAGCAAAAATTGAAGTAGAGGATCCTATAAAAGAGAACATTTCACTGAGAAATAATAATTTTGTCGTCAAATTAAACAAATCCAACCTAATTATTTTTAGCTTTGCATGTAGATATGGTCTTATTTTCAAGAGGTTTGTACCAAATGAGCATTTTCCCTTTCATGGAATGAATATCAATATTATCATAACATCCTCTTCCTATATTTTATGTATGGGGGCAAATGCAACCACATCTAGATAATGTTCATAAATTGTCTTTCTAGTACCATCATAATGGAGTAGAGCTTTCAGGGCTACTGTTGGGATCATATGTTGAGCTTCCAGGTTTAGGGGGCCTATATGGTTCAATGTGGGGTATGGTAGAATCAAAATATTTTCAGCCATTGTAGTTATGTAGATAACTGGAGCTAAGTTTCCATTAGCAACAGTGCTAGGGAGGGCTATAGGGAAAGTATCAGAGTGTCTTGAGTTGTTGATGTAAGCATAAGTTGTTCTAACAACAAAAATAGGGTTAGCCCAAAGGCTAAAAAGGTGCAGTTAAAACAACTCTATGGGTTCTTATGAATTTTTTATTTTTGATATGGTTATCATGAAAGGCGATTCATGACCAAAAATTGGGTAAGGATTTTTCTAAGGTTCTTTTCTGGTGTAGAGTCGCTAGGTGATATAAAAATATTGATAAGGAAAGCTATTCACAAAGGACATGGGATTTTGGGGCCACCGGGTGTGCCAAAATACACTAATGATATCCTCTACATTAGGCATCAAAGCAGTGTCAAAATACACCCAAAGCTGATGTAAAATTAGATATCCATAGTCAAACTAGTCAAACATGACCTAGCAAAAATTGTAGAGGATCCTAGAAAAGAGAGCATTTCACTGAGAAATAATAATTTTGTGGTCAAATTAAACAAATCCAACCTAATGAAAACTAAAGCATAGGATTTTGTAGAAATATATCAAAAGCAACAAGGATGCAAAATTCGTGGCGAGTGTGGTCAAATAGGTCTCAACAGAATTTAATATTACAAATTCTGTTAGAGGATGCAAGGAACTTTAGAACATGTACTTTATGGACAACACATTCAAACCTGATCCAATAGAATTTAGCATAGTGGATTATAAACCTGAGGAATGCAGTAGAACTCGAGGAATGTAGTGGAATCAGAATTGTGGTAGAAAATCCTTGAGAAGATCAAACATCACCAAAATAAAAATTTGCCTACATTTTTAGTTGTAGATCAATGGTGTAAAGTCTTGTCAAGAATAAATAATTATTGAGATCAACCTGTAACCATCCTAGATGTAGTATTCAGTTGAGAACCAAACACAATTTGCAGAGTTCAAAGTGTAGTATTTATGGAGTACAACTCAATTCTTGTTCTTGAAAACCAATAAGAGGTAGCCACCTTAGTATTTTGTTGATATGGCAAGAAATTATTTGTAATGTTTCTAGTTTTTACTATCATTATAAAATCTATATAATGAGACCAAACCCTCATTTTTAAGGGTCGACTCTGGAGTGTTTTATTGATATATCACTGTAATTACTATGAAATCAATAGAAGGAGAATTACTTGGATGTTTGCTTCTAGCTCTAATTTTAATCAATTCTTAGTTTATTTTTTGAATCCATTTATGTTGCTGCTTTTATGATTAGTCAATTCTACTGATATTGGATTACTAATTTGGGGTACCTTGGAATGGTTCATGCCTAAAAAAAATATTGCAAAAGACTTCTATTTATGTTTGTCTAATTGTTGATCTAATTCTGCTATTTGGATTATTAGCATTTAGATGTTTGAAATAGTTTTCTAATCATTTCTTTATTTTAATGGTGAATATATTGAGTTTTGATTACTTAGTATCAAGTGTGGCATATTGGAAATGTGATTGATCAATGGATTCTTGATATTTTTTAATGTTGTTAGCTCCATCCGGTCATTATTCTCTCAACCATTTTTTAAATCTTATCTCATTTCTATCCCTAAACTTACACATTATTTTGAGCTTAATTGAGTCAACACCTACATTAGTTAACAAGGCATACCAGCCTAATCAGGAGATTGGATTGAATTTAATATCTAATCCATCCAATGTTAGGGTTTGAGCTATGATTAGCAGGTATGCACCTCCCAGATTCAAATATTCATAATCATAGTTCAATTTTTTCTTGATGTCATGACCCCAATAGTTCTAGCACACCTGATGGGATGTCAAAAAATCCATTAGATGTTCCCTCACACACATATTTATTGATAATTCTTGGAGAAATCAAGATTTAGAGAGTTGTCTTGACCTCATTCAGTGGAGAAAGTAAATTTATTTGGTGACTATGCTGGGGAGTAAATTCATATTTCATGATCGGTTACTTTTTTAAAGAACTATCTATGAAAATATGTCACTCTTATTTTTAATTCTAAGAGCGCGTAAGCCTAATGGTTTATCACCATTATCCCCATGGTATGACTCCAATATATTAGATATCCCAATGCTACATGATATTACCAAAATTTCCCTTAAGAATTTGCCTAATTATCAAGGGAATGTGAAAACTGCAAAAGAGCATTGCCAAGACATAGCGTCTTTGTCGTTAGTCTACAATATCAAGTTTGAAGATGTTATGTTAAGATTATTGGTATTATCTTTGAAGGTTAAGGTTATGATGTGGTAAAAACATTTGGAAAATGGTACTATAAAATAATGGGAGGATCTAGTCAAAGATCTTAAGGATGAATTTGATGATCCTGGAGATCCTTTCTTATTCCTCACTCAATTTTCATTCATAAATAAGTCCCTTCAAGAAAGTTTTTCTAAGTTTAATATTCATTTCAAAATAATGTGGAGTATAATCCTCGAAAAATATCAACCCTCCTACCAAGAATAATTATGCCTATTCAAGTGACCTCTAGGATATGTAGTATTAATGCCAATTCCTAACCATACTAGTAGGAATTTTGCATCTCCATTCAACCTCTCTAGGTACCTCTTCTAGTATTTACCTAGGTACACCTTTATCCCTAATATAGAGACCCTCATGATCTACCACACATTCTCAATTGTGAAAATAATCTCTCTAGTCAACAATTGGAAGGTATTCATCTCATAAAACCATCTCTCTATGAGTGTTGTTAGGAGAACTTGATAAAACTCAATGTTATGCATTAGGTCTATACAATACAACCCTAGTGCCACCAATAGTATGTGGTTTGTGAATCCATAAGACTGAATTATCTCCAAAATATGATATTATATATCTCTATATATTCCAATATTTATCATATCTCCTACACCCAATCCAAATAATAATTCTATTAGCCTTGAAGTAGCAAAATCAACAAATGAAAGATAAAACCTAGAATAAAAATCAAATGAATAGAAAAGTTTCATTCTATTATAAAAGCATTGTCAGGTGGTTGAAGTGTTGACACACAATAGAATAATTGCATGATAGCACTACCATTGTACAAAATTTCCACCCTACCTTTTGGGCATACTTTTTTATGTAAAATTTTAACTTTAGGGTAAAATTTTATGTATACTAGTGCTATCACTCCAACTATAAAAGCCTTCATATGGTTTTCTCAATGTGATGGGTTTTCATGCTAATCCAATAAAAAAATAGTTGTTATAAAGGTTATATAAATCTATTTATCCTCTACATATTAAAAACAAATTCATTTTTATTTTTTATCCCTTTTACCCCCTAGCCTCCCCAACTAGGTTTTGCTATTTGTTCTCAAATTTTCATCATTGCACTAGTGTGGATTGTAGTCAAGTTTTCTTGTCCAAATTGATTTTCCCTCAAAATGTAAAGTGGAAATATTGAGGTATGGTAGAATATATTTCTACCCAATATGTAAATTTTGACATCACTTCTAAAAAAACAATGATAGCACTAGTGAAGCAGAACTCTAATCAACAAAACACAAACAACCTTCCCAAAATAGAGAAATTTGCAAAATAGTGCCAAAGCTTTTCTATTACTTTGCATGAAAATGAGGATACAAAACCAAAACCCATTTTAAAATTCCCCTATAATACCATGTTTCCCATTTTACCATCTAAAACAATCCATTTGAAATTTGAATTTTGGGGGCAAAACTTCCCGGGGTCATAACTCCTCGTTCGTTGCTCGGATTGACTATTAGTGCATATTTTTGAAAAGCTCTCAAAAAGAGCTACAAGAATATAGTGTTCAAAATAATATTACACCTAATTTTCACCACTTTATGAGGCCTCTAAGACCTTAAAATTTCACCTTTAAGTTTTAATACCAAGATTTTTCACCATTTTGGTAGGGTTTTTACCATAAAACTTACATATCTCCCAAACCGCTCAGGATATTGGGGTGATTATTTCACCATTGGATCTATTTATCCATCCTATAAATAACTAAACAAACTTTAGAACAAAATAAAACAAATACAAATTTAGATGATGCAATATCACTCTTACACCATTGGATGATCCTGCATCAACTAGTCATCTTGCATCACTAACCATAAGTAAGAACAAATATTCCTATCTCAAAATTGTGGTATTTAGGTTAGTTTTTAACATATTTATTATGCATTAAATACATGAAAAATAGGAAAATATAGACACCAAATTTAACATGCAAGGATAATCTTCAAGTTTGATAATCCCTTAATCAATTAGCCATTCAATCATCAAACTTGAATCAACCTTCCTTGTGTCCAAATTTGGAGCATTTATTTCTCCAAGAGTGAAATTACTGGGGCACAATTGATAGCACTATTGGTGCTTTCATGATCCTAGTGGCTCTTTTTCCATAATTTTAACTTTTTATCTTTCCTACCCAAATTTGACCTCTATTGGTCATGATGACAAAAGTGCCATTGCAAAAGTGTTGTCAATGCTTTTTCCAGTCAATGCTCTTAACTATCATATGTCAAAATAATGGAAATTGACCTTTTTATCCTTCCAAGATACCCATAATTAATGGATTAGATACCTAAGATCTAGTTTGTATATCCAAATAGAAGTCCCAAATTCAAGATTTGCCATTTTTAATCTTCTTATATTAATGGTTTCTTCATCTCATTTCAAGTTCTTACCATCTCTAATATTATTATATTCAATATAATTCTTCTCCCATGGAGCCATGGCTCCTATAAATTGAACACTTGGGATGATCATTTTATTAAGTTTTTTAGAGTAGAAAAGTTATGCTATAATCTCTCTAGAATCATAAGATTTCATCACTTTACATGAAAATATTATGCCAAAATATTACCACAATATTACAAGATCCATATTTGCAAGCATATAAACTCTTTTTAATGGAATAACCGAGCTCTCAAGCTCTCTTAAATTAATCAAGTCTCCAATAAATATTCAAGTCTCCAAGCAATCTCTAAGA
The DNA here is from genome assembly GCA_028583015.1 of Wollemia nobilis. Taxonomy (NCBI): domain Eukaryota; kingdom Viridiplantae; phylum Streptophyta; class Pinopsida; order Araucariales; family Araucariaceae; genus Wollemia; species Wollemia nobilis. Next base: position 8,069,335 of record JAQPPZ010003067.1, read on the forward strand.
AATTAATTTCAAGCATTAAAGACTCCAAGCTCAAGCTTCAAATTATCAACAAGTGAGCTAGAAATATTCCAACAAGCTTTCAAAAGCAAGGGGAAAATAACCTCACATCTTGGGTTTTTCTCTTTCCTCTTATTTTTTTGTCACTTTATTTATCTTTAAGCTCTAATATTTTATCTTGTTGCATGTTTACTAATCTTACACATTTTATTTTAATTTAGATAGCATCTTACTTTGGTATCTTACACTTTATTTCAAGTAAGTAAATCTCTATTTTTGTGTCCTTTAGTAGGTCTTTGTACTTGTATGTCATAGGCCTCCATTATATTAATCATTAATTTAGCTCATCTTGTACTTAATCTTGCTTTTCTACTCACATAAGCAAAACTATAAACAACTTATAAGTTTGGTGGCACTTTTGTTCTCTTGTTTACACAGAGTGAAAGCGTCAATGACACTATCACTAAGCCTATGGTGATTTTTCCACTTATCATTTATTTCATATATTTAGATTTGCGGTGTTCTTCTTGTCTATATAAATAGGGGCCTGATTTTTGCTCAAGGGATTTCAACATTTTTTGACATATTAGATAGAACCCTCTATTGTTAATGATATATATTTTCTATCTATTTTGTAGGAAATAAAAAGCATCGATGGTTCTTCTAAAAACTAATGATGTTTTTACTTACGTGGCAAAATTAGGTTTTTGCCCCCTATAATATCTATTATTTTAACATCAGGACTGAATTTTTTTTGTTGTTTGATTATATTATTTTTTTATATTTATTAAAGAATACACAAAAGGGAAAGAAGGAATTAATTTAGTCTTACTCACATAGGGGACCAAATAAATATTTAGACACTTTAATACTAAATAAAAATTTCAAATAGTTGCATCTAAGATTTTTTTGCTACATATTCCTTACACCCTTGCTTCTTAAAATAAAAATTGTCATTTACTTATCTAAAAGTAAAAAGAATGTTAGCTTTAGGTATTGATTGTTTCAAGTGCTAGATTAAGGTTATTCTTAATAAAATAAGTATATTATAAGAAATATAGGTGTTATTCAAAATAATCCATCAAAAAAAAATATCGAAGCTCACAAAATACCCCTAACCTTGAGATGAGAAGAGGGAGAATCACAATGGATCCCCTAAGAGGTCCTTCATAATCTTCTTCTCCATGTTACAATAAAATTAAATTAGATGTTACACTTAAGATGCAAACCTTGTTAGAGTATAGTCTATCTTATTTATATGCATTTTTCTTAAAAGGTGATCCTACAGGTAATATGTAGTATCAAAATATAAATAACTACCTAAAGAATGCTACATTACACAATGGGTTGACTAGAAATGAGAGGAAAAACATAAGGTAAAAATCTGGTTGACATATTAAAATTGGAGATATATTGTATTGTTGTATTCTTGATAAAATTTTATTAATATGCTGAAATAAAATTGAAGCTCAAGATATTTTCAAACAATACTACAAGGGATCTTGTGTTGGTCACTTTAGTGGCATGGAAATCACTAATAAATTACCTAGGATGAGCTACTATTGGTCCACCAGGAAAAAGGACTTATGTGAATAGTGTGATAAGTGTCATGAAAAACTTATCCATGTACCATTCCAATCCTCATAGCTCATAATTTCACCTTGGGATTTCTCCACTTGGGGATTGGACATCATCAAGAAGACAAATACTCTATTTTTTGTGTATATAATTTCATCATCATAGTAATTGAATATTTCCCCAAGTAGGTTGAAGTGATGCCTTTAGTCTTTATTATAGATACCCAATTATCTAATTTCATCTAGAATGATTCTAACACATAACCTTTATGCGACATTAATTTATGTCCGAAAATGCTTAAAAACCTATTTTTTATTTTAATCCCTATCAGGGACATAACTTTACCCTTGGGACTTCATTCTAATCCATTCAAGAAGAGTTGGAAATATTATAGAGAGAACCATAATTTTAACAGGCAACCCTATGAAAAATTGTTCTATATATCCTCAAAAATTTAAACAAATTATTTACTAAAAATAATAATTCTCTATTTTTAGATTTTTTTCACTTGAGAATTCATGGGATCAGCACACTATCTCTAAAAATTCTACAAGAGAGGAAATAATATGGTTTTATACTTGGGAATGATTTTGATATTTATTTTTAAAAATTATACTTTTCCTTTTAAACTATTATTTCCAACAAATAATGGCATGACCAATGCTCCATATAATGCATAATATTTTAGGTTTGAAACAATCACCAACATTTTATCAACTCTTTCAATGTTGATGGAATTGTTGAATATGTTCTTAAATTTTTAAAAAGTGACCCCAATGGGTGGAATTAGAGGGACACCGAGGAAGAAAATGATATAATGTTTCTAGATCCTTCTCACAAAGGGCACACCTAAAAGGTCCATGATTTCATCTTCTTTATAGACTCTTTCTTATAAGAATATTGCTTTAGACTATAAACCAAAGGAATGTTTAGGCCCTAGGGAAGGCCTCAAGTGACAATAATTTACTTATTTATTTTAATTAGTTATATGTGATTGAAATGGGTCTCACCCATATTACATCATAATCATATAATGGTATTATATCTTGGCTAATATACATGTGTGCCTTGACAAGATTCAAATTTGGTCTCTCCTTGAAAGTTGAGGAATTAAAGCAAATGACCTGATGTCATTTGATAAAATTTCAAGGTTCAACCATGATTTTTGAACCTTGGTTTAAAAGTGTGAAACCATTACTCCAAATTAGTTGCACTAATTCCCATGGGCAATAATTTTTTTTTCAATTGGTTATAAGGGATTAACGTGTGTCCCACCTATATTACATCATCCTCATGTAGTGGTATTACAACAAATCTTGGATATTATCAATTTATTGCTTGAAAATATTTAGACTTGGGCCTCTTCCTTGAATGTTGAGGAATCTAAACAGTTGATCTAGTTCCATATGATATGATTTACTTATTTATTATTATATTTCCTTATGGAGATAAAATAACCTTATAGTAGTAATAAATATGATTTCTATATCTAAATATTGCTTTAAATGTTTTAATATTATTTTTATAAATAATATATCTATCTATATATCAAATGACATTATTTCAACTAATTGAGGAGACCTATGTTTGAATATTCTCAAGAGGATACCCAATTGTGTATAATGATTATGGATGGAGGAGTTATTCCTGGTTTATTATATAGATTGTAATTACTGTATTTGTAGGGTATTGTACGATTTCTAGAATTGGTACTAAATATTGTTATTGATGGATTTGGAATATAAATACTAATTCCAAGTGTGCATGATAGATTACTTATTTAGTAATTCTATCATTAAGGTTTTCCAATCCTTGCTATGTCCAAACCCAGGATTAGGATGACCATAAGGTGATCCTTATTACAACAATGGGTTGCATGAAACCCACCTGGAAATGAGGTAGTATTATGCCTCATCTAATATATTTACTTTGCACACATAGGGATATTGAATATCTAGGTATTATTAAGAGACTTGCATATTTTAGGAATATTGTGTAGTCTATATACAACTTTTGATCAATCAACCAGTGTGTTTGAGTCACAAAAAACATAAAAATCCCCTAATAGCACCAAATCATCTCATCCATAGTCACATTTTTCCTTATGAGATTTTATTTTTTAAGAGGTCCTCATAAAATAGGATAGATACTAGATGAATATAAACAATGATATTTAGATGATCACTGAATATTTTATGTACACCTTTTAGTTTGCAAAAACTTATGGGGAAAACCCCTACATATCACATATTTCATCTCATATATAAATGTATAACTTTTATGATAATATTAACATTCTAATTCATGATTTTCATACATTCTATGGTGTCTACCATTAGTTTGTTAAACACAATTTACATTCATTCATTATGATTTAAATAACTAAAGCATGCATGTGCAATTTGCATTAGAATGCCCACATAAAATTACTATATTATATACATATTACATTCGTCATATCAATAACAAGAATTAAATGCATAATTAATTAAATAAATTTAAAAATATGTATGTAACACAAAATATCTCATCTATATACATCCATAATAGTGCATCCATACATCTAGACTATAAAATCTAGTCATACATCCATCACACAATCATTGCATGCCACTAGTACATCGCATGTATAATTAAATGCATCATATAAGCATTACATTTACCATTGCATCCATGATATAAACCAAAACACAATATAAAAACATGATGACACATAAATAAAACCTCATCTATATATGTGGAGAGGTCATAGTACATCATGAAATAAAATTCCCGCTTGCTACAATCATGTAGGTCCTCAGACCTTACACCCAAAAATAATGAATACATAACAATAAGTAAAGCAGGGCCTATACCCCTAGAGTCACCTCCATACTCGATATCATCCCTATGAGGATACTTGGAGCCACTATCCATTGATTTCTTTGAATGAGATGATGACCTATGACTAGGCTACACTAATGACTATCCATATGCATTGCATCATCTCTGTTGAGACCCTCTTGTGGTAGACCTCTCAAGTAAAGTACTACCAAGTAGTGCCACCTGATCCTCTAGTTGCAAAATGTAAGCACCATCAAATTGGTGCCAAGAATCATACTGACCAAATAGAGCCCATATTCTAGCCACCTCATACTCCAATATTGCAACATCCCCTGTATCTTGTTTACCTACTGTAGCTTGTCCTTGGCCTAAAGTCGCAACAATCAACTACACCTACAAAGCATATCACTCTACTACCTTGGCATCTCTCTTAGCTATATAGGTTAACATTTGGATCTATAGAGTATCCCGCTCTACTATAACTTTATCCCTCTATATAGTCACCCTATCAATATCCATCTAGGTTGTGGCTACCTAGGCCTTGAGGAGATCTCTCTCCTTAGAGAACCCTCTCCACTGCTACTACCCACTATTGAGTTAGCTCTGTACAACAGCTAGGGTAGTATCCCACTGTGCTACCCGTATAGATTCTACACCCATGCTCTCAACTAGGCTATCTCATATATAGGGTCATAATAATCTCCTTCACCTCATCTTGTAAATCCTCTACCTCCTCTATGGGATGACCACACTCATAGGATGTTATGAATATAATGCATTTAAAAATATATTATGCTTGATCATTTGCATTATATTTTGCATTTAGCTTAGGTCATATTGCATTCAATTTGCTTTGCTCATAGCTATATTATTATTTGTCATATCTTGCATGGTTGTCTGACATTCTATTTTCTTACATTGTTGCTTATCATAATTGCATTATTGTTTGTTCATGATTGTTTGATCATATAGATTTTTGTTAATTTTACAACAATTGCAAGTGATGATATCTAGTTAGATCATAGCTCAAATGCATTGCACTCTCACTAGGGCTCTGATGCCTAGTGAAGCCCCCACCTAGGGCCCCTATATTTTCACCCCTTCTTCTATTATTTTGTTTCTCAGATATTTTCTTCTCGTATTCCTTTACTTTGAAAGGTTTTCAATGACCATCATTTCTCTCCAAATTCAAGAAATACAATTCTCTTTTGGTATATCCTTGTCCTTTGCTTTTTTCTTATTTTTCTTATTTTTTTATAGGTATATACGCTCTCCTATATTCTTTGCTTATGAATTGATTCCTTATTGAATTATTTAATAGTTAAGAATTTTTTTCTTCACTATTTAAGCTTTAATATGGGGTACACATGCACATTTATTTGCTCCTCATTTTCTTCCTTTTTTTTCTTCTAGCACATGCACACACTCACAGGGTGTTATGATCAAATTTTTGGTTCATTCACACTTTTGTACACATCACACCCCTATCGGATAGTACTTATTAGTATATGAATTTCATAGATAACACACCCCACATGGGAGAGCTTCAAGGCCACATGCAAGGGATAACCTCCATCTCAGCCATTTACGAGAATACATCCTAGAAGGTATATTTTACCCATCTATCCATATTAGTGAGCATTGCACCTATAGTGGTTCATGCTCCATATTTTGGCCATATATCCATATTAGTGAGTACTACACCCATAGTAATTTTTTACTCCACTTTTGACCATATTTTTGAGCATAACATCCTCTATCCAAGGTTTTGGTTGTTCTATTTCTTTGACCTATTTATAGCCTTGTTTCTTCTTCATCATATTATTCTTATTTGTCTAATTATTTTATTAATTTATCATCTTATTTATTTTCCATTCTTATTTTTATTCATGCATTTCATCTTAGGTAGTTTGCATTTCCTACATTATTTCATTGCATTAATTAGAATCATTTTGTACCTCATTTCTTTTTTTGCATTTCATTGTTTGTGTGTTCTATTTTATCTTGTTGTTGTGATCTATTTTTATTTATTTATTTCAAGTTTCTTAATGAATTATACATCCCTTCTAAAACTCAAGGTGGCATCCCAGCCTTAGATGCATTAATAGAAGTAATATCTCACTTTGTGTGTAAAATTCCAAAGTATTCATTGTGATACCCTCTTTTGCACCGTCCCTTTATCAAAAATTTGCCATAAATTTTTTGTGTCTATAACCTTTTTCCATAGTATTATACATATTTATTTGGTGCATTTAATTTACCTTAAATGCATCAAAGAGGGGGTAAAATGTAGACATGAAAAATTGACCCACTAAGGTGAGTCATTTTCCTTAGATCCTTAGTTTTCCCAAAAAGTAGAGTCATATTTGATCCAAATATTCCCATAAAAAATCCTCTCCATTATTCCCAAAACCTATACCATTTTATTAGGATCATAAAAATATTTCCAACAATATACGTTTTATCCTATTTTTACTCTGTTTTCTATCCCAAAATGTAGAAACACTGCACAAGGATCTAGCCTAACAAAATTTATGCACATTCCATATTGGGCACAAATTTGGATCACCATATTCATGATCTATAATTGAAAGGTGTGAATTTGGAATATGAGGGATTTTTATCTCAAAAAACCTTCTTCTTGTCGGTCCTCCCTTGGGGTTGGCCTTGCCTATGGTGAAATTTCATTTTCTTGCTTGTTTTTGCCATCCAAACCTCCTATAAAAGGAGGATTCGATTCCTTCATTTCATCATATATAATTTGGTAATATTGACATATTGAGATCTATATATCAATTAGGAAAATATTTTTTTTGGTGTTCTAACTCTTGACACGCTCACATAATCATGCTTTCAAGTGAATTTTTTGCTACAAGTTGTTTTGACTATTTTGGTGTTTGGTGATTGCTGCCCTTGGGGATTGAGTGAATAAGTCTTTATGATTGTATAGATCAACCATTTTTGAATGATTCATACAAATCTTAGTTTCTTCTTTATTGATCCATTAGCTCATCAAGTTTTTCATTTATTTTGTTAGCATTTAACATTCTATTTTCTGCATTTTGCACCTTGTTTTTTGTTTTTTCATGCCCTAAAAAGGGCATATGAACTATATCCATGCCCAATCAATATAGGGCATGAATTTTATAAATAATATTCATTCGTCCTATTTATAGGGTATTAATTTAGTAAAATTAGGATTTTGGGGGTAAGATTTGCACTTTGAAACCCTAATTTGCATCCTATTTTGAAGCTTTCTATTGTGTCCATCCTTGCTATATTTCACATTATTGTTGCATATCTATTTTTCTATATCTATTTATATTCCAAAGGTCAAATATCATTTTATTTTCAAATAGTTTAGCTAAAAGGACCAAGGGGGCTTGACTAATATACCTCCAAACTTAGCTATATAGCAGCCTAAGCAGCCCCCCAAACACTAATTAAATTTTTAGGGTTTGTGAAGCTATTTTGTAGGATTGAAGTTATTGGATATTTTGGATGAAATAAAATTTTTGGATCAATCACCAGATAAGATAATTTCCCTAATAGATCTTTAGGTTGATTTTTATTTGCTTTCTACCCACTTTTGTGAAAATCCTAGATAATAAATAAAGGTAAATATATATTTATGAACTTTAGGTATTTGGAAAATCAAAGCATATAGTGTACATCTAGGGTTTAATATTGTTTGTGCATTCCCTTGGAATCTTGCTTAAAAGCTTCATTTTTGCAACCTAGGTTTAGATATCATTGAATTAAAGAATCATAATGTCTTAGCTCTTGTATTTTTGCATCTTGTATCTTGCATTGTTCTTTTATTTTCATAGATTAGTATAGAAAATCCAAAAATATGTGTATGCTTAATTGAACACATTCAAACACATTCCAACCCTAGACTTGGAGTGAGTCCTAAAATCATTTCTGGTGAACCTGTTCCTCCCCCACACTGAGTGTAGAGTTATAGTGGCCACCATGGTCACCTCAAGGATTCTTTGTATATACAACCTTGAGAATCATACATAGATGCATGATTTTCCCCCTCTACAATGACCAACATCAAGAAAGGTCTATCTATTATATAAGCATAATTTTAGTGAATTAAAAAACTCAATATACACCATTAGAAAAGTCATCTCTAGTAGTCATTTTATCCTCCCTCAAATTAAGACATTATCTTATTAGTCAAAAGACCTATGTTATAGCAAGAGTAAATCCCTTATGATACCTCATTCAAAAATATTACCTATCAGGAAGGACTACCAAATGTGCCATAGCCCTCAATGAATTTGATCTTGAGTTGATTAGATAAAATTCATTAAAGGAGCAAGTTATAGCTGATCAATTTTTTCTACACCCTTAGAGTTAAAACATCCCATAGACATAACCTTTCCTAAAAAAATTATTCTATCTATAAAATCCTAAAATTTTGAATCCTAGATCTCACACTTTAATAAATTTTGATGTGTCAAAGGTGAAGGAGCGAGAATTATCTTAGTCACACCATAACACCAATTTATATGATTATCATTTAAACTCTAATTATCATGCATGAATAACATAGTAGAATACGAGGCACTAATATTAGTTCTTTGATCCACATTACAACTTGAAATTAAAACCCTAGTAGTATATGATAACTCACAATTGGTGATTAACTAGGTCAACGATGTTTATTGGACTAAAGATGATAAACTAAAACTTTACAAAAATATTATAGATAAATTAAAAGTATTTTTTGAAAAATATAATATAGAATTTATTCCATGATCTAGCAATTGCAATGTTGATGCTATGGCCACAACAACATCCCTCGTTCCCTTGGAACTAGAGGATGAAGATGCATCCATTGTCATACGATCAATAAAAGGACCTTCAAAATTAAAGTCTTGCCTAGAACCCCTGAACTTCTACATCATTGAATTGACTTCACCACAAGAACCTTGGTATCAAGACATCCTTAAATTCATCAAATAAGAAACATTCCCTAAAGAATTCAATCACAAAAAATGTAAAAATTTTGGACTAAATATTTAAAAATATTTCATAATTAGAGATATTTTATATTGATGCTCTTTTGAGGGTATACTTAGATGCATAAATGATAAAGAAGCCCAAACAATCATCAAAGAAGCACATGATGATGTGGAAAATTTTTTAGTGGGCTAGCCATAGCTATAAAACTCCTTAGGATGGGTTACTATTGGCCATCCATGGAGAAAGACACCTATAGCTATGTTAGGAGATGTGATAAATGTCAATGACATGATAATCTTATCCATGATTATTCTCATGAATTTCAATGAATTACATTACCTTAGTATTTTTCCACTTGAGGATTAGGCATTATAGGTAAAATAAACCCTCCATAATTATATGACCATAAATTAATTATAACTACCATTGAATACTTTACCTAGTGTGTCAAGACCATGCCTCTATCCTCTATAACAGAAATTCAAGTTTCCAAATTCATCACCAACCAAATAATTAGCCATTACATGATCCCTTTTATCCTATTTGTAGATGGTGCACCATTTAAAAATAAGGAAGTTTCCAAAACCTATGCTAAATACAAAATTCAACAAAAATGGTGAACACCATAATATCCTTAAATAAATGGCAAAGCCAAATCTTCCAACAAAATATTAGTCAAAATCCTTAAGGACTTGGTCAACAAAAATGGTTGATATTGGAATTTACAACTTTATCCCACCTTGTGGGAATATCATACTAGCATAAATAATCCTATAGGAGCAACATATTACACTTTAGTATTATGGCATAGAAGCAATTTTCACCTTTAAACTTGAAATCACCACACTATGAGTCTTGTTAGAAGAATATTTGATTGAAGATGAGTACCACCTAGGTCATCTAAAATAACTAGAGATTTTATAAGAGAAGCACATTAATTTTCTAGAACATCTGAGAACATACCACAATATTATTTGGCATACCTATCAAAATAAAGTAATCCCAAGATCCTTCAAGAATGGGGATCTAGTCCTCAAAGAAAACCAAAAGAATACCAATTTTAAAGATGAGCTAAAAGAAAAATTTGAGCCCAATTGGCTAGGATATTTAATAACCACTACTTAATTTAGCTTTGGATCCTATTTCCTAGCCACATTAGATGACAAATAATATAAATAAACAATCAGTATCATGCACCTTAAAATACATTTTATGCATAAACATTGCATGAATTGCTTACTCATATGACTAATTGCATGATTGCTTGATTGCATAGTAGTATAAAATAATATGCTTCCAAAAATATTACCATGTTTACATGATTTCTTGGTTTTTTTGACCATACCATAGAGTTAGGAGGATTTGCAATTATTCAAATAACAACCCTATTCATTACATTAATCACCTACATTGTATTTACATAGAAACCTTCATATTGAGCAATCCTCCTAGTCCAACAATTTGCTTGTTTGTTTTCTCTTATAATGACTTCTTCTATCTCCCTTTTCTTATCTATAATACATCTTATCTTCTTATCCCTCTCTTGGATTAAGTGATGTATGGAATAAACATTTGTGACCCTTAAACCTAATATCACCCATTTATTCTATCCCAATTTTAGGACACCCAATATTAGCAACATCAATTACTCCCACTTGTCTCTTCTATCTCTCTTTTCATATCTATCACTTTTCTTCTCTTCTCCCCCTATTGTAGGTTAATTTATATATGACATGATAAATTATGACCCTGATGACCCAACCTTACCCCTTTATTTTATCACAAAATATACATAATAACCTCATCATTTTATGTCAACATCATTTTTAACAAATATTTCCTTTTCAAAATTTTCATGATTATTTAATAGGCCTTCTAGGAAATTGCTTCTCCTCTAAAGTATTTCAATTTTATAATTATTTTTAGGTATGTTGTGCAACAAAAGAGGATTATGATATCTTGGCATGGCCTATCAAATGTATTATCAGACTCATCAAGCATCACTTATTTGGTGAACCACCTAGAATGATAGGATTTATTTATCCAATATCTTGTGGGCTTACAATTTGTTATCCTCACCAAAAATTGGATATATAGGGCTCTCTTTTCTACTTGGTTACCACATAAGCATACAATCAAACACGAATTATACTCTCATCAAAATATTGCTTGCCTAACAAACCATGTGAGGCATAAGGCTTTGTGAGTTCAATATCTCATAAGCCTACAATTATTTGTAAGCCTTACCATGTACTAGATTCATAGAGCTATGCTCCCCTACCTAGTTTATTAAAAAGCATGCAATCAAACAAAAATACTAACATCCATGCGATAGTAAAAATGTGGCTTTGAATACCCATTAATATGAGGATATATTCTCTATCTATTTTTACAATTTCTCATATGCTATTTAGTCCATAAAGAACTTTCTCCATCATAATCGACATAATAAGCAATATTTTCTATCACAACCATCATGATCTTCCTTGTATATTAAGGATATTATTAGCTATTCATATACCATGCCTCACATACATAATTTTTGTGTGCATGTTAGAAAAGGTATGAGGATGGATGATAATGATCACTAATATACTAACTCTATATCATCACATTATCCTCATATTGTCATTAGCCTACAATATTCTCAAACTATCTTATATATAGCCAGGTAGAATCGAGTTCCTCATTTTAGTGTTTTGTATCTGTATAATTTTTTATATGTGTGCAAGGCAATAAAATAGGGATAATGAGTCCAATTTTGGATGTGCTAGACACAAATATTCCATCAACCTATGAATTGACAGAAACAACAACCAAACAATCAAGCTTCATTAAAATATCCTCAATGTTTTTTAGGCCCTAAGGAAATGTTAAAACTCAATGATAAGCACTTTGCATACCATAATAATTCTTTAGTGTGTCAAGTAGTACATTAAATATCTGTCTTATAAAGGTTTACAAACTAGCAAGGGAACATTACCCTTGTATTTATGACAAATTTTTAGCTTTGCACCATTCTACCATATGTACCATCAACAAAATGTGATTACTTTTATCCATGTTCTACGCATATAAAATTCCTTTTATAGATGCCAAGAAAATGTGAAGGGCTTCATATTTCCTTAGGATGTTCATATGGTAATGTTATTATTATTCGATAATTTTGTTATACAATTCTCACAGTCTTAAATCTATCAACATATTTGATATGACTCCAAATTCTACATTCATTCCTTACGTATTTGTAAGTTTTTCTATATGCGTAAGTTAAGGGACCTTTGAACCCAAATTACCTATCTAATGCATAAAAATATTCAATAAATAATCATCAAACAATTATAAAATATTCCATGTCTATAACTAAAATCATAGCTCAATGTACCCTTCAAGTAGACTTATCTATATTATTTACTCATGTTGTATACTTACGATTATATTTTGGGTATGATGGTCAAGAAAATATAATTTTCTAAGTTGCTACCATTTTCACTTTTGGTAATATTCTTCTCACACAAATCTTAATTTTCTTCACACATCAGATGGTACAATGGGTCTTAATTCCAATTCCTCATCTACATGTAATATTTTTGCATGTGTTAGGTAACTAACTTATAGACCATTGTTTCCCTTTCTCATATCTCAAGAAACTTGAGACACTATCACTATGTCATACTCATCAAAAAAAATTATTTATCAATGATGAAATTTCGATTGGAGGTAACCAACTCCTAAAATCATGTCATTCTTTCTCAAACACAACTTTAGAAAATAGTTTACCTCTACTACTATACACACTCATATATTTTTCTTTCTACTTAGGGGTAACTATTAGGATAAACACACATAATTAGTTCAATATATATTTAATCTACTCAATAAAATCCTTTGGGTATGCCTCTCAAAGCATGCATAAAATCCTTCAAGTATGTATCTTAGAGTATGCATAAAATCCTTCAGGTATACCTCTCAGAGCATGCATAAAATCCTTTGGGTATGCCTCTCAAAGTGTACATAAAATTCTTCATGTATGCATCTTAAAGTGTGCATAAAATCCTTTGAATACACCCCTTAAAGCATGCATTAAATCCTTTGGGTATGCCTCTCAAAGTGTGTATAAAATCCTTTGGATACACCTTTCAAATCATGCATAAAATTCTTTGGCTACACCTCTCAAAGTGTGCATAAAATCCTTTGAGTATACCTCTCAAAGCATTACTATCACTAGCCACTAACTTTACTAATAATAATACATATATATTGCACATATTATAGGTACCTCATCATGTTTTGAGTACTTATATTCTATGCGACATTCTAGGCCACCATTTAAGCATGATGAGATTTTAATTCCATTTTTCCCAAACACTTGTCCATTACCATGGGTTTTAGGCCATCACTTATGAATTGAATCTCACAAGTGTTCTGTATGTTCAAAGGATAACACTTAAAAGAGAATCACAATGAGCACTTGTCTTTTATTAGGTCTAGAGACTACCACTCATACAAACAAATATGTCTGAGTGATTTTCTAATATTAAACTCTTAGGTCATCACTCGGAAAAGGAATTCTTATCTTTTATCATTTATCCACTATATAGTCCCTTAGACCATTTCTAAAGTGACACAAATGACTCTCCAAATGATTACTATCTAATCAATAATAACCACATTAAATATTTCATATGAAATAAAAAACTAATCCAAAATCAACATTATTACATCATCAAAAGATAATCATCATAAAAAATCCAACATATAGCATAATAACATAACTGCATACAATACCTAAAAATTATACATGCCTATGAGATAGGTGTATCACAATGGAAAAATTAAAACACAACCTCTATGTCAAAAAGAGAGGGTGTACCACATAATAAAATTTGATACATTCACTATCAAAAGCCTAATAATTGGATCTTGTATTACCATTACTAGGTGTTGATGGAGGAGGTGGATGCTTGAAATCAACCAAGATCTATGAATAGTGACTCATAAATGTAGTCCTTGGTTGTTTTTATGATGGTGATAGCTATCATTTCTTTAGAGGAAAAACAAAGAAATAAAGCTACTACTAATATATTGTAGACACCTAAAAATGTTCCATTATCCCTTGTGTATTGTTAATATTTATTTATTTTGCAAAAGGCTCCCAAAATCCATTTTTTTTTGTATTAAAATAATATTTTCTCCATTTTAGCACCTTTCCCACTAAGCCCCATCCTACACATAGCCCATGTTTACCATGTGACCATCACTATCACCTAGCCTAGGTGCATACCACCTAGTCTACACTTTAACCCTAGTCTAGCTTAACTCTTACTCTCCACATGGGTGGGGTGAGGACTTTCTCCATACATAAACATTTATGAGGCATGATGCATCCATGTACCTCACCTCCATCTCACCACCTCCTAACTCTTTGCAAAAATCTATAAATAGCACCCATTTTACTTGTATTTTCATGAATGAGATAGATGCTTAGAGAAAATATGCAAAATCACTCTAACCCCCACTTGTATGCATTGAGATAAATCCATATTTTCTTGTTTTTGACTCATGGATAGGTTGTTGTGACTCTTGTTGCATACCATTATTTTATGAATAGGTTGTAGGTCTAGATTGCAAAAGCCACCTGAATCATAGAACAACTACTTGATACCTTACTGAAGGTCTCTACCAAGGCATTTTCATTGGGATCAACACAACAAAAACCATCCAGATAAGGACAATTTACAACCTGTTGAGTGGTATTTTCACCCAATTGTGAAAGTACACTCTCCCTTTTGGATTTGGGTTCCAAATCCCCTCTTGCAAAGAAGTTAAACAAACAACTTCTCCAAGGTCTCCGCTATATTAGCATTTGCATATGTGTATTAGTAATCTCAAATAAAGATATTCAATTTAAATTCTTGGAACACCTTAGTGATTGCAAGTAACTGTAAACAAGGGGCAATATTGGTTTATTTTACTATGAAACTTTGGCGATTGTTCATTGAACCAAAATAAAGCAAATGTGAGTTGGCCCTCATATGAACTTCAATGTGATGCTCAAATTACCCCTCTTTCGTAAAATCAGAATTTTTATGAAGAGAGGGTAATTTTAGGCTCAAAAAATGGAAATTTGTGAAATGCCATAAAACATAACTCCTTCAATGAAATTGGAATTTTCATGAAGGAAATGTCATCATAGGCTCATGAATGAAACATGAAACTAAAAAAAAATGAAATTCGGTCCAAAAATGGAAATTTTCTATTTTCGGATTTTTTAAAATCTGTAACAAAACAACGACTTCGATGAATTTTTAAAAATACTAAACAACTCCAAAAATGAAATTTCAAAGTGCATATGGGAAGTATGAAGTATAACCTACGCAATGGTGAAATTATTTTTGGATTTTGACATTTTTTAATGTTTATTTTAATGCCTGAAGATTAAAAAAAAGTTAAAATTTCTGGAAAATAAAATGCCAAAAAAGTTGAAAGAAAATGCAGAAAAATGAAAATAAAATGCATTCAGTATGATGCTATCCTATTTCGACAAAACCGAAGATGTGAGGTTTTCATGCATGCAACCTAACCTATTGGACTTGAAAAACAAGCACAATCCGGATAAGCTAAGTGCTGGCTCCTAGGGTTTTAAATGAGGTTTTTCAGATTTAAACATTCGCATGAAGCAACCAAGAAAACTTGCATAAACTCCATTTACAAGCCTAAAATATGAAAAGGGGAAAAATAGACATTTAATCTTGCATGCAAAAAATGACTCCTTTCTTGTCCATAAGATGCAACTTTCTGAAATTTTCTATATTAAAAATTTGTCATTTTACAACAACAAAATTTTTGGTTTTCCCAAACCAGTCCATGGAAGAAAAATAGCCCAAACAGGTCCAGAATGGCCCTCTTGCCTTCAAATCTGCAACTCTGCTTGCAGCAGTTTCCAACCCCTCTCCACTTCTTTGAATGGCATATTTAAAACTTTTGAAAAAATTTGTTTCTCCCTCCATGACTGTTCGTTTTCTCCTTCCCTTGTGCATGCATGTGTTTTGATTTCCAAAAAAAAACTTTTCGTTTCTATTTTGTGGCCCTTCGTTTCATTTTCTCCACATGGGCTTGCATCCGTTTCCTTCCGTGTGTAACGACCATCTTAAATGATTTCAAATCATTAAAGATTCCTTATGTAATGTTTTGTCTTATTCATTGGATTTTGTCCTTATGTCCACGTCACTATGCAGTCTTCAGTTTCACTATCCTAGTGTTCATCACTAATATCAAACGCACTGTCAACTACTTTGTTCCCTTGGCAAAAATGCAACATGTCGCGATATCACGACACTTTTGCCTCCTTGCTCTCTTTTGTTGCTTTTAGTCGCAAAAATGCAACATGTCGCGATATCGCGACACTTTTTCTCTTTTGGCGCGACAATGCAACATGTCGCGATATCGTGACACTTTTTCTCTTTTTTCTACGATAATGCAACATGTCGCGATATCGCGATACTTTTTCTCTTTTGGCCGTGACAATGCAACATGTCACAATATCATGACACTTTTTCTCTTTTGGCCGCGACAATGCAACATGTCGCGATATCACGACACTTTTTCTCCTTTGGCCGCGACAATGCAACATGTCGCGATATCGTGACACTTTTTCTCTTTTGGCGCGACAATGCAACATGTCGCGATATTGCGACACTTTTTCTCTTTTGGCTGTGACAATGCAAAGTGTTGCGATATCGCGACACTTTTTCCTCCTTGCGGTGTTTCGCTTTTTTCTTTTATCTTTAGCATATGGGCCACTTCGGTCTTCTTGGAAAACATGCAAAAAATGTGGGTCCCCAATTTTGGGGCACGTTGTGGAGCAGCCACAACAAATGGTGACTCTGCTAGGAAATGCTCCTGAGCATTTCGGTGAGAAACCCAACCTGAAAACCTACAACTCAACTGCAAGCATTAGCAAATATCCAAAGAATGTAAATAAACTAGAAATACATGAAACATTAGAATTATTCAGCATCCGCTCAATGTGTGCATAGTGATTCATTCTTTATCGTTTGAAATAGTTCCCCATTCTATTGCCAATTTCACATGAATGCATATAATGAATCATGGAGGGTCTATGCAAGATCAAATGTATTGCCAGTATAATGAACTATGGCTGACCTGCTTTACCAGGACTCTTAACTTTTAGTAGCACGAGCACAAACATTAAAACTATCAAACCCTCTTAGGACCAATCATGCATGAATTGAGTTCATATACCCAATCTCAAGGTTGGTTATGCGCCACTGCCATATTGAATCAATGTGCATGTGTAAGTGAAATCAGATCTTTGGGGAATCAGATTCTCAACCTAAGCATGATGAGAATTTAACCCTATCCTTACTACTCTTATTTGAGTTCATTACCTCATCTTAAGAAAAATGATTAAACCTATTATGGATAACTTCTAGGCTAGCCTATCCGTGTGAGCGGTCAGAGGTCTTGCTTTTAAATGAGACATGTCGCCATGCATGAGCCTACTCCACTGCTAGTCAGGCATCTATAGCCCCGATGGAGATCAACCCCATAGTCCAGACTTTGGCTTTGGCTTTCTTGAATTTTAGGGATGACTACCCATCCTTGTGAGGGACACGTAGTACGATCCTTCCAACTCAAATGATGTGATGGAGGTGGATTAATGATGGATTTCTTGAATTTTAGGGATGACTACCCATCCTTGTGAGGGACACGTAGTACGATCCTTCCAACTCAAATGATGTGATGGAGGTGGATTAATGATGGATTCCTTGAATCTTAGGGATGACTACTCATCCTTGCAAGGGACATGTAGTACGATCCTTTCAATCCAAGTGATGTTATGGAGGTGGAGTAGTAATGGCTTCCTTGAATCTTAGGGATGACTACTCATCCTTATGAGGGACATGTAGTACGATCCTTTCAATCCAAGTGATGTTATGGAGGTGGAGTGGTGAAAACCACTATTTCATAGACTATGTTTTGCATGATGGGACAGACAAGAAAAATTCTTTTCGCCTCACTTTTCTTCCAAGTAAGGTTTCAACCATTTTTCCCAAGATGTTCTTTATATGTGTAGAACGTGTCTAATTCAAGACAATGCGGCATCAGTTTCCAACCCCAAGACCTTACTTAATGTTTATTGTGTAATGATCCTAAGAGGTTCTGACATGCTTTTGGTGGTTGTCTTTGAAATATGGAATGGAATGAGACTCGAGGCTATTATGCAATGCATCCCGAACACAAATGGGTAAGATGGATTATACAAAAATGCTTCACCCTATCTTGCAAAATTGACAACTTTCATGTATCCCAAATTTCAAACGATATTCTTTAATGTGTTTGCAGTGCTCGTGGAGCTTTCTGTAATACAATTCTGTTGTTTCATATACTTCTAGTTTTAGAACATTGATAAGGACATAAGATGACATCTCACTTTTTTTTTTTTTTTTCAAAACAAACCAAAAATGTCCAAAGGACCAACCCACAAAACTTAAAACCAAAGCTGAAATGCAAACCCAACATCACAAACCAAAAAATTATATACAAATGTACAATATGGTACAAGATGATGCAAAGCTTGGACTATCACTTTCCCGGATCCCAAACATGATTAGAACATTTCAAAAGACATATGACACAATATGTATGCCAAATGTTGTAGGAATCCAACAACAATAAGATCAAACCAAGCAATGCAAAAAAATTCAACTTGCCTCGCTCTCCCCACCAATTTGATTTAGTGTCATTAGTACTCTCATAGGTGAGATTCAAATCATCAAATTGATTAGACAATATTTGATCTTCAATTTCATTTTGCCTATTATTTAAGGTATAAATTTCATATTTCCATTCATGATTTAGAATTAGGCTTTCTTTATCCAAAATGAAACTTTGTAAGCAAGAGCCTATTTCCAAAAATTTTAAAGCCAATTCATTTTCCATGTTCTTAGGCCAATCAAACTTGTGCAACAATTTGCAAGAATCTAGGATATTTACTAAATGAGGATCAATAAAAGTTTTTACCCTAGACTCCATTATCAATTGTTGATGAATTTGATTTAACAATTCATGTGCCTCAACCTCTTTTTCATTCATGCAAGTGATTTTATTAAAGGTGTGATTAGAAGTCAATCCTTGTTTTTCATTCACCTTCAACGACATTTCATCATAAACATCCTTCAAATTCAAAACATGTTCATGCAAATCTTCACCTATAGCTTGGGTGTTTGAACACAAAAGGTTAGATTCTACCTTTTGCACATTTTCATTTACCAACACTTGGTGAGAAATCGTAATTTCTTCATTTATTACCTATTCATCAAACATACCAAAATATGACACCCAATCGAAAACATGTTCATCTTTCTCAATCCTCAAATTTTGTTGGTCAAAGTGTATGTCAAGTAATCTATCTTGATGATCACTCATTTGAGTTGCTTCTAATTGATCAATCTCTTTTTCATTTGGTTCCAATTCCTTATTCACCATCCATGGCGTCTCTTCATGTGAGATAGAAGTTTCAACATCTTGTATATCCAGTGGAATAGGAATTTCATCAATAGGGGTGTGAGAAAATAACACATCATCATATCTCCCCCAACCATTGTAAAAATTGTCATCCAAATTCATGGAATGAAATTCCATAGTATTTGTGACATGATCTTTTGATTCATTTGCCAATTCTTTTTCTTCTTTGTCCTTGGTAGTAGGATCATTATAATCTTCCAAAACTTGATGAGATTTGAAACCCCCTTCCAAAACATCCTCAAATTGATCAAAGTGTATCTCATCAAATTCACCTTCACCTTCCTTAGATGGTTCAATTATTTCCAAAAGTGGGCTATTTCTTGAATTCAAATTGGTAAGGCTATCATAGTCCAAATTAGTAACCCATGATTCAATTTTATCACAATTTGGAGGGTGAAGAATTTCTTGATCATTATTTTCAATCATTTCATCGAGTGTGTCTTCCAAGAACAAGTGGTGCAATTCTATCATATCTTCAAATTCATTTATTGATTTTCTTTCGATTTCACTTTCAATCACTTCATTCAATTCTATGGCAGTTTTTGTCCTATCACATATCTCAAACCGAGTTGACTTTAGGACACCATTATGTGAATAATCATGCATCTCTATGAATGAAATCATCTCAGCATGATCCTCATTAGTGGATGTTGGATTGGTAACTTGCACCTCCTCTTGGACTACATCTAAGGCGGTTGTAACATTTGGACACTCAAATTCGTCCCCTTGATCATTCACCTTAGGTATTTTTGGATTGGAGGGTGCTATATTCAATGGTTGATGTAGGTTGGTATCACTAACCCCAAAAGAACAATCTTTCATGGGAGCATGTTGTGCCTTTTCTTCTTCCAAAACTTGTTCTACCTTTTCAAAGATCTCATAGATCATCTCTAGAGACAAGTCATCCAAGTTTTCCTTAATGAGTGTAGCAAGTGTGGGGGGTATGGATCTTAGGTATACTTCAATAGCTTCCTCTTCTGATGTACCCAAACTTTCCCACATTTGAGAGTACAATTCACGAAACCTCACACTGAATTGACTCATGGACTCATTAGGCTCTTTACACATAGAGGTGAATTGATTTTGCAACCTATCCAAGTCAACTTGATTACCAAAGTGATAAAGATAGGCTTCTTCTAATTGGCTCCAAGAAGTCTTAACCTCCATGGGTATATGGCAATACCACGAGAATGATCTATCACCCACAATGTATGGGAAGAACCTACAAGCAATAGGCTCACAAAATATTTGAAATTGACATAATGTGAACTTATAGATATTTAGATTTTGTAGGTATCCTGATGCCACCTCTTGATTAAAAATCCGTAGAAACTCTAATAACATTTCATGAATTTGATAAGGTGTTCCAAAGGTAGCATGACACTCATAATACTTTCCTAATGTAGATACCATCGTTTCTCTTAGGGACATCATTTCTTCTCTTATGGATACAATTTGCTCGTCAGATGTTGCCATTAGTGAAACTCAAAGAATAACTTCAAAACCAATTTGTTAGTCATGAAAAAAGAAGGAACCATGATAAAGCAATATTCTAAAAAAGGTAAATTAGTTCGACTCACCAGCATATGGGCAAGTGAAGAGCATACTCCTAGTGTTGTAGGCTTTTTGATTCACAAGTCACATTACAGCAGGGAGCATAATACCGACAACAAATACATTTTAGACAAAATAATTCCTTACAAATAAGCATGAAATGACTTGCAAATATCAAACATGTAACGTATGAATAATTATGTTAGCATCAACCAAGAGAGGTATCCATTAAAATCAAATGAATGTAATTGCATGGAGACAACCTCGTTAGTCAAGACCAATTTTTTTTCAAAATCAAATCAAAACCCATTATTCTTGTATGAACAATCAAAAGCGTTAGAACAATGCATAGCAATTCATGTCCTCCTTTTAACACTACAAGGTTGTATTGTTAAAAGAGGGCTAAAGATAATAATCAATAGGGAATGAAATATTCAAAATTTAAATCCCTATATGAAAAGGATTGAAAATCCAACTAAGTGTTCTATTATTTACAATTCAATTTATAGGCTCTAATGGCCCAAAATACATAACCAAACCCATCAAATCATGGATTTGATCCAATATGCTTAACCATAAGCTACAAAAGTGCAAAGGAGAATGCACGTAACTTTCTAAGCTAGGAGAAAGGAATAATGCTAACTATAAGATCCATTTTAGCTATCTTGAAGTACACACTTCCTACTTTGAGTTCACACTTCCTAACTAACACTCCTAAATGACAACTAGAAGATAACTAGTGCCCACAAGTGCATGTGAGAAAGAGACTCACTTACAATATTAATTTGCAAGAAATAAACTATGCAAAACTAACTAGAAATTACTAGAGGGGTCATATGAGTGATCAAACATCAATCCTCATCATGCCTCCCCACAATAGAAGCATTGGACTCCAATGCTTTCAGAAGAGTAGGAAAGTCACGGGACATCTGATGAAAAGAAATCCAACGAGCCTGATGCGGCATCTGTCCTCGCCGAGCCACAAGATATGAGGTGGTAGACCCCTGGCGAGTCTGTCGAGTCTTTGTGTCATAGATCTGATCGGAATCCAATGGTAACCGAGAATCGGGAACCACGTCCACAGGATGACTGATAGCTGGTGCGGTCTCCAATGTAGAGTCAAAGTACAACTTCAAAAGATCTACATTGACGACGTCATGAATTCCCAAGTGTGCGGGAAGATCAAGGCGGAAAGCATTCTCGGACACCTGTTGAAGAATAGTATAAGGCCCATAGCGAATTGGTTTGATTTTACTATGAGTCTTATCAAAAAAACGTCGCTTGTCAAGATGCAACCAAACTTTGTCACCAACCTGAAATGGATGAGGAATTCGATGTCGATCCATGGCCTTTTTCTGCTATTGCTGTGTCTTTTGCAAAATCTCAACCACCTTTGATTGAAGATTGTGCAAATGCTGAATAAATGAGTGTGCTTTGTCTTGCTCCTTCTGAAGATGTGAAGTGACAGGAGAAGGCAAAGACAAAGGTAACTCATAAGGTGCCAAGGGCTGAAATCCCATACAAACCTCAAAGGGTGAGTGACCTGTAGAAGAATGTAGGGCCCTATTGTAGGCATGTTCAATATGAGTGAGACTCAAGTCCCACTTTTTTGGTGAAGCGTGATGATAGATTCGTAAACTTTGCACAAGGGTACGGTTTACCACTTCAGTCTGCCCATCTGACTACGGATGATAGGCGATGGAAAAGTTAAGGGAAACTCCCAAAATTTTCCACAAAGAATGCCAAAAGTGACCCACAAAGCGTGAATCATGATCCGATATAATGCTGGTAGGTAGACCAAAGGAACGCCAAATGCTGTCAAAGAAAAATTGGGCTAAGTCTGTTGCAGAACTTGTCTTGCGGCATGGAATAAACTTAGCCATTTTACTGAATCTGTCAACCACCACGAACACACAATCATGTTGTCGCATTGTCATAGGAAAACCACTAACCAAATCCATGGAAATGCTTTCCCAAGGATGGGAAGGAATGGGCAAAGGCATGCCTAAGCCAAACTTCCTGTTAGCTGGTTTTGAGCGACAACAAACTGCACACTTTTTGAGAAATCTCAACACATCCCTCTCGCATTTTAGGCCAATAGAAAAATCTTTGCAAGTGATGAAGTGTTTTGTGCTTCCCAAAGTGACCACCATAAAGTGTAGAATGAGCTTCCTTAAGAAGTGACACTCTAGGCTCACAAGGAACACAAACCTTGTCCAATTTGTAAAGAAGTCCTTCTTTGATGTAGAAATCTTGGAAAGGACGCAAATTGGAAGAAGAAGGCTTACTCACTTGCTCAAATATTTTCCCAAAATCAGGATCCTGTGAATACTGATTAGGCCAAGTCTGAAATCCCAAGTGTGAAGTGGACATAACTATTAAGGCAAGAGCGGCAGGAGGCCTACTCAAACAATCAGCAACAGTATTACTCTTCCCCTTTTTGTACTTGATCACCAAGTGAAATTGTTGGAGGTAAGAGGCCCACTTCATATGTCTTGATTCTTCAATTTTACTTTGAGATTGTAAAAACTTGAGAGGCATATGATCAGTGTGTACTACTGTATATTTTCCCAAAAGATAATGTCTCCAAGTACTTAATAGCTTGAACTAATGCATACAACTCCTTGTCATATGTAGAATAGTTCAACTTAGCAACAGAAAAAGTTTCTGAATGATAAGCAACTGGATGACCATTCTGTTTTAGCACAGCTCCTAAGGCAACTTTAGAGGCATCCGTTTCAATCTCAAAAGGTTGAGAGAGGTCGGGTAAAGTTAACACAGGTGTTGTACAAAGTTTCTTTTTGAGTTTCTCAAAGGCAACTTCTTGGCTTTTCTCCCAATGAAATGGAATTTTAGACTTAGTGAGATAATGCAATGGAGCTGCAAGGGTGGAATATTGAGGAATGAACTTGCGATAAAAATTCGCAAGTCCTAGGAAACTCCTTAACTCAGTGAGAGTTGTAGGAGGGGACCACTTAAGTAAAACATCAACTTTTATGGGATCTACCTGAATTCCACTTTCACTAATCACATAGCCAAGGTAAGAAACTGAAGTATTGCCAAAAGAACACTTGGAAGAATTGGCATATAATTGATTCTTCGCAAGAAGATCAAGTGTTTGCTGGATATGCCTAAGGTGTTCCTCCCAAGTTTTTGAGAAAATCAATATATCATCAAGATATATTATTACAAATTTGTCAAGTACATCACGAAATACATCATTCATCAACCTCATGAAGGTTGCAGGAGCATTAGTAAGACCGAAGGGCATGACCAACCATTCAAAAAGGCCCATCTTCATCTTAAAAGTTGTCTTCCATGTATCCTCAGCTTGGATACGCACTTGATGATATCCACTTTTGAGATCTATTTTTGAAAAGAACTTAGCTCCTTGAAGCTGATCTAATAAATCATCAATGCGTGGTAATGGATATCTATTCTTTACAAAAATTCTGTTCAAAGCACGAAAATCAATGCACAATCTCCAAGTGCCATCTTTTTTAAGAACCAAAAAAATAGGTGAGGCACAAGCAGAAGTACTTTCCTTAATGAAACCCTTAGACAACAAATCTTCTATTTGCCTTTTTATTTCTTCATTTTGCAAAATAGATTGTCTATACATGGGTGCATTAGGTAGTGAAGAACCAGGAATGATTTCAATGTTGTGATTAATTGTGCGAATTGGAGGAAGAGACTTTGGCTCCTGAAATATGTGTGAATAACTTTGCAATATTTTATCCATTGAAGAGTGTTGCTTTGGAATGGATGTGGATGTAGAAGTGTTTTGAGAGCGAATGAAAATTAGAGCAACATCACCACCTTTTTTAATTACTCTTTTTGTTTGCTTGGAACTTAGAATGATGTTAGGAGTGTTGGTGCTTTTAATGAGAAAGACCTTACCATATTTTTGAAGTGTGTAGGTTCTTTTGAAAGCATCATAAACAACTCTCCTATCATACTAGAAAAGGTTGTCCAAGCAAAATCCCACAACAATCCATAGGAGTCACATCACAAGTGACTTGATCTATGAAATGTGGGCCAAGTGCAAATTTTAATGTGCAAGTGTGAGTGATTTCTGAGCCTCTTCCACTATCCTTCCAACCCAAAGAATAAGGTTGAGGATGAGGCTCCATAGGTAACTTCAAACGCTCGACAATGGACCTCGCAATTAGATTTTTCTGCGAGCCATTATCCACTATACAATCTGTTGCAAAATTATGGAGCAAATGAGCTCGAGTGATGAACAAAGCATCACGAGCGCCCTCTGATGAACTTACATTTACCAAGGTAACTTCATTGAGCTTACCTCGTAATTCCGTGTATACTCTACTCTCTCCTACAGACTCAAGGGGACCTTTGGGAGCATCCTCCTCTTGAGTAGTAATGACTAAACTCTTCTTTTTAAGCTTAAAACAATCAGCTTTTTCATGACCTTTCTTCTTACAATAGTTACAAAACTTTTTAGAGAAGAAGAAGAAGAAGGTTTAGAAGAAGAAGAAGAAGGAGTAGAAGCGGAAGGGGAAGGAGAAGAAGGAGATGGAGAAGAAACATTCTTCTTTTGAGCAAAATTCTTC
Source organism: Wollemia nobilis (assembly GCA_028583015.1). Lineage (NCBI taxonomy): Eukaryota > Viridiplantae > Streptophyta > Pinopsida > Araucariales > Araucariaceae > Wollemia > Wollemia nobilis. The sequence continues at coordinate 8,095,389 of JAQPPZ010003067.1, forward strand.
TTTTGTGAGAAAGAATTATTCCCTTTTGATGAGTTTGCAACCACTTGAGTAGCAGGTGCGCGGAATGCCTGCGAATGCGCTTTAAACTTGTCCTCCGCAAGTTGCGCTTGGTTGAAAACTGAATCCAATGTGTCCATAGAAACAAACATTATTTCCCTGTACAAATGCTCTAACAAGCCACTTTGAAATTTGAGAATCAAAGCTGGAACATCATCCTCCACATTCACAAGTATCCTGTACCTTTGAACTGAAAAATATATTCTTGTACAGTCATATTAGTTCCTTGCCTAAACTGAAACCACCTAATTACCAAATCCTTAGAATAATTGGAAGGATAAAAATTGGTTTTCAGACAGTCTACAAGTTCATCCCAAGTAGTGAGTTCATCATGACCTCTTTTTCTTTCTACAAGGACTTTAGCTAAACCAGAAAGTTTTAGCTTAGCATAAGGAACCACATCTTCATCTGAAAGCTGAGAGTAAGAAAACCAAGAACTCATGTCAAGAATCCAACTATTCAAGACATCAGGGTTCCTGGATCCATCATAAAATGGAACTTCACAACGAACTCTCAGGCGAGAATCATGAGCAGAAGTTGAAGCATTGTGCACAGAAATGTCATTTACCTTCATGGCAAGATTACCAAGGACTTCTGCCATGGTAGTATCATTAGCTTTATCTGCTAAGGCATTTACAACATGGGCAAGTTCTGCCACTTGGGCAGCCAAGTCAGAAGCCATGTTCAACCGGGTATAAGCCAGGAGTAAAAAGGGAAAAGCACTAAAAATCAAGGAAAATTTGGAAATTCCTTGTTACAATGGTGTGCCCCCGAATTTGAAAATTACTCCTAAGGCTCAAAATTTAAAATTTTAAACTAACCTAAGGTGCAATTTATAATTTATTAATTTAAAAATAACTCAATTAAAAATTAAATTTTAATTAATCAAAGATTAATTAATTTAATTAAGTTATTAAAAATTAAATTAATAAAAATAAATTTACATGCAACCTTAGAATAGTAAAATTTAAAAATTACAAGAAATTACCCTTGAAGTTGCTGCCTGAACTGGAACTGCACTCAACTTATTTGCATGAAATTTTGAAACTGCCAGTTGCACGTTTCTCGAGGTACAAATTTTTTGTCCAGTTACAGTTTACAGTCTGCAAATTTTATAATTCCTTAATGTGCGTGCAACAGGTTCAACCTGCTATGGCCGGGCACCTCCAAGGGTCGGGCATTCCATGCTTCCGTCTGCTGATGCGGGCTGCTTGACAGCGTAGTCAGGCCGAAACGCCTGACTACGAGGCTGTCACGCCTGATAGCAATGTAAGGCGTTGGCCTTGTCAAAGCGACATGCACCCTTGAGCATACGTGCTGAATTTTGGCACTATCAGGCTGACAACAAAGTCAGGCCCAAAGTGCCTGACAGCTGTTCTTGACACGCCAATGCAAAGACCGCACTGGTGCTGTCAACGGTCAGCCCAGGACATAGGCAGCTCGCCTGATGCTATCAGGCCTGACAGCAACATCAGGCGACTGGCCTGACACCAAGGTGGTACACCCGCCTGGCGCTATCAGCGGAAAATGATGGTCGCAGTCGCTGTCGCTCCTGACAGTGATGGCCACTGTCACTGTTGCTGTCGCGCCGGATAGTGATGCCAATGGGCAATGACGAACGGTTGCGTCGTGTGTTGCCGAATGCAGCCGAAGCCTGCTGCAAGCCCTTCGGCTCCAAATTTTTTTTTTTGGAAATTAAAAATTAATATATAAAAATTTATATATTAACTATTAAAAATTAAAATTTTAAAAATAAATAAATAACTTTAATAGTTATTTAATATTTTAAAACTTATTTTTTTTTTACAATAAAAAGCCACTTTGAAGGCAAGTTACCTCAAAAATTTTCCAATCAACAAACCGCTTCCCTTCCAATCAGCAACGCGTCTTCAGTAGCACTCCTTTCAAGATCTGATCGACACACGATCAGCGTTTGAAAGGCCACCAGATCTAAGTCGACACACGACCTAGTTTGATGATCTCCTAGAGCTCTTCAGTACTCGAAAATGGGGGGGCAGTAGGGTTAAATGGCTCCCTAATCCTAATTGGACCGTAACTACGATCCAATCCCTTCCAAGGATCACAATAGGAAGAACTCTGAGGCAAAATTTTCCTATACCTCTTGAGCATAAGCAAAAAGTTGGAACGAGGAGTTTGTCGTCGAAGGAACTTCCTTCTACGAATGGTTTTCAAGCTACCCTTGAGCTTAAACCGAGTCCTCAATGAGAAAGAATTTCTCATAACAAAATTATCTCCTATCCTCTCACCTCACAAGCCCTAGTGCAAACATGAACTAGGCTCTGATACCAATGAAAAGGATTGAAAATCCAACTAAGTGTTCTATTATTTACAATTCAATTTATAGGCTCTAATGGCCCAAAATACATAACCAAACCCATCAAATCATGGATTTGATCCAATATGCTTAACCATAAGCTACAAAAGTGCAAAGGAGAATGCACGTAACTTTCTAAGCTAGGAGAAAGGAATAATGCTAACTATAAGATCCTTTTTAGCTATCTTGAAGTACACACTTCCTACTTTGAGTTCACACTTCCTAACTAACACTCCTAAGTGACAACTAGAAGATAACTAGTGCCCACAAGTGCATGTGAGAAAGAGACTCACTTACAATATTAATTTGCAAGAAATAAACTATGCAAAACTAACTAGAAATTACTAGAGGGGTCATATGAGTGATCAAACATCAATCCTCATCACTATAGCATTTAAATCACACTGAAATAAACCAATTCAGGCCCTCCTTCTAGCGCCAAAATGTTGCATTTTCACCCAATTGTGAAAGTACACTCTCCCTTTTGGATTTGGGTTCCAAATCCCCTCTTGCAAAGAAGTTAAACAAACAACTTCTCCAAGGTCTCTGCTATATTAGCATTTGCATATGTGTATTAGTAATATCAAATAAAGATATTCAATTTAAATGCTTGGAACACCTTAGTGATTGCAAGTAACTGTAAACAAGGGGCAATATTGGTTTATTTTACCATGAAACTTTAGTGATTGTTCATTGTACCAAAATAAAGCAAATGTGAGTTGGCCCTCATATGACCTTCAATGTGATACTCAAATTACCCCTCTTTCGTAAAATCAGAATTTTTATGAAGAGGGCAATTTTAGGCTCCAACAATGGAAATTTGTGAAATGCCATAAAACATAACTCCTTCTATGAAATTGGAATTTTCATGAAGGGAATGTCATCATAGGCTCAAGAATGAAACATGAAACTAAAAAAAAAAAGAAATTCAGTCCAAAAATGGAAATTTTCTATTTTCGGATTTTTAAAATCTGTAACAAAACAATGACTTCGGTGAATTTTTAAAAATACTAAACAACTCCGAAAATGAAATTTCAAAGTGCGTATGGGAAGTCTGAAGTATAACCTATGCAATGGTGAAATTATTTTTGGATTTTGAAAATTTTTAAATGTTTATTTTAATGCCTAAAGATTAAAAAAAAATTAAAATTTTTGGAAAATAAAATGCAGAAAAAGTTGAAATAAAATGCAGAAAACTGAAAATAAAATGCATTCAGTATGATGCTATCCTATTTTGACAAAACCGAAGATGTGAGGTTTTCATGCATGCAACCTAACTTATTGGACTTGCAAAACAAGCACAATCCGGGTAAGCTAAGTGCTGGCTCCTAGGGTTTTAAATGAGGTTTTCAGATTTAGACATTCGCATGAAGCAACCAAGAAAACTTGCATAAAATTTACAAGCCTAAAATCTGAAAATGGGAAAAATAGACATTTAATCTTGCATGCAGAAAATGACTCCTTCTTTCTTGTCCATAAGATGCAACTTTATGAAATTCTCTGTATTAAAAATTTGTCATTTTACAACAGAAATTTTTGGTTTTTCCAAAGTAGTCCATGGAAGAAAAACAACCCAAATAGGCCCAGAATGGCCCTCTTGCCTTCAAATATGCAACTCTGCTTGCAGCAGTTTCCAACCCCTCTCCACTTATTTTAATGGCGTATTTAAAACTTCTGAAAAAAAATTGTTTCTCCCTCCATGACTGTTCGTTTTCTCCTTCCCTTGTGCATGCATGTGTTTTGATTTCCAAAAAAAACTTTTCGTTTCTATTTTGTGGCCCTTCGTTTCATTTTCTCCACATGGGCTTGTGTCCATTTCCTTCCGTGTGTAACGACCATATTAAATGATTTCAAATCATTAAAGATTCCTTATGTAATGTTTTGTCTTATTCATTGGATTTTGTCCTTATGTCCACGTCACTATGCAATCTTTAGTTTCACTGTCCTGGTGTTCATCACTAATATCAGACGCATTATCAACTACTTTGTTCCCTTGGTGAAAATGCAACATGTCGTGATATCACGACACTTTTGCCCCCTTGCTCTATTTTTTTGCTTTTAGCCATGAAAATGCAACATGTCGCAATATTGCGACACTTTTTCTCTTTTGGCCATGACAATGCAACATGTTGTTAGTCTCATAATGACACTGAGAGGGGGGTGAATCAGTGTGGCTCTTTAAAACTTAAAACTTCAATTCTTAAAGCCAAAACAATGAAAGCTTAAAACAACATAAAGCAAATACAACAAGAGAGCATCACACAAGACAAGATGTAATGAGGTTCACCAGTTTTGGCTACTCCTCAAAAATGACTGGTTGGACTCCCATCCAAATATAGCCTTTGCAAAGCAACAAATTTACAATAAATTTTACTAGAACCAACTAGAAAGAGCACCAACCCCTGATTTATTTGCACCAACTGAAAGGAGCACCAACCCCTAATTTATCTGCACCAACAGAAAGGAGCACCAACCCCTAATTTATCTGCACCAACAGAAAGGAGCACCAACCCCTGATTTATCTGCACCAACAAAAAGGAGCACCAACCCCTAATTTATCTGCACCAATAGAAAGGAGCACCAACCCCTAGTTTATCTGCACCAATAGAAAGGAGCACCAACCCCTAGTTCTAAGCACCAACTTGGACTACAATTTATGAAGCTATAGGATTGACATAAAAATGCCTTCACTTATTCAAGACCCTGACTGGTCTATTGCTAACCCAACCTCTCTTGCTATTCACAAAAATACCACACACACTTGCGGATCTGCTTACTGCACTTTTACTGCCCTCTTACAGCCCCCTTGCTGTGCTTCTTTACTGCACTCTTACAGCTCTCTTCCAGCCCTCTTTTTGCAGCACTTTCACACTTTCATAGTAGCACTTTTCCTCTCTTCATAAGCTCGTAATCCTCCGCGTAGACCTCCTTTTATAACCATATTGAATCTTTGTAACTCCAGTTGTAACTCCTTTCATTTCTCATGTGCCACTTGTCAGTTGTAACACTTTCTAACTGTAACTGCTTTTGTCTATATATAGGGTAGGCTTTTCATCAAACACGATGCATGTTATGAATTTACACATATAACCCTACCATGACTATTCGTCTTCTCGATCATGACTGTTTGTATTCTTTTCTGTGCATGCATGCATATTCGATTCTATATATACGATTGTTCGTTTTCTCCTTCTTCGACTATTCTTAAATTAGCTACATGATTTTCTTTTGTAACATCCCCTGTAACTACTGCATAACTTTAGTTAACGGTCACATATCTTATTTCGGTTGGGTTCTCTTCTTGCTCGTGCCAATGTGACCTATCATAAAATCATGACACTTCTGCCTCTTTGTTCTCTTCTCGACTTTCGCCTGTGAAAACACAACATGTCGCGATATCGCAACACTTTCGCCTCCTTGCTCTTCCTCTCGGCTTCAACCAGTGAAAACACAACATGTCGCGATATCGTGACACTTTCACCTCGCTCTTACTCTCGGATTCAACCAGTGAAAACACATGTCACGATATCATGACACTTTCGCCTCCTTGCTACTCTTCTCGGCTTCAACCAACGAAAACACAACATGTCGCGATATCATGACACTTTTGCCTTCTTGCTTTCTCTCTCCTCCTTTAGTCGTGAAAATGCGACATGTCACGATATCACGACACTTTTTCTTCTTAGCACTTTCTCTTGCCTTCGGGTCACGAAAACCCGACATGTTGTGATATCAAGACACTTTTTCTTCTTAGCGCTTTCTCTTGCCTTCGGGTCATAAAAACCCGACATGTCATGATATTGTGACACTTTTTCTCTCGGACTCTCTCTCCTGTAATATGTCACGAAATCATGACACTTTTTCTTTCGGACTCTCTCTCCTGCAACATGTCGCGAAATCGTGACACTTTTTCTTTCGGACACTCTCTCCTGCAACATGTCACTAAATCGCGACACTTTTTCTTTTGGACTCTCTCTCCTGCAACATGTCGTGAAATCGCGACACTTTTTCGTCCGTACAACCTTCCTTGCAATATGTCACGAAATCGTGACTTTTTCGTCCGTACAACCTTCCTTGCAATATGTCGCAAAATCGTGACACTTTTTCTACTTGCATTTCTCTCTTCCAACATGTCATGAAATCACAACAGTTTTTCTTGCTTGCGCTGTTTCTCTGAACATGTCACGAAATCACGATAGTTTTTCTTGCTTGCGCTTTCTCTCCGAACATGTCACAAAATCGTGACAGTTTTGCTTGCTTGTGCTTTCTCTTCAAACATGTCATGAAATCACGACACTTTTTCTTGCTTGCGCTTTCTCTCCGAACATGTCATGATATCGCGACACTTTTTCTTCCTTGCATTTTCTCTTCGCTTCGGACCACGAAAATGCAACATGTCACGAAATCGCGACACCTTTTTCTCTCTCCTATTTCTCTTTGCTTTGGCCCACGAAAATGAAACATGTCGCGAAATCGCGACACCTTTTTCTCTCTCCTATTTTTCTTCAAACATGTCGCGTTATCACGACAATTTTCTTCCTTGTGATTTTCTTTTGATTTTTAGCATATGGGCCACTTCTATCTTTTGGAAAACCACTACTCTAAAGAACATCTTAACTGTTGTCCACTGCATCAACTGATCTGTCTGACTATGTTGACAACAATGACAATACTATTTTTGCACCTTGCTCAACAATCTCCCCCTTTGGAATTGTTGGCAACACACATGCAATTTCCTGTAATACTTATCCCCCTTTGACAATAATACCAAAGGGCTACTGCAGACTCCCCCTAATTCCATGCACATCATTATCAGGCACACGTTATGACAGTTAGCAAAAATTACAAATATGAGCAAAAAGATAATCAAATATATAAATGCTCCCCTTGAGAATGTGGTCCCTCACTCAGATCTATCTTCAACTATGTTGGCTGCTGGATCTCTATCCATTGAGACTTTGTCCTCTGTACCCTGTCAATAGGCTCACACATAATCTATCTAATCTTATAAAATCATAAAGAGAATTGTTAGAGACTCAATATGTTCTATACTTAATGCTCAATCAATATATCAACTAAATCTCATAGAAGCATAAAGAGAATTGTTAGAGACTCAATATGTTCTATACTCAAATCCCAATCTCAACACAACTCAACCAATCACTTTTTACATTTTCAACTTGGTCTATGTTTTCTACAGTCACCGTTGGTCATGCCTTACTTTCAACTGTTTGACTCATGAGACAACATTTTGTCACACACTTCATGGCCAAATATAGTGCACCTTACTCAAACTCATACAACTGGACCTCGGATAGGTAAGATTCACAAAGCAAAGTTGCTCATCTTGATGAGCTAAATTAGACTTCAATATTTTCAACATAGCGTCATAAAAGATCTGATAATCTTCCCGTCAATGTGAAGTTCAAATACACACTGCTTTTATCGAAACACATATAAGCAGCTCGGGCAACATTCTTTTACTAACCACACTATCTAAACTGTTATAATCCTTAACTTTGGATAGTGGCAGTAAGAACCATCAATAGTACAACAATGACATATAGCAATATTACCAATAAAGACAACTCTCAATTTAATCACCACCCTTCACTGCACTACCACAAACAACTACATGAACTGAAAACACACTTTGATAGCTATACAACAACTCCCCGACTACTTTCCTTTCATCCTCAAATAACTACACAAATACATAGGAGCATTAAAATAAACTTTAACATTGCTCCCCCTAAGGATGTGCTACCTAGAGCTGCTTAGTGCAATAGAGGAGTAATCTCCTTCTGTCCAAGGAGACATGATTTCCTCTCTTCTTTATTTCTTCAGTCTTTCTTGAACTTATGCTGAAGGTTTTCACCTGCATCCCCATTTTGAACCTTTTTGTGAACCTGAACATTTCTCTTGGGTGGTTGTCTCTTGTACATCCTTGATGGATGGTTCTTTTCCTTTCTTTGATGCACATGATTTCTTCCCTGTCTGTGTTGCATTCTTTGCGTCTGATGAAATCTACTGTCTTACCTTAGATTTGGACAAGACCTTGCTATGTGCCCATGACCATTACATTTAAACCATTGCACATGATGTTCAACCAGAATAACAGATGTATTTCTACTAGCATAACTCTTTGATCTATTATTCTGTCCACAATAAATTTCCTTGTGACCATAATGGTTGCATCTAAAAAAATTGCCATTAAAAGCATTATTATGAATAAAGTGAGAGTTATAGAACCTATTTTGTTGTGATTGCTTTGCTGTAGATCTCCTTTGAGATTTTCTTCCTTTTGAGGATTCAGCTTCAGGATTTTCTTGCTTTGATCCTTCAGCAGTGGACTTCTTCTTCTCTGTAGATTTATAAGATGAAGGTTGTTCAACTTCATATCCAAGACCAAGCTTGCTCATGGGGCTTCTTTGTTGCCTTATCATTTTATCTAGTAGGTCTGTGCTCTTCTCAAATTTAAGATTTGTATTGGCCTCTTCTAGCTGTTTCCTCAATAACATAATCTCCTCTTCTTGTTTGCAACAAACAATCTCTTTCTCATTGATCTGTGACTTCAAGGCTTCTTCTAATTTCTTGGCTTTGTGAATTTGTAAGAAGAGATCTTCAATATCACCCTCATATTCTTCCAACTCCTTGGACAGTATTTTGTTCTTTTTCCTTTCTAAACCCAACTCTTCAAGTGCAGATATCAACTCACCTTCTAGATCTACTTCAGCCTCAGAATCTTCACCACATACTTCAAAGTTCACTTCTTCTTCCTTTTTTGATTCTACTTCTTCAAATTCCATGAAAATAGCTTCACCTGTTTCCTATTTAGAATCCTCACCGGAGCTGTATTTTGTTGAACTGGCATTCCTAGAGATGAAACTTTTCTTCTTGAAGTTACATTTTCTAAAACTCATTTTCTTCTTCCAGTCACTTCGTTATTGGTGCGATCTTTCATCATTTTTGTCCTTCTCATCAAGTGGACAATTGGTCGCAAAGTTCCCAACGCCTCCACAGCTGAAACATTTAAATGGTTGCTTTCCTCTATATTTTCCTTTTCCAAATTTTATTTTTTGAACAAAGTTTGCTTCCATTTCATCTACTATCTCTTATTCCTCGGATTCTTTCTTTGCTTTTACATTTTTATGTGCTTTAAAAGCAGCTTCTCTATCTGTGAGTTTAGATTTTCCTATCCTCATATCATATGCATTCAAAGAACTATGCATCTCATCCATACTAAAAGAGTTTAGATCCTTAGCTTCTTCTATAGCTAAAACTTTAGAATCAAATATTTTGGGAAGGGGTCTTAATACCTTTTTCATGATGACAGAGTCTCTGATATCCTCACCGAGTCCTTTGATCGTATTAATGATTCCATTAACTCTCAGCATATATGCCTCAATGTTTTCATAATCATTCATCTTTAATGCTTCAAATTGAGCTCGATGTGTCTATAACTTGGCCTCCTTGATCTTATCGTCTCCTTCATGAATACTCAGTTTTTTCCATATTTCTTTTGTCATTTTACAACTCATGATCTTTACTAGTTCACTATCTGCTAGTTCGCACATGATAGCATTCTTTGCTTTAGAGTTATTATCAAATAGTTTCTTACCGACAACATCGGTTGGAGGAGTGGTGGGTATTATGTATCCACTATTTATTGAATCCCAAATGTCATATCCCAGAGCATAAAGATATGTCTGCATCCTGAGTTTCCAAAATGAGTAATTAGTTTCGTCCAACAATGGTGCTTTGTTTGATGAGAAGCCTTCACCACCTGCCATTGCGTACTAATCCAAGATCACCCTAGCTGATCTAGCCTGATAAGGGAAACTGGCTCTGATACCAATTGTTAGTCTCACAATGACACTGAGAGGGGGGTGAATTAGTGTGGCTCTTTAAAACTTAAAACTTCAATTCTTAAAGCCAAAACAATGAAAGCTTAAAACCACATAAAGCAAATACAACAAGAGAGCATCACACAACACAAGATGTAACAAGGTTCACCAGTTTTGGCTACTCCTCAAAAATGACTAGTTGGACTCCCATCCAAATCTAGCCTTTGCAAAGCAACAACTTTACAATCAATTTTACCAACACCAACTGGAAGGAGCACCAACCCCTGATTTATTTGCACCAACAGAAAGGAGCACCAACCTCTAATTTATATGCATCAACAGAAAGGAGCACCAACCCCTAATTTATCTGCACCAACAGAAAGGAGAAGCAACCCCTGATTTATCTGCACCAACAAAAAGGAGCACCAACCCCTAATTTATCTGCACCAACAGAAAGGAGCACCAACCCCTAGTTTATTTGCACCAACAGAAAGGAGCACCAACCCCTAGTTCATGTGCCACTTGTTAGTTGTAATGATTTTTAACTGTAACTACTTTTGTATATATATAGGGTAGGCTTTTCATCAAACACGATGCATGTTACGAATTTGCACATATAACCCTACCATAACTATTCGTCTTCTCGATCATAACTGTTCATATTCTTTTCTATGCATGCATGCATATTCGATTCTATATATACGACTATTTGTTTTTTCCTTCTTCGACTATTCTTAAATTAGCTGCATGATTTTATTTTGTAACATCCCCTGTAACTGCTGCATAACTTCAGTTAATGATCACATATCTTATTTTGGCTGGGTTCTCTTCTTGCTCGCACCAACGTGACCTGTCACGAAATCGTGACACTTCTGCCTCTTTGTTCTCTTCTTGACTTTCGCTCGTGAAAACACAACATGTCGCGATATCGTGACACTTTCACCTCCTTGCTCTTCCTCTCGGCTTCAACCAGCGAAAACACAACATGTCATGATATCGCGACACTTTCGCCTCCTTGCTCTTCCTCTCGGCTTCAACCAGCAAAAACACAACATGTCATGATATTGCGACACTTTTGCCTCCTTGCTACTCTTCTCGGCTTCAACCAATGAAAACACAACATGTCACGATATCGTGACACTTTCACCTTCTTGCTTTCTCTCTCCTCCTTTAGTCGTGAAAATGCGACATGTCATGATATCACGACACTTTTTCTCCTTAGCGCTTTCTCTTGCCTTCGGGTCACGAAAACCCGACATGTCGCGATATCGTGACACTTTTTCTCCTTAGCACTTTCTCTTGCCTTCGAGTCGCAAAAACCCGACATGTCGTGATATCGTGACACTTTTTCTCTCGGACTCTCTCCTGCAATATGTCGTGAAATCACAACACTTTTTCTTTCGGACTCTCTCTCCTGCAACATGTCGTGAAATCACAACACTTTTTCTTTCGGACTCTCTCTCCTGCAACATGTCACGAAATCGTGACACTTTTTCTTTCAGACTCTCTCTCCTGCAACATTTCATGAAATCGTGACACTTTTTCATCCGTACAACCTTCCTTGCAATATGTCGCAAAATCGTGACACTTTTTCGTCCGTACAACCTTCCTTGCAATATGTCGCGAAATCGTGACACTTTTTCTATTTGCCTTTCTCTCTTCCAGCATGTCACGAAATCGCGACAATTTTGCTTGCTTGCGATGTTTCTCCAAACATGTCATGAAATTGTGACAGTTTTGCTTGCTTGTGCTTTCTATTCGAACATGTCGCGAAATCGTGACAGTTTTTCTTGCTTGCGCTTTCTCTTCAAACATGTCGCAAAATCGTGACACTTTTTCTTGCTTGCGCTTTCTCTCCGAACATGTCGCGATATCGCGACACTTTTTCTTCCTTGCATTTTGGACCGCAAAGATGCAACATGTTGTGAAATCGTGACACATTTTTCTCTCTCCTCTTTCTCTTTGTTATGGCCCGCAAAAATGAAACATGTCACGAAATCGCGACACCTTTTTCTCTCTCCTCTTTTTCTTCAAACATGTCGCGTTATTGTGACAGTTTTCTTCCTTGTGATTTTCTTTTGATTTTTAGCATATGGGCCACTTCTATCTTTTGGAAAACCACTGCTCTGAAGAACCTCTTAACTCCTGTCCACTGCATCAACCGATCTGTCTGACTGTGTTGACAACAATTATAATACTGTTTCTGCACCTTGCTCAACACATGTCGTGATATCACGACACTTTTTATCTTTTGGTCGCGACAATGCAACATGTCACGATATCACGACACTTTTTCTCTTTTGGCCATGACAATGCAACATGTCACGATATCGCGACACTTTTTCTCTTTTGGCCGCGACAATGCAACATGTCACGATATCGCGACACTTTTTCTCTTTTGGTCGTGACAATGCAACATGTCGCGATATCGCGACACTTTTTCCCTCCTTGCGGTGTTTCACTTTTTCTTTGATATTTAGCATATGGGCCACTTCGGTCTTCTTGGAAAACATGCAAAAAATGTGGGTCCCCAATTTTGGGGCACGTTGTGGAGCATCCACAACACAACCAAAACCATCCCTATAGGGATGGTTCCTATTAAAGCCAAGATACAGTAAAATTCATCACAACAAATTAGTTATAGAGGTGAGTAAGATATTATAATGTGTTTTAAGCCTATTTTTTTAATTTACATGGTGGAATTGGTAGCCACCATGAATCTAAGTAGGATGTCCAAATTTTACGGTCACCATAGTATTCTATATTATCCATGCTAGAAGCCACCACACAATTCTTCACATAGTTCACCCCTCTAACCACCATGCCACAACCATTTTAAACCTTTTATGCCACTAAAAGCACCAAGAAAGAGACAAGTATTCAGTATGGCAAGGCCCAAAATTTGAGCCTTGGACATCTATCCCCCTTATGGGGTTTGGTAAATTTAATTGGTCTACACCTCGAACCTTGTTTTAAGCCTATTTTACCTTTTTTTAATGCATTAGTTTAATTTTTATTTGTTTTACCATTTTATAATATTAGGTCCAACTTAGGTGGGCCCAAAAGGTGCTAATAACATTTGACTTGATTGTGTAGGCTTGGATACTCTACCCAACCAATGATGGTACAGAATCCCACTCCCCTCTTAAGGTGGTCAAATAAATCATGAGTGCATGATATTATATTGAAAAGAAATTTGTCACTAGAATACCATCATTGTAGCCCAAGGGAAATTTGTAAAAACATCAAAGTTGTAATATATTTTATTGTAATGAAATGGAATTTTTCCTTGTCCACATTTTGTTTCATCGTATTTTACATAGAAAATTAGCATTCCTAGTCTAATATTTGATTTATCGCATTTACCATAGAAAAATAAAGAAATTTATATTTACATTCCTAGGTTAGCCTTTATTTGTGCATCATGGCTAAAGTCAAAAATGTAGTTTAATCACACATATGAATGTACTTCTAAAATAGATCAAAAATATTGGATTTCATCACCAGCTATCCATTGAGCAATGATATTAGATTTCATCACCAACCATTGATTGGCCCTATAGATAGCCTAGTTACTTACGTATAGTTTCTTGGACTTCATCATTGAGAAACTCACTACACTTGGGATTATCTTAGGGAAGTCTAGGTTAGATCCCTCGCTCATAGGGCTATAGAAATAGTGAGTGTGCAACTATTATTTTTTATTTATCCCACTCGAGGGTGAAGCAAAGGACAACTAGTCCTAAGGAGGTTTAGACAACACTACCTCTTATATCCCTTAACAAGAAAATTTGAGGTCTTTTACCTTTTATATACCTCAAACCATCACCACATTAGATATCCTTCAACTATTTATGTATATTTTCTCTCTCCACCTACTCTTTGATATATCAGGAAGCATGCATAGACAAACCCTTAGCATTAATCAATCCACCTTTTATATATTTTGGGGGTAGTTAACACAAAATGCACCAAACCATTTCAAACAACACATAAAAAAAAATTGACACATAAGAAACACAAAAAAAACAACGTAAATTCATGTCAAAAACCTTCCCTTATATAATTTATTGTGTGCTTGTTTGTTTTCTTAGTTAGGTACTTGTTCAAAAAAAAAAACAAAAAACATAAAAATAAAAGAAACCAAACCTTTTAGTTTCCATCATCACTAACTCTGTATATGCCCCCTTATGGTTATAACCAAAGGGTAAGCTAAAGCACAAGAGCACCATATCATGGATAACTCTAGGACGAACATTCCTCCTTCAATGAACCTACCTATGCATTTTGAGGAAGCAACCTAGCTAGCAATGGAGCTACATCAAAATACTATGAGACTAATCTTCATCAAGGTTATAAATACCTATCTGGTAGCAAAGTATACATTTTGAGTAGAAACTTGTCCATCCCATTAGCAACATTCTTTTATATAGACCTTTGTATGCTTGTATATGAGATAGCTTATATTGGCTTGAGTTCACAATTGGTTAGTCCAACCTTACTCAATATAGAAAATGAACCTCCTTGCACACACTTTGGTCCATGATAGACTTTATCTTACTTATAGTAGTATAGAATTCTATGGGATATTGACTGACCATTAGATGAGTTTGATTTTTGACACTAGGGTGTTTATGTTTTTTGATATTCTTCTAGGATCCAAAAAACCTTATTATGTATGGGTGAAACATATCTTGACTAGCCTCCATTTATTGTAAATATGTCCTAACTATTGATTCATGTCATTAATCATTAGTCATTGTCCATTATTTATATAATTAGAAAATTATCCATTTATATTTTATTTTAATTTTTTATGTCCTCAAGTCATTTTTCCAATGTTCCTTTATCTTGTTCCTTATGTTAGGTTCATGTTTAATTCATTATCCCTACTAATCTACTCATTTTTGTTATTAGCATTGTATTCATTGTGTTCATTGTTTTTTATGTCGTGTTAATGTGTTTCTTGTGACTATTAAAATGCCATTGATTAATTAGGCCATTTTTTTAATTGTGAAATTCATACACTAGCACCCAAAAGTTATTAAAATAACACATGTGAGTTTAAACCATGCAAATAAATAGAGGTACCATCATACACCATATAAGTATATCAAATTCATATCATCTACCATAACATGTTTATCTAATCGCATGCATCCATCTATCATAATAATAAAAAATCCTAAATATATCCATCACATCATCCATCCATACAATTATATCATGCCAACCATCTAACACTCATCATGTTTCTATATCATGAAAGAAAACATACAGTCCATAAAATGAGTCAATGTCCATATATGCATCTATATATCTCAATACAAAACAATGATACATCATCATCCTTAATTCACATAGGAATACATCAAAACTAACCCTAAGGCTACATCATACATCCATATATATGTCATAATACATACATCATGCTCATCTCATCATAACTACTCTACAAAATAATGATCAGTCTACCACACCAAAAACAATACTATTGTTAATCCCTTGGAGTCTCTCCAATCCCCTCCTATCCACCCTATCTATCATTTAGCCCTCTCCCTCTGTGCTTATCATCTTTTCTACTCCAATTCCTCTTACTAAATTGAGAAGTGGTTGGCTATACTACCTATGATGCTACCAAAAATAGAAATTAGGGTATTGATGGTGTGCTCTTATACCTTTGTCAATATTAGGTAACTATGAGTGATGGAACATGTATGAATTCCCTCATCAACCTATCCTTGTACGATTAAACTCTATAATTTTCATGTGATAAAATAGCCATAAATTCCTTCCTACTCTACCATGTCTCCCTCACTCTCTACTGCTAGTGGTTATACCATCAATTACTCAATTTACTACCAAAGTCCATCCCACTTTGCTATCATGGCATTCCTCTCTATCCTAAAATTTTCCTACTCTATTGTCATTGCATAAAGCTACATTTCAATAATATCCTCTCTAGTTCCAATGCTACCTCATACTCTACCAATTAGACCTCCAACCATCATACTTTCTCCCTCGAAATCTTGGCCTCATCGACTACTACATCCAACCTAATGATATCCATTATATCATCCAAATTGGATGCTTATCCACTCCCACACTCTATTATTGGTGTTTCCACACCTAATACCCCTAATAAACCCACTCCATAATCTACTTGATGGAATACTCATTGCATAAGTGGCTCTTCCTCATCCTCTCCTTCCCCTCAAACTCCTCCTCCATAACCCTCCCTCCACACCACTATTGAATGGTCCACCACTTATCATACTCTGGTGTAGTGCCAACATCTTCTATATCTAGAATTACCACAACCTCATCTACATGCTCATCCATTGACCCTCCCTAAGGTGTTGGTCGACCCTCATATTTGGTACTTTAATATATAATAGGTCGATTTTATACTCCCAATATCAGTGCAAAATACCACAATAATCAAGTGAACTAAAAGTACACTTGAGTAGCCTTAAAACCAATCAACCATCTTGCTTGTCACACTCTAAATAGATGGTGCACCTCCTCCTCCCATAAGGGACCACCCATCCATGATCACTAGATAATATATTGCTACCTCAAGATTGACCACTTTTAGAGATAAAACTCAACATGTACCTCATGGGGCCTTATCCTATAGGCCTAAATGTTCATCTACCACCTTAAGGTATATGGGTAATCTTACCCCTATTAAAATATGTGCATCATACAATAATTTTAATGGCCTCTCAATCACCACATTCTCCCATACCTACATCTACACCAATACAACTCATCCCAAGATATTTTCCCTTGCTTAATCCATACAACTCCTTGTATATCTATGCCAAGAATGTTGGTGCCCATTTATACATTGTTGATGCCTCCATCAAGTCTAAAATAATTTCTAATAAGTTCTATGGAAACCATGGACCTGAGGAGTCAGGGAGCACAAAACTCAATATCAACACTATCACCATTTTATTCTCTGATACAATACCCTATTAGATAATAGCTCTCATACAATACCCCACCATTCTTTGTGTCCACCTTATTCCAATATACTTAAAAAATTGGCCCCATCACCATCACCTATTGTGCTACATCCATTGCTATAATTGTGCATCCCTCCATGAGTAATTGGTATATCCTATACACATCCTCTAGTGTTAAAGTAAATTATGTCACCGAGAAATAGAAGGTACCTTTTTCTAGGTCCCAACACTTAACCAATATCAACAAGTATGATCGATCATTGTGTATCATCTCCATCTGAGACACTCACCAAAATCTAATCCTCACCAACCATAACTAGTAATCCTTAGTCAAACCCCTCTTCAACTTGAATAATAGTGGATTGAACCTATGTCATGACTGCACTACCTTCCCCTATCATCATATCATCCATAAATTCCCTTTCTCTATCAACCCCCATCACTCTCTAAAAAAAAAGAAAAAAAATATATAATAGCCTAAAAAGCAAAACATCACATTAAATTTTACCATTCTTATGCTAGCCTAAGCTTCTACAATTTATTTTCTCTAAAAATAGGCCCCAAGGTTTATTTTATTCTAAAAACCATGAAGCAAGAAAGAAAAGAGTAACAATCAACCATCCTACACTGCACTTTCTCCACTAATAGGTCTTGCACCACTATCCACCATCTTATCCCTTTGTGTGTTTAGTCTAGTAGTGCTTGGCATAAAAGTTTTAGGATCACCCATATCTCTCACTCTCTATTATTCCAAATTACACGATGCAAATAAGCTCACACACCCTTTGCATGCTATTTTTATATTGATGTTATCTTTAGCCATATTATACAATTGATGATCATATTGTATGATCAATTATTGGCTTGTACAATCAGAGCCACCAACCATACAACCTTTGGTAAATCCTATGAATTTTATTTCTAACATCATTTCTCACTTTCTCTAGACAATTTTCACTCTATTCTTGCACAACAATATTTGGTCAAGCATTTCAATATTTTGTTCTACTACTTCACCCATAATCTCACCACTTAAGGAGGAATTTATTACCCATAAATGCTATCTTGAACATGTCCAATATCCAAATAATCAATCCTATAATTGTGTTTGTCTAAGAAATTTTCCTAAGACTATCACTAGCCCTCCTTTGTTGGGGTAAAATTATAATTTCTCCTCTTCTTCTTCTCCTCTCAAATAAAACTCTAATCCAATATAAATATACTAGGCTATATACCAATGTTGTATGGCTACTCATACACTCACTTCATCGAGGTGGCAACTTAATTCCACTTATCTAATAAATCAAAGTGACATGAGGCTACATACCTATGGCTAGTCAACTTGCTAAATCAATAGAGCTAAAAAAATATAAAAAGAAAATATTCAATGATATTCATCCCTTCTATAATTAGGGCATATTACATTATTCATGATTTGAGACAATCTTATGTCTCCTCCCTCAACCATCATTGTATCACACTAAAAGCCATGTTCAACCATGACCATCCACTATCAATCCATTCTTGTCATAGGTATCCATCCATACGGTGTCATATGTTTTTGCATTGCATCATGTCTACACACACCATAGTACAAAAAGTGACAAATGTAAACACCTAAATATCATATTATCTATTATGTAGTTTTAATGTTTTATTATTTTACAAAATGCTCCCAAAATCCAATTATTTTGTATTGAAATAATATTTTCCCCATCTTATCCCATTTTTCCCTTTAAGCCACATCCTACACCTAGACCATGATCACCATGGGACCATATCTCTCACCTAGCCTATGTACACACCACCCTAGTCTAACATTTGACCCTAGTCTACCCTATGACCCTAGTCTACCCTATGATCCTACTCTTCCCTATGAATCTACTGTACCTTATCCCACATCCCCCATACTCATTCAATGTATATGTTTTGGGTGAGGACTATCTCCATCCATAAATATTTATGAGGCATGGTGCACCCATTCCAGCTCATCTCCAACTCAACCCCCTTAACCCTTGCAAAAAATATAAAAAATAGCACGCATTTTCATTTCATTTGCAATAATGCGATAGATGCTTAGAGAAAAAATTTCAAAATCGCTCTAGCCTCCACTTGTATGCATTGAGAGAAAGTTCTTGCTCCATTGAAGACTCTATTGGTGGTAGTCTAGCTAGATAATTTTTTTTGTACCACTAGATGCATCCTTTTTTCACTCTAGGATCATCCATAATCAAATATGGTATCCCAAGATCATATACATATTTCTTAATAAAATAATATAGATTCATAGGCTCAAACCATCTCTCACATGTAATCCATTGCATCCACATCTCTCCCAACCTTGCTATCCCTTAAACTTTTCCAAATTTATGCAATACTCAATCATACTTATATAACTCATAAGACCATCCTTTTTCATCAAACAATTAGATCCTCCTCACCTAAGACAACTTCTCACCATCATCTACTCACCTAAATCAACCTCTCCATGGGTGCCAATTAATCCATCGACCCTTAAGTCATCAATAACCTATCGAGCCTATGCTAGAGTACAATGGTTAGAACTAACATTGCCTACCCATTGATAAACCATAAGCTTGTCTACCCTGGGTATACTACCCTCTATCACCATATTTTTGACTACTATATGCACCCATGACCACATACCAAAATTTTACCACTATGATATACCACTAGATATAATGTTTGGTATAACATAGAAAAGAAAGTTATATCCCATGCATACATTGTCTTACAATACTACAAGCTAGCTATAATCACCCCATCCCCAAAGCATAGTCTACCTACTAGTATCTACCATAAAAATACCTATCACAAGAGAGCACAATAACATCATCAAATGATATATGTGCCCTCATTTATATGCATAATTAATGCATTTACCTTTATCCATCCTTGTAAAAATCTTCTACCCATCAAAATCATCTTTCCAATATTTTCATCCTTCCCAAGGTAGATTAAGACTCCCAAATAGGAACCCAAAGGATGAACCAAACATCCTAAAGAATCATCCTCATCTTGTTGGAAGCTTGAAAGTGTTTGTCGATGGAAACCACCTCTCTATCAATATCATCAAGAGTGGATGATCAAACTCTAACTTGGGCATGTGTGCAATATGATCCAACTTGAAATCCACCAACACTCCATAGTCATGATCATTTATACCTCTAGTCATAATTCTATCCATTTCCTTCAATCATCACTCTTAGATCACTAACACCTTCATCAATTTTCATAATACAAATCAAAATATCATCATCATCATTATTAAGACATTTTTTCACTTAGAAAAATTTTCACAAATGGTAAAAATACCACTAGTGAATTCACCACATGTGGAAAAAATACCACTAGAAAATTTACCACTTGTGGTAAAAATTCCACTAGAAAATCCACCACATGTGAAAAAATGTCATTGGAAAATTTGTCACAAGTGATAAAAATACCACTTGTAATTTCACCACATGTGGAAAAAATACCACTGGAAAATTTGTCACAAGTAACAAAAATGGCACTGGTAATTTTACCAGAATTGGAAAATTCACCACAACCACCAAAGAATGCAAAAATTGTTAAATATAAAAATTTGGTCTCATTTTGTGATCGTACCTATAAAACCCTCTCTAGAGCCAATATTGTCCTTGAAACCACATCAACACAATGCAGGAGTCTCTCATTATTTGCCATCAATCTCTAACCTCCTTTGCACAAGCTCTCTCACTTTCTAAATATACAAAGTGAAAATGACCCTTATTTCCTCCCTCTTTCCCTTTTTAACCCATCACACCTGCCCTAACTTGCTTAACCTCCCAACAACTTTTCTCCATTTTATCCAATCTTGCCATCCTATCGAGACTTCTTACCAAATAGAATTTGACAAAAAATCTTGAGGGGCACCCATGGGGTATATGGAACACAAATTTTTAGATACCAAAAAGGTATACATCACCAAATTTGAGGTATACATGAAGCAATAATATTAAACAACCTAAAATAATCACAACCACAATCATTTCTTCAACATAACAGTAGGAATCACAGTGTCAAAATTGGATTCTTGCAACTTATTTTTGACATAATTTCACAAAAATCACATTAAAGTTGGTATAAAATGTAGAAAACCAATTTTGATATGTTATCAAAGCAAAAAATATCAATAGATAGTAAATTAGATAACCCTAACAATTTGGGCATCATCCTTCACCCCTATCAAATTTGTCACTCATTTTCAAAAATGTCAATGGTGAATTTGCAACCCAATGAAATTTTTGCAAAGAGTTGTTTTTTAGCCCTTTGACCAGTCAAATTGATCATTGGTCAAAATTGGAAATCAATATAAAAATTCTAGTGGTGATTTTGATACATAGTGGCAAATTTTCCAAAATGACCAAAATATTTTGGCATGAGCCAAAAACATGTAGATTCGTTCATCCCACTAACTCCTCCAACCTTGCATGCCCTAAAAATGAACTATACCTACAAATTCAAAAAACTCCTAAGAGCATCTCACACCAAATTTTCCCTCTCAATCCCTCCTCCAAAAATCTATAAATGTAGCCCTTGGGGTAAGCATTCCATAAGCAATTGGAGCTAATTACATTCTATCAAAATTTCCATATTCTCTCTCTCATTAGCATTCTCTCATTCTCTCATTTGGAGAATCTTCATCAAGCATTTTGGGGTAATTCAAGCAAGGAAAAGGGGACATTAGAGCAAGAGGATCATGTTGAAATGAGGAGAAGTATGTTCTAGGACTATTTATCCTTTTAGCATTATTATTTATCTATTGTTCTTCTCTTCATTTTAGCATTTTCCTTCTTATTTTGTCCTTGCTAACTTGATTTTTCATTTGGTACTACTAATCCCTTTTATATTGTCTATTTATTATTTCTAAGACTCTTTTGTAAGACCATTTTATGCTAATTTACATTCATTTCTTTTATCTACAAGTAGTTTTTTCTATTTCATATGCATTTTATATTTTGTTATTTCATACTAATCTCATTTCTTTGTTGAATCCATGCATAATAGTCACTAATTTATTTTATTATGCAGGCATTTGTTTCCATATTATCTAACCCATCTTCATTTGTAGGCTTATTCTTTCTGAATATTAGTTTTAATGCTTATTTTCATCTCATTTACAAGTTCATATGCTTACCTCTTTTATTTTATTTCATGCTTACATGTTTCTTATCTTCCATGCACTCTAGATAAGCTCTTCATTTCATGCTTTCTATTTTAAATTAGTATTGCAAACTAGCTATATTTCCTTTAATTTTTTTACATATGCAAGCCCTCTTTGCTCCTTATCTTATATAAGAAAGCATTGAGGCCTTTGTTGTAGTTTCAATCCACAATAGTGGTTCAAAACCTTGTTGCATCATCCTCTTCATCCCTCTTTGCAAATTTTATAAAATTTGGATATCACTCTCTTAATATTTTATAAAATCATAGTCTATAGGTCTTAGGAATCTATTATTTCATATCCTTTCCCTATTTTCATGCCAAATTGATCTAAAAAGCTTTAAATTTTGATCCAAAACTCAGTCTAAATTTGTCATAAAGCAAAATTACCACCACCTATAACCATTGGTAAATTTGACTCTCTTTAAATACATAGATCAAAAAATCCACAGCTTCTCAAAAATACCACTACCAAATTTACCACTGAATGGTAAATTTAAAAGGGATTGCATCCATCCTAAAAAGGCTTAAAATAATACTCAAATCTATTTTAATAAGGGGTTTGATTAGCTAAGAATATAGCCTATTACCTCTCTACATTTAGAAAGAATATCAAATTCAGAAATGCTATTTTTTGGGTCTATTTTTAGAGGTTTTAAAAACTCTGATCAGTGTTAAAAATACCAGTGGAAAATTTGATAGACTATGATAAATTTTATTAGACATTGGTTAAGGTAACTATTGGTGGAAGTTCTTGTGCTCTTAAGATATTTTTCACACTACAAGACTTCCTTGATCCAATTAGAACTGTGGACTTTGGTGGATATACCTCTTTGACTTGGGAAAAGATTATCACAAGACTCTAGATAGACCAAGTAAGGTAAGGAAACCCTTGAGGTGAGCCTATAATATTTCTCATATGCTCATGCTCATCCATATTTGCAAAAATAAAATAAAACTATAGCATAAAAGTTGACCAAGCTTCAAAGTAACTCCCAACTAATACTTAAAGCAACAAGTTGATGCCTTATCCATTGGGCAATTTTAGTAATACTTAAAATATAATGAAGAGATAAGGGGGAGAAGATAAAAACTAATCCAACCACATTCATTCAAATGATGCAAAAAATATTATTAAGCATGCCAGTGAAAGAAGATGCCATTTACATATTCAAAGGATGTAACATGTAAAAAAAACAATAAACAAAACTGCACATATAACTACTAAAATGAGGAAGCATGATTGTATTGATCAATAGACCATTAAAATGGAGTTTTATCAGAACAACCAGG
The DNA here is from genome assembly GCA_028583015.1 of Wollemia nobilis. NCBI lineage: Eukaryota > Viridiplantae > Streptophyta > Pinopsida > Araucariales > Araucariaceae > Wollemia > Wollemia nobilis. The sequence continues at coordinate 8,119,103 of JAQPPZ010003067.1, forward strand.
TCTCACTAAGCAAGTACAAACAATTTATCCATTCATATGATGCAACAAAGAACTACAACTCTTAGTTCATGAAAAAAAGATCCTCCTAGATTCTAGTCTCAGCCACTAGAAATGATCTCAGTAAACTAGGCACATCCTAAGCAAAAACTTGCATAGTAATAGGTAAGAAAAAGGGTGACTAGACAAGACATAGAAAGGAAAATACAACTGATAAAGATGGGTACTTTGGTATACCTCTTGAAAAATTTTACTATGTAAAAACTTGATGATATTTTTATTTTGCAATAACTCTCTTAAATAGCTTGATCAAAAACTACAACTATCTTCATGATGACCCATATTATTAATTATGCTTTTAGTGGTTCTTATTTACAGTGTGGTAGTGGTCTCAGTTGGTCAAAAATACCTATTACATAAAGCCTGATAATAATCATATTTTAAGATTACAATTACTGGAGCTGAATGATGACCTCTCACTGTCTCTTAATTGGATCTTGGAAATGGCCCTTAATGGCCACTATCTCCATTGCCTTCACTTTTTAAATTACTATTTATAGGTAATTTGTCATTTTTGGCCAAAAAGTACCCTATTTTTTATTAAGTCACCAAAAATGCCAAGATAGCCCTCTAAATTAATATAAATTAATGTATCACCCATATTAATCCTTATAGGAAAACTCAACACATACTCATATCTAAGAAATTATTAAATTCCAAATATTATTTCTTCTAGTTAAAAAAAATACTAAATTCCATCTTTGGGGCACTAGATGAAGGAATTTGGGCTTGATAAAATCCTGAAAAATCATATAGGATTCTATAGAAACCTAACCACGACATTTTCCTCCTCTTTATCTATCTCCATGTAAAATTTCAAGCCAATCCAATGATTGGATAAAAAGTTATGCCCTCAAGAAGATAGGCTTCTACATCAATCTTATTTAGGCCAAACATTTACTGACAAAAGACCTTAGGAAAATAAAAATGAAGGCATGATTATGGCGACATAAAATTTTTCATTGATGTGGAGGGTGAGATAGGACTTCAAAAATACCAAAAAAATAGCAATAATTAGAAAGAACCCAAAAATTTATTAAAATAAAACTGACCAGGGGATTATTGCAAATTTTAAAAGGACTCAAAACACAGGACACCCAAAATTCAAAAATTGGGGGTAAAATCAAGTTGTATTTTGAGGATCCAACAATAACCCTAACACTTGGAACCTCCTAAATTACTATAATTTCATTTTTTTCCATTTTGAAAACTATAATTTCTAATGAATTGGCTATATATAATCACATTTATATTAGAAAATAAAGGAACCTTAGAATATATATTTTTCTTCCAAAAAACACTTAGAAAAAAAAAAAAACCATATAGTTTGTACATTCAATTAGCTTTCTTTTTTATATTCCTCTTGTTTCCATTAAAGGCAAATCTTATTTAGCATAGATATAATTGGAAATAAATAGCATATTAGGTTAGCTTTTTTTTCTTGAATTTTGTGTGTTTACACTTAGAATGCATTTTAGGTAATCTTTAATTTAGTTTTGAATAAAATTTTTCTTGTCAAGTCTTGATAAAGAGTTATATTAGTGATCCAAAACCTTAGGTGTTTGTTGAATAAACCCATTAAACACTATATAAGCATAACATCAACACAACACACATAGTCACCTTGTTTTATACATGAGGTAGAGCCTACTCACATTGAATATTCCCACATATTTGGGGCCTCCTTTGGAAATATGCCTTCATGTGGGGAAGTAGGGATTCCCAATGTATTCCCCCCTACACGCATGTGATGTTTTGAATCTACAACTATAATTCTTACTCTAATTTAACTTCTATATCTAGTGTAGCAATTTTGAATCTCTAGGGAAAATATTTATAGTCCTATCCTTCATTTTTATTCTATATTGATTAGATGGACTTGATAAACAAGATATGATTAGGTCTAAGTCACAAATTATTATTTATTTCTTTATTTTTTGATATTGTTCATCTATTTTGAAAACCCTTTATTTAATTTACATTTCTATTGACTATTTCTATCTCTACCAAGATATCTTGTTCATTTATAATATCAAGGTTATTAAGTGTATCTTCATAATTTACTAGGAATTATTTTATCAATGAATATAATCTTATGGACCTATCTCCTAATTGAGTAGTTATTTCCTATATTGCAATAGTAGCATCAACAATTATTTTCTTAGAATAATCAATATGGCCAAGAAAGTATTTTTAACTTCTTTGTAGTATTTACAATTTTGTTCCACATAGTGTTGCACTAAACTTTAAACTTATTTATTCTATTTATTTATGGCATGTCTTTTTTATTAATTTGTTTAATATCCTATGTGATGCTTTCATAGGTGACTTTTGATCCATTTCTCTTTGGTGTTTTTTTCTATAACTCCTCATTTTCTCTTTGAACGACATATCTTCCCTTTCCCAATATATCTTTCTTATCTATCAAGTATTAAAATTAAATCTTCAAAGAAGGAAATTCTACTATTATTATTTTTTTCAAGCTATTGGGTTAAAATTTATCTATGATAGTTTGATTTTCCTCTTATTTGGTCAAAATAAAAACCTTAAACTGAGTGTTTTTTGATGTTAAGTCCTCAATATTTAGCTACTCCATTGCCCACTTATGTGAGAATCTTCAAAATTTTCTATTTGTCTAGTCAATAAATTGGATCATTTCTTCTAGAGTACCATAACATAATCAATTCATATTATAGAGAATGTATAGTATTTAGGCTAGAGTTTTATTTTACATAGTGGAATCATTAGCCACCATGAATTCGGGCAGGCTATCTAGATTTTCCGTCTCATTTTGTTAGATCCAAATTAGCTAGATGCAAATCAGATTTTTTGGGATTAATTTCCAACTAATCTAGATGATCCAAATTAGTTGGATGTAAATCAAATTTTTGGGATTGGTTTCTATATAAATTGGCTAAATTCAAACTAGTTAGAATATTTTTCAACCTCTTTTGGTTGTTATATCCTTTAAATAAATTTGGATGAATTTGTTTCTAACTAAATTGTATTTTAGATATTCTATTCTAGTAGGTTGCTAATTATTTATTTTCTATAACATATTTATAAAATAGAATGCATATTGCACTGTAGAAGGTTGAAGATGATATGTCCAAACATTGAATACAATTTTACTGATCCCTTTCCATTGTCCTATTGTTTGAGCATATTTTAAATTAGTTAAGGGGATGGATATTTATTTTAGATGTAATAATAGAGGGCCTCCTTGTTTGTATAATTAGGAGATATCCATAACCCATTAGAGTAGGATTGGTGTAGTATTTCAATGAGTAACATATATTTATTTTAGTTAGACTTGGGTTTCCTTTATGGATGGGTGTATGCCTTGGCCATGTTTATACATTCCTAGATTGATTAAGTGTGATGGTTGATATGTGATCCCATCAATGAATGAAGTAGAATTTAGAGTGGTGAATGAAATAAAGAGCATAAACCAACATTGCATTAATGATAAAGTAATTATAGCATCAATTAATGGTGAATGACTAACAACCACTACAATGGGTGACTGCATGCAATTTTATCATAGTTCATAAGCTACATCTTGTTTTTTTTCCTATTTTTTCTTTAAATAGAAAAATCCATGTAATATATCAAAGTTTACCTTATCTTTATATATCCCTTTATTTTATGCATATATACTTTAAGCTTTTTGAGCTATCTATATGATTTGTAAGAATCATATCTATGGAAGGATGAACAATCACATCAATATTATGATATAGTTAAGGGCATAGACATTTATTTTAGATGTAATAATAAAGGGCCTTCTTGTTTGTATAAGTAGGAGAGATCCATAGCCCATTAGAGTAGGATTGATGTAGTTTTATTTCAATGAGTAACATATATTTATTTTAGTTAGATTTGGGTTTCCTTTATGGATGGATGTATGCCTTGGCCATGTTTATACATTTATATATTGATAAAATATGATGGTTGATATGTGATCCCATAAATGAATGAAATAAATAGCATAAAACAACATTGGATAAATGATTAAGGAATTTTAACATAAAATAATGGTGAATGACTAACAACCACTACAATGGGTGACTGCATGCCATTTTATCATAGCACATCAGCTACATCTTATTTTTTTCCTATATTTTTCTTTAAATAGGAAAATCCATGTAATATATCAAAATTTACCTTATCTTTCTATATCCCTTTATTTTATGCATATATCCTTTAATATTTTTGAGCTATCTATATGATTCGTAAAAATCATCTCTATGGAAGGATGAGCAATCACATCAAATATCTTCATTTATGATTAAGCAATAATTTCTAAAGGTGCACCTTTTTAATCAAGTGTTATTATTGTATAACTTTCCCACTTGTACTAACGTATATGTTGGGATTTATTACATCATAAGATATGATAAATCATATTAAGGTAAACGCAAAGTGAGTGGTTAGAACCGCTCATGTAGGATTTATGTGTGAGTTATTAGTTAGTTGTTATTTCCATCCTTTAAGGAAATCACATCGTTAGTTTCATTTATCTATATAGGGTAACAAAAATTGTATTTAAAGGTTGTTTATCAATGAAAATAGTAATATATGCATTTTAATTTTCAATATTTGGTATTAGATAAATTTAAATTGAATATGATTTTTATATAATTTCATGATGGGTTGGTGAAGTTGCCTTCCCAACTAATTCTATGGAAAATATACAAAAAATATACCTCAAGTGAAGGTAGGGTGGAGGTTATAGGATGAGTGTTCGATAAGACCTGATATTCTCACAATGACACTGAGAGGGGGGTGAATCAATGTAACTATTTAAAATTTAAATCTGCAACTCTTAATGCTTAAAAATGCAAGTTTAAAAATAGATATAGCAAGCATAACAAAAGAGCATCACACAACACAAGATTTAACGAGGTTCATCAATTTGGCTACTCCTCAAATAATGACTATTTGGACTACAATCCAAATCCAGCCTTTGCAAGGATTCAATCTTTACAAAATAGTTTACCAGCACCAACTGGAAGGAGCACCAAACCCTGATTTATCTGCAACAACAGATAGGAGAACCAACCCCTTATACCAAGCACCAACTTGGATTTCTATCTTGAAAAATATATTGACATAAAAATGCCTTCTCTTTTACAAGACCCTCACTGGTCTATTGCTCATTCAAATCAATCTCATAGAAGCATAAAGAGAATTGTTAGAAACTCAATATCTTTTGTTGCATTCTAAAACCTCTGTGTCAATTTTTTAGAATAAAAATAGGTTTTAGTTCTATAGCTATTTTTCTTACAGCACTCTTACCCAACCACGCTTTTTGGTTTTCAAGAATAAAACACGGTTGCAGTAACCTCACTTACTGCGCCTGTTCGATTCTTTATACTCGGTTCAATCGAATGGCTATTTCGAAAAATGGCTCTATTTTTCCCTCCATTTTTCCATGCATTCTAAGCTCCGTTCAATCTGTCAAACCCTCTCTGACGCGCTCTGTATTTTAGCCGCTTCTTTCTAACTTATTCTGACAGTCTACTCTGCTCATACTGATAGCTTTTTCTGTGCAACTTGATAGCCTTTTTGCGCGTTTCGATGCTCTGTCATTCTTTTCTTTTAACCTCTACGTAACTGCCCTCTCGAAACCTTTACACTTTTTGATGGCACTCTTTTCAATTCTACGTCAAAATTTATTTTCTTCCTGCAACTTCCATGTCTGACACACGCAACCATCGAGAGGATTTCTTGTTTATCGGGATTATCTATAATTCTGCACTTTTGCCAGCCATGCAGCATCACGGCCCTGCAACAACTATTCTTTTATTTAATACGTTGTTTCGTAACTTCCCCTTGTAACTCCAGTTAACTTTTATATGGTTGGCTGCATGAATTTCCTCTATGCTTTCCCTAACACCTCTCACTGTGTAACTGTAGATCTGACTCCAGTTAACTCTTACGTAACTGGCTGCATGATTTTCCTTTGCACTTTTTTGACACCTGTCACTGTGCATGCTTCTTCGGCTTTTATCTGCCAAACTATTACCTATCGCGATATCGTGACATTTCTACCCATTTGACTTTTTCTGGACCGTTGATCGCAAAAACTTGACCTATCATGATATCACGGTGTTTTCTGCCTCCTAGAACTTATATCGGCATGCACTCGTGAAAATAGAACATGTCACGAAATCACGACGCATTTTGCTGCCTCTAGCTCCTTTCTGTCTCCTACCCGCGAAAACGAGACATGTCACGAAATCGTGACCCTTTCGCTGCATCGAGATCTTTGTCGTCACTTGCTCATGAAAACGGGACATGTCGCAAAATCGTGACGCTTTTTGCTTTCCTGCACTCTACTTCGCTTGCACCCGCAAAAATGGAACACGTCACGAAATCGTGACACTTTTTGCTATCGTACACTTTTCTCCGCAAGCCTCAGCGAAATCAGAACATGTCACGAAATCGTGACGCTTTTTTGCCTTAGCGCTATTCTTTGCTTTTTGCCCGCGAAAATGCAACATGTCACGAGATTGCGACATCTTTCGCATCCGTACATTTCTCACTTCATGCACTAGCGAAATCAAGACATGTAGCGAAATCGCTACAACTTTTTGACTTGGCACTTTTTCTTTGTTGCAGCCTCCGAAAAACTAGCATGTAGCGAAATCGCTACAACTTTTTCCCTTTGTACTTTCTCTTTCCTTCGGCCTCCAAAAATCCTACATGTAGCGAAATCGCTACAACTTTGTGCCTTGCGCTTCCAACTTTGCTTCGACCCGTGAAACTTTGACTTGTAGCAAAATCGCTACACTTTTGTTGTCGTACATTCTCTCTCCTCTTCGGGTCACGAAAACCTAACGTGTCGCGATATCGTGACACTTTTTGCCCTAAGCGCTTTTCTTTTGAATCTGTCGTGAAATCGTGACACTTTTCATCCTTGGCGTTGCTTCTCAGAATCTGTCACGAAATCGTGACAGTTTTCATCCTTAGCGCTTCTTCACCAAACTTGTCGCGAAATCGTGACACTTTTCATCCTTGGGGCCTTTACTCCAAACATGTCGTGAAATCACGACAGTTTTTCAACTTTGCTTCTTTCCTTCCAACATGTCGCGAAATCATGACAGTTTTGGCTGCACCTTCTCTCTCCTCGATTTTGTCACGAAATCGTGACATTTTTGGCTCAACCTTCTCTCTCCTCGGTTTTGTCGTGAAATCGTGACATTTTTGGCTGTGCCTTCTCTCCCCTCAGTTTTGTCGTGAAATCACGACATTTTTTGCTGCACCTTCTCTCTCCTTGATTTTGTCATGAAATCGCGACATTTTTGGCTGTGCCTTCTCTCTCCTCAGTTTTGTCGTGAAATCGCGACAGAAAACATGTCGCGATATCGCGACAGTTTTCTTACTTGTCTTTTTCTACAAATTTCTGAATCTGGGCCACTTCTTTCTTCTTGGAAATTCATTGTACTTGTTCTGACTGACCTCTGAACTGCATCAACTGCATCAATTTGTCTGTGTTGACAACAATGACAATACTTTTGCAATGCTTTTGCTGCACCTTGCTCAACAAGAACAAGGCGGAGGACTACAAAATTTTTATTTAAAATGCTAACAAGAAATCATGAAATTGGAGCTAAAGAGGCACATCGACTCTGGCACCAAAAAACATGATATATGATAAAATAATTCGATGAGAGTATATGCACAAATAAAATCATGACCATGATTATAAAGAATGAATATTTGGGAGGATACTACATATTTGGTAGAATGTATTTTAACCTAAGAAAAGCTACATTCAATATCATGGCCATTAATGGAAATTCCACAACACTTCTCAATATAGGTGAGCTCTTCCTTCTTTACAAAAGGACATTGTGTAAATATCTAGATAACATCATGTTCCACATAAATAAGGGATTTATGAACTACTAGTTCTTCATACTCCTTGACTACAAAAATGGTGATAAAGATGTGGTAGCCATCCATTTGAAAGAGGTATAGTTAGAGGATAAAATATTCCTTGTTTTAGATGATAATGTTTTGGCAATGTTGTTACTTGGTATAGGATTGAATTTTTATAAATAGATCATTGAATTTAGATCAACCCATGGTATTTTACAAAGACCAAGATATACATGATGGTAAGTTATAAAAAAATTCATTTTTTTTTGGAAGGAACTAATAAACCATTGCTTGTCAACTATCACATTTAGTGAACACACAATGGTCAATTCTACCTATTATATAAATATCAATCCTTGTTTGAATTATCCTCAAGGCTGTATAAGGTGTAACGGTGAGAGAAACCTCCAAAATTACTAGAATTAATAAAAATATTGAAAATTTTACTAAAGCAATAACCGTCAAAGTTATTAAGTGTAGACTCCAAAATCTAGCCACTTGTCTTAGCTTTCCTACCATTTTTTACCATTATTATATATATTTAAGTAATAATATTTTATATATATTTAATAAATATATATTTATATAAATAAATTATTCCCAACCATCCACGTTTATTTAATCTTAACTATTCATTTACCTCAATCCATGCCACACCCTAAATTTAATATCCACCCTTAGATATGCTTTAATATTAGCCACACGATTAGTGTCATTGAAACCCTAGGTTGGATTATAAATAGGAGTCATCTTGATGGGTCAACCCCTAAGTGATTAAATTCCCTAAGTCCCCTGATGTTCCCTGAGCTTTCAAAGTACCTTAGAGTTCCAACCCAACCTTTTTACCCTGACCCCATTTCATCCATCATATTCCCTATTCCCTGGCTCATCACCACCACCATCGCATCCCTCGCCTTCATCTGATTTGCTTTTACATAATTGATCTAACTTCCTAAGCATACTACAACTCTTTGTCATAGTCTTGAGCATACTGCTACTCTCCACCATAGTCTCAAGCATCCTTCTACTCTATGCCATAGTCCTGAGTGCCCTACTACTCTCTACCACATTCTCGAGCATCTTACTACTCTCTGCCATAATCTCAAGTATCCTACTGCTCTCTGTTACATTCTCGAGCACCTTGCTACTCTATACAAATATCTTGAGTGCCATACTATGTTTTATATCCCTATTATTATGAGAAGAAAGATCCTTTAGTGTATCTATGGCACACACTCACCATTGACCTATAAAAAATACAACCATCAATAGACAATAGGCAAGGAGCAAGGTAATCTATTTCATTTTGTCATATTTTTATATTGTTTAATTCTATTCATATTTCATCCTATTATAGCTAGGGTTTTAGTTATGATTTCTCAAGGCTCACACAGTGGAGCCCTCATTATTATTACTAACTCTCTAGTGTTTCTTTGTGTGCATATTGAAAAATATATCAGAAGCATTGGACAACTGATTAAGCTGGAGTGGCCCAACATTGGATACACAAAAGCCAACTCACACCTATTGGTAGCAGAGATGCAACTAAAGACACCACCATTTATTGTGGCTAGGGTTTTAGATAACCCTAGAAATATTTATAAAAATCATATCAAATAGAATTATTGAATCTATTATTGTAACAACAAAGTTTCTAGGCTCACCCATTTAATATAAATCTCATTTATTGTGCAATATCTAGTTTATTTGAATTCTATTTTATTTAGCATTATTTTGTGTTGCATTTTTAACTCTACAAATGGTGATCATGGTGGGACACCCTAAGGGTTTCATTTTTTTATTTATATTGAATTCTAAATTGCTGTTTGTTGTCTTATTTTGCAGATTTTCAAGAGTACAAATCATGTATTTTTTTCCTATTAGGGTTTTTGAGGAGTTGTAAAACATTGTAGGAGATGCACGAATGCACTGCAACACTTGAGAATCATCCAAAAACACCTGGAGGTATTCCAGAAGTTCCCTGAGGCATATCATAAGTGCCAAGCTATGTTTTATAGTGGTTTGGAGAATATACATAGGTTGTCTAGTAAGTCCACTGTCTAAAATCCAAGTTTTTTATTTTACATATTTTGGGTTCTTTGATGTATTTTTTAGATTTCAAGCATAAAATGAGCAATCATTAAGTAATATATAAAAGAAATCATCTTAGTTTGCATTTTAGGTTTCTTTTTGTATCCATTCACACATTCTAGTTAGGGTTTCTATTTTTTTTATATATTCACAAATATAAAATGTTGCATTTTGTTTGCATCTGAATTGTGAATCCACATAAATTAAAGCTACATATTAGGGTTAGAAGTACCTTATTTTGTATAAGTAGGAACATAATTAGGGTGCCAAGAGTAATCATACCATTGGGTGATTCGATGCAGAGGGGTGAATGAACCCTTCAATTGTCTTTGATAGGTGGTCTTAAGAAATGTACTTCACACCCTTTGGAGAAATTGGCATTCTCTTGTTGGATTTTGATTTAGATTTATGAAATTAGTTTCTCCTAAAATTATTTTTCCACATTAATAAATAGAAACTTTAAAAGGAATAATTAACACATAAAATGTTTCACTTCAAATAGTAGTGGTTAGATTTCATCACCATCCATTGCTTGATATTTGGTGATAGTGGTATTCATCTCCATCCACTAATATATGCCTATAGAAACCATAGGATACACTTGAGCAAATTTGTTGGATTTCATCACCAGCAAGAATCTTGTTGCCCTATATTTATCATAGTTTTTATCTTTATTTCATTAAGCAATATTAGAACATAAAAATACACAAGACTAACACCTAAAATGAACACATTAAAAAGGATATAATCAATGAATAAGGTAAGCCACACTAGTTGAAACTTAGCATTGGTTGTTTGTTTCCTTTTTGTTCCTTATAGATTTTTAATTTTGTGTTACATTTGCTAGTTTAATCTATATTTTGATTTATTTTCTTATGGTATTAACTATAAATCAAAATAAATATATAAGTCAAGATAACTTAATGGAACCTTCATAAACCTTCCCCACAAATTCTATGGTATATTTCTTGAATATGACACAAGAATATTTATATGCAGGTCCCTCACATTCCTTACCATCCACAGCCTTCCATATGGACATGCCCAAAGAGAAGTCAATACCCCCTAACATATACCATCACATTACCCATATATACATGGTAAGAGTAGAAGATCTCATGAATTCTTCTAGTTATATCTTAGATTCTATTCCAAATTCATCTAGATAGGATTCTACTTTACAATAAGAGCCTATTTATTCCTAGCCCCCATCCACATTTATCCAAGTGTATACCAATCCTCTTTTGAGGAATCAATTGCATCATCCTACCATATGTATATTCCCTAACCTTCATGTGCTCATATAACCTCATATACCTACACTTATACCAACCCCTTGTATGAAGCACATGTAAATGTTGCTTCACAAGTTTCAGCCTCACAAGTTGCCATACCTAGTGTAACTTATCCCCAAGACACATACTCCATACCATATACCTCCATGCCCTTAACATCTAATAGAGATATTAGTGAATCATAGGAACACCTAAACAAATTTCTTAGATAGCATCAAAATGCTCAACATTAAGTAAAAGCAAATCCTCAGCCTTCACATAACTCTACTCAAATTATCCTTGTTAACCAAAGTCCATCATGGGCACCACAATATTATGTGGTTTATATCCCTATTCTCCCACCAATACATACTACTACAAATACTATTACCATTGGCCAACCTAGCCATAACCTCCATCTATAAACCTCATTCTATAATTCCCCATATTTTCATCAACAATATCCTATTCTTCAATTTCCAATAAATTTGCCTGGCCACCATTATCAATCTCATCATCACTTAGTCACCACACAAAATTTATCCATGTCACCACAAAATCATAAGGTAATTCAAGGCTTCCACATTCTTGAGGAAGACCCTCTAATTAAGGCCATGCAGAAATAGATAGATCAATTGATTTAATATACCCTTGGTTTTTCAAACTAGAAACCAACCTTACGCCAATTGATCAATAAACCAATTTATCCTTGAGTACCATCACCACTATATTTGAAAAAAATTATGGTACCTAAGTTTAAAAAAAATTAAGGGAACTGAGGATCCCAAAGAACATGTGTGCACTTATGTACATGCCTTCCTTAGAATTCAAAATGATAATACTCTCATGCTTCAAAATTTTCCTCAAAAATTAGGAGGGGATGACATAGAATGGTACAATAAATTGACAAGCCATAGTATATATATTTTTTAGAAATTTATTGATCAATTCTTTGATCATTTCATCCTAAATGTTAAAAATAAGATCTTATTGTCTAATATCTATGCTTTCAGGTAACATGATGATGAATATATCTATCATTTTGGAAACTATTGGAGGGTTGTCATCAGTAAATTTCCATTCACCCTACCAATGGATAAGCTAATTAAATCATTCACCAAGAGTTTCTTAAAAAATATCTCTTGGATACTTCAACTATGAAATTATAAATTATTTGAAGAAAATTTAGCTCAGGCTAGTGTTATTGAGGATATCAAAATCCAAGAAGGTATACCTAATCCTAAAAAGAAAGAATGATAAAATAAGGGCCAATACAAAAGCAAATATTTTGGCCAACAAAAATTAACACAGGCTGCCCTAGCCACCTAATCCAAAAAATTTCATAAAGTGGTCATGATCCAACTGGTAATGGCTCAACAACAACCTGTGCAACAAACATCGTAAAATTTTTTATATCATGCAGTCCCATAGATAACACAAGCTCCAACAATGCAAAACACAATGCCAACTATGGAAAACCATCCCTAATGATAGTTTGTTTGATAAAATCACCAATACACCCCTTTAGCTGAGTCATATACTTCCCTTTTTAGAAGGTTGTATGAGATAAATAAACTTGCTTTGCCCAACATTAGATAGGATGATCTTGCCAAATGTGGGAAACATTATCGGGAAAATATATTTTGTCCTTGTCATAGGCAAAAAAAGCATGACATTAACAACTACCAAGTGTTTAAAGATATAGTATAAGATCCCATTGACTTGTGGGTGATCAAGCTTGATAATCCTATCACTCAACAAAACCAAAACCTTGTTATATTTCAAATACCACTTCCTCGTCACAAGGAGGTGCAACTAAATGTAGTGGGGCTAACACCAAAACTCCTAATAAAGTCAATCATGTATAATAATACCAAGGATTTTTAGGTTCCATCCATGTGGTCACTAGAGGTCAAAGGAACAACCAACAAAGGCAACCACCTCAAGCAAGTATGTAACAACCTTCTATATTGCCACCCATCCAATTTTCCCCCAATCCTTCATCATCCATCCATATCCATAGTCAATTGAACCCTCCAAATCCATCCATCAATCATCCATCCCTACTAGTCATCTCCTTGAGTAGCTGGTTAACAAGTATGAAAATAGCTTCTGCTAATTTGTCAATCTATGAGTTTATCCAACAATATCGCCCACATCGAGAGCTATTAATGGACATTTTTAAATCCATCGAATTATAATCACAAGATCCTAATGCCTTCAAAAATTTTGTGGGGAGCATCCAAGCATGCATGGAGCCTTCCATAACATTATATGAATTTAATATTAAGCCAATATCATCAGAATATTTAGACACTCCCTTGCATATCATGGTTGTAATTTATAAGAAGCCTTTTTAAAAGAGTTCTAATTGACACTGGTTCCTCTATTAACATCATTACCACATTCGCTCTCCATAATTTTAACCTTCCTCCATATCACTTCACCAAGTCATGATTCACCCTCAAAGCATTTAATGATGCTTTGTGTTCCACAGTTGGCACTATTGTTTTGCCCATTAAATTAAAGGTTAAAAGGTTACACACAATGTTTCACATATTTGAAGGATCCATGGTGTACAATGCACTCCTTGGAAGAACTTGGATGAGGGAAATGAGATGTGTCCCTTCAATACTACATCAATGTTTGAAATATATTCATGAGGGACAAGTACTTACATACCGGTGGACGTCAAGCCATTTAAGTATTGTAATTTTATCTCAAATCCTAATGAGTCCATGCTTCCTTCACCATCATCCAATCTATTTGACACTTCACCAATATCTTCATCAAAGGATCCCATTCCTGAGGAGTTCCCTATCACCAATCATCATCAAGATTCCATACCCTCATCATTTTTATCATTGACTACATGCACATATGGTCATGGTCATAGAGCCTTTAAGGATACCATTCACAACCCAAAAATCATCCTCAATAGGATTATTGTCTTTGCGAAAGAAAACCTTAGCACCTTAGTGGATGAGAACCACTCAATTCTTCCCCATGAAAAATAATTAGCTCGGGCCTTAGGTATTGAGGACAAACCTTCCATTCATTTGCCCAATCCCAAAAATGAGAATTCTTGGGAGCCACCCCCCCAAAGTTGGTTTAAACTAAATTTTGATGGTGCAGCCAAGGAGAACCCGAGAAGAGCTAGAGCTGGAGGAATAATCAGGGATCATCAAGGAAATATGGTCAAGGCATTTGCTAAACCATTGGGAATCAAAAATAATAATGAAGCAAAAGCTAGAGCCCTTTGGAGAGGGTTGCAAGTAGCCCAAGCAACTCAAGGTAACTTGATGATTGAAGGTGATTCTATGAACATCATCAACCTGTTAACCAATGGCAAAAAACCTCCATGGAGAATCGAGGGAGTCATCCATGAAGTGAGGATCCTCTTTGCAGAAATACAGAACAAGAGGGCTCGTCACATGTACCGTGAGGCCAACAGGTCAGCTAAAAAATTAGCCAACATAGGTGTTGATATTGGTAGTTTGGTGACATGGACACAAGGTGTGCCACGTGAAGTGGAAAACATTATTAGTCATGAAAAGAAACCTACCCATTAAGGAGAAATATGAATGGGTGTTCTTTCCCCATGGAGCTGGTAATAACTATGGGGTTTCCCTCTAAATCATACCAAATTGGAAATGAAGGTAACAGGGTGTAAGCCTTGGAATATTCTGACAGAGAATAGGAAATTGGCAAGCAACAGGTTTCACTAGTGCAAAGTTCCAAACTTCAATTCTCTGTCAATGTAAGTAATGTTTACAGTTTTATTTAGGTATGGTTGTGCCTTGTTAGTAAGGTGTTGTAGGGGATTCAACACAAGTTTTGGTAAGAAAGTTTCAAGGATGACTAGGATCTACAATCTCAACAGAAGGCTGGATATTGTAATAGGTTTTGGGTTAACCTGCAAAACTCGGTAATTAATGAAGACTTTTATTTACCAAAAAAAAAAATCATTCCACATCATCAATTTCATTGCCATCCACGTCATCATAACTATCCATTCAACAACCTTCCCAATCCAATCCATCATCATCACCTAGTTTTAAAAAAATAAAATTAACTAATTATGAGACATATCCATTTCCACCATTCTCCAATCCATCATCTTATCATAATCCTTCCATGTCATCCCAAGTTGAGGTGCACCTTAATAATCCTGGTATTGATGAATACGTGGTCCAAAATATCACCATAACACCTCTAAGCATTCCTACGATTAAGGATTCTGGTCACCCATGTGACCCACCTTTAGCCATAGGAGCAGTATATAACATGGGTTCATCTCTAAATAGCATAAATTTTATATATGGGGGGATTTATTCTTCATCAAGTCTAGTTACCATTGAAGAACCCAAAGAACCAATACTTACCAACATTCCAAACATGATAGGATTTCCATCTCGATATTTCTACATAGTTAATTGGTAATGTCATGGCCTATGATTGCATGAACAAGGAGTGCATCAACCTATCAATGTTCCATATCAAGAGGTGCATGACTATTCAGGTCTAGGTTACCACCCACTTTCCACCACCTCTTCTTTTGAACAAGCCTTCCAAAGGCTTAATCTCAATTTAGGAGAAGAAGCCCTCCATCCCGATAATTCTAATAATGAAATATATGAAGAATTCAAACTTATGTCAATAATTTTAGATGAATCTAAAGAAGAATTAGAGCCCATCAATCCCTATTCTGAACAAGATGACTTTCATCTCAACATGTTCTCCATCCATGAGCTCATATTTTGCTTGCTTCTTCCATAAGAGTGAGTCACACCGACCGGTGAACCACCACCTCCATTCCATTAAGCCATTTCATAAGATAAACTTGTAACATATGTACATAACACAAAAACAATGATTTTCACCACTACAAAAAAAAAAAAAATTAACAAAAATATTTTATTTCTTGGTATTGCATATATACATATCATTTAGAGAAATACATTTATTTGTGTTGCTTGTTTTTTTTAACTTAAACAAAACCCTAAGCATCGAATCTTAAATTCCTTCCATTCCATCTAACCTTATCCACCTTTCCCCATAAATCAACATGAATCCTATTGATTTATTCACCCCACTCCATAATCCATATGATCCGACTAAGCCAATTCTAATTGACATAAATGTCATCAATATGGATTGGATTTTCTCACCTCCATCCTTTGCTAAATTTATCTTGTGCAAGAAATTGTTAAAGGCTTCCACCAACTACATTTCTCCATCCCCTCTGCTTTCACCTTCACCTTCACCTTTGGATCCTAATGTTTTCTAGGTAGAAATAGAAGAGTTTGATGAAATATTAGATGAAATTCATATTATACCTATGCCAAATCAAATTGAGGAAGGTTACCACATATATATTGAAGATACTATCAATGTGAACCTTAGTTCAGACAAATATAATCCCCAAATTTTCAAACTTGGAAAATTTTTATCACCTGATGAACAAGAGCAATTAATTTCTCTCCTCAAGAGGAAAAATGGTATATTTGCATGGTCCTATAAGGACATGCTTGGTCTAGATCCTATTTTAGTTATCTATAATCTCACCTTACATCCTGATGCTAATTCGGTAAAACAAAAAATTAGGAGAATGCATCCTACCGTGGACCTCTTGGTACAAATAAAGCTTCAAAAACTTTTAGATGTGAACTTTATTGTTCCTATTGACTATCCTAAGTGGATCTCAAACATGGTACCTATTCATAAGACTAACGGGGTGATACACATGTGCACTAACTTTTAATATCTTAACAAAGCATATCCTAAGGACGATATCCCTCTCCCAAACATTGATACTCTTGTTGATACCTACGTTGGATATGAAATACTTTATCTCATGGATGGTTTTTCAAGATACAACCAAATCTGAATAAATCCTAATGAACAACACAAAACAACATTTACTACACATTTTGGAACTTTTAGTTATAGGTGATGCCCTTTGGCCTCAAAAATACAGGTGCTATTTATCAACATGCCATGACATACATTTTCCATGAATTCATGCATAATATTATCAAAGACTATGTGGATGATATCTTAGCTAAATCTAAAACTTGACAAGAATATATTGGTGTACTGGAGAAAGTTTTTGACTAACTCCCATAGCATAATGTAAGGGTGAATCCAAAGAAATGTGTCTTTGGTGTTACCTCGGGAAAACTTATAGGATTTATTATCTCCAAAAGAGGCATTGAGGTGGACCCTAACAAGGTCAAGGCTATCTTGGAGATGCCTCATCTAACTAATTTAAAGGAATTGCAAAGTTTACAAGGAAATATCCAATCAATCCATCATTTAATTGCATAAATTTTTGATAAATGTAGGCCATTCAATCATCTATTACAAAAGGGAGTGCCATTATCTTGGACAAAAGAATGTCAAAAATCCTTCGATAACATTAAGCAATACCTAACTTCTCTACTAGTCTTAGCTCCTCCTCATTTAGGGGTTCCATTTTATCTTTATATCTCAGCAACAAACTTTGCATTAGGGATAATGATTGCACAAAAGAATGAATAACATAGAGAGCAAGTTTTCTACTACATTAGTCGAACATTGGTAAGCTATGAAACTAACACTTATGTAGAAAAACTATGCTTAGCAATTGTTTTTGCCACTAATAAACTTCAACATTACATGCTTATCCACACAACTTATATCATAGCTAGAGAATATCCTCTACGTTATATGATATACCACACTTACAATAATACCCGCACCACTAAATGGATAATGCTTCTTATTGATTTCAACTTAGAATTCATTGCCAAAAATCCATTAAATATCAGATAATAGCCAGTTAACTTGTAGAAGATCAACTACCTAGTGATCATCCTTTGATTATTGAGCTCCCAAATGATCTGTTATTTGCTATCACTGAACAAGAAGAAGATGTCATTAGAGAGGAAGATGTTGATATCACATTATTATTTTATGACTCTAAGTGTGAAAAAGGTCAAGGTGCTAGAGTTGTAATCAGGGTTATGCATAAGGGGTTGGAATCAAAATATACTTGTAAAACAATGGTGAATCCTAATTGAAATCAAGGTGAATCATGGTGAATCCTAAGCAAATAAAACCAATCATCTTCACACCAAAATTTGGGGTATTTGAATCCCTAAAATGTAAATTCATATTTGGTGTACATTTTTACCTATTAAATTATCTTATAACTTCATAAAACTACCACCATTAGATTAGGCTCGAAAATAGATTTCCAATGAGTACAAATATGCCTATGTTTGGATATATATTGTGGTGAATTAACCCTAAGAAAACATTGGTCCTGAAAACTTTTAGGCGAATGGGCCGATGACGAGGTTCCTCATATTTGCCAATTTCCAATTTTAAAAAACCTAATATTCACCCAATTTTTGAATATTTGCCACTATGCATAACCTTGATTGTAATTCATACATCCCAGGGGGTGCCTATCCCCTTATCATTCAAACTCGACTTCCAATCCATAAATAACACTACAGGGCATGAATCCATAATATTAGGTCTTCAATCAACTATAGCTATGAGCATTAATTATATTAGAATATTTGGTGATTCTTAACTTGTCATCAAGCAAATCAATGGAGAATACCAATGCAAAGAACCTACCATTAAGCTTTATCATGAAGTACCAATGAAATTTATCTCTAAGTTTAATTAGTATGAAATAAATAGCTTCCTATGTTCGACTAATATTTTACAAATGCAATGGCCTCCCTTGGATCATTTATTCCAAAATATTTTCTTTGGAGAGATACAACCCCTTATTATTTCAATAGTCTCTAAATATGTAATTACCCATTCTAAGTCAAAATATTGAAAGGATGTTTGATTTATCCAATAAGATTCATATGAGCCTTAGTCGAGCCAAATAGTAGCCTTCCTGAAGTTTGGAACACTTTCATATTGCATGTCTTAGACTACCAAGTGCACTTTCAAGAAAAATTCAACCTATTTCATTATTTTGGGGGACATGTTGTACATACATGGTTATGATGAAGTTCTTCTTCTTTATCTCAAGGCTAGTGAGGCTCAAAAAGCCATAGCTAAAGCCCATGATGGTACTTGTGGTGTTAATTTTAGTGGAATGACCATTGCAAAGAATATTTTATGTATGGGTTATTATTGGCCCATAATGGAACATGATTTTTGAACCTATATTAAACATTGAAAAAAGTGTTGAGAAAATGCTAATTTAACTCATATACCATCACAAGCTTTGCAACCCATTCAAAGCCTTTGGCCCTTTTCATAGTGGGGCCTAGATCTCATTGGAAAAATTTCATTGCCTTCTTTGGGACAACATACATTCATTATCACAACCATTGAATACTTCACAAAGTGGGTTGAGGCAATTCCTATAACCAGTATGAAAGGACCTAGAATTGTGGAGTTTATACTCCATATAATTTTTCATTTTGGTATCCCCTCAAAAATCATTTTAGACAATGGTAAGTCTTTCAAGAATAAGGATGTTCAATCACTTTGTGAGAAATATAATATCCAACATAGTTTATTGACTCCTTATTACCCACAAGCAAATGGACAATCCGAGGTTTCCAACAAGACATTAATTACTATTCTAAAGAAACTTGTCAAAGAAAATCATAGATATTGGAATACATAAATTCCCTTGGCATTATGGGCTTATCAAACAAGCATCCTCATGCCTATAGGGGCAACACCATTTTCATTGGTCTATGGAGTTGAAGCAATCATGCCTCTTGATCTTGATATCCCTTGCAAATTTCTTTGTAGGAATTCATATATGATGACACAGTTAGACAAGCACGTCTTGACCAACTCACACTTCTTTATGAGAGGTGAGTCAATGCTCTAAAGCATTTATGACTTTATTAGGGCCACCTCAAATGTGCTTACAATGCCAAAGTCCATCTACATGAATTCCAAATAAGAGATCTTATTCTTCAAGAGAACCAACAAAATATAAATGCATTACCACATATTCGTGATAAATTTGTGGCTAATTGGTTAGGTCCATAAATTATTACACAGAGTGGGTAATGGTACTTATAGGATTACCAATATAGAGGGAGAGGAAGAACTTGCACCACTTAATGTTATACACTTGACAACATTTTATGCATGATTTGATTACTATATATGTATATATATACATGGTTAATACACAAAAAAAATTGCATACACTTCATTCATAACATTGCATTTTCACAAACAATACATTCACTCACATTTCATATTGCATTTCACAAAATTGCATGTCATACATTACATTCACATCCACATTTCATATTCCATATTAGGGATCATTTATCCAGTTTAGGGTCTTCATTGGTCAAATAAAATCATGTTGCCTTAATCGGGGTCACCTCACAAAGTCATCCACACAATTTCATTAATTCATTATGCCATTCACAAACACCACATTTTTACAAAAGTTCTAGGTATTTTCAGTCACTCAACGACTCCTAGTGTTTTAAGCAATCTCTAAAATATATGTCAAGTTCTTTTTAGGACCATTGCATATATAAACTAAGAAAATCTTGAGTTTTGGGAATTGACTCAAAAAAATTCTTGAACCAGGTACAATTTCACATATTAAAAACATCTTGTGTCAAAGAGGGATAACACCATACTTATGAACCTTGAAGTGAAAAGGATCATCCTTAATAACCCCATCATGCAACATAGTCCATAAGAATAGTGGTTTGCACCACTATCACAGTTTCTTCAAATTCAAGAGATAGAATAGTAAGGATAGGGTACAATTATCATCATACTTAGGTTGAGAATATGATTCCCCAAAGCTCTAAATATTTTACATCACACACCATTGATCATTGGGTTGTAAGGATTGTACTACATTTCTAGTCATACAATTAGGTAGTCATCCCTAAAATTTAAGAGATCAAAAACACAAATCATGGAGTATGGATTTAGCCTCCATCGGAGCTATAGATGCTTGACTGGCAGTGGAGTATGCTTACATGTGGTGACACGTCTCTTCTAAGGAGACCTCTAACCACACATAAGGACAAGCTAGCTTCTTGGTTTCATCCATAATAGGTTTATCCAATTTACTCAAGATGAGTTAATGAACTCACTTGCACACACATTGGTTCTTGATTGCCTTGAGTCATTACCATGCTCTTGATTTGATAAATAAATTCATTGCACACACATTTGATCCTAGAGGGATTAGGTAGTGTTAGTGAGTTTGTTTGATACACAAGTATGTATAAGTCTCCAAAAAATAGTTAGTTTTCCATATCAACATACATACCTTCTTCCATATCAACATCGATATCTTCTTCCATATCAACATCGATATCTTCTTCCATGTCAACATCCATGTCCTTTCATGAGCCATTATCCACCATATACCACTAAGTTTGGTGCCTTTGATTAAACAACAATACTAAACATGGCCAACACAATGATCTAAACAATAAATGATCATTAGCATTCCATTTTGCATTAATCATCCATATATGTCATCTTGCATTAATCATCCATACATGCCACATTGCATTAATCATCCATAACATAGCATATGCATTCATCATCAATAGAAAACATGCATAACACAAAAGCATTCACAAACACATATAACACAAAAGGTAAAATCCATGTATATATATATATATATACACACACACACACACACACACACACACACACACACACACACACACACACACCATATATATATATATATATATATATATATATATATATATATGTACTAGCTAGGCATTAGCTAGTGCTTAGATGCACTTTTTGTATATGAACCTTGGTGCTCTATTGTATCTAGCCTTTGGGCACTCATTGTACATGCGATATTTATACATACATACAAACATATATATATATATATATATATATATATATGTGTTTGTATGTATGTATAAATATCGCATGTACAATGAGTGCCCAAAGGCTACATACAATAGAGCACCAAGGTTCATATACAAAAAGTGCATCTAAGCACTAGCTAATGCCTATGAGTGGACCCCTATGACCTTATAGGAGTCCTAAACCTATAAATCTATCTAGACTCAGTTGGCCTAGTTGACTGCATCATAGATAAAGATGAAGGATCTGGCAACATGATATGATTAGCCATACATTAATCTTCAAACAATGCACATATGCCACACTCATTTAAAGTCACCATAAGTCCAGCCCTTGTTGATATTCCTTGCATAGAAGCTCTACCTGAAGCCTCATGATCATCTCTCAATCATCCCCACTAGCTCCTCTCATCACCCGCTCCACCTACATATGATCTATAGTCACATCTTGTGCACTAAGCTTCACCCATACCTATGCTACAGCCTCATCATGATACTACACCAAAGCCTCCCAATCCACTCATAGCTACTTCATCTTAGTCCATAGCCTCACTACCTATGATATCTCTCCCATATCATCATCCTCCTGCTCACCCTCCCCTCCACTAACCATAGGAGTCTACTATCCTGTACCTCTCAAATTATTCCTTCGACTGCTAACTCAGAGGGGTCTCGGTCACTTTGGTGTCTCATCAGACTCACCAACATCATCCTCATCATTAGCCACCACCTTAGGTACCCATACTTGTTGGGCACTAAAACACACCAGATATTCCAAGGTCATCCCTACATCATCCACAAAAGGAACCTCTATTTCCTTGCAATACTCAATCACCTCCCTCTATGGCTTCATACATGGAATCCCCACCTCCTCTCAGTGCCTCCTATAAATCATTGGCTCATCTGATACTCCTTTATAAAAGCAAAATTTCCACAATACCCATAAGAACTTGAAGTAATCTACCTCACTCTACCTCTTCCTAACTATCCACCTTTATTGTCTCACCCATTGAAATTGCTCCCTATCCCCAGTTCATGTGGTTCCCCACCAAGGTCTGCACATCACTTGGGTGGATGTTAGTCTAGCCCACATATATTGGTACCACTGGCTCGATCACATCACACAACTCAGTTGTACCTCCTCCACCATCACCCATATCCTACCATAGGGTTGCACACCATCCCACTCACTGCAAGGTAGAACCTTCGATTGTGATACACTAAAGTGCTATGATATCCAAAAATGGATAAGAAATTTGCTTCTTAGGCCCTTCCTCTTCTACCATGTCACCTCATATAACTCCTGGTACACTTGTGCTAACAAATTAGAGGCCCATGAATATTGATGAGGTGTAATGAGAAAATCACTCACCAATCCTAATAGGTTCGATGGGAACCTACAACTAGTACTTTTGGGGATCACTATGTTCATCAACATGAACATCACCAAGATCAGGAGGGACTCCAACTTCTTGGCCATATACATGGTCAAGTATGGAATCCCCCCACACTCCACCTTTACCTCCACCCACAAATCCCAAAACATCCTGCTTAGTTGTGCCTTCTTATCATAGCTCGCATCCACATTCAACCCCTCCTCTAGAACCTTGAGAATGTGATACACATCCTCAAGAGTAATCATCACCTCCTTGGTTGGCATCTAGAAGGTCCCCTTATTCATGTCCCATATTTTAACAAAAGCTAAAATATACCCCTCATCCACCCTAACCACATCTAGTCAAGCCACACCCTCTATCTCCACTACCTTCAACACATCCCAATATGAGTCTGACAATAATTTTCTCATCCTAGGAATAATAGGATAATATCAATGTCGGGGATCCAAAATACACAACTGCAACCATCAACACATTTCATTAGTAAAAAATAAAAAACAAAAACAAAATAAAATAACAAAATTTTGGACAACACAAAAAGCCTTCAAAAGCATTACCTTGGAAAATCTTACCTCCACTCCAGCCATAGCACTCGTTCCCTCCATCGCCATAACTTCCATGCCAAAATTCCACCACCTCACTTCACTCCTCACTCCACTCCACTCCTTAGAAATAACTTCTCAAACCTAAAAATGTACAAATGAGCTCTATTTTCCAACCTGTAGGTTATTTATAGCAATTGCAGGTGCACTAAAGTGCCTTGCAACATTTTAGACATGCTAAAGCATGCAAGGGCATTTTATGTCACCATGAAGCACACCTAGGTATTTTATGCACCTCAAAAACACATGCAAGCATTTTATGCATAAATCAATAAAAGGAAAAATCAATCAAATTTATAGTTTAGATCCTCCAAATTTCACCATATTTCATCCACACATCAATTCCGTCATAAAATCAGGTTTTGTGAAAACATAAATCAGTTTGGATGCATAGTTTTTTTTTACAACCAAAAGTCATAAAAAATACAATTCCACTTACAAAACATATCAATCTGGTCCAACTTTTCACAAAATGACCATCTTCATCATCTGCATCATTTTTCTCATCATTCCATTTATTTCTATGAAAATTT
The DNA here is from genome assembly GCA_028583015.1 of Wollemia nobilis. Classification (NCBI taxonomy): domain Eukaryota; kingdom Viridiplantae; phylum Streptophyta; class Pinopsida; order Araucariales; family Araucariaceae; genus Wollemia; species Wollemia nobilis. The sequence continues at coordinate 8,143,806 of JAQPPZ010003067.1, forward strand.
AAGTTGATTTGTCCCAATAAATTTGTATCCAAAAAGATGTAAAATTGACCAACATGCTATCCAATGGTCGCCAATCATTTCTATTTTCACAAATCATCACATTTATTCCTTAAAATTCCAAATTGCACCAAAATCATACTCCATCACCCATTTTGTTCCACATTGCCAAATTTTAAGTGAATCTTGTATAATGATTTATTCTATATACTTGGCGATTGTAGCGATTTGCATCCATGCAATTTGGTAAGATGAATGAATCACCATAAGAACACTTTATCATCATCATTCCATATCTTCTAGTTCAAAATAATAATCAAATTTTATTTCTCACACTTCAATTGAATCGTTTGACAAGATTAATATTGCTAAAAAACTATCATTGATGTCCTAGTTCATGGGATTTAAAACATGGACAAAATTACACCACATCCTTCCAAATTTCCTTGAAAGTAATCATAGTGATTGGATCTAGCTAGGGTGATTGGTTCCATTTGAAAGGAATTATCCTATAGTCACTAGCAGGCCCTCCAAAGTTGACTCCTTTTATTTTTGCATCTTCATATTGCATATCAATGAGGCCATACAACAAAAAAATTTCAACATCATGAAATCACTCCAAATTTAGGGTAACTAAATTTGATTATGAATTTCCTATAAAGGGATACATCTCACATGATCATGACATCTATATTTGGCACAAAAACATTCATATATTGGTGCAAAAACATACACAATCATAATCATCATTTCTCCCAAAACCTCTCATCTGTTGGGGTAAAAACAGATGCATTCATATTTTCCATTCTACAAATCACTCTTCAACCGTTGGGGTCAAAAAATGGTTGCACATTCCATGATCCCAATTTTATTCTTTGCACAATATTTTATTCCATTCATTATTTTTCAATTGGCTTGTGAGATTCACCTGCAACTTATTATTTTGCCTTCAATTTTGTCTTCACATTCCAACAAGAGAGAGAATGTCATGACCCACCTTGGAGGAAATTTATTAATATGCTATTTGTATTATAATAGCTGGTTTGTAATACTTTATGTATTTGCATTATATTGGTTTATATAAAAAGAAAATTATGTTGCGTGCATGGATTGATCGCAAGAATAGGTATTCTCTTAAGTGGAAGACTGACCACCAGAGATAAAAAAGAGAAATGATCACAAATACAACTCATCAAGTAAAGCTCTTATCTCAACCATCACTAGTTACCTTCCTGAGGTCGGTGTACTTGAGTCTAACTCTAAGAAGACCCACCCAATCAAAGGAAAAATAGTGATGGGAGATATTGAGCACATTCATAGAGTGCTTGTATTCCATTTATGTGAAATATAGTTGGTTGCATAACTAATTTGCATAAAGGAACTTTACCTTGGAAATGCATATTCATTGATGATTGAAATTTTCATATTTTGAAATATATGTTTTATGCATATAATTTGAGCTTTCTCTAGAGTAGATAATAATCGATTTGATCATAATTATTTAATTTGATTGACCCTATTTTTAAAAATAATTAGGTGGTTTATCTTTTATGAACCTGTCCAAATATTATTGGACAAAAATATGAAAAGACTACCTTATAAATTAAATATTACATCTTTTCTACACATGGCAACTTTGGAATGGTTGTACTATGGGATAAGACTCTCCTATTATCTTTAATAGTTCCAAATCTAAGCACACATTCTCTCAATAGTATTAGTGCCTTAGTGGGGTGACATAGGACATATAACCAACCTATACCTTATCTCTAGGGAATCCCTTTTGTATTAAAATATTATATTTTGAAGAAACTTGTAAGAGAAGGGAAAAGAAAAAAGTAATAAAATAATGTAGAGCATCTTCTTGGGGGAGGAATAAAATATTATAAATAGCCATGGGGGGTTGAGATAGGGGGTATGCTATGTTTGGTTAATATTAGAGGGACTCTAGTTTGGGATTAGGAGAACGACCTTACCAACATATTGGGTTAATGGCTTTGTGAAAGCTCTAGGTGTGAGAGCTTCCTCTTTTATCTTATTGCATGTACCTTGTATATTTTCTCTCCATTGAAATAATATGTTTGACATGTTATTTTTTAGTAGTTTTATGCTGCAATATTTGTCCTTACTTTTACTTCTTGTTAGGTGAATGAAGGTTTTATTTAAGCTATATGCTATTCATTTTAGTATGGGTGTCCACACTCTATTATTTATACTGTTGGCACTGTCTAAAGGAGGTCATATATATAGCCATATAAATTTCCCTAGAGCCACTTGTCCATGTTGTAGATACCACATCGATCAGCTTCCATTCCATGGACGAATCATCTAAGTTTGGCTAGGCTACTTACGAATGCTAATAGCTTGATGAGTTATTGACAGTTGATTTATGATGTGCTATTGTTGAATGCTTGACTTGTGTGGAACCTTATTTTATTTTTTCATTTTGTCTCCTTTTATAGTTTTAGATTTGTTGCCGTGACACGAAAGGGAAATCTAAGATCTTAGAAGTCATTTCCACTATCATACTATATTTCATGAGGTATGCTATCCATCAGAGAGTCCATGCTAATGTTGTGGTAACTTGATGTTCACTAAATTTTGATTGTGCAGATGAGAGCTTAGACTATGTACAACAAGTCATTTTTATGACTCGATGAGAATTGCTTGTCTAGCAGTATATAAAAATAAAGAAGGGTTAATTTCCCTTGCACAAACATGCCATATCTATCGAACATCTACCAATAGATTAACTTTGTGTGCACCTGAAACCTGAATGATCCATTATCAATCATTGTGTATAGTCATATTCTTTGTAGAAAATATGTGAGTATTCAAAATATCATCACACATTTATCTATAAATTATACTTATGGGGAGACATTGCAATCTTGTTACCATAGTAATTTGTACTGATGACTATTATGATGGGTCATTAAATTAATCCAGATGACCTATTCGTGATCCCCTCAATAATACTTGGTCAATGATGTAGTGGCACATGTATAGTCGAGATTGTGCTCAATTTAAAGAAGACTTAGTTAAATATTGATACAAATTTATAAATTCGGTAAATGATGATGCTATAACATGTGTCAAAAATAATAATAGATGGGAATGTGTAGTAGTCAATAAGTGTAATTGATCTATGAGAATCATGAATGTGACCTTGCTTATGATATATTTTATCATATTCACATATGGTTTGGCTTTAGTCGCATTCGATGTATATGTATATAGTGGCTAACATGTTGAATTGTAGATATATAGAAAAGCTCCATCATGTATAGTTAGACTTCATGGTTATTTTTGTAGTGTAATTGTGTAATTGTTGAAAATAAATATTGTTGTATATATATTGATTAGGGAATGTATATCAAATTAATTATTATTCCTTGAATCCCAAATAACATAGTGGTTAATGCTAAACATTCCTATATTTTTTGGTCAATAGATAAAAGAGCTTGTCTATGTCTTGATTGTTTGCTTGTACAACTTTTGTGAGCTTTGGCTTATTTTTGTGAATAGAGTGGAGTTATAAAAAATCAATGAATATAGTACATTTTGGTTAATGGATTCTAAATTAATTTAATTGTTATAATTGGTAATTAAAGCAAATATTTTACATTTAGTTATATCATAATAAAAATAGGAAATAAATATATCTATCTAGAAGTATGGGAAATAACTTCTAGTATTTAAAGGATTGGATTGGTGTCATTTCCTTTGGGAAGAGGTATGGGAATCTTCCTATGTTTGGAGATGAACCAAACAAATATAATAATGTGGATTGTGTAATAATCCTTGCTATGCATATAGTTAAATATGGTTGCTTTACTGCTAATGATGTTCTTTAACATGGATTATGCATATGGCAATTATATTATCCATGATTGCATTCAAATATAAAGGTATGGTTTGATTGTACTGCATTGGCATACTCTGTATCTGAGTTGTCTCGATCCCTTACAAAATCATCTCCCTCAAACCATGAAGATGCAATAAAACCAGAGAGGAACCAAACAAACATTGTTGAAGACTCTTTTACTATACATTTTTCTTATGATAGTCTTGAGACATTTTCATTGCAATATTTAAGGTCTAAAATAATAAAGCTAAGCTATGTAATATTTGATGTAATTGTATTTTAGTTTTTATAAAACTAGAGTTAGAATATTCTTAGTGAAGTAATTCACCTCTATTAAATGTCAGGTGACTTATAATTTATAATTTGAGAAAGTAATAGAATTCTTTTGTATAGCTATCATTTTCAATTGTATGGTGTGTAATACTCTGGTAGATTAAATGGAAGTGTTTGTAATAAGCTTTCTAGAAATTATAAAGGAATACAAATAATCATATTTGTAAATCGATACTACTTATATGTTTTCTTATTTCAAGATATATAAATGCATGTTAATCATAAGAACCATCTCTTCTAAGTATAGTAGTGTAGAGGGAAACTTATGAGTAACCTATACGGCCATGGAAGTAAACCAAGACTCAAAACATGTGAATTAAGAACCACCACCACCAAAACATTGTCAACACCATGACGATAAATAATTTTTATAATAATGCTTAAGATGAATAACCCAAATTGTATGTAAGGTTACATAATGAGCAATAGACTATTGGTTTCTCCTAAGACACTAGCCTTTATTGGTAGTATGGAGAAATGGTGAAAATAAATTTAATTGGTGAGGGATTAATCTCCTAATTGGTTGACTAAACCAAAATGATGTCCCTTGCCATGTTATAAATGTAAGAAGGGAGCATAGCCATTGTATGTTATTATTCATTTACCATTATGGTATGGTAGGATGGTATTATAGGGGTTGGTGCTCCTACTTACAATTGGCTTAAAATAGTTTTGTAGAATTTGGTGCTTCTATTTACTTAGTCTTTTGCAATTCGGATCACTTACTTCCTTATGGGAAGATATTGTCTTAGATAATTATTATAACTTTATCTTATCACAAGGTGGACATAGATGAACTTAAATTAAAAAAAATAAAAAAATTAGTAGACATGTAGTTACAACAGGGGTTGTTACAGAGAAGTTGCTTATATGCCTAGCTTGATCATGTATCTCATATTTTTACACCATATTATGTTTCATGCAACATGGTACAAAAAGAGATATTTATAGACACCAAAATCTAGCCACTTGTCCTCCATCCTAGCTTTCCTGTCATTTTTTACCCATTATTTATATATATTTATATATATTTATTATATATATTTAAATAATAATATTTTATATATTATATATATTTAAGCAAAAAAATATTTGCAGGGCCGCCTTGGTTTGAGACACCATGACCAGGAGGTTCTACAATGTCAAAGTCACCCGAGAGTCATGCCTAGCCCTTCTCGCACCAACATTATAAATTGGATTTTGGGTACCCAATTCAAATTTTTGGTAGGGTGGAGATTCAAACCTAGGACCTCCCTTGCAGTATTGACATATTCTCTCCAACTCACCTACAACACCTGGGTTATTATATATATATTTATTAAATATATATTTATATAAATAAATTAATCCTAGCCATATGATTTCATTTAATCTTATCCATCCATTTACCTTAATCCATGTCACACCCTGAAATTAATATCCACCCTTAGATATGATTTAATCTCAGCCACATGATTAGTATCGTTGAAACCCTAGTATGCCCTAAGTTAGATTATAAATAGGAGCCATTTTTATGGTTCAACCCCTGAGTTATTGAATTCCCTGAGTCCCTTGAGGTTCCCTGAGATTTCAAAGTGCTTTAGAGTTCCAACCTAGGCTTTGTGCCCTAACTCCATTCCATCCATCATATTCCCTATTCCCTTGCTCACCATCGCTGCCATAACATCCCTTACCTTCATTTAATTTGTTTCTACAAATTTGATCTAACTTCTCAAGCACCATACTACTCTCCACCATAGTACTAAACACCCTGTTGCTCTCTACCATAGTCTTGAGCACCCTACTACTCTCCATAATATTGCCAAGTACCTTGCTACTCTATACCATAGTCCCGAGTGCCCTGCTGCTCACCATTGTATTCTCGAGTGCCCTGCTACTCTAGGCAGACCTCTTGAGTGACCTACTACATTTCAAAGCCCTATTTTGATGACAAGTGAGATACTCAAGTGTATCTAGGGCACACACTCACTATTGACCTGCAATAAATCCAACCATAAATAGAAAACAAGCAAGGATCAAGGTAAATCTATTTTATTTTATCATATTTTCATATTGTTTAATTTTGTTCACATTTCATACTATTATAATGAGGGGTTTAGTTGTGATTTTTGAGGTCTCACATAGTGGAGCTCTCATTATTATTACTAACTCTCTGGTATTTCTTTGTGTGCAAATTGGACAATATATCAAAAGCATTGGACATCTGATTAATATGGAGTGGCGTAACATCCTAACATCAGATACGTAGAAGCCCACTAACACCTATTGGGAGTAGAAATGCAACTTAAGACACCACCATTTATTGTGGCTAGGGTTTTATATAACCTTAGCAATATTTGTAAAAATTGTATCAAATAGGATTCTTGAATCCATTATTGTAACAATGGAGTTTGTAGGCTCCCCCCGCTTAATATAAATTTCATTTGTTATATAATATCTAGTTTATTGGAATTAGTTTTATTTAGAATTTTTTGGTGTCACATTTTTAGCTCTACATTAAGTTCATCAAACTAAAATATTATGACAAGTTGACACATAATGTAATTTGGGATGTGTGTGATTGGGGTGTGGATTTTAGTTTTAAATGTCTTGGATATGGGGATATAATGTACTATGATTTTTGGATGTAGACAATGGATGGGGATGACAATTTTGAGCTTCTAGTCCAATGATTTCTTGGATGGTAGTAAGATATTTGGTTTCATATTTATTGGATTCAAAGAAAAATCCTAGTTTCTTACTCAAGTTGAAATATGTATGAATATAGATGTAGGTATGATTTCTAGGTTAAAAATTTAACACATTAATAACGATACATCATTACATAAATTGCTTATGGTTTGGATAAGAAATATGAGGAAAATAATATTATTCTCTTTGGTCTTGGTGGTGTCACCTTTGATGTTAGTATTTTGACAATTGATAATGGAGTTTTTGAGGTTTTGGCCATAGGAAATAACACCCATCTTGGAGGTGAGGACTTTGACCAGAGGATCATGGAATACTTCATCAAATTGATCAAGAAAAAGCATGGAAAGGACATTATCAAGGATAATAGATCCTTGGGAAAACTTCAAAGGGATAGTAAGCATACCAAAATAGCATTGAATAATTATCATCAAATTTGAGAAGATATTAAATCTCTCTTTTACGACATAGGCTTACTAGAAATCATTTTAATAAATTAGAGTTGAAAAATAGATGAAAATAAAGAATGTAATATTTCAACACATAATAAATACCCTCTCCATGAGGACAATGAGGAAGAATACATTTATTGAATTGATTTGATGTTGATCCTTGGGAATTGTTGTATCCCTTTTCATAAGGAGATATTTAGTGTGACCATAATTACCACTAAAAACATGATTGATGTATTAATTAGAGGCTCATTCCATACTTATCTATTATTGGTTGTGTGCTTGGAGTGCATTATCTATTACTCAACACTCTTAAATATTATACAAGTGAAGAGCTCACATTGAGGGGGAAAAGAAACTATTAATATTTCGTAGTATTAGATGTTCACTTAATAATCAATATTTTGAATATGGTATTTGGTAAGCACCAGGAAACTGAAGATCAATATTATTTTTCAAAACTAGTAAGAACCATATGATTACCCTATTGATAATATGGAAAAGTGATACACTCAATATAAATGGTTGAGTTTACACCCATTCACAAGATGATATAAATCAATAAGGCCTAGTCCAATTGATAGTTTATGATTGGTTGTGTATCCCTAGGAAAAACTACTATAAAAAATAGTGTGTGTTACTATTTACAATATTGATATTAGATAATTTGTATTAGGATCATGGATAGTTGAGTTTATCCCTATCCTTGGTTAAGAGGCCATTCTCACTATCGATTTTTGTAAATAGTTGAGTGTGTTCCTATTCATACTGTAAGTGTATTTGATAAACTATTGAGTGTTTCCTAATTTATCACATAATAATTTGTACTATTGTTTGTATCCCTAACCATGCTTGGATCATAATGTAGTAAAGGGGAATGTTGGTATTTATTACATCATATGATGTGATAAATCATATTAAGGTAAAAATAAAGTGAGTGGTTAGAATAACTCACGTAAAATATATGTGTGAGTTAGTTAGTTATTTGTGATTTCCATCATTTAAGGAAATCACACTATTAGTACCATTACTCTATATTGGGAAGCATAACTTGTAATTGAATAAAATTTTATCAATGAAAACAATAATATATGTATTTTGATGTTTAACAGTATTATGGATACCTTTTGCTTGAGATCATAAGTTGTTGGTTCTTTAGCATCCCATATTCTATATTATACTAGTTCCTAAACCATAATTTACCATATAAATTTAATATGGTTATTGTTCATGCACTACTTATATTATATAGGGTTCTTCCATTATATCTTTAGTAGTAGTAGTTAAGGTAATTCTCTTGATTTAATTCTCCTTTCTCATTTGATGTGAATTACTTTTATGTTTTTTCTACTATTGTGCTTGTTTTTGAGGTTTTGTTGGTGTCTATGAGATATAGAGTTTCTTTTTAAAAAATTTGTATTATTTGGAAAGGGATTGATCACCATAAAAATCATCCTCAAAAGAGTTATATTAATTTGGATGAATTATACCTCATTTTTTTTCATATTATTTTTCATATAGCCCCTTATCATCCTATTTGCTTCCATGATTGTTTTTACACCTCATCTAATGGAATACAATAACTTTAATAATTTTTTGACTTCATGATAAATTTTATGCAATTCACCTACCTCATATTATAAATGTTCTTTAGATAAAATATGACTTAATATGAAGGTATTGAATCTTATCTCTTTAGAATATTATATTAATCATGTGTGTTAGATTTGATCCTCATATATGTCTCCTGTTTTGACATGTTTGTAAGAGCTTCAAAAATCAATCCTCTATTGATTGTAATTTATTATGATTATTTAACAAGGCTCCATTTTAGAAATAAATAGTCATTTTGGATCATATTTTCACCTCTCTTGCCTTCTCTAGATCTAATTATTTTAAGTATTTATCTAATATTTTCCAAAAATGTGATTATTTTTCATAATGGAAAATAATTTAAAAGGAATAAGATAAAATTTACTTTTACCATTTCTTGGGAAGAACTAGTAACATAAAGAATCTATTTGCATTATACATTCTTGTTTATGCACAAGGTTGGATAATCATGTAATCATTCCCACACTAGCCATATACATTCAATGTTTTAAGAAAAGGGGATCATTATTCCCCTTGAACTCTAGATTTGGGTTGAATATCAACTATCACAGATTGATCTAATCTAATATTACATTAATATAGAAATCAAACGCAGAGAATAAACACTAAATGTGCAAGTATGAGAGATTAAAAATAAATACATGAAAAGTAAATATGACTAGTAATCATAAAAAGGCTAGTATGTGATCAGTCAAATTAGATGAGAAACGTTGAATAACAATAGTCTAAAGTAATCCTAGATGAATGCTCAAAGTGGAAAAAGGATTAACAAGCAAATGTAGGGTATCACCATTCACACATACATAGAAGGAGAGGTCTGAAAATTTGAGATCCATTCCTATATGAAGGTCAAGCATAAATTTCTATTAGTTAAAAATGAGAGATTACATTCAAAAATTATAGATCTATCATTTTATACAATAATCAAAAGATGTTTACAATGATTCCTAGGATCTTATTTATTGTAATAAATCCACTCTATTCACTCTGGATGAAAATATATTACATGTAAAAATAATAGTAATAAGACAAAGATGTCATTTCAATATAGATACACTTGGATATGCGAGTTGAGTTACTATTTAATTAAAATATTGATGAATGAAATTCATAAGGATTATAGTTTGAAAAATTGTTGATCCCATCACTTAGTTATTTTTGCTATAATTTACCCATAATTTTCCAAAACTATCATTTCCTCCCTATTCAACATGGGGCACCATGCTTCCTATGTTTGATGACTACTATTATGCTACTTGTTATGTATTAAATGTTGTACTTCATACTATAATTCCATAGCAAAAATATGATTCATAATCTATGCAAACAAGAAGAATTGTACTATGATAAATATAATATTCATATAAATGAACATGATGTTCCAAAGGAGTAGTGTCTAGATTCACAACTACTTGAGTATATAAATATATGAGCTTGATCTTATAGTTATTATATCAATCCTATGATAAAATATAGGGTATTATAAAAAATGAACCATACAAATTATAATAATAATTCTTGGGTCTATGTTAATATATTTGTTTAGCTAAGAACTAGTGGGATTTCCTCCTAGCCATCATTATTTCTATATCTTCATGGAAACCATTATATTTGCTAGTGTAAAATTTTTTGGCACTAAATATAAACAAAGGCAAAATTCTTTCATTCTTTGATTATCTATCAAATACCTATGGATGGATTCAATAATTAACTTTGGATATCCAAAGAAGTATTTGTATATCTTTGCTCCATGTTTTCACTAAGTACAACACAATTAGTCATAGATTTTCCATATTTTTTCCATCATGTAGGTATAAACAAATGAAATTTTATAAATCTCCTATCGTGCATAGTATTAGAACTATAAAATACTAAGCAATGACACTACTTCCATTTTATTATCTTTTAAAATTTCCTTGATGAATTTATCCCACTCTTCTTAGGACAACCTATTATAATATTCTTTTTGGTTTCTCAAATTGGTGTTCTTATTGATTTTTGTATAAGTCAATAGAAATAACCATTTATAACCTTTATCCTTATTTCTCCTCCTTTACTAACTACGATTAAACTCTAGTCTAACCTATAATATTTTGCATAATATTCAATGATCTTAGAGCATATATTTATTTTTTCAATCATATCTCTTTCCATAACACTACCATAGGCTATTTTATTCCTATAATTTGGGTATTTTATGCCATTGCACTTGCCATAGACAAATTCTCTTATTATTCTTGCTTGGTAGATGTGATTTGGGTAAGAAGTGTTCTTGTATTAATTAGTAATTGCTTACACATTGTATATACCTCATGCGAGTTCCCTCAAGAATTTTCCTACTAATATTCCTTAGGTTTTTTCTTACACCATTTATGATTAGAAATAAATAAAATTATAAATATGGCAATATGGATTTATATAATTAGACTATATATCATACACCTACAATACATAGTATTTTTATTTTGGCATATAAGTTCCCTAATCTTACATCACTTTGGAGAATCTCATAAATGACATACAAATATTAGTAAATATTATTTTAAGAGGAAATATTCTAGATGATGAAGACCTTACCTCAAATATTGTCTCATTGTAAAATAATTTATGTAATTTTATTAGAAATATTTTTTTCATAAATACTCAAAATGCCAAGATGAATTTACATAATTAGACTATATATCATACACATACTATACATAGTGTTTTTAGTGTGGCATAAAATTTCCCTACTCTTACTTACATAACTTATGGAGAATATCATAAATGACATCCAAATTTTAGTAAAACTTATTTTAAGAGGAAAGTTTCTAGCTAATGAAGACCTAACCTCAAATATTTCTTCCTTTTGAAATAATTGTTCTCATTTGTTTTAAGATCTACATTTTTCTCTAGAAAATAATATTATGCTATAAGTGCATGGGTCAAGTACATGTGTATTCATTAAATATAAGTGCTCACTAGAATGCTTATGATGTAAGGTGTAGATAGTTAAACTATGGATTTTTAATTCTCCATTTATAATTGATTGACTCATTGGAGTTGTTGGTATGAGACCTAATCAATGCCATACCTAATTAATAATTCTTAGCCTAATTTAGTAAGATTAGAAAGCATATCCTTGAATATATTTTTGCAACTTTACCATTGGTTACTTCTAATATGGAGTTTTCTATGAGTCTTGAGCATTTTCTAAGATTGTTTTGGTCACTCATATTGATTAATGCACTTAACTATAGTTAACCATTGTTTATTATAATCTATATATTTAGAATATAGTCAAAGAAACATTCTTTGAATTATACTGTTATCGATAGATTTTGGTCATTTCTATTTATTTCCTTGATTTGTGTAAAAAATATATAACTGTATTTACCATGTGTATAAAATTGCTTAGCTAAAAAATATGGCCAATCACAAGAAAAAATAGCTTGATGATTGAACATTTAGTCATTTTCACTAATTTTGATTAGATGCTTGGGTGATGATATAAAAAAAAAGCTTCAAAAATATTCTTACTTCATAAGAAACTCTTAATATAGGGTTGAATTACCCTAGAAATATTTACTAGAAATAATATCTTCCTTTGGTTTTAGGATAAAGCACTCTAGAATTATGATATAATGCTTTTGTCATTTTCTTTTTATTCACTTGAATAACTTTTCAAATATTATAAAATACATCCAATATTATCGATCATAAATTACAATGTTATTAATCATGAAGTGCAATAATATGATTATATGCTTAGGTGTTACCCCAAGGAAATGATCTAAAACCCTTAAAGACAAGATACTACTCGAAGCTTTGAATAACTATAATACTATTAAAATTAAAGTTAGGTATTATACAAGTCAATTTGTTACACATATTTACATGTACATGCTAATACATTAATTAATTGTACTCACACACATATACACACATATATAGATAGATAGATATATAAATAGATATTTGTAAGAAGATTTCACCAATGGTAAAAAATATGAGTGTATCATTTTCAAATGTCTTTCATAAATCATAGAGGATGTGCCCTTTGGTGCACAATAATTTTTTTTACCTCCCTCAACTTCCTAGAAATAAATTACTTTTGACTTGTAGTCTTGGTTTTCCTATCAAATGAAAATTTCTTGATGACTTTTAGCCTAGAGATGCATTTTTTGCTAAATCTAGATTTTACCTTTATGGACTTGTCAAGAATAAAGTTCAAAATCTGACAAAAAGGTGGGACTTTAGCAAAATGACTTTAAATAAATTTTTCTGAGTGCTATTAGGAATTTAAAAAAGATATTTTTGACCAACCAATGGTAATTAATTTCTAGGTCAATCAATTATGCACTAACCATTAATATACTATATGCTAGAAGTCTTACATTATTTGGTACCTTGCATTATTAATGCAAGGACTATGTCAATAGTTTAGTCTAGTGTGTGTTCGATATTTGAATATATAGTACATTTCATGTTATAAAATGTGAGTTATGTGTCATGTAAATAAGTGTGGAGTTATGTAGGTGAGGTGTCATATTTGTAAGTGTGAGTTTTGTGAGTTATGTGTCATGTTTATAAGTGAGAAATTATGAGAAATCATTAGTCTTTATATTTATGTAAACATTTGAGATTTATTATGTAAAAGAGAAATGTAAAGAGTTAGATCTCTTGCGAGAATGAGCAGATGAAGAGTTTGTATAAGTGTAAATATCAATATTAAGAATAATATTAAGAGTCTCAGGGATGCATATATTAAAGATAAGTCATCATAACAAGGAATTGAATAAGCATTGCATTTATGCATTGATTAAATTTGATATATATTCAATAATATTCAGTGATTTTATTGTTCAATATTATTATGAAATAAATGCATAAATTTGTGAGATTATATTATCTTGAATTATTGTAAAATCCTAGAAGTATATCAGTTTGCTAATATTGGTATCAAATCCATATTTTTTAGATGACCAGAGTGGAGATAAATCAAATTTGAAATAATATGAGAGTTCAATGAAGAATGACTTTGGAGTATAACTACATTGAAGAAGGAGAAGAGCAATGAGAATTGGGATGAAGGAGATGAAATTAATAGGAAAAAATTACAACTAAAGGAGACAAAGCTAGTAGGCAAGAAACCTAAATAAAGACATCAATAATAGAAAATATCACAACCAAAAATTAGTAAAGAGAGACATTGATTAGCAAGAAGAAAGGAGGGAAATGAGACTAGTTTTTTGAGGCCCCATAGAATGGAATTGTGTGGATAGTATAGAAATGATGGGACCATAATATTGTAGAGAGGAGTAATGGTTGTAATGCATGGATTTCAATCATAAGAGCGAACACCCATAAAATAGACATCGAGAACCTAAATGAAAAAAAATATTGTTAAAGGACTATCCCCTCTTTGCAGACCCCATCATTTCAACCCTTAGAGCTTGGACAATTGAAGTTTTTGGTACCAAATTTGCAGATTTTATTACTTTGTCAAACAATAGAAGGGTATGGAAGCCAATAATGAATAATGATCTGCCAGGGGCATCAATAATACTTGGAGAATGAATTAAAACGAGTCTTTACTCCCTTCCGGCATTCTTGAGGACCAACTTATCCGGGAAGCTTCGGACAATGGGGAATTTTCTCGTCAAGACCGCTTATCTCGATGCTTATTGATAATGATGAACCTACTTTCCCTCACTTGGAAGTTTGGCCCAAAAGAATTGTTTCGAAGGTTGGGTTTTTTGCATGGTCGGCCATCCAAAATAAGATCCTCACCATGGATAACTTAATAAAAAGAGGTGTGATTGTTGTTAATAGGTGTTATCTTTGTATGTCCGAGTGGGAGTCTATTGATCATTTGTTTCGGTATTGTAATTTTTCTGTCTCAATCTTGTTAGGTCTCGTTACAAGTGTTTCATATTTATTGGGTCCATCCTCAGTCCATTTTTGACTTATTTGTCCAGAGTGGCCTTCCCCATTTTTGAATAGGCGTCTTAGGTATATGTGGAAGATCTGACTTCATCACTACTTGTGGCAGATATGGTTGGAAAGGAATCGTCGGGCCTTCTTGGATAAGGTTTCTCAGTCATCCTCTGTCTCGTCAAAAATTTTAGCATATGCTAATGAGAATACTTGTTTAGTGCCTGCAGCATCTAGACCTCCAAATCCTTTTGAAGCTTCATTAGGCCAGTCATTAAACTTACCTCTCACTGATGGCCTCAATCATCCTCAAGTCTGTCCTAGAACCATGATCACATGGACCCCACCCCCCCTAGGGTGGATTAAGTTAAATTTTGATGGGGCATCTAGGGGCAAACCAGGTGAAGCTGGGGTCGGTGGCTTACTTAGAGACCACAAGGGTGAGGTGCTTGTAGCTTTTGCAGAACATCTTGGAGCTCAAACTAACAATGTGGCTGAAGCAAGGGCACTTTGGAGGAGCCTCAAGGTGGCGAGAGAATTATCCAGGGAAACCGTTGGTGGAAGGTGATTCTCTTATTATTATAAATCTTCTAAAGAACACTAAGAGAGCTCCTTGGAGATTTTATGACTACATCCATGAAGCAAGGGCTCTAATTCATGACCGACCCGAGGCCATAATTTTGCATACCTTCCGGAAAGCAAACATGGCAGCTGATAGGTCGGCAAATGAAGGCATTGTAGCAAGAAATTTGATCACGTGGACTGAAAATCTTCCTCATGCAGTCTCAATGGTGATAGATAATGAAAAACTTTAGATTGGAAGGCTCAAAGTGGATCAATGACAGAAAATGGGGGCATTTAAAAAAAAAAAAAAATTTGAACCTTATAATGGATTTTGTCATATTTGTTTTTTTTGTTCATGTGACTAGTGTTTTTTGCAGCTGGTGGGGCACTGATATAGGTTTTTTATCTACAAATTCATGCATGGGAAAAATCTGCTTTGGCCTCAAGTATTTCCCAAGGTGTGTTTGGATTCGATGTCGCAAAAAGGCCCTAGCAAGAAATAACAAAGTGTTGGAGATCCCTGACAATGAGGCACCAGACCCCACCATAATAGTCTTGGAGAAGATGACAATTTCATCAGCCTCCAAAAGTATCAACCAGTTGAAGAGTTTGTCTGGCCTCATCAGTGCAGCTGTTGATTTGTGTGATTCCTTAAATCTTCTGTTTTATAGCCAGCAGTTCCAGGGGCACAAGGAGTCAAAGGCAAAATCTAAATATGATGGCAAGAACGATGATAAGAAGTTAGATGAGGACTACAAGGAAGACTCGCTTGGCCTCTTGGCTGTCCATTCTATGGGATGTTTTTTTTTTTTGACCATATTCTATTATTTTTATATGGGCACAAGCTACTCTGCATGGTGCTTGCATGATTAGTTTTTGTCTTTGTTAGTTCTTTTTTGCGTCTTTCTTTTTTGATGGCCATAATATTAGGCTTCCATAGTTTAGTTTGGCTGTATTCTAATGGAAGAGTAGGTCTTGGCCATTTTTGTTGTTAGTTTAAACTTTTAGGGCTTGGCCTTTGTCCAGTTGGTCAGTGGACCCTATTTTGTAAAATGGTTTTGGGTCAACCAGTTAAAACCCGGTGTTAATTATAATATTCTCTTACTTACCAAAAAAAAAAAGAAAAAAAATATTGTAATGTAAAAAATTCAAACATTGCATATAAATGAGCAAACGGGTTGAATAAGGTAACACCTTAGATATTTCTTTGGTTGAGATTATAATTAGAAGAAGTTATTTTATGATATTGAATTAGCGTATGGTATAAGAGGAAATTGGTATTAAAATTTAATAATTGACAAGAGATATAATACGAGTTTAATAATATATTTGGAAGGAAGAACTATTAATATTGAAGGGAGCTATAATATGAACTTAATATATTGAATTTGAAATATTCGAAGGTGAAGAAATTTATTGTGAATAAATTAATTGAAGGAATACAAAATTTAAGAAATAAAAAGAATATTGAAGAGAATGAATTATTTGAAGATACTATGTGATTGTTATTTGAAAATTTTATTAAAGAGACTTGTTATTAAGAAAGGTGAAATATTATTAAAAATATAATAATAATTTGAAGAAGAATTGCTTATTAAAACTTGGAGATATAAGGATTTCAACATCAAAGAAAAAAAATATATTTGAAGAAAATTGTTAAAGCTCAAAATATTGAAGAAGAACTATCAATTAAATGAGGGAGTTGTAAGGATATCTACTAAAAAAGAAATTTATTGAGGTTGAAAGTAGATTTGAAAGAAATTGAAAACAAGTTGAATACATAGGAAAATAATTTTTTATCAAGAGCATAAACTAAAGATTGGTGAGAGAAATAGTTAAGGAAAAGTGGTATTGGTGTGTAATTATTAAAAAATGTTCAAGATGAATTCCAATATACCATCCATAAGTAATGGTCAAAAGGTTTTAAAATATATTTTAGTAACTCATCAAGAAATAAACCTTGATTTCAATAAGATACAAACTAAGGCATCATGGAAAATACCAAACAATGATATCATACAAAATGAACAAATATGGAATAGAAAACAATTATTCATGTATAATCTAAGTACAAAGAATTTATGATAAAGGATATTATAAATATTCCTTGTGTAAAAAAAAAAAAATGAGCTAACAAAATCACACAAAAAGAAAAGAATTTTATTTTTCTAAGAAGGGTATTCATAAACCTTTACCCAACCTAGATTAACTTAATGTTTTAACAAAAAAAACCCTAAGTATCTCAAAGAGTTACATCTCATAAGAATTCTGTTTTTTATTTTGACAAGCTATCTTAACCCATATGTAGTCTTTCTGCAACCTAGTTACCATTCTCCCTAAGGAGTCTTAATACCTTAGGTCCACTATGTTCACCCTAATAGGGTCTCAAGCCCTTAGGTTACCCTCTAAGTTCACCCTAGAACTTATTACTTACTTTTTTTAATATCATCAAGTAGGAAAATAAAGATAGATCTAGATACTAAATCTAACAAAACATAACTCATAAAACATAAAAGAAAAAATCTAAAAAGCGCAATATCAAGGAAGTTAAACATGAGCTAGAAAGAATTTAAATACCAACATAAATAAATCAAATAGTAATTTAAAGGTACATCTTCCAACATTTAAGCAATTATTACATCTAAGCAAGTATGGTAAATCCTCCATACTTTTACAGAATAGTATTACATCAATTTCATCAGGGAAATATCCCCACAAATCTAGTCTATTTGAGCATAAGTAAATGAGTTGAAAGTAGAGAGCAAACTAGTGCATTGGTCCATCTGCCACTTTGGTCCTCTCGCTCTTTCCATCAATCATTTGAGGATAGTAGGGGATCAGGGCACTCATGGTTTAGGATAGGCATGCCTCTAAATGCATCTAACATTTACATTGCCAAATTGTAACTATACAAATCTAATTAAGCATTTAATCATCAAATGCAAATTTGACATCATAAAAGAATCCTTATATTTTCTTCTCTTAGTTCCTTTAGAGAGTCATTCAAATGTACAACTTAAAATATGGTTATTTTTCTATTTTAACCAAATCATTCATTTTCTATAAATCAAGGTCCCATACCCTTAATCTATAAAATAGTCATTTCTTCCATTCATTAAACTAAAGTCCCACTACTTCAATTTAATAAATAATCCACTATTCTCATTATTTTACAAATCAAGGTCCCATACCCTTAATATAAAAAATAATCATTTCATTCATTTATTAAACTAAAATCACACTACTTAAATTTAATAAATAATCCACTATTTTCATATACCCTTAATCTACAAAATAATCATTTCATTCATTTATTAAACGAAAATCACACTACTTAAATTTAATAAACAATCCACTATTTTCATTAATTTTCAAATCAAGATCCTATACCCTTAATCTACAAAATAATCATTTCATTCATTTATTAAACTAAAGTCACACTAAAATTTAATAAACAATCCACTATTTTCATTATTTTCAAAATCAAGGTCTCATACCCTTAATCTAAAAAATAACCATTTCATTCATTTATTAAAATAAATTCACACTATTTCAATTTAATAAATAATCCATTATTTTCATTATTTTCCAATGAAGGTCCCATACCCTTAATCTACAAAATAATCATTCCATTCATTTATTAAACTAAAGTTACACTACTTCAATTTAATAAATAATCCACTACTTTCATTATTTTACAAATCAAGGTCCCATACCCTTAATCTACAAAATAATCATTCCATTCATTTATTAAACTAATGCCACACTACTTCAATTTAATAGGTAATCCACTACTTCTATTATTTTATAAATCAAGGTCCCATACCCTTAATCTACAAAATAATCATTCCATTAATTTATTAAACTAAAGTCACACTACAATTTAATAAATAATCCACTACTTTCATTATTTTACAAATCAAGGTCCCATACCCTTAATATACAAAATAATAACTCAATTCATTTATTAAACTAAAGTCACACTACTTTAATTTAATAATAATCCACTGCTTTCATTATTTTACAATTCAAGTTCTATAACCCTTAATCTACAAAATAATCATTCCACTCATTTATTAAACTAAAGTTACACTACTTCAATTTAATAAATAATCCATTAAATAGAACAACATAATATTTAATCATTGTAGTAACCCAAAGCTCTTTATTTCCACTAATTGAACAACATGGTTTTAAATTAAAATAGCTTCAAGTTTTTTTCCTAATTCATTCAATGATTGATGCAAGGACCATGCTCTACAAGCTTAGAGCTAGATACAATTCGATAGACTCTATACAGTCAACAGGAGGAGCCTTAAAAGACATCGATACCTGTGAACTACATCTTCCTATGGATCTAAGGAAAAACCACTACACAAGATGAAGTCATTATTGGTAATTCCTCATAGAGAGTTTAGAAGAAAAGGTGCTAAGATCGTAGGGCCAAAACCACCATTCCACCTACAGGGCTCTCTCTTTGCCTCACGCTCGAGTTTTATTTCAATGGTATCTTACGGATTAGGTTAACACATCCAAGGATAAAAGAGAGGCTATGGTCTCATGACATCAAAGTGACATCTCCATAAGAAAAATGATATAGCCACACGACCTGACCAATAGGGTAGGTGGTTCCAACCAAACAAGTTACACTAATGCAGTCACAAAACTACTGTCATGGGGTTGACGTAGGAAGCACATAGCAAGGGGTTCCATATTAGGTGGATAGTAGCACAATGCTACTCAACTTGGTAGACCAATACGACATCCAACTAGCAGTGTGTTAACCATGATGCCAAACTATCCACTCAATAACTAAACTAATGTTTTAGTTGTTGGGTAGCAGTTTAGAGCCCATGAATCACTATCTATGAAGGGATCTTATCCAAAAGAAGTTATGATGGTCAAGCTATAGGTATGAAACCAAAGCATTCAAGCAAGGGACATAAAAATGAAACACCTAACAAAAAGGAGTATCTCAGAGATTAAACTAGCAAGGAGTATATATTTTTACACCAACCTAGTTATCTTCACCAACTATGAATCATCGTGTTGGGAGATTTCTTTCACCCAGTGATTTGCCTCCCTAGGATTCAAGTTGACCTCCTTTTCTTGAATCAACATCCACCTCTTCATATAGTTTTTGCATCTTATCTTCTTATTTGTATTTCATGGTCATTTCCTATCAATCCCCCTAACAACCACCTTCTCTCCTCCTTTATTCTTGATGTCCATGGGGACTTGATGTCACGTATCTATTCTGACACACTCTCCCATATTCCAGAGTTCTTACCAACCTCCATTTAATTCATTCCCATTCAAGTAAGATATTATGATTTTTAACACTATTTTTAACTTGGTTCGAGGTTCAAAATTTAAGAGGTTATCCTCTTTTTGACAGTGATAAGAAACTTTCTCTACAAGTGTTCATAACCACCATATCTATGGTGAGATATTTCTTAATGGCTTGGTGGAGACTATTCTCACAAACTCAAATTGAATCCACGTAGCCTCCCTTTTCACTAGAAGAAGAGAATATTATAAGGGGAGACCTTATTTTGCTTAGGTTAAATTATTTATTAAAAGAATTATAAATCAAATCTTACTTTTTGTAATGAGAGCCTACCATTTCTTAGAATTAAACCTATGCAAACTTTATTATTAATTGAATAGGATTTAATTCTCTTTTTTTTGGTAATCTCTTTCTATAATTCAATATAGATTTTACCATCCAATAAAATAAATCTCACTTATTATTTAATTTAGATTTTTATTATCTAATTAAATAAGTCTCAATTATTATTTAATTTATATTTTATTATCTAATTAAATAAAGCTCAATTATTATTTAATTTAGATTTTTATTATCTAATTAAATAAAGCTCAATTATTATTTAATTTATATTTCTCTCTATCACAAACATGTTTTTCTTAGCATAGCTAGTAAGATACTTGTTAATAGCTATATCGGGAGTTTAGAAGGTAATCAAATCTATGCACTATTAGATGAGTCTATGCTTAGGGTAGTCAACCCTAGAGCCAATGGCAAGTGGTCTCCACCTCCTAGGGGTTGGTTTAAGCTTAATTTTGATGGAGCATCTAAGGACAATCCTGGCAGAGCAAGCGCTGGTGGCATTGTGTGAGATCATAATGGGAATATGATGCTTGTGTTTTCCAAATATTTGGGAACAAGGACGAACAACGAATCTGAAGCTAGAGCTATGTGGAGAGGCCTTCAAATGACTCAAGACTTAGAAGGCAATTTGATCGTAGAAGGAGACTCTATGCATGTTATAAATCTCCTCAATAATTGGAAAACACATCCTTGGAGGATTAAAACAATTTGTGAAGAGGCTAGGATCATTTTCCAGGGAAGACATGACAGAAAATCCCAACATGTCGTTTGGGAAGCTAACAAAATTGCTGATAAGCTGGCCAATTTGGGTGTCGATGGTGACATACTTTTCAAATGGGAAAACGGTGTCCCGAGTGAAGTAGAGGAGCTTATTCAACAAGAATGCCAAGAATGATAATCAAATTTACCAATAGGGAAGGCACTGTAAGTTCAAATCCTAGGAGTATTCTCATCTCTTTTTTGAATTGGACTCACAATAAAAATTATTTGAGCTGTCAGTCTTCGTGGATGCTGCTTGGAAATACCACAAAGACTAATGGGGACAGTCACATGTCAGATAACATGGCTCCTAGTCGTATTAGTAATTTTAGGTTGGTTGATAATCATAGGGAAGGAAAGAAACAACAATATAAGACTTTGAACCAAAGCCACGTGGACCACCAAATAGCCACCGCCATAAATCTAGCCAACAGGTTCACTTCTCCAAGGCTGATTGGCCAAGATAGTATGTGGTACCAAAGCATGTCATATATGGAAGAAAGCAATTACCAAAGAATTATTAAGAGTAACTGTCAATACAGAGCTTGTGGGAGTTTTTTTTAGTACTCGATATTTGTGTATGTAGCTTTTTGTTTCTCCATTGTCTCAAGAAAGGGATCCGTGTCTATTTATTTTTTGTAATTATGATGCATGTGTGTTTTCTTGGGGTATACCCAAAATTTTGTATGGGAAGTTTCTTTTTGATAATAGG
This sequence comes from Wollemia nobilis, assembly GCA_028583015.1. Classification (NCBI taxonomy): domain Eukaryota; kingdom Viridiplantae; phylum Streptophyta; class Pinopsida; order Araucariales; family Araucariaceae; genus Wollemia; species Wollemia nobilis. The sequence continues at coordinate 8,166,341 of JAQPPZ010003067.1, forward strand.
CTATGTGCCTTACCGGATGTAATGGCTTTGGCGGCATGTAGATTTTACATATATAGGATCCTTAGTAAGGATATGTTCATCAACAACCCTGGGCTGATTTTTGTAAAAGGTTTTGGGTCAACCTGTAAAACCCGATATTAATGCTATAGTATCTTATCTACCAAAAAAAAAAAAAAATCTATGCATTGTTTTTAAAGAACACCAATATGTTGATAGTGTTGAAGTAAAAGACAAGTAAGCAGATGCACAAACAAAAAATGAGTCTTTTTATCAACTCAGTCACCTGTATCAACCCGAATATTTATGATAGCTACTAGGCTATCAAATTGAGGCTCAAGGAGGCTAGCTATTGACAATTACCCCTAATATATAATGCATACCTATATGAAATTATTTATCCATGTTAGCCTTGAGATACCTTCTCATCACTTCCCCAACATTAAGTACCCTTGCCTTTGATGGATGACTCAAATTATTCCACCTACGAGTGTACCAAATCATACACATTGGTAATTTGTTAGTAGTGTCATGTTATTAAATATAAACTAACATTGCATGTCTTCTTAATTACATAAAACTAAGTATTAAAGGAACATAAAATTAACACATTATTTTTCCATGTCACAAAGTTCATCAGGGAGGGTCATGACACCTTGTGGTACTTATAAAACCATGAAAATAAATTAAGGTTATGATCTTGTTCAAGGAATGGATATTGCATATGATAAAAGAGACTTGAATATAAATAAATAATGTACATAATTCATACATATTAGTTTAGAATGCGTTTGCAAAATTTGTAGCAATAATTTGATATCTTCATAGGGCTATGATATAATAGGACATACAAATAGCAAGCATCATAAATTTTCGCATTCTATAGAAAGCCATATATTATATGTAATGGCTTGTTTATAAGTATTATAGGTATAGGTAATAATGTTAAGTTGATAAATATAAATCTAGAGCCTAAATGAGTGCCAAAACCAAAGTATAAAGATCAAGACAAGAATGAAAGACTAAGAGCATATTAAGACAAAGGATCTTCATACCAAATAATGTAATAAAAGGAGGCGTTGAAGGTATTATATTACTTGGTACCTTGCAATATATATTTTTTAATTTAGCGAAAAACCCCTTCCAGGAGCACCTTGGTCTGAGAAACCATGACCAGGGGTTTCTACACCATCAAAATCACTCGGGAGTCGTGCTTGGCCCTGATCGCATCAACATTATTAACTAGATTTTGGGTACCCAATGTGCATTTGGTAGGGTGGATATTCTAACCAAGGACCTCCCTTGGAGGATTGCCCTATCCTCTCCAACTCACCTACATCATGTAGGTAGGTACCTTGCAATATTAAAGCAAGGACTATGTAAATAGTTTAGTCTATGATGTATTTAATAGTTGAGTATATAGTAGGTTTCATGTTATTAAGTGTGAGTTATGTGTCATGTAAATAAGTGTGGAGTTATTTGTCATGTAAATAAGTTTGGAGTTATGTAGGTGAGGTGTCATATTAGTAAGTGTGAATTATATGAGTTCTGTATTGTGTTTAGAAGTAAGGAGTTATGAGTAAACATGAGAGTTTTTATATTTATGTAAAAATGTGAGATTTATTATGTAAGAGAGAAATATGAAGAGTTATATCTCTCATGAGTATGAGGGTGTGAAGATTTTAAGTGTAAAGGTTGAGAGCCTTGAGAATATTAAAAGTCTCATGCATGTATATATTGAAGCTAAAACATTGTAACAAGGAATTGAATAAGCATTATATTTATGTATTGCTTAAAGTAGATATATATTCAATAATATTCAACAAGTTTATTGTTCAATGTTATTATGAAATGAATGCATGACTTTGTACAATTATATAATATTGAGTCATTGTATTATCTTGAAAGTATATTGGTTTGCTAGCAATAGATTTCAATATTCTATCCTAGGCAACCTCCAAGTATGACTAGTCTTACATATGCTAACCTGGAGTATATCTTATTTGGAGTTTAAAAAAGATAAGAGACTCCAATATAACATTCAATATTAATATAACATACAATATGCTCATGCAACATGTAAATACAATATGAAAATGGTCATAGTTTTACTTATATTAAATATTAAAAGTAAGTCACTCATGTTAGTACCCTACCACATGGGGACTACTAGATGTTAGTACTTTGACTTATAAAGGAATATAGTAACACTCAAGTTCATCAACACATATTCTCATAGGGAAAAAAGCTTATGCATAATTATATATAGGAATACCAAGCATGAAAGAAAAATAGTTGCATCCATACACAACACCATGTTAAATAAATACCAATAAAAGACTAATAGAAGGAAGACTTATCTCATAATTGAAGTCCACCAATGCATAGTTTCAAAGACTATTGCTACCCTATTGAAAGCATTCCATAACACTTATGTCCATAAACACACAATCATAGGACAATATATCCATATGTAATCTTAACACGTAAGTGAATATATATTTAGTGTTTAGAGAAAGAGGACTGATACTATATTCAAAACTTATTATATCAAAAGGTTTACACTATATGTTCAAATAATTCTTAGGTGAATACTCCCTTAAGGGAGATCCCATAAATGAGTGAGAATTTTTCATGCTTTGACACACATAGATGCACAATATCATCTGATATTATGTGTAATATAACTCTATAAGATTTATCAAACAAAATTAAAATTTATTCGAAATTATATAATATACTATAATTGATACAAATTATTATTTCTTCCTATAACCTTAATTTGGTTCCCACTCTTAACATTTGGCACCAAAATTTATTTGTATATATGTTTAGCTCTTTGTATTTTCTTCTATTAATAGTCATACTATATGAACATTTTCTATATCTTCTACTTGTTATGCTTAATTCATCATATAGAGTATTTAGCTACTTCATGATCAACATTTGTCTAATGTTGGTATATATCCTCCTCTAAGAGGGAATATCATGTTACTTTTTCTTCCAGGATATACAAATTTTATCAACTCTTCCATTTTCTTCTCCATTATGGATGACTTTAATTTTATCCTAAGGTATGCTATTTTTTATGTTTTCCGTGTGTATAACATCTCAAAAGGCTATTTTATAAATGACCATTTTCTAATGTTGTGGTTGATTGTTTTGTTTACCTATATGAAAGTGTAGAGTGGTTCATAATTTTTTTTTTATTTAAGCATTAAAAATCCTTCTATTGAGACAAGTGTCCAAATTTATAAAATTTGGAAATTTTAGAGTGATTTGTACTCTTAAGGCTTAGTTGAAGGTTTTGATACTCATTTATTATATGATATGCTTGTTGCTTTATTATAAATTTATTTGATAAATTTGTCTTGCATTTTGATAAGATTCCCATTTAGATGGCCAAGTTTAATTTTAACTCTCCATGCACATTTATTTTTCCATCCCTAAGTTTATAAATTTTAGAAAATATTTGAATTTAAGAAGAACACAAGGTTTTTGAATCACTTTATTTTGCTACATACAATTTACTTTCAAATATTTGATTTATTGTTTTGATAAAATTACTTTGTGTTGAAAGTTGTAAGCTTACTGGAGTGCTAAGGGATTTGGACTCTATTTGAGAGGTCCAAGGTTCAAATACTAATCAATATGAAGGGACTGGGATCCCTCATAAAAACCTATGTAAAATCATTGAAAAAAATACTTTGTGTTGAAATTGCTTTGAGTGAATTGCTGTGTTGGATTTTGAAGCAAGTGGTTGTTTTTACTCCATTTACAAATTACAAGCTTTTTAATCTACTTATTTATGTAGTAATTAATAATATTCTATTATAATTTGATCCTCTTTTTTTAAATCTAGACTTGTGTTATGGTCAAAATCTCCTATCTTTCTATTTTATTTTTATTTTGTAAATTTTTCCATGTACTAAAAAAAATTATTATTCTAGTAATCTACTTTTTGAAATTGTTTTTATTGCTTTAGGTTTAATTATAATGAATTTTGAGAAAGATTTTAAATTATCTATAACACCACCTATTTATGCATACATAAATAAAATTTACTTAATGAAATTCAATGTCACTTGGATGAATTCTCCTAGGGTATTACCAATATTTTTCATAACCTCTATGTGGATAAGTTGATCAAGAAATACAACAATCCTAAACCACAACAAATCCTTTTTGAGAATTTTCATATATATAATTTTCTAAATTCCATTGGTTAGTCTTAAATATTAGTCATTATTTTCCATAAGCATGGATAGTCATCCATTACTTTGTACTAAATTTTATTTTAATAGGTAGGTTTGCATTAAAAAATAGGTTTTTAAAGGACCCTAAAACCTTTTACAATAAAATCAAAAACTTATAGGTAAATAGAAAAAAGTAACCAAAATAGAGGGCAATACCACATGGGATATCCCAGCGTTACAAAAAGAGAGCTACTACAAAAGGGTATGATCCTAGAGGGAATATCCCACCTGAGAAACCCAGAACAGAGATAGAGGGACAACTCTACTCGCCCTTAGCACTAACTTTTGAATAGACTTTGAATTTCTTGAAAAGGATACTAAGGTGCCCATGGAGCTAGCCCATCACCTTTGTAGCATGGTTTTAGAGTATCCAAGCAACCTTCCCATTCCATGAGTTGACAATTGTTGAGCAAGGTGCAATGACAGTATTGTCATTGTTGTCAACACACTCAGATGGACAGGTTGATGCAGTGGAAAGTTGTTTGGAGGTTTTTCAAAGTATGTACAATGATTTTCAATGCTTATGAGGATGTTTTTGATGTTCAGGTGAAGTTTTTATAGGTTTTTCATGCAAATTTGCAAAAGTTGAAAAAATCATCAAGAAGTTGTCAAAAAATTGCAAAAGTTATCACGGGCGTAGTTGGATAGAATGGATCAGTTTGGAACATGCCAGCATGTCAAGAAATAGTTTTGAACAGTGTTGGAGGTGTCAACACAGTTTTTGGATTGATCGGTGACATTTTCGGTATCTTGGCGGATGATTTGGCAAGTGGTTGTATAGGCCAAAAAGGGAATTTTTGTCAGAAGCACTGTAAGCAAACCAAGAAGAATTTGATAGTGAAATTTTAACTAGAGGTGGTCGTTATCTTCAAGAACATGTGCTCCAAATTTCCACAAAAATAGAGATATGAGGTGAATGTTACAAGCGTTGCAATACTGTCATAAAAATACTCTTTTTGGAAAAAGTGTGTTAGTAGTATTTTTCATGGAGGTGGTACAGGTGAACCGTAAGGAGTTATGCAACGATATTTATACTGGATGTAGTTAGTATTGCAGATATTCTACGTTCAAATTTAAGAGAAAACAAAGTTACGAGCTGAGAGTTATGATTGTTGTAAAAATGATACATGTCACTTTTATGTCAATTTGTTCCACTTGTGCAAAATCCTTTAGTTGGCCATTTCGACCTTGCAAAGTCACCAAAGTTTTGGTTTTAGTGTTGTTACACCTTCAAGGCATCAAATAGAGCATATTTAGTTTTTTTTTTGAGGTTTCACATGGCTCCAAAGTAAGAGAACGAGTAAGGTGTCAATTCTTTGCATGTGACATGTTTGACGAAATGCCTTCTCAAAATAAAAAAAGGAAGTTATATTGTTTTAAGAAGCTTCATTAAAGAAAATACTTTTAAAATTGAAAAGGGAAAAAGAATGTAAGTGTGTGATTTTTAAGAGAAGGAATTTTATTGAAAATTTGAGCACTTTATTTTGTGAAGAGATAAGTGTGTGTGGAGAAAAATAAAGAGTGAAAATCCGTGATTTTTGTAGAGTGGTGAAAAATGTCACTTAAGTATTTTGAGAATAACTTTTTTATATGATATCCATTTTGGCTGAAATTTTGAGAGGAGTTTTTAGACAAAGTGCTACACAATACCCAGAAAGAATTTAGCAATTGGCGAAATGACCTAAGAGAAAATCAGTTTTTTTGTGAGAAGAGAAGATTCAAATTCCAAGTAATGCAGAGAGAGGGATGTTATACTGGGTGAAATAGAAAGTTTTATATTTTGTGCTTACATACCATAGAGGGTTCTAGTTTTAGTGAAGACATTCATATATGTCATTTTATTATCAATATAAAAATCAAGTGGGTGCTTGGTAAAGGGGTTGGTGCTCCTTTCTATTGGTGTAGATAAATCAAGGGTTGGTGCTCCTTTCTGTCGGTGCAGATAAATTAGGGGTTGGTGCTCCTTCCAGTGGGTGCTGGTAAATTGATTATAAAGTTGGTGTTTTGCAAAGGTTAGATTTGGATGGGAGTCCAAACAGTCATTTTCGAGGATGTAGCCAAATTGGTGAACCTCGATACATCTTGTGTTGTGTGATGTTCTCTTGTTATACTTGCTTTATTTAATTTTATGTTTTCATTGTTTTGGATTTGATTGTTGAAGATTTAAGTTTTAAAGAGCTACAATGATTCACCCCCCTCTCAGTGTCATTGTGAGACTAACAATTATAATAAGATCCAGGGTCCTAAATAGGCTTAACCAGCTAGGATGATCTTGGAACTAACACAATGGCAGGTGGTGAAAGCTTCTCATAAAACAAAGCACCATTGTTTGACGAAACTAATTATGCATTTTGGAGAATCAGGATGCAGACATATCTTTGTGCTTTGGGATACGACATTTGGAATTCAATAGATAGTGGACACACAATACCCACCACTTCTCCAACCGATGTTGTTGGTAAGAAACAGTTTGAGAATGAATCAAAAGCAAAAAATGCTATCATGTGTGGATTAGTGGACAGTGAACTAGTAAAGATTATGGATTGTAAAACGGCAAAGGAAATATGGGACATACTGAAGAGTATTCATGAAGGAGACGTTAAGATCAAGGAGGCCAAGTTACAAACACATCAAGCTCAATTCGAAGTATTAAATATGAATGATGATGAAAATATAGAGGCATATATGCTGAGAGTTAATGAAGTTATTAATGCGATTAGAGGACTCGATGAGGAAATCAAATATTCTATCATCATGAAAAAGGTATTAAGATCCCTTCCCCAAAGATTTGATTCTAAATTTTTAGCTATAGAAGAAGCTAAAGATCTAAATTATTTTAGTATGGATGAGATGCATGGTTATTTGATTGCATATGAGATGAGAATAGGAAAATCTAAACCCACATATAGAGAAGCTACTTTTAAATCCCATAAAAATATGAAAGCAAAACAAGAATCCGAGGAAGAAGAGACATCAGATGAAATGGAAGCAAACTTTGTTCAAAAACTAAAAAGGGGAAAAGGAAAATACAGAGGAAATTTACCATTTAAATGTTTCAACTATGGATGCGTTGGGCATTTTATAGCTAAATGTACACTTAATGAGTAGAATAGAAGTGATGAAGGATCGCACGAAGAAAGAAGTGACTAGAAGAATTTTTTTTTTTTAGAAAAGGCAACTTCAAGAAGAAAAGTTTCATCTCCAAGAATGTCAGTTCATCAAAATATAGCTCCAATGAGGATTCTGAAAAGGAAACAGGTGAAGATATTTTTATGGTACTCAAAGAAGAAAAACCAAAAAAATAACAGGAATGTGATGAAGAAGAAATTGACATAGAAGTGAATTTGGAAGAGGAACTAATTGTAGATCTAGATGAATTGAAGATAGAAAGAAAAAAGAATAAGAAAATTTCAAGAAATCTTGAGGATGCAAATGAAATCATAACAAATTTGAAAGTATAGATGGAAGAATCCAAGAAAATCTCTGAAGATCTCGAAGTGCAAATAACCGTGAAAATAGATTATTGCAGCAAGCAAGAAGAAGAGATTGTTGGTTTAAGAATGCAACTAGAAGAGATGAATCAGAAAATTAGTTGTTATCACAAACGTGAACAAATTTTTATGAATCTGGATAAGATCATAAATAATCAAAAGACTACATGCATCAAATTTGGTTTGGGTTTTGATGAAGGAGAATTGTAAAATGGATCAAAGGCCATAAATGAAGAATCCACAAAGAATGAAGAGAAGAAGAAAGCAATAATGCAAGGCATGAAAGGAGAATTGAAAATGATGGCTTCACCAATGTCACATATCAAAGAAGAAGAATATTTGTGGCTCCTACGATAACATGGCAAAGACCACCACCTAGGTTAAATCATCTATTTTATGGTTACTATTTTAAATGCAATGGTTATGGACATAAGATATCAGATTGCAAGTATAATGTAGGACCAAGGAATTTTACCAATAGAAATGCTTTTTCACATTTGATGTATTATGCAGTAGAATGTTATAACTGTCATAATTTTGGGCATATTGCAAGAAATTGTCAAAGTACATTTGCATCAAATCAATTTTAGGAAATAAAATTTCAGCCAAATGGAATAAGACAAAATAGAAAATTTCCCGAAAAACATGCACAAGCTACTAAAAAAGAAAAGCCAAAACAAGAGCCCAAAATTGTAATCAAACCTAAGTGGAAAGAAAAAGAGTGACCTAAGGAAGAAAAGGAATCCTTGATCATACATATGGCATTTAAAGCACAAAATAAATCCGCACCATGGATACTTGATAGTGGATGCTCCAGTCATATGACAGGTGATAATTTTTTTTGAGAAGTTGCAGCAATATGAAGGTGGTTTAGTAAAGTTTGGAAATAATGATGGAGCTAAGATAGTTGGAAAAGTTCAATTAATATTAGTGACAAAAATATCAGGTCAAAAGAAGTCTTGTTTGTGGTTGGTATGAAGTATAACTTGTTGAGTGTAAGTCAGATTTGTGATAGAGGTCATGAAGTGATCTTTAAGAAGTAAGGTTGTGAAGTGAGAAAGGTAAACAATGGGAAGTTGATAGCAACTAGATCAAGGACATATGGAAACCTGTACACTCTCTCAGAGAATTCAAAAGGATCTTGCTTGATTGGACAGGAAGAATAGAATTGGTAGTGGCACAAGAGGCTAGGTCATATCAGTTTTGACAATCTAGTAAAAATCAACTCAAAGAAAGCAGTGAGAGATATTCCCACCATTGGAAAACCATCAAATAGAATTTGTGCTTCATGTCAAAAGGGGAAGCAAAATAGAGTCTCATTTAAAACAAAAGGGTACTACACAAGCAAAACTTTGGAACTAGTACATACTGATTTATGTGGACCCATGAGAACGCGAAGCATAAACAGTGACAACTATTTCATGTTGTGTATAGATGACTATTCCAGGATGACATGGGTACTATTTTTGAAGCATAAATCAAAATATTTTGAGATGTTCAAGGTTTTCAAAAACCAAGTTGAGAATAAAACAAGAAAAAGGATTAAATGTTTAAGGTCAGACAGAGGAGGAGAGTTCATTTCAGAGGATTTCACAGAGTATTGTGAAAAATATGGCATTAGGAGACAATTTTCAGAGGCTAGGACACCTCAACATAATGGTGTGGTAGAAAGAAAGAACATGATAGTGTAGTAAATGGCACAGACTATGTTGACTGAGAGTAAAGTAGCAAATACATTTTGGAAAGAGGCAATCCATACTACAGTATACATCCAAAATAGGTGGATGTTGAGGATGCATGAAAGCAAAACTTCTTATGAGTTATGGTTTGGTAAAAAGGCAACAACAAGATACTTTAAAATTTTTGGCAGTAAGTGTTACATCAAAAGAACTGAAGAAAACCTTGGTAAGTTTGAAGATAGAGCAGATGAAGGTATTTTTCCTGGCTACTCGTCAAAAAGAAAAGCTTACAAATGCTACAACAAGAGGCTAAAGAAAATTATGGATAGTGTCGATGTTAAAGTTGATGAAGGAAGGGAATGAGTAATTAGCTATTAATAAAAATACCCAATTTATGAAGAGTTAATTGAAGGATATGAGGAAAATGAAACGAAAAAGAAATCAAAAATTCACTCAGAGGATTCAAACAGTGATTTAGAAGTGGAAGAAAACAAGAAATTCAAAACAGGCAGCTACCAGAAAGATCATCCTAGAGAGAAAATAATTGGAGACCCCATAGTTGGTGTTCAAACAAGAAGAAGATTAGTAAGTAACTACTCTTTATTATCCAACATTGAGCCCAAAAATGTTTTTAATGCAAGCAAAGATGAAAGTTGGGTAAAGGCAATAAATGAAGAATTACATCAAATCGAGAAAAACAAGACTTGGGAGTTAGTACCAAGACCCAAAAATAAAAATGTAATAGATACTAAATGGGTATTTCAGAACAAATTGAATTAAGACAGACAGGTAGTCAGGAACAAAACAATATTGGTATGCAAAGGCTATGCACAAGTTGAAGGCATTGACTTTGAGTAAACCTTTGCACATGTGGCCAGACTAGAGGCAATTAGAACGTTTATGGATTTAGCAGTTTGCAAGAATTTCAAAGTTTATCAAATGGATGTGAAATAAACATTTTTGAATAGGAAACTTGAAGAAGAGGTTTATCTTGAGCATCCAGATGGTTTCCATCTTGGTGATGATCCCAACTTGGTTTGCAAGTTGAAGAAATCATTATATGGCTTAAAATAGCCACCCCGAGCATGGTATGCAAGGCTATATAATGATCTTACTCAACAAGGGTTCAAGAAAGGTATGGTGGATAGTAATTTGTGTAAATATTTAGCAAATAAGATGCAAAAATAATTTGAAATGTCAATTATTGGTGAAATTTTGTATTTCCTCGGATTGCAAGTTAATAAAAAGGATAAGGACATATTTATTTCTCAAATTAAATATGTGAAATAGATGCTGAAAAAGTTCACAATGGAGGATTATAAGCCAGTTAGCACTCCCATGATGACAGGTTGCAAGTTGAGCAAGGATGAAAAATCTCCATATGTTGATCAAACTATGTATAGATCTATGATTGGGAGTTTACTGTACTTTATAGCTACCAAACCAAATATTTTGTAGGCAGTATGCATGGTAGCACAATTTCAGGCTAGTCCCAAGGAGACTCATGTTACAGTAGTGAAGAGGATTCTTTGACACCTCAAGGGTACTATGGAGTATGGGTTATGGTATTCGAAAGGTAAGGACTTCACCCTTATTGTGTATTCAAATGCATATTGGATAGGATGTGTAGATGATAGGAAGAGTACCAGTGGAGGTTTATTCTATCTTGGAGATAGGTTGGTCGCATGGCACAGTAAGAAACATGAGTCAGTATCCTTATCCACAACAGAGGCTAAATACATTGCAGCGACAATGTGTTGTACGCAAGTGTTATGGATGAAACAAACTCTGAAGAATCTTGGCATTAATTTTAGTGACCCGATTTCAATTAAGTGCGATAAAATTGGTGCCATTAGCATCTCAAAGAATCCGGTTATGCATTCTCGCACAAAACATATTGCTATTCGGTATCTTTTTTTTAAGGAGAAAGTTGCGGAAGGTGAGGTTAAGTTGGATTTTGTTCCAAAAAAAGAGCAAGTAGTAGATATCTTCACCAAACCATTTCCCAAGGAAGTATATGAGTACCTTCATAAGAAATTTGGAGTCGTCACACTTACCAAGAATTGACTAGCTATTGGGGCTACATTCTCAGGGGAGCATTTGTGTATTTGTTTATCTTTTTGCTCATGTTTGTGATTTTTGCTAAGTGTAATAATTTTTGCTTAATAATGTTGTACATGGACTCAGGAGGAGTTTTTAGCAACCCTTTGGTCTTGTTTTCAAAGGGGGAGAAGAGTTACAGGAAATTGTGCGTGTTGCCAACAATTCCAAAGGGGGAGATTATTGAGCAAGGTGCAACGACAATATTGTCATTATTGTCAACACACTCAGATGATGTAGTGGAAAATTGTTCAGAGGTTTTTCAAAGTATGTATAGTGATGTTCAATGCTTATGAGAATTTTTTTTATGTTCGGGTGAAGTTGTTACAGGTTGTTCGTGCAAATTTGCAAAAGTTGAAAAAATCGTTAGGAAGTTGTCAAAAAATTGCAAAAGTCATCATAGGCGCATTTGGATAGTATGGATCAGTTTGGAACATGCCAACATGTTATGAAATAGTCTTGAACAATGTTGGAGGTGTCAGCATAGTGTTTGGATTGATCGGTGACATTTCCGGTATCTTGGCGGATGATTTGGCAAGTGGTTGTATAGGCCAAAAAAGGGCAATTTTATTAGAAGTACTACGAGAAAATCGAGAAGAATTTGATAGTTAAATTATAATTAGTGGTGGTCATTATATTAAAGAACATGTGTTCCAAAATTACACCAAAAAAGAGAAACGAGGCGAGTGTTACAAGCGTTGCAAGATTGTCACAAAAATGCTCTTTTTGGAAAAAGTGTGTCAACAATAGTTTTCATGGAGGTGGTATAGGTGAACCGTAAGGATTTATGTAGCAATATTCATACTGGATGTAGTCAACATTTCATATATTCTACATTTCAAATTTTAGAGAAAATAGAGTTACGAGGTGAGATTTATGATTGTTACAAAAATGGTATAGGTCACTTTTATGTCAATTTGTTCCACTTGTGCAAAATCCTTTAGTTGGCCGTTTTGACCTTGCAGAGTCACAAAAGTTTTGGTTTCAGTTTTGTTACACATTAAATGCATCAAATAGAGCATCTTTTGTTTTTGGTTTGAGGTGTCACGTGGCTCTGAAGTAAGAGAATGAGTAAGGTGTCAATTCTTTGCATGTGACGTGTTTGGCGAAATGCTTTCTCAAAATAAAAAAAGTAAGTTATATTGTTTTAAGAAGCTTCATTAAAGAAAATATTTTTAAAATTGAAAAGTGAAAAATAATGCAAGTGTGTGCATTTTAAGAGACAAGGGATTTTATTGAAAATTTGGGGACTTTATGTTGTGAAAAGAGAAGTGTGTGGAGAAAAATAAAGAGTGAAAATACGTGATTTTTGGAGAGTGGTGAAAAATGTCACTTTAGTATTTTGGGCATAAATTTCTCATATGATATCCATTTTGGCTAAAATTTTGAGAGGAGTTCACAGAAAAAGTTCTACACAATACCCAAAATTTTTTTAGTAATTGGCAAAACAAGCTAAGAGAAAAATCAATTTTGTTTGTGAGAAAAGAAGATTCAAATTCTGAGTAATGTAGAGAGAGGGATGTTATACTGGGTGAAATAGAAATTTTTATATTTTGTGCTTACAGACCATAGAGGGTTCTGGTTTCAGTGAAGACATTCATATATGTAATTTTATTATCAATATCAAAATAAAGTGGGTGCTTGGTAGAGGGGTTGGTGCTCCTTTCTGTTGGTGCAGATAAATTAGGGGTTGGTGCTCCTTCCAGTGGGTACTGGTAAATTGATTTTAAAGTTGGTGCTTTGCAAAGGATGGATTTGTATGGGAGTCCAAAAAATCATTTTTGGGGATGTAGCCAAATCGGTGAACTTCGGTACATCTTGTGTTGTGTGATGTTCTCTTGTTATACTTGCTTTATTTGGTTTTATGTTTTCATTGTTTTGGCTTTGAGTGTTTAATATTTAAGTTTTAAAGAGATACACTAATTCACCCCCCCTATCAATGTCATTGTGAGACTAACAACTATATCCTTAGACACTTCAACATCACTACCAAAATATTTCTTCGAAAAATGTAAAAATTTGTGACACCCTAAAATTTTCTCCATAATAGGGTCAAGTTGGAAGAAATCAAGTTCGAGCAAGGCCATGTAGAAATAGGGATGAGCATTGGGAATCTTGAAGTGAGGGTTGGGATGAGAATGATGGATATGATTTAGTCTCATACTGTTATTTTATTTTAAAGGACATTTAAATCGCATGCCAAAATATCTGGGTAAAGATTTACCAGGGACCGAAGTTGTTTTCAGAGATTGAGGGTGCTTGGATCATGTCCTAACTTCTAAATTGAAGAATATACGTATAAAAAATATATTTAATAATGTGAATTCAATGTTTTTCAATGATTTTACATAATTTTTTATGAGGGGTCCCGATCCCCTAATATTGAGTGGGGCTTCAACCTTCGACCTCATAAAGAGAGGCCAAATGTCTTACCAGTGCAGTAAGATTATAGCTTTAAATTTATCTATATTTTTTTAATGATTTTACGTAGTTTTTTATGAGGGGTCCCAGTCCCCTCATACTATATGGGGTTTGAACCTTAGACAAGAGAGGCCAATATCCTTATAACTATAGTAAGGTTTCATCCCTATAATGTGAATTCAATATTCAATTTATTTGAAATCCTTTTTTTATATTAAAAAACTTGACCACTATATATTGAATTTATATAAAAATGATCTACATCTATAAATAATTATATCATGTTATTCAACTCCTCCATGATAATAACTTCAATAAATCATCTATTTTCTTAATAGATATTGGGATAAGGTTCATATGTCCTTTTTTCCTATATAAAAAAGGTACTTTTGCTAACATGGTATCCTTTATTTCCAATTATATATTTCTAAAATATATTTCATTTACTCATACCTAAATGTTTTGAAGAAAACAAGATTATACTGAGAGGGCAGTATAAGACCACTTTTTACTTTTCTTTCCCAAACAGTGTTAATAAATATAATCAATGACAATATCAATAGCAATAACCAAAGCAATGCACCCATCATCACACATAATAGAGACACGTATTTTAACGTGGTTCACCCAATGTGGGCTACCTCCATAGAGAAAATATTTCTTCTAAATATTTATCAAATAATCTCTTGGGAATCCTTCCTAAATTACAATGTTTATGGACCTTTGTCCAAAGGAGATGTTGATCCCCTAATCTCAAGTTTGTGGATCTCTTCCATAGGATAACTCTTTCTCCTTCTCCTATGGCTAGTGATCTTCTAAAAGACTCTGTCTCTATGCTGCACTGATTGGTGGATCTCTCTCCACTTGAAGACTTCTCACTCAAATATTGTCTTCAATTGTCCTGGCTACTGGATCTATATCCACTAAGACTCTATCCTCTATACTCTGTTATCTCCAAAGCTCTGTCTCAATACTGTACCAAACATAGTTTAGTCGATCTAGCACAATTCTGCTCAATCTCTTGCACTAAACACAATACAATCGGTCTAGTACAATTTTTCTCAATAGGTTCACTCAAAACCTGCTCAAATTTTCTTAATAGGTTCATCCAAAAAGCTGTCTAAATATTCTCAACAGGTTCACACAAAACCTATCTAAATATGCTCAACAAATTCTCTATAGGACTTGCTCAAATATGCTCAATAAACCCTCTCTTGGACTTGCTCAAATATGCTTAATAAGTCCTCTCATGGACTTGCTCAAATATGTTTAGTAAGCTTTCACAAAAGCTTAACTCAAAACAGTCCACAAGCCTTCTCAAAGACTTGTCTCAAATTTGCTTAACAATCTCACACATAACTTGTTCAATATCATAGAATCATAAAGATAATTGTTAGAGACTCAATATGTTATATAATCAAAGTACAATCAATATCTCAATTCAATCTCATAGAAACATAAAGAGAATTATTAGACTCTACATGTTCTATACTCAAATCCCAATCTCAACTTAATAGAAGCATAAAGAGAATTGTTAGAGACTCAATATGTCGTATTCTTAAATCTCAATATCAACTCAAATCAATATCATAGAAGAACAAATAGAATTTTTAGAGACTCTATATGTTCTTTACTCAAATCCCAATATCAACTGAACCAATCACATCAAGGAACAACCCTTTCTCACAAACCCTAGTTCAAGCATGTATCAACCAACTCAAAATGTTTCCAACAATGCTTTATCTCAAGTCTCACATAAAAATGATACTCATATTATTTTCTAGATCATGTTCAAGTTCATTTCATCATCAATGGGCTTAAACAACAATGCTAATAAAACAAAGTTTAAATACAACTCACAAATCAGAAAACCTTGAAGTATTCAACCAACCATCTTCACAAAGGAAACTTCAATTAATCCTTTTCACTCCAATGATATTTCAGAAATCAACCACCACAAAAAATCAATAGGAGAATGTGCCCATACCTTTTTGATGTGAATTAGTTGTCCACAAAATCTGCCACACTTAATCACAACTTTCCTTTTCAATATTAATAAGGGTTAGTGGTATTTTAAATAATCACAATAAAATCATAACTTAATTTACACCATTTTCAATCCAAATTCATAAACACATCCACCAAAGTCTATTTTAATAAAAACCCTTATAAATAATAACCCATAATAAATCTCTCAAAATCACTTTAACAACAACTCCTTATTTATCCTAAAATCAATTCTCCATTTCCATCAAAATAAAACATAAAACAAATATGCTTTTGTAATAATAATCACAGTCCTAATGATAAAATTTAATTCCCATTAAATACTTTATAACTCCAAACTTTAGGACTAATAAAAATTATTAAATGCAAAAACGTAAATACCTCTCAAGGGGAGTCGAACCCATGTCTGCCACACACCACGAGCATCTTAACCATGGCTACGATTCCAACCGAGCCAAATATCTCATTGGAAAAGAAAAGGCCAAAAGGGCCTCTAATCTTCCTCCTCCTACCACAAAGGACAAAATGCCAAAGTGCTTCCCACATGCTACCATCAAGGGGATTCGATCCCTGATATTTGTGCTGCTCATAATCTTAGCAAAATCGATATGCCAATGTGCCATGCCTCATACCACGTTTGATATTTCCAAATCGTTGCGCTTTATTTGTTGCTTCCTTTTCAAAAATTTGCACGAGATATTTCAAATTTCCAAGGCAATTAACACACAAGAGCAAGGATGATTATTTGGTTTAATTGCCACCCGTTTATATAGTGTTTAATAAAACTTTGAAGACGTCGGTGGAAATATTAAAATTGTATTTGCATTATGATGTCGACGGGAAAATTTACATTTAAATTTGAATTTAAATTTTAAATAATTAAAATTTAAATGCAAAATTAAAACTCAAATAACTCCATCACCGGGGCACCTTTTTTGATAAAACGAAAGCCCAATGTGGGTTTTAAGAAAAAACCCAGATCAAATCTATTGTCCATGGTTTTAAATAAAACCTTTTATTTTCTCAGCCTTGGTTTTCACAAAAACCCTTCATAGATACTTTTGATATTTATTGCTCTATTGACATAAATGATAATATTTCAGCTTTGGGACTCAAAATGTCAAACAATATCCCCCTTTGTCATTGATGGCAACCCAAATACTTTTTTTGAATTTTGAACTTCTTTTCTACTCCTCCTGGGGCTTTGCTCCCCCTGGATCAATGCTCTCTTAGATATAAAATCTCTCCTCATATCCAAAAACTCTCCCCATAATACACAAATCTCTCCCCATTTGACATCAATGACAAAGGGTCACCTTTGGGGCTCGGGGCTAAAAATTAAGCCTCTTAGCTTAGCGCCTTCCCCACATCCACATGAAGTGGTTAATTCTGGGGTGGGAGTATTTCTACCCCCTGAAAGCATTGTTCTATGCCTTTGTCTTTTCCTTTTTCTTTTTGCTAAATTATTTCATTGTTTCTTTCTGAGTCATCATCCCTATTTCGGTTCCTATTCTTGTTCTCATCCATGTCCTTGTTATTGTACCTATTTTTGTTTTCGTTCTTGTTTTCATCAATGTTCCTGTTCTTATACCGATTATTGTTCTCATTCTTTTCTAAGTCTCTATTCATGTTCATCTTCTTGTTTCTGTTCATGTTCCTATTCTTGTTCATGTTCATATTCCTGTTCCTGTTCATACCTATTTCTGGAATATTTTCTCTACACCATCTTGCTATGTGACCATCATTATTGCACTTATAACACTTAATGTTATTATTCCTTAGATGTGCAATAGTCTTAGTATTTCTCCTGGTGAAGCCATATCCTTTTATATCATGAATACTATAATTTATTGACTTATGACCAAAATCATTACATGAATAAAAATATACTTGGAAAAGTTGTTCTCTTCCATATACCTATATTTCATGTGTCCTGCACTGTGAAGCCATGTGCCAAAAACTGTGACATGATAAACATATCCTATTGAATATTCCTTGCTTAGACCTCATTGGTATCCTATTCTGATTGATGTTCCATATGTATCTTCTTTGCCCATTTTCCCTGTTGGACTCACTGCAATCGGACTCATCCTTAGAACTTTCACTTTCACTTACATCTAAGAATCCCTATTTTGAAGTATCTTCTTCTAATGTTGTTTATTTTTCTTCAAGACTTGAAGTAGACTTTGTCTTTTCTTGTTTATTTCCAAAACCTAGACTCGTTGAACATGATGTTCTTTGTTGTCCATGAATGAACTTATCCAAGTTCTTAGATTTATTTGTGAAACTCTTCATCTTGATCTTGGAGTCCTATAAATATTTCTTTAAAGTAGCCACTTATTGTGCTAACTTATCACATTCCAATATTTTTGCTTCTAACTTTTCTCTAAACTTACTTGCCTTGGCCTTTGACTTCTCTAAGTTCTCTATGAGCAATAATCATTCTTCATCACATTCTTGAAATTGACTTTCAATCTTGGAGTGTTGCTTTATTACCTTCTTCACTATGTCAAGAGCATAGATAAGTTCACCTTTGAGATCATAACCATTATCTATTGAGTAGTCCTCTATTTGTTTTCCTTTGTCCATATCATTCCTTGATTTTGACTTATCTTCTATAGGATCACTCTCTTATTCTTCTTCTAATTCCATTAGAATATTCTCATCCAGTTTACCAAGTGCATCTTCAAAATAATCATCACTGAAACTATAGCCATCGCTTGTGCAATCATATTCAAGATGTCAAAATTTACCACATCTAAAACACTTGAGAATAACTGGAGTCTTTTTCTTAACTGGATATTTTTCTTCAACCATAAACAAGACTTCATCTATATCATTGTCTAAAAAACTAGAATCACTATCAATTGAGTACTTACTTGCATTATCCGCATACTATCTTGGCTCTCCTTTTTTTGCTTCTTGTCTCCCTTGTTCTTTTTTAGAACTAATTCCTGTTACAATTACTGATGATATTTGTGCATTGATAGTCCTTTCCAAGGTTCTTAAATTTTCCCTAGACTTGTGTAGCTTATAATTAAAGCCTTTTACTTCCATACTTAGTGAAACTATCTCATGCTCTAATATTTCACACTCTAGATATTTTGTCTTTAATTTTTCAACCATACCTTCTTCAATTTTCCTTGTCTCTTCATCTTTGATTTTGAAGCTGGTGAGCTCCTGTAAAAACCTTGCTTTTATTTTTTCGTCTTCTTGAGCTTGGACCCTTAATCCTGAGTTCTTCATTTTTAATTCTTCAAGAGTGACCATAAGCCTTTCCCATTATATCTCTTTTATATTTTACTGTTCAACCATACCTTTTTCAACTCTTCTTGCCTTTTCAACATTATATCTCAAGTCAGATATATCTTGTAGAAGCTTTGTCTTACATTTATCATCTTCTTGTATTTGAGCCTTCAATTCTGAATTTTCTCTTTTCAATTCAACAAGTTCCTTAAGAGTGGCTTCCTCCTTTTCTTTATCTAAATTTTTCTCTTCTTCAATTTCTTCTATTTTCTAGAGTGGAGTTTCTTATTGATACCCGCTTCGACTATTCTTGTTATCATTTTCTAATTCATTATTTAGAAATTCAAATATAAGAGAATCTTATTCATTTTCACTTCTATCAAACGTATTGCAATAACTTACATCATGATCGAGTTAACCACAGACAAAACATTTGTCGCCTTCTTGTGAACAATAAGTTGCATGATGACCTGTCTTTCCATAACTGGTACAAAATTTTATCAGTCTGGATATTTCTATATTACTTGATTCATATATTGAATCTATTTCCATGTTTCCTCCTAACACAACAATATTAAAATCATATTTCATTTCTTTCATGACCATAGGTGTTCTTTTATTCTTGTGTCTCATGCTTCTACTATTGCCTTTCTTTCTCATTTGTGTTCTTGCAAGATATTCCTTCAAGTTGTTAAACATTTTTCGAAGGAACCGGATCTGATACCAATTGAAGAACACAAGATTATACTGAGAGGGGGGTGAATAGTATAAGATCACTTTTTAATTTTCTTTCCCAAACAATATTAATCAATATAATCAATGACAATATCAATATCAATAACCAAAGCAATGCACCAATCATCACACACAATAGAGACATAAATTTTAATGTGGTTCACCGAATGTGGGCTACCTCCACATAGAAAATATTTCTTCTAAATATTTCTCAAATAATATCTTGGGAATCCTTCCCAAATTATAATGTTTATGGACCTCTGTCCAAAGGAGATGTTGATCCCCTAATATCAAGTTTATGGATCTCTTCCACAGGAGAATTCTTTCCCGTTCTACTCTATCTAGTGATCTTCTAGAAGACTCTGTCTCTATGTTGCACTAACTAGTGGATCTCTCTCCACTTGAAGACTTCTCACTTAGATCTTGTTCTCAATTATCCTGGTTGTTGGATCTCTATCCACTAAGACTCTGTCCTCTATACTTTGTCACCTCCAAAGCTCTGTATCAATACTGTACCAAAAACAATTCTATCAATCTAGAATAGTTCTGCTTAATATCTTGCACTAAAAACAATACAATCGGTCTAGTACAATTTTTCTCAATAGGTTCACTCAAAACCTGCTCAAATTTGATCCAAAGGTTCACCCAAAAACCTGTATAAATTTGCTCAACAGGTTCACACAAAACCTGTCTAAATATGCTCAACAAATCCTCTCTAGGACTTGCTCAAATATTCTCAATAAGTCCTCTCTTCTACTTGGTCAAATTTTCTTTATAAGTCCTCTCTTGGACTTGTTCAAATCTTTTTAGCAAGATTTCACAAAAGCTTAACTCAAACAGTCCACAAAACTTCTCAAAGACTTGTCTCAAATCTTCATAACAAGCTCACACATAACTTGTTCAATATCATAGAATCATAAAGAGAATTGTTAGAGACTCAATATGTCCTATTATTAAATCTCAATATCAACTCAAATCAATCTCATAAAAGCATAAAGAGAATTGTTAGAGACTCAATATGTCCTATTATTAAATCTCAATATCAACTCAAATCAATCTCATAAAAGCATAAAGAGAATTTTTAGATACTCTATATGTTCTATACTCAATTCCCAATCTCAAATCAACCAATCACATCAAGGAACAACCCTTTCTCACAAACCCTAGTTCGAGAATGTATCAACCAACTCCAAATATTTCCAACAATGCTTTGTCTCAAGTCTCACATAACAATGATACTCATGTTCTTTTATAGATCATGTTCAAGTTCATTTCATCATCAATGGGCTTCAACAACAATGCTAATGAAACAAGGTTTAAATACAACTCACAAATCAGAAAACCTTGAAGCATTCAACCAACCATCTTCATAAAGGAAACTTCAATTAATACTTTTCACTCCAATGATATTTCATAAATCAACCACCACAAACAATCAATAGGATAATGTGCCCATACCTTTTTGATACCAATAAGTTGTCCACAAAATCTGCCACACTTAATCACAACTTTCCTTTTCAATATTAATAAGGGTTAGTGGTCTTTTAAATAATCACAATAAAAGCATAACTTAATTTATGCCTTTTTTACTCCAAATTTATAAACACATACACCAAAATCTATTTTAATAAAAACCCTTATTAAGAATAACCCACAATAAATCTCTCAAAATCACTTTAACAACTACTCCTTATTTCTCCTAAAATCAATTCTCCATTTCCATAAAAATAAAACATAAATTAAATATGCTTTTGCAATAATAATCACAGCCCTAATGATAAAATTTAATTCCCATTAAATACCTTATAACTTCAAACTTTAGGGTTAATAAAAATTATTAAATGCAAAAACATAAATACCTCTCAAGGGGATTCGAATTCCTATCTGCCACAAGCGAGCGTCTTAGCCACGACTAAGATTCCAACTGAGCCAAAGTGCTCATTGGAAAATCAAAGGCCAAAAGGACCTTTAATCTTCCTTCGCCTGCCACAAAGGACAAAGCGCCAAAGCGCTTCCCACACGTTGTCGTCAAGGGGATTTGATCCCTGATATTTGCATTGCCCATAGTATTAGCAAAATTGATATGCCAATGCGCCATGCCTCATACCACATTTGAGATTTTCAAATCACTGTGCTTTCTTTGCTTCTTCCTTTTCAACAATTCGGACGAGCTCTTTCAAATTTCCAAGGCAATTAACACACGAGAGCAAGGATGATTATTTCATTTAATTGTCACCCTTTTATA
This sequence comes from Wollemia nobilis, assembly GCA_028583015.1. Taxonomy (NCBI): domain Eukaryota; kingdom Viridiplantae; phylum Streptophyta; class Pinopsida; order Araucariales; family Araucariaceae; genus Wollemia; species Wollemia nobilis. Next base: position 8,188,518 of record JAQPPZ010003067.1, read on the forward strand.
TAGTGTTTAATAACACTTTGAAGATGTCAGTGGAAATATTTAAATTGTATTTGCATGATGACATCGATGGGAAACTTTCCATTTAAATTTGAATTTAAATTTTAAATAATTAAAATTTAAACCAAACATTAAAACTAAAATAACTCCATCACCGGGGCACATTTTTCAATGAAACGAAAGCCCAATGTGGGTTTTAAGAAAAACCCAGATCAAATCTACTATCCATGGTTTTAAATAAAATCTTTTATTTTCCCTACCTTGGTTTTCACAAAAACTCTTCATAGATTCTTTTGACATTTATTTCTCTATTGACATCAATGACAACATTTCAGCTTAGGGACTCAAAATGTCCAACTTTTTTTTGAAGAGAGTATTTTTCTATTCAAATTTTTTAGAACAAGATATTTAGATATAAGTATCACTTCCTACTCACATCATTTGAATCCAATAATAATATTCATACCAAATCATCTAGTTATACAAGGTTAGACTTAGCCCAATCCCAAAATAAATATTGATTGATAAAAGGGGTTTTGAAAGGGTCCCTAAATTTTTACAAAAGGAAAATATCTCCAGAGAGGATCTTACAAGATGAACTCTCAAGAATATTGGGGAAAAGAGCAAAAAAAAACATAATGTAGAGGATGTCCTAGAAACCCAAGCAACATGGTACAAACTCACCGAGAGGGTAACAAAGTGAGAATGTAACCCATGATAAATATCGATTATTGAAACATAATTTTTAGGCCAAACACACCCACAAGTAAATTGGATGAGAGTAATATCATTATTCATCATGTCAAGAAATGGGTTGAACAAGATTAAGTAATAGTTATAACTCCAAAGCATGTCAAATGGAGAGAAAATATGGAAGGCTTTGGGACTAAGGATGAAAAACCATGGAGGCTTGCATTGCTATTGAAATTTGAAGGACAAAGAAGCAATGGTCAACCAAGGAGGTTGGAAAGTCAACCAAATTTGAAAAGAGTTCTCCCAAATAAAAAAATAGAGGAACCACATGGCTTCCATAAGGGAAGCATGATGATAAAGGGGTGTGATATTGAGCAGTAAGAAAAATAATATGGTTAAAGCAACAGTCTTCAGAGAGAAAAGACCACAAAACTGGAATTAAATCCACATGAATACCATCATAGGAACAACATTCCAAAATAAATTAAGTAAAATTTCAACTCCAAGAGGAAATATCTTCTTGGGTAAGGCCCAATTTAACCATAATATTTGTAGTACAATTTTATTCCTAATAAACATGTTGGATAATAATATTATCAAACCTTAAATAGGTACTTTTATATTCTTCAATGATGTTATCAATGCTCCTGGTGGGAGTTTACAAGACTTTTAGCATGTTGATTATATTCATGGAATCACCCTTGATGATGATGTTATTGGAAGAGGTGTTTTCTAGAAGATTCAAACCTTGAAAGAGAGCCCTAGCTTCCACAAAGTGACTCATTTGAACTCCAAGGTTTTCAACAAAGATAAACAAAATTTGGTCCTTGTTTCTAAGAATGCCACTTGTACCTACCTAACCAATGTTACTCTTTGAAGTTCCATAAAAAGTTAATTTGTCCAATCTGGAGGAGGGGAAGCCCAATTTTCTTTGGATATATCCACATTATTGGGATTGTGAGGCCTTTGAGGAGGATATTATATGTTGAGCAAAGCTACCAACCTACTCTCTAAAGGATTTTGTATCATGTCTATGAGAGGAACCATCAATAAGTTTTATTTTAAAACTTCTATAATTTTGACTTTGATAATGATATGGTCTTTGAATTCTTCCCAAAGAACTCTATTGTTTCTTTCTTTCCAAATTCCCCAAAGGAAGCAAGGAGCCAAAATTCCAAAAAAAATCAATCTATAATCATGAAAGGGAAAGGACAACTTAAGATAAAGCTCCATAATGTTGTTTGGTTAGGCCTAGGAAACCCCAAAAGAGTTGAGGAGGAATTGGAAAACATGAAGAGGAATTGGAAAACATATCAGGAGAAAGGGCAACCAAGGAATAGATGGTAGGTAGATTCAGAATTGGATTTGAACAACTAAAACCTATTGGGAATTGCTATACCTTTTGATTGGATATTATCAATGGTTAAGATCTTATTTTGAACAAGAAACCATCAAAATAATGTGATCTTGGGAGTGAGATGTTGGAGATAGACTTGCTATGTAGGAAACAACTTTTCTTTTTCCTCTTCAAGAAGGTAATATGCATATTTCTTAGAGAAATTGCCTTCATCACCCAGTCTCCACACAAGAGAGTATTCTTTGTTAGTGTTAGGAATAAAGTGATACTTTAGGATCTTGGAGATAATTTGGCTTGTTTCCACTTCTCTTTCATTTATATTCTCCCTTAATAAAGCCATCCAAAATTTCCTCCCTTGGTTTGATTTAATGAAATTTTTGACTTTTTATCTAAATGTACAATCATTTATGGGCTTCAACATGGCAAGGTGGGAATTCTTAATGAGTGGAAAGTCTAAAATGTAGGAATCCTTTTGAAAGTTGATTTTATTTCCATTTCCATGTTTCCATTTGATCCCATTCTAGAGAAGATCTCTATTTTTGAGGAGAGAGTTCTAGAAAGCTAATCTACTAGGCGGGGAGGGTTCCTCTAAGAGATTATTTCCTTGCCATAGGTACTTTGCATTGATGATGAAAATCCAACCAACTTTTTCCCTATTAAGAAATTTACATCCTTGCTTAGCTATGAGGGCAATATTAATTTTCTTGAATTTCATAAACCCTAATCCCCCAAATATTTTATGGAACAAATTTGGTCTCAAATGACTAGCGGTAGTCTCTTATGATTATCTATGTTTGACCAAAGGAAGGTTTTCCAATTAGCCCCTTCCAACTTGCTCCCTACTTACATTTAGTGTTTCCTTGTTTGAACTTAAATGTGTGTATTTGTATGTGTGTGTGTGAGAGAGTGAATTTATATTATCTATTTATGTAATGTTACCTCTATTATATTACTATTTTTGAAAAACCAAATTATTTTGGTATTATAAATATTAACCATAATGAAGGATTTTATATGATTGTTTCTCATTTACTATTGATCCATAATATTTTGGACAAATAAGGTTCATTTACAAGATTGGAACTTTGAATTACATTATGAAATTCCTTGCTACCCATCACTTTGACTAAATATAACAAGATATTTTGTAATTGGTTATATGGAATTAAATTTGGTTCCATTTGTATTACATCATGAAAATTTTGCCATGATTTTTAAAATAAACACAATGAAATCATAAGTAATAATTATACATATATTGGTTGAAAATATTTGACATGGGATATCTACATTACAAGTCCAATTTTTGTAACAACTTGATATTATATCATTTGGTAAACCTAATAAGGTATTTTAAATATTAGTACTTTTAATTTAATAAATATAACTTGTACAATAAAATATTGATACAATAATATCCCATGGTGTTTAAAGGAATTATTGGGAGTGATGCGTTTCACACCCTAAACAATGGTTCCAGTATCATGTGTTAATATTAACATGTTACTCATAGTATTTTAAGCAATTAGTGGGGAGTGAAGAGTCTCACACTCAAAAAAAGGATGAAATCTAATGGATGAATTTTAACATTACCCATAGGCTTGGGGTAGGTAGTATGCAGTATAGAGTTTTCACACTTTATAGCAAGGTTCGAATACCATGGGTGAAACTTAAATTTTAATCCATGGGGTTTAGATAAATTGGTAGTTACTAAGATATTAACACATTAAAATAAGGTTCAAACATCCTATGTGAATATTAACATTATGCACATTTGATTTAAAGCAAGTGGTTAGGAGTAAAATTGTACTCATGTAAGTGATTAGGTGTGAAGAGTTTTACATTGTAAGCCAATGATTAAATCCTATTGGTGGTCCTTTACTTTTTTTACACCACAAGAAAAGGTTTAAATACCATGGTGAACCTTAACATTTTCCCATGGGTTTTATTGAAATTATAATTTGACTTATGGCCAAGGATGACATTGTATGATGTAATATTGTATAGGCCTATGGGAAATTATTGTACAATTGTATTTATTTGTTTCTAAAATTTTATTATATGATTTTATAGGATGTGATTAATCTTATTATGGTTAAATTCATATTATAAATTGTAATTAACCTTAAGCTCTCTTGTTATGTCAATCCAAGTTAAACTCTTCTACATAATTAGGATTTTGGTATTGGTATAAATACCCCATCACTCCATATTTTGTATCATAGTGTTGTGATTATTACCTATGGATAATATATCTATTATTTATGGTACCTATGGGTTACCAATATGTTTTTCTCTTTTATATATTTTTATGTTGTTTGTATAGGATTTTAGTGGATGTATTACTTCTATTTATTTATAGAAATATGTGTGAAATTTAACATAGTGTCAAAGCATGCATGGAATAACATTTCTTGGTCACGAAAAAATATTATTTAGATATTTTGATCCTTCCTTCATATTTTAGGGTGAATTACTGCTCAAAGCTTCATGAGCATATTTGGCATAAGAGGTAGAGAGGAGATTCAGTTTCTCTTTTATTCATTTGATTTTTGATTTTTTTGGAGAATTTATGCTTACTTCATAATTTGCTTTATTGTCATTGAAGTATTTTGGAACCATTTGAAATGAATATAAATATAGTTTGACATCATCCTCTTCAAAATTCATATAGAATCCATGACATGTTGATTGGAGGGAAGAAGTATTTTTTGCACTATTTTTTTAAGTTCAAATTTACTATTGCATGCACCTTGTTTTTCACGTTTTTGGTGTTATTTTGTATCAATAATGATGTCCAATTATACAAAATGGATGCATATTTTTTTTATTTAAATAGTAACAAAGATGCAATAGCACATTAAATTTATCATTATTCTTTTCCTAAATATCAGGATCAAACTTACACTAGTCATTTTTGCATACCTTTTATAATTTTTTCATAGGATAAAATAAAACATTATGGTATCCCTTTCACCTTAGAAGTCAGGAAAGTTGGTGATATGGATTATATTTCAAACACTCATTAGGTAAGGTTTTATATTTGAAACTAGTAGACTTATTTTTTTCTCAAACACATTCATGATGACAAGCATCATCTATAGGGGTATCATTGAATGCATCATCACAATCATCTATAGCTTATTGGACATGCTAATCATACAAAGACACTCTTGATTCTCTCCATCTAATAAGTTTTTAAATTATTTTATTGTTTTGGCACTACATCATTCTTCCATGGCATTGAGTCGTAAATTAAGCAAGAAATTCAATGAATGCATTGTTACCTTGGCAAGTGTAAGGTACATAGACAATGGAAGATTTAATTTTGAATCTCCTCTAGTGTATTTATGGCATTTTTTGAACAAGTAAATATACTGGTTGAGATGGCAACCAATAAGGTACCTTTGCATGACATGTAACACCATTTTAAAAATATTTACATGTCATTGATCAATCAATAGAAGATAAGTGATAAAATAACAACAATTTAGATAGTCCAATGGCATATAGGTGGTAAATATTTAGAGGTATATATATATATATATATGAACCCATAAATGACACATGGAGGCTATTATTGGATGCCATTTTCCTCAGTATTAAGGCTTTAATTTTTGTATTTGTAGGGCAGGTTGCATAAATATTTTGGAGGTCATAATTTTTATGTACAAAAGTGTTTTGAGCCATTTTGTTTTCAAATCACATGTTTTTTTACCCCTACACATAGGTGACATAATTTTATGAACTTATTTTGGTATTAAGATTTGAATTATGTAGATTAGTACTCAAGGACTATTGCCCTACTTTGAAAGGGTAAATTTATCATATATTATACAATCAAAATATTTCGTCTACATTTATCAAAGGTGTTGTTAGATTTGTGATAGTTGCAACAATTTTTTGATTCTTTAGGAGGCATACAAAAAAATATTTAGAATGTACTTCAGTCAATACATTTTTTCTTTGAGCTATTGATTCAATGTATTGATGAAGATCTAATCCTTCATGATATCCTCCTTTTATTCTATATCTAGGTACTCGTAGAAGTTGTAATGGCTCTTTTCATAAATAGGTCTATGCAAAGACTATTCTAGTGATGGAAATTAGGTGGCCTAAGGGTAATTTGAAGTTTCCAAATAAGGTGATGTATATTGTAATATGAAAAGTTATATCTCCAATTCTTACCTTTTGTAATTATATAAGATTCAAAAAATAAATATTTAAAAGTGGTACTCTTGATTTCTCTTCCTCATTTGGAGTTTTATTGGATGTGTATTTTGGATATATGTAGGAGTATATGATAGTGGTAGTGATGACAATGGTGTGGTCTAGGGAGATTATTGTGCTGAGATATTTTGCAACCATACATTTCAAATGATGAAGAGGATCCAAATTATGAAAGGGATCCAAATAAGTATTCCTCAATTGAAGAGTCCCACTAGAGCATTCATTATTGGGGAAATATAATATTATCACTAACGTCTTCTCTCCTTGGCCCCTTCAAATTATGAGGTATTGTTGAAAGTGTAATATAACTTAAGGCCAAGGCTAACATTGTATGATATAATCTTGTATAGGCCTATGTGAAACCACTATACAATTGTATTTAATTATTTGTAATATTTTATTATGCAATCTCTCTAGGACATTGTTAACCTAGTTATTGGTTAAATCCACCTTATAACATGTAATTAGCCTTAATCCCTCTTGTTATATCAGTTCTACTTAACCTCTTTTATGTAATTAAGGTTTTGGTATTGGTATAGCTAATCCCACCACTCCATCAATTGTATCAAAGTCTTGTGATTCTTATATATGGATAATATAGTTATTTTTTATTGTACCTATGAGTGGGCACTATATATTTCTCTATTATCCCTTTTTATAATTTGTAAATAAGATTTGAGTGGATAAATTACTTCTATTTATTTTTTTAAATAGGTGTAAAATTCAGTAGGATCTAGTGCAAGTAGATAGGAATGAGAAGTTTCACACTCTAAACCAAAGTTCATATCCCATGGGTGAACCTTAACATTTAAATAGGTATTTGAGACAAGTTATGGGGAGTGATGTGTCTCACACATGAATCAAGGTTCTAATACCATGGGTGATACTTAAAATTTTATCCCATAAAATTTATAGCGATTGGTGGGAAAGGAGGACCCTCATACCCTACATCATGGATCAAATTTCATGAGTGAATCTTAAAACCCATGTTTTTAGTGCAATTGGTTGTAAGTGCAGAATTTTACATCATAAAATTAGGTTTCAATCCCATGATTAAAACATAAAATTTGAATTAAATAAGATGAAATTAACTGGTTAAATATACTAATTTTCAAGGCAAAGACTAGGGGTCAAATCATACCAAGCAATATATGCATAATTGCCAATATGTTGTAATATTGCAATAGCATGGTTATGATGTAATATGATGAAGGTCATTTTAAGTATATATAACCAAGTAACAAATAAAAATATCGATGTGATCATCATCAAATGACATGAACTGGAGTGGTTAAAAGTATAAAATTTAAATAAAATATATAGTTTCAAATATTAATAGGTGATATATGTAAAATTGTCAGAATACTATTATGTAAAAAACCATGGTAACATAATAATATAATAAATATGGGGTTTATTTCAACCTATATAACTAATTTAAAAACATTGATAAAAAAAATATTATTTATAATAAAGATATAATAGGTTGCAAAAGGTTTTGTCTATAGTCAGGCATGAAGCTAAGCATCTAACTTCATCATATAGTAGGATCTTTATAACATAGATATAATTGTTTGCCAAAGGTTTTGTCTATAATCACACATGAAGCTAAGCATATAGCTTCATCCTATAGTAGGATCTTTATAATCATAAAAACTTGAGACTAAGTCTTTTATGTGAAAGACTACATAGTGGTATTCAAATATTTATGGATACTAGGTTCTTTTCATTAAGATAATAGAAAAACAACTATAGATTTTTTATGTGAAAAACAACTATAGTGGTATTCAAATGTTTATGGATACTAGGTTCTTTTATATATATATAGCGGTAGTGGGGATTGAATCGGGTCACATCATCGATAATGCAAGTAGCCTTCTTAGATGTTTTAGATTTCAAAGTTTTTGATTAAAAATCATTAATGGTGGAGGCTTTGAAATTATAAATAAAGGTTTAAGGTTCAAATCCTATATGATAAGATTGTATTCTCAAAAGTCAAAATATAGTGAAATAACCATATACAACATCCTAGTAAAAAATATTTTATATAACTATACCACATCCTCGTAAATATTATTTTATATAGCTATACAACATCCTCATAAAAATCATTTTATATAACTTATAGTCTAACAACATCCTCTTAAAAATCATTTTATACATCTTATAACCTAACAACATCCTTGTAAAAATCATTTATATAGTTTATATAGCTATATATAACATCCTCAACATCCTCCTAATGATCATTTTATATAGCGTATATCCTAAATTACTTTAGGCTTTACATTTTACCACTCAAACTACCACTCTTAATTGATGATTTTTATGACTTTTTTTTAACATTTTGTAATATATGTGTCACCGATTTCATTGAGATGTATTAGTTATTTTAGGGTTAGGGTAACGACTGGCCTTCCCCTTGGGCCTCTTCGTTGAGATTGTCGCCCACAACCAAAGGTCTGTTGGCCTATTTATTGCAACGCATACAACATAAACGTCTACGCGGCTCACCAAATATCCGAAGGCAGTAAATCTCAGTGTTTGCAGCAATCTAGCGATCATTGGGTGAGTTAGACATAATGCTTTTCACTTATATATTTTCATTTTCAAAGTTCTTACTATGATGTCCATGGAACTCTTGCAGCTTGCTAGTAGAGCAGACTCTTAGAGAGGTATTCAATTCATATTTAACCATGGCTCTCACGCGTAATTCCAAGGACAACCGTCGAAAGGAAACTCACAAGCAACGAGAGCTAATTCTGTCACACATCAGTAATGTGAGCTACGACCTCCTCAGGAAAAGAATCGAAGGAATGCGGGAACAATCCGCTACTCATGATATTCTACATCCGTTACTGGAAGGTATTTGGTCAGATGATCAAACATTGCAGTTGGAAGCAACTATCGTGTTCAGGAGGCTTATTTCCGAAGTTGGAGAAGGGCCCATTGATCAAATTATGAAGGCCGGCGTTGTCGCCCACTTTGTACACTTCCTCTCAATGCACTACTCCCCTCATCTTCAGTGGGAGGCCGATGGATTTTAACTGGAACCTCAGAACATCAATACATCAAATCTTAAATGGTGATATATGGGTGTGAGGTGTAGACTAGCAATACATCAAATCTTAAATGAAGATAAAAAGAAAGAAATCAATAGATATTGATTAGAAATATTTATAAAACTAAAGAATTAGTCACATAGAGATTTTATTTGAAAAAATATGGACTTCTCCATTACAAGTAAAAGGTATGGTAAGACTATTGAGTAGTTAAAAAAAATGGAAACAACAGAATATAATAGGTTCCCAAAATAGGTAATCATAAGCATTGAACGTAAGGAAAATACATGGATGAAAAAATGGAACGCTAAATTTCATAAGGTCCTAGACTCTAACAAGGATATTAAACAATATGAGGGACAAATTCAGAATTTTCATGTGGACCAAATTTAGAAAGGAAAAAAATAATATGGCATCAATGATTTCAATCCAAACTATGAACACAAGCAAAAGAAGTACATAGACACAAAGATCAAATACAAATAAATAATGCTTATAGTTCAACTAGGATGCAAAACTAGGATATGGATAACACCTCAAGAAATATGGTTAGAATGAATATGTATCTTTCCCATAGTAGGAGCAGTGGAGATTTTTTACTTGTGCATTTTTGTGATCCATTTTTAAAATTCTTTCACTTTTGCATTAATTCTATTATCACAAACCATCATCAAATGTATATTCAAATTTTATAGTCAAAAGCTCAAATCATATTTTCCAACCTAATACTTCCCATGAAGAGTATCATTTCTAAAAACACTTTGTAAGAGATAAAAATACAAATTCAAGCATGGATTTATTTTTAGATATTGTTGAATGATATATTTATCAGATAATAAACACATACCAACAACTAGGACTCATGCAGGATGTCCCTCTTATTCGTGAGGTTGGTCTAACCTAGTAATATTTATTGATCTTTTGATTCAAATAAAAAATAATGAAATTATTGGAATATTCAGGGCCTTCATATAACCATCACATGGGGTTTATTAGTTCTAGTTCTGATTAATTGATTGTCTTGACATGAATTTACTTAGGGCTTTGCTTAATTGTATAGTAAATCATGAAGATATGAGCATTTAGCATCAAAATTCACCAAAGCATTACAATCATTCATTTATCTAAAACTTATAGGAATAAAACACAACATTATGAAATCAAGCTTTAAAGATAAAAATTCTACTAATCTACTCCTAATTTTAACTATTCTTTTAAAGAAAATACAAAAAATAAGGGTTAGGAAAAGAAAATAAAACAAGTCATGGTGAATTCAAATCTTTGCAAGGGTTATATTACAACCTTCCATTATGAATTAAAACAATATCAACCTCAAACAATTATCACATAATATAAGACCAAGATGGTACCATATTCAAAGAAAATGAAGCATAATACATAAATAAATGTAAATGCAAATACCATCAACATGCGCAGATTGCATCGAAAATCTCCATATTTTACATTGAATTGAAATATTCAGGAATTAGAGTTTTAGAATGGCTAACTATAGGTGATTTTCCTCATAAATTTCTAGATACCATAATAAAGGCACAAATGCTCCTCAAAGAAACAAAGAAAAGATAAAATGCCTAAAATTCTATCTCTCAAATTGCATCCAACCTCTTGGAATCGGGTCTCAATGGCTATTTATAGCCTTACATTATCCAACTACCCATTGTTTGCAATGGTAAATGATGATGTATCATCTTATGATTTGGTTACCCTTTTGTAACTATTTTTTGCAACTTTATATCTTCTATGACTTTCTGTCATCTAAAATTTCTTCAACTTTCACCTTCTAGTATTATGTTCGATTTCTTTTGTTGTCTATAAATTAAAATATGAACCAACATTAGTTTTATTTGTGGGAATAGAAAATCAAATCTATTGTTATTATTATTATTTATTAATGATTTTAAATTTATTAAATGACTTCCTAAGGTTTAATCACCATATCTCATTTTAATTTTTAATTTTAGCTTTTAATTTCCATGATCATTTTTTTTTTAAATTTGGGTAGTATGAGAAACTTCTACGACCAACACAGAGCTCCCCCCAACCATAGCTCTCCTAAATCCTAGAGCTATGCTTATAAATAGGGAATTTAACACACACCCACCACACACTCACCCCGTAGTTTGAACCTTGGACCTCCTTGTGCTTTGGCTCTTCCATGTTCAATTTATTAATCTTTGACACTAAGGTTGAATTTCAGTTTTAATGTCAATATTTTAAATTTCAACTTTAATATAAAAAATTCATTTATTATTATTATTTATGTTGGTGATTATTAAATTGATCTTCTAAGATTTGAACTTTAACATTAATATGCCTTTTAATTTCAATGCCAAAATATTAAAGTGAATGTTAAGTCATTTATTTGAATTTCCAAAATATTTATTTAATTCCATGCTATGGTTTCCATTTTAATTTTGATGTCAAGCATCAATATTAATATTAGGGCTTCCAAAGTGTTAAATCCAATATTCCACTTTAATATTAAATTCAACATTAATGTTTTTTTTTAATGTTTGAATCTGAATCTTAATGTTGAGGCCTTTAAAACTCACTTTTGAATTTCATTGGTGGAAACCTAATGAAAGGATCCAAATTGATTAAAGAAAATTGGGCATGAGCAACTTAATTAATATCCTTTCGATTAAATCAATTCATGGCCTTTCGATTGACCAAATATCCTTTCACCTGATGAAATATTATTTTGACTAAAAAAATATCCTTTAAATTAGATCAATTCATAGCCTTTCATTTGATGAAATAAGATTACATTAAACCAATATATGGCCTTTCATACGAAGAAATAAGTCTCATGTCGATTTGATTTTTAGGTGAATGGTTTCGTGTAAAGTTTAATATGCCCTAGATTAGGATGAATCCATAAAATTTTTGATCTTACATTGCCTATAAGCTTACCTTGGCTTAAAATTTATCATTTTTATGCATACCTAAGTTTGATTGACTAGAAAAATTCATGCAACATTCAAAATTAACCTTAGCTTAAACCTTGTTTCCTGTTATATTCTAGAAATTGCTCTACTACTAGCCAGGTTACTATAGCCTCAATAGAGTTTATTAGAATCTCCGAAGCACTTGTCTGATTTGCACATATTTTTTAGAAGCATTTTGATTTCTTTGCAAGTATAAATGTGCCTTTGGGTTAGAGACCTTTTAAGGCTAAATATGAAGTGTATAACATTTTTTTTTCAATCATCAAATCAAGGTGATTTCATCCTTCATGATACAAAAATAATCATTTAAATATAATGTTAGAGGTGAAGCTTCAGCAAGATGTTGCACTATTTCAATATCCTCTATTCTAGTCCATAATCCAGACATGACTTCTAATAATATGATTTCTCTAATTTTCAATTTTCAACTTATTTCAAACAGGAAATTCATCCTCAATTAGCAGAAGATATTCCCTTTTAGAGAAACTAGAAGTTAATTGTCATTGGACATCACTTATCAAAACTTGTGGGATGAAAGTAATGTAAAAGTGAAGACATACAATATAACATGAATTCTCATAAATAGAAATAAACTATATGAATAAGAAAAATTAAAACAAACACTTAATAAGAAAATAATTTCAAATTCATAGAAAGTAAAAAAAATTGAAAATTGAATCTAAAAGCTATAAAAAGAAAGCACATGAAAGCAAAAAACTATGTACAAATGACATGTTTTACTACATTGACTCAGTGATGAAAGTCACACTCTAGGAATTTCCTATTGATAGGCAAGAGGACATCTTGTCCACTTAGATTTTTAGTCTAAAAGTATTATCTCCTAGAATATTTGAAAGCTGGTAAGGACCTAACCAAAGGTTATCAAACTTGTTATGGTCTCATTTTTTCTAATGTGCTTTATCCCAAATTAAAACGAAGTCAAAAATTCTAAAGGCTTTGGTTTTAGCTCTCTTATCAAACCATATTTTAATTATTCCTTGATGTTGATTGAAGTGTTGTAAGGAATCTTATCTTTTCTCATCTAAATTCATAAAATGACTAAGCCTAGATTCTACCTTATCATCAACTTCCAAGTAATATTTCATGAACTATAGTGTCAACAATTTCAAGTTAGTGGAAAATATAAGATCTTTAACATAGACCAGATGGTAAGGTGATGTACCTAACAAGGTTTTTATTCTGGTCCTATCTGTCCATAAAGCATACATGAGTTTATTGTGCCAATCTCTAGGATTTATTTCTAAGAGTTTTTTTATGATTGTAAAAAAATATTTATTAGTTGATTCAGCCAAACCATTTCCATGTGGGTAATAATTAGAAGATAACTTTAGAGTTACCTTGTTATCATAAGCCTATTATACAAATTGAACTGAGGTAAAATATGGTACATTATCACAAACTATGGAATAAGGTATCCCAAATCTAGTAACAATATGTTCTTCCATAAACTGAATGAAAATTTTTGTGGTGCAATTTTTGATAGGTAAAGCTTCTGCCCACCGATTGCAATAATATGTTGTAGTCACAATGTATTTGTGAAATACTGAAGAATTAATATTGATGACTCCTATAAAGTCTAATCCCATTGGGAAAAGGGTCTAGCCTCAAATACAGGCTAAAATGACATAGAAGCATTTCTTTCTCTATGTGCAACAACTTGGTAGGTGTGATAGGATAGGATATGGGTATGGGTATCCTTAAATATATGAGATCAATAGTAACCAGAACTCAGAATTTGATGTGTAGTGGCATTGGATGAACCATATACAATTCCATATGTGCCATGAAATTCATGAAGGACTTGAGTAGCTTAAATTGTTTTAGGCATCTGAGGTAGATACCTTCATGGTTTTTTCTATATAGAGCACTTGATTTGATCATGAAGTTAACACTTTTAAAAAGTAATGCTCTTCTTTGAGTAGCATTTAAGTGATATGGACATTTATTATTCAATAAGTAATACACAATATCTTGGTACCACTCATCATTTGTTATATCATCCATAATATACTATTGGTAAAGAATTTAAGGATCAATTATGTTGTACAATAATACAAAATGGATGCACACTTTTTTTTTATTTAAAGAGTAACCAAGTTGCAAAGGCACAAACAATTTATCATTATTCTTTCCCTAAATCTTAGTCTCAAACTTACACTGGTCATTTTTGCATACCTTTTGTGAATTTATGCATAGGATAAAATTAAATATTTTGGTATCCCTTGCACATTGGAAGTAGGGCAAGTTGGTAATATGTATTTTATTTTAAAAACTCAATAGAGAAGGTTTTATATTTTAAATTACTGGACTTTATTTTTTATCAAATACACTCATGATGATAATCTTGGGAAGCACCATCTATGGGGGTATCATTGAATGCATTATCACAATAATATATAGTTGATTGGACATGCTAAGCATACAAAGACACTCCTGATTCTCTCCATCTAATAAGAATAAAGTAAAAATTGACTAACACCAATAAAGCAATATACCAAAAGTAGAATAACATAGTATTGCACAAAATAAAGGATATTGTTAATATGGAGCTCAAGGAGCCTGGATCTCTGAATTGTACAATATATATGCCCCAAATATGGGGTTAAAATGCACTTTATTGATTTTGATACAATATTACAAATGATAGGGTTGATGCAAAATTCATAAAGAATGTAGTTCTTGTACTTGCAAATAGATTACAACACCAAACAAGTCAATAGCATATGCGACGGCTGCACTATGTGAGATCCTCTATAAAAGATAAGTCTACAAACCTTAGTGTTGTAAATGATAAAATGTAAGGTAAGTACAAAAAATATAAGATGTAAAATAATAAAAACTTTTATCTTATAAAAGAGTATACCTATGTTTCTAATCCAAATTTTTTGTTGTTGAGGAGTTTGAACCGTGAGTGCGTGAACACTCAATAATGTCTGAGGTCTGGTTCACAAGTGTTGTAGCAAACCAATAGTGGCAACAATAGTGATAAATACTCTCTTTAGTAAAATTAAAATGTTCCTGCCTCTCGATTCATAAAAATGAATTACCTTTTATAATTTACCCTTGATTATGTTCACGTCTCGATGTTACCAATGGGTGCTTGAGATTAAAATATAATGAAGGGTTGAGATTGAGATTGGCCAAGTGACATGGATCATGTGAAATGAATGGTTGAGATTAAAATGTGATGGGTAGTTAGGGTTAATTCACACACACACACACACACATATATATATATATATATATATATATATATATATATATATATATATATATATATATATATATAATGGAATGCTAGGATTTGAGGATGCATAGATGACAAGTGGCTAGATTTTGGTGTCTGCAAATGCCCTTTTTTGTATCGCATTGCATGAAACACAATGCGGTGCAAAAACAAGAAACACCTAGTTTTGTGAAGTAGCTTCTTTCCTTGGAGTGCAAGAAGATCCTAGAGATAAATAATATTGGTGTAGCTTACCCCCTCAATTGGGAAATGTGTGAAGAATGAATTTCACAAGCCAATATTGGTGATAATGTGGATGTAATTGTAGGTGTAAATGTATGTGAATGATGTAGTGTAAAATATGAGTGGTATGTGTGATGCTAATGAATTCTATTTTTACCCCAAAAAAGGGGGGTTTTTGAAAATTTGAATGATGGAATGTGAATGATGTAAATGATTGATTCTGTTTTAGCCACAATAAAAAAGGGTTTTTTGGAAATATGGATGATATGAATGATGTAAAGGGATGTGAATAATTGATTCCATTTTTTCCCCAATAGAAAAGGGATTTTTGAAAATGTGAATGATGGAATGTAAATGATCGATTTTTTTTTTTCCCCAACAGAAAAGGGGTTTTTGGAAATGGAAATGATTGATTCTATTTTTATTGGAAAGGGGGTTTTTTATTTGGAAAGATGTGAATGATGTAAACGGTTGATTATTTTTTTGCCCCAACAAAAAAGGGGTTTTTTAAAATGTAAATGAATTATTTTGTTTTTACCCCCCCCAAAAAAAGGGGGTTTTTGATTTTGAAAGATGTGAATGATTGATTATGTTTTTTCTCTAATAGAAAAGGGAGTTTATGTACGATTTAGAATGATGTAAATGATGTGTTTTATTTTTGTCCCAATAGAAGAAGGAGTTTTTTACAATGTGAGTGATATGAGCGATGTAAATGATGTGTTCTAGTTTTCCCCCAACAAAAGAAGGGTTTTTTGACAATGTGGGTGATATGAGTGATGTAAATGATGTGTTCTTATTTTACCCCAATAGAAGAAGGGATTTTTGATGATTTGGATGATATGAGTTATGTAAATAATGTGAACGATTTATTATGTTTTTACCCCAAAAAAAAAAAAGGGTTTTTTATTTGGAAAGATGTGAATGATGTAAATGATTGATTCTATTTTTTTTCCCAACAGAAAAGGGATTTTTGGAAATGTAAATGATTGATTATGTTTTTGCCCCAACAGAAAAGGGGTTTTGTGTATGATGTAAATGATTGATTCTATTTTTACCCCAATAGAAAATGGGTTTTTGAAAATGTGAATGATGGAATGTGAATGATATCAATTATTGATTTTATTTTTTCCCCAACAGAAAAAGGGTTTTTGGAAATGTAAATAATTGATTCTATTTTTGCCCCAATAGAAAAATGGAGTTTTTTATTTGGAAATATGTGAATGATGTAAATGATTGATTCCGTTTTTGCTCCAATAGAAAAGGGCTTTTTAAAAATGTAAATGATTGATTATGTTTTCCCCAGCAGAAAAAGGGGGTTTTCTATTTAGAAAGATGTGAATGATGTAAATGATTGAGTCTATTTTTGCCCCAACAGAAAAGGAATTTTTGAAAATGTAAATGATTGATTCTATTTTTGCCCCAATAGAAAAGGGGGTTTGTGTATGATGTAAATGATTGATTCTATTTTTTCCCCAATAAAGATATTTTTGAAAATGTGAATAATGGAATGTGAATGATGTAAATGATTGATTCTATTTTTACCTCAATAGAAAATGGGTTTTATATGATGTAAGTTATTGATTTTTTTTTCTTAACAAAAAAGGGTTTTTTGGAAATGTGTATGATATGAATTATGTAAAGGAACGTGAATGATTAATTCTGTTTTTACCCCAATATAAAGAGGAGGTTTTTTATTTGGAAATATGTGAATGATGTAAATGATTGGTTTTATTTTTGCCCCAATAGAAAAGGGGTTTTTGAAAATGTAAATGATTGATTATGTTCTTACCCCAATAGAAAATGGGGCTTGTGTATGATTTGGAATGATGTAAATGTTTGATTTTTTTTTTGCTTCAATTGAAGAGGAATTTTTGAAAATGTAAATGATTGATTCTATTTTTGCCCCTATAGAAAAGGATTTTTTTTTGAAAATGTGAATGATGTAAATGATTGATTTTATTTTTGCCCCAATAGAAAAGAGATTTTTGGAAATGTAAATGATTGATTCTATTTTTTCCCCAATAGAAAAGAGGTTCTTGAAAATGTGAATGATTTAAATGATTGATTTTGTTTTTACCCAAATAGAAAAGGAATTTTTGGAAATGTGGACTGATGCTACCTTTACCATGGTAGAATAGGATTTATGATGGATTAATTTATTGTGAATGCAATGCAAAGGGTGTAACCTTTGATAAAAAGATGCAACCTATTGAACCTAGGAACTTATTTGATGAAGCAGTTTGTTAGACTGTTGGGGAAGGTACGATACCTTAAGCACCCCTAGTTAATTAATTGTTTTTATTGGGAATATGTGATACCTTGAACATACTTAAATAATTTTTTTGTGACTAATGGGGAAAGGAGTGATACCTTAGACATCCCCAAGTTGCTTGATTATTTTTATTGGGAAAGGTTTGATACCTTGAACATCCCCAAGTGGATTGTGTTTTGGTGACTAATGGGGGAAGGTGTGATACCTTAAAAAAACCCAAGTTGCTTTATTGCTTTTTTGGGGGAAGGTGTGATACCTTAAACATATCCAAGTGATTTTTTTTTTGATGTGACTAATGGGGGAAGGTGTGATACCTTAAACACCCCCAAGTTGCTTGATGATTGTTTTATGGATGCAAATAAATGAATGGCCATCATGTTGTAATGATCATTTGTAAAAGGTTTTAGACTCTTGCTTGACCAACTTTATCTTTGTTGCTTAATCAAGGACACCAACATCTAATGGTGGTATGTGAAGTGGAAGACTCATGTAATGATATGGTAATGATATGAATGTTGTGTTGGCTTATGGATGGCTAATCTATAATTATTATACAAAGACTCAAACATCCTAGTGATTTCAAACAAACTCACTAAGTTTTATAAAAATTCTCCAAGACTAAATGCGTGTACAGTAAAATATTTATTAACAAATAAAGAGCATGGTAGTGACCCAAGTCAATTGAGAACCAATGTGTGTGCAAGTGAGTTCATTAAATCATCTTGAGTAAATTGAGATAAAACCTATTATGGAGGAGACCAAGAAGTTAGCTTATCCTTATGTGCGATCTGAGGTATCCTAAAGAGATATATGTTACCATGTATTAGTGTACTCCACTACCAGTCAAACATTTATAGCCTCAGTAGAGATTAGCTCCATAGTCCAATGATCTGATCTCTAAGCTTTAGGGACCTATGGTGTGTGATTTATAAAATAACTAGAGCTTTGGGGAATCAGATTGTCAACCAAAATTTCATGATAATTTTACCCTATCCTTACTACTCATTATTATATTTGGAAGTGCTATTAGTGGTACAAACCACTACTTTTTAATTTCTGGACTATGTGCATAATAGGACAAGCAAAGATGACTTTTTCATTTTGAGATTCAACCCAATCATGGTATTATCCCTCTTTGATACAAGTTAGGTTTAATAAGTATAAAATGTGTTTGGTTCAAGAATGTTAGAGTCAATCCTAGAACTCAAGATTTTATTTAGTGAAAGTGTGCTTTGATCCTAGAGTAAATTCGACATGCAATGAAGTTTGCTTGAAATACTAGGAGTGGTTGAGTGACCAAAAAAACCTAGGGATAATGGGAATTTGTATTTCAACTTGTAACATGACTTATGAAATGACAAAATGAGATGGATATTAAATCAAGGGTTTCCTTTATTAAGGTTAAAAAACTTATTGGATTAACAATTATTCAAACTAATCAAATGACCACTAGTATGGTGAATGGAATGTATGTATGTAAATGATATGAATGCATGAATGCAATGTGATTGGAATAAAAATGCAATGCTTTTTTGGTTTATTTATTTATTTTTATTTTTTTGGGAAAGGTTCAATACCTTAAGCATACCTAATTTATTTGATGGTTGATGATGTAGGTGATATATAAGTATTTTCAATGTAGGTGTATGTTTTTGGAGGGTGAGTTGTAAAAGGAATCACAACATAATTATGGATAGTGTATGGAATGTTAGATGGAATATGTGAAGTTGCGTTAACATATTTTTTGTAGAGTGGATTGGTATAGGTAGTGGTATAATTAGATGGTATGGAGGTGCTTTGGCTACATTGTTGTGGAGGAATTTTGTTTGAAGGTGAAAATGATACATCAAAAAGAGGGTTGGTGTAGACTTGGCTAAAATTATAGGGATATGATTGAGCTAGTTCCTACTGAGAAGATGAAACATCTCTAAATGGAATATTAAGTGGTTCTATAATAGGATTGATTGGTCTTAAATAAGCTCTAATCTTGTCCATATCTATTAGTTGAAGCAGGTATCAGTGGGTGTGGGTGGATCAATTTTTGAAATGAAGGTGTGAATGGTACTATGTATCACATAAATATTCAAAATGAATACTATGTGTGAGGATCATGCAGATAAACCAAAATATCTTGGTTGTTTCATACTGGTTGGGTTAGCCACATAAATTATTGGAGAAGGAGTGGAGCACTCCATGGATGAGTTTGGTGTCTGATTCACGATTTTGGATTAATTTATGATCAATACCATAAGGCATGAATAAGCAAGGGTAATGAATATGAGGGATGTGTGTGGAAAGTGAAATGGTATTGAAAAGCTCATAGATCAACAAATAAGTGTATCCTATGTTTTGAAACAATGTTTTTTTTGTGGTTTGATGTGTAGAACCTATAGCTAGACTGCTATGCAGGATGGATTCCTAAGGTGAATGGAAAGTGAGGATTTTACTCATGATGAAATCCAAAAAATCACTCACAGGATACTATGGTGTCTATGGGATGAGACAATGGATGGAGATGAAACCCACCATTATTAATCTCAAGTAGTGGTTGTTGATGAAGTCCAACTCACTTATGTTGAATGTGAAACACGCAATTGTGTGTGATTATTTTTAAGTTTCTATTGTCTATGGTGTTCAAAAAATTCCAAAAAACCCTCTTTCACTCAACCAAGTTGGTTGCCAAGAACACTAATACCAAGTCCCTCAAAACAATCTAGGGTACACCTCTTAAGATCCAACCTGAATCATTAAGTAATTCCAATAATTGAGGGTTTACCTAGTTCTTCCACTTTGAATCATCGATGAGTTTTCAAAAATGGGAGATACTTGAATACCAATGAATTTTCCTAACTTATAAAAGTAAAAAGTGGAAGACTTTAGCCTAAATAGCAGTTACTTATATTTTTTTTTTCATTTTATTGCAAGCAATACTAAGGGTAAAAAGTAAAAACACCACAAAATAACAAAAACTTAAATTTAATGGAATGAATGTTCTAATGCAACTAATATGAATGCATAAGTGTAGATCTATCCTATGCGTAATTCTATATGATTCTAAAAAAATGCACTTTCCTTTCTTATTGAAAGAAAAAAAATGCTTATAAATGCCTAGGATGCCTAACAGTGCATGATATATGTCTTAAAAAAAATAGAAAAGTGAATATTTATTTATTCATTCTTTAAAAAAAACCTTACTTGGAAGTTTACATTTTTTTCCCCCATAAAAACATTTTTTTTGAATATCCTTTGGTGCATTTGTGGCATTATTTGAACAAGTAAATATGTTCTTGGTTGATATGGAAACTGAGGTACCTTTGCATTGCATGTAACACCATTTTAAAGATATTTACATGTCATCAACCAATCAAGATAAGATAAGTGACAAAATAATAATAGCTTAGATATTCTAGTGGCACATGGGTGGCTAAAATTTAGAGGTAGATATCTATGAACCCATGGATGAAAAATTGAGGCTATGATTGGATGTCATTTTCCTCAGTTTTAAGGCTTTAATTTTTGCATTTGTAGGGGCTAGTTGCATAAATATTTTGGAGGCCATAATTTTTGCATACAAAAGTGTTTTGACCTATTTTTTTCAAATCACATGATTTTTTTACCCATACACATAGGTGACATAATATTATGAACTTGTTTTGGTATTAAGCATTGAATTATGTTGATTAGTCGTCAAGGCCTATTGCCCTACTTTGAAAGGATAAATTCAGCGTATGTTATGCAATCAAAATTTTTGGTTTACATTTATCAAATATGTAATTAGATTTGTGATAATTGCAATAATTATTGAGTCTTTAGGAGGCATACAAAAAAGAATATAGAATGTCATTTAGTCAATACCTCTTTTCTTTGGGCTATTCATTCAACTTATTGATGAAGATCTAACCCACGGGTTAGATTTTCGATTCCCACAGGTTAGAGTTTCGAGGAATAGAATTGGCCCACATTTTTTGATGTGAGCAAGGGGAGAAGGACAAAAGCATATTTTGCGCTCTTCATCCTATGTGAGCTCGTAGCTCGCATGGTCTTTGGCATCATGGTTGAGGATTGTTTGGGCAGAGACGAGGGTTCGATTCCCTCTAAGAGGCAGTTAACATTTTTATTAATAAATTTTTTATTATTGCCTAATGTTGGAGGAATAAGGTGATGAGGGTTGATTTTATTTTTTATTGGAAGACATGTTTAAAACCACTTTTAGAAAATAAGATATTTCTGGTATTTTTCTTTTATAAAAGTATATCATATTATATATCGTTGGAAAGATTATTTCAAGGGCTATTTGACAAACTCATTTAGAAGGAGAAATAAGGTGTATGTAGAGAGATATTTTTATTTTTGCAAAGGGGTTCAAAAGTGAAGATTGTTGTGCTCTTTTTCAAAGTGTGTTGAGTTTTGCAGATTTCCAAAGGGGTTTTTTAACTTCATAAAGGTATTGGCACATTATTCTATTGATTGTTTATGGTGGTTGATTTTTGAAATATCATTGGAGGGAAAAAGATTGTTTGTGGTTTCCTTTTCGAAAGTAGTTTATTGAATGCATCAAGGTTTTCTGAATTGAGAGTTGTGTTTAAATCTTGTGTTATAAGCATACTTGTTGAAGCCCATTGGTTATGAAAGAACTTGAGTTAGAAAATAAAATTAGTATCATTGTTATGTAATATTTGTGGTTGAGCATTTTTGGAAAAATTTGAGTTGGTTGATACATACTTGGACTAGGGTTGTGTGAGAAACAGTTGTCCCTTGTGATGATTTGTTGAGTTGAGTTGATTGAGCCTAGTCAAGTGATGTGTGAAGTGATTGTTCAAGTTCTATGAAATAAACTATTCCATAATATATGTTGAGTTGATATTGATATTAGAACATATTGAGTCTCTAACAATTCTCTTTATGCTTCTATGAGGTTGATTTGAGTTGAGAGTGAGTTTAGAACATATTGAGTCTCTAACAATTCTCTTTATGCTTCTATGAGTTGATTTGAGTTGAGTTGAGGTTTATTTGGGTTGAGAGTGAGTTTAGAACATATTGAGTCTCTAAAAATTCTCTTTATGCTTCTATGAGTTGAGTTGTGATTAATTTGTATTGAGAGTGAGATTAGAATGTATTGAGTCTCTAACAATTCTTTTTATGCTTCCATGAAGTTGAGTTGAGTTGAGATTGCCATTCAGTATTGAGTTTATTTTGATTACTACTTGAGCATGATTGATTGAGCCTTTGAGAAGGCCTTTGGAACAAATTTGAGGACAATGTTGGGACAGATTTGAGGATAGTGTTGGGACAAATTTGTGGACAGTTTTTGGAAAGTTCTTGGTGAGCTTGCTAGAGCAGATTTGGAAAAGTTCTTAGTGAGCTTGTTGGAGCAGCATTGGACAAGTTCTGTGTGAGCTTGTTATTCAACATTGGACAAGTTTTATGTGAGCTTGTTATTCAGCATTGGACAAGTTCTGTGTGAGCTTTTTATTCAGTATTGGACAATTTCTATATGAGCTTGTTATTCAGCATTGTATAGGTTCTATGTGAGCTTTTTAAGAAGGTTCTGTGTGAACCTATTGAGAAGGTTCTTAGTGATCCTATTGAAATAGCTTTGGAGGTCATAGAGTACAGAGGATAGAGTCTCAATGTTTAGAGATCCAACAGCTAGCACAGTGGAAGACAACTCTAAGTGAGGAGTCTTCAAGTGGAGAGAGGTCCACCACTCAGTCCAGTAGAGAGATAGAGTCTTCTAGAAGATCACATAGCCATAGCAGAAGGGAAAATATTTCTCATGTGGAAGAGATCCACGAACTTGATATTAGGGGATCAACATCTCCTTTCAACAAAGATCCATAAATATTGTAATTATGAGTGATTCCCAAAGATATTGATCGATAAAGTTTTAGTAAAATATTTTCTTCGTGGAGTAGCCCACATTGGGTGAACCACGTAAATTATGGTGTCTCTATTGTGTATGGTATTGTGTGCATTGCTTTGATTACTGCTATTAATACTGCTATCTTTACACAACATAATATTTAATTGGAAGAAAAAGTAAAAAGTGGTCTTATATTGTTCACCCCCCCTCTCAATATAAGCTTGTGTTCTTCAATTGGTCTCAGAGTGGGTTCCTTCAAAATGGCTAATAGCTTGAGGGCATATTCTAAAAGAACACAAATGGCTTCACAAAATGGATTATCTACAAATAAGGCTCCACTGTTTGATGGTAACAATTATGCTTTTTAGAGCATGAGGATGAAGAAATAGTTGATATCACAAGGATATGAGGTATGTCATATGGTTTAAAAAGTGTATAGGGTTGAAGGTGATCTCGAGGAAGATAAGACTACCAGAAAATTGGTTGAGATAAATGCAAGAGTAATGAATTGTATTTTGAGTGGGCTACGTGAGACAAATTTTGCAAAGTTCATGGTATATACTTCAGCTAATGAAATGTAGACCAAGTTGCAAAATACTTATGAAGGATATTCCAAGGTAAAGTTATCAAAACTACAAACTCATAGAAAAATATTTGAGGAATTGAAAATAGAAGATTCTAAAGATATTGTAAAGTTTTTACTTCGAGTTGATGATATTACTAACACCATGAGAGGCCTAGGTTTTGATATGAAATAATCAAAAGTTACTCAAAAGGTCTTAAATATGATTCTAAGGTTTCATCAATAGAAGAAACAATGGATATCAACAAGCTAACAATGGAATAATTGCAAGGTACTCTCACAGCTTATGAGATGAGGGTAAGTAAGCATCAAGCTCCAATAAAAGATATTGCATTCAAGGCTTCAAAAAAAGAGAAAGGGAAAGTTTCAGAAACATATAGAGTTTTAGAAAATTATGAGGAAGCTAACTTCATCAAAAGGAATAAGGACTCAAGGAATTTCAAAGATATAAGGAAAGTCAGATGCTACTGTTAGGATCCTCAATCCTAACATTATTAGTTAGTATTAGTTAGTATTATTAATCATTTAATTATTATATTATTAACTTATAAAGTGAACCATCACAACCCTTCATAACGTGAACCATCACATCTCTTCATATGTGAACCATCATGTCTCTTCACCAACGTAGCTTTAGGCTAGATATATATATTAGGTTGGCAATCCATATAAAATCATCCAAGAAGAAGAATAATAAGCATAGATTCTAAGGAGGGAGCCCCCTATAGTGGCAAATCGATTACAAGGGAGCCCCATTTGAGTGGCCTGCGATTACATTTACATTAATTTATTAATAATTTTATAGTAAGACCTTGGGGTCTTACCATTTGGTATCAGAGCCATGTGGGACCCAGTCATGTGGGAATTGCTCAAATATCTTCATCAAATCACTTATGTGCGTGAGTATCAAAATTGGTTTGAGGATATCACCAAAAACAACACAATATTGGATGAATAAATTCTCATCAATGGCTTCATTAGGGGATTAAAAGAGGAAATTAGAATGGAGGTGACAAGGTTCAATCCCTATACCATGATGCAGACCTATGGATTGGCAAAATTATTTGAAGATAAAATCAATGCACAACAATGATTAGGGAAACCACTTATGGAAAAATCATTGACCACTTACATTGCTCCCAAACCTATGCATAATGGAAGGGTACAAAGCACTTACAAAACACCCAAATCTAACTGAACTTTACAAATTAAACATCTTAGCTTTGAGGAGATGAAGGATCGACGAGAAAAATGACTTTGTGATAATTGTGATGAACAATTTGGACCCCACCATAAATGTGCTACACTAACATTGTATTTATTGAAGGAATTTTATCCCTGTCTCTCCATAGAGCAAGCATATGAGGTAGTTGTGTCCGAAGCAACCAGTGTACCTACTCACTACAATGAAGACAATGAGGTCGATGTGCAAGAAGTGATTGATGTACCAAGCAGGTATGAGGTAGACATAACCAAAGTGATCAATGCTATCCAAACATGCACTCTACAAGACCTACACATACCTTCCTCACCAATAGTGAGTTTTTGCCATATGACTAAACCTATTCAGAACCAACGTAGAGTGACTACACACTCCTTCTCCGTTGGCTCTACCAAGGAACCAAAAAAGGATATGAAATTATTACCATCACTTTTGATGCATCATTCTAAAGTATTTGAGGAACCCCAAGGGTTTCCCTCCCATCGTCATCATGATTTTCCTAAGGAAGATTATACTATTTTTCTTGGAAAACCCCGCTAATGCTTCATCCTTCTCAATATCCCTGCCTATGAAAGGATGCCATTAAAAGAGTCCAAGAACTTACACAAATCCTTCTTGGAAAACAAAGGACAAAGCTTCTCACTTTGATCTCTGAGGACAAAACTCTTTTTAAGGAGGGTGGCATGTTAGGATCCTCAATCCTAACATTATTAGTTATTATTACTTAGTATTATTAATCATTTAATTATTATATTATTAACTTATAAAGTGAACCATCACAACCCTTCATAACATGAACCATCATGTCTCTTCTTATGTGAACCATCATGTCTCTTCACCAACGTAGCTTTAGGGTAGATATATATATTAGGTTGGCCATCCATATCAAATCATCCAAGAAGAAGAATAATAAGCATAGATTCTAAGGAGGGAGCCCCCTATAGTGGCAAAGCGATTACAAGGGATCCCCCTTTGAGTGGCCTGCGATTACATTTACATTAATTTGTTAATAATTTTATAGTAAGACCTTGGGGTCTTACCATACAAGTGTGGTGATCTTGGTCACTATGCATACAAGTATCCACATAAAGAAAACAGTGATGATGAAAAATAGGGTCAAAGAAGAAGAGAATATGGAAAGCATAAGCATGACAAAGATGATAGATTCAAGCAAAACAAGTATGGGAAGAAGAAATATTTTCATAAGGCAAAGAAATCTTACTACATTGTAGAAGCAAGAGATAGCTCAAATAATAGTGATAAAGATAAATTAGATGATGAAAAGGAAGAACATATATTCCTAGGAATATAAGGTGAAAGAGAACAGTGCTTTGTGTGTGGTCAAAGAGATCACAGATCAGGATATTGCAATGGTTTCGGTGATAGTGATGAGAGATGACACATCAAGGAAATAGGCATGGTCAAAGAAATCTTGAGAGGTTATTTTCTATAGAATATTATAATGATCTTAGTGACAGTGAATATGAAGAAGGTTTTTTATATGGGATAAAAGAAGTATAAGAAGAACATTCACTCCAAATTGAAGAAGTTAAACAAGAGGATAATGTCTCATTTGATCTAAAGGAATACTTCAATGTTATCCATGAGAAACTACAAGAGGTTAAGGAGAATCTAAAAGAATTTAAATGTTCCTTACCTGAGAAGTTTGATCCATAACATGACTCAAAATATCAATATATTTGTACTAAGAAGGAAACATGTATTTCAAAGGCTATAGATATGGAAGCCAAGTTGCTACTTAACACAAATGAAGATAAAGAAGAGGAATATTCCAAAGCACCAAAGGTCTCATATTTTAGGTTTAGGGAATCACACTCAAAAGGAAAGGAAGTTCTAAAATATGAAAGCAAGGAAGCACCTAATACTTGTGAGTAAAGTTCCAAAGTTCCTATGGCTCCAAATATTTAGTTTGGATCTTTTTTTGATATAGGTGAATCAAGTTCAAAAGAAAGATAAATACTTGAAGACGAAATCAAGGAAGAAATTAAGGAAAAGGATTTAGATACTACAAAGAAGGTTCAAGAATGCAATGCACAAGTTGAAGATGATCATAGGGATAATTTTCAAGAAAGGTATGAGGAACCAAGGCATGAACAAAGGGCTTTTCAAGGACACTACTTTTCTTGTAATGGATTTGGACATAGGGCTATACATTGCAGGGTCTATGGATCAAATAAATTTGATTTTGCAAGAAGAAACTTCAAAGGAAGAAGGTATGATTTTCAGGGACATTGCTTCTCATGTAACAAGATTGGTCATAAATATTTTTAGTGCAAAGTAAATGATCAACATGGTTTTGATTTTAGAGCTACACAATTCAGAAGTCATGGTCATAATGGTCATAAAAATAGAGCTTTACAATACAGGGTTCAAGAAAGGAATGGATATGGAAATTACTTCAAGAAATAATTCAGGACATTGGTACCATCTAAAGGCTACAATATCAAGTGTTTTAATTTCAATAACTTTAGGCATATTGCAAAATGGTGTAGGACTCAATTCCAAACAGGTTCAAGGCAAGAAGGTCAAACAAGTTCAAGGCAAGAAGGTCAAACAAGTTCAAGACAAGAAGATCAAGTAATTCATCAAGATAAGGATATCAGAAAAACATGGAAGGAAGTTGATAAAGGAAAGAATCAATGTAATATGGGAGTAAAGGTAATCCCACCCCAAAATTAATCACCTCAAGAGAGAAGGTGGTGAGGAGGTTATGCTTAAGAGTCATATCTTTTAGCCCCATAGGTGTCCCTTTTGCCATTGATGTCAAAGGGGGAGATATTTGAGTTAGGGGGAGTAGCCTCCAAAGAGAGTATTGAGTTAGGGGGAGCAGCCTCCAAAGAGAGTATTGAGTTAGGGGGAGCAGCCTCCAAAGAGATTATTGAGTCAAGGGGAGCAGCTTTGATTCTTAGAGATGGTTTTTGCAGTGATTGTGGTTTTTACTTTAGATGTGTTTCCCTCAATGACAAAGGAGAAAATTGTTGGGAATTTGAGTTTTTTTATATTGTCATTGATGTCACATTAATGTCACAAGGTAACATTGAGTTTTGATGACCAAAGCATTCATATTTTGGAGAGCATGGATATATATCGGGTTTTTTGTGAAAACCAAGGTAGGTAAAATAAAAGGTTTTATTTAAAACCATGGATGGCAAATTTGAAATGGGTTTTTCTTAAAACCCAGGTTGGATTTTTGTTTCATTAAAAAATGTGCCCCGAAAATGGAGATATTCAATTTTTAATATTTGGTTTAAATTTTAATATTTAAAATTTAATTTTCTATTTTAAAATTAAAATTACCTCAGCGCCGATGTCATAATAAAAAATAAATTAATTTAAAAGTGTCGCAGAAATTTGCAAAATTAAAGGGAAGTTGCATATAAATGCAAAGGCTTTTATTTCAAAAGCCTTGGAATCGAATGCAGATGAGATAAGACAAAAAGAACCAAAATATTCATGTGGCAGCGTGGTCCAACGGTGAGCGAGGGGAGTGCAAAGGTTTTTTCTTGTGAAAGAGACGAGGTTCGATTCCCACGGGTTAGATTTTCAAGCAAGATAATTGGCCCACGTTTTTTTGATGTGAGCAAGGGGAGAAGTACAAAAGCACATTTTACGCTCTTCATCCTATGCGAGCACATAGCTTGCGTGGTCTTTGGAACTGTAGTTGAGGATTTTTTGGGCAGAGACGAGGGTTCGATTCTCTCTAAGAGGCAAGTAACATTTTTATTAATAATTTTTTTATTATTGCCTAATGTTGGAGGAATAAGGTGATGAGGGTTGATTTGATTTTTTATTGGAAGGCAAGTTTAAAAGCACTTTTAGAAAAGAAGATATTTTTGGTATTTTCCTTTTATAAAAGTATATCATATTATATATCATTGGAAAGATTATTTCGAGGGTTATTTGAATAACTTGTTTAGAAGGAGAAATAAGGTGTATGTAGAGAGATATTTCTATTTTTGTAAAGGGGTTCAAAAGTGAATAGTGTTGTGCTATTTTTCAAAGTGTGTTGAGTGTGGCAGATTTTAAAAGGGGTTTCTTCACTTCATAAAAGGTATAGGCACATTATCCTATTGAATTTTTATGGTGGTTGATTTCTGAAATATCATTGGAGGGAAAAGGATTGTTTGATTTTTCCTTTTCGAAAGTGGTTGATTGAATGAATTAAGGTTTTATGAATTGATAGTTGTGTTTAAACCTTGTGTTATAAGCATAGTTGTTGAAGCCCATTGGTTGTGAAAGAACTTGAGTTAGAAAAGAACATGAGTATCATTGTTATGTAAGATTTATGGTTGAGCATTATTGGAAATATTTGAGTTGGTTGATACATACTTGGACTAGGGTTGTGCGAGAAAGAGTTGTCCCTTGTGATGATTGTTTGAGTTGAGTTGATTGAGCTTAGTCGAGTGATGTGTGAAGTTATTGTTCAAGTTCTATGAAATAAACTATTACATCATATATGTATAGTTGAGATTGATATTAGAACATATTAAGTCTCTAACATATCTCTTTATGCTTCTATGAGGTTGATTTGAGTTGAGAGTGAGTTTAGAACATATTGAGTCTCTAACATATCTCTTTATGCTTCTATGAGTTGATTTGAGTTGAGTTGAGGTTTATTTGGGTTGAGAGTGAGTTTAGAATATATTGAGTCTCTAATAATTCTCTTTATGCTTCTATGAGTTGAGTTGAGTTTGATTTGGGTTGAGAGTGAGATTAGAACATATTGAGTCTCTAAAAATTCTCTTTATGCTTCTATGAAGTTGAGTTGAGTTGAGATTGCCATTCATTGTTGAGTTTATTTTATGTACTACTTGAGCATGATTGATTGAGCCTTTTAGAAGTCCTTTGGGACAGATTTGAGAACAGTGTTGGGATAAATTTGAGGACAGTGTTGGGATAGATTTGTGGATAGTTTTGGGCAAGTTCTTGGTGAGCTTTCTAGAGCATATTTGGAAAAGTTCTTAGTGAGCTTGTTGGAGCAGCATTGGACAAGTTCTATGTGAGCTTGTTATTCAACATTGGACAAGTTATGTGTGAGCTTGTTATTCATTATTGGACAGGTTCTATGTGATCTTGTTATTCAGCATTGGACAAGTTCTGTGTGAGCTTGTTATTCAGCATTGGATAGGTTCTATGTGAGCTTGTTAAGCAGGTTCTATGTGAACCTATTGAGCAAGTTCTTAGTGAGCCTATTGACAAAGCTTTGGAGGTGAAAAAGTACAGAGGATAGAGTCTCAGTGGATAGAGATCCAATAGCTAGCATAGTTGAAGAAATATCTAAGTGAGGAGTCTTCAAGTGGAGATAGGTCCACTAATCAGTGCAGCAGAGAGACAAAGTCTTCTAGAAGATCACATAGCTAGAGTATAAGGGGAAACATCTTTGGTCCAAGACCAATCAGTCCACCAAGGTTTCTAATAATATAAAAAAACTTTACCCCAAATAGATAAAGGGGTGGAATCAATAACAACCTCATAAGTAGTCTTCTCAGTAGAAGATAAACCAAAAAAAATCCTAAAAAATTCCCAAGGTATCCAATACCTTGAATGAAAATCTGTGAAATCAGATAACCGAGAAATACCTAGTTTATAAAATTCTTGAGCATGTATCCACTGGACTTGAGCAAGGGGAGTCCCTTGCAAAGTGATGGTTGAAGACCACAAGACATTAAGCAAAGGTATTGAAGCCCCTAGCTTCCCCTTGTGACATTTCCAATAAATACAGGGTTTAATGGCCTCCTAGGCCTTCCAAATGCTTTGCATAACAAAGGACCCAAAAATATTTATTGGAACAGGGGTTGTAAGAATGGTTTGCAAATCAAGCCCTTTCCATACCTTCTTACCAAAAGGAATCCTCATGGAGAGGCAGTGACAAATTAAAATTTTCTAGGCTTCCTCCCCCTGTAAAGCTCTCACAATCCATCTAGCACAAAGGGAAAATCCTTTTCGTTGATAGTCAAACAATCCCATTCCTCCAAATTTTTTAGGAATACAACAAATATCCTAGGCCACCCTATGAAATACCTTCTTACCAAAAACATTAGACCACAGAAAATCTCGAAGCAAATTCTCCAATTTGACATAACAAGTCTTGGAAGGGACCCAGCAAGAATAGTAATACACATGAGTAGAGGCCAATACCTTGGAAAAAATATCAAACTTGCCATCTAAGGATAAGTTTTTGGTACACTAGTACAAAAGCTTCTTCACAACATTTTGAACAACATAATCCCACAAACAGGTAGGAAAACCCAAAAAAGCAAAAGGAATACCCATTAATTTAAAGGGTTCCCTAGGTTGAGTCCACTTCCAAGGATTATCATCTAACTAGGTAGGCATATCTTTTCCATACTGTCTATATCAAGAAGTTTTTCTCCATTGAATATTAGAGCCAAAAGCTAAGCAGAATGTATGAATACAATCTAAAGCATGAGTAACATAAATCTCATCTTCTGCAACAGTCAAGAAAGAATCATATGCAAAATGACAATTAATAAACTACTTAGGGGAGGAAGGGAGATAAATTCCCTTGATAAATCCTTGAGCATATCTATGAGCTAGAAGATAACCAAAGGCCTCAATAGAAAGAATAAACAAATAAGGCACCAATGGATAATATTGTATGACAGAACGAGCTAATTTAATATTGTGATATTTTATCTTGTTCAGAGTTAACACAATAGACGTATCTTTGAATAACATAAGTACAGTCCTGATAAAATATGGGTCAAACCCCATAGCCTTTAGCATAGAAGTAATAAAGAATCGTTATATTCTATCATAAGACTTTTCAAAATCAATATTAAGGAAAATAACATCCAGACCAGAGGATCTAGCCCATTCCATCCCTTCCCAAATAACAATAACATTATACAGAATATATATGTTATGAACAAATCCAGTATACTTAGGCCTAATTATCTCAGGAATAATAGGTCTGAGTTTAAGAGCTAAAGCCTTGGTAATTATCTTATAACTGACATTAAGCAAGGTGATTGGCCACCAATTAGAAATAATTCCAGGGTCTTCCCCTTTTGTAATGAACTTAACATTACCTTTGTTGATGAGATTCCCCAATGACCCAGTAAGCGTAGCCTCTTTATACACTTGCAACAAATCATAACCCACCAAGTCCCAGCATTCTTTATAAAATTTATAAGGGAAACCATCTAATCCAGGTGCTTTGTCATTTGCCATTTGTGATAGAGCCTTTTTGAGATCCTCCAAGGTTAAATATGCATCACAAAAATCTTGCTGAGTTTGAGTAAGCTTAGTAGGTATGACTTGACAACATGATTCTATAGCTTGCACTCTATCATGGGTAAGGCCCTAAGAAGCAAACACTCTTTGATAATTATTAACAAAAGCTCCAAAAATATCATCAAGAGATGTGAACCTTTGACGATCAACTTGCAGAGAAGTGAATTGGATAGTATGAGCAGTTGGGCAAAAGCGCTTGAAAAAATCTTTAGAGAATTTGTCACCCACCTTTGACCAATGCATCCTGACCCTTAATTATACTCCTTTGGCTTCATACATATCAATTTTTTTAAGCTCATGTCGAAGGGCAGCCATGAAATCTTGAAGATTAGAACAAAAAGGATTAGCCTCAAGCTGCACAAAAACTTTTACTAATTTTGACTTCAAAACCAAATTAGCTTTCTTCCTCCTCTTGGCTACTTCCACTCCCAAAGTGCGAAGCAAATAGGTGGTTCTAAAAATAGCAGCATTCCACCAAGAAACCCAACCAAAGTCACTAGAGGGTCTCGAAAGCAAATTCCAAATTCTACAAATATCGGCCTTCATAGCCGGGTGATGAAGGAGGGAAACATTAATATAAAACTGGGTCTGAAATTTTCAGGGGTGATGGAGAATGGCTTCCACAGAAAAAAGAATAGGAGCATGATCAAACAAAATAGTATCTGGGATAACCAAAATAGGAGGTTGAGAAGGTGAAACCCTAGCAATTTTAAAAGTCTCACTGGAAGAGATCATGGCTCGATCTAGGGTTATGCATAGTGGCTATTTTCGCAAAATTGGCTAAAATTAGGATTTTAAAAATTTGAAATTGGCTAATATTTGGGACCCTTGACCAAGGTCCATTAGCCAAAAATTTCTAGGTGCAAATTTTTTTGGGGATCGATTCGCCCCAATTTTATAATAATTTGACCATTTCAAGTTTAAATTTCCAACATTGCCCCAAATAATAGTGAACCTTCTACATGTGTTTCGACAATATTCACTTGGATTTTGAAACCGATTCACCAAATTTTTATAAATACATTTTGGGACCGATCCCTTACGCATAACCCTGGCTCGATCAAGGGGTTTTAACACCCTAGATTCGCCTGCTTGAAAATTTGACCATGTAAACCATTGAGCTTTAGAAAAGTTAGTAGGATAAAAATAGATATTAGGATCACTAAGACAGCTTATTTTTCATAAAATAAAAAGCTTCGCACTCCCCAACACACCAGTAGTTAGGAGATAAACTAAATTTATCAAAAGGCTTTTCCAACATATTAAAATTGCCACACATAACCCATGTGGCAAGAGGTAGAGACAAAGACAACCACCGCCACAAGGCACACCTTTTTGTAGCATTATTCAAATCATAAACATTAATAACTTTAAATGATTTACCATGTAATTCCAACAAAGTCCATACTTCTTGATTGGATGGATCCAATCCCCACGTCACAATATTCAAGTGCCACTTTGGGGAAATAAAAGTGACAACTCCACCTGTCCCACTGGAATTATTTGTTACATGGAAAAAACCACAAGGCCACAAAAAATTACAGATACACTACAGATTAAAAATAGAAACTCACTTCTTGTAAACACATCACATCAATATTGCCAAACTTATGAGTGATAGAAGCCATCTCACTATAAATCATATATTTACGGACTGGATCCGTCAGTCCTATTGCATTCCATGAGAAGAAAATCATTAAGACCTATTAGTATGTGAAAATTCCATAACATCCTCAGAGGATCCCAGTTGAACAAGATACCTGAAGGAGTTAGAAGCATACTAATCCTGACCATCCTGGTAAACACAAGAAGCCTCCTTCGTTTGGTTATGCTTATCATAATGAGGATTATTTCTTGAAGGGCTATGGTAACGACAAACTTTATAACTAGACTGAACTTCTGACGAAGGTTTTCGAAAGGTATCAAAGACATATTCCTCTGGAGAGGTAGTAGAACTCGGAATGGCTATCACAACTTGAGCAAAATTTGGAGGAACCCAAATGGATTGTACTTCTGGAGGAGCAATAGGACCTTGTTGAATAGAAACATCCCAAGGCATAGAATTTGGTGGTGTGACAATAGGGGTAGAGTGTGATAAAAAGGGATGTGAAGCACTCTTAGGAGCTTGAGACTTTAATGCATTCTAGGAGTAGTTTCGCCGATTAACCACCTACCATTCTTCTTGCCCCTCAGTAATCCTAGCTACCTGAGCACTAGATGCCGAGGCACCAAGTTCCTAAATAGATGAATTATTAGGAGTTGGAGGAGGGTTTTGCTGGAATTTACCTACCATAAGTGGGTAATCTTTTATCTTATGGGTAGTTGACTGACAACGAAACTAGGTATTCAGGAGATTAATATAGGCCACCCTTTTTTTGTGGGTATAATCTCCAACATTAATCTTAATTTCCTCAGGTAAATCCTTGTAAAGGTCAAGCTTGATGCATACCCTCTTAGTGGGTCGGGCTGAGAAGAAATGAGGAGGCTCAAAACAGATAAAATTTCCCAAGGGAGAAACCAGTATATCTAAAAAATTCCAAAAGGGAATGGGAAGACCAGGGAACATGACCCAGACAAGAACCTCCAAGGAAGAGACCTTATCAACAGTGAAATCCTGTGTATAGAGTTGTAAAATAAGCAAGGAATTTCTAACCGTCCAAGGTCCTTTAGCCAACATATTTTGTGCATGCACAGGGTCATCAAAGAAAAAAAAAATACCCTTTGGTAAGATTCTGAACATTCGAAACCTTGACACCATAAGGATCCTAAACTTGGTTGACCCAGGTACGAAGCAAAGTATCATTGGGGATTCTACCCAGAAAATACCCTACCAAGTGATGACATTCAAACCATTGACATTCATTTTTTAAATCCTCTATCACTTTTGTATTAATTTTATTATCACAAACCATCATCAAATGTATATTCAAATCTTATAACCAAAAGCTCAAGTTATATTTTCCAACATTATACTTCCCATAGAGAGTATCATTTCTAAAAATACTTTGTAAGAGACAAAAATACAAATTCAAACGTTTATTTTATTTTTAAATATTGTTGAGTGATATATTTGTCACATAATAAACACATAAAAATAACTAGGACTCATGCACGATGTCCTCTCTTGAAAGGAAATTCTTGATCTCATCAAAGTTCAGGTGAGATTGGTCTAACCTAGAAATATTTATTGACCTTTTAATTCAAATAAAAAATAATAAAATATCTAGAATATTTAGGGCCTTCATTTAGCCATCACATGGGGTTTATTAGTTCTAGTTTTAATTAATTGATTTTCTTGACATGAATAACTTATGGATTTGCTTAGTTATACAATAAATCATGAAGATAAAAGCATTTAACATAAAAATTCACCAAAGCATTGTAGTCATTCATTTATCTAAAAATTGCAGGGGTAAAACAAAATATTATGAAATCAATATTCAGAGATGAAAATTCCACTAATCTTCTCCTAATTTTAACTATTATTTTAAAGAAAATATAAAAAATAAGGGTTAGGAAAATAAAATCAAACAAGTCATGGAGAATTTAAATCTTTGCAAGGGTTATATTAAAGCCTTTGATTTTGAATTAAACCAATGTCAACCTCAAACAGTTATCACACAATCTAAGAAAAATATGGTGTCATATTCAAAGGAAATGAAGCATAATACAAAAATAAATTCAAATGCAAATACCACCAGCATGTGCAGAATGCATCGAAAATCTCCATATTTTGTACTAAATTAAAATATTCAAGAATTAGAATTTTAGAATGGCTAGCTACAGGTGATTGTCCTCACAAATTTTTGAATACCATAACAAGGGCATAGATGCTCCTCAAACTAACAAAAAAAATATAAAATGCCTAAAATTCTATCTCTCAAATTGAATCCAACCTCTTGGAATCGGGTCTCAATGGCTATTTAGAGCCTTATATTATCCAACTGCCCATTGTTTACAATGGTAAACGATGGTGTATCATATTTTTATTTGGTTACCCTTTTGTTTATGCAACTGTAGATCTTCTACAACTTTTTGTCATCTAAAATTTATTCAACTTTTTTTTTGGTAGGTAAAGGATTTTATTGCTTATGGATTAAAGGGTCTCGTACCTATTACATTAGTAGCAAAAAGTGACAACTATGCCTTCCCATGGCTACAAAAAAAACCAATAGAGGCTTAACCTCATACAACAAGACCTAGACAAGGCAAGAGCCTGCCAAAAAGGAAAAGAAAAACTATTACAATACTTGACAAAAGAAAATCCAGCAGCCCTGCTGCTCAAACACGACCTTCCTAGTTTACTGGGATCCCTTGTTCTTTTCCTGCTATAAAATATCATCAGAGGAGATGAGAGTCTTAATAAAGTTTGGGAACTCTCTAAGCTCCTTTATGGAACTGGACAACATCACACAACCTTACTTGTAGATATTGGCAGCCATCAGCAGATGGCTAACATCATCATTGGCTCGCTTGATGGTTATGGTACACAAAGAGTCCTTAGAACTAACAATGTTCTGGTCCTCGTCATCACTGATGAATTTAGTGTTCGGTTGCTAGTCATTTGCCTTGGGGTATTTTAGTATTTTGGATTTCCTACACTTCTAGGGTGGGCGAACTGACTTCTACTTGGGTTTAGGATGCTTGCTAGAGTGGCATTCCACTTTGGGAGAAGTTATTGGGGGTGAATCTCTCTTACCCTAATCATGGGGGGGTGAGTTCCCAGGGGGAGGTGAAACTGAGGGGGACTTAGGGTGGTTGGTGGCTTTGATGTGAGCAGAGTTGGAGGATCGAGTGATAAAATGGGACTATGAAGACATAGACCCAGACACCTGGTGGGCTAGGGCATCCTTGTACAAAATAAAAAAAAGTCCCTGGTGGTGGGGAGGCTTAGGGGACTTACTCTCTCTAAAATTGGTGATGGACAAGGATATGGACCAAAAGAGAAATTTTGAGACATTGATAGGATGAACGTTGTGTATGTGGTTAACTAGGGCAATATTATAGGCCCAGAGGGGCTTGTTAGGGTTATCGACAGAGACATACTGAAGGACAAGAATGATTACCATGACCCACTAGAAAGGTAGGAAGGAATGAACCACTCCCTTATTTTCCCAAATGAGAGTCTTCCCCTTATCAAGGAACTGATCAGTTTCTTTATCAGGGAATTGGAAGACCAAAAATATGAGAAATGGAGTGAACACTTACCTCAAAATGGAGGTCTCAAACCTGCACTTTCCCTTCATTCCAAGACTCGATAAAGGCTCTAGTCACCTCCTCTTCGACACAAACTAAAATCTTGAAGAAGTTGATGAAGTGTTTGGCATCGAGAAGGTTGGCGGTTCCACCCTCAATTTGCATGGTGGAGGGCTCAAGGATGGCCATGGGGCAATTCGAACCAGAGCTCAGTGAGCTCACTTTGGAAATTATTTCGATAAGCACAGAGGAGAGGGAAGAAGAAACCTTAGTGAAAATAGGTTGGGGGAGAACAAACTAGATAAAAAAAATATCGATGGGTGAGGTCTCAGGAAAAATCCTCAAAATAGGAGATTAATAGTGGGAAAAATGGTGCAAGCATGGCTCAAGATGACAGGGTCACAGAAGAAGGGAGTGGAGAGATGAGTGCAAAAGGCAGAGACTAGAGTGGATGGGGGGAAAAAGAATTGGCTTGAACAAATTGACTGTAAGGTCAGAATCTAGGTGGGATAACACGAGTGGAAAACATAAGCCAAAAATTTTGCATAGAAAACCATACCAAAAGATTCAATGAGGTTGGTGTTTAGAAACACCTTGGGTGTTGAA
The DNA here is from genome assembly GCA_028583015.1 of Wollemia nobilis. Classification (NCBI taxonomy): domain Eukaryota; kingdom Viridiplantae; phylum Streptophyta; class Pinopsida; order Araucariales; family Araucariaceae; genus Wollemia; species Wollemia nobilis. The sequence continues at coordinate 8,227,336 of JAQPPZ010003067.1, forward strand.
AGAACACCGTTTGGGTGGCGAGAGCCACCTTTTATGGTAGCCTTGCTAAAAGGAGTGAAGCAGCGGCCATCCGCCTTGGGTATTGAAAAAATACCATGATGGAGGTAGCACAAACTACCTAGCAAGTCATGAGTCCACATCCTGGTTGGCTTGGATGATTATATCTTGCGGGAAGTCTTCTTCCCAAATGAATAGGGTGGACTGATCAACTACTTTGTTGGCAAGAATATCAGCCACCTTATTAGCCTCCCTGAGCACATGAATGATCTGATTAGGAGTGTTGCCACTGAAAGAAAGCTGATAGTCTTGGATGATGTTCTGGATATTCTTCCCCCATGTGCTCTTGTTAATGATGTGGCCAATGATCACCAAAGAATATCATTCAAATATGATTGGCTTGAGGAGGGATTTTCTTATCTCGATGCTTCTCCATAAAGCTTTTGCTTTTGCATAATTGTTGGTTTGGGTCCCAAGATTCTTGAAGAAACCCTTGATGATACTGCTAGTGTGATCCCTGATGACTCCCCCTACTCCAAATCACCTTGGATTTCCTTTGGAGGTACCATAAAAATTGACCTTAAGCCACCCCTACGGAGGGGGAGACTATTTGGTTATGGTTCAGATGCTGCAGGAGTTTTGGAATTTTCTACAGTCTAAGGGGATTCTAAGCGAAGCAAACAGGAAAGCTTCCAACCCATATCTAGGGATGTCACCACAAGGGATGAGGCTACTATTTTCAATAGCAATGGATAGAGCTCTATTGGCCATAGCTTTACTACTTCTGGTGACCTCTATGAATATGTGGTTATTACGTTCCAGCCAGATATGCTATATGGCATGGTGAAGGAGGGAACTTCAGAGGAATCTAAGTCTTGGGTTTTTGAAAGTTGTTGGCCATTGTATGAATGTGTCCATAACTGCCTTGGACCGAGCCCAAAAAACTTGGAAAATACTGATCAAGGTAGATAAAACACTCTTGGAAAAGGGGTAATCTAGTAGAAGGTGTTGGGTGGATTCCCAGGCTTGAGAGCAGAGGTAGCATCTATTGGGAACCATTATTCCTCTTCGAATTAGGTTTTTTGTGGTCAAAATTTTGTTGTGAGCATCCAACCAGCAGAAATGGACCACTTTCAAAATCAAGGACTTAGTTCAAATGCTTTTGGAAAGAATCTTATTGTTGTCACGATTATGACCTCTAACGAGGATTTCTAGCATCTGGGAAGTCATTTTGATAGTGAAGATACCATCACTATAATATTTCCAAAAACGTTCATCTTTCTTCAAGGGCTACAAGATGAAGTTTACTTTAAAAATATCCTAAATATTTGCTAGACCTTTGTTGATGGTGTCGTTCTTGATTCTGAACTGAACTTGCTACCATTTACGGTGTCTTTGGTTAGAAGTAATGAAATCAAAAACCTAGCCTCCATATTTGCTATCAATGAGATGCTTGATTGGATTCAGATCGGGATCATTGATAAGGGGGTATTTCCCAATCCAAGCATCTTCCCAAAAGTTGATAGACTTACCATCCCCAAGGTGCCACCAAGAACCCTGTTGAAGAAGCTGCTTGGTATGGTTGATGGATTTCTAGAAGTGGGAACCATTGCAGGGGGTCTCTGAGTCTAGAAAGGAGTGGTATTACAGATATTTCCTTTTAACAATCGACGCCCACTCCAATTTGTCATCTTCAACTACATTCCAAGTCTAATTGGCCAAAAGGGCCTGATTTGTGGTATTTATGTGATGAAGACCCAAATCCCCCTATATTTAGGGGTGCAAATTGTTTCCCATACAACCAAATGGAACATTCTTTGATTATCATTCCTAGAACATAGGACTATTTCATCAACTTCTCGATAGCCTAACCTACAACAGCAGGGATTTTGAAGACCAACAGAAAGTAGGTAGGTATACTTTGGAGGACTGACTTTACCAAAGTATTTTTGCCTACATTGGAGAGGAGGACCCCTTTTCATACTTCTAGCTTCTTGTGAATATTCTCTATGAAATTGTTCCACATCTCTTTGATGGGCCTTCCTTTGAACATTCGTAGGCCCATATAGGTGGTTGGAAAGTCTGCAATGCTGCATCCCAAAATGTTTGCAATCTTGGAATTCCTTATCATGGGAGTGTTGATGAAGTAGACCTTAATTTTGGTGTATTGATCTTCTGACCAGCTACTTCCTCGTACATATTTAGGATGACCTTGATGTCTTTGGATTTAGAAATTTAAGGTTTAGTGGCTAGCAGGGTGTCATCCACAAATTTTTGGTGAGTGGAAGGGTTTAGCCTAGAAGCTTCCTTAACACCAGAGATCAGATTTTTGTGGCATGCATTTTTGATGGCATGACCTAAAATTTCAGCAAAAATGATGAATAAAATGGGGGACAGCCCTTTGGTGCTGGGAAAGTAACCAGTAGCAGGCCCATTCAATAGGACTGAGAACCAGGAGGAAGAAACACAATTTGAAATAATATTTACCCAAGATTCATGGAAACCATATTTGAGGAGGATTTTGGACAGGAATTCCTGGTTCACTCTATCGAAGGCTTTGTTCATGTCAAGCTTGAGAAAGAAGGCTACAAATTTGGACAAATGGGAGGAGTGAATCATCTCATGGATTGTGATGACCCCATAAAGGATGATTTGATACTTAAATATGCTTCCCTAATAGTGATCAATGATTATGGGGAGGATCTTGGTGACCCTATCAGCCAAATATTTGGTCAGCACTTTGTAGATGATGTTTCACAGGTTGATAGGGTGAAAATATAAGAGGGAATGGGAGTTAGTGCCTTTGGGTATCAGGGACAGAAAGGTAGAATTTATGTCTCTAGGAATGCATCTGGACTTCTGCATGTCAGTGATGGCATGGTACACGTTAGGGCTCACAATGTCCCAAAAATATTGAAAGAATATTGGGGAGAAGTCATCCGGCTTAGGGGCTTTATTGGGTTTCATTGTGAAGAGGGCTTCATAGATTTCCTTGTGAGTCAGGGGGCTAAGGAGGTAATTATTTGTGTCATCAGATATGGTCTGAGGGATGTTATCCAAGAGGGAGTCCATGGCTAAAGGGGAGGATGAGGGAGGAGAGGTAAGAATATTTCTAAAGTGGATCACAACTTTGTCCCTACTCTGATGGATATCCTAAGTGAAGGTAGGACTTGATGAGGCCTTTAATTTTGTTGGCTCCCCTGTGCCTGAGGGTGGATATGTGAAAGTACTTTGTGTTGGAGTCACCTTCCCTGAGCCAGAGCTATCTAGACTTTAACCATTCTCCATATGTTTCTATGGTTAAATAAGAGATTTTGAAAGTGATTAAGTATTATTGTGTGTGAAACGTATTGATTCTCTAACCATTCTCTATATGTTTTTGTGAGATTAAAACAATATTATGTGTGAAAATTTTTTGTATAATTGAAGAGGTTTTCTATAATAGATTGAGTTGATTTGAGTAAGATTTTGTGAAAGCTTACAATCCAGATTTAATACAAGTCTTTGTGAATACTTGTTGAGCAAATTGGACAAGTTCTTGAGAGGACTTGTTAAGCAAATTTGAGATAAATCTTTGTGAAGACTTGTTGAGTATATTGGAAAAGTTCTAGTGAGAACTTGTTGAGCAGATTTGAGACAAGTCTTTGTGAAGACTTGTTGAGAAAATTTGAGGTAAGCCTTTGTGAAGACTTGTTGAGAATATTGGACAAGTTCTAGTGAGAACTTTTTGGATATATTTGAGGCAAGTATTTGAGAAGAATTGAGAGAAAATTTTATTGATTTTTTTGTTCAAAAATTGAGTTAAGGTTTGTATAAAATCTAGTAGAGTTAATTTGTGATTGAGTCAAGATTTGCATTAGGGCTTGAGGACATATTTGATGACAAGGTTTGGTGTAGATTTGAGAATAGGTTTGTGCCAGACCAAAGATAGAGATTGAGTAGATTTGTGCTAGACCGAAGGACTATGTTTAGTGCAGATTTGAGACAAAGATTGAACATATTTGTGCTAGACCGAAGGACTGTGTTTAGTGTATATTTGAGACAAACATTGAGAAAAGTTGTGCTAGATCGAAGGACTATGTTTAGTGTATATTTAAGAAAGATTTTGAGAATATTTATGCTAGACCGAAGGACTATGTTTAGTGTAGATTTTAGATATATTTGAATAAGTTTTGGAGGTAATAGAGTAGAGGATAGTAGTATCTAGTGGATAGATATCCATTAGCTATGGTAGTAAGGATAGAGGTCTTCTAAGTGAGGATATGAGTCTTCAGTGGAGAGATATTCATAAGCCAAAGTAGTGGAGGTAGTAGTCTTCTAGAGGATCACCAACTAGAGCAAAGGAGGAGTTCTCCTATGGATAGAGATACATGAACTAGATGAGGGTATTGGTGTCTCCTATGGATAGAGATCCATGAACTTTATTAGAGGATTGGTGTCTCATTTGGATAGAGGTCCATAAATATTGTAATAGGGAAAGGATTCCCAAGATATTTGTTGAGAAAATTTTAGTGAAATATTTTCTCCATGGAGTAGCCCACATTGGGTGAACCACGTTAAATTGGTGTCTCTACTGTGTGTGGTGATTTATGAATTACTTTGATTGCTATTGTCGAAATTGCATTGATATATTGGATGATATTGTTTGAGTAAATAAAATTAAATTGTGGTCTTATAATATTCACCCCTCTTAGTATAAGCTTGTGTTCTTTATATATAGTCTATTGAAGATCTATTTTGGAATGGTATTTCACTGCATTTGATTGTGTGTTGCTTTCCTTGGTGGACAAGTGTTGAATACCTAATGAAGTATCTTATACTTGGATATTTTCATTATTTTGTCATTTTTTTCACTACCATCAGGTTGATTTTCGCTCATCTGCATTTCGCATATTAGTTAGATTTGATTTTGCAATTTTTCATCTACTTTCTATTAAGGTTTTATTCTACTATTACAAATTCATGCTTGGAAATTCTGAGGTATGATTTTTATGTTCTATGAAATTGTGGTCACTCTATATAGAGTATGATTTTACTCAGGAAAATATTAGGTGAAATATACTACCTCCAAACCCTAGGCTAATGTTTCATGTTGTATTTTGATCATAACAACATATTCTATGTTCTATTCATCATACTATTATGTTGTATTTTACACTATTTTTCTATCTTCCAAAGCTCAAATTTTGGTTTTGTATTTCAAAGGTCAACTAAAAGGACCTAGTGGGCTTGACTACTACACCTTAAAGCATTACTATACAATGGCCTAAGTAGGTCCCCTATTTGATCATATTTTTCAAGTTTTGGTGAAGCTATTTTGTATGAATAGCAATCGTGGAATATTGCTAGATGAAATATAAGGCTTGGATCAACCACCAGATAAATATAAGTGCCTTAATTAATCTTTAGGTTGTTTTTTGGGTGATTTTTTTTTATCAAAATCCTAGATTGGATTTAAAAGGAAGATATTTAATTGATTTCTAGGCATTTAAAAATATAAACAACATAGACTGTGCATTTAGGATTTAATATTGTTTGTGCATCTCCTCTTGAATCCTTGATAAAAGTATTTCATTTTGCAACCATAGGGTTAGAAAGCATTCAAAGCAAAGAATAATTCTAGGGTTAGCTCTTGTCTTCTTGCATCTTGTATCCTGCATTGTTCTTTCATTTCATAGCTTAGTTCTAGAAAGGCCAAACATAGGTGATTGTATTAAACTAAACACATCAAACACATTCCACCCCCAAACTTGGAGTGAATCCTAAAACCCTTCCTGGTGAACCCTTCCATCCCACATCGAGTGTAGATTTAAAATGGCCATCGTGGTCATCTCAAGGTTTCCTTGTGGATCCGACCTTGAGAATCGTTTGCTAGTGCACGATATCCCTCTCTACAACTATTTCGTATTTTTTATTTTTGGTTTTTGAATTTTTTTTGGATTTTTATGTGTTTTGATGTAGCTAAACCTAGGAATACAAAATGGAATGATGAGATGTAAACTAATTGGGTGTGTTGATGTCCAATTTTTATATGAAGAGTGACACAAAAATGACTAAAATATATTTCTATGTGAATGGATGCAACTGATGGTAATCCATGGGGAAAAATTAACCTCTCGAAGGAGGTTGCACTATTTAAGTCCTGCTACTGGTCCAAAGGAGTCTTTCACTTCACACTTGGGCATGCTCAGATAGTAATAATAGCTATAGATCCACAAATTATTAAACCTTGTGAAAAAAATGGTGTCTAACCTAACCCACCCTAAAACACTCTCAAGTGTGGGGGGTACCCTAGTAATGAAGGCCAAGAAACCATTCATGGGGGATGCTATGGTTTCTAGGGGGTGAGCCAAAAAAATGAGGTGAATTCCAACACCGCTAGTCTCAATCAACGATTGGTGATGAAATCCAACTCAAAAATATTTACATAAACTGTGAAATGTGTGAATTTTTTTTTCATATTTTTAGGCTTTGTTCTACCTTTTAAATGTGATCTTTATTTAAATACCTAGTGCAACCATATTAATGCAAAAGCAATTCTAGGATGATTTTCTTTGTTTCTTTCATGCAAATGCAACTACACAATTGAAAATAAAAAGTTACCCTAGCTATTTATGCACTTCTAAAGAAAAATATCAATAGCTATCTAACCTAATAAAAACAAAGAAACCAAAAACTTTAAGGAATCTAGGTATTATTATTTTCTAAATTTAACTCAAAATAGAAATAATAAAACATCCCTACCTATAATCCTATGTTGTATAGGTGATGACTATGTATTGTAACTATCTAGGGTTAAACAGTTTCTATCTAAGATCATATTGGATTAGAAGGTTGTAATATGAGATCATCCGAGGTCATATGGTCTAATTTTTGTATGTTCTATCTACAACCATGATTGACATCTTGTATATGATAAAAGTATAGACCATATGAAAGCAATGTAAATAAAAAATAGTAAAATTATATTATGATTATACCTATGTCCTTTCTGATTATAATATGAACCTACACATGGGTGTACAAATATGAAGGGAGTGATTCCCTTTAAAAATAAAAATGGTGCAGTGTGTCTTTATCACTACAAAAAATGTGTGGGTGGGTTTATGGTGATCACCACTTCATGGAACATGTTGATGCCATGTACAACATCTCTACAACTAGGTGTATGCTTGCATCTACTAAATCTATTATTGGATATTGTATGGATGCTGACCATTAGGGATATAATGACTCTGTGTATGGACAAATTGAGTGTCAGATGGTTGTGGTTGGTGACCATTTTAGACTAGATGGTTGTGCAATGGGTTTGCTATAGCTTCAAGATTTTGGATCTATGGAATAAAATAGCTTTAGGTCACTATCTAGATTTGAGTTTTCTTCCTGATATTTGGTTCATACCTAAATATCTACACAAAATATAAGATTAAATGGTTAATAATACCTTTTAGGCCTCCCAAAGTGAGGACCAAATTCAAAATATAATAAATAAAATGCAGAAGATAAAATGCTGGAACATGTAAAAGAAGTAAAATAAATATGCTTTTACCTTTTTTTATGTCCTTGATGCTATCGTTGATGTTGTTGTGTCATATTACATTGTATATCATGTTGATGTCATATTTTGTTAGTCTTACAATGGCACTGAGAGGGGGGGGGTGAATCAGTGTAGCTATTTAAATTCAAATCTACAACTCTTAAATCTGAAGCAAGAAAACTTAAAACCAGAAACAACAAGAATCACAAGAGAGCATTCCACAAAACATGATATAACAAGGTTCACCAGTTTTGGCTACTCCTCAAAAATAGACTGCTTGTATTCCCATCCAAATCTAGCCTTTGCAAAGCACCCACTTTACAAACAGTTTACCAACACCCACTGGAAGGACCACCAACCCCTAATTTATCTGCACCAACAGAAAGGAGCACCAACCCTTGATTTACCAGCACCAACTGGAAGGAGCACCAACCCCTGATTCCAAGCACCAACCCCTGATTCCAAGCACCAAATTGGATTTCTATTTTGAATCTTAGATTGACATAAATATGCCTTCACTTTTACAAGACCCTCATTGGTCTATTGCTCATCCAACCTCTCTTTCAATTTAGGAAACACATATTCCTTCTACGCACTTGATACCGTACTCTCTCAGTCACGCTCTCTCAGCTATGCTCTTTCTTCATCGCTCTTCTCTCAGCAGTGCTCTTTCTTCACCACTCTTCTCTCAGCAGTGCTCTCTCTCAGCTCAATTTCTCTCATTGACTTCTCTTCTTTTTCTCTATCCACACAAAGCTCAACCTAATGGATCACTCTTACCGCTCTGCTTATTGTGCTCTGATAGCCTTCTCTACACTCTAACAGCCTTCTATGCACTCTGATAGCCTTATTTGTGCTCTGATAGCCTTCTCTGCTCACTTATGGCTCTGACAACATTATCTGCTCATTTACGGCTCTCTAACAGTGTTCTCTACTCATTTCGATGCTCTGAAATTCTTATCTGCTCTCTTACACAGTTTAGAGCTCAACCCTAATTCTTAACTTATATGCACATTCTTACATCTCTCTTCAACAACTTTTTCTCAGCACATATTTTATTTTATCAGTGGCACCTTCCCTCTTTATGGTGGCACACTTTTCAATTTTGAGTAGCTCTTTACTTCTACATGCAACTCCCCTTTTATAACAATATTTTCATCTTGAAACTCCAAGTCTTCTGTGACTTCCATAATCTCGCATGTAGCCTATTAATAGATTTGTCTCTTTAATTGGGATTCTCGGTATAGCCATCGCTCAACGAATTTACTCCGTAATGGCCCCTATAACTACAGTAATGACTTTCATTTACTATCCCTATAACTGCCCCTTGTAACTGTAGTTCTGACTCTAGTTAACTCTTCTTTATTTTTCCTACATGATTTTCTTTGCAACACCCCTTGCAACTGCAGTTCTGACTCCAGTTAACTCTTCTTATTTTATCTGCCTGATTTTTCCTCTACAACTGCAGTTCTGACTCTAGTTAACTCTTCTTATTCTGGCTACATGAATTCTTTCTGTAACTGCCTCTATTACTATCGTACGACTTCAGATAATTTTACTTTGGCTGGGTTCTTCTTCTTCCATCATGCCAATGTGACCTATCGCAAAATCGTGACACTTCTATCTCTTTGTACTCTTCTCGCATTTTACCCATAAAAACATGACATGTCATGAAATCGTGACATTTCTGACCCTTTGACTTTTTCTTGGTAGTTGACCGCAAAAACAGAACATGTCACGATATCGCGACACTTTTTGCTTTCTTAACCTCTTCTCGGCTTGCACCCACGAAAACAGAACATGTCGTGAAATCGTGACACTTTCGCTGCCTTGAGCTCTTCTCTGTCTCTTGCCCGTAAAAATAGAACATGTCACGAAATCGTGACACTTTCGCTTCCTTGCACTAGCGAAAACATGACATGTCACGAAATCGTGACACTTTTTGCTTCCGTACACTCTACTTGGCTTGCACCAGCGAAAACATGACATGTCATGAAATTGTGACACTTTTTACTTCCTTGCACTCTTCTTGGCATGCACCAACGAAAACATGACATGTCATGAAATCGTGACATCTTTCGCTTTCGTACACTCTTCTTTGCAAGCACCAGCGAAAACATGACATGTTGCGAAATCGTGACACTTTCACTGCCTTGTGCCTTTCTCTGCCTTTCGCCCATGAAAATAGAACATGTCATGAAATCGCGACACATTTTTGCCTTAGCACTTTTCTTCCCTTTGGGTCGCAAAAACCCGACATGTGATATCGCGACACTTTTTCTCCTTAGCGCTTCCTCTTGCAAATTGTCACGAAATCGTGACACTTTTCCTTGCAAGATCTTTCTCTCAAACATGTTGCAAAATCGTGACACATTTTCGTCCGTACTGCCTCTCTTGCAGATTGTCGTGAAATCGTGACACTTTTCTTTGCGAGCTCCTTCTCTCAAACATGTCACGAAATCGTGACACATTTTCGTCCATACTGCCTCTCTTGCAGATTGTTGTGAAATCGTGACACTTTTCTTTGTGAGCTCCTCTCCAAACATGTCATGAAATCGCGACAGTTTTCTTTTCCTGTGCCTTCTCTCCAAACATGTCACGAAATCGCGACAGTTTTCTTTGCTTGCGCCTTTTCTCCAAACATGTCATGAAATCGCGATAGTTTTCTTTGTGCTTTCTCTCTCCCAACATGTCATGAAATCGTGACAGTTTTTCTACTTGGCTTCTTTGCCTCCAACATGTCACGAAATCATGACAGTTTTTCTACTTGCCTTCTTTGCTTTCAACATGTCATGAAATCACGACAGTTTTTCTACTGGCCTTCATTGCTTCCAACATGTCACGAAATCGTGACAATTTTCTTTGCCTGTGCCTTCTCTCCAAACATGTCACGAAATCGCGATAGTTTTTCTTGCATGCGAAGCTTCTTCAAACATGTCGTGAAATCACGACAGTTTTTCTTACACTTTCTCTCTCCTCAAACATGTCACGAAATCGTGACAGTTTTGCCAACATTTTCTCTCTCCTCCGATATGTCACGAAATTGTGACAATTTTACCAATATTTTCTCTCTCCTTCGATATGTTGCAAAATCATGACAGTTTTGCCAGCATTTTCTCTCTCCTTTGATATGTCGCGATATCGTGACAGAAAACATGTCATGATATCGCGACAGTTTTCTTACTTGTCTTTTTCTTTGATCCTTTGAATCTTGGCCACTTCTGTCTTCTTGGAAATTCACTGTACATGCTCTGACTGCTCTAAAATCTTGTTCACTTCATCAACCGATCTATCTAATGACCTCTGCACTCTTGTCCATTACATCAACCGATCCTCTGTCTGTGTTGACAACAATGACAATACTTTGGCTACACCTTGCTCATCAATGAACTCCTGTCCATTACACTTTGGCTGCACCTTGCTCATCAATGAACTCCTATCCATTACATCAACTGATCAACCTGATTATGTTGACAACAATGACAATACTTTGGTTGCACCTTGCTCATCAATCTCCCCCTTTGGAATTGTTGGCAACACACGTAATTGTGTGTAATTACCTGTAATTCTTCTCCCCCTTTGACAATAATACCAAAGGGCGACTGCAAAACTCCCCCTGAGTCCATGTACAACATTCTCAGGCACAAATTATTATAGTTAGAAAAAAGCATAAACATGAGCAATATGATTAACAGATGCATAAATGCTCCCCCCGAGAATTTGATCCCGATGGCTAGTCAATTCTTAGTCTATTCTTGGGAATATGTGACCACTTCATTTCACTATTTGACAACATCATGATAAGCATAATAGGCATCAACAATATCAATAATGTGAGTAGCAGCAATAACCAGTGAATGACATCATCACTGTCAACTTCACCAATATAATATGTGTAAGAACATGGTTGGACTACTGTCTTCTGAGTACCAACCCTCTATTGCTCTGCAATCTCAAAATTGTCCACTATTAGTGAAAGCATACACTGATTGTATATATCCAACTGATTGTTCTGCAATGCTGGCAGCATCTGCAAATGCATCTTGGATATTCTCAACAAGATTGAACCTAATGTCAGTTGTTTGTCTCTCTCTTCAGTGAGAATCTAGCAGGCTACCTCAATCCACTTTCAACTCTATGTAAGCATCAAATACTGTACTGCAGCACAACCAAATTCCTTTTTATATTTACAACCTGATATGAGTTTTCTATAGTTACTGTAGATCACACCTTACTTTCAACTGTGCAAATCAGGAGAAGACATTTTGTCAAACACTTTATGGCCAACCATAGTGCACCTTACTCAACCTCATACTTCGTAATCTTGGATTGGCATTTTATCAACAGTTAAAATGAAACTGTCTATTATAATCCGACGCTTTGAATAGTGGCAGTAAGAACTATCAACAGAACAACAATGATGTATAGTAATACTACCAATGGTGACAATTCTCAATTTAATCATCACCCTTCATGACACTTCCACACACAACTACATGAACTGACAACACACTTGACAACTACACAACAATAACCCGACTGCTTTCCTTTCATCCACAGATAACCAAACACATACATAGGAGCATTAAAATAAAACTTTAATATTGCTCCCCTTGAGGATGTGCTACCTGGAGTTGCTTAGAGCAATGGCGGAGTAGCCTCCTTCAGTCCAAGGAGACACGATTTCCTTTCTTCTGCCTTTCTCCAGACTTTCCTGAACTTGGGCTTGAGTTTTTCAATTACTTCCCTATTTTTCCCTTGTTCATGAACTTGAACATTTCTCTTGTGGGGTTGTTTCTTGTGCATTCTTGATGGATGATTATTTTCTTTTCTTTTATGCACATGATATGTTCCCTGTCTGTGTTGCCCTCTTTGTGTCTGATGAAATCTAGGGTTTTGCCTTAGATTAGATATAGAAGTGCTTGGACAGAACCTTGTTATGTGCCCTTGACCATTACATTTAAAACATTGCACATGTTTTATTCCCTATCTGCATTGCATTCTGTGTGTATGATGAAATCTATGGTCTTGCCTTAGATTGGATACATAAGTGCTTGGACAAAACCTTGCTATGTGCCCATGGCCATTACATTTAAAACATTGCACAGGGTGTTCACTCAGAAAAACAGATGTGTTTTTATCAGCATAACTTTTTGATATATTTTTCAGTCCACAATAAATTGCCTTGTGACCATAGCGGTTGCATTTAGAACAATAGCCATTAAAAGCATTATTATTAAAAGAGTGAGAGTGAGAGAACCTCTTTTGTTGTGGTTTCTTTGCTGTAGATCTTCTTTGATATTTTCTTCCTTTTGAAGATTTAGCTTCAGACTTTTCTTGCTTCGATCCTTTAGCAGTGGACTTCTTCTTCTCTGCATATTTGGAAGATGACGGTTGTTTAGCTTCACACTTTCCTTGCCTCGATCCTTCAGCCGTGAGCTTCTTCTTCTCGAAATATTTTGAGGATGAAGGTTTTTTAGCTTCATATCCAAGGCCAAACTTAGCCGTGGAGCTTCTTTGTTACTTTATCATTATATCTAGCAACTTTGTGCTCTTCTCAAATTTGAGACTTATATTGGCCTCTTCTAGTTGTTTCTTCAATGAAACAATCTCTCCTTCTTGCTGGTAGCAAACAGTCTCTTTCTCATTGATCTGTGACTTGAGACTTTCTTCAATCCTTTTGTACTGTTCTACTTGCAGCTTTAGATCAACAATAACTTTGTTAGATTCCTCTTCACTTGTGCTACATACATCATCCTCATCATCCAAGTGTGTCTTCAAGGCTTCTTCTAATTTCTTGGCCTTTTGAACTTGTAGGAAGAGATCTTCAATCTCATCCCCATATTCTTCTAACTTCTTGGACATTCTTTTGTTCTTTTTATTTTCTATACTCAACTCTTCAAGTGCGGCTATCAACTCACCTTCTAGATCTACTTCAATCTCCAGGTTTTCATTGCATACTTCAGGATCCACTTCTTCTACCTTCTCTAGTTTAGTTTTCTCTTCCACAAGAACTGAAACTAGCTGAGATGCCTTTTTTGAGGAGGATCTATTCTTCTTACCCATTCTGTACTAATCCAAGATCAACCATAGCTGATTTAGCTTGTTCAAAAACTTGGCTCTGATACCAATTGTTAGTCTTACAATGGCACTAAGAGCGGGGAGGTGAATCAGTGTAGCTATTTAAATTCAAATCTACAACTCTTAAATCTAAAGCAAGAAAACTTAAAACCAGAAATAACAAGAATCACAAGAGAGCATTCCATAACACTCGATATAACGAGGTTCACCAGTTTTGGCTACTCTTCAAAAAAATACTGCTTGGATTCCCATCCAAATCTAGCCTTTGCAAAGCACCCACTTTACAAACATTTTACTAGCACCCAATGGAAGGAGCACCAACCCCTAATTTATCTGCACCAACAGAAAGGAGCACCAACCCCTGATTTACCAGCACCAACTGGAAGGAGCACCAACCCTTGATTCCAAGCACCAACTTGGATTTCTATTTTGAATCTTAGATTGACATAAATATGCCTTCACTTTTACAAGACCCTTACTGGTCTATTGCTCATCCAACCTCTCTTTCAATTTAGGAAACACATATTCCTTCTGCGCACTTGCTGTCGCACTCTCTCAATTGTGCTCTCTCAGCTGTGCTCTTTCTTTACCGCTCTTCTCTCAGCAGTGCTCTCTCTCAGCTTAATTTCTCTCATCGGCTTCTCTTCTTTTTCTCTACCTACATAGAGCTCAACCTAATGGATCACTCTTACTGCTCTACTTACTGTGCTCTGACAACCTTCTCTATGCTCTTACAGCCTTCTCTATGCTCTGACAGCCTTCTCTGCTCATTTCGATGCTCTGACATTCTTATCTGCTCTCTTACACAGTTCAGAGCTCAACCCTAATTCTTAACTTATATGCACATTCTTATAGCTCTCTTCAACAACCTTTTCTCAGCACATATATTATTTTATCAGTGGCACCTTCCCTCTTTATGGTGGCACACTTTTCAATTCTGAGCAGCTCTTTACTTCTGCATGCAACTCCCCTTTTATAAAAATATTTTCATCTTGAAACTCCAAGTCTTCTGTGACTTCCATAATCTCGCATGCAGCCTATTAATAGATTTGTCTCTTTAATTGGGATTCTCAGTATAGCCACCACTTGACAAATTTACTCCGTAACGGCCCCTGTAACTGTAGAAATGACTTTTGTTTACTATCCCTGTAACTGCCCATTGTAACTACAGTTCTGACTCCAGTTAACTCTTATTTATTTTTCCTGCATGATTTTCTTTGCAACACCCCCTGCAACTGCAGTTCTGACTCCAGTTAACTCTTCTTATTTTATCTGCCTGATTTTTCCTCTGCAACTGTAGTTCTGACTCTAGTTAACTCTTCTTATTTTGGCTGCATGAATTCTTTCTATAACTGCCTCTGTTACTATCGTACGACTTTAGATAACTTTACTTCAGCTGGGTTCTTCTTCTTCCATCACACCAATGCGACCTGTCGTGAAATCGTGACACTTCTATCTCTTTGTACTCTTCTTGCCTTTTACCTGCGAAAACATGACATGTCACAAAATCGTGACATTTCTACCCCTTTGACTTTTTCTTGGCAGTTGAATGCAAAAACAGAACATGTCGTGATATCGCGACACTTTTTGCTTTCTTAACCTCTTCTCGGCTTGCACCCGTGAAAATAGAACATGTCACGAAATCGTGACACTTTCGCTGCCTTGAGCTCTTCTCTGTCTCTTGCCCGCAAAAATAGAACATGTCACGAAATCATGACACTTTCGCTTCCTTGCACTCTTCTCTGCTTGCACTAGCAAAAACATGACATGTCATGAAATCGTGACACCTTTCACTTCTATACACTCTACTTGGCTTGCACCAGTGAAAACATGACATGTCACAAAATCGTGATACTTTTCACTTCCTTGCACTCTTCTCGACATGCACCAGTGAAAACATGACATGTCGCGAAATCGTGACATCTTTCGCTTCCGTACACTCTTCTCTGCAAGCACCAGCAAAAACATGACATGTCGTGAAATCATGACTTTCACTACCTTGTGCCTTTCTCTGCCTTTCACCCACAAAAACGGAACATGTCACGAAATCATGACACATTTTTGCCTTAGCGCTTTTCTTCCCTTTGGGTTGCGAAAACCTGACATGTCACGATATCGCGACACTTTTTCTCCTTAGCGCTTCCTCTTGCAAATTGTCGCGAAATCGTGACACTTTTCCTTGCAAGCTCTTTCTCTCAAACATGTCACGAAATCGTGACACATTTTCGTCCGTACTGCCTCTCTTGCAGATTGTCGCGAAATTGCGACACTTTTCTTTGTGAGCTCCTTCTCTCAAACATGTCGTGAAATCGTGACACATTTTTGTCCGTACTGCCTCTCTTGCAGATTGTCGTGAAATCGCAACACTTTTCTTTGCGAGATCCTTCTCTCCAAACATGTCATGAAATTGCGATAGTTTTCTTTGCTTGCGCCTTCTCTCCAAACATGTTGCGAAATCACGATAGTTTTCTTTGCTTGCGCCTTTTCTCCAAACATGTCACGAAATCGTGATAGTTTTCTTTGCGCTTTCTCTCTCTTCCAACATGTCATGAAATCACGACAGTTTTTCTACTTGGCTTCTTTGCCTCCAACATGTCATGAAATCACAACAATTTTTCTACTTGCCTTCTTTGCTTTCAACATGTCGCGAAATCATGACAGTTTTTCTACTGGACTTCATTGCTTCCAACATGTCACGAAATCACAACAGTTTTCTTTGCCTACGCCTTCTCTCCAAACATGTTGCAAAATCATGACAGTTTTTCTTGCATGCGAAGCTTCTTCAAACATGTCACGAAATCACGACAGTTTTTCTTGCGCTTTCTCTCTCCTCAAACATGTCATGAAATCGTGATAGTCTTGCCAGCATTTTCTCTCTCCTTCGATATGTCGTGAAATCGTGACAGTTTTGCCAGTAGTTTCTCTCTCCTTCGATATGTCGCAATATCGCGACAGTTTTATTACTTGTCTTTTTCTTTGATCCTTTGAATCTGGGCCACTTTTGTCTTCTTGGAAATTCACTATACATGCTCTAACTGCTCTAAACTCTTGTTCACTTCATCAACCGATCTATCTAATGACCTCTGCACTCTTGTCCATTGCATCAACCGATCCTCTGTCTATGTTGACAACAATGACAATACTTTGGCTACACCTTGCTCATCAATGAACTCCTGTCCATTACACTTTGGCTGCACCTTGCTCATCAATGAACTCTTGTCCATTGCATCAACTGATCAACCTGACTGTGTTGACAACAATGAAAATACTTTGGTTGCACCTTTCTCATCATATTTGCATCATGTCATATCAATAGGATTATACGTAGACTAGAGACTAATTGTTTTGGGGTCTAATGACCATGATTTGAGATTTTCTAGGGTAGGATAGTCATGAGCTATGATGTTTGAGAGCTATCAAAAAGTGAATCAGGGCCTATGGAGTCACGTGATCAGATTCCAGTATGGGATGGGGATGGTAGAGTATGAAAAATTTGGGGGTTTGCTACTATGTATGCTTAGATTTTCATTAGAGCTTAAATGTAATTTCCATCCTCATGCTCTAAAAATGAGGAGAGGTTTAATTTATAGATTTCCTATAGAGAAGGGATAAGGAGGTGGCTTAGCCTGTTAACTACTATAACTAGGAGTCTTATCCTTACATTGGTTTTATCATGGGGAGTGTATGCAGATAATCTCAC
This sequence comes from Wollemia nobilis, assembly GCA_028583015.1. NCBI lineage: Eukaryota > Viridiplantae > Streptophyta > Pinopsida > Araucariales > Araucariaceae > Wollemia > Wollemia nobilis. Next base: position 8,244,651 of record JAQPPZ010003067.1, read on the forward strand.
CTTGTAATTATCACCAATTAATATTGTGCATGCAAATTCATGATGTGTACATTCTTTGAATTTTTATTCAATATGCATGGATAGTTAACTAGATGTGCATTGGGAGATTGAATGTGCATATCCTTTTTAACTAAATGTGCATGAGTTAATTGAGTGCATGTTGTGCATATTCTTTCTATGAATGGAGGTGCAACTACTAGTGACTTGAGTTCACTTGTGGATAAGTATTTTTCCTTACACATGCTCGTTACAAATTATGGGAGGTGGAACTACGAGTGAAGTGGATGACATGGAGGGGTGAATGGAAGGGTGAATGTGTCCTCATAGAGGGGTATATGGTTGTGCAACCTAAGAACTAATAAATTAATTATTTAATGATTAAATTAATTAATTAGTTAATCAATACTTAGGTGATTTATTTTTTATTTAATATTAATTAGATTTAATTTTTATTAAATGTACTAATTAATTATGATCAATTAATTTGTGTTTATTGTGCTAGATTTAAGCGTCTATAATATGTATGCCCAAGTTTTTTATTTATTTTCTTAAGATTTGGAATTCATTAGAAGGGATAAATGGTGTTTGCATGGGATTGATTGATGTGTGGAGAATGGGCATATTTTATTGGTAGAGTTGATTAGAATATTGGAAGGAAGAAGGCAGATAATTCAAATAGGATGGATAATATTACTATTGGTCATGTCATTGATTATTGAAAGTGATTGGAAGTTGATTGGGTGAGGATAAATATTTATATTTGTATTGTTGGAATATGAATTTGAATAGTAGAAATATATTAATTTTGAATGGGAGCCTGTTGTTGTTGAGGTATTTTTTGCTATAGAACAAGCATTTATTGTTGCATAAAAATTTGTTGTTGTGGGACTGGTACTTGTTGTTGTTGGACTGGTACCTATTTTTTTTGAAATAGAATTGGTTATTATTGGACTGGTACTTGTTGTTGTTGGAATGGTACCTACTATTGTTGATACAGAATTTGTTGTGGTGGTACTGATACTTGTTGTTGGATTGCTTCCTACTATTGTTGAAGTGGAATGTGTTGTTGTGGGACCGATACTTGTTGTTGGATCGATACCTACTATTGCTAAAGTGGAATGTATTGTTGCATAGTTGGTATAGAAGACCAAGAAGGGGGAGAAGTGTAGAAATAAGCTTGATTTTATTTTGGTAGAAAGGGAGGTGGTTGATTGGAAGGAGTTGATTTATAATATGATGGGGTGAATGAGTGAGTTGCAAAGAAGATGTTCAAAAAAGAGAAGGATTGGGTTGGACCAAATAGGTTTATGGATTTTGGAGATAGCATGGATAGTTGGGATCGTAAGAAGAAAAAATGATAGGTGGATAAAAGGGAGGAGGTGGAGGAAGCCAAAATGTAGAAGAAGATGAGGGAGACAATTGGTTTAGAGGTAAAACCCCATACATAAAAGTTTAGGAAGAATTTAGAGGTGGAGGATATGAGGAAGACAACATAAAATTGGGAGTGGAATATTGTAGTGGAAATATGGAGAACACAAATATGGAGGTAAATGAAAAATTGGAAGGAAAAGAAAAATCTTGATGAAGAGGAATTTGTTGCTATTATAGGATGTAATGTTGTTGCGAAAGTTGTTGTAGCATTTGTCGATATTGCAACACTTGTTGTTACTATGGAAAATTTTATGTTGCAATATTTGTTGGTGCTACAAAATTTATTGATGTTGTAGCATTTGTTGTTGTTATAGAGTTTGCGATGAAGATGTTTAATTATCCTGAGTGGAGATATGATTTTTTGAGATCAATCCCATAGTTTGAGTGGTTGTGGTGATGTGAAGATAAATTTTTTGAAGGAAAGCATCATCCCCATACAAAATATGTTAGGAATAGCACTATAAGAATGGATGTTAAAAGTGGGTGAAGAATGAAGCATTATATCCTCAAGAACAAGAGAAGGCTGGAGGTTTCTGGGTGCAATATAAATGACATATTAGAAAAATATGGTAGGTAGATTGTAGGTTACAATATCATCATATTGATGGGTACCTATGGTATCATCTATATTTATTTGGGATGAATTTGATGACTCAACTTGCAACATATCATCATCATTTGGAATTTGAGAACTAGTAGATAGATTTGGTAGAGTGATGGAGGGGGTTTCCATAGATTATGGGGGTGGGTTTTTGGGTTGTGAGGATGCAACGTGAGATGCTTATACAATAAAGTGAGCTTGCTCATGTGCTTGGATGTGGGTGAAAACCATATTTGTGTGTTAAATGAAACTTAGATAGTAGCTCAGATAAGAATTTTATTTTTTTGTGTGTTCTATGAAGGATTTTGGAACTATATGTATCCTAAATTTTAGATTTTTATGGTGGTGTGTGAATATAATTCATACTTTACTATGTGAATGTGGTTTACACCTTACTATGTGAATTTGTACAAAATAGATAGGTTGGGTGGAATTTTGTAGAACCAAACTGTTAAAAACCTGCAAGTGTGTTTTGAAGCTATTTTGAATGGTTTTGTATTAAAAATCATTTAAAAGTAGCAAAGTGGTATGGCAAATAGTAAACAACTGTGTTTTGTATTTTTGTGTATTTTTTATGATGTTGAACAGTCTAAAATAAATAGAGGTAGTGGGAAATGAATACTAAGAATGTATGTTCACGTACATGTCCTTATAGCCTAAAAGTGTGAAAGGAGTGACTATGCGATAATAGGTGAATAGTGACTAATGAAAGGAATGAAAAGAGGTAACCAAAAGGGGGAACAATATAAAATATATCTTATGAAATATGTGGAAATATCTAAGACTTGCTACTAGCCCAACCAAACTTTCACTTCACCCTTAGATAGGCTTAGTAAAAAATGATAGTTGCCAACTCATGAATTATGTAAAATCCCTTTGAGTAGGGGTTTCTAACCATAACCTACTCTGAGGATCTCTCAAGAGTAAGGGATATTCTAGTGATGAAGTCTAAAAAATTTCTTTTGGGGGCTACTATAGCATCTAGGGGGTGATCCAGTGGAAAGATATGAATTCCAACATCATTAGTCTCGATTGGGGATTGGTGATGAAATCCAACCTTACCAATGTGTGTTAAGCATGTAAGTGTGTGGGGTTTATGTGTTGTTTTAGAAAGCTAGTGTGTTATAAGCAAACTATGCTATGAAAACAATGAAAAATAAATGCTTTTAACTAATTTAAAAATGGAAGTTGTAATTCAAAAATAAAATTTATGATAGGTTCTTTTGAAATGGAAATATATGCTAGAATTTACAAAAGAAAGTCTAAAGTAAATGTTTTCGAAAGTGAATTTATGTTATATGTGTAAATATGCAAACCTTGATTAGGTGAATTTGAAAGAGAAAATTTTAAGCTAGCACTTGAAAATATAAATCTAGACTAGATACATTAGAAGAGAGGAAATATAAGCTAGTTGCTTTTGAAAAGAAATCTAAAATTTAGGATAAATGTAAGGAAGAATATTAAGGAAGAAATATAGATGCTTAAGGAAGAATTTTATATTCTATAACTTTGAAAGAAATCTACACTAGATGCTTCAAAAGGGAATCTAGGCTAGATGCTTTTGACAATTAGACTAAGAGAGAAAGAAAACAACAAGTTCGTTTGATTTTAGAAAAAAATTATTATAAGGTTTGCGTAGTTACAATCTTATCTACACTATTTAAGATATTCCTATTACGATTATGACTAGGTATCGCAAAAGAGCCTTACACACAATAATAGATTATAATATATCTCAAATCTAAGAAAACAAGGAGATTTTAGGGTTTAGGCCTTATGCAAATGAATAAAATGTAATTTTAGGGATAGGATTAAGTAATTGAAAGAACAAAGGTTAATGTTTAAAAATAAAGGAGATGGAATGACCCCAAAGAGATTCGGGGCTTTTTGTATATTGGATGTTAAACTAGATTAGAAATAAAAATTACACTTTTGATGATGAAAAACTAACATTTAGAAGGAAAAAGACAAGTTTTGGAGGAGATTACCTATCTCTAGATGTTATAGGAGGTTCTATATGGTTTGTGTGTTGCAAAATCTTGATGATTTTTGGGATTCACACACATGTGTGTGAATATAGCTATACCTTGAGATTCACACACCTCTATATGAATCTGATTTTAATGGGTTTTTTAAATAGCTTTGGTGTTTGTGAATCAAGTTGTAGAATTTCATTGTGTTCTACAAATATTTCCTACAATAGAAAAGAGAAGAAAGTTAGTTTATCTTAGAATTAGCAACAAAGCACCAAAACAAAGATTACAAATGAAATTTGAAGAGGGAAGAAACCAAATTGCAATTTTGACAAAGGAAGATACAAGTAATGATTTCACCTTGGAAACATTGTTTCGAGATGCGGTTTGGCATATGAAGGTTAAAAAGGTACATGAAATAGCAATCTCAATGGAAAAAAGGTGTTTTTAACCCCCAATTTACCTGTTGGTGTGGATGTGCAGAAATAGATTCCTTCCTTTCAAGGATCAATTTTTGAGACTATTTTTAATATTCGCATGCATTCCTGTGAATTTGATAGGCTTTGAGATTTGCATACATCTATGAAAATCTAGCTCATAGGCCAAAATATTTGTAGATTGAAACCTCATGTGTATGTTAAGGTTTTAGTGGACTATTTTCTAGTTTTGTAACACTTGAAACATATAAAATGGTCAAAAATGATAGTTATCTAGAAAAAAAGATTAAGTCAAAGCAATAAATATGGTGGGGGTCCTATCGGGTATGCCAAAATGAAGCACAATAAAATGGGTTGTTTTGCAATTAATATAAAAAGAAAAGTTACAACTTTTATCCTTTTACAAAATGGCCATGAGATGCCACAAAATGAGGTCTTCTACGAGGGAAGGCCTCTTCCAATGGAGAGTGTAAACAACCAGCAATAGTTCTCCTTGTCTTTCTTAGTGTGAGTGGGATTCTTTCTCATGTGCTACTTTCATTTTATCCTATCCTTGAGATATATGAGACCTACAAAAATGATTTAGAACATTTGGGAGCTTGTCTTGATTAGACCCCTCATGTTTGAATAAAAAATACTCTTAAACTAAGCCTAAACCATGATTAAAATTGCATGAAATGATGGAAAACCATCAAAACAAGTGTGTTTACCTAGGTGATGTGATCATGAATCAAATTGACCATGGTTATATTGATCATGGGATAGAGTTTGACCATAAAGTGACTTTTGACTAGGGTAAACATTTGACCAAGGTTAAGCCATGATGGTGGTTGCATGAGGACATAAAGTTAAGCATAGGGATGGTATTACATAGCCCAAAGGAGCTTGTGAATAGTGAATTTGATAAATGAATAGTGTTTTAAGGCCAATTTATGCAAATTTCATTGGATTTGCAAATTTATTAGCCATGATGATGGAATAAGTGACAATGTGTGACTTTTGGGTGTCTACAATAGGTTTTGAGGAGAGACCTAGAATCCTTAAGTTAGGTAAAACCTTTTCCATGGATGAACAAGACCAATTGATCAATTTGTTGAAGGAATTTCATGATATTTGTGTTTGGTTATATGTCCACATTCTAGGGCTTGATCCATCCCTCATTATGCATCATTTGGTAGTGAAGCCTAGTGCTAAGCTTGTTAAGTAAAAACTTATAAATATGCATCCTAAGGTCACCCTTTTAGTCGAGGACATCCAAAAAATACTTGACATTGGTTTTATCAAAGTTATCAACTATTCTAATTATATCTCCAATATAATTCTTATATCTAATATGTAGGAACAATAAAAATATGTAATGACTTTAGGGACATTAACTTAGCATGTCCCAATGATGATTTTACTCTCCACAACATATATATTATCATAGATTTCACTACCAAATGTGGAATTCTTTTGCTCATAAATGACTTCTCAAGATACAATTAGATCATGGTTACCCTTGAGGACTAGCCCAAGATAACTTTCATTACTCCATGGGATACATTTTGGTATAAAGTCATGTATTTTGGCTTGAAAAATGTTGGTGCCACATATCAAAGGGATATGACTTATATTTTTCATGACATGATGCATGATATTCTAGAGGACTATGTAGACGATCTAGGTCATTCCATACATTGAAAGAATCATGTTCACAATCTAAGATGGATATTTGAAAGGCTTTGGTAGGTCAATGTGTGTCTTAAGCCCTTCAAGTATGTGTTTGGAGTTACATCTTGCAAGTTGTTAGGTTTCATCATGTCTAGGTGAGGTATTGAAGTGGAACCCACTAAGATAGCGACTATCATTGACATACCTCATCCATGTACCCTAACCAAGTTTCATGGCTTTCAGGGTAAACTTCAAGGTATTCGTTGGTTCATAGCTTAGTTAGTCGATAAGTGTTAGCCCTTTCTTAATATTCTTAAGAAATCTTCATGTTCTAGTGGGATTCCAAGTTTCAATAGGCTTTTGGACTCAAATGGTATCTCACTTCCCTACCTATATTATTTCCCCCTAAACTAGATAAAAAATTTATGCTTTATATAGCAACCATAGCTCATGCCTTGGGAGCCTTGTTGGCTCAACATGATGATAAAAATAAAGAGTGAGTTATCTACTACATCAATTTAATATTGGTAGTTATGAAACCCAATGCACCCCCTAGAAATGTTTTTCCTTGTCATAGTGTTTGCTTCTTAAAAGTTAATACACTATATGCTTAGCCATAAGATATTTGTTGTTGCAAAATTTGATCCTTTGTGCTACTTAATATCTGAAACCTGCATTTTAGGTTGAGCTACTAAGTGGATATTAGACCTTAATGAGTTTGACCTAACCTTCATAGGTTATAAAGCTATCAAGGATTAGGTGATTGTTGATCAACTGGACTCTGCTCTTTTAGAGTTATTCCATCCCTTAATCATAAAGTTTCTTAATGAGTTATTTATCATAAAATTCGAAGAGCCAAAGCCTTGGATTTTTTTTTTTGATGGATCTCAATGCTTAAAGGGTGTTGGTACTAGAATAATTTTGGTTACCCCATAAAAAAATTAATTCACATTTTATTCAAGATTCATTTATCTTGCATGAACACTACTACATAGTACAAAGCCTTGATGCTTGGTCTTAGAGTAGCCTTAGCCTTGAAGGTTAGAGTCCTTTCAATTTTTGGTGACTCTAAAATTATGATCAATCATATTAAATATTTTTATTAGACTTGGGATGGTAAGCTTAAACCTTACAAAGATATTATCACCAAGCTTTTATCCACATTTGATCGAGTAACTCTAGAGTCTATCCCTATATCCTCCAATCACCATGCAAATGTCATGGCCACTACTGCATTCTTGTTTAACTTGGAGTTGGAAGATGATCAAGCATGGATTATCATTCGACAACTCCAAAAGCCTATGTCACTTAGTTCTAATATCATTCTATTAGATGTTTTGACCATTAGAGCTTCCCCATATAAGCCATGATATAATGACATATTTAATTTTCTTAAGGATGGTTCAAATCATGGTGGTTTGGATCATAATTGTAGCACCCTAAAATTGGCGCAGTAAAAATACAATAATTACATTCACCTTAACAAATAATTTAAAATTCAAATTTAACCTCCCAAACCGCCCGTTAACCGCTAGGAAATTCGTTTCCCCCTTTTCTGTGCCATTTTTAGGGGTTCTTTTAACCATTTGACGATATCGTCTCCGATCAGATGATATCGCCCCAGATTTGACGATTTCGTCTGGACTAGAACGTCCAGATGATCTTGTCGCAAAACTAAATTTGCAAAGTTGGTGTAGACACAAAAATCCAGCCACTTGTAAGTCATCTATACCTTCCTGTCAGCCACGTGTCAGTTATCCATCCTTCCCGCCATTATTTGGCCCAAATCCACATCTTCTCGCCATTATTTGGCCCAAATCCACACCTTCCCGCCATTATTTGGCCCAATTTCACCTTTCTCGCCATTTTTCATCCCCAAATTTATTTAAATTATTATTTATATATATTTTTTAATATTTTAATATATTTTAATATATATATAAATATAGTTTAAGTGATTTAATCTAAGCCGTCCATCCTTCATTTAATCTCATTCGTCCATCCATCTTAATCCGTTTCACAACCTAGATTTATTCTCTACCCTTGGATCCACTTTAATCTTAGCTACACATTCAAAGTGTCGTTAAAACCCTAAAGTGTGCCCTAAGAGTGGATTATAAATTGAGTCACTTTGATGGCTCAAACCCTATCTTCTTCTCCTATATTTGCTATCTTTGCTATCTTTTGGACCTATCTCTTCTATTTCATCTATCTCTTCAGCTATCCATCGCCGCATCCTTTTCACCGCATCCATCGCCGCATCCATCACCGCATCCGTCGCCAACTTCATCGCCATCTCTTCTGTAGCACTCTGCAGAATTCCACATTCTTGTCGCAAGTGCCCGTGGGCATTTACCCACAGCCACAGACGTAGACCGACGTCTGAAACCCTGATTCAGAAGCACACGGGTGTTCAGCGAGTGCACCAGGGTGCCTTCTGCAGCCGATTTGATAGCCACATTACTTCCAGGTGACGCCTGGTCTAGCCGCGTTAACATAGAACAGGTATAAATCAGCTTAAAGCAAGTAACTTCTTTTCTTTTATTAATCTGTTGTTGAATTCTCGCATTCTATTTTTCTAGGGTTTTAAATTATTTCGAGGGCTCACATAGTGGAGCCCTCTTATTAATTTCTAACTCCTTGATAGTGTTAATGTGTGCAGGATTTTAATGGCGGATCTGGTGTGTTGATAGCAACTGTTTAAGCCGGAGTGGTCCGAGCTACGAGGATACAACAAAGCCCACTCACCTTGTTGGGGTTAAAGATATATTCTTCGGAGACGCCACCCATTGTGCCGCCTAGGGTTTCGGAAAACCCTAGCACAAACTATAATTTTTGTATCACGAAAAGGGTTACAGGCCCTGTTGTACTCAAAAGGAGTTTTTAAACTCTGTTGATTAATAATAATCGTTTGTTTTGTACAACTGTGTTCTGTCTTACTTTTTATCATGACTTCTTTATCTTTTTTTTGGCGTTGTATCTTTAATCTACAGTTGGAATCTGTTCCAACGGGTCTCCAATCCAGGCAGAAGCATGTCTGCACCGTTGGGACCCTCCCCCGTTGGAGATCTCCCAAATTGGGATGATCTCCAACCTCCTAACTACTCCCCCTAAGCCTATTTAGTCTCTAGGATTTTACCTTCCCAACCCCTGGTCGAAATTCTCTGCAAATTGATTTCCTCTACATTAAAGCATCCCAATCTTGCATTTGCATTAGATCTATACCAATTTCATTGTAGGTACATCACTATTTTTCAACCGGAGCCAGCACCTATCGTCACTGATGAACCTATTCAGATCGGAGGCGAACCTGTCGAATTCGAGGCGATTTCGTATGCGATGCGAGACGATCTCGACTGCAGTCCATATTAAGGCAATCAGTGCTTGAAGTTTACATTCCTCAAACCCTTTTCTGTCATTTTATTCTGCAAATTAGATAATCTATTTAGTATTTTATATTATCTTGCATTTGGAGTTCACCCATTTAGATTAAGTGCAGAATTAAATCTTAATTATCATCAAATTAGCACAATTCATTTTTGTTTCTGTTTTTAAGTTGTAGTTTGATAACATTGTTGCCATTTTATATCATTTCCCTCTGTTAGCACTGTAGTATGTTTTGTATTTTGCATCTATTTTCAGTTTTGTAGGTCTGACAAATTCGTCTGATGAATTCATCAGATCTCAGATGATCTCGTCTGATTGCAGACGATTCTGTCGAATATCAGATGATCGGGACTACTTAAAAATTAGAATCTTCTTCAAACATCCAGATCAGGTATTCATCGTTTGCACTCTGTAAATTCTCTGTTTTAATTCTGTAAATCTATTTTTTGTATTCATTGAACTTGCATTTTCATATAGAGTAATCTAGATGCATTCGGCCAAACCTAGGATATGAATGCTTAAGGTTAAAATGAACACATTTAAACACATTCCCAACCTAGGCGTGGAAGCTATCGTTAAATGTTTCCTGGTGAACCCACCATCCATCAAAAAATCATCAAAATACACCTCCCTTGAGAGGCGGGACCTTCGCAAAGTCCTCTTAGTCCGAGGTACCGCACCATCCTTTTCCCATCCTCCTTCCGAGCGCGGATCCTATAGCCTGAAGGTAGGGATGTGAAAAATTTGGAGCGATACATTTTGGTGAACCCGACGTGAATGCATCATAACCTTTTGAAAACAAAACAAAACAAAAACAAAAAAATATATATGTATACAAGAAAAACAAAAACAAAATCATCATATCAAGTTTTTATGTTTTAGATTCAATTCTAAATAATAGATGTTAAATATTACTTTTAGAAGTACTAAAGAAACCATGAGTTTTTACTCAAATCAATATGAGCCCATTAGTAATGTTGGAAGAATTCAGCCAAATACATTTGTTGATTATGATCAACCTTATCCCTATTCAACATCACCTCCATCACACTTCTCTCATTTTTCATCCTTACCCCAACAAGACAATCCCTTTGCCAATCCTCTTCATAACGATATTATCTATCCTCCCATATATCCATATTATGTCTATCGATCCACATACAATCCTCCTCCACCTTTTCAATATTCTTCTCTCAATACAACACCTTCATTTCAACAAGAAAATACTTATTCTTCCAATTCTATCATGCACTCACATCCTACATCACAATCTTCCTATCATCATTCTACCCATAATAAAGAAAGTAGAGGTGAGAAACCATTAGGTCCTTTTATGACGAAATTCCTAAGGCATTTATCAAAAACCTTCATCACGTAAATTTACTAAGCTCAATCAACCAATGGATATAATTCTCAAGTATTTACTTGACACAAATAAGATTGAACTCCCTTCCATAAGACAACCTGATACCACAGCAGATTGGTTTAAACCTGAGCTACATTATGAATATCATAGAGTAGATGGACATATGACACAAAATTGTAAAGATTTAAGATGTGCAATTCAATATTTGATTGATAAGGGTCTTTTTAATATAAAGGAATTACAATCTACAACTGATGATAAACCTCTAGTAAACAATCAAACTCCTACACAACAAATACCAATAATCAATCAAGACATGGAGATCTCCCAAGAACTCCTATTCAATTATCAACAACAAAAAACCAATCAAATATTGCATGTTAATGTGTCCCATCATGATGATATTATTAATATTGTAACAAAAACTACAAATGAGCAACCTCAAGTTCAATCAACTCAATCCGATATTCAAGATATGGATTCCTCATTTGACCAACTTTCAAAACTATCTTTGGCTCTAGAGAATGATACAAAATGTAATGTAAGCATAGAAAGCTTATCTTTAGAATCAAGATCTCAATCTGAAATCCACTTTGATAATCAACAACAAGTGATTAATCCTCAAGCAAAGATATCCCTTTTAGAAGTATTCCAAATTTATCACAAGGAAATTTTGTTCAAAATACCTAACCAACAATTTGTTCCTCGTCATATTTTCTCTAAGAACATAATTAATGGTGTAAACCCTCTTGAGGTTAACCATATTTCATTCTATGATGAGGATATTATTTCCTCTACTCCACAAGAAGACCCCTATATTTACATTATCGGAGATAGTAAAGAAACACCTGTTAAAGCTATCATGGTAGATAATGACTCCTCTCTTAATTTATGCACTTATCAATTATTCCAAAAGCTCAAAACAAAGGAAGAAGATCTTAATGAATCAAATGTTCTTATAAAATCTTTTAACAATGAAATTCAAGATCGTCAAGGTACTATAATTCTTCCCCTTAATATTGGATCCAAGATCCTGGATACTTTATTCTATGTAGGATATTGTCCTTCACCTTACAAACTACTTCTCCAAAGTCCTTGGATTCATACAATGAGGGTTGTCCCTTCCATTCTTCATCAATGTTTGAAGTTTGAAATTGCAAATAAAATTGTTACCATACATGGTGACCCAACACCATTTGAAGAATATTTAACGGTTGAAACATCAAATTCTATACATTCTCTAATATCACAATTATCTTCTATCCATCACTTTTCTTCATCCATATATGATCATCCTTGTTTATCAAATAACATCCATGCATGTCTTTCACACATACTTTCTCCATCTTATCAAAACTTGGAATATAATAATAAGAATGAAGAACTTTCTTATATTTATGACATTTTATTTTGTAATATGATCAATTTTACACATATAAAAGTCAAATATTTTGCTACATTATTTTACATTATAACAAAGATTTTGTTATCACTATCTTTTACTCATCACCTTTTGTTCTTACCTTCAACACAACCAGATTATCCTTCAAAACCTCCTTTGATTTTGAAGTAACCTTAGACATGCTATACTCAAATAACCTTGTATAGTGTATATAGATCATCTTATATATACCATCAAATTCAATTCATAAATTAAAATCAAAATACAAAAAAAATCAAAATCCTCAAAATCAAAAAAATACAAATGCAACTAAGGACCTTAAAGGTAAATTCGAGCCCAATTGGCTTGGACCATACATTATTACTGCTAAATTTGAATCAGGAGCATATAAATTATCTACCTTAGATGGTAAAGAACTTAAAGAACCCATGAATATTTTGCATCTTAAACGTTACTATGCATAAATCTGGTCATTTCATCCATGTATATATTTGTTCAAAATTACTCTCTTGTATTTCTTTCAATTTATTCAAAAACATCAAAAATATTCATAATCATCCAAAATCTTCAAAACTATCTATTGCATTTATTTAAAATACTTGTTAAATTTTTCTATTCAAAATCATAAATGAAATCAAAACAAAAATCAAAATAATGATAAAAATACAAAAACAGCAATATGCTTGACTCTTTCGAAACCCAAATAAAATAAAGAAGAAAGAGAGAGTCAACATTCTCAAAAATTTCTCAAAAATAATTTATATATATTTTCTCACAATCATTGCAGTTATATGTTTCAACTTATTTTGGATAAATTAGCATTTATTTTGAATCCCTCACTTGCACACTCACAACAATAAATATCTTGATTTTATCTGGCATGATTACTAATCTCTCTTATATCAAAGTTCACAAAATTCAATTAAATAATGTTTGAGCATAGAGAATTGATCTTGTTATTTACTTAAACCAAGCACATCTTTTCACAATAAAATGATTATATTTGTAATTTCCATGTTTTGCTACATAGTAGAAGTGATTTCTTGAGCGAAAAGTTTCCCCTGCTATCCTATCATGCACATGGTCTATAATATTTGAGAATTGGAAAAAGGACAAGCTCACCCCTACCCAGAATAAAAATCCCTTGCTCTACAGCTAATTCGAGCAAGTATCCCTAGCAAAGAAAAAGAAAAGAAAATTTCGAGAAAAAGAAAAGAGAAAGAAAAATGTTATTCTATATCATTCCAGCAATATTCCAAGCATTATCAAGCAAAAATACAAAAAAAAAATACAAACAGAAAAAGAAAGCAAAAGCAATAAAATCCCTTCCCCTACCCTTTGAAAAGAAAAGAAGGGTTGATGAGCTTGAATCCCTGGAATTCTCAATTATTCAAAAACTGTGAGGTAAGTCCCATAATAGGTGGTTTGTGCCCAACCTGCTTGGCCTTGGGTAACTCCTAGCGTGGTGATATGCCTGTCACATTAGCGACCTTATTTTGTATAGACCAATGTCTGCTTATGGATTAGCTAGCTCTTGATAATCCGACCTACATAGTAGTCTAGTATGGTTATATGCATCTACATCATGGTTAATGAACACTTATTTGGTTTCTTCAAATCACTTGTAACATAGTATCTTGCTCAAAACTGGTAAATGAACAATGCAATTGCACACACATTTGTATTTGAGAGATTTCGTGTATCATTATGATAAATCAAGATCAGAAATGAATTCACATATGCACATGGGATTCCTTATAAATCTAACTTTTATCTTCAAAATAATTTGAAATATTATTTTTTGCAACTTGTTTGAAATAAATCAAGTACAGTTGTTTACCCCAAAAGACAACTATATAATAGAAAAAGCAAACCTTCTTTCAAAAATATACAATCAAAACATATATATATATATATATATATATATATATATATATATATCTGGTTGACTTTCGCGACGATGGTATAGTTTCAAAACCAAAATTGAAATATTATGCCTAGCGCAAGTCCTCATTTTCATATTTTCTGTTCATCAAAAAAAATCAATCATGCAATAAAACTATTTTTCTTTGATTTTCGCGATGATGGTATAAGTCTATACCTACATATTCTATGCCTAGCGCAAACCATTGTAACAATTTTTATTCCCCATTTATTCAAAATCATGAAAACCATATGGCTTAATTCATTATGTTACACAAATTATGCTTTTCCAAAGCAAACACATTTTCATTATTTCATGTCATTATGTCAACCTTCAATTTTGCAATGATGGTATAATTCCTAAAGAATTATCCAAAAATTTATCACCCTTAGGAATTTATGCCTAGCAAAAATCATTTTAAAACATCATTTTATGCACAAACATTTTTATAAAAATCTGAAAACAAACCATCATCATCATCATCATTTTCATCATTACACCAAAGTCTTAAGACAATCTCTTAAGCACTCTTTTACTTTTAACAATATTTCTATCCTGGGATTAGCTTGACGACCGAGTGAGCAGTGACTCCGTGAAATGGTCTATAATAGCGACAATGTCCTTTGAAATTATTGTTAGAAGTCTCTTTTTATTTTTTTATTTATTTTTAATCACATTTCATCATAAACAATCAATTTGTTACATCAGATTATTTCATTTAAAAATATTACAAGCATGACATTCAAATTATAATATCTCCAACGACATAATTACATCCAATTCTCAAATCAATAAATCAAAACATAAAAGCATCATAAGCATACACACTATAAGTCATATGATCAAAAATATCTCATCTATATATATCACCAACTTATGTACATCATCAAACTGGATTGGTATGCCACAATCTGTACCTCGGCATAACTCAATCCTCTATCAAAAATAATCATATAATACAAATGTCAGTCCAACCCTCTAGCCTCGAGAGCCTCTCGAGCTCTCTGCCTCATCTCCTCCCCCACCCTGAGGTGGAGGAGGTGGCCCCATCGCCGTCTGTGTAGTCCTCGTCCTCGATCAAGACGTAGTCCTCGAGGACCCAATCCTAATAGGGTCAGCAATGTCGACTGGCAGCTGTACCCTCTGACCCTCTGGCACCATCTGGAAGTAGATGCCCTGGTAGAACATAGTCTGAGCAATCGACCGTGCCAGTTCCTATGTGCTCGCCCCTCCGCCCCGTGCCCTGAGGCGTGCAATCTCATCCCGTAGTTGTGACACCTCAGCCCGGTGTTGTGTGGCCACATCTTGTAGCGTCTGCACCTGAGCCTGTAGATGATCTCTCTCCGCTCGAAGAGTAGCCATCTCGCTACTCTCTCCTGTATCCACACCCTTGCCCTTATCAGGTGATGGTGGCCTCCGTGGAGATGGGGGTCTCGCCTCCCTCCTCTCCCTCTCTCTCTATCGCGACCGCTCCTGTGCTTGTGGTCGCCTCACCTCTCTCCCTCTACGACCCTGGGCTGCCTCCATCACCACTTGGCACCGCCTCCCTATCCGATGCACAACTATGTGGATCAGACCCTATGCCCTCATCATCCGAGGAGGGCGAATGCCTGCGTACTAGGCATCGTAGCCACCAACTACCCCTACGTCGTCCCCATCCACTGGCTAAATGGGGACATCATCTGAGTCTTGGCTCCAGAACTACTGCATGTCTGGAGCCCCGCTAACCGTAGTGTTATCCCAGACAGTCTAGGAAAACTCATAATCTCTGAGAGATGGGATCCCCTGTTGTAGACCGAAATGTCTCAAAACTCGGTCGTACCTATGGAGCTCCACCTCTCCCCTCTCCATCCTCAACCAACAAACTCGCCTGATGTGAGCCAGCTCCTGTCCTTCGTCTGGCCACCCTGTATGCTCCCTCCATGGCCTCCAGGTGATCTGGTCCAGGACTAGGTCGTCTAGTAGCCTTTGGGACATTGGTAGGTCGATCCGTCGCTGTGCCCCTCTCCGGAGCCACCAGTAGAAGACTCGAGGCCTCTCCCCGTCAATCCCTATCAGAGGAAGCCCTATCGGCCTCCGCACCGCAATGTGCTCCCAACACCAAACTTGTAGTAGAGATGTCATAACCAGACATCGATCGCCCTTGTACATGACCCCATATAGGATCTTGTACAATCAACATAAAACAAAACTGCCCCAAGCAAACCTGTAGCCATGGTCTCTCATGTCACAGACCACATATGCCAGCATCCATGGCACCTTGCACCCGCTCTAGTGGCACAGCAGAAGTCCACCAACCACCCTAGCTAGTACCCGTGTGAGTGTAGATGCCCCAGGCATCTGGCGTAGTGCCTCGATGTTAACTCCGCCCTTCTCCAAGGCGAAGCTCGGGTCACCGCACAACCGTCCCATAGCACGGTCCTGATTGGCCGTAGGAGTAATCAACCGTCCTTGTATGGGGATTCTCAGAATCCTCCATACGTCCTCCAAAGTGGGAGTCATCTCCCCTATCGATAGCCGAAAACATGAGGACCCCGAATACCACCTCTCTGCTAGGGTCGTCAGTAGCCCCATGTCTGTAGACACTTGTGGCATTTATGCCACATGCAGTAAGCCGGCCTGTGCCAGCTAATCTTGCTCTTCCTGTGTCAGAGCGGCCAAGTCGTCTCTCAACCCTCCGTATTTCCACTCCCTGCTCTTTAGTAATCCTCTCTGCAAACATAAACAATAAAACAATAAACAATCATTAATCAACAATTCAAGTAATCAATAATGCAAATTAAAAATTCAACTTTGTGCAATTGATGATATTGCCCACTATTGGACGATATCGTCCCAAATTTGAGCATAATCGTTTCTGATTTCGTAGTTCGAAATCGCCCCTAATTTGATGAAATCGTCCCCCTTTCAACGATTTCGCCCTTGGGCGAAATTGCCGAAATTGAGACAATTTCGTCGAAATCGGGACGATTTCGACCCGACGACGTCGATGGCCCAAAAACGGCCGCGATGCTCAAAATTCATCTAAAATTCATCTAAAAAAATGTAAAGTTAAAATTAAAGCATTCTAGATTAGTCTAGACTCTTACCCGTAGACCGCGTCGGACCTCTGTCAATCTGTGCGTCGTCTCCACCATTTTTGCTTCCAGAGCTCTAAAACTCAGAAAATAAACAGTAAAAATGAATTAGGGTTTTTCCCTATTTTTCTTAATTTTATTCAAAAATAATTTTTTTTTGCTTTTTCGCGTTTTTACCTCAAACGTTTGATTTGGGTAAAAAATCAGAGGGGGCACCATAGTAAGCTGTCGTACGATTCGACCAAGAATCGTCGCCTAAAAATGGGAATAATTTTTGCTTTCTCGTAGATCGAGAACAACTCATCTTTAACGCATTTTCTTCGGAAAATTCGCTAAAGAGGGGGCAAAATGTAACACCCTAAAATTGGCGCAGTAAAAATGCAATAATTACATTCACCTTAATAAATAATTTAAAATTCAAATTTAACCTCCCAAACCGTCGGGAAATCCGTTTCTCCCTTTTCAGCGCCATTTTTAGGGGTTGTTTTGACCGTTTGACGATATTGTCGCCGATCAGACGATATCGTCCCAGATTTGACAATTTCGTCTGGACTAGAACGTCCAGACGATCTTGTCACAAAACTGAATTTGCAAAGTTGGAATCTGTTCCAACGGGTCTCCAATCCGGGCGAAGCGTGTCTGCGCCGTTGGGACTCCTCCCCGTTGGAGATCTCCCAAATTGGGATGATCTCCAACCTCCTAACTACTCCCCCTAAGCCTATTTAGTCTCTAGGATTTTCCCTTCCCAACACCTGGCCGAAATTCTCTGCAAATTGATTTCCTCTATGTTAAAGCATCCCAATATTGCATTTGCATTATATCTATACCAATTTCATTGCAGGTACATCACTATTTTTTATTCGGAGCTAGCACCTATCGTCGTCGACGAACCTGTTCAGATCGGAGGCGAACCTGTCGAATTCGAGGTGATTTCGTACTAATGCGAGACGATCTCAACTGCAGTCTGTATTAAGGCAATCAGTGCCTAAAGTTTGCATTCCTCAACCCCTTTTATGTCATTTTATTCTACAAATTAGATAATCTATTCAGTATTTTATATTATCTTGCATTTGGAGTTCACCCATTTAGATTAAGTGCATAATTAAATCTTAATTATCATCAAATTAGCACAATTCATTTCTGTTTCTGTGTTTAAGTTGCAGTTTGATAACATATTTCCCTCTGTTAGCACTGTAGTATGTTTTGTATTTTGCATCTATTTTCGGTTTTGTAGGTCTCTGACAAATTCATCTGAGATCTCAGACGATCTCGTCTGATTGCAGATGATTCTATCGAATCTCAGACGATCGGGACTGCTTCAAAATTAGAATCTTCTTCAGACATCCGGATCAGGTATTCATTATTTGCACTCTGTAAATTCTCTGTTTTAATTTTGTAAATATATTTTTTGTATTCATTGAACTTGCATTTTCATATAGAGTAATCTAGATGCATTCGACCAAACCTAGGATATGAATGCTTAAGGTTAAAACGAACACATTTAAACACATTCCCAACCTAGGCATGGAAGTTGTCGTTAAATGTTTCCTGGTGAACCCACCATCCATCGAAAAATCATCAAAATACACCTCCCTTGAGAGGCGGGACCTTCGCAAAGTCCTCTCAGTCCAAGGTACCGCACCATCCTTTTCCCATCCTCCTTCCGGGCGTGGATCCTATAGCCTGAAGGTAGGGATGTGAAAAATTTGGAGCGATACAATAATAAACATAAAATTTTGCACAAAATAGCATTCCAATTTGTTATAATTAGAAATACTTTAAATCAATATTTTTTTGAAGGCATCCTTTTTAAATACCTTAACTTTGATGAAGCCTGACTAGCTCTTAGTGAGGTTCATGAAGGATCATGTAGAAGCCATTTTAGTAGCAATTATATTACCAAAAAGCTCCTTCAAATGGGGTATTATTGGCCTTCCATGGAGAAAGATGCATGTGACCATGTTCAATGTTGCAACAAGTGTCAATTCCATGACAACCTTGTTCATGATCCTTCTCAAAACCTTTAGGTTATTTCTTCTCCTTGGACATTTTCCATGTGGGGATTGGACATTATAGGGAATATTAACCTAATGTCATTTTATGGTCACAATTTTATCATCATAGCAATAGAGTAATTCACTAAATCGGTCAATGCCATGCTTTTTGCCATGGTGACTAGAGCTCAGGTCTCCAAGTTTATCTTCAACCAGATCCTCTATAGGTTTAGGATTTCTTTGATTATTTATAATAATGACACTCCTTTCAAGAACAAGGATGTCCATAAACTCTATGCTAAATGCAATATTCATAATAGGTGGTCAACTCCATATTACCCTCAAGGTAACAGTTAAGCTAAAGCATCCAATAATTCTTTGGTCAAGATCCTCAAGAAGTTGGTTTGTAAGATCGATTGAGACTGGCATATTTAGCTTCATCCTACCTTATGGGTCTATTGTACTAGTGTAAAAAATCCTACAAGTTCTTCTCTATACATCTTGGCCTATGTTATTGAGGTAGTCTTTCTATTAAAGTTATATCCTAGAGGTCCCTTCACTATGTGTATTATTGCAATATGCCTTGATTGAAGATGAGTATTATTTTGATCATTTGCACCAATTGGAGTTATTGGATGAAAAGTGCACTCATTCCTTAGAGCAGTTTTTAGCCTATCAAAATAGGATCAATTGATCATATTCCAAGAGAGTTTGCAATAATTATTTTATGTTTGGAGATCTTATCCTCAAGGAAAACCAAAAGAACACCAATACTCATTTAGATCCTAAATGCAAGTTTCAATCCAATTGGCTAGGCCCCTTTATCATAATGACCAAGTTTGGCTCAGGATCCTATCGATTACCTTATTTAGATGATAAAGAACTTAAATAACCAATAAACATAATGTATCTAAAAATATAATATGCATGAACCTATATTTTTATTTCCTCATATTGCATTTAGTTTATTTTTCATATTTCATTTGGTTTGTTTATCCATACAACAATTGCATATTTTTCTTAACATTTTATTCCATCTTGCATTTTGCTTGTCATATAGTTACATTGTTTTTTGCTCATACATGCATGATTGCTTGATCATATATATTGTGGGGACTTTGTGAGTATGGCAAGTGATGAAACCTAGTTAGGTATTATCTCATATACATTGCACTCATACCTATTGAATCCCCAACATAGGGCTAATATCCATGCATTTTCATCGTTGCTTTCTCTCCTATCTTCTCTTCTTTATCTCTTATTTTATATTATTAGACCTTAAAAGTATAAAATGATCATCAAATCTCTCCAATTCAAGGGATATAGTTATTCAACTCTTGTACGTCCTTTGTTATTTAAAAGTTTTACTTATTTATTCTTTCCCCCAAGATAAAAATATGTATGTTCCTTCTTCTATCTGCTTTTGCTTTTGCTTCTACCTTTTATTTTTCTTCTACTCACACCTTTTCTATCTTGATATTTCACCTGTTAAGGGGTCCTCATGGGATAGGGTAGATACCACATGAATATCATTTATGGTGTTTATACAACCACTAACTATCTCATGCACACCTCTTGAATCTCAAATTTTCATGAAGAATTCACACACACACACACACACACACACACACACTATCTTTTGCTTATTGCTTTTGTCCTTTCTATATCTTCTTCTCACACATGCACACATTGTTTAGCTACATTTCACTTTGCTCATTCATCTCCTGCACATACCATAACCCTATCATGTAGTACTCATCTTGGTAAATCAATCTTATACTTCACTCCATATAGGATAGCTTCATGGTCACAAGTTATGGGTAGCCTCCATTTGACCATTTGCAAGCACATATCCTGGCAGATATCTCTTCATATATGGCCATCAATGAGCACTACACCCATAGTAGATGCCACTTTATACTTGACCATTTTTGTATTTTGTGATCAAAACACCCTTATGGGATAAATTCATGGCCACAAATGAGGGAGAACCTATATTCGGTCATTTGTGAGCATACATCCTTCTAGGGTTCTGCTCTGTTATTTTATTTTTGTTTGGTCTATGCTTGTTCAATCACATTGACCTTTCACGATCTATGTTGATTCAAACATTCTATACCAAGCACCTTTTTCTTTTGTTATTGACCTTTTCCATCTTTTGATTCTTCTTGTTCCTCTTTTCTTCATTTTTTCCTCTTTGTAAAAATTACACCCTACCTATATGGGGCATGACTTTACTCTATGCTAAATTTGTGGTTCATTTTCATGTGGCACGATTTTGGCTAGAGCCATGTTTTTCTCTCTTTTTCCTTATCTTATTTCTTCCATAATATTTTTCTTTCCTACCTTCATACATTTATGCATCTCATTCATTTAGTTGGCTTCATTGCATCATGCATTGTATTTATTTTAGTCCTTTCATGCATTCATTGTTACTTTCATGTCATTCATACCAGCATAAAAATACATAAAAAAAACAAACACACATAAATACACACATTTTAATAATGTAGCATTATATTATTTGAGAAAAATAAAGGGTACACATATCAATTCGATCAGTGTGCCATAGTCCAATCTCGACACACTTGACCCTCCTTATGGATGTATATCACACTCAAAATTGGCATGACACCTTGATCCTAACCCTAGCCCTGGGAGCCTATATCCTCTACTCTATCCATAGAAGGTGGCCTTGATGGAGGCATATTTATGGACTGCATGGAAATCTATGATCAATATCTTGATTGAACCTATATCTGAAAATAGGATGGTGGAGGCACCCTTTGCTTCATTGGGACTACCTAAAAGTATATATTCTGGTAGAAGATATCCCTCTATATAGATGCCTCTAGCATCTCCCCTATTTTCTATAGTAGACATATACCCTCATCCGATTGGCTATTAGTCATGATAGCCATCCCCTTTACCCAAGCCTCTTTTCACTCCTAGTCCAATAAACTCACCTCTCCCCTGAGAAAATTTGTGTCTACCCTTACCATGTCCCACTCTATGAGTGTTTTGCTTAAGGCACTCTTTAACACCTCGATCATATTGGACCTATCCTCTTGGATAAGGTCCATATCCCTCTACATGGTTTATATTTAGGCCTATAGCACCTCTGTATCTCTCATTGGGTATTCTTAGCCTATGGTCCCACTCGATCCTACTATCATCAATGTTGATGCTTCCTCAGTTGTCCTACTCAACCTAGTTCTAACTGTTATGGGGGTATCTCTAGATTTTTCTCACTTCCTAGTCTTAGAAGCAATGGTAGTTGCTACCATCATCTCTATCTAGACCTATATGTATGCCTACCATGGGGTCTCTTGGACTTATTTTTGCCACTCTATGGAGCATCGGGTTACCTCTCAAAGTGCTACCTACACTCATTAACCCATAACCTAGCACCTCTACATTGGTACTAGTAGGTAGATCCTTAGGGGCACAATGTCCTTGTACCATATCCTATACCCTAGGGCCATCGTAATATTTTCCATTCTTTGATCCATGTATAGTGGGTCATCTAGGTCCTCCTCTACCCATATCCCCACATCAAGGTCCCCTCTCACTCCTAATGGGTCCTTTTTCTCCCACCAATAGTCTCATAGGTTTGGAATATATTGAAATATACCAAACTACCACTAGACTCAATCAAATTGGAAGAGCTCTAGCTCTCCCCTATAGATACCCACCCAATCCTCTTGAACCTCACTAGCTCCTCTGTGTCCTCCATCTAGATAGGGTGTAGGTGTCATGTTTACCATATAATCATGTGTTCATGTAGCTAATATACCACCTAACTCCCTAGTGGAAGTATCTCAACATATGTCCTCTATACTTGCTCGAAGCTCCTAGACCACCTATATTTTGTTGGCCACTTTGGTTTGGGTAATGGCCTTGGTAGTGCATATGGTCTCCTGATTGCTATGTGCTTCTAGCACCACACTTGGAGCATAGTTGTATAAACCAACCATGTATGTTATTTGTACATAATATTTTATAATGTCCTATACAGATAAGCTAACACATATAGGTCCGATGCAAACCACACTTGTTGGCCCTACATGTCTTCCACTACCTCCACCAACACCCATGGTAGGTGTCACCCACTCGTGTGGCACACCAAAAATCCTTCCATAATCCTATAGAGCATGGTCATCAAAGCATTAGCACCATAGTACCCTACAAACTTGTTTATAGGAATCCAACTCTCTTAGACCTTATGGGTCTATTTTCCTAATAATATTTGTAATGTGATCGAATACCCTCATGCATTATAAACTACTCTCCCTGTAATGGGTATGAACAATATGCTCATATGTCCTGTAGTGTGACTATCATTTCTCCTATGGATAACAAAAATTTTGATGACTCTAGGTACCATCTCTTCTCTAGCATCATTATTAGCACTTAGTTTTCCTCCACTTGGGGTATCTCTGCCAGATGTAGTAGCTTAATTTTCCCTTGGGTGTCCCTCTTTGCCTATGTAATATCTCATAGCACCTCCTCCAAAGAGCTTGGTTGTCACTCTTGGCTCTCTAGTACATCATGCTACAATAAAAAACATAATAAAATTTTAATTAGTTCATCATAATAAATATAAATTAAAATAGCAAATAGAACACTTAATTAATCAAGACCTAATCTTGCTTGTCTTGTCTTTCCTTTTCTCTTCTTCTAGTTTTCTTTGTTTGATTTGTTCTCTTCTTTGTTTTTCTTCTCTTGGTTGAAATCACACCCCATTCTCTTTGGGTGCAATTTCATCCTTCTCCTTCTTCTATAGAAATTACATCCCACGCTCACGAGGCAAGAATTCATGAATTCATGCCCCATAATTTGGGGGTGTGACTTTGATTGTTGTAGTAAACCAGCCAAAATAGTAGTCGGTCCCTAAAATTGCATTGGGGTCATGCATGACAAAATTTTCTAAAAGACAAATAAATTTCTTAAAAGAATAAAAATCCTAATATAGCCTAGTCTAGAGGAAGTATTTTAGTCCTTACCTATGCTAACTCCACTGTTGCACCGACATCACCCCTTGAAATGGCTAAAGAGTGTGTGGGAAGCACCATTTATTCTTTTTTCTCTGAAGCCCTTCTCCGTCTTACATGGTGAAAATGAATTCATTTTCATCCTCCCCTCTTCTTATACCCTTGTGTCTCTATCCTATTTGTGTTTAACTTCATTTTAATTATTTTATACTCTCTCTTCTTCTATGTTAGCCTTTTTTCAAGTTTCCTCGAGAATTTTGCATTTCTTTTAAAACTCAAGGGGGCACCCCATCGTGAGAGGCATTAAAATCCTTAATGTCTCATTTTGTGTGTAAAATTTTAGAGTATCTAATATAACACCATTTCTACATCATCCCTTTCTTCTAAACCAACCACCCCTTTTTGTGTTCGTTGTTCCTCATTCATAAGTGTCTACATATTTCTTTGATGCATTTATTAGGCCATAAATGCATCAAAGAGGGGATAAAATGTAGACATGGAAAATTGACCCACCCAAGTGATCCATTTTCTTTGAAGCCTCAAAGATATCCTCAAACTTGTTAAAATACAATTTTGGGTCTCTTCCCTCTCCCCCTTCCTTTTTTCCCCCAATTTTACTGAAATTGTGATCATCGAGTATGTGATGCAATTTTGGCAAGTTAGGGTTTTATCTTAAAAAACCCAATTTTTGAGCTAACCTCCAAGATATTGACCCTCCCTTAGGTTTTCCCTTTTGTTTTCCTACAAATTTTCCCTTCAAATATCTTATAAGTAAAGGATTTGGATCCTCTTTCTTCCCTAAGAAATTCTAGAAGCTCTCTTAAGTGCAAAAGTTGAAGGTCCTAAGTACTAAGTGGTTCCCTTGATGAATTCTACTATAAATATCAAGTATGCTTCTACTACTTCGCTTTGATTTTTTTCTCTTGGTGGATAAGTGTTGGAGCCTTAGGGAGGAGTCTACCACCTTGTGGAGGTTTTCATCCTTTCAACTATTCTTTTGTTACCACCTAGTTTATTCTTACATTTTAATATTTCTAGGTATTAATTGTATGTTTTGCATTTCATTTTTGCACTAATTAGTTGTTCTTGCACTTTTGCTACAAAATTACACCTTGTTTATATAGGGCATGATTTTAGATTCATCAGGTTTGGTGGTAAATTTTCACTCTCAAGCCCTCAATTTGTATTTGCATTCTATTTTTATATTGTTTCATTTCATTACATATTTGCTTGTTCATTTCCAAAAAGTTCGACAATCACTTTTTTTGAACAGTCAGCTAAAAGGACCAAGGGGGCTTGATTGTTATACCTCCAAGATCAGTCACACAATGACTTAAGCAAGCCAATATTGGTCAAATTTTCTAGAGTTTTATGAAGTTATTTTGGAGGTTGTGAAGTTAGGTTTATCTGGATGCAAGCTAAAGCTAAGGTCAACCATTGGATCAAATAAGTACCCTACGATAATTCCTTAGGTTGTTCATTGTTTGCTTTCTACCCATATCTATCCTAAAGCCTAGATTATAAATAAAGGAAAAATATTTTGGTTATATTTCTAGGCATTCAAAAGAGAAAATCATATAGTTTGCATTCTAGGGTTAACTCTATTTATGCATTCTATCAAACCCTTGTTTAAAATAAAATATTTATTTTATTACAAGTTAGGGTTTAGTAATCATTGAAAATCAAGAATCATCTTGGGGTAAGTCTTTGCTGGCTTGTATTTTTGTTTGTCCTGCATTGTTCTTTTAATTTTTCATAACTTAGATTTTATAAAAGCAAACATAGGTGTTTTTTCAATATACATGTCAAAAATTCCATTCCTAAACTTGGATCGAGTTCTAAAATTGTTCTTGGTGAACCCTCCAATCCCAAGCCCTCAAGTGTAGAGAATATAACACACCCTCATGGCCACCTCGACTCCTAGTGGATACAACCAATAATTATAAGTTACAGGGTAGTTTCTTCCCTCTAAAACAATTGAGTAGTGGATAAGGGCCCCAATGAAGCAAACCCATAATATTTCAATTGATTGGAAGGTAATGATATAGGCCTTTCATATCATAGGTGACTTGCTTACCTAGAAAATAGGGGATGGTTCAAGGATAAGACTAGGATTAGACCCTTGGATTGGTTGTGGTGATATGCAAAAACTACCAAATAATGTAATTCACACCCTAAGAGCTCAAGGGATTGCAAATCTTTCCCAAGTAGCTGACCTAGAATATTCTAAAAACTAGAGTCAAGGATAGAAGAAAGCAACAATATTAGGGCTTCAAGACCATAAGGCACACTAGTGGGAATAATATGTGGGGAGACTTAAAGTTGCACATATCAAGTTCTGAGAGGAAACTAATCAATTGGTCTAAATAAAGAATGAAGCTACGAGGGAGTACACTCTAAATTTGGGATATAAGACTCTATTTAAAGATAGCAATGACAATCCAACATGGTGGTGGAAGATACCATTGAAGAGAAGATTATATATATGGCTTACCATAAAAATAAGGTTCTAACATGGGAGGTATTATAGAAGAAGAATTGGAATGGTATAGGAAGGTGTTATTTATGTAAGTCAAACAATGAAACAATTGATCATTTACTAGTTGTTTTCACCTTTAATAGACAAGTTTGGAGGAAGGTTAAAGCATAGTTAAAACTTCCTATGGGATGGTAAGAAGAGAGGGTGCTTAAAATATTGGTTTGAAAATAGGTCTTTCAAAGTTTTTATAGCTCTCCCATTGTTTGTGTCTTGGGAAGTATGGTTATCTAGGAATGTAATAATTTTTCAAGATTAGGAAAAGCCTACTTGGTAGGTCTCCTCGCAAACCATTGAAAGTTTTAATAAACATAAAGTTTTGGAAACAATAAAGGTAAATAAACAAATCATCCCTCTAAATATTGAAAATTAGGGGCCTAGGGATTTTTTTATGGGGCTAGATAGGGGGTCCCTAGAGTTTGTGGAGTAGGAGGATTACTATATATTTCTAACTCTCATTATTTTAAATTCAAGGTTAGATTAGGAGAAGGTTCTAATAATTATGCTAAAATTGTGGTCATCAAACTGTTGGTTCAGTTGGTAGAATCAAAAGGAATATAAAAAATTCAAATTTGTGGAGACTCATAGGTGGTAATAAATTGGACACTTAGTGTTTTTAGGATGGAAAACATATCTACAATTCATCTCTCAAATAAAAGTTGTGGATCAAAGTGAAGTTTTTACTTTTTAGCATATTTACAAAGAACTGAATAGGGAAGAAAATGAACTCTCAAAGGAGGCACTTTAGATTGATCCAGGTACATGGTTGGTACAGGAATTCAATGAGGGCAATGGATTGTAGTTGAGCCAAATCTCTATTTGAGGGGATTAATACACTCTAGTTAAAGCACACATACATTAAGCATCTTTTTCAAAAAACTCATAAATTAATGATTTAAAGGATATTGTTTAATAAATCAAGAAGGTATCTAAGAATAAAACTTAGCATGATAGAGATAGCTAGCTATAATGTATAAACGACCTAACTTTTAGGTCACTATTGAACTTTTAACAAAATACCAAAAAAGCATCTCAAAAATATAATTTCATATTTACTTAATATAAAATTACAACCTTTTATTTTAAGAAAAAAAATTAATTTACCTAATCTTGATAAAACTCAAATTTTATAACACAACTTGTCAACTAAGATTCTGCCTACTTCTGAAAATGATATCAAAAAGTTAATAAATTAATACAAAGAATGAATGTAAAGAATGTAATAGTACAAGGAGATGAAAAATAGCGAAAATAAAAAATACAACTTCAATATAATTAGATAACAATAAATCTTATATATTTTTCCAACAAGTTCACTCCCACTCAATTGTTGTTTGAACCTAAATTAAAAAAAAAAAAAAACATACTTTACCTAAGATGAAAATAATATTTTAATAATATAACTTTAATAAAAAACCAATCTACAACTTAATAAAATCCAATAAAAATGGGACCCGTATAACCATTGAATGCCCTTATCTATAATGAACTTATCTTTCTAGACTGGACTCAAGGCCAGCGTTATAGATAAGATCCATTGAGGCATGTTACGTTGTCATCGATATGGCCACATGCGTGCAACTAAATCTTATCTCCGGCTCGTTCCAGGCTAAACCAAGGACACCCAAATGGAGACGAGTGGTTTCGTCCCACGTTGCATTTCCCGTAAGATGTTGCGCACAAGGCAACCAATCTGAATCCCAATCGTCGTTGCAGTCCCAATCACCATTGCAGTCCCAGAAGCAGCAGGAGCAACAAGGAGAGCAGCAGAGAAATAATAGTAATAATAATGAGAAGAAAGGGAAGCGAAGAACTCTTCAAGCAGAATCCACAGATTGGGTTGCCTCCTCTTTAACAAGGAGGTTCGGCCTTGGCGCAGGCCTTGCTTGGTTCGGCTTCCTCGCCTTTGGTGTTATCTCTGAGCAAATTAAGACCAGGCTTGAGGTTTCTCAAGAACAACAAAATGTCAGGTAAATATCTCCTCTATTGTTTGCTTTTCCGTGTCTTTAGATTTGTGAGATGAATTAATTTTATATTAAGTAAATATGAAATTACATTTTTTTTTTATATGTTTTCGTTTTTTTTCAAAATTTTAATAATACCTGAAAAAATCAGGTTATTTATAAATCATTATTAACTGTCTTTATTGTGCTAAGTTTTAATTTTAGACATCTTCTCAATTTATCAAACAACATCCTTTAAATTGTTAACTACTAAATATTTTTTGAAAAAGTTGTTTTATGCATGCTTGTTTTAACTTAGAGTGTATTAATCCCACATAGAGAATCTTAGGCACTTTTTAAATTTATCAAACATCCTTTAAATTGAGTTTTTTTTTTGAAAAATGTTGTTTTATGCATGCTTGCTTTAACTAGAATGTATTAATCCCACATAGAGATTTTGATCAGCTGCAGTGCTTTGTCCTCAATGAATTTTTATACTACACACATACCTAGATCAATCTGAAGCGCTTCCTTTGAGAGTTCATCTACTTCTCTGTTTAATTCCCTATAAATATGTCAAAATAAAGTGTATTAATTCCACAGAGATTTTGATCAGCTGCAATGTTTTGTCCTCATTGAATTCTTATACTAAGTATATACCTAAATCAATCTAAAGTGTCTCCTTTAAAAATTCATCTGCTTCCTTATTTAATTCTTTATAATAAAAATTTATCTTATGAAATTATATGAATGGAAGGACAAAAAATATATAAGATAGATTATATGCTTTTGAAAGATTTGATATCAAAACAATTTGAATAACAAAATTTTTCTATCCTGAGAAGGTTATACAGTTATTTTTTGTCCTGCTGTGACTACCAGAGCAAGGTTCGTATTTAAAAGCGTCATTGATAACAGTTTTGGCATTTTTTGCAGAGATGTGAAGAGCACACAAGAAGTGACACTTCCCAATGGAATCAAGTATGTGGATCTCCGTATTGGTGGTGGTTCTTCGCCTCGAACAGGAGATTTAGTTGTAATTGGTTTACAGGGGGAAGTGAAAAGCACTGGGTATGTTTTTGTGGACACTTTCTCAGGCCGCAAGAAATCTCTGGCCTTTTTGTTCGGTGTTAAATCCTACACAAAAGGCATATGTGAAGGGCTTGAGTATGTTATGCAGACAATGAAAAGCGGTGGAAAAAGAAGAGCTGTAATTCCGCCAGAACTTGGATTTGGAAAGGAAGGTAATGTTTTGGATGGTGATATTACGATACCGCCAGATGCCACCCTTGAATATGTAGTGGAACTTGAGAAAGTTTCAATCCCCCCTTCTTAATGTGCAAATCATTTTTCTGATGGGTTGTCCTTATGTTTTTTTTTTTTAACTAATAAAATCAAGGACTTGTGGAAAAAAAGTAGCCTGTATATTATTAGTCTTTTTTTGTCTGGGTTAAAAAATATATTACTTGCCAGCGATATCAAGGATAGAGTTCTCTTTCAGCATGAAAATACGTTCTTGTTGCAGGGAAGTCATTTGATAATTAGCTGCAAATGCTTGAACTGTATAAAAACAATTCACAAATAGGCAAAAGATATTGGTCAATAAGCCTCACTGTAAAGCATCTTTCTTTATCAAGCACAACACTGTCCATATTTTATTTTTTTTAAGATTTTTTTTTTTTTTAGATTTAATGCTCAGGTTGGGTATCTTTATCTTATAGTGACCTTTTATAAAGGGAGAGTTGAGCTTGCTTAGGGTTGGGCGTCCCCATCCCACCATGACCTCTCATAAGGGGAGAGTTGAGCTTATCAATAGCCAGTCCCCATCCCACCATAACCTCTGATAAGAAGAAGAGCTGAGCTTATCAATAAGGAATTTAGTATAGCCACACATATGCCACAATGTGAACCTTAAACTTCTAGAAACAACAAATTCCGTTGAACTATTCCCAACCGTCCATATTTTAAAAGACATTTTTTAAGAGACAAGTTATTTTTTTTTTGAAAAAGGTAAAAAAAATTATATTGATAGAACAAGAATCAAATTACAGTCATAGGTCTACCACTTTTGGCAAGCCCTAAAATCTGAATAAAACTCGGATTAACATTTCCAAAAATAACAAAAAATTGAGTACCATCTAAAAAGCAGAAACTTTTAACCTGTTCCCATTTCTACTTTCCACTGATCCTAAGTAACCTAGTAGGCTTGACAATCCTGCAAACACTATCATTGCTATCCCAAAAAAGGGCCACAAAGTGCTACAAGAGGCAGAAAAAAACCTAACAAATAACTATTCATCCTCGATTGATCCATAAGGCTCAATGGACTCTGGGCCTATCCTCATCCTTACCTAAGTCTTTGTTGGTCAAATTAAGAACCATTTGGTTCACCTCCAACCATTCATAAGTGTCCCTATCTTGATTAGAATTCAACATATATCCAACCAGACTTTCACTGCCATGTTTAACCAAAAAATTAGTCGTTGCATTATTTTGTCTATCAACATAGACTAGGATGGCATCCTCAAACTACTGCCAAATGGACTTAATTTGGCTCACAATGTTTCTTATCCTCCAAGCCTTTGGTTTGAAATTTCTAATAGCATCTAGAAGCCCCACCATAATTTGTGATTTAGACTCAATGATCTTTCTAACCTCATTCTCCCAAGCATTGAGAGAATCTTGTTTTATAGCCAACTCTTTAGCTTCATTGTTAGTAGCCCTTCTAAAACCCTCTAACTCCAAATGGAGGATATTCCCCTTGAAATATCTTATGAGAAAACCAATGTCTGCAGCCCTTGAGTTATCCTTAGTTGCACCATCATAATAAATCTTTTTCCAACCTGGGGAGGGAGCTTCCATGGTCCCAACTTTTGTTGCTTTGGAGTCCCCTCATTCACTTGAGTTTTTTTGTCCCTAAAGTGAGCTCTAACAGTTTTAGAATTCTTGGTAACAATTTTATGTCAAACCAGCTCCATTGGATTGAACTCCTCTCTAAAAATTATAGAATTTATTTCTAGCCAAATGTGCCACCAGATGAAACTCGAGCCTAGGTACTAGCCTAGTTGAATGAAGGTATTCTTAAATTTTATGTGTTTTCAAATCTCTCGGATATTAGAAAGAGTCACTTGAAAGTTTAGATGAACCTTAAAGAGGTCAAACCACATTTTCCACAACTCTCTTGCAAATGCACACTAGAAAAGTAGATGATCAAGTGTCTCCTCTTGGGAGTTACACATGATGTAGTTGGAAAGGCCATAAAAACCTCTCTTCATAATATTATCATAGGTGAGATAACTCTTATGCATCACTTCCCAAGCAAAGAAATTAATATTAGGCCAGCCCTTAGCCACCCAAACTCTCCCATAGGGCATCCTTTAGGATCAACGGAGGAGGGAGCAAAGCAATATAACCATTACGAACAGTGAAGACACCTAGAGTACCAAGGCCCTAGGTGATCCTATCCTCTTCCTATTTCCACATAAGGCACCTTTACTTGAGGATATTATCAATAATTCTTTGATGAAGAGGGACATGAATAGGCCACTCTTCTAACCTCTTCCACTAAAAGAAATAGAAATCTCCAATTTTCCTGGAAGTAATGTATGAAGTCATCTTTATTCATCCTCTACTATCGAGGCTCTGTTGCAAGGACTACAACTCTATAAACTCATATATTAATGGGGATGCTAGTCCCAAGAATCACTCCAAAAGTTAGTTTTGTCTCCTATACTTACTTTCCAAAAAAGTCTAGATTTTACCAATTGTTTACCAATTTTTAGGACCTTCCAAATAATAGAGCTAAGGCCCCTTAGATGAATGTGGTATGCTTCTTGATGAGGGATAGAACCCAAATGCTTACTAGTGATGAATCTACTAAATAAATCCTCCTTATTGGATATCCATCTCCAATAAATCTTCCCAGCAAGAGTTTGATTGTTTAAAGTTGATTTATGAAAACCAAGGCCCCCTCGAGCTTTAGGATGACATATTTTATACCAACTAATAAGGGTCCACTTCTTACCCATCCTTGGGCCATCCCACAATTTTTTTTCATAAGCAAATCCAACTCTTTGAGGAATATCATAGGGGCAGATAAGATGGAGAATTTATAAACTAGCATGGCTTGGATTACTGATTGGATGAGATCCATTCTTCATCCAAAGGTAAGCCAACATTGAGTCCAATAGTTAACTTTAGTAATGATTCTATCTATTAAATCTTTCCAACCAGCTACCCTTAGCCTCTTAAAATGAAGAGGAATCCCTAGGTAATCAAGCGGAAGGGTACCTTGGGCAAAGCTCAAAATGGATAGAATATGATCCTGAATTCTTCTATTCGTATTGAAGAAAAAAACCTTGGATTTGGCCACATTCACCTGCTGACCAGTAGCATCCTTGTAGGTTTTTAATATGGCTTTCAGTGTTCTAGCCTCATGAATGCTAACCTCCCCAAAGAGACCTATATCATATACAAATTGAAGATGAGTTAACATCTCCTCACCTAATTGCACACCTTCTAAAATATCTTGTTGCTTATTTATTTGAAAGAATCTACCCAATATTTCTCCTAGAATAATAAAAAGAAATGGGGAAATATGATCTCCTTGATGAATGCCCCTAGAAGCATGGAAAGGGATTGAGGGGGAGCCATTTATGAGAATAGAGAAGGAAACTGTTAAGACATAAATCATGATGTACTGTCTCCACTCCTAAGAGAAGCCAAATTTCTCAAGCATTTGATCCAAAAACTGTCATGGGACTCTTTCATAAGCCTTAGACATATCTAGTTTAATAAGCATGTATCTTCAACCAAAATGTTGCATATAATGGATAGCCTCCTTTTCTAGAATAAATCCATCCATAATTTTATGCCCCTCCACAAATCCTTCTTGTTCCTAGGATATTATGTTGTCCATAATCTTGTTAATCCTTTCAACTATCAACTTAGTGATTATATTGTAGATTACATTGTAGAGAGCAATCAGGCAAAAATTTTGAAGGTTGGTGGATTATCCCACTTTAGGAAACAAGGTGAGAAAAATATTATTTAGATATCGAAGCATAGTTTTATTTGAATGAGATTCTTCAATAGCCTTGGTTAAATCCTCTCCTATGACATCTTAAAAATCCTTAAAGAATTCAATTGGAAAACCATCAAGCCCTAGAGATATCCCTAATTTCATGCTAAAAACTATATTTCCAACCTCATATTTATCCACTAATATAAAAAGGGTTTGGTTTTGCTCAGTTGAAATAATCTGGAGGATACGTTTAAGTATCTCTTGTTGCGCTGCAATATTAGGGATAACAGGGGCAGTAAAATGATTTTGAAAGAAATTATTTTCTACATGTTTCATACCTGGTATGGTGTCCATCACCTATCTATTAGAGTCCTAAATACAATTCAAATACTTCCTTTATCTACTTTTTGATATAGAGCAACAAAAGAAACTTGTGTTTCGATCCCCTTCCAACAGCCAAACAGTTCTCGCTCTTTGTTTCCAATAAATTTCCTCCTAATTGTCAATGGAATCTAA
This sequence comes from Wollemia nobilis, assembly GCA_028583015.1. Lineage (NCBI taxonomy): Eukaryota > Viridiplantae > Streptophyta > Pinopsida > Araucariales > Araucariaceae > Wollemia > Wollemia nobilis. The sequence goes on from JAQPPZ010003067.1 coordinate 8,278,908, forward strand.
CTCTTTTTTGACAAGTTCATATTCATATTTTATATTCTCTATGACCGTGTCAGTATTAAATTGGGTGGCCAACTCCTCCATATTTTCCAATAAAGGAGCCTTTTGAGATTGAAAATCAGATTTGCTACTTCTTTTCTAGGATTTGAGATGAAATTTGACATGTTGAATTTATTTAGAAAAACATACATAGCTCTCCCATGGGAAGGATGACCCTCCTCCCACCATATGGGGATTTTTTCCTTTAGATCCTCCTTTTCTAGCCAATAATTCTCAAAACGAAAAGATCTTGGGGGGATTATGGTCCAAATTCCATTCTAGAAGAATCAAAAAGTGATCAGAGTTAGTGCGATCAAGAATATCCATCCTAAAATACCAATGAAGAAAAACCTCATTAGAAACCAAAAATTTGTCAAGCTTGACTTTCCTACTTGTTTGTTTGTCCATGTATACAGGGATCTCGCATGTTGAACATCAATTAAATTGAGCTGATTAATTTTGAACATCTTAAATCTATCCCCATGGTCCAATTAAGGATTTCCCTCTTCTTGATCCCTAATATTAAGTTTAGCATTTAAATCCCCTACCACTATCCAATTAAATTTCTCTTATTTAGTTATACTATCCTATAAAACTAACCATTGGTGTTGTTGTTCCAAAAAAATCATAGCACCATAGAAATTGGAAACCAATAAAAGCTCCCCGAATTTATTGCTCTTGAAGAGAGAAGTGAGTATACCCCAACTAGAAGAGTGATATAAAACCATTCAAATAATATTATTCCATAAAATCACCATTCCCACTAAATCCCCTTGGGATCCAACTACCATGTACTCAACCTATCTCCAAATTTTCTTAACCATACTATCCATATTTTGAATGGAAGCTTTTGTCTCTTGAAGGAGAATAAAGTTAGAATGTTGATTTTTAATTAAAATTTGAATATAAATTTGATGAGGTCTATTGTTTATAACTCTTATATTCCAATATTGGACAATAATTGGGAACTTGGATTCCAATAATTATCAATCTGCTTGACCTTTCTTTGGATGACTAGTTGGTCTCCCTCATGATCCAACTTCTCCTAGTTTGATTTTATTTCTACTCTCTTGTCTTAAGAGTTTTTTAACCTTTTCTTCACTTTTTGGATCCCAAGGTTAGGTATCCCTATTTCCTTTTCTCCATATTTAATTGAAACATCATTATCCACCACAAGCATTGCAAGGGGTTGGTTCCTTATATTTATCAATGCTGAGTGATTAGCCCTAAAATTTGAATTCAAAGAAACATGATGGGAAATTTCCTCAACCCTTATAGGGAGAAGGTTATCCTTCTGAGGTTCATCTATTAGGGTGGTCTCTTGCTCTTTTTATTCTTCTTTCTCTTTGGAGCTTGAAAACCCTATGTAGGGGGATTAACATTGGAGTTTGTGAGCATATTCTCTTCTTTCTTATTAGAAAACTTGCTATTGGAGATAATTTTATTTGGATGGATGGGGCTCTTGGTGATGGCCTCTAGGCATAAGAGGGTTATATGATCATGTTTGTGGTAGATCCTGCATCGAAATGGGATTAACTTATAGTCTACCTATTGGATCCATGATAAGTCCCCCATATTAATTTTTATTTCAGTTGGGAGAGGTTGATTGAAATCCATATCCACACAGATCCAAGTATAGACAAAAAATTCACCCCTCATTGTGTCCCTGGAAACTCCTAATTAATGACCCAAGAAATTGCCCAATTTTTCAAAAACCGGTTCACACCAGTATTCCATGGGAAAGGCATAAAGACGAACCCAAACAATCATTGTATAGGGCTCCATTCGAGGGTCAAATCCCATATTCCATAGTTGAACAAAATGGCTCACAACACCATATGTTATCCTCCTTGACTCAAAGGCTTTGTCTCTATCTACTTGTGAAAAAAAATCATAATATACTCATGAAAAGTAAATTAATTATCATTGTTTTTTAACCATAGTATTCATATTATAAATTAGACATAAAAGGATATCCATTATTTTTTTAATGTAGAGGGTCCAAAAAACATGTATGATAGGGTTATATGTCTTCTAATTGTAGATAATTAGAAAAAAAAAAAAACAAGAACTTAACTTATATATGCAGTCTCATTTAAATAAAAATAAGTTTTATTCTTATAAAAAAAAACCAAAATTAGTGGATTAAATGAAAGGTTTAAAGATCAAATGGTATTAGTTTAATTGGTTTTATACTTTAATTTTAAAGGAGTATGGTTGTCAAATTGTTATAATACAACTATGTGATCATAATATAAAATGAGAGGGACATGTTTCAATTCCATATAACCAATTAGGGAAAAAATGAAAGGCTAAAAGGTATTTTATTGAAAATAATAAAGTGCATATGGAAATATTACAATGTCTTTTGGTCTATATTCTCCAATATAAATGAGGCCTACAATTACTATAAAAAGTTCGATCATTTTCTTAATTATTTGGTAACTACCTTGGTATTGTTCATGCATATGGCGATACACTTGATGGTGAACACATTCTAGTTTCTCCATTGCCATGTTAAGCATGTTGGATTTGTTTGTAGACATGAGCATGAATATTGGAGATTACAATAATAAATCTAACAATAAGTTCAATAGAAATATTCCCTAAAGGGGTCCTCAAAGGGGAATCAAAACTAGAGTCAAACCTATATATACCCTTTTACATCTCTTCTTCCATTTTTTTTTAATGATAATAAGTCTATATGCTTCCCATATAGGACTGTCATCATCATTAATGGATCTATAGGAGAGCAATCCTCCATGAGATCTGAAAGGTCAGAAAAAATAATCCTATATTGGGTCAAACATTTTATATAAAGGACCAATATGAGAACATATGTAGGATTACTTCCTCATTTAAATATAATGAACAACAATGCGAACACTCAATTATAGAAGCTAAGACAATAGAAGTGGCCAAATTGTAAGGAAGAAGCCTCCAACCTAACACTTGGAAATTTTCTTTGGTTTTAGTTTTTTATATCTTAGTTGTAAGTTTACCCCATTCATTTTCAAAAATGAAGACTTGTCATTTAGATTTCAACTTAGAAGAGAGAGAATTATGAAAGCAACATAAGATAGAATACGTAAGATTTAAAATCTTAGATTAAAATACCATTGGGCTAGTGCTAGTCTTGTAGAATGTTAGCAAAAAAAGTTTCTAACTTGATGATAACTCCATTAGGAATGAGTGTGCATACACAATAAAAAGTAAATTTGAGATAAGAAGGGAAGCTGTAAGTAGCTTTGTTCAATCTCCATGATATCAAGGAATATAATGACCTCAAAAATCAAGAATTAAATTATATCCCTTCTTTAGAAAGACAATGTCATTGAGGTTAGAATGCAAAACCAATTATTTTTTATTATATTGAACCATTTTGTTCCACCATGGACTTGATCTACCTATGTTAATACAATGACAAAGAGTCATTTTTCTAGGATAGCCTAATAGAAATTTGACCCCATGCAAACCAATTCCTTTGAAGAGGTAAGGAACCTTTGATTTGAAAAATATATAGCATTTAACAATTTTTCCTCCCAAGGTGTGATTTGGTATTTGCATTTGAAAGTGACTTTCTTTATTCTATGTAAGAATAATATTTTTCAATATTCCTCACCATGGATACTTCAAGCTATTCATTTGGTTGCAAGTTATTTGCTTGATTCAAGAGACATAAAATCAAAGTCCTCCTTTATATTTAGGAGAAATGTAGAGTTTGCAAGAAATTCCCATCATGGCATTAATTTCATTTCATTTAGACAAAAAATACCAATAAATTATTTGAGTGAGCCTTAGATAGAAGTTTTAGAAGTTATCCAAGTTGAATAATGGCATACATGGGAATCCATATAACTTTACTACAATTTGGATTTTCCCATCTAGGATAGAGACTTGATTGGCCACACCTCATTTTTTCTAAAATTTTACCACTCTATACCACATGTCATGCAGAGAGATATTAATGCAAAAGGGATCCTCAAGTAATGAATAATTTGATCATGAGGGACTATTTTCCATGCTAACGACACATTGATTAAACAAAGAACAAATAATAGAAGAAAACTCTAATTTTATCATTAGTGATTTTGGAGCCTAATACATCATAGGATAATCATAATGGTTATTACATATTTATAATATCTTTATTTTTATGTTACAAAGACTAATCTACAAAGTGTGAATCAACAATATAGTTCCTATTGGGTAGTCTCAAACCCATTAACAAATTGATATTTTTATAATGTGTCCCACTAAATTAGTAGTAATTACAAACAATAGAGGGTCCAAGTTCACCCTTGTCTAACTCACCTCTATGAAGGTAAAGCTTTTAGAAGTGTTATATTCACATAAACTTGTCTTCAAAGAATTAGTAGAAAAAGATACATGATTAGAGAAACCTTGTTCAAAGTCTAACCAATTGAATATTTTAAAAATAAAATCCCATTTGATTCTTTTAAAGGTTTTCTTAATATTAATTTTTATAATCAAGGTATCCTATTTATATTATCTATGCATAGATAAGATTATCTATAATATATGTGTTCTTAATAGATCTGGTTTTTTCCATGCAATGTTTTTATGAAATTGGTCTAAGGTGGATGAAAAGTGCCTTAACAATGATCTTATATGTCATATTAAGTAAAGCAATTTGGTGCCACCCAAAAATACTATTGCAACTAGAATTTTTAGGGATGAACTTTACTAGGCCATTATTGATGAAGAATCCTAAAGAACCATTATATTATTCCTCCTTATATATCTTATACATATCATTATCAATTGATGACCAAAGCTTCTAGTAAAACCCAATATGAAGGCCATAAATACCTAGGGCCTTCCCCTTATTCATTTCTTAGAGGGCTTGTCTTAAATATTTCAAATATGGTTATCTAGGAATTTAGCCAAAATGCATGACATAAGGCAAGGATGCATTCCTTGGTATATCTAGGTATAATTGGATAGAACTCATTAGATGATTCTTGAATAACCTTTTTTACAAAATTAGAGTAGAATACATCATTTATATGCTTATTTTTAGCAAGGATAGATCTAAAATCCAAAATTTCCTTGGAATTTATTTTATGAGACTTTGTGGCATAAGTAACTAAAAAAGGTTAAAATTGTATCCCTTTGTTTCATCTAGATTAGTATTGACTAAGTGGTGGCTCCATTGGTCTTATATGCATCAAATTCATGTAATTCATTCTTAGCTTGGTTTAAAGTATTGTTAAGAATCTTGGTCAATAACATGAGACATCAATTACCTAAGATAGGTGACTTTATTTTATAATTTTTCTATTGCATGTGGTATTATCATACCAATATTTTTTACCATACACATAGAGAAATAACCTATATTTGTTTATTGGATTTCCCATAAAATAATCCAACCATTCTATCCATCAAGCCAAGGATAAACATTTTACACTTATTACAACAAATTAAGGATTTATTTAAATTTAAAGTTTAAAATAATAAGTTTAAGGATAATTCAAAACTATTTTTATTATGAGTTTGGGACTAATACAAGGATAATGTAATTGGAAAATTATATGAAAGCACTATGTAAGGAATAAGAAAGACCAACTATTCCATAGATAGGTTTTGGAGAAATGATTGTCTCGAGTACATCTTATCCAATTAACTAAAAATTTTGTCATTACCAAAATATGCATTTCTCTAAATGAACTATTTAGAGAGGTCTAATGGGATGTAGTTAAATAAGAGGTTACAAATACCGAGTTATTTCTCACAAAATAACTAACTCCAAAATTCTCATTGGTGAAGGGTTTATTATGCAACCAAATTTTATCTTTGAAATTTTCCACCATGTTTAGTCACCAAAAACAAGCCATTTAGCTATTGATAATAAAGTAGCCATCTATATCTAGAGGGTAATACATCCTACGCAATAACTAGATGCATAAATAATGTAAAATCCAAGGGGTTGGTTGTTCCACATTATCATCGATTAAACACAATGGTTCCATGGACCATTACCATAATCAACCACTAATGCAACCAATGTGGAAGGGTGAGAACAAATCCAACCTTTTGATTTCATGTTCCATGTAGAACTTTTTTCCTTGAGAAAAAATATGATACATACAATGGTCTAACAAAGATCCATATATTTTAGCTTCCTAAAAAAATATGTTTGTTACGTTCTATTTTGGAAAGAGAGAAGGCTCCATATCCTATCAATCACCCTCTCTATCCTTATTCCACAGGGAATTTTTCATATAGGTATGGTAAGGCTTCACATATCTAAGAAATAATACTCAAAATTCATGATGAACTTACATAAAGATGTTGCTCAAACCCATCAATTAGAATTTTAAAGTTGTTGAGACTAGATTCTCATAATATGGATGTGTCAAGTTTGAAATAGTAGGGATTTGAAGAGCCATGGGAGGAATCAAAGAATTGGAAAAAATGAGAGTGGGCTATGGGAGAGTGGTATGCGGGATGGTATATTATAGAAAATTAAAATAACTTGTTCAATTACTTGATAGAAGGGAATTTACCATGATAATAGTATATTTTGGTTGATGATTAGGAAAAATTACCTTCAGTTTCTTATCCTGTACCACACATATAAGATTTTTGTGTGACAAGTTATACAATCAAATTGTTGGATTTGTAGACTAAGATTATTTATGCATAGCCTCTTATTCTTTCATTTTAGTAGGCTTAGAACTAGATGGGCCTACTAACTACATAGAAGGTGGTTTTTTTTTCAATTGGTTATATGGGATTGAAACTGGCCCTACTCGTATTACATCATCACCACATAGTGGTATTATAAAAAATCTTTGATATTATCTATGTATCACTTGGCAAGATTCAAACCTTGTTCTCCTTGAATATTGAGGAATTTAATCGGTTGAGCTAATACCAGTTTATTAGAAGGGGGGCTTTTAGAAATTGAAATAATTACAATTTTAATATAGGTATTGTCCATTTATTGTTTTTTATATTTTTTAAATCATTTATTCAATTACCCACTTCTTTGCAATAGACATGTACATTCATTAAGTTTATGTATTAGAACAATTACGAAATAGAAAGCCAAGTCCAATGAGGTCTATGGTAATTACAAGGGAACTAAAGATATCCATTTCTATGCAAGCCCTGAGATACACTTGGAGATAAAAAAAGTCTATCTTCTCTACACCACACCACATTACTCAATTTGGTAATAACTGATTGTAAGAATAACTAAATATATAGGTTAAGGTAGAGGAATTCAATCCACACTAGATATTGGGTACAAGATGATCTTACGGATGAAAATACAATGACCAACTTTTTAGGTAAATTTTTTTACTATATATTATCCATGTCAAGTAAAGCACAACTTGGCCACTTTGAGAGTTAAAAAAAGAGATAAATATATATCCCTTTCCTAGATGCCTAACAATCTCAATAGACTAGCCTACCTACTTATCAAATTGATTTAATTCATCTATATAAAAAAAAATTGATTAGGATACCTCACAAAAATAAAATAAAAACAAATTTCTTTAGAAATCTTCATAAAATCATTAAAATGAGAAATAAGGGAGACTAAAAGAGTTTAACACTTTTTCTGTAATGACCCAAACTTCAACCACAAGAAAACACACAGAAATAAAAGTTTTTTTTTTTTACTAAGGAGTGTGATTCATAAACCCCTATCAAATTACTAATTGGTCTAATTTTTAATAAAAGCCCCTAAGTTTCTTGAAGAGCTACACCTCACTAAATACCCTAGCACAAATCCAACTCTTCATGTGTATTATATGTTATCGCAAATAAGTTTATCCATATCATCATTCTTGATGAGCTAAACCTACCACCTTCCATCCGTTAAAAGTATACACCCATCACCATGTTATACACAAGCTAGTTTGTGTAAGTATGCTACGTGTATTGTGAGTTAAGCTATCCATCTTGTTTCTGTGATGAGTTATCTTAACTTAGACATAATCTTCCTTTAAACTCAGTTATCAATCTACCTAAGGGGGTCTTAATCCCTTAGGTCCACTATGTTCACCCTAAGGGGTCTCAATCCCTTAGGTCACCCTATAAGTTCACCCTAGAACTTAATATTATGTTTCTATTGTTTAGCAAGAAAATCAAAAAAGCTAAGATACTAAATCTAACAAAACAAGCATAAATCACCAGGCATACAAAGAATACAAGAAAGGAGCAACATTTAAAGTAATGCAAATACAAAACATAAAGGATTTCAATCAATAATATAAAGGTGCATCTCCCACAAATTATCCATTATTACATATAAACAAGTATGGTAAATCCTCCATACTCTTTAAATAATAATACATTACATCAATTTCATCAAGAAAATCTCCCCACATAGTTAATCTATTTGAGCATAAGTAAATCAATAAAAGTAATATTAGTCTGCTACAATGGTTCCAACTACTCCTTTGATTCTCCTTCTCTTTCCTTTGATAATTTGAGCATAGGAGGGGATCAAGGCACTCATGGTTCCATGATAGGCATTTACTTATTTCTTGCCCAAATTTCAACTATACAATTAAATGGAACATAATTCATTTAATTTTACTAATTAAAGTCACACATATTTAATTAATTAATCATATTCTTTTATTTTCATCAAATAGAGTCCCATACCTCTATATAAAAAAATAAACTATTTTCTTTTTATTTTCACTAAATAGAGTCCCATACCTCTATATAAAAAAATAAACCATTTATTTTTTATTTTCACTAAATAGAGTCCCATACCTCTATATAACAAAAATAAACCATTTCTTTTTTATTTTCACTAAATAGAGTCCCATATCTTTACATAACAAAAATAAACCATTTCCTTTTTATTTTTCACTACATAGAGTCACATACCTCTATGTAACAAAAATAAACCATTTCATTTTTATTTTCACTAATTAGAGTCCCATACCTCTACATAACAAAAATAGACCATTTCCTTTTTATTTTCACTAAATAGAGTCCCATACCTCTATATAACAAAAATAAACCATTTCCTTTTTTTTCACTAAATAGAGTCCCATACCTCTACATAACAAAAATAAACAATTTCTTTTTTCATTTATTTAATTAACCAAATAGCATCATGTTTAGTTATTTAAATAAGTTGTAGTCCCTTATTTTCTTTAAACGAATATCATAATATTCAGTTATTATCTAAAATTATTTCATTTCCATTAATCAAATTATAAGATAATCAGTGATTAATAAATAGACCCAACACTCCTAAATTCTAAAAAGCAAGCCTAGATTGAACTTTTAATTAAATAAATAAAGGGTCTACCCAAGAACACAGGTGCATCTAAGACCATAACCATGTACAAACTACGACCAAACTACTATGTAGAACGCTACACCACAACTGGTAGATCTTAGTAGAGAGGCTTAAAGGAAGGCACTAGAGTTCTAAGACTAAAACCACCCCCTAACGCTTACTGAACTCTCTCTTAGGATGCCTGAGTTCCCTATAGTGGCTTCCTAAAAATAGGGTTTAACATAGCTAAGGACATCCAATAGGGGTTTGCTACAAAGCGAATTATGTCCAAGTGACATCTCAACGATATAAATTCTAAAGCCACTAACACAACCAAGGGTGCACAATAGAGGTTCATTGCAAAGCGAATGGTGTCCAAGTGATATCTCAATGGGAGTAGTGTTAAAGCTACATGGCCTAACTGACTTGATAGAGGGTGATTTTAACTAACAAATCTTAACATCGATGTAGTTTCATCCTACCATTGTGAGGTTGATGAAAGGGAGTGTATAACACAAGGAAGGACTCCTCAAGGCTTGTGGTGCCTTACACAAAAATATTGCCTAACTAGGCAGACCAACATAGTTCTCAATAAACGTGGTGTTGACCATGATGCCTACACTATATGCTCTACAACATAGCCAATATGATAATGGAATGGTAGAAAACTAAAGCCCATGGATCACTATCCATGAAGGAACTCTAACCAAAAAGGCAATAATAGTTGACAATGCGAATAAACCAAAAAGACACAGAATTTATAGAGCTTTTATGAAGCACTCAAAAATAAAAGTATTCAAAGGTTTAACCTAGCTAGGGGTAAGTATGCACTCCTACCAACCTAGATATCCTTTCAAACTATGATGCACTGTTTAGAAGTGTCCTCCTTCATTGAGTGATCTACCCTCTAGTTTTTGCATCCACTTCTCCTTTAGTTCTTGCATCTACTTATTTTCTAGTTCTTCTATTGTTTCAGTCCCAAGAAAATCCAACCCTCCATCTATCTTGCATTTTCACTTATAAGTATGAAGAATTTATACCATGTCCTTTAACATGTTCTCCTATCCACCATACCTCTTTTCAGTAATCCATTTAATTCATCCTCATCCAAGGAATATATTTTATTTTTTAAAACTATTGTTTGCATATTTCAAAGTTAACCATTAAGAGGTTCTACTCCATACGATGATAAGAAACTCCCACAACAAGCATTCACAACCACCATATCTTGGTAATATTTTCATTAACTGCTTATTGGAGACTATCCTCATAGTCTGAGATAAAATCAACATAGCCCTTACTTTCATTAAAATGAGGGTATTACGAGGAATCTCTTATCTTGCTTAGGTTAAGTTCTTTTATTAAAGAACTATGAATCAAATATTACATTTTAGGTAATGAAAGTATCTCCTTTCTTAGAATTTAAAACCTGTGCAACTTAGTTGCTTAATTGAGTAGGGTTTAATTCTCATTTAGGTAAAACTCTTTTTATAAAATAATGTAGGTTTTACCATTTATTGAAATAAAGCTCCATTATTATTTCTTTATAACATAGATATTTATTATCTAATTAAATAAATCTCAATTATTATTTAATGTAGATTTTATTATCTAATTAAATAAAGCTCAATTATTATTTAATGTAGATTTTATTATCTAATTAAATAAAGCTCAATTATTATTTAATGTAGATTTTATTATCTAATTAAATAAAGCTCAATTATTATTTAATGTAGATTTTATTCTCCATCACAAACTAGTTTGTTTTATTAGCATGGCTAGTAATTTACTTTTCTAACAACAATTTTAAAATTCATGCACTCTTTTTAAAGAACCAAAATGTTGCTAAGTGAAGTAAAATACAAGCAAGCAAATACAATAAGCAAAAAAGAAAACTTTTTGTCAACCTAGTCACCTGTCTCAGCCTCAAGAATTTACAATAGCTACTAGGCTATCAATCTGGGGCTCAAGATTGCTAGCTCTTGATGATCATCCCTAATTGAATGCATGCCTATATGAAGGTATCCAAAAATGTTACCCTCGATTTGCCTTAATCATCATTTGGTGGATGATTCTACCTCTTCCACCCACAAGTGTACCTGATCCTACACATTTGGTAATATGTCAGTAGTACTATGCTCTCATAAATCAACTAAGCATCGTATAGTTGGTTCAATTTCCAAAATTAGGTATTAAAACATCATATATTAATACATTGTTTCTTTGTGCCAAAAATTCTACCATGGAGGGTCATGACATTTTCCAAATTCTTGAACTATAGGTCAATGCTTAGTTTTGATTGATATGTTAAGTTGTAATCCTTCATTCATATTCCTTACTATGTTAGAATTCATTTATGCAATGATATTTCCAATAGCATAGGGTAAATGAGTACCTTGTGGTTCCAAAATGGTGGGATTTGCTTATGTAAAGGGGTTTTATTTTTCATATATTATAGATTTAATAAATTGGCCAAATATAGTATAGTATGTGATATGTGGGCTAGCATGAGTTATAAATTTTGTTAATCAACATAAACCCTAGTCTCCTAAAGTGAAATTAGAGGAATAATTACCCACAAATTTAAATTGGGTGTTAACTTTCTTGTCATTTTATTGAACTATGGGAGGTTGGAGTTGCTTGAAGATATCATTATCTAAATGATCAAGGAGTAAGAGATTAAATCATTATGGGGGAGTCTATAAATAAGAGATTTTTGGTTATAAATCAGAGCCATGTAGAAGTAAATAGAGTGATGTAGTTGTAGATTAGGGCAATGCAAGTTAAAAATGACTAATTAGATGGAAATCAAACCATGGTATGGAGAAACAAAATGTGAAGGGTTTTTTTTTTGTCTTCGTATTTATAGATGAGCTTATTCATGATGTTCTAAAAATTAATTGATGAAACAAAGATTAAATGATTTGGATCCTTTGTTGTTTGGAGGGGAAGAAAGGGATACTAATATAGTAGGTTCCCAACAAATTATATGTGGGAATGGGATGAATGAGTTGAACTTGAGTACTTTTTGCATTGAATATTTATACTTACTAGGAATGTTGATCAAGGACAATGCCTTCTAAATATTTAATCAAGATAAAAAAATAAACATCTACATGGAGTGATATATATTTCAACATAAAATATGTATTTTTTAGTACATGAATGCACAAATTTTAAATATTGATATTTTAAACAAATGGTCCAACTATTTTTTATATGAAATATTGACATCTCTTGATAAATTATTCTAAAATAGTGTTTACCATGATCCAACAACAACAAAAAAATAATGTATATAATAATAAAACATTACAAACATCTCACCTCATAAGCTAAGTTTGCACTATATGACCTTGGTGAAAGTGCAATCGGTGTTAAACTATAGGTCTCTCTAAAATGTGTTGAGGCTTTAATAGGTAAATTTAATTATAATAATGTATATTATAATTTACATATAATAAATTTTGTTTGGTAGGGGTGTCAACGCATCATCTCTATGTTAACTAGAAAATTTTAAAATAAATACAATAGCTCAAACAAGTCTTAGTTCACTAGATCCAAGACCATTCCCTTCATATCATGGTGACAAATAAACTATTAAGTCAATATAATAGAGTAAATGAGGCTCTTGTGATATGATCCAAATGAATATTATGTACAGATAATATTGAGGACCTAAAATAATTTTTTATGTGTCATTATAGCTTCTTTTATAGATCTAGGATTTCCAATTCAATTCTAGAGTACTTCACTATTTAATTTGCCATCTGTAGATAGTGCAGACCCTAGTGGACTTCCTAGGACATGATTCCTTGAATAACTTGGTTTATATTGAATGTTCCTATAAATAAAAAAATAAATTTTATTAATATTTTAGTCAAACTTATCAAATGGCATGAGCATAACTAGTTAAATTCCTTAACTTCAATAAAAAGACCTAGGTTTATATCTTACTAAGTGATACATGCATATTTGTCAAGTTGTTGATTTACCACTATATTGTCACAATGTAATATAAGTGGGAACTATTTCAATCCCATATAACCTATCAAAAATATCACTCAAACCTATAGTTATACTACATATAGTACAATGCTCAAAGGTGAAAAGTGCAATTCTCAATATTAGGAAACTCCAAGTCATGTAAAGAGATTTTTGGTCTTAGTATCTATGTAACCATATAAAGAGCCTAATTAGAAAACAATATGGTCTTTAATAACCAAATACCATAGAGGTAAAGTAAATTAAAATATTTTATTTTATTTTTTTGGTGATTAAAATTTATTTTATAAAGTTGGAGTGATAAGGTATGCAAAGAAAATAATATTTTGCATCTTGAAATAAAAGCTACATTGTGATACTTACGTTTTGTGAGTTTGGAGATTATAAGGTGTATAAAAGAAATTGTTGTGTATTTTATAATAATGAAATTGTTGACTTATATTTTGTGAGTTTGGATATTAAAAGGTGTACTAAGAGATTTGATAAATTTGTATGGTAAAATAATTAGTGGGAAAATATTTGCAAGTATATTTTTGAGAAAGATTGTTGTTACCTAACCTTAATATTGGCAAAGAATATTTGATTGTGGTTAAGACAGGTTTTGAAATATATCTGCATAAAAAAAAAAGGTATGGGCACATCTTCCTAGTGAGTAAAATATTGTTGGATTGAATGTTGTGAATGCTAAGTTGGAGTGAAAATGTTTTGTTTGATAAGCATTGTTGGAAATGTTTGAGTGAGTTTTCACATGCATGATTGGTGAATGTTTGAACTAAGGTTTGTGAAATATCAAGAGTATCATTGTTATGTGATTGTGGAATCATCTTGAGTCAAGGTTGAGTTCCATAGTGTGATTTTTTGGAAGTATAGTTAAACACTTGGTTAGGGTTTGTAAGCAGGTTGTGTTTCATTGAGTTAATGGTTGAGTAAAGTTGAATGAGCATTATTGATTGAATACATTGGAGTAATAGTTCAAGTTATGTGAAACAAATTGTTCTTTATTCTTAATTGATTTGAAAAAGAGTTTGAAAGTGATAGAGTGATTTGTGAGTGTGAAACATATTGAGTATCGTACCATTCTCTATATTTTTCTGTGGTTAAAAAATAGATATTTAAAGTGATTGAGTATTATTATGAGTGTGAAGCATATTGAGTCTCTAAATATTCTCTATATGTTTCTATGGTTAAACAATATTTTGAGTGAAACTTGTTTGTGATATTGAAGAGATTTTCTAGAAGATATTAGGTTGAGTTTTGTGAGTGTTTTGTGAGTGTGAAACATATTGTGTATTTAACCATTCTCTATATGTTTTTGAGGTCAAAAAATATTCTATGCGAAACTTGTTTGTGTGATTGAAGAGTTTTTCTATGATATATTGAGTTGGGTTGAGTAATATTTTGTGGAAGCTTACAATACATATTTGAGATAAGTCTTGGTGAAGAGTTATTTAGAAGATTGAGCAAGTTCTAGTGAGAACTTATTGAGCAGATTTGAGGTAATTCTTGGTGAAGACTTGTGGACAGACTAGTGTGAGATTTTGTGGAAGCTTATAATGCAGATTTATGGCAAGTCTTGGTGAAGACTTGAGAGCATTTTGAGCAAGTTTTAGAGAGGACTTATGGACATATTTGAGGAAATTCTTTGAGAATACTTGTGGATAGATTTGATTGATTGATTTGTTCAAACCTTGAGTTAAGGTTAGGGATAAATCTAGCAGAGTTGATTTGTAATTAGATCAAGCTTTGTTTTAAGGCTTCAGGATAGATTTAATAATAGAGTTTGGTGTAGATTTGAGGATAGGTTTGTGCCAGACCAAATACAGAGATTGAGAATATTTGTGCTAGACCAAAGGATTGTGTTTAGTACAAATTTGAGATAGAGATTAAGAAAATTTGTGCTAGATCGAAGGACTATGTTTAGTCTATATTTGAGATAGATATTGAGTATATTTGTGCTATATTGAAGGACTATGTTTAGTGCAGATTTGAGACATAGATTGAGCAGATTTGTGCTAGACCGAAGTATTGTGTTTAGTGTAGATTTGAGACAAATATTAAGTATATTTGTGCTAGACAAAAGGACTATATTTAGTGCATATTTGAGATAGATCTGAGATCAATATTTAGAGGTGATAGAGTAGAGGATAATAGTCTCCAGTAGATAGAGATCCATTAGCTAAGGCAGTGAGGACATAGGTCTTTTGAGTGAGGATAGGAGTCTTTAGGGGAGAGATATCCACAAGCCAGTGCAGTGGAGGTAGTGTTCTTCTATAGGATCACCAGTCAGAGTAGAGGAGAAGGAGTTCTCATGTGGATAGAGTTTCATGAATCATATTAGGGGATTGGTGTCTCCTATGGATAGGCATCCATGAACTTGATTAGGGTATTGGTTTCTTCTTTGGATAGAGGTCCATAAACATTGTAATAGGGAAGAATTCCCAAGAGATTTCTTGAGAAAATTTTAGTGAAATATTTTCTCCGTGGATGTAGACCACATTGGGTGAACCATGTTAAATTGGTGTCTCTATTGTGTGTGATTATTTGTGCATTGATTTGATTACTGTTTTTGATATTGCCATTGATATATTGAATAATATTATTTGAGAAAAGAAAAGTAAAAAGTGATCTTATACTGTTCACTCCCCCTCTCAGTATAAACTTATGTTTTTTAATTAGTATAAGATCAGGTTCCTTTGAAAGAGTTTAACAGCTTAAATGAAAAGCTCTCAAGAACATAGATGGATTCTCATAATGGATCTTTAAGGAATTCGACACCATTGTTCGATGGGAATAATTATGAACTTTGGATTATGAGAATGAAGATTAACCTAATGACACTAGAGAATGAAATATGGCAAGAAATTAAGGATGGATACATACCACCAGCTACTCCACCTATAGATAAATATGGTAAGCTCCTAAGTCTAAATAATTCAAATGCAATGAATGGAATTTTAAAGGGTTTGCGTGAAACATAGTTTATAAATGTTATGCATTGCACATCAACAAAGAAAATTTGGGATAAGTTGAAAGGTATATATGAGGGAGACAAAAAGGTCAAAATAGAAAAGCTACAAAATTATAAAATAATGTTTGAAGACCTAAATATGAATGATGAGGAAAACATTATTGCATACCTACTTCGTGTGGATGAAGTCGTTAACTCCATGTAAGGACTTGGGCTTAAGGTTGAAGAAACAGATGTTTGTGATAAGATTTTAAGATCACTCCCAAAAAGTTATAGTGAAAATATTTTAGCTAGATAAGAGTCAAAATATATTAAAATTTTTACAAGGGTTGAGTTACATGTAATTCTCACAACTTTTAATATGAGAATAAAAGAGGAACCTATTCCCCAGAAGGAAGCAACTTTAAAAATTACAAAGAAGACAAATGGTAAGAAGTCAGATTCAAGCAATGAGTTATCTAGTGATGAAGAAGTAAATTATGGTAGAAAGAACAAGGAATCGAGAAAGTATAAAGATATGAAATTATTTAGATGTTTCAATTATGGAAAATATGGTCACTATGCATCTGATTTTCTAGAGGCTATAAATAGCAATGATGAAGAAAAACAGGATCATAAGAATAGGGAAACAGGAAAACACAGGTACCAAAAGAAAAGTAGGGATGAATAAAAAAATCAAGGAAATAAATTCTTCAAAAGGCATAAGAAGAGTTTCTATGCAGACAAAACAAGTAAGAGTTCTAGTGATAGTGATGAAGCGTCCTAAGATAATTATGAAGAAGAAATTCTATTTCTGGTAGAAGAAAAAGATGATTTTATAAAAAAGGCACCAATGATTTTCAAGTGTTTTAGATGTGGTAACTTTGGTCATCTTGAAGATAGTTGTACAAGGAATGGATTATGTTTCAATGAAGATGAATATGAAGATGCTAGTGAAGGTCCAAAAGAATAAAGTCTTATTATGGCAATAGAAGAATAAGTAAGTGTTCCTAGTGGAAATAAATCATAAAGGAATGAATATTATCTTAAAGACAAGGGAACAAAGGTAGAACTAGAGGAAGAAGAAGTTGATCTCGAGGGTGAGCTTATTTATGCTCTTAAGGAATTAAGAAAGGTAATAAAGTAGAACTCAAAACTCAAGCTTCAATTTCAATAATGTGATGAAGATAAAGGAAATCTTATAGAAGATCTAACCAACTCAATAGCTAAGACAAGGATATTTAAAGAGAAGTTAGAGGCAAAGGTTTCAGAATGTGAAATATTAGAGCATGAAGTAGCTTCACTAAGGAAGGAAGTAAAAGATTCTAAAGAAAAGTTACACAGGTTTAGGAGAATCTCAAAGACTTTAGATAAGATTATCAAGGTACAAAAATATTCATCAAAAAATACAAGTCTTGGTTTTGAATAGGTATAAAGAGAACAAGGAGAGGAGTCAATCTCAAGCTCCAAGGAAGAAGAAGCTTTATAAGAAGAGAGTGTAAGAGAGAGTGAGGATTCTTAGGAAGAGTTGAACAATATACAGTTCAGAAAGGAAAGGAACAATGAACAAAGAAGGAACAGATGGAATAAAAAAAAGCACATGGTAAAAGAGACTAAGAGACCAATGGAGTCAAGGCAAGGCATTTTCAATGGATGATCCTTCTCATGTCATAGGTTTGGGTACAAGGCTACATAGTGTAGGATACATGAAAGACATGAATATGGAAATTTTAGAAACATGCATCTCTTTCAAGGGTATTGTCACTCTTGTAATCAGTTTGGTCATAAGGTAGTTAATTGCAGGGTCCATAACAAGAATGGATATGGCTTCACCAAGAGGAACTACAAGATATTTGCACCTTTAAGGAATCATAACATTAAGTGCTATAAGTGCAATAATTTTGGGCACATAGCTAAGTGGTGTAGAGCAGAATTTTTTGAGACAAATAGAAACATGAATATTCAAAGGAATCAGAAGGATCAGTCAAGAAAGAAGGTGGACAAAGGTAAAGATCAGTGTATGCTGGGAGTAGAGATACTCCCACCCCAAAATTAAACACCTCAAGAGAGGAAGTTGAGGAGGGACTAATCTAAGATTCTCATTCTTAGCCCCAAGCCCCAAAGGTGGCCCTTTGTCATTGATGACAAAGGGGGAGATATTTGAGTTAGGGGGAGAGCATTCAGTCAGGGGGAGCAGTTTCTTAGGAGGAGCAGATTTTGAAAAAAAAAAAAAAGGAATGGTTAAAAAAAGGGGTTGACATCAATGACAAAGGGGGATATTGACATAAATTTTGAGTAGTTTTGTTGTCATTGATGTCAAGAGAGTATTGTTTCAAATTCATTATAATTAAGGACATCAAGTGGTTTTTCCAAAAGTAAAAAGGTCTTGAAAAGGAATAGGATATAATATTTATTTTTAACATTATATGCCTAAAAAGGCCCAAAGGATGAAGACCCAAGGAAGGAGAATCAAGTTCAAATTAAATAATAATATTATATTATTATAATATTTCGGGCCAAATAACAACGTGAAGAAAAACAACGTTCAAGTTGAAAAGACCCATGAGCAGTTTGCAAAAGATTTAATTTAAATTAAAATATTTTAATCCTTGATTAAAATTTTAATTTAAATTAATATGGAGTGCCAAAGGTTTTTAAATTTAATATTTAAAATCTAATTTGAATTTTAAAATTCAAAATTGGTTGATGTGTAAAATACAAGAAGCATTTGTATTATAAAAGAAATAATTTTCATTTCCTAAGATCTTGAAGATATAACTTCAAATGCAATGATATAGAGGAAATCGTGCATTGCATTACCTAGGAAGAAGAGAAATTTGCATTTCAAAGTATTGGAGGTAGACAAGTGTGTAAGGGCAGCGACATGGATAGAAAGTTTCACCGGTAGCGGTAGCACAAGTGGTATTTGAGAAAGAGCTAGGGCTTTGCAAGGAAGAGATCATGGGTTCGATCCACACGATTGACATTTTTCTAGAGGAAAGAGGCCTTCGTTTTGTTTGACATTTTTGTGAGGTGGCATATAGAGGGGATTGTGTGCCTATGGTTTCATGTGGTCACATAGCCCACTTGGTGACCTAGCTTTGGGCTAGGGTGTTGGAAAGGCTACGTCATGTGTTCGAATTTCATCAAAGACATTTTTGGTGGGTAGAATAAATTAAAGGTATGCTATGCATATTTTTATTTCTCCAAAGGTTTTGAAATTTGGAAATTTCTCAGAGGGTTTCGTGAGTTCTAGAAGGTAGATATGATTTTTTGAGGGAGTTATAAGGTAAATTAAATTAAAATATATATTTTTTTTTTGGTGATTGAAATTTATTTTATAACATTGGAGTGATAAGGTATGCAAAGAAAATAATATTTTGTATCTTGAAATAAAAGCTACATTGTGATACTTACGTTTTGTGAGTTTGGAGATTATAAGGTGTATAAAGAAAATTGTTGTGTATTTTTTATAATGAAATTTATGACTTATATTTTGTGAGTTTGGATATTATAAGGTGTATTAAGAGATTTGATATTTTTGTATGGTAAAATAATTATTGGGAAAATATTTGCAAGGATATTTTGAGAAAGATTGTTGTTACCTAACCTTAATATTGGAAAATAAGATTTGATTGTGGTTAAGACAAGTTTCGAAGATATATCTCCGTCAAAACAAAAGGTATGGGAACATCTTCCTTGTGAGTTATATATTGTTGGGTTGAATGTTGTGAATGCTAAGTTGGAGTGAAAATATTTTGTTTGATAAGCATTGTTGGAAATATTTGAGTGAATTTTCACATGCATGATTGGTGAGTTTTTATATGGACAATTGAGTGAGAAATTGAGAACTATCTTGAAATAGGGTTTGTGAAAGATCAAGAGTATCATTATTATGTGATTGTGGAATCATCTTGAGTCAAGGTTGAGTTCTATAGTGTGATTTTTTGGAAGTATAGTGAAACACTTGGTTAGGTTTTGTAAGCAAGTTGTATTTCATTGAGTTAATGGTTGAGTAAAGTTGGATGAGCATTATTGATTGAATGCATTGGAGTAATAGTTCAATTTATGTGAAAGAAATTGTTCTTTATTCTTAATTGATTTGAAAAAGAGTTTGAAAGTGATAGAGTAATTTGTGAGTGTGAAACATACTGAGTCTCTTACCATTCTCTATATGTTTATGTGGTTAAAAATAGAGATTGAAAGTGATTGAGTATTGTTGTGAGTGTGAAGCATATTGAGTCTCTAACCATTCTCTATATGTTTCTATGGTTAAACAAGATTCTGAGTGAAACTTGTTTGTGAGATTGAAGATATTTTCTGGAAGAGATTAAGTTGAGTTTTGTGAGTGTGAAACATATTGAGTCTCTAACCATTATCTATATTTTTCTGATATCAAACAATATTATGTGTGAAACTTGTTTGTGTGATTGAAGAGGTTTTTATATGATAGATTGAGTTGATTTGAGTAAGATTTTGTGGAAGCTTATAATATGTATTTGAGGTATGTCTTGGTGAAGAGTTATTGAGCAGATTGAGCAAGTTCTAGTGAGAAATTGTTGAGCATATTAGAGGTAAGTCTTGGTGAAGACTTGTGGATAAATTAGTGTGAGCTTTTATGGAAGCTTACAATGCAAATTTATGGCAAGTCTTGGTGAAGACTTGAGAGCAGTTTGAGCAAGTTCTAGAGAGGACTTGTGGATAAATTTGAGGTAAGTATTTGAGAAGACTTGTGAGCAGAGTTGATTGATTGATTTGTTCAAACCTTGAGTTAAGGTTTGGGATAGATCTAGAAGAGTTGATTTGTGATTAGATCAAGCTTTGTGTTAAGGCTTGAGGACAAATTTAAGGATATATTTTGATGCATATTTGAGGACAGGTTGGTTCCAGACCAGAGATAGAGACTGAGCAGATATGTGCTAGACAAAAGGATTGTGTTTAGTGCTGATTTGAGACAAAGATTGAGCAGATTTGTGCTAGAGTGAAGGACTGTGTTTAGTGCATATTTGAGACAGAGATTGAGTAGATTTTTTCTATATCGAAGGACTGTGTTTAGTATATATTTGAGATAGATATTGAGCATATTTGTGCTAGACTGAAGGACTATGTTTAGTGCAGATTTGAGATAGATATTGAGCATATTTGTGCTAGACCGAAGGACTATGTTTATTGCATATTTGAGATAGAGATGAGATCAAGCTTTGGAGGTGACTGTAACGACCCAAAAATACGCAAACAAAAATATACAAAAATAAAAATATTTTTTGGTTTTCCTAAGGAGATAAACTCATGAACCCTTCATAAACCCCTAACCCAACCTAATATTTACCTAATATTTAAATCCCCTAAGTTTTCCTAAAAGCTACATATCATGAGATACCCTACCACAAATCCACTTTACGTAGATGTAACATGTGTTACTACAAACAAGTCTATCTATATAATCACTCTTCATGAGTTAGACTTATCACCCTTAGTCAATCGAAGGTATGCACGTATCACCATACCATACACAAGCTATTATATGTAGGTATACTATGAGTATCATGAGTTAAGTATTTTCTATTTTATGAACTATCTTAACTCATATGTAGTCTCTCCACAATTTTAGTCTTTTATCTCCCTAAGGGGTCTAAATTCCCTTAGGTCTCCTATGTTCACCTTAAGGGGTTCTCAATTTACTTAGGTCACCTATGTTCACCCTAAGGTGTTCTTAATTCCCTTAGGTCATATCTGAGTTCACCCTATAACTCTACTCTTGATCTTATCATTCCAATCAAACAAGAATACACCTAGATTTTAAAACAAGCAAAGCATAGTCACTAAGCATCTAGAAAATAAAAGAAAAGAAAATAAAAGAAGGATCAATACTAAAAGAGAATCATACACATTTTAAATCCAAATACAGTATTAAAGTAAAAACACCTTCTCTACACCAATAACTAGTTATTGCATTAAATATTTTCATGGTAAGTCCATCTTACTCTAAATATTATTGTTGTTAGAATTAGGGATATCTCCCCATAATCCTATACTACTTGAGTATAAGTAAATAAATATAAAATACAATTACCTAGTCTTTGGTTACATTGAACTCCTTTCTTCTCCTTGCTTCCCATTGGTTCTTTGAGGGTAGTAGGGGATCAGGATACTTATGGTTCAAGATAAGCATGCATCTAAATACATATATTCATTTACTTTATCAAATTGCAACTATACAAAATTTAATTAAGTTTACAACCATATAATGCATAATGGATTTTATAAAAGACCCTTTACTTTTATTTTTACCTCTTATGTTCTCTTAGAGATTCATCCAACATGTGCCACATAGTTCAAGGTCTCACTTAAATCAAATCTATTCATGTTTTAAAGCATTAAATTCCCACACATTTAACCTCTAAAACAAGTCCTTCAATCATTCCCTAAATCAAAGCCCCATAACTTTAATTCAAAGAATAATTCTAATCATCAACTTAATTCATATAATCTCAATCAAATCCAACCATGTTTTAAAGCATTAAAGTCCCATACCTTTAACCTCTAAAATAAGTCCTTCAATAATTCCCTAAATCAAATCCCCATAACTTTAATTCAAAGAATAATTTTGTTGGACATTTTGAGTCAAAGTTGTCATTGATGTTGTTGGACATTTTGAGTCCCTAAGTCAAATTTGTCATTGATGTCACCATTGATGTCACCAGATGAAGTCATAATTTAATACCAAATATTTTAGAAGGAAATAAAGGGGAAAAATATGGTTATTTGGTATCCAAGGAGAAGGCCATAGTTCAAGTAAAACAATGCAAAAGACAAAAGTTAAAAAGGAGTTATAATATTTATTTTATAAAATATTTAAATTTAAGATGAATTTAACTTTTATAAATAAATACTAAAGGTACATTATCGAAGATTAATATTATAATAGTGGTTATTATAATATTAAAATGTGCCATGGAGAAAACCCAAATAAAACATTTATAATTTTTATTATAATGTTTTAAAAGGCAAAAGAGAGTTTTATAAAGTTAAAAATTATTTTAATAAACCCAAAGGTTGGGTTTAAGACCAAAGGCCTTGATAAATCCTCATTGATGTCATGAGGGTTAATTAAATTTTGAAGCACCGACATTCCAAGAAAAGGAGGAAAAATCATTATTTAAACCTATGCCAAAGGACATAAAATTTATCCTTGCTTGATTTGAAAAGAGAATAGCATACGAATTAAATGCAGAGCTCGTAAGACGAATTTGTGAATTTTATGTTTTTGTTAACGGTGAAAGGAAACAAAATCAAAAGCCTTTATTAGTTGGAAGCCAACAAGGCACCTTGGACTAGTGGCAAGTGGGTTTCAAGCTTATGTTTTGGGTGCAAGGTGGACAGTGAAGTATTTTTGGTGGATGTGTTAAAGGTGCCAAAAGTTAGGCACATCCTTTTTGTGAAGCAAGGAAGGATAGGGTGTTGAAGAATGTGGTGCTTCTTCCTTCCCAATGAGCGTATAGCTCGTTTGGTGGTGTGCACCATGGGTAAAGACGTTTGTATGGGCTGCGTTGAGAGTTTGAAACTCTCCAAAGGCAAATGTAACATTTTTATATTTTATTTTATTGAATGCCTAAGTTGGAGGTATAAGGTATTTTGTGGTTGAATTTTTAAAGGGTTGCTTTGTGATATAGGTTGGTAGTTGAGAAATACCTTTAGGAGTTATAAGGAGAATTCTAGTTTTATTTCTAAAGTCTTAAAATTTGCTATTGTGTAATATTGAAAGGTTAAGACTTTGTGGGTTGTATGTTATGTTAAATAAAGGGTTTTTGTGACTATGTTAGGACCCTGAAGGTTCTAACTTAGTTTTCAATAAATAATAAATAAAATAACATAAAAATAATCACCTTTAGGGTTGAATCACTTTTGCACTGATAGGGGGGTCCCTTCAGTGGTTTGAATATATGTTTTTAATATTTCATTGATCCCCTCCAATAATTGATTGTACAATGTTTTATATCTATCTAACCCTAAGGCTACATCATTTCATCATGATGATTCATAACAATTATTATGTCTAACCCTAATCCTAATAATATAATAATTAATTTAATAATTAATTATTATATTATTACCATACTAACTTTAATATATAAATTTATTATATAAATATCATTAATAATGAAAGTTAGGATAGGATCCTAACATGCCATCCCTCCTAAAAACAACTTTGTCCTCAAAGCGATGGAAATATTTATGCAAAAGTCATCTCGGAATAGTTGCTAGTGATTCATCATTGAATGTAGCTTTCTCGCAAAAGTTTGAGTCTTCTGGAATGTAAATTAGTTCTTGTATGCATAGTCCTCATGTGATAATTCTTGAAGTTTTGGTGTGTTGAGTTTCTACCTCTAGAGTACTTTGAAATAATAGTTGTAAATATTTATTTATTTATTTATTTATTTACCAAACTTGGCAACCTTTGTTGTTTCATATTCGTGCTCTTCTCAAATAGGGCAGGATGAGGGTGGAATCATGTTCTTAAAGAGTTCTTTAGATAGTTTATTGTGATAGAAACTGCCACCACGTAACCTCTTTTGTTGGAAGGCATGTCTAACAACATTTGAATTTTGGAATGCATCATCAAAAATTTATGTATTACAATCCTTCTCCACTGGTAGACCCTTATGATCTATCTCAATCTTAGCATTTATAAGTTTACTACCATCTTTCGTCAAAATTTTCCAAGCCTTTGCAGCACTACCCATTGCTTTAGATTTTTTGATAGCCCCATAGACTTAATTTGACATGGAGCGGCTATTAATTTTATCACCTTATCATATTATGATTGATATTATAAAATGCGAACTCCAACCATAAGTGCAACTTGCACTTTGTCATCATTGTCCCTCTTTTTTGCCCTTATGTTTTATACATGGAAAACCACATGTACTTGCCTTGAACCCACTTCGAAGAACTTCGGTGCTCGCTGGAAAAATATGTAATGCATCCACATTCTATTGTAATATGGAATATATCCAACGAATCACCACGTGTAGTTTAGGTTTCTGAATCGAATGCTGATTAGTAGAATTTTTGGGTTGGAATCGACACATTTTGTGTGGTTGGATTTTGAACCTTAGAAATGATGTTTTAATTTTTCTCCTTAATATATCTTTGTTTTTATGGTCCTCAATAATAACCCCATATAAAAAATTTCTTTTACATCTCCTATTTATTGAAGGGAGACAATGGTCAGTTGGACCAGAATTTTGATTCTTGCTTATCTTAGCACCTGCAGAAGCCTTCTGGTAACTTTCTGGGTCATTGGAATTCTAATTAAACATGTCCTCAGTAGAAGCTATAGATTCAAAGGTCAAATCCATAGTAGATAGTTAAAACCTAAACTCCCATCAGGCAATAACAACAACCTCTGCTCAAAATCATCTAATCCACAAAACAGGTTATTCATTTTAAACAGATATTGAAACCCTTTTTATTCTATGAAGTTGGCTGTTGAGAAAGAGCTCAACTCATGCACCTGATCTTCTAGAGATAGGAATTCCTCCAATTCAAATATGGGTTTTAATACAATGCTCTAGGTAGAAATGAATAATACATATGCAATCAGTCATTTACATATAATTTGAGAAAGAGGGATTGATGGCACCGTATTCGAGTAATAGTTTTCTCCCATAACAGGACCAGATGATAATGTAGGGACCACAATAGTGAACAATCCACCTCCAAACTAATTTATTATATTTTTTATGAATATGACATTGTCACGCATGAAGGTCAAAGTACGCAGACAATGCATCTAAGGGGTTTCCATTAAATGAGAGCAGCATGCCAATTGTCATAGAATTTTATGAATAATTATCATCCCCTTGAGTACATATCAATTATCTATCCTTGAAATCATTTATTAGTCCCACAACACACATTTGTAATATTTCCAAATGTTCAAACTGTTCAATAAATTTTTTAGCATCATATAAACTGGAGCAACAGAACAACATCAAGTTTGTTAATCGGTTCAACTTAGTTAGAGAAGATGGTAAAGTTCTCAAACGTGGACTTCTTATTAAAAGCTCTTGTAAATTTTTTAGCAGACCTAAATGCTTCAACAAGTGTTGGAGGTTGGTTCCCATTAAATTTAGATACCTTAAAGACCCTTGGGCTATGGTATGCACAGCAAATTGCTCCAATGTGGAACAACATCCAAAATCCATGTTCTTCAGTGTGCATATTTCCCCAAATCAATAATGATTAGGTTGCTACAATATTTCATCGCTAGATATTGAAGATGCAATAATCCAAAAAAGGAATTAGGCAATACCTTGAGATCACTGCAACCAGATAGATCTAAATGGCTGAGGTTCCTTAATTCCTCAAAATCAATAGGGAGTGATGTCAAACCTTTAACATTTTTCAAAACTATCTTCACCAATTTCTTGAGCTTTGGTAACCAGTTCTGAATACTGTCTATCAAAGAGTAAAATTTTGTATCATTGTCATAAATCCCTCTGCAGCTTCTACCACCATCACTGTTATTGGTTCTTGAAGGGAAACTATTGATTATGTTATTGTTTTGGCTTCTAGAAGAGTAAATATTGTGGCTTCTAGAAGAGAAAAACCTGATTTTGTTTCCATTGTTGCTTCTTGGAGGACTGATTTTCCTTGAAGTGCTTGGATTGAATTCTAACATTTGGCTGCAATCGACCATCAATTCACATAAATTTTACACAAAAATATCGTCAAGAATGCGATAGTCCTATCCTTCCATAACTGTCATTACCAGATTTTTGTCTTCCCCCTCTAAAAAATGAGCAATATCCAAAAGTACCTCTTTCTCTTTACTCGAAAGAGAGTTGTAAATAACTTGTAGGATATTTTTCACTCTATTATATGGTAGTTCTCTTCCACCAATTGTTCAAAATATTTGGGTGGGTTGTGCTCATGGAAAGAGTGCAGGCAGAAGAGCTCTTGGCCATCTATTGCATTATTGATGCTATGCATTTTGATGTTTGTAGCTATGTTTAATAACTTGTAACTTGATTACTATCAGTCTCATTTGCAGAATATGAATAGTTTAGCTTTTCAATGTCCACCTAATAAAAATTTGCTAATGTTCCAGTTGTCTTTAATGTCTTGGAAATATGTTCCATTATATTATATCCATATTGTAGAAATATTATGCAACATAGCTTAATTATTTGTGGACATCATATATTGTTAGACCTTGAGATACTGCAGACACCTAAACTGTTGGTTACCTAGCAGATGATCATAGCTTATATGCCTTAGGCACTTTTTGGAGGGTGAATTTTCATTGTAGTTTGGAGATCTTTAGGAATTAAGATGACGAAAATATGTCAAATGCTTTTAGGCTGAAATTTCATCAACCCTATTATATTTTTAAAATTGCTTATAGAATTTCATGGCCACCTGATGATTGTAGGATTTAGATAATTGTTTTGTAAGGGATATAAAATGGGATCTGCATATGGAATTCTTGCGTGTCTAGAACCGGACTAAAATCCTCCTGCTATGTTCGGTTTACGTGGATCATGCTTCAAGGGAAAAGTCTATTTTATGCACTTCATGGTTGACAGTGCCAATGATAATTATTATGGAATCCATATCTTGTCCAGTACCATTGTGATTGCATCTAGGAAAGAGAAATGGATAGAAGACTATAGTGAACTGCACACATATTCTCAAATTATAATATTGTTGTTGCTAACTGCAATTTCAACTCTGCAATTCTACTGTGTAGATGATCCACTTCACCCTTACAGCCATGAACGAGATCCCTTACCCTCGTTGTTGCTTCATACACCAAATTGTTAACATCATTTCTTCTTTGCTCGATCGGAAGATCTTGAAGCATTTTGAGGACATGGCTGGTTCAAAAATTCTATGGATAGTTGAGAACTTCTAGGGATCGCTAAATAGAAAATAGGGAGCGAAGACGCATTTCAACATTTTTTTTTTAAATAAAGTCTGGAGTACTGATAACTCCTACAAGCATCAAAGCCTAACCTAAATATTATGAATATATTTATTTCTATACATCTTTCACGATGTGCTTTGCAATGCTCTTAATCCCCTTGAAGTCGCTTTCACCTTGAAAAAGAAAGTTTCATCCGGTAATTTCCCTACAGAGCAAACTACCACTTGATGTTCCTTCGCATATTCAGATGAAGAGGCTTAACAAAAAGTTTTTTGTAAAATTCTATCTCTATGAATTCTCACATTGGATCATATATAGCTTAAGTTAAATATACAGTCTCCTTCGATTTCCGGTATAAGATAGCACATTTAAAATTTTTTTTTTCAAGAGTTTTGTGGAAGCTAGATATGATATTTTAATCCATAGGAACACTGAACATTAAAAAAATTATATATCATATTCAACCCTAAAAGAGAAGAAAAATATGGGTCTTTATTTGTGTAATTCGAAAGCGATCACACAGTTGTTGTAGAAGGGAAGAGAAGGTGCATAGCATTAGGAGTTGTGTTAACACTTGGGAAGGTCAGGAGTAGGAGGTTCCAAGCTGGCCAAATGATGAGGACCGTTCTTTACCACAAAGGCCATGGCCAGACCCTATGTCAAATGGTAGTTTGCACAAACCACACTCGGATATAGATGTGTTCCATCCAGTATGTGTTGTATCAACTACTCTTCCGTGTTTAACTACAACAATGGTAAATTACCAGTGTTAATTTATTATTCATTTTTTTATTTTATTTTTATTGTGGGAGGAGGCCATGGTGGAGGGCGAGTGTGTAACACAGATTTTGAAAATGCATTCCTGTTTGATATTTTCTCCTTCAATAGAACCATTCCAACATTGGATGCATAAATTGGAGAAACAATCTTATTATGACTTGGAGAAACCCTGCATTTTGTTTCCTTGAAAATATTTTCCTTTTCCTCCTCATATAATTCTTTTATGGAAAAATATTCATCTTTAGGGCTTTCATAAAAAAATTCTTCTTTTTTCTTGGGAAGTACATAATGTACCCTTTGAGAATTTATGGTTTCGGTCTCTTTTGAGAAAAAAAAAATTAGGGTTTGAATTATCTTCTTCCTTCAAAAGTGCAATGGGTATTTCTTTATTTTCCTCTTCTATTTCCATTAGATCCTCACTAAACTTATTAATAATGTTTTCTATAATTTTTTGAAACGTTGCACACTAAAAATATTTTTGAAACGTTGCCAATTTGGTTGAGGCAATTCTCAAAATTCTGCCTTCAATTTTTGAACTTCTTGAAATTTTTGGTCCCATATGGTTGGATCCATAATGCTCTGATACCATATGTTAGGACCCTAAAGGTTCTAACTTAGTTTTAAATAAATAATAAATAAAATAACATAAAAAATAATCGCCTTTAGGGTTGAATCGCTTTTGCACTGATAGGGGGGTCCCTTCAATGGTTTGAATATATGTTTTTAATATTTCATCGATCCCCTCCAATAATTGATTGTACAATGTTTTATATATATCTAACCCTAAGGCTACATCATTTCATCATGATGATTCATAAAAATTATTATGTCTAACCCTAATCCTAAGAATATAATAATTAATTTAATAATTAATTATTATATTATTACCATACTAGCTTTAGTATATACTAGCTTTAATCCTAATAGACTATTGTGAGGTTATTGATTATTATTAAAGTTGGATTGATAATGTGTAATTTTGATATTATTTTTGTGATATATTTTGTTGATGAAAATTATCCTCTAACCCTTGTTGAGTTTGGCAAAGAGGTAATTGTGAGTGTGGAAGATTTGTAAGGACAACTACTCTTCAATAAAATGTTGAGTTAGGTGATTGGCTTGATTGAAAATTAAGTTTGGATTGAAAAGGAATTGATTAGGGTTTCCTTTTCAAAAGTGTTTTAATTAATGCTTCAAGGTTTTCTATATTGAGAGTTGTGATAAACCTTGTTTTATAAGTATTGTTGTTGAGACCATTGGTTGAGTGAAGTGCTTTGAATTAATGCTTCAAGGTTTTCTAGTTTGTGAGTTGTGATTAAAACCTTGTTTTATAAGCATTGTTGTTGAAGCCATTGGTTGTGTGAAAAACCTGAGTTAGGGTTTGGAAAGATCATGAGTATCATTTTTATGTGATATTTGTTGTTGAGCATTGTTGGAAATATTTTGAGTTGGTTGATATATGCTTGGACTAGGGTTTGTGAGAAAGGGTTGTTCCATGATGTTATTGGTTGAGTAGAGTTGATTGAGCCTAGTCAAGTGGATGCATGTAGTGGTTGTTTAAGTTCCATGAAACAAAATATTATATATTCTGAGTTGAGAATAGAACATATTGAGTCTCTAACAATTCTCTTTATGCTTCTATGAGATTAAGTTGAGAAAGTGATTGAGTATTGAGTATAGAATATATTTAGTCTCTAACAATTCTCTTTATGTTTCTATGAGATTGGACAAGTTCTGTGTGGAATTTTTAAGCATATTTGAGGCAAGTATTTGAGAAGACTTGTGGACTAATTTTGTGTGAGCTTTTGTGGAATCTTGCAATACATATTTGAGCAAGTCCTAGAGAGGACTTGTTGACCAGATTTGGATAGGTTCTGTATGGACCCATTGAGCAAAGTTGTGCAGGCTCTTAGTGGACCTATTGAGAAGATTTAGAGAGGTTCTAAGTGGACCTATTGAGCAAATTTGGATAGGTTCTGTGTGAACCTATTGAGAATATTTGAGCAGGTTCTAAGTGGACCTATTGAGAAGAGTTGAGCAGGTTTTGAGTGGACCTATTGAGTAGATTGGAGAAGGTTCTGAGTGAGCCTATTAAGCAGAGCTATGCTAGACTGACTGGTCTATGTTTAGTACAATATTGAGATTGAGCTTTGGAGGTGATAAGGTAGAGAGGACTGAGTCTCTAGTGGATAGAGATCCATCATCCAAGATATTGAGGACATGTCTTATGAGTAAGGACAAAGAGTCTTCAAGTGGAGAGAGATCCACAGTTAGTGCAGTGGAGGCAGAGTCTTCTAGAGGATCACCAGCCAGAGTAGAGGAGAAGGAGTTCTCATGTGGATAGAGATCCACAAACTAGATTTAGAGGATCAACATCTCCTTTGGATAGAGGTCCATAAATATTGTAATTGGGAAGGATTCCCAAAATATTATTTGAAAAATATTTAGAAGAAATATTTTCTCTGTGGAGGTATCCCACATTGGGTGAACCGCGTTAAAAATTATGTCTCTCATGTGTGTGATGCTTTATGTGATGTTTACTGTTTTCCTAATGCTAATGCTACTATTTGTATTAAAATGGAAATTTTTTTATTGTGTACTATTCACCCCCCCCTCTCAGCATAAGCACATGTTCTTCAATTGGTATCAGAGCCGGTATCTCTGTTAAGAGTATAATAGATTGGAAGAGGATACTTCAGTAGCACACATGACTTTAGAAAATGAATAAGAGACTATGTTTGATATAAAATAAGAGTTCTTTGCTACTCTTATAAAATTGGAATTACTTAGAGAGAAAAATTCAATCTTGAAAGAACAAGTTCAAGAATATGAAGAAGTAAGAGTGGAATTTATACAAAATCTCATAGAACTCAAAATTAAGGTGGAATAAGGAAAGAATATTGAGCAGGATATGACAAATCTATTGAGAGCCAAGGAAAAAGAATGTGAAAATTTGGAAGAATAAATTATTCTCCTAAGGAATAAATTGGAAAGGACCAAGATACTATAAGATACAGAATTAGAGAAGCAGAAAGAGAATCAAGTTTCCAAAAAGCAGAAACTTCAAACAAAGAAAAGCAAGAAAAGGACATCATAAAGGAAGAAAACAAAGGAGAACCCTAGATAAGAGTTAATCACAAGAATAAGATGACTTCTTCACAAAATCCAAGACTTCTAAACAGGTTACATAATTTCTTCCATGGTCATTGTTTTTCATGAAATAAATATGGTCATAGAGCTGCACATTGTATTCATTATGCAAGATACAATAAAAATTTTAATTTATTTGCACCTCTAATGGATGATAATGTTATATGTTACAAATGCAATAATTTTGAGCACAATGCTAGATGGTGTAAAATGATATCTCCTGAGTCTAGAAAAACAATTCCAAAAACTAGGAAGGATGAAAGAAAGAATGTTAGGACTAAATCTATGTTAGTACAAATAGCCTTTCATGCTCAATATAAATAAGAACAATGATATATTGATAGTGGTTGCTCTAGTCACATGACAGGAGACAAAGATAAGTTCATTATACTAAAGGAAACAAATAGAGGATCAGTAAGTTTTGGTGATAATGGATCAACAAGGATTGTTGGGAGAGGAACTCTAAGTCTATACAATGGAAAAACAAAAACAAAGATTTTTTTGTATGTCAAAGGGTTAAAAAACAATCTACTGAGTATAATTCAACTTTGTGATCAATGATACATGGTCACCTTCCATACATATAGATGTGAGATAATAAAAATAGAAATTGGAAGAATTATTGCAAATGCAAGAAGGATCCCAAATAACTTATATATGCTCAATGATATCAAAGGGAAAAAGTGCTTTCTATCACAATAAAATGAGATTTGGTTATGGCATAGAATATTGGGTCATTTGAATTTTGACAACATAGTCAGTATAAGCAATAAACAGGTAGTTAGAGATTTACCCAAAATAAGAAGACCTCAAAACATAATTTGTGCACCCTGTCAACATGGAAATAAAACTAGGACAACCTTTAAACAAAAATGCTATGCATCATCTGATCCATTGAGTCTAATACATACTAATTTGTGTGGTCCTACTAGTACACAAAGTATTCAAGTTGAGAGTTACTTCATGTTGTTTATAGATGATTATTCTAGAATGGTTTGGGTAAACTTCCTAAAAGAGAAATTAGAGGACTTTGAAAAATTTAAAGCATTCAAGGAACTGGTTGAAAATGAAACAGGCAAAAGGATTAAGTTTCTATGGTCTGATAGAGGAGGAGAATTTACTTCAAAAGAGTTTGTAGAATTTTTTGAACAACATGGAATCAAGAGAGAGTACTCAACAACAAGAACCCCCCAAAAAAATGGAGTAGTTGAGAGGAAGAACAGGACTGCTAAAAATATGGCTAGAGCTATGTTAAATAAATCTAAGTTATCATATGGTTTCTAGAAATAAGTAGTATCTACAGTTGTATACATAATTAATAGGGCTCAATTAAGGGTAAATCATCACAAGACTTCATATGAGCTTTGTAAAGGAAGACTTGCTACTGTAAAACATTTCAGAATCTTTGGAAGCAAATGTTACATAAGAAGAGAAGATCAAAACTTTGGCAAGTTTGATCCAAAATGTGATGAGGAAATTTTTCTTCGTTATTCCACAAATATTAAGGCCTATAGATGTTTCAACAAAAGAACATGTACTATGATGTAAAGTATGAATGTAACAATTGATGAGAAGATAGATTCCAGAGAACCAGTTCAGCAGATTGTGTACCAAGAATATGGATGTTGTTAATAAGAATTTTATGACGAATCAAAAAAATATGAAGAAGAAACACAAAGGTTTCTTCCTAAGACTCCTTCCAGGTATGTATAGAAACACCACCCAAAATATTAGATCATCAGGAATCTAGATGAAATACAAACAAGGAGAAGAATAATAAAACCATCTCAACAAGAAAATTTTTCTTTGCTATCTAAGATTGAGCCAAAAGACTTCACTCAGGCTAGTGAAGATGAATTTTGGGTTAAATCAATGAATAAGGAATTGTATCAGATAGAGAAGAGCAAAACTTGGGAACTGGTTCCATGACCAAAGGACAAAAATGTAATTGGCACAAAATGGGTATTCAGAAATAAGTTGAATGAATATGGACGACAAGTGGTAAGAAATAAAGTAAGGTTAGTATGCAAAGGTTATGCATAAGTAGAAGGAACTTACTTTGATGAAACCTTTGCTCCAGTTGCATTACTTGAATCTATAAGGATGTTTTTATCTTTCGCAAGTTTTAAGAACTTCAAGGTATATCAGATGGATGTCAACTCAACATTTCTAAACAAAGTTCTAGAAGAAGAGGTCTACATTGAACAATTAGATGGATTCATACTAGCAGATACACCAGATCAGGTATGCAGATTGAAAAAGGTATTGTATGGTTTAAATCAGGCTCCCAGAGCATGGTACTCAATATTGGATAAGTATCTTCAAGAACAGGGATTCAGGAAAGGAATAGCAGATAATAACTTATATATCAAAAATGAAGAAAATTATCTTCTAATAGTGGTTGTTTATGTTGATGACATAATTTTTGGAGAAAACAATGACAAGATGTGAAAAGAATTTACTATACAAAATGAATTTGAGATGTATATGCTTGGTGAATTATCCTTCTTTATTGGACTTTAGATTTCATAATCTGGAAAGGGAGTGTTTCTCTCTCAAGCCAAGTACATCAAGGAGATGTTGAAGAAATTCAGATTAGAATATTGCAAACCAGTAAGTACCCCTATGGTCACAGGGTGTAAGTTAAGTAAGGATGATGAATCTCTAGAGGCATATCAGAGATTATACAAATCCATGATTGGCAGCTTATTATGTCACAACTACAAGACCAGACATAGTACAGTCAATGGGATTAGTGGCAAGGTTTCAAGCAGCACCTAAGGAAACACATGTGGCAACAGTAAAAATAATTTTTAGGTGTCTAAAAGGGACTATGGATTTTGGGCTTTGGTATCCCAAAAGTGACAGTTTAAAACTAACAACATATATAGATGTAGACTTTATCGGTAGCATTAATGATAGAAAAAGCACAAGTGGAGGAGCTTTCTTTCTTGGATAAATTCTAGTCTCCTGGTTAAGTAAGAAGCAGGTTTTAGTATCTCTATCTACAGTAGAGGTAGAATATATTACAGCAGTAGCCAGTTGTACATAGGTGTTATGGATGAAGAGAACTCTAGAAGACTTCAAGATAAAGCATTATGAGCCCATTCCTATACTATGTGATAATACAAGTGCCATAAGTATCTCAAAAAAATTGGTAATGCACTCCAGGACAAAGCACATTCTTATTAAGTATAATTTTCTGAGAGAACAGGTGACAGATAAACAAGTAAGATTGGAGTATGTCACTACAAAGGAATAGATAGTAGATATTTTCACTAAGCCACTCTCAAAGGAAAATTTTTAGTATCTTTGAGTAAAATTAGGAGTGAGAATCCCACCCTAGAATTAACCACCTCATGTGGAGGTGGGGGAGGGGCTAATCTAAGAGGCTCATTCTTAGCCCCGAGCCCCAAAGGTGACCCTTTGCCATTGATGTCAAAGGGGGAGAGATTTGTGTGATTTGTGTATTGGGGAGAGATTGGATATGGGGAGAGATTTGATATTTGAAAGACCATTGAGCCAGGGGGAGCAATGTCCCAAGGGGAGCAAAAGAAAAATAAATGTCAGGTTTCAGTACAAGGATATGGGTTGCCATCAATGACAAAGGGAGATATTGTTGCACATTTTGAGTCCCTAAGTCAATGTTGTCATTGATGTCACCATTGATGTCACTAGATGAAGTAATCATTTAATACCAAAGATTTTAGCAGGAAATAAAGGGGAAAAATATGGTTATTTGATATCCAAGGAGAAGGCCAAAGTTCAAGTAAAATAGTGCAAAAGACAAAAGTTAAAAAGGAGTTATAATATTTATTTTATAAATTATTTAAATTCAAGATGAATTTAAATTTTATAAATAAATATTAAAGGTACATTATCGAAGGTTAATATTATAATAGTGGTTATTATAATATTAAAATGTGCCATGGAGAAAACCTAAATAAAACATTTATAATTTTTATTATAATGTTTTAAAAGGCAAAAGAGGATTTTATAAAGTTAAAAATTATTTTAATAAACCCAAAGGTTGGGTTTAAGACCAAAGGCCTCGATAAATCATCGTCGATGTCATGAGGGTTAATTACGTTTTGAAGCGCCAACATTCCAAGCAAAGGAGGAAAAATCATTATTTAAACCTATTCCAAAGGACAAACTTTATCCTTGCTCGATTTGAAAAGAGAATAGCATACAAATTAAATTCAGAGCTCGTGAGATGAATTTGTGAATTTTGTGTTTGTGTTGAAGGCAAAAGGAAACAAAACCAAAAGCGTTGATTAGTTGGAATCCAACAAAGCACCTTGGCCTAGTGGCAAGTGGGCTATAAGATTACATTTTGGGTGCAAGGTGGACAGTGTTCGAATCCTGGCGAAAGTATTTTTGGTGGACGTGTTGAAGGTCCCAAACATTAGGTGCATCCTTTTTGTGAAGCAAGGAACGATAAGATGTTGAAGCACGTGGTGCTTCTTCCTTCCCAATGAGTGTATATTTCATGTGTTGGTGTGCATTATGGGTAAAGATGTTTGTGTGGGCTGTGTTAAGAGTTTAAAACTCTCCAAAGGCAAAGGTAATATTTTTATATTTTTATTGAATGCCTAATTTGGAGGTATAAGGTATTTGGTGGTTGAATTTTGAAAGGGTTTCTTTGTTATATAGGTTGGTAGTTGAGAAATACCTTTAGGAGTTATAAGGAGAATTCTAGTTTTATTTCTAAAGTATTAAAATTTGCTATTGTGGAATATTGAAAGGTTAATACTTTGTGGGTTGTATGTTATGTTGAATAAAGGGCTTTTGTGACTATTGTGAGGATATTTATTATTAGTAAAGTTGGAGTGATAAGGTGTAATTTTGATATTATTTTTGTGATATATTTTGTTGAAGAAAATTATCCTCTAACCCTTGTTGAGTTTGGAAAATAGGTAATTGTGAGTGTGGAATATTTGTAAGTACAACGACTCTTCAAGAAAAGGTATGGGCAAAATTATTCTTTGTTGAGTTAGGTGATTGGCTTGATTGAAAATTAAGTTTGGAGTGAAAAGGAATTGATTAGGGTTTCCTTTTCGAAAGTGTTTGAATTAATGCTTCAAGGTTTTCTAGATTGAGAGTTGTGATTAAACCTTGTTTTATAAGCATTGTTGTTGAGACCATTGGTTGAGTGAAGTGCTTTGAATTAATGCTTCAAGATTTTTTGGTTTTGAGTTGTGCGTAAAACCTTGTTTTATAAGCATTGTTGTTGAAGCCATTGGTTGTGTGAAAAACTTGAGTTAGGGTTTGGAAAGATCATGAGTATCATTGTTATGTGAGATTTGTTGTTGAGCATTGTTGGAAACATTTTGAGTTGGTTGATACATGTTTGGACTAGGGTTTGTGAGAAAGGGTTGTTCCTTGAAGTGATTGGTTGAGAAGAGTTGATTGAGCCTAGTCAAGTGGATGCATGTAGTGGTTGTTCAAGTTCCATGAAACAAACTATTCTATATTATGATTTGATAATAGAACATATTGAGTATCTAACAATTATCTTTATGCTTCTATGAGATTAAGTTGATAAAGTGATTGAGTATTGAGTATAGAAAATATTGAGTCTCTAACAATTCCCTTTATTTGTATATGATATTGGACAAGTTCTATGTGGAATTGTTAAGCATATTTGAGGCAAGTCTTTGACAATACTTGTTGACTAATTTTATGTGAGCTTTTGTGGAAGCTTGCAATACAAATTTTAGCAAGAGGACTTGTTGAGTAGATTTGTATAGGTTCTGTGTGGACCTATTGAGCAAAGTTGTGCAAGTTTTGAGTGGACATGTTGAGCATATTTGGACAGGTTCTAAGTGGATCTATTGATCAGATTTGGACAGGTTCTGTGTGAACCTATTGAGAAAATTTGAGTAGGTTTTGAGTGGACCTATTGAGCAAAGTTGAGCAAGTTGTGAGTGGACCTATTGAGCATATTTGAGAAGGTTCTGAGTGAACCTATTGAGCAGAGTTGTGCTAGACCGACTAGACTATGTTTAGTACAATATTGAGACAGAGCTTTGGAGGTGATAGAGAAGAGAGGATAGAGTCTCCAGTGGATAGAGATCCATCAGCTAGGATATTGAGGACATGTATTTTGAGTGAGGACAAAGAGTATTCAAGTGGAGAGAGATCCATAGTTAGTGCAGTGGAGGCAGAGTATTCTAGAGGATCACTAGCCAAAGTAGAGGAGAAGGAGTTATCCTATGGATAGAGATCCACAAACCAGATTTAGGGGATCAAAATATCCTTTGGACAGAGGTCCATAAACATTGTAATTGGTAAGGGTTCCTAGAATATTATTTGAAAATATTTAGAAGAAATATTTTCTCTGTGGAGGTAGCCCACATTGGGTGAACCACGTTAAAAATGATGTCTCTCATGTGTGTGATGCTTTGTGTGATGTTTATTGTTTTATTAATGTTGATGCTACTATTTGGATTAAAATGGAAAAAACATTATTGTATACTATTCACCCCCCCTCTCAGTATAAGCACATGTTCTTCAGATGTCAAGGAATGAAGTTGTCATTAATGTCAGGGATAAGCTATCATTTATGTCAAAAGGCCAAAAGTAACAATGCAAAGGTTAATGACAAAAGAGCTTCATAATAATTAGTTTTAATATTATGTGAAGCTTAAGTAGAAGGGTTTTTATTAAAACCATGGATGAGCAAAAATAAAAGGATTTTCATAAAAACCCAAGGAGGCTTTTAAATTCATGTTAGAAAGCCCAAGGAAGTTTTAATATTTATTTTATAAAATATTTAAATTCAAATTGAATTTAAATTTATAAATAAATATTATTTATACAAAGTGGTAAAACCTAAGAAGGCTTTAATCCTTAATAAAGCCAAAAGGATTTAAATATTAATTTATAATATTTAAATTCTAAATAATTAAAATAATTTATAAATTAAATATTTAAAAGTTAAAGCACCGACGTTTAATTTCAAGGTGGAATATTGGTATAAAAACCATATGCCTAAGTAGAAAAATAATCATCCCTTGTTCAATTTACCAAAGGCCTGTGAGTTGTGTGTTTCATGCGATTTCATGCAAGGAAGAAGACAAAGTTTTGTCTTAAGTGCACCGATGAATAAATAATGTGAAATAAGCCCTAAATCTCATAACCATCCAGCGTGGTGGTCTTGTGGCAAGTTGGAGTGAGCTAAGGCACTTATGAGTGGGAGGACCCATGTTCAAATCTTGGTAAACAACATTTTGAGTGGACTTGGTCAGTGTTTTGAGTGGACTCGGTTAGGCACCAAAGGAAGTAGCACAAATTTCTTTTTGGGTGAGGTGCCAAGAGGGAGAATATAGAGCACATGGTGCTCTTCCCTCCCAAGGTGAGCACCTATCTCATGCGACGGTTGGAGCCGTAGCTAGGGCGCTGGTAGAGGTGGCATCATGAGTTCGAGTCTCACCAAGGCAAAGGTAATAATTTTTTTAATATATTTTGTGATGCCTAA
This sequence comes from Wollemia nobilis, assembly GCA_028583015.1. Taxonomy (NCBI): domain Eukaryota; kingdom Viridiplantae; phylum Streptophyta; class Pinopsida; order Araucariales; family Araucariaceae; genus Wollemia; species Wollemia nobilis. Next base: position 8,318,524 of record JAQPPZ010003067.1, read on the forward strand.
GGTTTTGACATAAGGTCCTAGGGAGTTAAAAGGGGTAGATAAAAAGTATTTTAATTGGTCATTATTTTGGAATAAGGAGTTAAGCTTTATTTTTAATAAAGTATTTTTGACATATTGGCTGATTGGAGAAATAAGTGGATTAAAGTGTTGGTTAAATTTTGAGAGGACTTATTTCCATTGAGTTGTTTTGAGAAGGTGATTTTATTGACATTATTTATGGTATTGGATATTATTTTAACTGGGAGATTATAAGGTGTATTTGGTCAATTATTTTTGTATATGTTGATGGATGCTTTCTTCAAGATGGAGTGATAAGGTGTATGTATTTTTTGATATTTGCATTGTACTTTTGAGAGAGTTTATCATATTCTAACTTCTTTGAGCTTGGCAAAGAAGTGTTTGTGGTTGTGGAAGATTTTTGAGGTTCCTTCATCATCAACAAAAAGGTATGGGCACATTCTTCCATAGTTGAGTTGATTAATTGTTTTCTGGAAAACAAGTTTGGAGTGAAAAGGACTTAGTTAGGTTTCCTTATTGAGTTGTTGAGCTATATGTTAGATTGGTTTATAAGCATTGTTGTTGAAGTGATTTATTGAGTGAAGAACTTGAAATAGGGTTTGCAAAGATCATGAGTATCATTGTTATGTGAGATTGGTTGATAAGAATTGTTGGAAACATTTTTAGTGAGTGTTCATATGCTTGGACTAGGGTTTGTGAGCAAGGATTATTTCATTGAGTGATTGGTTGAGTAGAGTTGGTTGAGCCTAGTCAAGTGAATATGTGAAGTGATTGTTCAAGTTCTATGAAACAAATTATTCTATATTCTAAATTGATTTGAGAAAGTGATTGAGTATTGAGGTGAATGTGAAGCATATTGAGTCTCTAATAATTCTTTGTATGTTTCTGAAAGAGTGATTGAAAGTGATTGAGCATTGAGGTGAATGTGAAGCATATTGAGTCTCTAAAAATTCTCTGTATGTTTCTGAAAGAGTGATTGAAAGTGATTGAGCATTGTGATGAGTATAGAGCATATTGAGTCTCTAAAAATTCTCTTTATGTTTCTATGAGATTGGAAAATTTCAAGTGTGGACTTGTTGAGCATATTTGAGGCAAGTATTTGAGAAGACTTGTGGATATATTTGGGTAAGCTTTTGTGGAAGCTTACAATACAGATTGAGAGCATATTTGGATAAGTTCTAGTGAGGACTTATTGAGAATATTTGGATAAGTTCTAGTGAGGACTTATTGAGAATATTTGGACAAGTTCTAGAGAGGACTTGTGGATAGATTAGTGTGAGCTTTTGTGGAAGATTGCAAGGTAGATTTGAGACAAGTCTTTGAGAAGACTTGAGAGAAGAATTGATTGATTTGTTCAAACTTTGAGTTAAGGTTTGGGGTAGATCCAAAAGATTTGATTTGAGATTGATTCAAGCTTTTATTTAAGGCTTGAGGATAGAGATTGATGACAGATTTGTGCTAGAAAAAAGGATTGTTTTTAGTACATATTAGAGGACAGAGTTTGGTGTAAATTTGAGGATAGATTTGTGCCAGACCAGAGACAAATATTGAGGATAGATTTGTGCTAGAACAAAGGACTGTGTTTAGTGTAGATTTGAGATAGAGCTTTGGAGGTGATAGATTTGAGGATAGAGATCTCTAGATAGAGTAGGGAGGACATGTGTCTTCTGTGGATAGATTTCCATTTGCTAAGGGTAGTGGAGGCAGAGGTCTTCATCACCAACTAGAGTAGGATTAGGATATTGGTGTCTCTTGTGGATAGAGATCCACAAACTTCATTAGGGTATTGGTGTCTCCTTTGGATAGAGATCCATAAACATTGTAATAGGGAAAGGATTCCCAAGATATTGATTGAGAAAATTTTAGTGAAATATTTTCTCCGTGGAGTAGCCCACATTGGGTGAACCACATAAATTTGGTGTCTCTATTTTGTGTGGTGATTTGTGCATTTATTTGATTACTTCTATTGATATTTCTATCTATACATTACATAATATTGATTGGTAAATAAAAGTAAAAAGTGGTCTTATACTATTCACCCCCCTCTCAGTATAAGCTTGTGTTATTCAATTGGTATTAGAGCGGGTTCCTTCAAAAGAGTTTAAAAACTTGAAGGAAAATCTTACAAGAACACAATGGATTCTAAGAATGGATCATCATATAATTCAACACTAGTATTTTATGGAAGTTATTATATATATTGGAGTATGAGAATGAAGATTTACCTGATGGCACTTGGAAATGAAATTTGGGAAGCAATTGAAAATGGATACATACCACCAATTGATCCACCTACAGATAAGGAAGTTAAGCTTCTACAACATTACAATTCAAAATAATTGAATGTAATTTTGAGAGGTTTGCATAGAACAGAGTCCATAATAGTTATGCATTGTCAAGATGCAAAAGGAATGTGGGATAAGTTGCAAAGAATATATGAAGGAGACAAAGGTGTCAAGAAGGTAAAATATGAAATCTCAAAGGATAATTTAAAGAGTTAAGAATGAAGGATGAGGAAAATAATAGTACTTATCTACTTTGAGTCAATGAAGTTGTTAATGCTATGCAAGGACTTGGACTTAAGGTTGAAGAATCTGATTTTTGTGATAAGGTCTTAAGATCTCTTCCAAAAATATTTAGTGAAAATATTTCTACTATAGAAGAATCAAAGGATGGTGATTATTTGACAAGAGATATGTTTTTTGGTATTCTTACAAATTTTGAGTTGAGAACAAAATAACCTAATCCCAAAAAGGAAGCAACCTTCAAATCAATAAATAAGACAAAGGGTAAGAAGTCAGAATCAAGCAATGAGTCATCTAGTGATGAAGAAGCTAATTATGGCAGAAGGAATAAGGATTCAAGAATATTTAAAGATACAAAATCTGTTAGATGTTTCAATTGTGGAAAGTATGGTCACTATGCAACTAATTTTCAAGAAGCTAAAAATAACAATGATGAAGAAAAATAGGATCACAAGAACAGGGAATCAGAAAGATACAGGCACCAAAATAAAAGCAAGGATGGACAAAGTAGACAAGGAAATAAGTTCTTTCAAAGTCAAAAGAGGAGCTACTATGCAAAAAATGCAAGTAAGTACTCAAGTGATAGTGATAATCATTTCTCAGATAATGATAAATATGAAGTCCTATTTATGAAAATAAGTCAAGAAAATATCACCAATAATTCTCAAGTATTTTAGATGTGGTAATTTTGGTCATCTTGAAGATAGTTGTACAAGGAATGGTTTTAGTTTTAGTGATGATGAATATGAAGATACACTTGAAGGACCAGAAGAGAATATTCTAATGGCTCTAGAGGAAGAAGAAAGTGATCCTATAGAAGACAAGTCAAAATAAAATGAATATGTTGACAAAGGTAAACAAATAGAGGAAGAATCAGATAAATAAGGATATGATCTTAAGGCAAAACTTATTTATGCTCTTGACACAATAAATAAGGTAAGAAATACAAACTCTAAAATTGAGTTTCAGTTTCAAGAATGCGATGAAGAAAGAAGAAATCTTATAGAGGATCTAGACAAGTCAATGGCTAAGACAAAGAAGTTCAAGGATAAGTTAGAAGTAAAGGTCTTAGAATGTGAAAGGTTAGAACAAGAAGTAGCTCTACTAAGGGAAGATTTAGAAAAATCCAAGAGTAAGCTACACAAGTTTGGAAAGAGTTCAAAGATTGTGGATAAGATGATCAAGGTACAAAGAAGATCAACAAAAAAAATAGGTCTTGGTTTTGAACAGGCTCAAAAGAAACAAGAAGAGAAGTCAACCTCAATTTTTGAAGGAGAAGAAACTTCAGAAGAAGAAACTTCAAAAGAAGATAGTGTAAGAGAAAGTGAGACATCTAAGGATGAGTTGGACAATAGAAATTTCAACAAGAATAGGAACAATGCACAAAGAAGAAACAGATGGAACAACAATCAAAATAGGTTAAGAGAGACTAAGAGACCAATGAGGTCAAGACAAGGAAACTTCAATGGAAGATGTTTTTCATGTCATAGATTTGGGCACATGGCTTCATAGTGCAGGACACATGAAAGACAAGAATATGGGAATAGACAAATTTTCCATGGGTATTGCTACTCATGGAATCAGTTTGGTCACAAGGCAATGAATTGTAGGGTTCATGAAAGAAAATGATATGGCTTCACTAGGAGAAATCCCAAGATATTTGCACCTCCAAGGAATAATAATATTAAGTGTTATAAGTGCAATAATTATGGACACACAACAAAGTGGTGTAGAGCAGACATTCCATAATCAAGTATGAACAGGAACAGGAATAGGAATAGGAAAAGGGATATGGATATGAACAAAAATAGGAACAGGAACATGGATATGAACATGAACAAGAATAAGAATATGGACATGGATAGAAATAGGAACATGGACATGGAAAGCAACAGTGAAAGGAATCAGAAGCATAAGATATGAAGAAAAGAGGATAAAGGTAAAGACTAGTGCTTGTTGGGAGTAGAAATACTCCCACCAAGAGGAGGTGGGGGAGGGGCTAAGATAAGAGACTCATTCTTAGCCCCGATACCCAAAGGTGACCCTTTGCCATTGATTTCAAAGGGGGAGAGATTTGAATAAGGGGGAGAGATTTGGTATTTGATTAAAGAGGAGAGATTTAAAGAGAGAATTTAGCCAGGGGGAGCAATGTCCTAGGGGGAGCAGAACAAAGAAAAGGTTAAGTTTTTGGTAAAAATAATTTGGGTTACCATCAATGACAAAGGGGGAGATTGTTGGATATTTTGAGTCAAAGTTGTCATTGATGTCAAGGAACGAAGTTGTCATTGATGTCAAGGAATAAACTACCATTGATGTCAAAAGGTCAAAAGGAATAATGCAAAGGTTAATGGCAAAAGAGCTTCATAATATTTATTTTTAATATTATGTGAAGCATAAGTAGAAGGGTTTTTATTAAAACCATGGATGAGAAAAAATAAAAGGTTTTTCATAAAAACCCAAGGAGGATTTTAAATTCATATTAGAAAGCCCAAGGAAGTTTTAATATTTATTTTATAAAATATTTAAATTCAAATTGAATTTAAATTTTATAAATAAATATTATTTATACAAAGTGGTAAAACCTAAGAAGGATTTAATCCTTAATAAAGCCAAAAGGATTTAAATATTAATTTATAATATTTAAATTCTAAAGAATTTAAATAATTTATAAATTAAATATTTAAAAGTTAAAGCACCGATGTTTAATTTCAAGGTGGCATATTGGTATAAAAACCATATGCCTAAGTGGAAAAATAATCATCCCTTGTTTGATTTACCAAAGGCCTGCGAGTTGTGTGTTTCGTGCGATTTCATGCAAGGAAGAAGACAAAGTTTTTTCTTAAGTGCACCGATGAAGAAATAATGTGAAAGAAGCCCTAAACCTCATAACCATCCAACATGGTGGTCTGGTGGCAAGTTGGAGTGAGCTAAGGTGCTTGTGAGCGGGAGGACCCACGTTCAAATCTCTGCAGGAAACGTTTTGAGTGGACATGGTTAGGATTTTGAGTGGACTTGGTTAGGCACCAAAGGAAGTAGTGCAAATCCATTTTTGGGTGAGGCACCAAGAGGGAGAAGATAGAGGACTTGGTGCTCTTCCCTCCTAAGGTGAGCGCCTAGCTCACACGATGGTTGGAGCCATGTCTAGGGTGCTGGTAGAGGGAGGCGACGTCGTGAGTTCGAGTCTCACCAAGGCAAAGGTACTAAATTTTTTAATATATTTTGTGATGCCTAAGGTTTTGACATAAGGTCCTAGGGATTTAAAATGGGTAGATAAAAAGTATTTTAATTGGTCATTATTTTGGAATAAGGAGTTAAGATTTATTTTTAATAAAGTCTTTTTGACATATTGGTTGATTGGAGAAATAAGTGGATTAAAGTGTTGGTTAAATTTTGAGAGGACTTATTACCATTGCCTTTTTTTGAGAAGGTGATTTTATTGACATTATTTATGGTATTGGATATTATTTTAACTGGGAGATTATAAGGTGTATTTGGTCAATTATTTTTGTATATGTTTATGGATGCTTTCTTCAAGATGGAGTGACAAGGTGTATGTATTTTTTGATATTTGCATTGTACTTTTGAGAGAGTTTATCATCTTCTAACATTCTTGAGCTTGGAAAAGAAGTTTTTGTGGTTGTGGTAGATTTTTGAGGTTCCTTCTACATCAAGAAAAAGGTATGGGCACATTCTTCCATAGTTGAGTTGATTGATTGTTTTTTGGAAAACAAATTTGGAGTGAAAAGGACTTAATTAGGTTTCCTTATTGATTTGTTGAGCTATATGTGATATTGGTTTATAAGCATTGTTGTTGAAGTGATTGATTGAGTGAAGAACTTGAACTAGGGTTTGCAAAGATCATGAGTATCATTGTTATGTGAGATTGGTTGATAAGAATTGTTGGAAACATTTTGAGTGAGTGTTCATATGCTTGGACTAGGGTTTGTGAGAAAGGATTGTTTCATTGAGTGATTGGTTGAGTAGAGTTGGTTGTGCCTAGTCAAGTGGATATGTGAAGTGATTGTTCAAGTTATATGAAATAAAGTGTTCTATATTTTGAAAGAGTGATTGAGAAAGTGATTGAGCATTGAGGTGAATTTGAAGAATATTGAGTCTCTAACAATTCTCTGTATGTTTCTGAAAGAGTGATTGAAAGTGATTGAGCATTGAGGTGAATGTGAAGCATATTGAGTCTCTAACAATTCTCTATATGTTTCTAAAAGAGTGATTGAAAGTGATTGAGCATTGTGATGAGTATAGAGCATATTGAGTCTCTAACAATTATCTTTATGTTTCAATGAGATTGGACAAGTTCAAGTGTGGACTTGTTGAGAAGATTTGAGGTAAGTCTTTGAGAAGACTTGTGGATATATTTGGGTAAGATTTTGTGGAAGCTTACAATAAATATTGAGAGCAGATTTGGATAAGTTCTAGTGAGGACTTATTGAGCAGATTTGGATAAGTTCTAGAGAGGACTTGTGGAAATATTAGTGTGAGCTTTTGTGGAAGCTTGCAAGGCATATTTGAGATAAGTATTTGAGAAGACTTGAGAGAATAATTGATTGATTTATTCAAACCTTGAGTTAAGGTTTGGGGAATATCCAATAGAGTTGATTTGAGATTGAATCAAGCTTTGAGTTAAGGCTTGAGTATAGATATTGAGGAAATATTTGTGCTAGATCGAAGGACTATGTTTAGTACAGATTAGAGGATAGATTTTGGTGAATATTTGAGGATAGGTTTGTGCCAGACCAGAGATAGATATTGAGGATAGATTTTTGCTAGACCGAAGGACTGTGTTTAGTGCAGATTTGAGATAGATATTTGGAGGTGACAAAGTTGAGGATAAAGGTCTCTAGCCAGAGTAGGGAGGATAGGTGTCTTCTATGGATAGATTTCCATTTGCTAAGGGTAGTGGAGGTAGATGTCTTCTAGAGGATCACCAACCAGAGTAGGATTAGGATATTGGTGTCTCCTATGGATAGAGATCCACAAACTTCATTAGGGGATTGGTGTCTCCTTTGGATAGATATCCATAAACATTGTAATAGGGAAAGGATTCCCAAGAGATTGATTGAAAAAATTTTAGTGAAATATTTTCTCTGTGGAGTAGCCCACATTGGGTGAACCACGTAAATTGTGGTGTCTCTATTATGTGTGGTGATTTTTGCATTGCTTTTATTACTACTATTGATATTGCTATCTATACATTGCATAATATTGATTGGGAAAGAAAATTAATTGTGGTCTTATATTGTTCACCCTCCATCTTAGTATAAGCTTATGTTCTTCAAATTCTAATCATCAACTTAATTCATATAAGCTCAATCAAATCCAACCATGTTTTAAATCATTAAAGTCTCATACCTTTAACCTCTAAAACAAGTCCTTCAATCATTCCCTAAATCAAAGCCCCATAACTTTAATTCAAAGAATAATTCTAACCATCCATTTAATTCATGAAAGCTTTATCATCAATTCTATAACATAAACTTAGTCATCAATTCTATAACATAATTATGTTACCTTATGAAACACTCTAAAATAAAATCTACATCATAGACTTACTTAATCAAAGATTTACAACATTATTGGAAGATTCATAACCTGAATTCAAGATTCTTAACCTTATCCAAAGACTCACTACTTTAATTAACAATGTAGCCTCTTCATGATCTTACTGAGCAAAGGTCTTACTTTAATTAAAGTCACATAGTTTATATATTTATTTAAAGGTCATACTTTAATTAAAAACTCCTAAGATAATTTTCAACCATCAAAGGTCTATTTTTAATTAAGGACCCATAAGGTGTTTCATAAAATCAAAGGTCTATTTTAATATTTATTCCATAAGACATCTCATAATAATAAAGGTCTGCCTTAATATTTATTTTATAAGACATCATATAATATTCAAAGGTCTGCCTTAATATTTAATTTATAAGACATCATATAATATTCAAAGGTCTGCCTTAATATTTAATTTATAAGACATCTCACCTTACTATTATCAAGGACCTTAGATTACTAAAATCATGGCAGAAGTAACATAGCTTCGGCAAGGAGGTCAATGATGGCTACCTTGGAGTTCAAGGAGAGGACAAACAACCGCTATCCACTCTGCCCAGGGTTTCATTAACTCAAATGTTTCCTCACATGCATAATGGCCTTCCTAGCCACGATGCTTCCTAAATATTATAGTGGGAAAAACACAACTACAACATTTCCATAATTGCTTATTGGCTCTTCTAGACATGGTGCTTCCTCACTCATACAGTGGGAAGTCACAACATTACCATCAATGCTTGGTGGCTCTTCTAGACATGGCACTATACTTCCTCACATAGTGGGGAAAAATACAATGTTGCCATCAATGCTTGGTGGCTTACAAGACACAAAACTTCCTCATACAGTGGGAAAAAATACAGTGTTGCCATCAACGCTTGGTGGCTTACAAGATACAACACTTCCTCACACAGTGGGGAAAAATGTAGTGTTTCCATCAATGCTTGGTGGCTTACAAGACACAACACTTCCTCACACAGTGGGGAAAAACACAGTGTTGCCATCAACATTTGGTGGCTTACAAGACATAAAACTTCCTCACACAATGGGTAAAAATATAGCATTGCCATAAATGCTTGTTCTATTGTGAGGCCGAACTTTCATAAAATTAAACAGCAAAGATGCTCACAAGGAGCCCAAACTAGCCATAAATTTTTGCCTGTGTTTAAATTAAAAGAACTAAGCTTCAAAAATTTAGAGGAACTTAGCATGCTATAGGGGGGTTTAACCAGCTTCCATACTATTTTTTATGTCATAATAATAAATAATGCAATAGTAAGCTTAGAAACCTCCAACTTTCATTCTCTTGTGCTCTAGAAACCAATAGCTCCTTCATTAGTTCCCTCCTTTGCTCGTTGTGCACTCCTCTGCGTTTTCTCTTGTTTCCTCTACCTCTCTCCTCTATGTCCCCTCTCCTCTTCCTTTTCATTTATTTTTCCTTCCTTACCTTATGTACCCTTGCTCCCAGGTGGCCCGTCTACATCCACATATCTTGATATCCACACCATCCTTGTGCTTCCTTTCCCTTCAATGTTGTCGTCCCTCATCTCACCTTACTCTGATGATACGCATTCTCCTATCACTTATTTTTGTTTTGTAAAAGAATAGAGCCTCTAGGTCATTTAATTAGGTTGCACTTCATATGGATAAAATACATTATAATTTTTAAATTAAAGTGGCATCCCTTTCAAATAAAATATCCCTCAAGATATTTTATTTCCACTTAAAAATATATATATATATTTTTTATTTAAAACAATTTTTTAATTGTTTTTTTTTTTAATAAAATATTTCTATCTATTATCAAATGGATTTATTTCATTTTTTTCATTTCACTGAATTTTATTAATGAATTTTCAATATCATTAAAATAAAATTATTCAATTACTTTTAAATGATTTTTTCATTTATCACAAAGATAAATTTTATTAAGGAGTTTAAATGAAATCACATCATCATTTAATCAAACCTCATTAATTTGTTTAAATGAACCTTCAATTTTTATTTAAACCTAATCCTTTTTTTCTTCATAAAAACTGATGCTCACATAACATTTCAAAATAACCATTTACTTTATGCAACTACATGCATTTTTGAAGTTGTTCTATTATTGAAATTCTAACATTAAGATACCCAATTCATAATGTAGGAAAGAACAATCAATTTTACAAAGCAATAAAGAGGGAATATTTCCATCAAACCAATCACCCATCTCAGCCAAAGATTTTATGATAGCTACTAGGCTATCAACTAAGGATCAAGGTGATTAGTCATTGATGATTATCCCTTTCAATAATGCATGTCTATATGAAGGTAGCTATCCATGTTACCTTTGAGTACCTTAATCATCATTTCCCCTTATCTTAAGTACCCTTGTTTCTGGTGGATTTTTATGCCTTCTCCACCTTCGAGTGTACCTAATCCTACACACTTGGAAATATATTAGCAATAACATGCCCTTCTAAATCAACTAAACATCATATAGTTGGTTCAATTGTTTGAACTAGGTATCACCACATCATAGGTTAATACATTGTTTCTTTGTGCCAAATTGGCTGCTAGGGAGGGTCATGATAGTGACAGAGTAGAGGATAGTAGTCTCCAGTGGATAGATATCCATTAGCCAGGGTAGTGAGGATAGAGGTCTTCTAAGTGAGGACATGAGTCTTTTGTGGAGAGAGATCCACAAGCCAGTGCAGTGGAGGCAATGGTATTCTAGAGGATCATCAACCAAAGTAGAGGATAAGGAGTTTTCATGTGGATAGAGTTCCATGAATTAGCTTAGGGTATTTGTGTCTCCTATGGATATACATCCACAAAATTCATTAGGGGATTGGTGTCTCATTTGTATAGAGGTCCATAAATATTATAATAGGGAAGAATTCCCAAGATATTTCTTGAGAAAATTTTAGTGAAATATTTTCTCTATGGACGTAACCCACATTGGATGAACCACATTAAATTGGTGTCTCTATTATGTGTGATGATTTATGCATTGCTTTGATTACTGCTATTGATATTTCCATTGATATATTGGATAATATTGTTTGAGAAAATAAAAATAAAAAGTGGTCTTATAATGTTCACCCCCCCTCTCAATATAAACTTATATTTTTCAATAAATGTGGACTACATGCATATTTACATCATTACACAATATAACACTTGTGCATTTATTATATTATGTGGACACCAAAACCTATCCACTTGTCATCCATCCAGGTCTTCCTACCATTTTATCCATTTATTTATTTATATTTAGGCATATTTGTTAAATATATGTTTAATACTAATATATTAATATTATATTATATATATTTAATAAATATATATATATATATATATATTATATATGTAAATAAATCCCAACCGTTCAATTTGACTTAATCCTAGCCATCCACCTACATCAATCCATGCCACTCACCCAAAATTAATATCCACCCTTCAATGTGTTTTAATCTAAGCCACACAATTTGTGTCGTTCAAACCCTAACATGCCCTAGTGTGGATTATTAATAGGAGCCATTTTTATGGCTCAACCCCTAAATTTTTCTAAGCATTTTTTAGTCCGAATAACTCCCTGGATCCTAAGTCTTTTACCCTAAGTTTTTATAAGCAGTGCACACTATCTATTCTTGCTCTCCCTCACCTCCGCATCCAGACCACTCTTCTTGCTCAGCTAGATCTACTTCTATAATTCGTTATCTCTACTCTCGAATGCCTTAAGGTACTCCCTATCACCACCAAACACCTTCAAGTGCTTCCTTCCATTGCCAAGAGTTTTTGGGCACTCCCCACTATCCCCAAGCACCCATGGGCATTTTTTGCTACTATCGAGCACTCACAAACATCTCAAAACCAACTGCTAAAGACTAGTTAATCCCTTGAGTGATGCTAGGGCATCATCGCACCAACTTCCTGTAATAGTTACAACAGATCAAAAAATAACAAGTTCAACAAGGTAAGATTTCATTGTTATATTTATTTTAATCTTCTCATATCTACTTACAGTATTTCTATTACACAACTAGGGTTTATTGTTTCATGTCTAAGGGCCTCATGTAGTGGAGACCTCACAATTGCTACTAATATTTTGTTGTTATCGTCTATGTGTAGGTTTGGGAAGATACATAAGCATTGTGCATCTATTTAAGTTGGAGTGGCCCAATATTGGATAAGCATAAAGCCAACTCACCCTTGTTGGGATCAGAAGCAATATTGAAGACACCACCAGCGTTGTTCACTAGGTTTTTGGAGAACCCTAGTTATTGTAAATATTTGTATCAAATAATTCAATTCTTTCATTGTAACATTGGAGATCTAAGGATCCCCCCATATTAATAAAAGCATCTTTTTTATGTAATATTCAGTCTTGATTTCAACTTATCTTGTTATATATATTTTGGCATTTTTATTTTGCATCTACAAATGGTTATCACGGTTTCTCATTATGATTTACCTTGTTGACTAATTTGTTGTTTTCTATCTCATATTGCAAGATTTTCAAAAGCATAGATTTCATAATTTTCATGGGATTAGGGTTTTTGAGGATTTGTAGAAGGTTTCAGAAGGTGTGTGAATGCCCTGTAGTGTTCTAGGGACATCCAAAAATGCCCAGGTACATTTCAAAAATGCCCAGAGGTGTTTTATAGAGAGTTGAGGCAAAAACATAGGCTTTTGGGTAAGTTTACTATCAAACCCTAACTTTATGTTTTTATGTATTCTAGAAATTTTACATTTTTTTTATATTTTTGGATTAAAATTAACACCATTAATAAATTTGATAAAAACAAATAATTTTAGTTGCATATTAGGTGTTATATTAATCATTGCATTCATCAACACATTTATGTTTAAATATTCCTTAATTTTCTAGTGTGCTGCATTATTGTTTGCATTTGAACTGTTAAGCGCATACATTAGTTTACATTCTAGGGTTAGAGATTTCTATTGTTGTAAGTCTAAATAGGAATGGTGTCAAGATACCAAAAGTATCCCCGCACTTGGGTGATTCAATTTGGAGGAGTAGATGAATCCTCCTCTATTTAGAGAGCAGTCTTAAGTGGTGTACTTTACATCCTTTGGATAAATTGGTATTTTGGATATTGGATTCTAATTTAGACTATTGAAAGTAGTTATTTTTATAACATTGTATTCACACAATAAAAATTTGAAAACTTTTAAAAATAATCACACACTTCACGCTTCACATTAAATAGTAATGGTTGGATTCCATCACTAGCCATTTCTTGATATTTTGTGATGGTGGCTTTCATCTCCATCCACCAATCTCTGCCCCTAGACACCTTAGATTACCCTTGAGTAAACTTGTTGGATTTTATCACCAGCATGAATCTCGTTACCCCATTCAAGCCATAGGATTCACCCATTTAATTCAGACTAGCACATTGAAACACATGAAATAAAAATCTAAAAAAATGGATTCACATCAAAATGAGATAATCAATGAATGATGTAAGACACATTTTTTGAAAAAACTTAGCAATGATTTATCTCTATTTTATTTTTGTGGATTTTCAATTTTGTATTGCATTTTACTGCACAATTTTTATTTGGTTTAGTTTCTTATGGTATTAAAATGGAATCAATAGAAAGAATTAAATCAAAACAAATCCATGGAAAATTCATCCACCTTCCCTACCACTTCTATGGTATATTCCCCAAATATGACATAGATAGATTTTTTTCTAGGTCCCTCACATTCTGTGTCATCCACAACATTTCATATGGTTGTTCTCTAAATAGAGTCAACCTCACCAACCATTGATCACCATATTATCCACATAGAAATGGCACAAGTGGAAGCTCTTATGAAGTCTGCTAACTATATCTTACAATCAATCCCCAATTCACCTAGACAAGATCCTACTTTACAAGGAAATTACTCATTCCCAACATAAATAGGCTTAAAATGTCTAGCAACTAGATAATATGCTATCAAAATATAAGATCAATCAATTAACAAAGTGTAAGGAAGATAGATAAAAGAATGTGTCCATATTTATTAATAATTTTGAATTTCTTTACAACAAGGTTACAAGAACATCCCTCTTAGGTATTTGACCATTGTGATACATATTACAATCCACAACACATGTGGTAGATGCTTTCAATAGACTTTTAAGATCTTCAAAATTTGCTTGAGGGCTTACTAGGATGCTTCCTTCTCCAATTTTAAGAGGTAGGATCTTGAATGATGCTTTGTCTTTGAGAGATCTGTCACCTACATGCAAGGAAACAACAAAGCACATTAGAAGCATATGAAGCCTCTCAATATGAGGCTGATTTCCAAGAAAATGTATGAAATATAGTAAATATATGAAGAAGGCATGAATATGTGAAAATATGCACACATATACCTACAATATTAACAATAGAGAATGAAGCATGGATTGAAACATGTAAAGAAACCTAGAATTACTTGTAATCTTTTATATTAAGCATAAAGGAACCTAATATGTAAAGCATGTAAAGGAAAGTTTGAAATGAGAAAATAAGTGAAAATGTGCCTATTAATATGCTAATAAACCATAGAAATACATGAAATATGACTAATATATATTAGATAATACTAAATTAAGACTAAAAAATGTAAATCTACAACTAAAACAAAGAATTAAGCATGTCAAAACCTAGTCACTGATGCTCAAAGCAACCAAATTTGTTAACCACTATTGATAGCCACATCTAATCCTATGGGTCACTGTTAACAATAGTGTCCATGAGAAAAGTAGCATGCTCTTGAAATCATATCTGTATATGCTTGATTTCTCAAGGAATTGGTGTTCACAAGGTCACTGGTGTGTCCAAACATAAATTTATGGGTGAATTGTTGTGAATTCATAATGGATAGATGTCAATTTGTAAGCTTGCTCCTTAATCTAGTGTAAACTTCATTGCTTCAAATGTAGGTGTCATTCTCAAAATGGAAAACATGTTGGCACTCCTCAAGGATTGCAATTGGCTCTCCAGTTTGACAGGGCTTCACTGAATTGATAATTATCTCTCTTTTTTACCTCTTTGGGGGGTCTATAAATAGACTCTCCAAATCACAATCTTGGCTTCTCAAGGAAGCCAAGATCAATAATTAGTTGGCCTGAGTAGTTGGGTGGAATCCTCTGGAAGCTTCCTCGCTCAAAACTGCTCCAAAACCATTGCAATAACTGCTCCAAAACCATTGCAACTAATTTTTCTCGACTATAAAAGGTCGAGTTTATTACAAGGCTAGCTACTATTGCTCAGTGTTTCTAGGACCCTAGCCAATATTGTCATCAGTGGCTGAGATCTTAGCTACTGATGTCATCTGTGGCTAAGTCTAAATAGGTTTAGCTTGCCTAAAATGAGTGGTTAGAACCACTGCTTGGTCTTGGAAAGGTCCAATATCATTCATATGGCCTGCAAAGGTTCCCATATGAGTAGTATCCTAAACATGACATGTTTTAGGTGTCTAAAAATACCCATTTTGTGATGCATTGTGGGAAAACATGATGCTAAGCAAAAATAGACCGCCTAAAGCCATATTATAGGTTGATTGATGTTCATTGATCTGGTCAACGCTAGATGCCCCAATCCTGCAAAGGACGCACATCTTAGAATCATTGCTTCCAATGGAATTGAAGGTTTAACTTTGAGTAAAACTTTGTATATGATCTACTAGAAATCAAAACCAAATGACCAAAGAGTAGAATGCCAAAATTTTAATTTTCTATGTTTGCTTTTTTCCCCTGCAAATGGGTAAGCTTGTGATACTTGTTAGTAATGATTCGTAAGACAAACACAATTTACATGATCAAGTGATCAATTGTTTATTTTAATTATGAATTTGATATTATGAATACCCCCTCAAGTGAAGAGTCAATGAAGAAAGAACAAGTGATGAAAATGATGAGTCGCTTGACCATGATGAATAATTTGGATAATTAAATACTTTTGCATTTTTTTATATTGTAGGTCCTATTACACCTATGATTTCAATCATTAATAGTAATTGTACATCTCTATCTCATGGAGCAGTCCAGCCACAATGGCCTTCTTAGGAAATCAAGATGATAGCAATTCCATTTAAGCTTGTGTTGAATCACTATATTTGATGATCTGCTAAAATTTCATAGAAGAAATGAAATGAACATTTTGTTCCTGTGGAGTAGTCTGACCGCCATGGCCTTCTTTAGGATTGAAGTGAAAACATTTCAAGTCAATAATAAATAATTTGGTTCAAATAGCCTTATGGTTATTTACTAATATTTCCATATTGCATGGAATGTAAGTCGGTAAAACTGCCAAGTGTGTAGAATAATTAACTGGGTATGAGTTATATTTGAAATTTGATTTTATTTTATTTTTTTGTTATTTTTGAAAATTTTGAGAATTTTGGACTAGTAGATAATTATTAGTCCATTTTGAGGCTCCTCACAGTGATAAAATTAGTGCATTTATTATTTGCTACTAGTCATTGCTGACAGTCGTAACTAATTTTTGTAATTTTCTTAGCTGTGGTTGACAATAGTGATCGGGGTTGACCTAATTGATGTCTGTGGTTGCCATTAGTGGCTAAGGGCCAAATGTAAAATATAAAAAAAATGCTAGGATTTTTACAACTCATTATTTCCAGATGGAAGAGAGTGAAAGTGAGAGCTCTAAGGTGAGAGAGAGAATATTTGACACAGAATGCTATCCAATTTATGACTGCCCACCATGGCATATCAGCCAAAGGCATCTACTAGTGGTAGATCCAGAGCTCCTAAGGTATATTATCCATGTCTCCTTCATTATTTGAGCATTTAAATGAACCTCATTAATTAATGGCATTAAAAAAACTCCACTAAACTACTAGTAATGAACCAAACCTCACCTCTAAGTATATTTAGTTTTAGGGTAGCTTAGGATGAGGGTTTTAGTTTTTGGGATATTTTGAGGGGTAGGAAAAGACCTCACAAGGGGTCTTTCCCATAGCCACAGTTGTTAGCAGCAGTACCCAATTTACCAATTGGGGGCCATGGTTACTAGCCACGGCTAGGTTCAAATACCAATGGTAAAAAATTTGACCATTGATGCTAGTCGCGGTTGATATTAGCAGCTGTCATGTCAACTATTGTTGTCAACAACAGCTAAGAAACTTTAGCCGATTTTTTGATTTTTTTTTTATTTTAAAGTTATTTTTTTAGAACTTTTTTTATTTTGGAGTTGATTTTTATTAAATTTTTTCTTAATTTTGAGGGTAATTATGCATCTTATTTTCTTCCCCTTAGACCTTGATTGTGTGGGTGCAGGAGCCCAATTTTCTTTGTGAGTTGTTGCTCGAGTTGAGTCGTGTGGACCTAGACTAGTTTGGGGCCTTGGACCTTAGATATGTGTTGAGACTACTGACCATAAGGGTAGATCAGGCTTACATTACTATGTTAACCAATCATTGGGATGCGAGGACTAACATTTTTCATATTTCAACTAAGGAGATGATGGTGAAATTAGAGGATGTCTACTGTATTTATAGGATCCTGATAGATGGATGCACTATCACCTCTTCGGCTACCACAGTGAAGGATGCAATGTTCTAGAGGGTTTTTAGGGATAGGCACATTGAGGCACTAGAGGATATAGAGCATGGTAGGGTGCTAGTGGCCTACTAGTATAGGAAGGATGTATTCTCATAGTGCCAAGTCATATTGATGTACATTATCTATAATGTGCTTCTCCTAGATACTTCAGGAGTGAGGTTCCCTTGGAACCTCTTGGCGATGGTGTAGGGTATTCTTAGGAGCACCACAACTGAACCACTTATCATGTTATGGGGGAGTGCCCTCCTATCTTAGCTATATGATGAGCTCTATCACATTATATAATGGGGGCAAGTGGGCATAGGATGCAGCTTGCTATTGTATATTTGGGCCTGGGAGCATGTAAGTATAGACCACCTAGGAGGAATACCCCTAGGTATCATGATATTAGTAGTGGTTACTTAGTGCTATGTCACCCATTGGCCATAATATTCAAAAACATACAGGAGCAGATCTCACACTAAGGATCTACAATATTATATAGATATATCGATAGGGCTATAGGCTAGTCAGGTCATATGGTGACCCTACTTGGACTACCCAACATGGGAGGAGGCCAACCAATACCTGATAAGGGCTAGGTGTGACCACTGGGTGAATGAGCATAAGCCTAAGGTGTGGGATTTATTCCACTTCCCCTAAGTGACTAGACAATTTGGGTTACAATAGGACAACCCAGATGAGTCAGTCCTATACCACTACCTTAAGGTGGAGATACATCTTGCGTGGCCATAGGTCATGGCTTTGACAGACAAGGAGGACACCCTAGAGGATACAGGGGCAACAGATGCCAGTATGATTCCTGACTATGATGCTTTGTGGACTACTAGACTATGGTAGGGTGGTGGTCCTCTGGGCCACTCTAGGGATGGCAATGCTACTAAGGTGACATTATATGACCCACATAGGTGATGAGTGCATCGTAGGATAGAGGGCGAGTGGGTTTAGGCAACCACATAGGCTGAGGAGACTTGGGAGGAGGAGGATGAGCCAAATGATGAGGTATCCCAACTACGGGCCCAGGTACATAGTTTTTAGGCATAACAACAAATATCTCAGAGGTAAATCTTAGAGAGATACATCTCTCTTACTACAGCACAGGCTCAGATGAGTGTAGGCTAGACACAGTGGTGGGTATATGAGGAGGATAGGACCACCCTCTAAGAATAGGGTAACTCAACCACTATTTCTATAGATAATATCATCATACAGAGGGATATTCTATAGGTATAGTTGGATCTTAGGAATAATAAGAGAGATACTCTTAAGGTATAGCTAGGGGCTCCTACTACTTCTTAGGATACACTATCTACTCTAGTTTCTCAAAGACTGATAGGGTTGGATGCAAATATAGATATCATATGTCTATGGTTCATCATAGTATATGATACAATAAACGTACAATAGATTCTCCTTACATAATTTCTATAGAGGTTGAGGTTAGGTTATGCGGTGGCACTCTACCAACTAGGTCTACAATAGGGGCTCTTAGCAGAGCAAGCAGAGTGAGTCTAAGCACTCATCAGTGTAGTCGAGTCATAGGTTAGGGGTCTTATCATAGCGATCAGTAGGCACTAGCTCTAGGTAGCCTCACAAAGAGAGCACAGAGGGAGAAGGTGACTCAGGGGGTGTAGGCCATGCATGATGTGACAGGATGTTGTTATATCACTTTTATGTGTAAGGTTTGAGGACCTACATTGTTGTAGACTACATGTTTGATACCTCTATGTAATCATGATTGACACACATATATATAATACTCTATTTTATGACTCATTATGTGTATCATTTTATTGTTTTATGTTTATGTGATACAAAATTTATGCAATGCTTATATGGTATTTTGATTATGCTATATGGATACAATGTACTAATGACATACACTAGCTATATGATAGATGTATGATTAGATGTGATGATATATATGTGTAGATGCACTATGATGTATGCATATATGGATGCAATTCTTATTGTTAAATGCATGTTTAATTTGTTTTGATTATTTATGCATTTAATCTATGTGATATGTGCTATGATAGATGATGTATGCATTGTGATGCCTTAATTATATGAGAAATGAATTAATGCAAATAATCTTGTATGCTTTAATCACTTAAAACATAAGGAATGAATCTTAACGTGTTTAAAAAACTAATGGATGACACCACAAAATGTATCAAAATCATGAATTAAAATGATAAATATTATCATAAGAATTAATTATTTAGGCATCCATGTGTGAAATGAAATGGTGTGAGATGTATGGTTTTCCCTTATGAGCTTTTGTAAATTAAAATGTATGCACAAATAGTTAGTGGTCATTTAAATATCATTGTTGATATCCATCCGATATCTAACCTATTTCATGGACACCCCTTAAAAAAGAAAAACCTCATAAGAAAAAATGTGATTGATTGATAAGATGATTTGTTGCTATAAGGGATTTTTGAGGTTTTCCATGAGACTCAAACACCCTAGTTGATTAATAAAAAAATGTATAATGACTATACAAGACTTTTGAAAGATAAAAGTTTTTGTTATGAAGACCAAGATATTTATTATCCCTGTGTGTGCAAATGAATATATTAGATGAGACATAAGACTACCTCATTTCCAAGTGGGATTCATTCAGCCCATTGTTGTAATTAGGATCACCAAATGTTCACCATAATACCAAGTTTGGACATAGTTGGACTAGACTACTAGGTAATGTAGACCACCTACAACTAGCTCATTTGTGAATTGCTTAGAACTATTCCAATGCCAGGTGGGATTCATTCAGCCCATTATTGTATTGGGGATTACTCAATGGCTTTGAGTACTGACCATTGCAGGGATTCAAGCTCTTCACCCCCTTATTTTCTTCAAATTTATTGGGATACTTGCTCATGCTTAGTGATAAAAACCATTTTTTTTAGCAAGGGATTTGCTTTTGATTTTGGGATTTTGCTTATTTTGTATGAAAGCAAGGGATTTTTTGGGTAGGGGAAGCTTTTCCTTTTGCCAATGATCAGCATCCTAGACCATGCACATTACAATATGAGGAAGTAAAACCTTTCACTTAAGGTGACTAGAACCACTTTGTAGTGTTTATCCTTCCTTATTCAAACTAGGATTGTTAATGTTTAAAATAGTGATGGGATTTTGATATATGCAAGGTACTATCAAAACTAGACCTCATATTCAAAATAAAATATAGCTTTCTATAAAATATGAGAAGATCACTAGGTATGGTTGAATGACCAAAAAACCCTAGTATATTCCTTATAGCAATAGGAAGGGTTGTGTTGAAAAACACAATTACTCACAAGGATGATGAATAGATGCATGATTGAGATACAAACATTGTTAGAAATTTTGAGTTCAAAGTTGTCATTGATGTCAAGGAACGAAGTTGTCATTGATTTCAAGGAATATGTCAAGAAATGATGCAAAGGTTAATGGCAAAAGAGCTTCATAATATTTTAATATTATGTAGAAGCATATGAAGGTGGGTTTTTATTAAAACCATGGATGAGAAAATAAAAGTTTTTTCATAAACCCAAGGAAGATTTTTGAAAAGCTAAAGGAGGTTTTAATATTTATTTTATAAAATATTTAAATTCATATTGAATTTAAATTTTATAAGTAAATATTATTTATACAAAGTGGTAAAATCAAAGAGGGCTTTAATAAAGCCAAAAGGGGTTTAAGAATTAATTTATAAAATTTAAATTCTAAAGAATTTAAATAATTTATAAATTAATTATTCAAATTTCGAAGGCGCCGACATTCAAAATTATTGGAGGTAATAGGTATATAAACTATATGCCTTAGTGGTATAAAATCTATCCTTCATTCGAAAGAAATTAAAGTGGCAAGTGTTGTTGTGAATACTTGTGTGGGGAAGAAGACAAATATTTGTCTTAAAGTGCCAAAAAAAGTGATTAAGACCATTGAGGGCTAAACCCTCATATCCATCAAGGCACGTGCCTAGTGGTAAGCGATCATGAGTTAAGGTGTGTGGATGCAGAGTGGTCCGTGTCGGACTCGTGGCAAGAATGTTTTGGCATGTTGTGCTTAGGTGTTAGAGAAAGCGATGTGTAGTATTTTTGGTTTTGGCACATTGGGGGAAGAACACAGAGCATGTTGTGCTCTTGGTTCCTCAAACGAGCACCTAGCTCATGTGGCGGTTGGAGCCATGGCTAGCACATTGGGAGAAGCTATGTTGAGGGTTCGAATCTCACCTAGGCAGAGGTAATAAATTTTGCATTATTTTTAATTGCCTAAGGCGTAAAAATAAGGTTTAGGGAGCTATAAGGGGTTATGAAAAGGTGTTTATTTTAATTATTAATTTTTGATTAAATGAAGGAATAAGGTGTTGAACTTTATTTTAAATAAAGTTATTGTGACATTTTTTATTTATCAAAAAGTGAATTGAAGAGTGATTAAGTTTAAGAGGACTTCTTGCCATTGAGTTAGTTTGAAAAGGAGATTGTATTGAAATTATTTTTGGTATTAAATGTCTTTTTAATTGGGAGATCATAAGGTGTATTTAATAAATCATTTTTGTATATGTTGATGGATGCTTTCTTTAAGATGGAGTGATAAGGTGTATGTTTGTTTTAATATTTTGCATTGTATATTTGAGAGAGTTTAGTATATTCTAACTCCTTTGATATTGGAAAATAAATGTTTGTGGTTGTGGCAAATATTTGAGGTTATTTCATCATCAAGAAAAAGGTATGAGCACATTCTTCCATAGTTGATTTGATTGGTTGTTTTTTCTAGAAAATAAGTTTGGAGTGAAACTTGATTAGGGATTTCCTTATTAAGTGTGATGAGTTAATGCTTCAAGGTTTTCTGGAATAAATATTTTTTATTTAAACCTTGTCTTATAAGCATTGTTTTTGAAGTTATTGATTGTGTGAATAAATTGAACTAGGGTTTGAAAAGAACATGAGTATCACTATTATGTAAGATTTGTTGATAAACATTGTTGGAAATATTTTGAGTGAAGTGTCATATAATTGAACTAGAGATTGCAAGCAAGGATTTATTCATTGAGTGATTGGTTGAGTAGAGTTGGTTGAGCCTAGTCAAGTGGGTGTGTGAAGTGATTGTTCAAGTTCCATAAAACAAACTATTCTATATTCTAAATTTATTTGATTGAGTATTGAGGTGAATGTGAAGCATATTGAGTCTCTAACAATTCTCCTTATTTTTCTCAAAGAGTGATTGAATTTTATTGAGATTGAGGTGAATGTGAAACATATTGAGTCTCTAACAATTCTCTATGTGTTTCTAAAAGAGTTATTAAAAGTGATTGAGCATTGATTATAGAGTATGTTGAGTCTCTAACAATTCTCTTTATGTTTCTATGAGATTGAACAAGTTCTATTGTGGAATTTTTGAGCATATTTGAGGAAAGTATTTGAGAAGACTTATGGTTATATTTGGGTAAGCTTTTGTGGAAGCTTACAATATAGATTAAGATAAGATTTGGATAAGTTCTTGTGGGAAATTATTGAGTAGATTGGAAAAGTTCTAGAGAGGGCTTGTGTACATATTAGTGTGAACTTTTGTGGAATCTTACAAGGTAGATTTGATACAAGTCTTTGTGAAGACTTGTGATCATATTTGATTGATTTGTTCAAACCTTGAGTTAGGGTTTGGGATAGATCTAGCTAAGTCAATTTGAGATTGAATCAAGCTTTTATTTAAGGCTCAAAGACAGATATTGAGGATAAATTTATGCTAGATTGATGGACTATGTTGAGTACAAATTTCATATAGAGCTTTGGAGGTGATAGAGTTGAGGACAGAGTTCTCCAACTAGAGTAGGAAATATAGGTGTCTTTTATGGATAGAGTTCCATTTATGAAGGGCAGTGGAGGCAAAGGTCTTCTAGAGGATCACTAGCCAAAGAAGATATTAGGATATTGGTGTCTCCTATGGATAGAGATCCATGAACTTGATTTAGGGAATTGGTGTCTCCTTTGGATAGAGGTCCATAAATATTGTAATAGGGAAATATTCCCAAAATATTGATTGAGAAAATTTTAGTGAAATATTTTCTCCATGGAGTAGCCCACATTAGGTGAACCACGTAAATTGTGGTGTCTCTATTATGAGTGGTGATTTGGGCATTTATTTGATGATTGCTATTTATATTTCTATATGTACATTGCATAATATTGATTGGGAAAGAAAAGTAAAAAGTGGTCTTATACTATTCACCCCCCCACTCATTATAATCTTGTGTTCTTCAATTGGTATCAGAGCGGGTTTCTTCGAAAGAGTTTAACAGCTTGAAGGAAAATCTAACAAGAACACAATGAATTCTAAGAATGAATAATTATATAATTTAGTACCAATATTTGATGGAAGTGATTATGTATATTGGAGTTTAAGAATGAAGATCTACCTGAAGGCACTTGGCAATGAAGTCTGAGAAGTAGTTGAAAATGGATACATATCACCAGTTGATCCACCTACAGATAAGGAAGGTAAGCTTCTACAACATTACAATTCAAAATAAATGAATGCAATTTTGAAAGGTTTGCATAGAATAGAATCCATAAAATTTATTCACTATCAAGATGCAAAAGGAATGTGGGATAAGTTTAAATGTATATATGAAGGAGATAAATGTGTCAAGAAAGCAAAGATACGAAATATAAAAGGACAACTTGAAGAGTTAAGAATGAAGGATGAGGAAAATATTAGTCCTTATCTACTTTGATTTGATGAGGTTGTTAATTCTATGCAAGGACTTGAACTTAAGGTTGAAGATCTCTTCCAAAAAGATATAGTGAAAATATTTTTGCTATAGAAGAATCAAAGGATGGTGATTCTTTGATAAGAGATATGTTGCTTGGTATTCTTACAGCTTTTGAGTTAAGAAAAAAAAACTAATCCCCAGAAGGAAGCATCCTTTAAAGTGATCAATAAGACAAAGGGTAAGAAGTCAGAATTAAGCAATGAGTCATCCAATGATGAAAAGGTAAATTATGGCAAAAGGAATAAGGATTCAAGAAGATTTAAAGATACAAAATATATTAAATGTTTCAATTGTGGAAAGTATGGTCATTATGCAATTGACTGTCAAGAAGCTAAGAATAACAATTATGAAGAAAAATAGGATCACAGAAATAGGGAATCATAAAGATACAGGCATCAAAAGAAAATCAAGGATGGACAAAGCAGACAAGGAAAGAAGTTCTTTCAAAGGTAAAAGAGGAGCTACTATGCAGAAAAGGCAAGTAAGTACTTGTTTTCAGTTTTGACACACCTTGTAAAAATGCATAGTAGATACGGTTTTGAAAGCGCTCATTGTAAAACTCCTTTTTTTCCATAAAAAATGGTTAAGGTGTTGTGGTTCTAAAGCTTTTCCTCATAAAAGCTCTAGTTTTTCTAAGCTTTCCTATACTTTTCTTTTCTTACATTTTAGTTTTTCTATACTTCTAAATTTTTTTAACTTGGTATGTTGCATGCAAAATTGTATATGTTTTAGCATGGGCAATCAAATGTTAAGTTCTCACTTCCAACTCTTCTGTTTAGGATTCTTTTCCTTTCTTAGCTAGAGGATTATTTGCAAGATAGTTGAGAGGCTAAGGTGGTGAAATGGATGAAGTTACTAAGTAAAGATAAAATCTAAGCTTATCCAAAAAGGGACGCCTCCAAAAATTCCAAGTCCTTTGCTTAAAGTAGAAAGCGCTCCACAAGGGAGCACTTTCCTAAAAAGCGCTCCACAAGGGAGCACTTTCCTAAAAAGCGCTCCACAAGGGAGCACTTTGCTCAAAAGCGCTCCACTTGGGAGCGCTTTCATAAAAAGCACTCCAAAAGGGAGTGCTTTGCTCAAAAGCGCTCCACTTGGGAGCACTTTGCTAAAAAGCACTCCACAAGGGAGCGCTTTGCTCAAAAGCACTCCACTTAGGAGTGCTCCACTTGGAGCGCTTTGATGGAAAGTCCCCTCCAAAGAGCTTTATTAGAAGGTAGCTAGAGTACTACATGGGTAGACTCCATAAAATGGCTAAGTCTTAGTGAAATATACACTTTTCTAGAAGTACTTCTCCTATAGGTCTTCAAAGCGCTAAATATTCACTTTGTTTAGAAAGCGCTCCACTTGGGAGCACTTTGCTGAAAAGCGCTCCATAAGGGAGCGCTTTGTTTAAAAGATCTAGGGGCATCTCATTAGAAGGAGCTAACAAACTAAAGGAGAGGTCCACAGTGCATCCTCTATTTCACCGCTTTGAAGCTATCATTGAGACCGTCTGATCGATGATCGTCATCAAAAACTTCTAACTTCAATATCAAGTTACCTATAAATTTTGGCCTGACTATTCCAAGTCTTCGTCGAAACCTTCTACTTTTAATACTAAATTAGGATAAGGTAGACTATTTCTGGCTATCACTAGGATTGGATCAGCCCGTCATGCAAGTGGTTGAGCATTAATGTTTCAAGTGACAACTTTCTCCTATATAAACTGCTCCTTCCCTGTAACACGATATGGATAAATTTTGCTATAAAAGTAGTTGTGTACTTGAAATATGCTCCCGAAATAAAAGCTTCTGGCTCTGGTTTGAGTTCTCAATCTCTGTGTATGACTTCTATTCTATGATTTCTATTAAGTTAGTATCTTTTTTATTCAGTTTAATTATGCTTTCTAGATTTTGTTGTTGATAGAATACTAGTCCCTGGAATACTTGCTGGAGTTTACATTGTTCTGAGGATTTTATACTGGTTTCTGTTAAAAGTCATTGTTTTGATTGATGTTGGTTCAAATAGATAAGCTATCTATCGTGCTTCTGGTCCATCACCCCAAATATCTGGCCTTTGGCCATTTTCCATTCCTTTTCGTAATTTCCCATTTCTTTTAGTATTATTTCTATCCCTTATCTCCAATCCCCCATTTTTATTTTTGGAACCAGCCCTACTAGAGATTTCCATGGAGGACATTCCTTTCCTTTAGGAATTCAATGCTTGGTAGTAGGCCTAGGGTGCTATAGACTTAGAAAACCTGTATCTAGGCCGGTTCGATTACCAATAGTTTTTGGCACGCCCAATGGGACCCAAACGTTCCACGTTAATCTAGTTTTAAGAAGTGATGTTCATCTTACTACTATTGAATCTGAACATCTAGCGACTCAGCTGAACCCAGTACACCTCCAAATCTCATAGACCAGTCTAAAATCCTGCCCTCATGCACATGAGATGGAGAGTTAAACAAACTAAAGAAGAAGTAGAGTTCTTCGAACTTGATATCGACACTTTAGGAGAGCATCCTAGGGTGGTCAGGCCAAATATTCTGCTTGAAGGGACATCATCACAAGAAGTGGTCTTAGAGTCTCCTACTCTCACTCCTAATAGCACAACAACAAGCTTACCTTCGAATCCACCAAATTCACCAGATCACCAGAACATCTCGGTTTCATCAAACATTCATTCAAGCATTTCGAGTGTCCCAACTACTCCAGTTCACATGCCTCTACATGCTCATATGGCATAGCCAGCACCACCCAAGAAGTTTGCTACCTGGAACCATCTTGGAGTGCTTGCCCTTGTAGGCCAACACACGGTACCTCCTGTAGCTTTGAAGGCTCTACCTACTTACGATGACACGAGAAAGATGATGCAAGAGCATATCCAAGATATCACAGGGTTGGTGACCATCCATCAAATCAACAATGAGGATGTCATGATAAAGTTGCTCATCCTTTCATTGAGAGGTAAGCTTCTATACTGGTACCGGTCACTTCCACCCGATACTATTACTTCATGGGATCAATTAGGAGGTGATTTGGTAAGGGGCTTCAATGAATGAGTAGACCCCTTCTCCCTCTTAAACCAATTCACAACTATTCAATGCCACCCTCAAGAAGAAATCGTTGACTTCAATGTTCGGTTTGAAAGAACTTGGAAAAGGGTTATTGAAGGCCTGTAGCCTACACCATAGTAGGTCATGTTTTATTACTTAAGAGCTTTTCACCCCAGTATTAGCATGAACATTTGGCAGGCCAATGTTAACACATTCCCGCAGCTATATCATCAGGCGCTCCAAGAAAAAACTGATTTGGTGTCTATCGGGCAGTTACCTCCAAAACCTATGACCCCAATTTACCCGAATTTCCCCTAGAGCCAGTATCCAAGTGCATATGCTCTACCCAATTCTCATGCTTAGTCTAAAAAATCTTGGAATCCACCCCAGAAGCTCTAGCCTATGCCTGTGCCTCAATACCAAGCGTCGACTATTCCCCAATTACCCGCTCCAACGTAGTATCTAGCTTTATCGATGCCACTAACACTGGCTCAACTACCTATAAGTCAAGTAGCTACTAACCAAGTAGTTGTAATCGAAGCTCAAGCTAAAGAGTTGTCGAAAGTTAAGGCTTACATGAAGACGATGGCAAACCAGATGAGCGCCATAAGGAAAATATAAGATGATCAAGGCTTCCATCAGAGGAGGTTCCCTCCTCCCCCGATCACTAAATATCAGGCATTTGCTGGTCCTCATAGACAATATGAGTGAAATTCAATGGTAATGAACAGTGAAGAGGCCACCGCCTCTAATTCTTTATATTGGTGCACCACATGCAATGATCCGCACAATGAAGAAGACTGCATGGTGCATCTAAATTATGTGTAGACACTAGCTGGTGGTCCATATGAACAAGTAAATATGATCAGGGAAGTTGGTCGAAATATCATGACATCATCTAAAGAAAAAGTTTTCCCCCCCCACGAGAAAAAAAAAAAAAAAAAAAAGGGAAAAAACAAAAGGAAGGAAAAAGAGTACCCTCGACACCCAAGCCCGTAGCTAAATCATTGACTGAAGCTCAACCCCAAGCAAAAGCTCTCAATTCGACGACAACCGCTCATCAGTCTGACCTATCGAAGGACCACCTACCACCTCATGTTAGAGAAATATTCCTTTAGCCTAAAGCTACAACTTCTCAGCCACCAATCGAAACACGAGACCAGGTGAGGGAGAAGCTTCGATATCCCTCATTGACTAAATGCCAGTGGGTAGACATGATGCAACAATATCGAAAGATCTGCGAACCTACAAGAGGAGTAGGAGAACCCGCCGCTTCAACATACAGTATAGTCAAAGAAATGAAGAAGACTCCCACTAAGGTAAGCCTATATGATGCCCTTCAACTCCTAGGTCAAGTTGATCTATTGCAGGAATCTCTCAAGTCCGCTCAATACAAGGAAAGCAGGCCAACTCAGACTGTGTATTCTCAGCCATTAACAACTTTGGCCATAGGTAAAAATAGGCCCCCACCATTTTACCTTTCTCTTTGAATTGATGGATGGGTCATACATAATTACATGATCGACTCAAGTGCTGCTACAACCATCATGCCCAAGGTTTTTTGTGAGATCATGGATATGGAGTACACCCACAGCAGCCCTAGGTGTTGTAGTTAGATGGAACTCTAGTAAAGATAGTAGGAGTGATCAAGGATGTTCCCATCCAACTCCATAAAATGCCGCAAGTCACCGTTATATAGGAGATCATGGTGGTCGACTTAGAGCCATATTTTAGTATGTGTCTTTCACGAGAATTCACAACAAATATGGGAGGCTACCTCTCCCTCGACTACACCCACCTAGAGATCCCCTTCAAAGGAAGAAGATTCAAGCTCTTCAATGAGAAGCCTACTGGTTTTCATGTGGAGAAGCTTGAGGATGAAGAAAAAATCTCAGTCTCTGTCAACTTGATGGCGAAAGAAATACAAGTTGACTTGATGGAAGAAGCTCTCGATGAACTCCAATTGGAGGATGACTTCTCCTTAACAAATTTCAATGCAATTAATGGTATAGACTTAGGATGCTACACACTCACTAAGCCTAATAAATAAAAGCAAGCACACCCAAAGTGCTCCCAGCCTCAAACCATCTTTGGAAGTTGTACTTTGATGGTGCTTGATGTAAAAATTATGCAAGTGAGGGAATTGCTCTCATCTCCCCATTTGGGAACAAAATACTTACTCGTATAGACTAGCTTGGAGTTGTACAAACAATGCAACTGAATATGAGGCTCTGTGCCTCGGACTCAAGAAAGCTGAGAAGCTAGGCATCAAACAACTATAGATTTTTGGGGACTCTGAGCTGATCTGTAATCAAATTACCAGCAAGTGTGTCAGCAAACAACACTACCTAAAGGTGTATCGCAACAAGGTATGGGATTTTTTTTATTCCTTCAATGCACTAAATGTCAAATCCATTTCAAGGGAGAAGAACAAGCTGGCTGATGTTCTAGCTTCCATCGGTGCCCGATTTTCACTAGCTGATGACATGATGCATAAACCAAAGACGGTAATACTAATTTACCTATCGTATGTTCCCGATAAAAAACTCCATTGGTAGGTGTTCAACAATGATGAACAACTTGTTAACTTCTTGGTCAATGAAGCGTCAACCATCGAAGAACAGGCCCTGAATGAAGAAGACCATGAAGGTTTGATTCAATTGAAAAACAATCATATCCCGAAAGGCCTGATCATGCTGGAAAGCCTCTTCGACAAAAATGATAGGCCTATCAACCATAAGATCAAGGTGGACCAGAAGGAATTCATCAACTTGGAGTTAGAATCAGGGAAGGTCATCATGGTAGGGACCGATTGCATAGTCGAAGAGCTTCAACAGATCTAGGTTATGTGTAAAGAATACCCTGATATCATTGCCTGGTGTTACCAAGACCTAAAGGGGTATGACAAGAACGTCATCCAACATACCATCGAGTTAGAAGAGGGTGTCAGACCCTTCAAATAGAAGCAAAGGCCCATAAATCCAAAAGTCAAAGCTCTAATGAGGGCCGAGTTGTTGAAAATGCTTGAAGCTAAGATCATATATCCAATTAAGCATTCTTCCTGGGTAGCTAACCTGGTTCCAGTGTAGAAGAAGAATGGCGACATCCGATTGTGTATAGATTTCCAAAATCTGAATCAAGCGTCGCTCAAATATCACTACCCACTACCTCAGATTGATCAAATCCTTCATGTGGTGGCAGGAGCACAAAGGTTCTCCTTATTAGATGGGTTCTCAGGCTATAACCAGATATGGGTTAAATATGAAGATCAACATAAAACCGCATTCATGACCAAGTGGGGCACTTTCACCTACCAACGGATGCCCTTTGGCCTTTCAAATGTCGGGGCTACTTTCCAAAGGGTGATGGACCTCACTTTCGATGAACTACTCAATCATGTCATCGTAATCTACTTGGATGACATGACTGTATTTTCTCACAAGTGGGAAGAACATGGTCTACATTTACGGTAAGTTTTTGAAAAATATCGAGAGTTTGGGGTCTCTATCAACCCCAAAAAGTCAATATTTGCAATGAAAGAAGGAAAGCTACTAGGGCATCTTATCTCTAAAAAGGGATTAACAATAGATCTAGATCAAGAAAAAATGCTTCTCCGACTCTCACCCCCTGCAAATAAGAAGGCCCTGTAGTCATTTTTTGGATAGATAAACTTCGTCAGGAAGTTCATCGTCGATTTTTCCCAAGTAATAAAACCAATGGCCCAACTCTTGAAAAAGGGCACCGAATTCAAGTGGACTGACAAAAGGAGGTAAGATTTTTAGGAGATTAAAGAGTGGATTGCTCAAGCTCCTGTCCTTATCAACCTCGACTACTCACGAGATTTCATCTTGTACGCGGTCGGAGAGCCTGAGAGTTATGCCATTGTCTTAACTCAAAAAGGTGAAGATGGAGATGAGCGCCCGATCATGTTTCTCAGCCAGATCATTCAGCCTCACGAAGAGAAGTTCAATTTCATTGAATGACAAGTGCATGCGGTGATGAGGTCTCTCCAAAAGTTTAGGCACTTCATGTCTCAAAGCAAAACAATCATGTATGTCATACACCCCGACGTCCGAAGCTTTATCATCCAAGGTGAGTTGGGGAATAGAAGGGCGGGATGGGTTACTAAAATCCAAGAGTTTGATATCGAGATACACCCTACCAAGTTAGTTCGAGGTAGAGCGCTCTATCAAGAGTTAGCCAAAAATGTTGCGGCCAAAGCTATGATTCCAGACTCAGATAGCCTAAATTTTGATAGCAACTTGGCTATCCCATCCACTAGCGATTCAGATTGGATAGAAGACCTGATCAGATATTTTGATATAGGCCGATGCCCCTCATGCTTCGACACTTCGCAAAGAAGAATATTTCACCTACAAGCTAAAAGGTATGTCCCAATGCCCAATGGACTCTTTTATAAGAATATTGATGAAGTCCTTTTAAGGTGCATTAAAGAGTCTAAAAAAACTAAAATCCTAGAAGAGTTTCACTCTGGAGTTTCGGGAGGGCATTTTTCTGGTAGACCAATGGCATTAAAAATTATCAAATTAGTTTACTATTGGCCCACTCTCTTTTCGGATGCCTTCAAAGCTAGCTAGTGTTGTGACAGTTTCCAGTGCTACTCAGGAAGAGTTAGGAATGCATCCCTTCCTCTTCACCCCATTCAAGTGGAGACTCCATTCCAATAGTGGGGTTTAGACTTCATTGGGATCATCAATCCCAATTCTTCTACCAACCACAAATATATCTTGATTGCTACGGACTACTTCACTAGATGGTCAAAAGCAATTTCGACCAAAGAGGTGAGCCAGGAGGTGGTCATCTCCTTCCTCGAGGGTCTGATCACTCATTTCAGAATCCTAGAGTCCATTGTCTCCGACAATGGTTCTCCTTTCACTGGTGCAAATATTTGTGAATTTATGGTCAGGTATGGAATCTATTTAAAAACTTCATCTAACTATTACCCACAGGGAAATGGGTTAGCTGAATCCACGAACAAGAACCTATTGCAAATTTTGAAGAAATCCTTGCAGAAAAATAAAAGAAGTTGGCACCTACTCTTAAATCAGTCCCTATGGTCTGATCAAATTTCCATCAAGTGGTCTATCCAGACTTCTCCTTATTCGTTGGTGTATGGCAAAGATGTGGTCTTACCTACACACATCGAACTACCAGCCTTACAACTTCTTAAATGGCTAGACATCGAAGGAGGCCAATACAGTCTGATGGATGCAAGGCTGGCACAAATGGTGGAGTTAGAAGAAGAAAGAGAAAAGGCGTACGAAGTCTTCACCAAGCATACCGAAACTACCAAGAGTTGGTTCAGCAAGAGAACTTCTGAGCGGGCTTTCAGTGTTGGAGACTTAGTTCTGAAATGGAACGTGAAGAAATCAAAGTTGGGAAACCATGAAAAGTTTGATGCCTTCTGGGAGGGTCCATTTTGAGTCTCTGGCGTTCATCAGATAAATTCATTCACGCTGGAAGACATGGAAGGTGCCATGCTCCCGATTCCAGTAAATAGTTTTTTATTAAAATTCTACCACCCACCAAGACCCGACACTCCTCTCTAGCTGATCAGGTATTTCTCATATGGAGTCCCTTTTTTTTGTATAGTAGGTTAGTGTTTTTTATTCCCTAAGCTTAATTGAAAAATAGAAGGAAGGTGTTGCTTCAAAAATACCTTTTCTAAGGCCTTTGGCAGCCAGGATGAGGTAGTTAATAGAAGAGTTGCGCCCTCTAGGCCGAAATGTTTTTGGGAGGTCTAAAAGAAGTTTCTTCAAGAAATCCCTTGCTTGGTTTTTGCAGCCAAGATGAGGTAGTTAGAAATAAAATCTCACCCGATTGACCGAGAGGTTTTCCTGGAAATAATCCTTCATTCACTTTTAAGTGAGTCTAAAAAAAAAAAGGGAGCAAAGCGCTCCATAAGGGAGCGCTTTGCCCAAAGCCAAAGTGCTCCACATGGAGAGTGCTCCAAAGGCAAAGCGTTCCACAAGGGAGCGCTTTTCCCAAAGCCGGAGCGCTCCACATGGAGAGCGCTCCAAAGGCAAAGCGTTCCACAAGGGAGCGCTTTGCCCAAAGCTAGAGCGCTCCACATGGAGAGTGCTCCAAAGGCAAAGCATTCCACAAGGGAGTGCTTTGCCCAAATCCGGAGCGCTCCACATGGAGAGCACTCCACCCAAAAGAAATAAATAAATAATTAAATGTCGAGGGTGCACCATTGGGAGTCATTCCAATTTTTTTTAGCCTTTTTTAAATAATCTTATTTCCTTGTTGTCCTGCCTTTTTTAAAAATATTTTAAATTTTAGCTGTCTGCTCTGATTTTGCCAAGTGTCCAGGAAGATTTTGTGCATCATGAAAAGTCATTTTCAAAACCCTAGGTTGGCACGAGTTTTAAAAGAAAAGGGGTCGTATGCCCATCAAATCAAAACATTCCTCATCCTCCATCAGCCAAAATTGACCTTTTCTTCAAATCTACCGACACCCTTTCTGGCCAATAATAGTGCGCCTCATGGAAACATACTTGTCCGCCATCAGTATTTAGTTTTTTAAGAGAAATCCACCCGCACGAAGGAGCTTGAAAATGCCCGATTGCATGCACGTTCACCCTGGCATTAATTAGGGGTGGCCTGCATTAGAGGTGGTGGTTCCAAGTAGTGGCATTATAAAAACATAATATTTTCTGGCAAGGTTCAAGCTCATTTCCAAATATCTTCACTGTAACACACAAATCTAAAAACTTTCTGAAGCACTCAGCCACCATGGGTAAGAAAGGAAAGCAAATAATGGAAGAGACGATAATTGAAGAAGCTCCAAAAGAGAAGAAGCATAAGGAAAAGGTCCAAAGAAATAAAAAACCAAAAAATGAAGTTGCTTCAGCAGAACCATCAGATTCAAAAAACTCCGGAAGAAGAAGAAAAAGAAGAACATTGAAGAGCTGGTGCCTTGGCAGCACCCTTTCCTCCGCTATAGAGACTGCCTAGTGACGAACAAGGATATAGAGCAACTGCATCGAGATGTTGAGGAAGCATACAGAAAGGACCCAGTTGAAAACTCGTTGGCAGTTGTGCTCTACTCGCACTTGTATTTTTACATGTGCACTCATGTTCATGCCTGTCCTGAGTTCATTCATGTAGTGGCCAGGAATTATGATCCTTCGACATGGACGGTTCGAAATGCTCAAGGAGCTTCGCTGTTTGCGATTACCACTGAATCTGTCCAGGAAGCATTCACCAGAGGAGAAAAGTATCCTTTCAGGATTGTTCTGCAAAGGTTGTACACCAATGAAGAAGCTTCCAGATATCAGCCTACATCCTGGATGAAGGATTTTGTGTCAAACCAGTTAAAAGATACAATGGTGACTGGTAACTTGCTTGCACTCCCAAGGCATTTGGATGAATTCTCATAGCCTGAGATTTATTCTATCCTAGCATGGGTGATGGGATTGGCAACTAATGAGTGGGTCACCGACTGGCAGGTTGTCATGGCCAAGGCCATTTTAGACAACCTGGATTATTTTCCTTCCAAATCCAGGCCAGGTTCTAGCTCGATTTATTATGATTGGGCCAAATTCATCGCACGATAGCTACATGCCTCTTTGGATTTTCTCCATGATGATCAAAGCCACTAGTTCAAACTCTCTTCCATAATGGTGTGGTTATTTTTTTGGAACCAGCATGAGAATTTTGGCTTCATCCAAAAGTAGCAGACAGACGACGAGGGAAAGTCATTACCGGTTTATCTTTGGATAGATAGCTTTACTGTAAGTAATTCATACTATGTTTTCAATCAAATTTTTCTAGGTCCAGCTTTAAGCTTAATTTATGGCCAGTATGAGCGTTTCCCAAAAGATTTGAGGGAACAATTAGTAGAACAATGTTTGGGGGATACTTTCTTCCTTACATAGGGTTACGTCATCAAAATATATGGGTTTTTCAAAAAACCTTTTTTACTGCCTTTTTACA
Organism: Wollemia nobilis; assembly: GCA_028583015.1. Classification (NCBI taxonomy): domain Eukaryota; kingdom Viridiplantae; phylum Streptophyta; class Pinopsida; order Araucariales; family Araucariaceae; genus Wollemia; species Wollemia nobilis. The sequence goes on from JAQPPZ010003067.1 coordinate 8,353,969, forward strand.
CCACTCCATTTCTATTCGCTATGGAGGTAGCCCGCCAGCTGGACCACACTAATCAAAAGTATGGAAAGGGTCATGGGAGAAAAGTCATAATCTCCACCCCTTTCGAGTTCGGAGGAGTCAAGATAGCTCAGTGTGGTCAAAATATGGTTCTAACCATAGCACTATCTCAGTTTGGATTGATTGAGCTTCCCCATCGGTGGAAATGGGATCCGCTGGGTATAATACAAAAAAATCTTAAGGTACAAGATTTTCATAGCTGCCCACGGTTAGATATGGAAAACCAATGCAATAACCCACTTGGCTTGGAGCTTGAATGGCATGTAGATGAGATGGAACCACTGCCACCTTGGCTGGATTTTTATACTATGGAGTTTGAGTACAATCCCGCTATAAATCTAGAGCAGAAGTTGACCAGATCCATCATATCAAGCATAGATTTTAGATATTTATGAAGATAGCTTTGGTGTTTTCCAACCATTTTCCTTCACTGCTTTTGTGCCCAAAGTAGGGCACCACCCTGATGAGGTTGATGACTTGGCTCATCCACGATATAACTCACCAAGCATGGGCAAAGCTATAATGAGTGCTCCTCCCTTTGTTGAGCACATGCCTAAAATGAAGAGAGCGCTCCACCTAAAAGAAATAAATAATTAATTAAATGTTGAGGGTGCTCCATTAAGAGTCACTCCCATTTTTTTAGCCTTTTTAAAATAATCTTATTTCCTCGTTGTCCTACTTTTTTTAAAATGTTTTAAATTTTAGCTGTATGCTCTAATTTTTCCAAGTGTCCAGGAATATTTTATGCATCATGAAAATTCATTTTCAAAACCCTAGGTTGGCATGAGTTTTAAAATAAAAGGGGTCGTATTCCCATCAAATAAAAACATTCCTCATCCTTTGTCAGCCAAAATTGACCTTTTTCTTTAAATATATACTGACACCCTTTCTGGCCAATAATAGTGTGCCTCATAGAAACATACTTGTTCGCAATCATTATTTAGTTTTTTTTTTAAATCCATCCGCACAAAGGAGCTTGAAAATGCCTGATTGCATGCACATTCAGCTTGGCATTAATTAGGGGTGGCCTGAATTAGAGGTGGTGGTTCCAAGCAATGGCATTATAAAAACATAATATTTTTTGGCAAGGTTCAAGCTCATTTCCAAATATATTCACTGTAACACATAAATCTAAAAAAATTCTGAAGCATTCAGCCACCATGGGTAAGAAAGAAAAGCAAATAACTGAAGAGACAATAATTGAAGAAATGCTCAAGGAGCTCCATTGTTTGCGATTACCACTGAATATATCCAAGAAGCATTCACCAGAGGAGAAAAGTGTCCTTCCAGGATTGTTGCACAAAGGTTGTACACCAATGAAGAAGCTGCCATATCATCCTATGTCCCAGATGAAGGATTTTGTGTCAAACCAGTTAAAAGATACAATGGTGACTAGTAACCTACCTGCACTCCCAAGGAATTTGGATGAATTCTCATAGCCTGAGATTTATTCTATCCTAGCATGGGTGATGGGATTGGAAAATGATGAGTGGGTCACCGACTGGCAGGTTGTCATGGCCAAGGCCATTTTAGACAACCTGGATTATTTTCCTTCCAAATCCAGGCTAGGTTCTAGCCCATTTTATTATGATTGGGTCGAATTCATCGCACAACAGTTGCATGCCTCTTTGGCTTTTCTCCATGATGATCAGAGCCACCAGTTCAGACTCTCTTTCGTAATGGTGTGGTTATTTTTTTGGAACTAGCACAAGAATTTTGGCTTCATCCAAAAGTAGTAGAAAAAAGACAAGGGAAATCCGATGTTGATTTATCTTTGGACATATAGCTTTACTGTAAGTAATTCACACTACATTTTCAATCAGATTTTTTTGGATCCAACTTTAAGCTTAATTTATGGCTAGTATGAGGATTTTCCAAAATATTTGAGGGAACAATTAGTAGAACAACATTTGGGGGATACTTTCTTACGTAGGGTTACGTCATCAATATATGGGTTTTTTGAAAATCCTTTTTTATTGCCTTTTTACACCACTTCATTTCTATTCACTTTGGAGGTAGCCCGCCAGTTGGACCAAACTAATTAAAAGTATGTAAAGGGTCATGGGATAAAAGTCATAATATCCAACCCTTTCAAGTTCAAACGAGTCAAGATAGCTCATTACAGTCAAAATACAGTTCTAACCATAGCACTATCTCAGTTTGGATTGATTGAGCTTCCACATAAGTAGAAATGGGATCCACTGGGTATAATACAACATAATATTAAGGTACAAGCTTTTCATAGCTACCCACTATCAGATATGGAAAACCAGTGCAATAACCCACTTGGCTTGGAGCTTGAATGGCATGTAGATGAGATGGAACCGTTGCCACCTTGGCTGGATTTTTATACTATGGATTTTGAGTACAATCCCACTATAAATCTAGAGTAGAAGCTGACCAGATCCATCATAGCAAGCATAAAGGTTAGGTACCCAAAATGGTCAGACCACAAAGTACAACAATGGTGGATCATGAGGGTGCACCAGGGCAAACCTTCAGCTAATAAGTTGGTGATTGATGACCAATTTTTAGATATTTATGAAGACAACTTTGGTGTTTTCCAACCATTTTCCTTCGTTGCTTTTGTGCCCAAAGTAGGGCACCACCCTGATGAGGTTGATGACTTGGCTCATCCATGATATAACTCACCAAGCATGGGAAAAGCTATCATGAGTGCTCCTCCCTCTATTGAGCACACACCTAAAATGAAGAGTGCTCCATCGAAAATAAAAACTAAAGCACCTCTTCTACAACAAATCACAAAAAAAACCACGAATTGGAGCCCAAAATCCTTTCAAAATGGTGGTGCATTCAGGCGCTCCAACCCTTTCAAACCCTAATGAAGTAGCTATAATAGAAGAGGTCATGGTTGTAGAGGTAGATCGACAAAAGCCTCTTAGTATCAAACTACTGGTTGCTCAAGAAGATCAAGGGAGTAGGGGAGTTGAGATATTTGTACAGGAATAAACTATACTATAAGTGTTTGTGGCTAAGGAGATGTCTATAACATGTCATTAAACTGTTCAAAGTAGCTATGACTGAACATATTAAAGACAAAGTGGTTATAGAGCAGGTTGAAGAACAGCAGGTCAAAATTGAAGAACCTATTCAAGGAGCATCTATGGCAAAAAAAATGAAGAATAAAGTGTGGTAGACGGAGGACAGATGGCCTTTCAAGAGCCTCTAGGAGATGAAAAAGTAAACGATGACAACACCAACACTCCATACAAGGAATAATGTGGAACCCAGTCATTAGAATAATCTCTCATGACCCCTTCCTCTATGGGGCTCGAAGGTATGTTCTCATCCCCTTATCTTGTTTTTTTTTCCTTGGCCTTAAGTTCTGCACCTTTATTTCAAACCTGTTCAATCCCTGATGTAACTATGATAATGCCAGTATTTGTAGCCTCTGCAGTAGCAGTTTTAGCAGTCTCCACCATACCTATTTTAGTGGCCCCTACGTTGAGTACATCCCCTATTCCAGAGTTGAGCAATCTAAACTTTCAAGTTTCCTAGGCATATTTCCTATCTCCTACCAAATCACCTATACCCTCAGCTTCCCCATTTACGTCTTATGCAAAAACCCCTAATCCTTTTGCAGTCTTCGCTTCAACCATTTCTTCCCCTTGCTTTTTAGATATTCCCCTTACCTTCCTATTTGGTGCTTCTAACTTAGGCATTTCCTCCACTCCTCCCACTCCCACCACATATTTTCATTCATCCACATTCATAATTCCCAAAGCCACTATTTTAGCCATACAATTGCCTCCCTCTTAGCTCCCTCTACAACCCTAGGCCTACAATTCAATTTCCCATTCCTTCCATCAACACCTATTCTCGAATTAGGGGTCCCTGAGCCTTTGGAGTCAGAGCTGGAGTTGTCACAATAGTTAGTTGCAGCTGAAAGTGTCTACAGAGCTAGGAAGAATTCTATGAAATGGCTTAGAGATCGTAGGGAGAGAGAGGCTTTAGCTTTGGCATAGACACACAAAGCTTATATTCTAGATCCTGAGTCAATGGACCTACATACAGTTGAAAATATACCATTGGTGAGCAAGCCTTTGGGAGAAATGACCCCAGCTAACTATGCTCTCAGGCATACAAGTTTCAATGTGGCTAGGATGAATACCCAAGAAAAAATGGAAGAGGTTCAAGTTGGCATTGGCTCAATCTATGCACATGGAGAGCATTACAAATTTTGATATTTTAAAGCCTAGTATGAGGTTGATCAGCTACAGGAAGAGTTGGCAGTGGCAAGGAGGAAGAATGAAGAGCTAGAACGAGAGCATCAGGGCTAGATTCAAAAGCTTAATTCCAGAGTTGAAGAGCTAGAGAAGAAAGTACAAGAACTTGATGCATATAATGTTGACCTTGAAACGATAAATGCTCACCATATCTGGGAGGTATCAGAGGCAAATAATATAAATAAACAACTTACTCATCATATTAGGGAGTTGGAATCCAAGTAAGCGCTTGAGGCGCAAATGCCTAGCTTGCCTTCTAGGGAGCGCTTGCAAGAGATGTGCTTGTACTTCTTAAGGGATTTTCCTCAAAGAGCTGCCAAAGGAATCAAAGCTCTCCAATTTTATAAGGAAGCACATGATGCTATTCTTGTTGGGAACCCAATTCTAGAGTCAGCCCAGGCAGATGTTAATTGTTGGCTAGACTTGGCTATCCAGCTTAGGAAGATAGAATATGTACCTATTCACTTTGAGCCTATGAGTGATCTGGCCCGATTATGGGCTAATGCTAAGACTACCTTGCAGTATTATTACACAAAAGTTGAGCTGGCCAAAAAATCTCGTTCAGCTTCAGACACCCTTTTGCAAGAGCACCAGATTGCATTACGATACTTGGATGCTCTCATCGACATTAAGGTTCTGGGTTTCACAGATCTAGAGCATCCTCCTCTATCAATAGAGGAGTTGGAACCCATGTGGGCTAATTCCTGACAACCCTGCTGATGTAGACACCTTAAATACCTCTAGATCAGATGTACAGATCATTATGCTCATGAATAAGTATTCTCATATTGAATCATATTTAAAATAATTTGACAGGATGATGGTGTTTGTTGATCTGGAGTGAATCAACGCTTATCGTTGTCTTATTTTTGAGCTTCAAAAGCACCCCCCATATTATTATGATCATTGGGATGACACTACAACTATATATAAGCATGTTTTTAACAAGTCATTGGACCAGTTTCTTCCTAAGAACCCCTCGCTTGATGAAGAAAGTAAGACAGAAAGTGAATCTGGTACAGAAGATGAAGATTTAGATGAACAGGAAGAAGAAACGAATGAAGAGTCTGAGGACAATGAGAAATAAGAAGATAAAGAACTCAATGAAGATGACACAAAAGAAGAAGACCAAGAGAAGAAAGATGACTCTGTTGCCCAAGGATAAAGGCCTGGGATCTTTGCATTGAGACGGGCTCAATACCCCATGAGCCACCAGATGTGTTGTCAGTTTTGACACACCTTGTAAAAATGCATAGTAGATACGGTTTTGAAAGCGCTCATTGTAAAACTCCTTTTTTTCCATAAAAAATGGTTAAGGTGTTGTGGTTCTAAAGCTTTTCCTCATAAAAGCTCTAGTTTTTCTAAGCTTTCATGTACTTTTATTTTCTTACATTTTAGTTTTTTTGTACTTCTAAAGTTTTTTTTAACTTGGTATGTTGCATGCAAAATTATATATGTTTTAGCATGGGTAATCAAATGTTAAGTTCTCACTTCCAGCTCTTTTGTTTAGGATTCTTTTTCTTTCTTAGCTAGAGGATTATTTGCAAGATATTTGAGAGGATAAGGTGGAAAAATGGATGAAGTTACTAAGTAAAGATAAAATCTAACCTTATACAAAAAGGGACGCCTTCATCCAAGTCCTTTGCTTAAAGTAGAAAGTACTCCACAAGGGAGCGCTTTCCTAAAAAGTGCTCCACAAGGGAGTGTTTTGCTCAAAAGTGCTTCACTTGGGAGAACTTTTCTAAAAAATTCTCCACAAGGGAGTGCTTTTCTCAAAAGCACTCCACTTTTGAGCACTTTGCTAAAAATTTCTCCACAAGGGAGTGCTTTTCTCAAAAGCACTCCACTTGGGAGCACTTTGCTCAAAAGCGCTCCACTTGGAGTGCTTTGATGAAAATTCCCCTCCAAAGAGCTTTATCAGAAGGTAGCTAGAGTACTACATGGGTAGACTCCATAAAATGGCTAAGTCTTAGTGAAATATTCACTTTGCTAGAAGTACTTCTCCTATAGGTCTTCAAAGCATTAAATCTTCACTTTGTTTAGAAAGCGCTCCACTTGGGAGTGCTTTGCTAAAAAGTGCTCCACAAGGGAGCACTTTGTTTAAAATATCCAAGGGTATCTCATTAGAAGGAGATAACAAACTAAAGGAGAGGTCCACAGTGCATCCTATGTTTCACCACTCTGAAGCTATCATTGAGACCGTCTGATCGATGATCATCATCAAAAACTTCTAACTTCAATATCAAGTTACCTGTAAATTCTGGCCTGACTACTCCAAGTCTTCACTAGAACCTTCTACTTTTAATACTAAATTAGGATAAGGTAGACTATTTCTAGCTATCATTAATATTGGATCAGCCCATCATGCAAGTGGTTGAGCATTAATGTTTCAAGCGGTAAATTTATTCTATATAAACCGCTCCTTCCCTATAACACGATATGGATAACTTTTGCTAGAAAAGCAGCTGTGTACTTGAAATCTACTCCCAAAATAAAGGCTTCTAGCTCCGGTTTGAGTTCTCAATATCTATGTATGACTTCTATTCTATGATTTCTATTAAGTTAGTATCTTTGTCATTCAGTTTAATTATGCTTTCTGGATTTTGTTGTTGATAGAATACTAGTCCCTGGAATACTTGTTGGAGTTTACATTGTTCTGAGGATTTTATACTGGTTTCTATTAAAATTCATTGTTTTGATTTTTGTTGGTTCAAATAGATAAGCTATATATCATGATTCTGGTCCATCACCCCAAATCTCTGGCCTTTGGTCATTTCCCATTTATTTTCATAATTTCCCATTTCTTTCAGTATTCTTTCTATCCCTTATCTCCAATTCCAATTTTTATTTTTGGAACCAACCATACTGGAGATTGCCATGGACAACATTCCTTTTCTTTGGTCATTCAATGCTTGGCAATGGGCCTAGGGTATTGCAGACTTATAAAACCTATATCTAGATTGGTTTGATTGCCAATAGTTTCTTCAAAAGTGCTCTTCATATTCTTATGATCATTGGGATGACACTGCAACTATATATAAGCATGTTTTTAACAAGTCATTGGACCAATTTCTTCCTAAGCACCCCTCGCCTGATGAAGAAAGTGAGATAAAAATTGAATTTGGTACAAAAGATGAAGATTCATATGAACAACAAGAAGAAACAGATGGAGTCTGAGGACAATGAGAAATAGGAAGATAAAGAACTCAGTGAAGATGATACAAAAGAAGAAGACCAAGAGAATAAAGATGACTCTGTTGCCTAAGGATAAATACATAGGATATTTGCATTGATACGGGCTTAATACCCTATGAGCCGCCAGATGTGTTGCTAGTTTTGACACATCTTGTAAAAATGCATAGTAGATATGGTTTTGAAAGCGCTCATTGTAAAACTCCTTTTTTTCCATAAAATTTTTTTAAGATGTTGTGGTTCTAAAGATTTTCCTTATAAAAGCTCTAGTTTTTCTAAGCTTTCCTATAATTTTATTTTCTTACATTTTAGTTTTTCTGTATTTCTGATTTTTTTTTAACTTGGTATGTTGCATGCAAAATTGTATATTTTTTATCATGGGAAATCAAATGTTAAGTTCTCACTTCTAGCTCTTCTATTTAGAATTATTTTCCTTTCTTATCTAGAGGATTATTTGCAAGATAGTTGAGAGGCTAAGGTGGCAAAATTGATGAAGTTACTAAGTAAAGATAAAATCTAAGCTTATCCAAAAAGGGACACCTCCAAAAATTCTAAGTCCTTTGCTTAAAGCAGAAAGCACTCCACAAGGGAGCACTCTACACAAAAGCGCTCCACTTAGGAGCGCTTTCCTAAAAAGTGCTCCACAAGGGATCGCTTTGCTCAAAAGCACTCCACTTGGGAAGCACTTTGCTAAAAAGTGCTCCACAAGGGAGCGCTTTACTCAAAAGTGTTCCACTTGGGAGCGCTTTGCTCAAAAGAGCTCCACTTGGAGCACTTTGACAGAAAGTACCCTCCAAAGATCTTTATCAGAAGGTAGCTAAAGTACTACATGGGTAGACTCCATAAAATGGCTAAGTCTTAGTTAAATCTACACTTTGCTAGAAGTACTTCTCCTATAGGTATTTAAAGTGCTAAATATTCACTTTTTTTAGAAAGCACTCCACTTGGGAGTGCTTTGCTAAAAAGCACTCCACAAGGGAGCACTTTGTTTAAAAGAGCTAGGGGCATCTCGTTAGAAGGAGCTAACAAACTAAAGGAGAGGTCCATAGTGCATCCTCTGTTTCACCACTCTAAAGCTATCATTGAGACCGTCTGATCGATGATCGTCATCAGAAACTTCTAACTTTAATATCAAGTTACCTGTAAATTCTGGCCTAACTATTCCAAGTCTTCACCAGAACCTTCTGCTTTTAATACTAAATTAGTATAACGTAGACTATTTTTGGCTATCACCAGTATTGGATCAGCCCGTCATGCAAGTGGTTGAACATTAATGTTTCAAGCAACAACTTTCTCCTATATAAATTGTTCCTTCCCTATAACACGATATGGATAAATTATGTTAGAAAAGTAGTTGTGTACTTGAAATTTTCTCCTAAAATAAAGGCTTCTGGCTCTAGTTTGAGTTTTAAATCTCTGTTTATGACTTCTATTTTATTATTTCTATTAAGTTAGTATCTTTGTCATTCATTTTAATTCTACTTTATAGATTTTGTTGTTGATAGAATACTAGTCCCTGGAATACTTGCTAGAGTTTACATTGTTCTAAGGATTTTATATTGGTTTCTACTAAAAGTTATTTTTTTGATTGCTTTTGGTTCAAATAGATAAGTTGTCTATCATGCTTCTGATCCATCACCCCAAATATATGGTCTTTGGCCATTTCCTATTCCTTTTCATAATTTCCCATTTATTTCAGTATTCTTTTTATCCCTTATCTCCAATCTCCCATTTTTATTTTTGAAACCAGCCCTACTAGAGATTGCCACAGAGGACATTTATTTCCTTTGGAAATTCAATGCTTGGTAGAAGGCCTAGGACACTACAGACTTAGAAAACCTATATCTAGGCCAGTTCGATTTCCAAAAGTAATCAAGTGATAGTGATGCTAGTTTAGACAATGATAGATATGAAGTCCTTTTTATGATTGAAGAAAGAAAGGTCAAGAAAATATCACCAATAATTCTCAATTTTTTTAGATGTGGTAAATTTGGACATCTTGAAGATAGTTGTACAAGGAATGGTTAAATTTTTAGTGATGATGAATATGATGATACACTTGAAGGAATAGAAGAGAATATTCTAACAACACTAGAAGAAGAAGAAGGTGATCATATAGAAGACAAGTAAAAAAAAAATCAATATGTGGACAAAGGCAAACAAATAGAGGAAGAATAAAATAAAGAAGGATATGATCTTAAGGGAGAACTTATCTATGCTCTTGAAATAGTAAATAAGGTAAGAAAGCAAAACTCTAAATTAGAATCTCAGTTTCAAGAATGTGATGAAGAGAGAAGAATGCTTATAGAGGATCTAGACATATCAAAGGTTAATACAATGAAATTCAAGGATAAGCTAGAAGCAAAGGTCTTAGAATATGAAAGGTTAGTACAAGAAGTAGCCCTACTAAGGGAAGATTTAGAAGACTCCAAAGTCAAGCTAAAAGGGTTCAAAAATAGATCAAAGAACTTAGGCAAGTTCTTTAAGATACAAAAGCCTACTTCAAGTAAAACATGTATTGGATTTGAATAGGAACAAAAAAAATGGGAAGGAAAGTCAACCTCAAGTTTTGTAGGAGAAGAAAATTCAGATGAAGACACTTCAGAAGAAGACATTATAAGAGAAAGTGAGATGTCTGAGGATGAGTTGGACAACATAAATTTCAACAAGGATTAAAACACAAAGAAGAAACAGATGGAACATCAATCAGAATAGGTCAAGAGAGACTAAGAGACCAATGAGGTAAATACAAGGAAGTCTTAATGGAATATTTTTTCATGTCACAGATTTGGTCACATGGGTTCACAGTGTAGGACACATGAAATACAATAATATGGGAACATACAACTTTTCAATGGGTATTGCTGCTCATGTCATTAGTTTGGTCACAAGGCAATGAATTGCAGGATTCATGACAGAAGAGGATATGACTTCACTAGGAGAAATCATAAGATATTTGTACCTCCAAGTAATAATAACATTAAGCGTTATAAGTACAACAATTATGGTCACACAACAAAGTGGTGTAGATCAAACATTCCATAATCAAGTATGAACATGAACAAGAACAGGAACATGGATATGAACATGAACAAGAACAAGAACAGGAATAGGAACAAGAATATGGATATGAACAAGAATAGGAACAAGAACATTGATATGAATATGAACAATAACAAGAATAGGAACAAGAAAAAGGACATGGAAACAAAATTTTAGAGGAATCAGAAGGATTAGATAATAAGAAGAGAGCATAAACCTAAAGAACAGTGCTTGTTAGGAGTAGAAATAATCCCACCCCAGAATTAACCACCTTAAGAGGAGGTGGGGAAGGGGCTAAGCTAATAGAATCATTCTTAGCCCCGAGCCCCAAAGGTGACCCTTTGTTGTTCATGTCAAAGGGGGAGATATTTGAGTAAGGGGGAGAGATTTGGTATTTGAGTAAATAGGAAATATTTGAAAAGAGCATTGAGCTAGGGGAGCAATGTCCTAGGGGGAGCAAAACCAAGAAAAGATTAAGTATTTGGTAAAAATAATTTGGGTTGCCATCAATGAAAAGGGGGAGATTGTTGGATATTTTGAATCAAATTTGTCATTGATGTCAAGGAACAAAGTTGTCATTTATGTCAAGGAATATGTTAAGGAACAATGCAAAGGTTAATGGCAAAAGAGCTTCATAATATTTTAATATTATGTGGAAGCATATGAAGGCGATTTTTTATTAAAACCATGGATGAGCAAATAAAAGGTTTTTCATAAACCCAAGGAAGCTTTTTGAAAAGCTAAAGGAGTTTTTAATATTTATTTTATAAAATATTTAAATTCACATTGAATTTAAATTTTATAAGTAAATATTATTTATACAAAGTGGTAAAATCAAAGAGGGCTTTAATAAATCCAAAAGGGTTTAAGAATTAATTTATAAAATTTAAATTCTAAATAATTTGTAAATTAATTATTCAAATTTCAAAGGCATCGATGTTCAAAATTATTGGAGGCAATAGGTATATAAACTATATGCCTTAGTGGCATAAAATCTATCCTTCATTCAAAAGAAATTAAAGTGGCAAGTGTTGTTGTGAATACTCGTGTGGGGAAGAAGACAAATATTTGTCTTAAGGCACTAGCAAAAGTGATTAAGACCATTGAGGGCTAAAACCTCATATCCATCAAGGCACATGGCTAAGTGGAAAGTGATCATGAGTTAAGGTGTGTGGATGTAGAGTGGTCCACTTTTGATTCATGGCAAGAACAATTTGTTGTGTTGTTCTTAGGCATCAGAGGAAGCTATGCATAGTATTTTTTGTTTCTATGCATTGGCGGAAGAACATAGAGCACGTTGTGCTCTTGGTTCCTCAAATGATCACCTAGCTCATGCGGTAGTTGGATCCGTAGCTAAGGCATTGGGAGAAGCTGCGTTGAGGGTTCGAATATCACCTAGGAAGATGTAATAAATTTTGCATTATTTTTAATTGCCTAAGGTGTAAACATAAGGTTTAGGGAGCTATAAGGGGTTATGAAAATGTGTTTATTTTAATTATTAATTTCTAATTAAATGAAGGAATAAGGTGTTGAAATTTATTTTAAATAAAGTTATTGTGACATTTTTTATTTATCAAAAAGTGAATTGAAGAGTGATTAAATTTAAGAGGACTTCTTGCCATTGAGTTAGTTTGAAAAGGATATTGTATTGACATTATTTATGGTATTAAATATTGTTTTAATTGGGAGATCATAAGGTGTATTTGGTCAATCATTTTTGTATATGTTGATGGATGCTTTCTTTAAGATGGAGTGATAAGGTGTATGTGTGTTTTGATATTTTGCATTGTATCTTTGAGAGAGTTTAGTATCTTCTAACTCCTTTGAGCTTGGCAAAGAAGTGTTTGTGGTTGTGGTAGATATTTGAGGTTCCTTCATCATCAAGAAAAAGGTATGAGCACATTATTCCATAGTTGAGTTGATTGGTTGGTTTTTATGGAAAATAAGTCTAGAGTGAAAATGACTTGATTAGGGTTTTACTTATTAAGTGTGTTGAGCTAATGCTTCAAGGTTTTCTGGAATAAATATTTATTATTTAAACCTTGTCTTATAAGCATTGTTGTTGAAGCCATTGATTGTGTGAAGAACTTGAACTAGGGTTTGAAAAGAACATGAGTATCATTTTTATGTGAGATTTGTTGATAAGCATTGTTGGAAACATTTTGAGTGAAGGGTCATATACTTGGACTAGGGATTGCAAGCAAGGATTGCTTCATTAAGTGATTGGTTGAGCCTAGTCAAGTGGGTGTGTGAAGTGATTGTTCAAGTTCCATAAAACAAACTATTCTATATTCTAAATTGATTTGATTGAGTATTGAGGTGAATGTGAAGCATATTGAGTCTCTAACAATTCTCCTTATGTTTCTCAAAGAGTTATTGAATTTGATTGATATTGAGGTGAATGTGAAGCATATTGAGTCTCTAAAAAATCTCTGTATATTTCTAAAAGAGTTATTAAAAGTGATTGAACATCATGATGAGTATAGAGAATATTGAGTCTCTAACAATTTTCTTTATGTTTCTATGATATTGGAGAAGTTCTATTGTGGACTTGTTGAGCATATTTGAGGTAAGTCTTTGAGAAGACTTGTGGACATATTTGGGTAAGCTTTTGTGGAAGCTTACAATACAAATTGAGAGAAAATTTGGATAAGTTCTTGTAGGAAATTTTTGAGTAGATTGGACAAGTTCTAGAGAGGACTTGTGGACATATTAGTGTGAGATTTTGTGGAAGCTTACAAGGTAGATTTGAGACAAGTATTTATGAAGGCTTGTGATCAAAGTTGATTGATTGATTTTATCAAACCTTGGGTTAGGATTTGGGATAGATCTAGTTGAGTTGATTTGAGATTGAATCAATCTTTGAGTAAAGGCTTGAAGATAGATATTGAGGACAAATTTGTGCTATACCGATGAACTATGTTTAGTATAGATTTCAGACAAATATTTGGAGGTGACATAGTTGAGGATAGAGATCTCCAGCCATAGCAAGGAAGATAGGTGTCTTTTGTGGATAGAATTTCATTTTCTAAGAGCACTGGAGGCAGAGGTCTTCTAGAGGATCACCATCCATAGTAGATATTAGGAGATTGGTGTATCTTTTGGATAGAGATCCACAAAATTGATTTAGGGTATTGGTGTCTCCTTTGGACAGAGGTCCATAAACATTGTAATAGGAAAATATTCCCAAAATATTGATTGAGAAAATTTTAGTGAAATATTTTCTCTGTGGAGTAGCCCACATTGGGTGAACCACATAAATTGTGGTGTCTCTATTGTGTGTGGTGATTTGTGCATTAATTTGATTACTGCTATTGATATTTCTATATGTACATTGCATAATATTGATTGGGAAAGAAAATTAAAAAGTGGTCTTATACTATTCACCTCCCCTCTCAGTATAAGCTTGTGTTCTTCAAACGTGGTGTCGTTAGTAAGATTGTAAACACAACATATCCTAATGCAAGTGTAATAGATAAACATACCTAATACAATGCAATTAAATGAATGCATATGTAAAATTAAATGCATGAGGTAAATGTTTTTGTGTTTTGATGTTTTGTAATGTTTTTGAATTTTATTGCTTTTCAATTGTTTTTGAATTTTGAATGCTTTTCGAATGTTTTTGAATTCTTGATTTTATGTATGAAACACCTTTATATGAAGAATTTTGAGAGGTTTAGGATCTTCAACACCTTCTAGTGATGTAAGGTAGTAAGTACCAGGTCCTATATTCTCTGAGATAATAAATGGACCTAGCCAATTGGTCATAAATTTATCTCGTAGATGTAGTCACAGGTTTGAGTTATGTTGGTTCTCTTTTAGCACAATATCCCTAAATTTAAAGTCTATCAAGTGGACCTTATTATTGTAATATCATTTTAGTCGATCTTGGTAAACTTGGAGATGCTCAAGAGCATTCACACAACATTCATCAAGAAGCATCAATTGATCTAGGCAAGCATATCATGCAGTGTCATTATCGATGAACTCTTTCAATGCGATGTACAAGATTAGGATTTCCAATTCCAAAGGTATGATGGTCTCAGTGCCATATACTAGTGAAAATAGTGTTGTCCTAGTGGGTGTCTGTATGCTATTTCTATAAGCCCGTAATGCAAGAGGTAGCTAAATATGCCAATATTTGTAATTTTCTTGAACAATTTTCTTTAATATTGCTACCACTATTTTATTTGAGGCCTCTACCTACCCATTTGCTTGTAGATAATATGGAGTTGCAAAAATATGTTGAATATTATACATGGACGTTAAAGCCCTTATATTTTTGTTTTTTAATGAAGTTTTATTATCTGATATTATTTTGGATGGTATCCCAAAACAACATATTATATTATGGAGTATAAACTTTGCAATACATGCTCCTATTGTTGTAGTTAAAGGGATTTCATCCACCCATTTGGTGAAATATTTAGTGGCCATTATGATAAATGTGTGTCAAACCAAATATGGGGGAGAGATATTACCAATTAGATCAATACCCCACTGAGCAAATGGCCAAGCCGCTTGAATGGGCTGTAAGGCCTATGATGGTAGGTGCGTAAGTTAGCATGGTGATGACATTTAACACCCTTACTGACATATGCTATGCAATACTTCTCCATATTAGGCCAATAATAACCCATT
Source organism: Wollemia nobilis (assembly GCA_028583015.1). Classification (NCBI taxonomy): domain Eukaryota; kingdom Viridiplantae; phylum Streptophyta; class Pinopsida; order Araucariales; family Araucariaceae; genus Wollemia; species Wollemia nobilis. Next base: position 8,369,151 of record JAQPPZ010003067.1, read on the forward strand.
TGAAGGATGCACTTAACAATGGCCATGCCATTGAAATAACCAATGCATGTACCGTTATGAGCTTGTGAAATCACCCAAGATGATTCTTGGGGCTTAAGGCAACGAAGGATAATTCCATCATAGCTATGATGATACAGGATGTCTCCTTGAAAGAAATATCTAGTTACATTTTGTTTAAATGCTCTTTTTATGGCATGTTATAATCCCTATGGGATTACTCCAAGCTTAAGGAAATCATGTAATTGTGATAACCAAACTTGATAACAATGACTTCAAATGACTAGATGACGTGCTCCCACTATAATTCAACTTGTACGAACATATATTGGGAAATAAAATTATGGAGAATAGTGGTACCATTATCTGTAGGACCCTATGAAATCAAATATTCCCAAGGCGCATCCATCATATTATCTCTAGATCTATAGAACCACTCATGGTTTGGTTCTATCTAAATCACGTGGACTAATTCTTAATTATTTTTAGGCTTCACATCATATCATGGATTGCGATAACATTTTCACTTGGATGGTAGTGAGGTCAGTAGATGGATTCTGAGGGATTAAATATTCCAAAGATGTCATAGTGTCTACAAATTTGTTGGATGTTCGAGGGATTTCCTCGATGTCATACCACTCCAATTGGGCTAGGTAAGTGTCCACAAGTTCTTTGTATGCTTTCAATATGGTACATCTAAACTAATATATATCCTTCACTTGATTAAAAATGAGCAAGGAGTCACCAAAGATATTTAACTTCTTAATATTTATGATGAGCATTGTTTGGAGACCCAAGATTAGGGCCTCGTATTCAGCATTACTATTGGTACAAGGGAAGTTAAGTTTAAATGACAAGGGCATTAGAGCACCTTATGGTGTGAATAACATAATCCTTACACCATCCCATTGCTTGAATTTTGAACCATAAAAAAACAAATACATATCTACCTTATTATCCAGTTCTTCAAGTTTGAGTGACTCCGATAATGCAAAGACTACATCATTGAGAAGCTCTACGAAGAGAGGTCTATGATCATGAAGAGGAGCCTTTGCTAGTTGATCAACTATGAATTGATCTTTGATAGACTTTTGAATGATGAATTCTAGGCTGAATTCCATCAATAGCATGATCCACTTTGCAGTATGTGTGTTATGATATATCTTGCTCATCATGTACTTGCAAAGGATTTTGTTTTGATATTACATATGTTGTATGACTCAACATGTAGTGGCGAACATCTTTGTCAAAAATACCATTGCTAAGCACAAGTTTTCTACATATGGATATCATAGCTCATAACTAACCAAGGTTTGACTGATGTAGTATATTTCTTGCTCTTTATTTTGCATGTTCTTCTGGGCTAGCATGGTTCCCAGTGCAAAGTCTATGGTAGATATATACAGCAAAAATGGCACATCTAGTTTAGGTGGACCTAATATTGGCAATGATGCCAGGTATTGTTTGATCTCAATGAAGGGTTTTTGATAGTATCCATCCCAGTTAAATTGGACCTCCTTGTGTATTAATTGATTTATCTGTTGAAATTTATCCCATAACTACACAATAAAGTCCTTTATGGATACTACCTTACCATGTAGGCTTCTTAAATTCTTAGTATTTTTTGGAGAGACATTTCTAATATAGCCTTGACCTTCACTGGGTCAAATTTGATCCCTCGTTTAGAAACAATGAATCCCAAGAGTTTACCTGAGGTTATGCCAAAGATACATTTCTTTGGGTTCAACCTAACATTGTGCTCTATCAGGTGTGTAACCACCAAAAAGGCTCACACCTATTGTATCCTATTGCAAGAATTGATAAAAAAATACAAGATGCATACAAGAACAAGAAATTGACAACAAAATAATGAATAAAAGATGCTTTATTCCATTATATTTCAATGCCAATCTCGAATTACAAGTACATACCTCTTAGGGATAATAATCTTGATACAATCGTTACAATAGGAGGTGTTTTGTTTCCCTCTCAAGGGTAGGTGTGATTTCAAAATGCCATTTAGGATGACACAAACTGATCTAGGGTGGAGTAGATCCTCTTCTTTGCGTTGAGGAAGGAATTGAATTATTGTAGCTCCTTTAAAACTTGTTTACTATGATCAAGAAACAACACAAGAATATCAAAAGCATAGGAATCCTCCCATGATGAGGCCCTTTAAAGACAAATAGCATGAAATTAGCATAATGACATGAATTCAAGAAAATATGAAAACTATGTTGTACTTAGTATGGCACTGAGAGGGGGGGTGAATCAGTGTAGCATTCCAAGACATGAATTAACAGCTCTAAAAATTGTAGTTGTAGACACCAAAACAGCACCAATCCGATTATGTGATCGCAAACACTGATCGCTTTGACAAACACAGCCCCCAGGGCAGCCCTCAGAGGTCAAACAGTGGTCCTAACCACTTCCATAGCAATTTTGTAAGGTTAGGAAGCAATTTGGTACATTTAGACACTTTGCCCAGTACTCGTCTCACCCAGGGACGATTACTAACTTGCAATCGTCTCACCCAGGGACGATTGTTGTAATCGTCCCACCCAGGGACGATTACCAAGTTTAACGGGAAAAATGACAAACGAAACCAAGTGGCAGCCCATAACAGTCAGTTGATGACTCTTGCCTTGCATGCGTGTGTAGGTGGACAGAAGGGTCGTTAGAGGACTGTCACAAGAAGCAATTATGAAAACACAAGTCAACGGAGGACTCCCCTCCCTCATGGGAAGACAAGACTGCCACATGGCACCTATGACCAACACATGGCATTTGTGCTTCCCTCCCAAAAGAGACCCCATGGGTCTATAAAAGGTGGGACTTTTCTCACCCAAGATATACAGGTCGAAGGAGTTTTCAAGCAACGAAGTGCTGTTGAGTTGAAGACCCACTTGCATCCCTTTTGGTTCACCTTCCCACATCCACCAATCTCTTTTGCAAGGGAGGTTGTTGGGTGGCCTTTGGAAGCTCGAACCTGACCCAAATCCAACACATGGACACCTGAACCAACCAATTCACCGACCCCCCAATCCTAAGAGATTTTGGGCCCATCCCAAGTGGATTGGTGCCAAAATCAAGTTCCATCGGTGGGCTGCCCACTTGGGCACCCCGCACCTTTTGGATTTAGTTGTAGTTCATTTTCTGTCATTTGTTCATATTCCATGTTATTCTCTGTTGTTCAATAGTTCAGAATATTGAACCTTGATTTCAAAAGGTTTTCATCGAATATTATCATGCTTTTGTTATTTTGGTTGTCCCACTGACTTACAGGTAACAACATCCAATTTCTCGATGATGGAGGCCAAATTTGGAGAATCCGACCATCTGGGTCGTCCCAAAATGGCCCCAATTACATAACCCCCTTATTTGTAGGTGTTTTTTAGGTCTCGAGAATTGACATTGGAGCAGCGACAGGTCGGCTTATTCAACATAATATCAATCGTCCCTATAGGGGATGATTAACAGCAGCAATCGTCCTTTCGGAGGACGATTAACAGTAGCAATCGTCCTTACCAGGGACGATTACTAGGTAAAAGTAGATTGGCCAGCTGTCTCAGGGGCAATGGCCTTTTGGTAACATTTTATGTCTTCTGTCAAGTTTTCAAGCCATTTGGACTCACTATATTTACTGTTTCAGGCAGATGTTTACATGCATATTTCGTTGATTTTAGAGAACGAACCCCTTTCCTTTGTAGCAGGTGCTACTGAAATTTTTATTGTTTCTTTGATTGCAAGAAAAGCAATCAGAGGTGAAGAACTTATCCACATCAGCGACGGTAGCATCTTGGCCCGCCCATTGCAATCGTGGGCATGCAGGAAGAGGAAGACTAGGTCACACATTGTAATGAAGACAAATTTAACGCTCCTAGCCCCCAAAATGGGAGGAGACGTCTATGTAACCGAGGATAAGATATTTGAATAAAGAGGGCTATGATTTCTTTACATCTTGTCTTTCATTTCCAAGTTGTCTCCTTTCTCTGTTTTAGTGCATAGGATCAAAGCGTTACATTTTCATCTTATGTTGCATAACTAGTGTTTCCTTTGCCCGGAATCTTGTGCTTTCAGTGGCGATCACGGTGGGACCCTGTCCCCTATTTTTAAAATCATAGAAACTGATTGAATTTTTGTGTTTGTGCTTGACAGGTACATTTTTTTTTTTTGCAGACTGTTAATCGTCTCTGCAAGGGACGATTTCTGTTCTGGAAATCGTCTCACCCTGGGATGATTGTAAAATCGTCTCTGCAAGGGACAATTTTTGTTTTGTTAATCGTATCACCAAGGGACGATTTTCTGTCTGCAACTTTTCAGAGCAAAAATTTAGAGGCAACTGGAGCAGGCAGAGAAGAGGTAGGGATTTTCATCATCTCTGTTGAAATTTTTTGTTTCTATTTCTGTTTCTTTGACTGTTTTCATTTTTAGCTTGCATTGCTTAGGAAAAGTCATTCATGCATGTTTCATTTTCGTTGGATAAAATGAACCTCACACACTCCACGAAACAATTTTAAACCAAGGAGCTGGTCGTAAGACCCCAGCCCTTGATCAAGACCATTGGTGGATTTAATCACCACCTTGGCTTGATTTGCATACATTTCTTGATTGTCAACTGTTGTTAGGCGTAAATCCTGATGAAGACAGACCGAGCGTAGCTGGGGTGATTCCCATGCGCACGAGGATAAGTTTTCTATGGTAGGTGCCATTAATAGGACAATCCCCCTTTCATACCGCCTACGTACCACGTACCTTCTGCTCTCACGTACCTATAGTCTCCCTCTCGTAAGGGCGGGTATATAGAGAGGTTGGTGTATCGGCCTGGCTGGTATATTGAAGGGGTGACCTTTTGGGAGTTATAAGAGCCTACATGATGCATTTAAACGTTCTACAAAACCTACAAAGATAAAACAAAACACCAAAATACACTAAACCAGTCTAGGGCACACCAAGAATCCTTAAAAGAGATAATCACGATTTTGTGAATGTGTGTGTTTAATTCTGTTTAGTGTAGACAAAAAAAAAAAATCATTAAAAACAAGATAAAAATCTACTTAGATAGTGTGGATGCATCGCAATGGTGTACACCCGCAGCCAAGCCCAATCAAGGGTAGCAGCTCTGGAAGGTACACAAGAAGCAGGCATAAGTCACCTTCGCTTCAGTCCTGAGGATTTGGTCATACCGCCTTATCGGTCTAACCTACAAAAGAATCCAATTAAAAATCCTCGGTGGGGTATGCCCATTCAAAGCAGCCCCTCTCGAAAAGACGCCCTACATGCAGACCTTAATGTAAATAGAGAATCGCCCTCTCAAGCTAGACATGAGTGGCCACAGCATGATGAAGCGCTAATGGGGCACACTGTCCATTTGGAGGGACAACGTGGATATGGCGTCCCTTCTTTACCTCTCATCAGAATAGAGAGACCAAATCCAAAGCATAGGGCTCCTTACAAAGGGTGACCTAACTCCACCTGCCCCTTACGCACCTATGAGAGAGAATATGAGGAAGATCATCGCATTCCTCAAGGACAACAACATACAATGCGGGAACCTTATGCTTCTGCACCAGTCGAATGTCATAATCACCCCTTGAGGCCAGAACCTCAAGCACATACCGCCTACCTCGACAGAGGGAAGCGACCCCTTGAGATTTTAGAGCATCAAAACTGAGGTAAACCAATAGGAGGAACATTTGAACCTTCTGAAAAAAATAAGGTAGATCAAATTGACCCGGCTGTCGCCAGATATACCACCCGTCAAGCCCAAATCATGCAGCTTAAACAAATTCAACAAGAGATAGAGTATCAATACCGCTTAGATAAAGAATGCATGCAACGTGAAGCGGATGAGTTACAATATGAAATACTTGAGAGAGGGCCAACCCCTCGCATCCAAAGAGTTGAACAACATGAGAGGCATAACCCTTTAACGCAGGACGGGTCTCCACGACCTCGTCAAGCTTTGCCTTCGAGACCTCATAGACATGAGAGGGAGGCTACTCCTCAAAATGATGATGAGTACCTTCAGCAGGGACTCAATCAAGGTCAGAGGTTTCGCCCAGAAACTCCTCAAGAATTTTATGAGGAGTATGAACCAGAGATAGAACATGTTGAAACTCTCCATCAAGGCAGGAGGGCTGCCATTCGGCCACCCCTCCATAGGCCCCCAGTTTATCATAACGTACAATGGGAGCAAGCAAGAGAGGAAGAAATAAAATCTTTCGATGCATACCAAGCGCTATTAGAGCATTTGGAGTCTATGGAGACAAAAGCTACTGGGCATCAAAAACCCACATTACGTCTACTCCGTAGTAATCCGATGCATCCTTCAGTGCCTACACCTCTTTACCCCGAACACTTCAAGTTGCCTCAATTGGCAGTTTTTAAATGTGAGGAGGACGCACAAGAGCACGTTACAAGATTTCTAAGCCAGTGCTTTGCAATCCAAGATAATGACGCGTTGCTGCTTAGAACATTCATAACCACATTCATAGGCCCTGCCTCGGATTGGTTCACACAACTGCCCAAACATAGCATAAGCAGCTTAGATCAGCTAGTAGATGCGTTTCTTGAATGCTTCGCCTTCAACACAAGGAAGAAGGCATCACTTAGTGATCTTGCTAGCCTTAAAAAATTTGAGGAGGAAACAATGGCAGCGTACGAGAACCGATGGAGAGATTTGCTTTCTAAGTTACCCTACCGTCCTCCCATGTTGGATCTCACGCAAATGTTTGCAAAAAGTTGCTTAAAATCAATCTCTGGTCTATTGTTGCTGCGACAATACGACAGCCTAGAAGAAGCTTTTGCCCAGGCCAGAATTATAGAAGAGATTAAGATAGGCGAAGGCGCAATTGCCAAGCCTAAGAAGAAAGAGTGGAACAAAACCACTAAAACTGGGACAACGCAACCACAACACGCTGCGATCAATCAAGTTGCGATAAATGTTCCCGTGCCTGTACAAGAGATGCAGCCCCAAAGGGCTAATTACCAGGCAGTGCCTCCTGCTTATGAAAGAGATAATAGAAGACAGGAGCAAAATTACCCGCGTCGCCCTAGGCAAAATTTCACACCATATGCGGAGTCTAGGGATTCCTTATTTGACCGCTTGTCAGCAGCAAATTTAGTCACTCTGCCAAAAATCCAAATTATAGACCCTAACATTCCCAAGCCTAGGGGGTACAGAGAGGAATTGTATTATAGATTCCATAGGCGCAGAGGACATGACTTGAATGGGTGTTGGAAATTCAAAGAACTAGTCTAGGATTTGATCGACAACCGAACATTAGTTGTGGACAATCCCGTCGCACCAAACAACCAGCAAATGGGGGTATTCAAGGACCCCTTGCTAGCCCACGAGGCACAAACAAAACCACTCCAGATTAACGAGGTGCGACAAGATCTTCCTACATAGGGATTTGTGGGAATGATTAGCATAGTAACAAGGAACAGAAGGTACCCGGCAGCTGCCCCTGAGGTAGCTACGAGGGAAGTTCCGGCAACATCGCATCCTCAACAATGCCCAACGCAGTTACCTCCGCCTAGACCTGAGGTCACAATACGAACCAAACTCACGCAGAGTTTGTGGACCACATCGGCTAGGTTGTCCATCTACGACCTTATTCAACAATTAGCTCCCCATAGAGAAGCTCTTATGGACATTTTAAAAGCCATTGAATTACAACCCCACGAGGCAAATTCTTTCAACGCCTTCGTGGGACATGTGAAAAAATGTACGGAGCCGATCATCACATTCAAAGAAGATGAGGTCAAAATGATATCAAATGACATGGCAGATCCACCCCTGCACGTTATCACGCGGGTCAACGGGATTCCGTACAAGAGAGTGCTGATAGATACTGGCTCGTCCAGTAACATCATAACCACTGCAGCCTTGAAGCATTTGAAGCTGCCAGCCTCTCACATCACAACCTCCACGTACACACTGCAAGCTTTTAACGATGCAATATGCTCGATAGTCGGCACAGTCATTCTTCTAGTCCAGGTAGGACAAAAGTCAATACCTACACTGTGCCATGTGCTGGAAGGTGAAATGGCTTATAATATACTGCTAGGGCGGCCTTGGATCAGGGATATGAAATGTGTTCCTTCGATCGCCCACCAGTGCTTGAAGTATGCTTATGAAGGAGAAATACATGTAGTCCCAATGGACTTAAAGCCCTTCAAGTATTGCAATGCGGTACAATTCATACCTCAATCGACCCTCCCTTCAACACACTTGGATTTCCAATTAAATCCATCTAAACAGGGTCCAATACCACAGGCACCACTAGTGGCCAACAAGACAAAATCCCAACCAGGTGAGACTTCATCATCGACTCCTTCATCATCAACGCCACTTATCATGACCCAACAGAAGGACAAGGGAAAACAAATCATGGAAGAGGTTAAGCCCTTAGAAGAAAAGTTGCCCACAATTTCAACAATAACAACAGAGGAAGCGCCCAACGCAACGGAAACCAAGATTCTTGAACCTCCAAACATGGAATGGACTCAGGAAGGACTACCGTTTCCTCCCACCCAATCATCAACAATCACTATTGAAATGGCTAGTACAGGCCTGGGGGAATACTTAGTGCAAAATTTTATGGCAACCCCCACACTGGAGTCAGTACAAGACATGGGAAGACCTCGCCTTCCCATTGGAACAATCGTCCCTCTAGGCTACCCACCGAATCAAAAAAAATTTGTGTATGGGGGCTTTGATCATGGTCTTGAACCATGCCAACAAAAGGAAACAGACGAAGAGCCTTTTGTTGAGAACATCAATTATCTGTCAAACCCAGAATTTGCCCTAAAATATCTTGGCCAATGCAATTGGCATGGATACGGGCTCGGTAGATATGAGCAAGGGATGCAGATCCTTTGCCAACCAAGATATCAGATGCCATATGACAAGTCAGGCAACAAGGGGGGATTAGCATTGGATCCTTATGCCAATCTGAATACAGAATACACATTGGGAGACTACCTCCCATGGTCAACAAACACCCCTTGCAGCAACAGTAATCCCTCTTCTTTGCTAGATAGAAGCGAAATTTCAGAGATTAATCCTCAAAAAGAACATCAACGGCTGCCAGACATCTTTTTGAAATTGTTCCCCTTAGAGGTTCTAGACGAAATAACATAGTATCAAGAGAATCAGGTCCCTCCACTAAGAGTGGAACAACCACAATGGGACCAGATTAATTCACTGGAACAGGAAGAGTCCTCAATGTCGCAAGCAAAAGATGCTGAAGAGGATGAACAATTTTGGATCTATGAAAGTGATTCAGAAGATGAAACTGAAATGGACTATCTCAGACATGCGCGACGACATCACCGTGCTCTAACTCATGAATATCTAATGGGACAGATGGGTATACTATTAGGACATGAATGGCACGTAGACCTAGCGAGGTGGGACCAAGTGTTAGACCTATGGCTCCAAATTCAAGATGAGCATCGTCCACCTCGAGATCCCATCATGACAACAGTGCCAAGGGAAGACCCCGCCTTCCTTTTCACACATAGAGATGAATTTTCACCTAGATAGGATCCATTTGTGCCTGTTCTCGTAGATCCAGATCCAGAATATAGGGAACATCTAAAAGAATCAAGTCATCACACCCGCAGTTCTGGAGACCAAATTCATTCCATCCACATGATCTCCATTGATTTAATCGCACCCATCCGCAATCCGACCGATCCATCATGGTCATTGCATCTAAACATGGATGCCATCGACTGGGATCGTGTCAATTCACCATTGTCACCATCAGAGTACTGGCCTTTCGACGAAATGCTTCATTTTACCCCAAGGAAAACTCATGATATTTTTCAAGCTGAAGAGGGACCCGAGGTTCCAAACGTAGATCTTAACTCAGCTGATGATATCCATTTAATCCCAACTCCACATTAGTTGGAGGACGGATCCCACATGTCAGTCGAGGAGATGACTGACGTAGACATCGGCACAGATCCAATGAATCCACGAATTCTCAAGCTGGGGGTAAGCCTTTCCCTCGAAGAGCAAGCCGAATATATTGCCCTTCTCAAAGAGAAGAAGGAATTTTTTGCATGGTCGTACAAAGATATGCCAGGACTAGACCCGCAGCTAGTCATGCACAATTTAACGCTTGATCCGAAAATCAAGCCTGTAAAGCAAAAACTAAGAAAGATGCACCCAATAGTGGCCTTGATGGTCAAAGACGAATTGCAAAAGCTATTGGATGCATAATTTGTCATCTACGTGGATTATCCGCCATGGTTGTCCAACATGGTTCCCGTCAAGAAGATCGACGGGAGGATTCGCATATGCACCGACTTTTGAGACCTAAACAAAGCGAGTCCTAAGGATGATTTCCCCTTGCAAAGCATCGACGCATTGGTAGACGCTACAGCAGGTCACGAAATGCTCTCCTTAATGGATGGTTTCTCAGGATACAATCAAATTTGTATCAATCCTGAAGACCAACTCAAAACGGCATTCACAATGCCTTGGGGAACATTTTGTTATAAGGTCATGCCTTTTGGCCTTAAAAATGTCGGCGCTACATACCAACGTGCTATGACGTATATCTTCCATGATTACATGCACAAAACTTTGGAAGATTACATGGATGATTTGTTAGCCAAGTCTCTCTTGCGCTCAGATCATCTCGGTGACTTAAGCAAGATTCTCGATCGCCTCATAGAGCATAAGGTCAGACTGAATCCCAAGAAGTGTGTGTTCGGCATCACATCTGGAAAACTCTTGGGTTTTATAGTCTTGAATAGAGGCATCGAAGTGGACCCAAACAAAGTCAATGCAATCCTTGAAATGGTTCCCCCAACCACTATCAAGCAGCTCAGAAGTCTGCAAGGAAAGGTCACGTCGATTAAACGCTTCATAGCACAATTATCTGACAAATGCCAACCAATGAACAAATTATTGCACAAGGGGGTCACATTTCATTAGGATGACGAGTGCCAGTCAGCCTTTGACGAAATCAAACAATACTTGGCTTCGCCACCAGTATTGGCACCACCTAGACCAGGTGTGCCGTTCTACTTATACATCTTAGCTACAGAGGTGGCACTCGGCACAATGCTAGCCCAAAAGAATGAACTTCACAAAGAATAGGCTACTTACTATCTTAGCCACACCCTGGTCAGTTATGAACTTAACTATGCATACATTGAAAAAATCTGCTTGGCAGTGGTGTTTGCTACCAAAAGGCTACGCCACTACATGCTGAGCAACACTACGTATGTTTTGTCTAAGGAGAATCCATTGCGATACATGATGAGTCATACTTATCATAGTAGTCGCACAGCGAAATGGATCATGTTGTTGACGGAATTTGACATTGAGTTTATTGGGCAAAAATCTATAAAAGGACAAGTCATAGTTGATCAACTAGCAGAGGCTCCTCTTGAAGACGATCAGCCTCTAGTCATAGAACTACCCGATGATGGGGTCTTCCATGTCTCAGAATCACCAGATTCTGAAGAGCCTGAGTCTTAGGCCGACATAACCTTATTTTTTGATGGTTCTAAATGCGAGCAAGGTGGTGGTGCAGGAAATGTATTCTTCACACCACAGGGCGCTCCAATGCCCCTGTCATTTAAATTAAATTTCCAGTGCACCAACAACAATGCGGAATATGAAGCCTTGCTCCTAGGTCTTCAAACAGCAATCGCCATGAACATCAAAATACTGAACATCTTTGGTGATTCGCTTTTAATCCTCAATCAAGTCAAAGGGGTATATCAATGCAAATGCCCAGTTCTGAAGGCCTATAAAGCCCTCGTGGATAAATTCCTGGCAAAACTTGAGTGGTATGACATTGAGGCACTCCCTCGATCATCGAATCGTTTTGCGGACACAATGGCCTCCTTGGGGTCACTAATACCACAAGACCTTTTCGGTGATATAACAACCATTCAGGTCAAAACCTTATCACAACCCGCGATGGAGCGCGCAAGCTCAGACTTGACGCCAGGAGTCCACATGATCCAGATCGAACCATCTTCGGATAAGTTCTTTCGAATCCGAGACTGTTTAAAATGGGCCAACTGGGGGTCTTTGTTTTCCCCCACTCCCATTAATAGCAACACAACGTTATTCTTACAAGTTCTATCCCAATCAGCATTTGTTAGGGAAGAACTTCAAAAGGGATTGGCTATTCATACTGTCAAGGTTTCTGATAAACAGGACTGGTATTTACCCATAAGAGACTACCTCAAGTTAGGTAATCTTCCCTTTGGATTGACGCACGCCGCAAAATGAACATTCAAACAGAAAGCGACAAAATATGTCTTGATAGGAGACATTTTGTATCGTCGAAGCTATGACGGAATTCTTCTTCGTTGTTTGGACCAACAAGAGTCCACTTGGGCAGTCGCCCAAGTGCATGACGGTACATGTGGTGGCCACTTTAGTGGTATGGCCATTGCAAAGCGCATTCTTTGCATGGGCTATTATTGGCCATCTTTAGAGCAAGATTGTTGCACGTATGTCAAGAGGTGCGTAAAATGTCAACATCATGCCAATCTGATGCACGTACCTTCCCAGGCCTTACAGATAGTCCAGTCTGCTTGGCCATTTTTGTAGTGGGGCCTTGATCTAATCGAAAAGATCTCCCCTGCATCATCAGGTCGTCACACGTTTATCATAACGGCCACAGAATACTTTACCAAATGGGTGGAAGCAATTTCGTTAACCTCTACGACAGGCCCCTGCATTACGGAGTTCATCTTGCATCACATCATATGTCGTTTTGGTATTCCATCCAAAATAATCTCGAATAATGGGCCATCATTCTAGAACAAAGACGTGCGTGCTTTAACCACAAAGTACAAAATTCAGCACAGCTTTTCAACACCCTATTATCCGCAAGCAAATGGGCAAGCAGAGGTGTCAAACAAAATGCTAGTCGCCATCCTTAAAAAGACCGTCGCAGACAATCATAAGGATTGGCACATACAAATCCCACTTGCCCTTTGAGCTTATCGCACTAGCATTCGGACGCCCACTAGGGCAACTCCGTTTTCACTAGTGTATGGCTCAAAGGCAGTAATGCCTCTTGAGTTGGAAATTCCTTCCCTACGCATATCAATGCAGGAGTTCATCGATGATAACACTGTGCGGCAGGCCCGATTAGACCAACTTACATTGCTTGACGAATGACGCGTTAATGCTCTCGAGCACTTACGTATCTATCAAGAGCGACTTAAGATAGCTTACAACATGAAAGTTCACCTAAGAGACTTTTGGGTTGGTGATTTGGTTCTGAAGGAAAACCAACAAAACTCTAATTTGCCGTCCCATATGAGGGACAAATTCGTGGCAAATTGGTTAGGTCCTTATGTCATTGATAGCAAAATAGGACCCGGGACATACCGGCTAGCTTCTCTTGACGGTATCAAGGAAACAGAACCCTTGAATATCAGTCATTTGCGACCATTTCATATTTAAGAAAGCCATATCCTAAAAAAAAAAAAAAAAAAAAAAAAAAAAAAACTCCATGGATTATCGCAATCACTTGGTCACCCAAAAAAAAAAAAAAAACTCCAAGGATTATCGCAATCTCTTGGTCACCCAAAAAATCTCCAAGGATTATTGCAATCTCTTGGTAAACCCAAAAAACTCCAAGGATTAACGCAATCTCTTGGTCAACCCAAAAAACTCCAAGGATTATCGCAATCTCTTGGTCACCCAAAAAGCTCCAAGGATTATCGCAATCTCTTGGTCAACCCAAAAAGTGCCAAGGATTATCGCAATCTCTTGGTCACCAAAAAACTCCAAGGATTATCGCAATCTCTTGGTCCCCAAAAAACTCCAAGGATTATTGCAATCTCTTGGTCCCCAAAAAGCTCCAAGGATTATCGCAATCTCTTGGTCACCAAAAAGCTCCAAGGATTATCACAATCTCTTGTTCAACACAAAAATCTCCAAGGATTATCACAATATTTTGGTCAACCCAAAAAGATCCAACGATTATCGCAATCGCTTGGTCAAAAAATCAAGAAATTCAAAAAACAAAACAACAAAAATCATCAAAAACAACAAAGATTTGCATCTCAATTCTAGGCATACTCAAATTCATCATAAAATTCATATTCTCGCACCTCATCTTCAACTTCACCAAAAACTATCCATCAAAATTACAAAATATGTAGTTGCATTAGCATTGCATCCATACATTGCATATTTGTGGTCGTATAGGTCAAAGGCACCATAAGCTGCAATAGCTCTGATAGTCCATCTTGTTCCGCATTGTCTCATGTTACAAAAACAACAAAAACACCAAGCATAACTTTTACCACACTACATTCAGTGGTCTGGGAATGTACCAAGAGTTTCAGTGATTCAGTCATCATTTTCCTCTTTAGCCATGTAATGTATCAAGTCAAACAGATTTTACAAAGGTAGAGTCATACTTGAAATACACCATGTTACGTAACATCTCAACACAAATCAAAACACTAAAAATTCCCAAATTGTGTGAACGAAAGACGAAACCTGCAAAATAATCTAGGTCACCACAAGCAAAATGGTTATCTTGCTCATCCCCCTGTGCGAATGACCCCTAGAATGCTGAGAGTTGGCAAAAGGACAAGCATCCTCCCTACCCAATTCCCTAAGAATCCTTAAAGTTCTCAACAGTTGCAAAACACAAAAAATTTGCAAAATGTCAAAACTCCAAAATTTGACAAACTACAGTGCACACATCAAAAGGCACAAACAACAGTGATTTTGGTCACTCCATAACCCCAATCCCTTTCTTGAAAGAAAAACAAATCAAAATAAACAGTGATCTCATCACTACAATGAGCAAGTATCCCAATAAAATTGAAGAAAAGAAGGGAGTTGACCTTGAATCCCTGGAACCCTCAACATTCTATAGGTCATAAGGCAAGCTTCAGTACCAATTTGGTTGATAGCCTATCGGTAACAGAAGTAAACCTCCCGCATGATGATATATCGTCACATTAACTTGCGTACGGATCAATATTTGCATGTGGATGAGCTAGCTTATGGCATCCTGGATTACACCACGATTAATCTTAGTACATACAACAAAGGAATTCGTGGAGCTAATTAGGTGATCCTCGAGTACGAGTTCGGTTGAAAGCCCATCTGGCACTGGTGGTATCCTAACAAATACCACTAAATGAACTCAATTGCACACACAGGGATATGAAATAACTGGGTCAAAAACAAGTCTGATTCATACCTTGTCCAAAAGTCTTGTAAAACAAAGTACAGTCGTGGCTAGTGAGTTAAAACCGTCTGAGTCTCAGAAAACCTTAGCTACATTTCTAAACCAACTGCGCTACTTTTCATCTTTGCAATACCAACAAAAATAAAAAAAAGGAAAAAACCACATGTATACATACAAAGTCACACATCACAGCAATCACCTAAAAACAAAATAAAAGAGTTCTAAACAGTCTATGGTGCCATAGCCAAACATCATAAATCCCATTCATCCATCTCATCTCCGCATATCACATATAAATCAAAAACATTTGCATTCATCATAGCATATGCATCCATCAAAATAAATCAACATTCATACATCCATATTCATCAACCATCATGCATAAGATCAAAGAAAATCAAAACAACAAAAACAACAAAAAAATGCAACACAAAAACAAACAACAATAAACATTGCCAGACACAAGTGCTCTTGCACTTAACCTCTTGGCATAGCAAATCGACATTGGGGTCACAAATTATCACTATCCTACTCCCTAAGAATGCTACCATAGCCGGACCGCTCCACGGGAGACGGATTTTCGAAAATTTAATCCCCAAATGGTGTCACAAAAAAAAAAAAAAACAACAAAAACAACAAAACAAGCAACATAAAAACAAAGCAATAAGCATTGCCGGACACAAGTGCTCTCGCACTTAACCTCTTGGCAAAGAAAATCGATGTCGAGGTCCAAATTATCGCTCTCCTACTTCCCCAAGAAGGCTACAATAGCCGGACCGCTCCATGGGAAGTTATATTTTTGATGATTTCACCTCATTACGGCATCACCAAAAGGGTTAACACCCACCAAAAATAGGTCCAAATGTTGGAAAAATTGCACACGCTTAATGGTAAACCCTCTAAAGGCACCCTTGCATAAGTCATCTTGGGTCAAGCGACTCGTCGCTTCTCTCACAAAGGTCATTCCCTCATCGATTCATCGCTTGAGGGGGTAGTCACACTTAGTCACCAACCAACAATCACACACCCAATTAAGGAAAACGACATGCATTCAAAAAATCATTGACAAAGACAATCACGCTTCTGCTTGGGGCAGTAAACAAGCAACAATCAAATCAATCAAACACTTGGCATTTCGTGAATCATGAATACAAGGTTCCCCTGAGGTAAAAACACCCTTCGCCTATTCATGATCGATCAATGTCTAAGTTCAAGTCACACCTCACCAAAATAGGTTAACACTTGAAATCAAATTCCTTAGCTCGTCAGAAGCAAGGATTCAAGAATGCATGCCCTTTCCATACGTGGGGCATCAAAAGTTGGTTAGGTTACCAAGAAACCCTAATAATTAGTGCTTTGGTTATCTATTTTTGCTCAACACTGCATCATCTGTAGCGCTTCCCAAAAAGGGGCATCTGTAGACACCAAAACAACACCAATCCGATTATGTGACTGCAAACACTGATCGCTTTGACAAACACAGCCCCCAAGGCAGCCCTCAGAGGTCAAACAATGGTCCTAACCACTTCCATAGCAATTTTGTAAGGTCAGGAAGCAATTTGGTACATTTAGACACTTTGCCCAGTACTCGTCTCACCCAGGGACGATTACTAACTTGCAATCGTCTCACCCATGGATGATTGTTGTAATCGTCCCACCCAGGGATGATTACCAAGTTTAACGGGCAAAATGACAAACGACGCCAAGTGGCAGCCCAGAACAGTCAGTTGATGACTCTTGCCTTGCACGCGTGTGTAGGTGGATAGAAGGGTCATTAGAGGACTGTCACAAGAAGCAATTATGAAAACACAAGTCAACGGAGGACTCCCCTCCCTCATGGGAAGACAAGACTGCCACATGGCGCCTATGACCAACACATGGCATTTGTGCTTCCCTCCCAAAAGAGACCCCATGGGTCTATAAAAGGTGGGACTTTTCTCACCCAAGATATACAGGTCGAAGGAGTTTTCAAGCAACGAAGTGCTGCCGAGTTGAAGACCCACTTGCATCCCTTTTGGTTCACCTTCCCACATCCACCAATCTCTTTTGCAAGGGAGGTTGTTGGGTGGCCTTTGGAAGCTCGAACCCGACCCAAATCCAACACATGGACACTGAACCAACCAATTCGTAGACCCCCAACTCCTAAGAGATTTTGGGCCCATCCAAAGTGGATTGGTGCCAAAATCAAGTTCCATCGGTGGGCTGCCCACTTGGGCACCCCCGCACCTTTTGGATTTAGTTGTAGTTCATTTTCTATGATTTGTTCATATTCCATGTTATTCTCTGCTGTTCAATAGTTCAAAATCTTGAACCTTGATTTCAAAAGGTTTTCATCGAATATTATCATGCTTTTGTAATTTTGGTTGTCCCACTGACTTGCAGGTAACAACGTCCAATTTCTCGGTGATGGAGGCCAAATTTGGAGAATCCGACCATCTGGGTCGTCCCAAAATGGCCCCAATTACATAACCCCCTTGTTTGTAGGTGTTTTTTAGGTCTCGAGAATCGACATTGGAGCAGCGATAGGTCGGCTTCTTCAACACAGTATCAATCGTCCCTATAGGGGACGATTAACAGCAGCAATCGTCCTTCCGAGGGACGATTAACAGTAGCAATCGTCCTTACCAGGGACGATTACCAGGTAAAAGCAGATTGGCCGGCTGTCTCAGGGGCAATGGCATTTTGGTAACATTTTATGTCTTCTGTCAAGTTTTCAAGCCATTTGGACTCACTATATTTATTGTTTCAGGCAGATGTTTACATGCATATTTCGTTGATTTTAGAGAAAAAACCCCTTTCCTTCGTAGCAGGTGCTACTGAAATTTTTATTGTTTCTTTGATTGCAGGAAAAGCAATCAGAGGTGAAGAACTTATCCACATCAGCGACGGCAACATCTTGGCTCGCCCATTGCAATCGTGGGCACGCGGGAAGAGGAAGACTAGGTCACACATTGTAATGAAGACAAATTTAACGCTCCTAGCCCCCAAAAGGGGAGGAGACATCTATGTAACCGAGGATAAGATATTTGAATAAAGAGGGCTATGATTTCTTTACATCTTGTCTTTCATTTCCAAGTTGTCTCATTTCTCTGTTTTAGTGCATAGGATCAAAGCATTACATTTTCGTCTTATGTTGCATAACTAGTGTTTCCTTTGCCCGGAATCTCGTGCTTTCAGTAGCAGTTTAAAACTTGTAAACAGATATAGTAAGTACAACAAGAGAACATCACACAACACAGATTTTTAACGAGGTTCACCAAAATGGCTACTCCTCAAAAAGAATGGCTGCTTGGACTACCATCCAAATCCAGCCTCTAACAAAGCACCAACTTTACAATTTGTTTACCAGCACCAACTGGAAGGAGCACCAACCCCTTATTTATCTGCACCAACAGAAAGGAGCACCAACCCCTAATTTGCCAACACAAACTGGACTTCAATTTTGAATGAAAATGTTTGATAGATACCTTCATTATTACAAGACTCTAACTGGTCTACTTCACCTTTGCAATCTCTGCACACTCTGCTCTTTCTTGCACAATCACTTCACACAATCTGCTACACTACTACAGCCAAACTTTGCAATCAACTTTGCCCTTCATTCTCTCTGCACATTCTGCTTTCTCTGCTCACACGCTTCGCACACTCTGTGTCATTCCACACTCTGCTCTCTATGTGCATTCGCAATCGCACTTCGAACAACTCGACACAACTAGTTCACATTATGTGCTTCGTTATCATCTCACCGATTCTATGTTATCTACACTTTTACAACCGCATATCACACTTCAATATTCACTTCGATCAATCTTCAAATCTCCAAACAGCCCTGCTTATATACTTGAGATTTCAAGATGAAAACCCTAATAGTAGTCAGCTGATTATGCAAACCCTAATCTTGGTCAGCTGCAAACCCTAAACATGGTCAACTTCAAACCCTAAATTTGGTTGGCTGCAAACCCTAAAATTTCGGCTTCAAAATCCTAAAAACTATCAGCTCCAAAACCCTAATCTTCGTCGACCCAGATTAAAATTTATCGACTTCAACAGTATCTTTGGTTCTGTAGCTTTCCTCACGAAACTCCAACATGTCACGATATCGCGACACATTTTACATCCGTATGCCTCCTTGTCCTTGTTGTCGCAAAATCATGACACTTTTGGCCTTTGATAGCTTTGCCACCGTTCTTGTCGTGAAATCATGACACTTCAAACTTTTGCTGATGTCATCCTCATTCTTGTTGTGAAATTGCGATGCTTTCGGCTTCTAGCAGCTTTTCTTTCAACCTGTCATGAAATCATGACACTTTTAGCTTTCGCTGATGTCATCCTCATCTTTGTAACAAAATCATGACGCTTTCGACTTCTGTACACTTTTCTTCTTAGTTACCAGTGAAAACGGAACATGTCGTGAAATTGCGACACTTTCACTGCCTTGGCTTCTTTTCTGACTTTCGCCCGCAAAAACATAACATGTCGCAAAATCACGACATACTTGCCTTCATACATTCTCTCTCCTCTTCAGGTCGCGAAAACCTGACATGTCACGAAATCACGACACTTTTCTTCCTTGGAGCTTTTTCTCCGAACATGTCACGAAATCGTGACAGTTTTCTTCCTTAGCACTTTTCTTCTGAACATGTCGCGAAATCATGATAGTTTTTTGCCTTAGTGCTTTTTCTCCAAACATGTCACGAAATTGTGATAGTTTGCCTTGCGCCTTCTCTCTCCTTGGCCATGTCGTGAAATCACGACAAATTTCTTTGTGCCTTCTCTCTCCTCCGACCTGTCGCAAAATTGCGATAGAAAACATGTCGCAATATCGCGACAGTTTTCTTACTTGTCTTTTTCTTTGATTTTTTGAATCTGGGTCACTTTTGTTTTCCTGGAATTGCACTTTACAAGATCTGACTATCCTTTGAACTTCTATCCTCTGCATCTGAATGACTCCTGAATTATCTGTCCACCGCATCATTCGATCTAACTACCTGTGTTGACAACAATGACAAACCTCTTGCAACACCTTGCTCAACAATCTCCCCCTTTGGAATTGTTGGCAACACCTGTGTACATTCCTGTAACTCTTCTCCCCCTTTGTCAATAATACCAAAGGGCTACTGCAGACTCCCCCTGAGTCCATACATCCAATTCTCAGGCACAATTTGTTGCATTTAGCACAAATTATGATCATGAGCAAAAGAGTAGTCAAATACTCAAATGCTCCCCCTGAGAAAGTGATCCCTGTAGCTAGTCAATAGTCTCACACAGAATCTGTTCAACAAGCTCACATAGAACTTGTCCAATGCTGAAACACAAGTTCATACAAAACCTGTCAAAATCTGCTCCACCAAGATTACTAAGAACTTGCCCATATCTACTCTAAAAACCTGTCCCAGCATTGTCCTCAAATATTTCCCAAGGGCCTTCTTAAGGACTCAAACAAATCACCTCAACCAATTATCACAAGGAACAACTCTCTCTCACATAACCCCAGTCCAAGTATGTATCAACCAACTCAATGATTCCAACATTCTCAACCACAAATATCATATAACCATGATACTCATGTTCTTTTCTAACATAAGTTCCTTCACAACCAATGGGCTTAAACCACTATGCTTATAACACACGGTTTAAACATAGATCTCTATTCAGAAAAACTGATGCATTCAACCAACACCTTTCGAAGAAGAAAACCACAAACAATCATTTTCCCTTCAATGATATTTCAAAAATTCAACCACCATAATGTTTTGACCAATACTGTATCAACACTACAATTTTACCGCCAAATTTGTGCAAGCATCAAACACTGTACCATAACACAAACCAAATCCCTTTTTATTTTTTTAGCTTGGTCTATGTTTTCTGCAGTTACCGTTGGTCACACCTTTCTATCAACTGTTCAAATCAGAAAACAAAATTTTGTTAACCATTTCACGGCCAACTATAATGCACCTTACTCATCCTCAATCTTCTTAACTTCGGATTGGCACTTTATCAACAGTCTAAAACGAAACTGTCTGTGAATTAAATATTTTTACCAAGCCATCATGAAAAGATCTAACAATCTTCACAACAAACTGATATACGTTGTTTTTATCAAAACACAAATACGCAGCTAGGGAAAATATATTTTACTGACCAAATTCTCTAAATTGAGATATTCCATAGTTTTGAACAATGGTAATAAGAACCAACAAAAAAACAATAATGACATAAATTCATATTGCCGATGGTGACACCTCTCAATTTAATAATGATCCTTTACGATACTACCACGGACAACTACAAGAACTGAAAAAGACACTTTGTCAACTGAACAACAACTTCCCTGACTACTATCCTTTCATCCTCAGAAAACCAAACAAACATCGAGGAGCATTAAAATAAAACCTTTTAAGATTGCTCCCCCTAAGGATGTGCTTCCTGGAGTTGCTTAGTGTAGTAGAGGAGCAGTCTCCTTCAGTTCAAGGAGACACGATTTCCTCTCTTCTTTCTTTCTCCAGACTTTCTTGACCTCGGGCTTGGATTTTTCAACTGCGTCCCTGTTTTGCACCTTTACATGAACTCGAATATTTCTCTGGTGTGATTGTCTCTTATGCATCCATGATGAATGATTATTTTCCTTTCTTCTATGTACCTGATTTACTCCCTGTCTGTGTTGCATTCTTTGCGTCTTATGAAATCTACTATTTTGCCTTAGATTTGATACATAAGTGCTTGGACAAAACCTTGCTATGTGCCCATGACCATTGCATTAAAAACATTGTACATAGTGTTCGCTCAGATATGCAGAAGTATTTCTACCAGCATAATTCTTTGATTTATTATTCAATCCACAATAAGTTGCCTTGTGACCATACTGGTTACATCTGAAACAATAGCCATTAAAAGTGTTAGTATGAAAAGATTGTGAGTGGTAGAACCTCTTTTGTTGTGGTTGCTTTGCTATAAATCTCCTTTGATATTTTCTTTCTTTTGAAGATACAACTTTAACCTTTTCTTGCTTCGACCCTTCAATAGTGAAATTTTTCTTCTCTGTAGAGTTGGCTGATGAAGGTTGTTCAGCTTCATATCCAAGACCATGCTTATCCATAGAGCTTCTCTGATAATTTATCATTTTATCTAGCAATTTTGTGCTCTTCTCGAATTTAAGATTTGTATTGGTCTCTTCCAGTTGTTTCTTCAAAGAAACAATCTCTTCTTATTGTTTGCAACAAACAGTCTCTTTCTTATTGATCTGAGACCTGAGAGTTTCTTCAATCCTTTTGAACTCTTCTATTTGCAGCTTTAGATTGCTAACAGTTTTGTTGCAATCTTCTTCATGTTTGCTACATACATTAACTTTATTATTCATCTCTTCTGTCTGTATTCTTAGACCGTCTATCTCTTCTTCTAGCTTACTGTAATACTCCGATTTCATGGTTAACTGCATTTCAAGATTTTCAGAGATTTTCTTGTAATCTTATGTCTGTACTTTCAAACTGGTGATTATATCTTCTGCATCCTCAACCTTTTTACCCAGAGCTAAAATTAGTTTATGTTCCCAATTTGCTTCTGCATCACTTTCTTCTTCATCATATTCCTATTCTAAATCTGTTTCTTTACCAATTTTGAATGGATCATCTTCAACTTCACTGCTATTAGAACCATGGCACTGACATTCATTATGATCGAGTTGACCAAAAATAAAACATTATGTACCTAGTGAACCTGCATCATGATCGAGTTGTCTCTTGGCCTTTTCTCCACTATTTGATTCATCTTCATTTTCTTTCATGACCCTGTGTGTTCTTTTCTTCTTGTGTCTCATGGTTCCACTTTTGCATTTCTTTGCCATTTGTGTAATAATCCAAGATCAACCCAGACTGATTAAGCCTGAAATGGGAACTTGGCTCTGATACCAATTATTGTACTTAGTATGGCACTGAGAGGGGGGGTGAATCAGTGTAGCATTCCAAGACATGAATTAACAGCTCTAAAAATCGTAGCAATTTAAAACTTGTAAATAGATATAGTAAGTACAGCAAGAGAACATCACACAACACAGATTTTTAACGAGGTTCACCAAAATGGCTACTCCTCAAAAAGAATGGCTACTTGGACTACCATCCAAATCCAGCCTCTAGCAAAGCACCAACTTTACAATTTGTTTACCAGCACCAATTGGAAGGAGCACCAACCTCTTATTTATCTACACCAACAGAAAGGAGCACCAACCCCTAATTTTCCAGCACCAACTGGACTTCAATTTTGAATGAAAATGTTTGACAGATACCTTCGTTATTGCAATATTCTAACTGGTCTACTTCACCTTTGCAATCTCTACGCACTTTGCTCTTTCTTGTGCAATCACTTCGCACAATCTGCTACACTGCTACAGCCAAACTTTGTAATCAAATTTGCCCTTTGCGCTCTCTGCACATTCTGCTTTCTCTGCTCACACGCTTTGCACACTCTATGTCATTCCACACTCTACTCTCTATGCGCATTCGCAATTGCACTTCGAACAACTCAACACAACTATCTCACATTATGCGCTTCGCTATCATCTCACCAATTCTGTGCTATATGCGCTTTTACAGCCGCATATCACACTTCAATATTCACTCCGATCGATCTTCAAATCTCCAAATAGCCCCGCTTATATACTTGAGATTTCGAGATGAAAACCCTAATAGTAGTCGATTGATTATGCAAACCCTAAACATGGTCGACTGTAAACCCTAAATTTGGTTGGCTGTAAACCCTAAAATGTCAGCTTCAAAACCCTAAAAACTATCGGCTCCAAAACCCTAATCTTCGTCGGCCCAGATTAAACTTTGTTGGCTTCAACAATCTCTCTAGTTCTATAGCTTTCCTCATGAAACTCCAACATGTCATGATATCGTGACACCTTTTACATCTGTACGCCACTTCGAACTTTTGCTGACATCATCCTCATTCTTGTCGCAAAATCACGACGCTTTCGGCTTCCAGTGGCTTTTCTTGCAACTTGTCACGAAATCATGACACTTTTAGCTTTCGTTGACGTCATCCTCATCTTTGTAGTGAAATCGTGACGCTTTCGTCTTCTGTATACTTTTCTTATCAGTTACCAACGAAAATGGAACATGTCGTGAAATCGTGACACTTTCACTGCCTTGGCTTCTTTTCTGACTTTCGCCCGCAAAAACATAACATGTCGCAAAATCACGACATACTTGCCTTCGTACATTCTCTCTCCTATTTGGGTCACGAAAACCCGACATGTTGTGAAATCGCGACACTTTTTTTCCTTGGAGCTTTTTCTCCGAACATGTCACGAAATCGCGACAGTTTTCTTCCTTAGCACTTTTCTTCCGAACATGTCGCAAAATCACGACAGTTTTTTGCCTTAGTGCTTTTTCTCCAAACATGTCACGAAATCGTGATAGTTTGCCTTGCGCCTTCTCTCTCCTCAGCCATGTCACGAAATCGTGACAAATTTCTTTGTGCCTTCTCTCTCCTTCGACCTGTCACGAAATCACGACAGAAAACATGTCGCAATATAACGACTGTTTTCTTACTTGTCTTTTTCTTTGATTTTCTGAATCTGGGTCACTTCTGCTTTCTTGGAATTGCACTTTACAAGATCTGACTATCCTTTGAACTTCTGTCCTCTGCATCTGAATGACTCTTGAATTTTCTGTCCACTGCATCATTAGATCTAACTGCCTATGTTGACAACAATGACAAACCTCTTGCAACACCTTGCTCAATAATCTCCCCCTTTGGAATTGTTGGCAACACCTATGTACATTCCTGTAACTCTTCTCCCCCTTTGTCAATAATACCAAAGGGCTGCTGCAGACTCCCCCTGAGTCCATACATCCAATTATCAGGCATAATTTGTTGCATTTAGCACAAATTATGATCATGAGCAAAAGAGTAGTCAAATACTCAAATTCTCCCCCTGAGAAAGTGATCCCTGTAGCTAGTCAATAGTCTCACACAGAATCTGTTCAACAAGCTCACATAGAACTTGTCCAATGCTGAAACACAAGTTCATACAAAACCCGTCAAAATCTGCTCCACCAAGCTTACTAAGAACTTGCCCATATCTGCTCTAAAAACCTGTCCCAGCATTGTCCTCAAATATTTCCCAAGGGCCTTCTTAAGGACTCAAAAAAATAACCTCAAACAATTATCACAAGGAACAACTCTCTCTCACATAACCCCAGTCCAAGTATGTATCAACCAACTCAATGATTCCAACATTCTCAACCACAAATATCATATAACCATGATACTCATGTTCTTTTCTAACATAAGTTCCTTCACAACCAATGGGCTTAAACCACTATGCTTATAACACACGGTTTAAACACAGCTCTCTATTCAAAAAAACTGATGCATTCAACCAACCCCTTTCGAAGAAGGAAACCACAAACAATCATTTTCCCTTCAATGATATTTCAAAAATTCAACCACCATAATGTTTTGACCAATACTGTATCAACACTACAATTTTACCGCCAACTTTGTGCAAGCATCAAACACTGTACCATAACACAAACCAAATCCCTTTTTATTTTTTTAGCTTGGTCTATGTTTTCTATAGTTACCGTTGGTCACACATTTCTGTCAACTGTTCGAATCAGAAAACAAAATTTTGTTAACCATTTCACAGCCAACTATAATGCACCTTACTCACCCTCAATCTTCTTAACTTCAGATTGGCACTTTATCAACAGTCTAAAATGAAACTGTCTGTGAATTAAATATTTTTACCAAGCCATCATGAAAAGATCTAACAATCTTCACAACAAACTGATATACGTTGTTTTTATCAAAACACAAATACGCAGCTAGGGCAAATATCTTTTACTGACCAAATTCTCTGAACTGAGATATTCCATAGTTTTGAATAGTGGTAATAAGAACCAACAACAGAACAATAATGACATAAATTCATACTACCGATGGTGACACCTCTCAATTTAATAATGATCCTTTACGATACTACCACGAACAACTACAAGAATTGAAAAGGACACTTTGTCAACTGAACAACAACTTCCCTGACTACTGTCCTTTCATCCTCAGTAAACCAAGCAAACATTGAGGAGCATTCAAATAAAACCTTTTAATATTGCTTCCCCTGAGGATGTGCTTCTTGGAGTTGCTTAGTGCAGTAGAGGAGCAGTCTCCTTCAGTTCAAGGAGACATGATTTCCTCTCTTCTTTCTTTCTCCAGACTTTCTTGACCTCGGGCTTGGATTTTTCAACTGCGTCCCTATTTTGCACCTTTATGTGAACTCGAATATTTCTCTGGTGTGATTGTCTCTTATGCATCCATGATGAATGATTATTTTCCTTTCTTCTATGTGCCTGATTTACTCCCTGTCTGTGTTGCATTCTTTATGTCTTATGAAATCTACTATTTTGCCTTAGATTTGATACAGAAGCGCTTGGACAAAACCTTGCTATGTGCCCATGACCATTGCATTGAAAACATTGTACATAGTGTTCGCTCAGATATGCAGAAGTATTTCTACCAGCATAATTCTTTGATTTATTATTCAATCCACAATAAGTTGCCTTGTGACCATACTGGTTACATCTGAAACAATAGCCATTAAAAGTGTTAGTATGAAAAGAGTGAGAGTGGTAGAACCTCTTTTGTTGTGGCTACTTTGCTATAAATCTCCTTTGATATTTTCTTTCTTTTGAAGATACAGCTTTAACCTTTTCTTGCTTCGACCCTTCAATAGTGAAATTTTTCTTCTCTATAGAGTTGGCTGATGAAGGTTGTTCAACTTCATATCCAAGACCATGCTTATCCGTAGAGCTTCTCTAATAATTTATCATTTTATCTAGAAATTTTGTGCTCTTCTCGAATTTAAGATTTGTATTGGCCTCTTCTAGTTGTTTCTTCAAAGAAACAATCTCTTCTTCTTGTTTGTAGCAAACAGTCTCTTTCTCATTGATCTGAGACCTGAGAGTTTCTTCAATCCTTTTGAACTCTTCTATTTGTAGCTTCAGATTGCTAACAATTTTGTTGGAATATTCTTCATGTTTACTACATACATTAACTTTCTTATTCATCTCTTTTGTCTGTATTCTTATCTCTTCTTCTAGCTTACTGCAATACTTTGATTTCATGGTTAACTGCATTTCAATATTTTCAAAGATTTTCTTGTAATCTTCTGTCTGTACTTTCAAACTGGTGATTATATCTTCTGCATCCTCAACCTTTTTACCCAGAGCTGAAATTAGTTTATGTTCCCAATTTGCTTCTGCATCACTTTCTTCTTCATCATATTCCTTTCTAAATCTGTTTCTTTACCAATTTTGAATGGATCATCTTCAACTTCATTGCTATTAGAACCATGGCACTGACATTCATTATGACCAAGTTGACCAAAAATAAAACATTCTATACCTAGTGAATCTGCATCATGATCGAGTTGTCTCTTGGCCTTTTCTCCACTATTTGATTCATCTTCATTTTCTTTCATGACCCTGTGTGTTCTTTTCTTCTTGTGTCTCATGGTTCCACTTTTGCCTTTCTTTGCCATTTGTGTAATAATCCAAGATCAACCCAGACTGATTAAGCCTAAACTGGGAACTTGGCTCTGATACCAATTGTTATACTTAGTATGGCACTGAGAGGGGGGGTGAATCAGTGTAGCATTCCAAGACATGAATTAACAACTCTAAAAACCGTAGCAGTTTAAAACTTGTAAATAGATATAGTAAGTACAGCAAGATAACATCACACAACATAGATTTTTAACGAGGTTCACCAAAATGGCTACTCCTAAAAAAGAACGGCTACTTGGACTACCATCCAAATCCAACCTCTAGCAAAGCACCAACTTTACAATTTGTTTACCAGCACCAACTAGAAGGAGCACCAACCCCTTATTTATCTGCACCAACAGAAAGGAGCACCAACCCCTAATTTTCCAGCACCAACTGGACTTCAATTTTGAATGAAAATGTTTGACAGATACCTTCGTTATTGCAAGACTCTAACTGGTCTACTTCACCTTTGCAATCTCTATGCACTCTGCTCTTTCTTGTGCAATCACTTCACATAATTTGCTGCACTGCTACAGCCAAACTTTACAATCAACTTTGCCCTTCGTGCTCTCTGCACATTCTGCTTTCTCTGCTCACACGCTTCGCACACTCTGTGTCATTCCACACTCTGCTCTCTGTGCGCATTCGCAATCAACTTTGAACAACTTGACACAACTAGCTCACATTATGTGCTTCGCTATCATCTCATTGATTCTGCGCTATCTACGCTTTTACGGCCACATATCACACTTTAATATTCACTCTGATCGATCTTCAAATCTCCAAATAGCCCCGCTTATATACTTGAGATTTCGAGATGAAAACCCTAATAGTAGTCGACTGATTATGCAAACCCTAATCTTGGTCGGCTGTAAATCCTAAACATGGTCAACTGCAAACCCTAAATTTGGTTGGCTGTAAACCCTAAAATTTTAGCTTCAAAACCCTAAAAACTGTCAGCTCCAAAACCCTAATCTTCATCGGCCCAGATTAAACTCTATCGGCTTCAACAGTCTCTCTGGTTCTGTAGCTTTCCTCGTGAAACTCCAACATGTCACGATATCACGACACCTTTTACATCCATATGCCTCCTTGTCCTTGTTGTCGCAAAATCATGACACTTTTGGCCTTTGATAGCTTTGCCACCATTCTTGTCGTGAAATCGTGACACTTCAAACTTTTTCTGACGTCATCCTCATTCTTGTTGCGAAATCGTGACGCTTTCGGCTTCCAGCGGCTTTTCTTGCAACCTATCGTGAAATCATGACACTTTCAGCTTTCACTGATGTCATCCTCATCTTTGTAGCAAAATCATGATGCTTTCGACTTTCGTACACTTTTCTTCTCAATTACCAGCGAAAACGGAACATGTCACGAAATCGTGACACTTTCACTGCCTTGGCTTCTTTTCTGACTTTTGCCCGCAAAAACATAACATGTCACGAAATTGCGACATACTTGCCTTCATACATTCTCTCTCCTCTTCAGGTCGTGAAAACCCGACATGTCACGAAATCGTGACACTTTTCTTCCTTGGAGCTTTTTCTTCGAACATGTCGTGAAATCGCGACAGTTTTCTTCCTTAGCACTTTTCTTCCGAACATGTCGCGAAATCACGACAGTTTTTTGCCTTAGCACTTTTTCTCCAAACATGTCACGAAATCATGACATTTTGCCTTGTGCCTTCTCTCTCCTCAGCCATGTTGCGAAATCGCAACAAATTTATTTGTGCCTTCTCTCTCCTCCGACCTGTCGCGAAATCGCGATAGAAAACATGTCACGATATCGCGATAGTTTTCTTACTTGTCTTTTTCTTTGATTTTTTGAGTCTGGGTCACTTCTGTTTTCCTAGAATTGCACTTTACAAGATCTGACTATCCTTTGAACTTTTGTCCTCTGCATCTGAATGACTCCTGAACTGTCTGTCCACTGCATCATTAGATCTAACTGTCTGTGTTGACAACAATGACAAACCTCTTGCAATACCTTGCTCAACAAACTATGCTAAACATGTGCAAATATTATCAATATTGATGGAAATATGTGAATAAGAAATACAGTTATCAATCTATGGAATCAATCGCTGGAAATGAAGCATTATAACATGAAAAGAAGACATTAATGTCTAAACTACCATGATGGAAACAAGTTAGTAACAAAACACTAATTATATCGGTAAAAAGTCTCTAAATTCCTAACTAAACCATTAAAATGCTAAATGAAATCTAATTAAGCATACTGGAAGTGAAATAGTAAGGAGAAGTCACCTCTATTATGAACCGGAACTCTGATTAGCGGTCTACACTGTAAATCATGGATAAAGTCATGGTGAGCAACCAAGTGGTTTGCTCTCAAAATTCAAGGGTTGTGGGCTTGACTGCCTTGTCCAATTGATGTTCAAGGGTTGCCTTTGGTGTCCTTTGATAGGTTTGGTGGTTGAATCATTGAATTAGGCCTTAGTTTGCCCAAATTAGCATTTCTTGGCTCTCTAGCTCCTTAGGGAATCTATGGCACAATTGTCATGGTGGTTGATGAATTAGCAAAGGGGTTGGCAACAAAACTCTCTAAGTACTCTCAAGTGAGTGTACAATTTGACAGGGCTTCGCTTCTCAAGTGTGTTATCTCATCTCTCCTATTTTACCCTATTTTTGAGGGGTACTTATAAGATTACCCAAGGGCTAGGGGTAGCTTCATGGAGAAGCCAAGATCAATAAGGGGTGGTTATGATAGTTGGATTGGAATATTTTGTCCTTTAACTGCCTTATTCTAGAACAAATGGCCGTTCAAACCAATTTGGCTTAGATGAAGGCCAACTAAAATTCAGTTAAGAGCATAGGTTATAGCTACGGTCCAAACTGTAAACCATAGGTGTCAATCGTGGTTCAGACTGTACACCGTAGGTCTACGTTGCAGTTCATACTGATTAGGCCAAGGAGCCCAAATTGAGTGGTTAGAATCACTATTCTATCTTGGATTCTATCCAAGATCTTTCATATGGCCTTGTAGCATGTCCATATGAGTAGCCTCCATCAACATGATGCATTTTAGGTGTCTATAGATGCCCCTTTTGAGATGCATTGTGAGATCAAACAATGTGTGAGCAAAAATAGACCTCCTAAAATGATGCCTAAGGTTCTATGATGATCATTAGTCAGATCAACATTAGATACCTCTTGTCGAGCAAAAGGATGTGCATCCTGGAATCATTGATTCCAACTCTTTGGAGGCTTAAACTTGAAAGAGTTTACACTCATCATCGAACATTTGAGTAGATTTGGTGCTACAATAGTAGTTAGGCTTATATAACCAAAATGATGAGAGTTACAAACTAATTATCATATTTGCTATTTTCCCCAAGAAAAGGGGTAATCTTATGATAGTTTTTGACAATGATTTGCAAGGACGAACACAATTTTTACAAGATCAAGGGATCTACGATCTTCAAGATCTTCTGTTGATTTTGATTATGATTTGATATTATGACTACCCCCTCAAGCAATGAGTCGATAAGGGTAATGACAATGTATGAAGTGATGAGATCGCTTGACCATAATTAATGATCTAAATAAATTTAGATTTGAGCATTTAATGCCTTGGCTAGGCCTAGTTCAGCTTATGATTCCAGTTGTTAATAGTAATTGCATATTCCTATCCCAAGGAGCAGTCGGGCTACAATAGTCGTCTTAGGGAATCAAAATGATACAAATCCAATTAGATTTGTGTTGAATAAATTTATCGATGATTTTTTGAAAATGTCATAGAGGAAATGACATGCAATGCATCGTTCCCATGGAGCAGTCCAGCCTCAAAGGTCTTCTTCGGAATTGAAAAGAAGTATATCAGATCAACGATGATAATTTTACCCCAAATGTCCTTATGGTAATTTACTCATCTTGTGGAATTACATGGATCGCAAGTCACTGCAACCACCAAGTGTATAGGGTAAATTACTGAATACGAGGCGCATTTGGTTTTTTAATTATTTGATTTTTTATTTATTTATTGATCAATCCTGGTGCTTTGAACATCACCAAATTTGCAATATTGATTGCTCTTTTTGAAATTTGATCCATTAGGAGTTATTAATTTGTCATTTTAAACATTCCCACAATGGGTTTTGAGTGCAATTAATGTTGGTTGAAAACCGCAGCTAGGGTTTGCGGTTGAAAATTTCCAATTTGGGAACCGCAAGTCGGGGTTGCGGTCCGTCGAAATTAGGGTAAACTATAAATAGCTTTTCCAATTTGAAAATTTCATTGTTTTCATTCCTTAATTTGCATTTCAGAGAGTTTTGAGAGGTGAGAGACATTCGTTGATCCGGGATGCTACCAAACTTTGACCTCAAATTGCATTCGTACCCCGATGGCAGACCCGAGATAGCCATCGACTAGCAAAGTCTGCAGTGTGGAAAATGTAACTCAAAACTAAGTCCTTGCACTCATTACCAACTAAAATAAATTGCATTAAGTAATGGGTTAATTAACTTCACTAAATTGTTGGCAACGAACCTCACCGTAGACTAGGCTAGGTTAGATTTTTGTTTTTTTGGCTAGCTAGGCTAGGAAGGGACCCGAAATGGGTCTTGGTCCTAGACCGCAACTAGCAGTTGTGGTTCCCAATTGTCAAATTGGGGACCACAGGTATCAGATGTGGTTGGAATTAAAATTCCAACGGTCAATTTTTGATCGCATGCGAACTGTAGGGTTGACCCGTAGTTCGATGAATTTAGAAAAAAATTATTAAAATTTTAATTTTTCTAAGGTTTAATAGGCAATTAATGTTATTTAATGCAATTTTGACTTGCCTAATTGATTTTTTTGAATGCTTTATTACATGTTTTTATCTTTTTATCAGTTTTTGAATATTTTTGATGTTTTTAAGGTCATTTTATCTATTTTTGCTTGTTTTAGTTAGATTTTTCTCTTATGCATTGTTTATTTCTAGATATTGACTTCTAGGGCCTAAGAGCCAGACATACTTCACACCCTTCACAAACAACTTACTGCAGGTGCGTGGGAGTGGTTCAAAGCCATTGGTTTTGGATATGTCTTGGATCTACCCATGATTAGGGTAGATATAACATACATGACTGTGTTGGCCCAGAGCTAGAATTCTCGAACCAACACATTTTATTTGTCGATGGGTGAGATGACTATCACCCTAGAGGACGTCTACCAGATATTTAGGATCCCTATTAATGGTGAGGTCATCACCTCCTCTTTATCTCAGAGAAAGAAGGCTATCTATGATGCTATCTTTGGTGATTAGAGCGATGAGGCCCAGTGGAAGATGGATCACAGAGGTGTACACATCAACTACTAGCAAGGGGAGTGCATCTTCTCTATCAGAGAGGTAGTCTTCATGCACTTGGTCATGCAGATAGTCCTTCCATATTCCTTAGGTGTGAGGATCCCCTATAACCTTCTTGCCAGCATCAGGAGGGTTTTTCAGAGCGTCATCCATCGACAACTACTCCTAGCCTGGGGAAGCATTTTATTATGCCACATGTATCGAGAGCTATCCCAGGTGACTTGTAGGAGTCGGGTAGGAATCAGTTGCAGCATACTACTATAGATCTGGCATTGGCAGCATATCCACATTGAGCATCCTGTAGAGCTACCATTTGATATTGACTCTATTGATGATGCGCACCAGTTCTACATAGCTTACTACCCCCACGAGGAGGATGGGTTTCAAAGTCTATCCCATGCAGGGGAAATTGGACATTATATTAATAGATTCATGAGATTGAGGCCCGATGATATAGAGTGGCACCCATACATGAGGTGCCCTACATGGCCAAAGGTTGATGAGCAGTTGCATTAGGCTCATCAGGATAGGTGGATCCTAGGCCATAAGGATGAGATCAGGGAGTACCAATTTTACTCTCGTGTCTTGCGGTAGTTTGGCCTAGTCCAAGACATACCATAGCTATCAATTATTTACAGGTGGCTAGCTCTAGAGAAAGTCTTACAATGGGTACAACCAACATAACTTGGTGATGTAGCTGATGATTTCTAGGAGTTAGGTGTTTCTGTAGCTAGGACTACTCTTGCTTATGATGCTTGGTGGTCACTACTATAGTGGTAGGGATTTGGGTCCCTTGGCCAGGTTGATGATGAGACTAAGGCTGATCCACAAAGGCACAATGTGCATCCATAGACTAAGGGTGGCTGGGGGGTAGAGGCTGCAGCAGGAGATGCACCCCCCATGGATATCAAGGAGGAGGTATTAGATGAGGGTGAGGTGCCTCCAGATAGTGAGGTTGGGCAATTGCTATCCCAGATAGAAAATATATAGATCTAGGATGGGTGATTCTATACTTAGATGTTGGAGAGGGATACTAGCATCACCATGTTAGAGGTGAAGCTAGCTCATAGTGAGATGCAATGGAAGCAGCTCCAGGAGGAGCCTATAGGTGCTATGGCTTATGCTAAAGTAGCAGAGGGTCAGATTCAAGAGCTGACTAGCTCATTGCAGATATCAGAGGCACAACAAGCTATGGTTGTAGCAAAGAGGGACTTGGCTCAGTCCCAGGCTCACAGAGGATAACCCTCCTTATCTCAGGTTATCATGGCACCACCAGTGGCACCGCCAGCTATACTGCTATGAAGTGGTGATCCTATAGTATATATTAGGCTGCTCACTTTCCTCATAGAGGAGGTAAATGACATTTGCGATGCAAGGGCAATTCGCATCTCCCATCTAGAGGGCTTCATAAAATTGCAGGGCTTGAAGGTGCTAGAGGATAGACATGCTATGGGGTCCCAGAGGACTAGGTCTAGGACTATAGGATAGTCCATGGTGAGCTCCAACCAGTAGACCCATAGGACATAGAGGACACATAGGTCATCTAGCACACATCAAGGTAGCTCTCATAGGGGTAACAAGGAGACGGGTGTGACCTCTAGTCATAGGTCTAGCTTCATATACATACCAGTATCCTGCATGCTAGGCCTCTTTGGGTTAGGTGACACATAGGGCCCTCAGCAGGGCATAGAGCAGGCGCTAGAGCCGAATGCAAAGAAGTATCTAAAGCATAGGGCTGATGGAGGTGGCAAGAGCTCCAGTATAGGGGGAGTAGGCTAGAGCTAGGGCTTTACTAGATCTTGGCTACATTTTTGCATATATATCTTTTTGGTGTAAGGTCTAGGACCTACACGATTGTAACCTGTGGGTATTTTTTACTCCTAATGTACTTTATTGGACACATATATATATGAGATTGATCATTTATGACTCATTATGTGTACTTGTGTATGTTTAATTTTCTATTTATGTTATGCACATGGATGCAATGCTTATGTTAATTTGATGCTATATGATGTGATGTATGGATGACATGCACTAGATAGCTATTTAATTTATGATGATGATGATATGCAGTGATCTAGATGTTTAGATATGATATTTTTGATGGATGCATATGGATGTGATGTTTACTTTTAAATGCATATTTAATTTTGCTTTATTGTATGCATTTAATCTATTATGATACCACGATATGGTTATGCAATGTATGTAATGCATTATTTACATGATGGTAATCTAATGTAAATGGAAATGTATGCTTTAACCACTTAAAACATAAGGAATGAATGCAATTATGTTTATCAATCTAATGGATGAAACCATAGAATGTCTAAAAATCATGAATGTAATTGAAAACCTTGAAGATAAGAATTTGATCAATTAATCACCCATATATGAAATGCAATGATATGTGATGTTATGATGTGAATGATATAATGTGTCATTCTATTTTCCTTTAAAAATTTGATAAATATACATAATATAGTCAGTGGTCATATAAATATTATTTCTAATATCCATCCGGTATCTATCCTATATATTTATTATGCTTTATATGATGATGTATCATGGACTTGATACTTTGCAGTTTTGATGAATTTTAATGACTTTTACCATTTTACGGTTTATGATTTTAGCATGTTTTCTTTTTAGAGGGATTTTTAGGTTTTCCATGAGACTCAAACACCCTAATAGACTTATTAAAAGTTTTATACTGACCATACTAGGCTTTTGAAATGCAAGGTTTTCGCTAGGATAGGCCCTAACTGTTCATTATCCCTGTGTGTGCACATGAGTATATTAAGATAATACACGAGCATTCCTTGATGTCAGGCATAATTCTTTCAACCCATTTCTAAGATAGGGGTTCCACAAATGTCTTATCCAATCCCAATTTTAGATTTTAGTTGGACTAAGCCACTAGGCAATGCAAGACACCTGAAGCTAGCTATTCCACATTCAAACATTGGTTTGCCCACGAGCTAGATGCAAGTGTATCAGACATATTGTCATGCGTAAGGTATAGTAGTGCCGATAATTCTAGGGATTCATGCTCATTCTTTTATATCCTTCAATTTTTGGGATACTTTCTCATATGTTGTGAAGTAAGGGAGTCGATTCCATATTCATTCTGAACTGTCTTTGGATCGTCATTTGATCTCTCTTCGAACTAGATTTATTATCTTCATTAGATCTCCATTCGAAATTTTGATTTATGATATTCATTTTATATTTACTTTGAACTTGATTTGAGCCTATTTTCTAATCTTCATTTGATATTCACTTTTTGGCATTTACATTTGATAATATTATTCAGAAACCTTCCTTTGGGGGATTTACTTGGGAAAACTATTTCTGGTATATCTATTGAGGATATCGATCTTATGATATCAATGTGAGATATCAAATTGGGAAGTCAATATATGATATCGATATAGGGTGTCAATATTGAGGATTGATGTGGGATATCACTCTAGGATACTGCTCATTTTATTGTAAGAAAGGGATTATGAATAGGGAACTAACCTATCCTTTTGCCAACTGCCAATATTTCCCATACCATCCGCATAGAGGGATAAGAAAGAATAACTCTTTTTGCTTCAGGATACCCAGTCCTGCTTCATATCTTTCATCTTCCCATAGTCCTTGTGAGGATTGTTTAATTTTTTGATTAGTGATAGGCTTCTGATATGCTAAGGGCTATCCTAACTGAACCTCAGCTACAAAAATAAAGCAAGATTTCTACCAACTCTTGATAAGACCTCTAGGTATGGTTGAGTGACTAGAAATCCGTAGTATATCTCCATAGCAACAAAATAGGTTGTGTTGAAAAACACAATTACTCACATGAATGATGGATTTATGATAAATGCAGAGATGCATGATTTAGAAATAAACTTGGTATCATTTGTAAGACTGACAAACATAATCCCTCCTACTATGGAATGCAACAGATGACGCATGTCTATATGTAATGCAATAATGCAGTGGATGCATGAGTGAATGCAAAATAAAAATGTAAAATTCAAATGCAAATGCAAATATTTTTGGATTTTATGCTTTACCATTTTTTTTTGGATTTTATTGATTTTATTGATTTTATTATTTTTATGAGTTTTGAGCCTCATATCTGACCAAAAAGTGAGTACATGCCTCTGGAGCCTTTAGGAGTGACCAACTGGCGAGGAAATGTCGTTATATATTTTAGACTAACCAAGCGATCTTTAAGCAAAATCCTTGAAGCTTTTTAGGATGACCGAGCGGTTTTAAGCAAACCCTCGGAGCCTTTTGGGTTTGACCAAAGGGTTTATGAGCACCTTTGGGACTTTTTGGGTTGACCAAGTGATCTTTTAAGAATCCTTGGAGCTTTTGTGTTGACCAAGCATTTTTTTAGAAACTCTTGGTACCTTTTGATTGACAAAACTACTCATAGACGAGCTTGGAGCTATTTAGGATGCTCAAGCGATGTTTCGCAACCCTCGGGGCGATGACCAAAGGGCTTACAGATGCCTTTGGATATTTTTATTGACCAAACTACTCATGAAAGAGCTTGGAGCCTTTTAGGATGACCAAGCAATTTTAGCAACCCTAAGAGCCTTTAGGATGACCAAAGGGTTTACAGATGCCTTTGGAGCTTTTTATTGATCAAACTACTCATGAAATAGCTTGGATCCTTTTAGGATGACTGAGCGATTTTAGCAACCCTAGGATCCTTTGGGATTGACCGAGTAATTTTAAGAAACCCTCAGAGCCTTTTACTATGCTCTTAAGCATAAAACACCTTAATATGGATGATGTTGAGAGGTTCGGGCTCTTCAACACCCCCTAGTGATGTTAGGCGATAGGTACCTAGACCAATATTTTTAGATATGATGTAAGTTCCTAGCCAATTAGCCACGAATTTGTCTTGCATATCTAGTGGTAAATTAGAGTTCTATTGGTTCTCTTTCAATATAATATCCCCAACTTCGAAGTCTCTCTAGTGGACTTTGATATTGTAAGCTTATTTTAGTCGCTCATGATAAACATGGAGATTCTTTAAAGCATTCATGCGATGTTCATCAAGCAGCGTCAGTTGATCCAGTCGAGCTTGTCGTACGGTGTCATCATCGATGAAATTTTTTAATGCATCACACAATGTTGGAATTTCCAATTCCAATGGCATAATATCCTTAGTGCCATATACTAGTGAGAATGGTGTTGCCCCAGTGGACATCCGAATACTAGTCCTATAAGCCCATAATACAAGGGACAACTAGATATGCCAGTCCTTATGGTTTTCTTGTACCATCTTTTTCAAGATGGTCAACACTATCTTATTTGAAGCTTCAACTTTCTTGTTTTCTTGCATATAGTATGGAGTCACAAAATTATGTTTGATTCTATATTTAGATGTCAAAGCTCTCACAATTTTATTCTTGAAGGAAGTTTCATTATCCGATATTATTTTGGATGGAATCCCAAAATAACTTATGATATGCTCCAGTATAAACTCTGTTATATGAGCTCCAGTTGTCATTGTTAAGGGTATTGCTTCCACCCACTTTGTGAAATACTTAGTAGTTATGATTATGAATGTATGTAGGCTCGATGATGGAGGAGATATCTTGCCTATAAGATCTAATCCCCACTAAGAAAATGACCAAGCCGTTTGGATAGACTGTAAGGCCTGTGATGGCAAGTGTGTAAGATTAGCATGATGCTAAAATTTGATGCATTTCTTGATATACACATTGCATTCCTTCTCCATAGTGGGCCAATATTATCCCATTCGAAGGATGCACTTGATGATGGCCATGTTGCTGAAATCGCCACCGCACGTAACATCATGAGCCTATAAAATTGCCCATGATGCCTCTTGGGGATCTAAGAAATGAAGGAGAACTCCATCATAGCCTTGTCGGTACAAGATGTCTCCTATTAAGACATATTTAACCACTTTATATTTAAATGTATGTTTTGTGGCACATAGAAATCCCTTCGGGATTACACCAAGCTTTAGGAAGTCATGGATTTGTGACATCCAGTTTTGATAAGCCTTAGATTCGATTGCTAAGATGACTTGCTCCCCCTACGTATTTATTTTTATAAATGCAGACTAGATAACAACCTTATGGTGAATGGTGGTACCACTCCTCGTCAGAATCTGAGAGGTTAATGACCCCCAGGGTGCCTTCTTCAAAAAGTATTCAGCTCTGCAGAACCATTCGGCTTTTGGTTCTACACTGATCATGTTGACTGACATTCTATTATCAAAGGCTTTGCATTCTACAACTGGGTGTGAAAGTGTTTTAACATGAATGGTAGTGAAATTAGTAGACAGATTCTAAGGGATTAAGGATCCCAAAGAAGCCATGGTATCTATGAACCTATTTTATGATGAAGGAATTGCCTTGATGTCATACCATTCTAATTTAGCCAAATATATTACAACAAGATCCTTGTAAGCTTTCAATACAAGACATCGACACTGGAAGAGTCCCTTAACTTGATTTACTATGAGCAAGGAGTCACCAAAGATGTTTAATATTTTAATATTCATGGTGACAGTTGTGTGGAGCCCTAGCAGCAGGGCTTCTTACTCAGCATTATTGTTGCTGCATGAAAAATCTAATGTAAATGACAAGGGCATTGGAGCTCTTTGTGGTGTGAAAAATACTATTCCAGCACCACCCCCTTGCTCACACTTAGTACCGTCAAATAATAGAGTCATATCAGCATTATTATCTGCTTCTTTGGGTTCAAGAGCTTCAGATATGATGAAGACTACATTTTTCGAAAGATCTATGGTTAGAGGCCTGTTGTTTGATAGTGGTACCTCAACTAATTGATTAGTTATGACCTATCCCTAAATGGACTTCTGGATTATGAATTCTAGATCAAATTCTATCAATAGCATGATCCACTTCACAGTACGCGTATTGTGATACATTTTACTCATCATGTACTAGTAAAGGGTTTTGTTTTGATATAACATATGTTGTATGAATCAACATATAGTACCACAATTTCTTTGTAGTGAACACTACTACTAAACACAGTTTTTCCACATATGCATACCCTAGCTCTTAATTCACCAAGGTTCAGCTAATATAATATATGGCTTGTTCTTTTTCTTGCACGTTATTTTGGGCTAACATGGTCCCTAATGCAAAATCGATCATCGATATATAGAAGAAAAGGCACATCTGGCCTTGGTGGTTCTAGCACTGGCGGCATCACCAGGTATTGCTTTATTTCAGCAAAGGCTACTTGAAAATCCTCATCCCAATTGAATGGGACCCCCTTGTGTAGAATTCAATTCATGGGTTGACATTTATTTGATAACTGAGTGATGAATTGCTTTATCGATGCTAATCTGTCCTGAAGGCTTCTTAACTCTTTAATATTGATGGGAGGATGCATTTCTAATATAGCCTTGACCTTTGCTGGGTCAACTTCGATGCCTATATTTGAGATGATGAATCCTAATATTTTTCCAAAATTTATGCCAAATACGCACTTCTTAGGATTCAACCTAACATTATATTCTATTAAGAAAATGAAGACCTTCCTTAATACCTCCACATGCTCAATACGCAGTAATGACTTGGCTAACAAGTCATCCATGTAATATTCTAATATTTTATGCATATAGTCATGAAAAATGTATGTCATGGCCTGCTGGTATGTTGCACCAATATTTTTGAGGCCGAATGGCATAACTTTGTAGCAAAAAAATCCCCATGGCGTTATAAACACAAATTTGTGCTGGTCTTCGGGTTTAATCTGAATTTGATTGTAACTAGAAAAACTATCCATTAAGGAGAGTATTTTGTGACCTGTAGTTGCATCTATGAGAGCATCAATATTATGCAATGGAAATTAATATTTGGGTGTTGCCTTATTTAGGTCTCTAAAATTTGTGAAAATACAGATTCTTCCATTGAGTTTTACCACGGGTACCATATTGGACACCCATTCTGGATAGTCAATGGAAATTATAAATTCTACATCCAACAACTTTTGTAGCTCATATTTCACCATTAAGGCTACTGTCGGATGCATCTTTATAAGCTTTTTCTTGACCAGATTCTTTGTCAGATTTAGCGAAAGGTTGTGTAACCAATTTTAGGTCTAGACCTGGCATATCCTTTTACATCCAAGTAAATAGATTTGGTATATCTTTCAGAAGATAGATGAGGGTGGCTCGCTCATCTGGAGTGAGACTCTCTCCAAATTTAACCTTATTTGCATTGGTGGGATAATTACTAATATCCACCTCAAATGTTTCCTCTATTGACATATGTGATCCCCCCTCTAGCTTATGAGGTGTAGGAATCAAATGAATGTCATCATCCAGGTTGATAGGTTCCATGTTGGAACCATTTTTGGTATGATAGACATCGTATGCATAGCCTAGAAAAATGGAAAAGTTGTAGCATTTCTTCATTAGGAAAGAAATATTCAAGATCAATGGGTGAATCAACGTGATCCCAGTCGATAGCATCTTTGTTAACATATAACGATTTAGATGGATTTGTTGGATTGTGGAGTGGAGTGGTAAAATAAACAGAGACCATGTTTATAGAATGGAATTAATCTCCAAGACCACATAGACCAACTTTAACATAATCTACGTAGTCCTCATACCCAAGATCTAGCTCTAACGACATAAGCACAAAGGGGTATTCTCTATGAGGACTACGAACATCTAGATCCTCCCTATGTACTAACTACAAAATAGGATCATTTGGCTCACAGATCTCCATGTAGGTCAGTGGAAGGGGATTAACCAACCGATAAATTTGATCTAGATTTAACCGTCTTGCTCTCAGACAAGGATGAACATGTAACTACCAATAGACCTCATCTATGTCTATGGGTTGATGATGGTAATGCAAATAAGGAGGATCTAGGTAGGCCCTCTCTGACTCATATTCTTCATAACTATCAGACAATTGGAACCCATCATTTGCTCATACTCTTGGGGGGCACTCTGGGAAGTGCGGCCCCATGAATCTGAATGTTTGACTGTTGTCATCACTATCTGGATAAACCAGATAATTATATCGTAAGTGTGACATCACCAAAAAATCTAGCTCTACTTCTTCCCCTGAATGATAAATGATAGGAAGTATCTTTTCAGTAACATGTATCAACTCTATAGGCAATAGATGATGCGCATACGAAGGCCTTAAATAGCCCTCCTCAGCTTCCTTCTTAGATTGATTATTGTTTGAGGATTCATTGTCGATATCATAACTCGATTCACTCATCTTGGAGGTGGACTCCTCTCCATAATCACTGTATAGATATCCTAACTCGATATCACTCAAAATTGTGGGGCTATACCCCTACACACCTGTGTCATTGGTAGAACTATGAATTTGGTGACCCAGGTTGTCTTTGGGGTTCCACTTTGTATAAATATGCTCTAGGAGCTCTTCATGATTTCTTTCAAGTGGTGATGATAGATACCATTGGGTAAGTCCTCCAAAATCTAGATGGATTAGACTGATATGGGTTAAAATCCACATCATCCCCAAGGATAAGGTGCAAGTGATCTAAGGATGCTATGAGCAAGTCATCTTGTCCTTGTATATATAATCCTAGGCCGAACCTATCAGTTGCTAACTGATAATGTGACTCGAGTAGAGTCTTGCATCCTTGTTCAAAGAGACCAAGGTCTTACCCATGCTAATGATATAACTCAAAAATATGTCTGGCATAGTTGGGGTTTGATAGATAATGAACATTCACCATGAATGGTTTATCATCATCTTCATCCATGGGCATACACGTGGGAAGATTATCTAGACCTACATAGATGAAGTTTGTCTGGTTGGGTGGTTCTCCCAATGGAACCATGGATCCAACCAAAAATCGGTGAGCATGGGGGTGACCCATCTCTTATGTTGTCTCCATAATCGGTACGAAGGTAACATTTTGCACAATGTACTCTCCAAGCCCTATAGCAGCTAGATGAACAATCACCTGTAGTGTAGATGACCCTACTAACGATGCAGGAAATGTAGGCTGAGGTACATCCTCGACTATGTCTTGGGCTTCCTCCAATTCCATAGGGATGGGAGCCTCCTCAGTGACTGGATTAGGCATGCACTTTTCTTCTCTCTTTCCCATTTTCACCTTTTTCTTCCTCTCATCCCAAAGCATCGCTGATGCAGTTAGTCTTAAGGAAGTAACAGTAGCATGCTCATATTTGTGTGACACAGATATCGATGGTTGAGCATCTACTCTTTGTTTTATTTCTAGAATATTAGATGGTAATGTTGGCTAGACGTCCATGTGCATTGATGGGAGTATGAAACCCCTTGGCAGATCTGTCATGTTCATAAATTTGAATGGTTTTTTGTCTGACAGTACCACATGAACTTGTCCCTCATGAATGTACTTCACACACTAATGTAATATCTAGGGAACACAAAGCATCTCACGTATCTAGGGCCTCCCTAGTAGGATTTTGTATTGCATGGCTCCTTCAATCACATGACACATCATAGAGATGGTATTCAGGCCTACTAGGATGGGTAGGACAATCGTGCCAACCATAAAAAATAACGCGTCGTTAAATGCTCTCAACATGAATGCAATTGGTACGATGTGTG
Source organism: Wollemia nobilis (assembly GCA_028583015.1). Classification (NCBI taxonomy): domain Eukaryota; kingdom Viridiplantae; phylum Streptophyta; class Pinopsida; order Araucariales; family Araucariaceae; genus Wollemia; species Wollemia nobilis. The sequence goes on from JAQPPZ010003067.1 coordinate 8,412,831, forward strand.
ATTTTGGCAGCTTCAAGGGTTATGATGTTGATCAAAGAACCAGTTTTGACCAAAACCCTTTTAAATGGCATGTGGTTGACACATGCAATTATATGCAATGGCAGGTCAGTTGTCTCATTTGGAACCGTCTTGATCTCATGATCATAAAATTGGATTGTTGGTTCCTAGCACTGTTGTACATGTCCCACAAAATTTGTGAACACCTGAGCATCCTGGGATTGTAGTTCAATAGACCTCAAAATGTCCATAAGAGTCTCCCTATGCCTATGGGACTGTTTTATTAATTCATATATGGACAACTTCATAAGAGCTATCTACAGGTTTTGAACTAACCTACTCTATATGGTCACCATCGGTCTCTTTGGTGGGCCTAGAATATTTTTCACTGGTTGTTGATTTAGTGTGGCTTGTATTCTTATGGGAGCACATGGTTGATTTGGATGCTCATACCTCCCATGACTTATAATAAAATTAACCATACCAATGAACCCCTAAGTAGGTGGTTCGACATGCACCTGGTTGATGTGACCAGTGTTGTTGCACGACACCTCATGGTTTGGAAGTGGATTATTGTAGATCCCCATGTTCTAGTTGTTATGTGCTAATGGATTACTTGGCACTATAATATCTCCTTTCTCAATCATATTTTGTATGATACGCTTGAAGGACCAACATACTTTGATTTCATGACCCTTCACTCAGTGAAAGATGCAAAATAGTTCGTCCTGGTACCCCTTTGCCTTGGGTTGATTTGGATTGACCATCTTGATTTCGAGCAATATTATTACCTTGGCCTCACACAATTGGTGGAATATCGACAATAGAAATTTCGTCAAAGGTGTGAATTTGTGAGGTGGGTGTTGTTCTTTATTCTTGCCCTTATAGTAATTTTTGCACTTTTTGTACTATGTAGGAGGAGGCTGGGCCTAATAATTTTGCTTTTGTTGCCATTTTTCCTCTCTATGGAGGTTCAGAAAAACTTGGTTGATGTAGGCCTTCTTTCCCTTATGCTTTGTGGAGCTCTTATTTGGCCCCTCTTTCCTGATATTGATTTTCAAGTTGCCTTCCTAAAATTTGATGTCTTCAATCACCTTGGCTTGTGCCAAAGCCTCCTCGAATGTTGAATATTGATGTAGTAGCAACAATAGCGAGATGTGCTTGGCACAACTCTTAGTGAACATTCAGGTTAATTCTATGGTAGGAATAGGGAATGGTAGCTTCACCATTAACCTCCTCCATCTCTTTTCATATTGTTCAATTGGCTCATCATCGCTCTGAGCTAGCGTAGCCAAATCGGAAAGGTTTGCCTACTTCTTGACACTAAAAGAAAAGCGTTCAAGGAAAGCATCTACCAGTTGCTCAAAACTAGTAATACTATGCCTCTTCTACTGGTTGAACCACTCTCAGGCTGGTCCTGAGAGCATCATGACAAATGTATGTATAAGTAAGGCGTTATTGCTAGCTATTTGGAAATAGGCATCCAAAAATCCTGTGACATGCTCCTGTGCATCTTTGTCACCTTTAAACTTGTCTAGTCTAGGTATAAAAAAATTCTTAAGATAGGCAGGAGCAAGTATCAAGGGGTCTATAGGCTCATTGTGAATCTTTCTCAAGGTCAGGTTTTGAACATCCACACCTTGCCTCTCGATTGCATTCACTTTATCTGCTAGGGATTTATAATCCTCTGAGGATAAGAAGTCCTCCTCCCTAAGCTAATGCAAGGGTGGTCTCAGAGGTACATTATTCCTCTATCGAGGTGGGGGTTGTTGCTCCTCCTCCTCCTCCTCGACTAGGGATTCTTTAGGATATTCTTGGTTGTTTCTCACTCCTCTTCTTCCTCAAATTGCTATTGCCCATCATGTTCAAATGATGGTGGTTGTTCCCTTTGTTGGGCACTAATATGAGTATGAGTGTCCCTACGCTCATGCTACGCATCGGCTTGTGAGAAATCCTTTATCTAGGTGCACTCTCTATTCTTGACATGAGTATATAGACCAGCCCTAGCTAGCCTATCTTCTTGCTCTACATGCTCCTTTTGGGCAAGGATGAGTTCTTCACGCATGTGCTGCTCATATAGTCTCTGTAAAGTGAGCCTTTACGATTGAATATTCTCATCTTAAATGCATTGTATTTCCAAGCGAGCATCCTCCAATTGATATTGGAGAGGTTATCACCGCTACTCAGATACCAGCCTATGGATCTATCAAGGTCATTGGCCATGATAGGCCTCTGGTATGTATGCTCTGTGTGAGAGACCTTATGGGTTCTATACCATCTGACTGATTTGTGATGCTTTTGCCTTTTTTTGTAAAGATGATATTGGCATCTTGCTAAACTCTATGCTTTGTGCCATCATGTGTGGATGGTGGATGGATCACATGAGGGCACTTAGAAGCCTCTCTATGTTCTCTAGTAGTTCTTATAGAACCCCTACTATGCTCACTCCGGGCACGAGTGGGCAGAGCTGAAGGCTTATAGCCTAGCTTCTCAAGGATGCTACCCAAGTTGTCCAACTGTCTGGATCTCCATCGCTCGTGTGATGGTGTGCCATTGGCTCCCACCTTAGTTATGTCAATAGTAATATTTCTATGTTCTTTATAGGCCTACACAGGCCTATGCTCAGTAGTGGACCTATGTGAATGCCCCTGAATGGGTGGATATCGATCCCATATGTACTACAAAGGTGGAGCCATGGATCCTCCTATAGACCTATGTCATAGGTGTACTAGCTTAGACCCCTGTCTAATGTACTCTTTGGCCAATTCCATACATACGTGTGCAATGCGGTCTTGATAATGGCTTTCGAGTTGAACACTATTATGTTGAGAGGCTCCTTGATCTATCCTCTACCTAGAAGAATGCACAAAAACTTCTCTAGTAGGGGTATGCTTAGTAAGTTCCCCTCATGCCAAGTTATATCCTCTAATGCTTACCAAACGACGTTTGGGAAGTGCACATGGGTGAGGAATCAACATGTGCTATTGATGTAAATCAGTTGGGGCTTGGTCATTGGCTTCAGACTTATGCCTTTGCTGACCGCCCCGTGTCTCCACCATAGTGTACCTAGTGTCTAAATTTATTCTTTATTACACAAAAAAGGTATACAATAATGTTTATCTCATATTAAATTTTGAAAGTTAGCCCTAAACTATTTGATGTTGTTTCAATGATTTGTTTTATTAGTATAAAACTCCTTATCATGTTTTGAAAAGTGTTGAATTATATTCTTAGTTTAAATTGGATTTTACCTATACACTCGCAGCTCGCTAACTTGGCTATGAACTCCAAGTCATGTAATCCAACCTATAATGTGTGGTAATGAAGCCCACACTCGGTCAGGGAGCACAAGTCCTCCCATATCCTCACCCATTTTCCCCCAATCAACGTTATACCCTACGAAGAGAATACATGCAAATTTTCCAAGGTAAAAAAGGTTCTTGGATCCGTTATTGATCTAATAACAAAGGGTACATAGGATTTGGGCCAGCGGATGGAAATTACGCCCACCATCGCTGAACCCTACTAGTGGTTGGATGTCAAGCCCAACTCACTAGCATTTAAGTGCCATGTGGTGTGTGTGGTTTGTTTTAATATACATAAAAGAAATGCATCATATAGCACTCATGCTCATTTTCTATATTCTATGCAAATGAAAGAACATTTCCAATTTAGAAAATGCAAGCTATTCTAGATGCTCTTTGATATAATGCATATTACGATGACAATGACCACTAATTGGGCCTCACACATGCAAACCAAACAGACACTTCTATCAAGCATGATGTAGCCTAGGGCAGACTGAAATCATAGGTTTGTTGTTCCCTGTAGTGCCTTTCTACAGATGCAAATGCTAAATAAACTAGGATATGATTAATTTCCCTTTTCTTAGTTTGCTTTTCCTAATTTCATTCACTTTTATGCATTCTATAAAAACATAGAGTAAAAAAAGAACAGAGTGGAAAATAGGGCCTACCTTAGGTCCTGAGCTAATCTGCACTCTGATTTCTACTGTCTATGTTATCAGGTGTAAAATGTAGGTCTGGTCTACGGTTTGCATTGTAAACCATGTGTTGAACCTATAGTTCAGTTTTTGGCTCGTATCTGATAGTTGCGGTCTATACCTGCAATTCCAAAAGCACAAGAAACACAGTCAGATATCTATTTTTGTGGGGTCCCATCATGAACATCTTTTGTAACTACCAAAAATGCTCACACCTATTGTATCCTATTGCAAGAATTGATAAACAAAATACAATATGCATACAAGAATAAGAAATTGACAATGAAATTATCAATAAAAGATGCTTTATTCCATTATATTTCAATGCCAAGCTCGAATTACAAGTACATCCCTCTTAAGGATAGTCATCTTGATAGAATCGTTACAATAGGAGGTGTTTTGTTTCCCTCTCAAGGGTAGTTGTGATTTCAAAATGCCCTTAGGGATGACACAAACTGCTCTAGGTTGGAGTAGACCCTATTCTTCATGTTGAGGAAGGAATTGAATTATTGTAGATCCTTTAAAATCTATTTTCTACGATCAAGAAACAACACAAGAATGTAAAAAGCATACGAAGCCTCTCATGATGAGGCCATTTAAAGACAAATAGCATGAAATTAGAATAATGACATGAATTCAATAAAATGCGTAAACTATGCTAAACATGTGCAAATATTATCAAGATTGATGTAAATATGTGATTAAGAAATACAGCTATCAATCTATGGCATCAATCACTGGAAATGAAGCACTATAACATGAAAAGAAGTCGTTAATGTCTAAACTACCATGATGGAAATAAGTTAGTAACAAAACACTAATTATGTCAGTCAAAAGTCTCTAAATCCCTAACTAAACCATTAAAATGCTAAATGAAATCTAATTAAGCATACTTTAAGTGAAACAGTAAGGATAAGTCACCTTTGTTGTGAACTACACCTCTGATTAGCGATATGCACTGTAAACCATGACTGAAATCCATGATGAGAAACCAAGTGATTTGCCCTCCAAATTTAAGGGTTGTGGGCTAGAACTCCTTGTCCAATTGATGTTCAAGGGTCACCTTCAGTGTACTTTGATAGGTTTGGTGGTTGAATTGTTGAATTGGGCCTCTGTTTTCTTGAATTAGCATTTCTTGGCTCTCTAGATCCGTAGGGCATCCATGGCACAATTTTCATGGTGGTTGATGAATTAGAAAATGGGTTGGCAATAAATATCTCTCAGTACACTTAAGTTAGTGTACAATTTGACAGGGCTTCATTGCTCAAGTGTGTTATCTCATCTCTCCTATTTTACCCTATATTTTAGGGGTGCTTATAGGATTACCCAAAGACCAAGAAGGGGTGGTTAGGATAGTTGGATTGGAAGCTTCCATCCTTTAACCGCCTTATTTTAGAATAAATGGTCGTTCAAATCAATTTGGCTCAGATGAAGACCAAATAAACTTTAGTTAAGACTGCAGGTTACAACTGTAGTCCAGAATGTAAACCACAGGTGTCAACCATGGTTCATACTGTAGACTATAGGTCTAGACTGCGATTCAGATTGATTAGGCCAAGGAGCCCAAATTGAGTGGTTAGAACCATTGATCTATCTTGGATTTTGTCCAAAACCTTCCATATTGTCTTGTAGCATGTCCATATGAGTAGTTTCCATCGACATGACATGTTTTAGGTGTCTACAAGGTGATCGAAGACTTTCCTTAGGACCTCGACATGCTCTTCACGCAGCAATGACTTGGACAGTAAGTCATCGATATAATATTCTAAGATATTATGCATATAGTCATGAAAAATGTATGTCATAGCTTGTTGATATGTGGCACCAGCATTTTTTAGGCCAAATGGTATAACTTTATAGCAAAATTTTCTCCATGGAGTGGTTAAAGTGGTTTTTACTGATCTTCAAGTTTAATTCAAATTTGGTTGTAACCAAAAAAACCATCCATGAGAGAAAGCATTTCATGAAATTTTGTTGCATCTACAAGAGCATCAAAATTAGGCAAGGGAAATAAATCCTTGGGTGTTGCCTTATTAAGTTCCCTAAAATCCATGCATATGCGGATTATTACATCAGGTTTTCCAATGGGTATCATGTTTTACACCCATTCTGGATAGTCAATGGGAATTATTAACTCCACATCCAACAAATTTTATAGCTCATATTTAACCATCAAGGTTATCATTGGATGCATCTTCTTGAGCTTTTTCTTGACTGGTTTCTTGGTAGGATCTAATTAAAGGTTATTAGTAACCAATTTTGGATCTATACCCGAAATGTCTTTATAATTCCATTCAAAGATATAAGGTCTCTCATTCAATAAAGGAATAAGACTAGCACACTCCTCAAGAGATAAGCTCTCTAAATTTAACTTTATTTGGATTGGTGGGATCGGTGTTGATATCCACTTTGAAGGTTTCCTCTATTGATATATGTGATCCCTCATCAATTTGATGAGGTGTAGGGATGAAATGGATATCATCAGGTAGGTTTAAATGTTCCATCAAATAAGTATTGACCTTAGCATGATAGACATCATATGCACAGCCTGACATGAAATGGAATGATCACAACATTTCTTCATTGGGGAAAAAATATTTAGGCTCTAGGGATGAGTTGACATGATAAAAATCAATGGCCTCTAGATTGAGGTACAAAGGTTTCGAAGGGTTGGATGGATTATGAAGTGGAGTGGTCATATCAATGGATATCATGTTGATGGAATGGAAGAAATATCAAAGACCACATGGGTGAAATTCACTATCTTTGGATTTTTCCCTTGCTTTGGATGTGGATCAAGTGGTATGGGGATCACCGGGTCTACTTTGGGAATAAACATAAAAAAATTATCCTCATGGGGAAACAATTGCCTTAGGTTTGAAGGACCAAGAAAAGCTATATGATATATCTCTTCTAGATTATTTGGTATTATTTGGATAGAAGGACCTGGGAATACCACATGATAAATTGGTTCCATATCCATAGGCTCCCTAAGATGGCATAGATGACAAGATCCCAAATAGGATATTTTTATTTCATATTCATATTCATTTTCATCACTGACATACTCACTCTCATCATATTCAAAATTGTATTCTAGATTTTCTTCCTTAGTAATGAAATCTACTTCTAACCTGTCTAAGGAGAGACCTGGATGGTAGACCAAAGGTGGTTCTTCTACAACCATGGTCACAGGCCAATTACCCCTCCACGAGTGTGAAGGGTTTGGATGATAGGTATTCCAATTGACATCATACCCAAGGCTAAGGTTCATGTAATCTAGAGATATAGCTAATAACTCATCCTGACCTCTAATATGATAATCTAGTTCAAACCTATCAATCGGTGATTGGTATTAAAGATGATATGGAGTTTGATGACCTTGCTCAAATAAGCCCAATATATAACCATACCAATTGTAATTATCAAAATAATTAATGGCATACTTTGGGTTTGAAAGATAATGAACATTCATAGCAAATGGTTCATCATCATCTTCTTCTATGGGTGAATGATCTGTGAGTTGATATAAATATCCATAGATAAATTTTGTCTGATTGGGTGGTACCCATAGTGGCACCATCATACCAACATAAAAATGATGAGTTTGTGATCTACCCATATCCTATTTAGATTCTATGATTAGTGTAAAATTTACGTTTTGCACTAGGTAATCAGCTAACTCAAGGTTGACTAGGTGAATCATCACCTATGATGCAGATGATGTGGTTGATGACATAGGCAAGGCAGGCTGAGGTACCTCCTCGACTATATTTTTTGAGTTTCTCTCCTCCATAATATTTCAAATCTCAGTGGTTTCTATGTTGAGGATTTCCTTAGACTATTTTTCACCCAACACTACCTTTAGCTTCTGATCATTCTTTAGCCTTGTCGATGTCGTGGGCTTATTAGAAGCAGTCATTGTATTTTAGGTTGGTCGTGGTGCTGATGTAGAAGTACTGGTGCACACTGCATTTGACTTAATCACTGAATTTTTGATAGAATATGTTGGTGTAATATCTAAGTGAGTATATGGAAGGATGAAGTCTTCCAGCAATTCAACTTGATTGACATATTTGAACGACTCTTCATCTGAAGGGACCATATGCACTTGTCCCTCGTGCACATACTTTATGCATTGGTACAATATCGAGGAGATGCAATGCATATCCCTTGTCCATGGCTGGCTTAGGATAATGTTGTATTGCATCACATTCTCTAGCACATGGAACATCATGGGGATGGTTTTTAGTCCAACCTAAATAGGAATGACTATAGTGTCTACTATCGAGTACAACGCATCATTAAAAGCTCGTAGCATGAAATTTGAAGGTACGATATGTGACTTAGGTGAATTTAGGTATCCTAATGCCTTTGTGGTGATTATGTTGATTGAAAATCTAGTGTTAATCAAAACCCACTTGAAAGGAGTGTGGGTCACACATGCAATGATATGAAGCAGTGGGTCCACTATAGCAGTGGAAACTATCTTGATTTCATGATCACAAAATTGGATCATAGGTTCCTAACACTACTGCACATGCCCTACGAAGTTAGTGAAAGCTTTCAGATCTTGGGTTTAAACTTCAATAGCCCTTAATATGTCCATTAGCATATCCCTATGCCAAGGATACTACTGTATTATCTCATATATCGATAATTTTATTGATGTTGTCTATAGACTTTGGATGATTCTATTTCTAATTGTTTCCATCGGTCTTGTTGGTGGGTCTAGTAATGGATTCTATGTTGGCATCTATTGAGGCATAGCTTGGATCCTAATGGGCATTGTAGGAGGATCTGGTTGGTTGTGCCTCCTATTTCTGGTGATCGCATTCACCATATTGATAAATCCTTGCGTAGGTGATTCAATCTATACTTGTTTGAATTATCCAACATTGTTCCTTGGAGGTTTGTGATTGGTTAAGGGATATTTGAAGATTCCCATATTTTTATTATCCAATGCCAAGGGGTTGTCAATTAGTAGCTCATTCCTGTTTGTCATATTTTGTACCATGTGTTTGAAACCATGGAACAATTCAATTTTGTACTCCTTTTATCTGTGGTATGGGCAGTTTTGATCTTCCCTATATCCTTTTGATTTAGGGCAATTAGGATCAAGCAATTGAACTTCAAGAAATTTTAAGGCCTTGGCCTCACACAATTGATTAAATATTGATTCCAAATTCTCATACAAAGGTGTAAATTTGTGAGGTGGGTGACATTCTTTGTCTTTGCCCTACTTTTTATTGCACTGATTGTATTGTGTAGGGGGTGGTTTTTCTCGATAGTTTTACGGTTGTTGTATTTTGCCTCCATTTTAAAGGTTCAACATGACTTGATTCACATGTGTAGTCTTGGCATGGTGATTCTAGTTCTTCATGTTCTTGTTGTTCCATTCCTTCTATATTCATAGTTTCAAGTCTCCTTCTTGTAACTTGATATCCTCTATGACTTTGGCTTATGCCAAGGCCTCCTCAAATGTTTGGTATTGCTACAATTATAAAAATAGTGAAATGTGCTTCATGCATCTCTTAGTAAACATTTGTATTAACTCCATAATTGGGATGGAGAATGGAAGTTTTGTTACCAATTTCCTCCATCTATTGTCATAGTCCATTACTAGCTCGTCATCAAATTTCTTTAGAGTATCCAGGTCAAACAAATTGCTCTTCTTCTTAATGCCAAATTAAAAGTGTTCAAGAAATACATTTGCCAGCTATTCAAAGCTAGTGATGATATGCTTCTTCAGTTGATTGTACCATTCCAATGTTGGGCCTGAAATGGTTATCACAAAAGTTCTAAGCAATAAGGCATCGTTGTTCTAAATTTGAAAACACAAATTCATAAGGCCAGTCACATGTTCCTATGCGTCATAGTCATCCTAGAATTTTTCTAGCTTAGGCATCTTGAAATGTTTGGGATATACAAAGCAATATATCAAGGGGCACAAGGGTTGATTATGAATCTTGTTCAAGGTAGACTTTTGATAAGTCTTCCCTTATTTTTCAATACCTTTGAATTTTTAAGCAAGGGCTCTATACGCTTGGGAGGATAAGATTTCCTCTTCTCTAAGTGACCTTTGTGGAGCCAAAAAAGGTAAATTTCAATTATATCAAGGTGGATTATTGTGCTCATAATCCACATATATATAGGAGGGCTCAAGATATTGCTAATATTGTTCATCCCCCTCTGATTCCTCATACTAAATATGACCAGGTTGTTCTAGCACTTGACACTATTGTTGCCTTGGAGTATGTTGGGATGTATGCTGAGTATGGTTCTCAACTTGCATAGGGGGTATCTCTGGATGTGACAAAGTACATCTAATATGATGTTGCTCCCTATATTCACTATTTGGAGGTATATTAGCCCAAGCTAATCTATCCTCTCTCTCTTCACACTCTTGGTCAAGGCTACATTATTCCCATAGGTGTTGCTAATATAAAAATTACTGAAGCAAAATTTACCATTGAGTGTCCTCTCATTTGAGGCACTCACGCTCTAGATCCAAACAAATTATTTAAACACATGAAAGACATGAATATGGAATGGAGGGAAACTCACAAAATCTATGATGGCTTCTTGAATTTAGACCATATGAGGGGTTGACTATGCTAACATTTTTGCCAAGAAAACCATTGGTAAGCTTCAGTACCCATTTTGGAGGCAGCATAAGGAACTTTTTCAGATTTGGGAACCCGATATAGTTCTAAAATACCTTCCATTTTAGCTATCCAACCATGTGGATCACCAATGTAGGTATATCAACATGTGGAATATTAACACATGTAGGTTATATTGCTTGTTTATAATATTCCTCTGTATCCTGATCCTCACTAGCATACCTTCTATGGTAGTTATGTGGGGAAGGAAGAAGTGAAATTCATGATATCGCCTTAAGGGTATTTACTTGCAATGTATATCAATTTTTAAGCATTAAAAGGGAAATATGGCATAAGCATGTAATCTACTGAAATGAGACAACATAGACAATAAATATAATCAAATTCTCTGTATATTCATTCATTTATAGCTTTAAAACCATATTACAAGATGTCCCCTTGAGGGCTTCACAAATTTGATACATTTCATTACAAATCTTCAAGGGATCTAGTCCCTTGGAAAGAGGACTTTAAGGCAATAAATAGTAGTTTTGTGAATTCATGCTTCCCACACTCGAGAGCTAGTCTTGGGTTGCCTCATTATATCCTCCTCTTGCATAGAATTCCTATTCCTAAAGACAATGGATTGAAATAGGATTAAAAGCATTTGCATTATAGAATAAAGCCATTAAACCATGGAAAAGGAGCATATTCTACAACCATAAAAAGTGATCTACATGCATGAAAACTGATATACATTAAGCATAAACATATTTTAAGCTATTATAAATGCAAGCAAGGAAATTTGAAAGCAATATCAAAGGTGAAACAATGCAGAAATGGTGATCATTCCTAGGTGAGCCAGATAAACCTGCAATCTTAGGGACCTCAAATCCTGCATCAAAACTCCTCCAAATTGTCTTAAATTTGTACCAAAGGTTCCTCTAGACATTTCCAAGGGGTATATTGAGGAATTTATTTGAAATTCCAATCTATTTGGTGACCATCCCTAGGTGTGACATAAATAGACTGCTCACTATCCCCAGGTGGGATGGTTACAAAACTGCCTTAATTTTGTCACATATGGCTATGGAAATTGGTCCAAAACTTGGGTACAGGTGTTGTTGATAAATGGGGCCAAATAATACTTCAATTTTTCTAGTTTGGAATCAGTATATTGAGCCTATTGCTCCTAAAATTGCCTTCGGATGAAGAGGGTTTCAAGGCCAAGGTAAAGCGGGTTTTAGTTTGCAAATAGTGAGGGTTGATTTATGCAGCACTTCATTGCATAAATCATCAATATATTCTCTTTTGAAATTAGGGTCTGGACCTCCTTTTATAGCCCAAAAGGGCATCTAGGGAAAAATGGCATCTTTGGCCATGCGAGGTAGGTGATGCCACATGTCCTAATCGTGTCATTGATTGATTGGAAAAGGTTACCCCTTTGGTTCTCCCAATATACTACCTTGCAGTCTATTAGTAGGTCCCCAATCAATTTGGGGTGATTGGACATGCTAATGGTAGTATTTGATTGCCATTTAGCACATCCTTTGACTTTTTCAAGGGTCCAATTAGGGGTCGTACCACCTAGGTATGGTTATGGATGGCCATCCCTGGGTGGGATGGTCACCAACTGTGACCATACCTTGGTGGGACGATCACTAGGAGGTGCCCTAAAACTGCCCTAAACTGCTAGGAACCCTCCAAAATGAGTTTTGGAGCCTTTTGGAAGCCTTTTTCTAGCCTAGAGGGGTGCCCAATAGGGCCATATATTGTCGATAAGAGGGCATATGTGATGCACTGATAGTATTATCCTATTTATGTGATTTAGGTGTCTATAGGGAATGAGGAGCTTCTTGGTTTGGTTTCCTCAATAATTGTTGTAGCATTGAAGTCATGGTGCTCATACTAGTCATTAGGTGAGTTATACATGATTGGACATCTTGGTTACTTGCATTGGTGTTTTCCATTTCCTCATGTGCAATATTTTCATGGGAAGAGTTGGAAGGAGCCATGGGGTTAATAGTAGGATGGTTGGGATCAAAACTATTAATGCATAAAGGAGAGTTGTATTGTGTACCTTTATTTCATGGAGGTCTTCTTAGTGACTTCAAAAGTCCTTCATTTGTATTATCTATGTTAGATAATCATTCGTTTGGTCCTTTATTCCACCTTCCACTCATGCACTTGCTTTATACAATTTTGCAAAATTTGTTGAAAGTTATCACTAAATTGGTTGCAAAATATCTTCAAAATTAGTCTTGATTCCTGCAAAAAATTGGTTAAATTGACCAAAAATTTGGTTTATTTTACTGCTTAGTTGTTTCTCTAATTGTGACGTGGATTTGAATTGGGATATCAACAGTTAGTTTCCTTCCAATCGCTAGTTCTCCTTTTTAAATTCCAATGACTACTTTAGATAGATTGATAATGGCTAGTTCCAAGTGAGCGGATAAATACAAGTTACAAGTGAGTGGACATATATGACAAGTAATAAATAGTTCCAAGTGATCAAACAGATACGACAAGTAATGGCTAGTTCCAAGCAAGAAAATATGTAACGGTTAACATGAGGACCGAAGTGAAACCAACCATGGACAAACTAATGACAAAAAAGAGGTAAGACATGATTTACTATGGAGATATAGAGACTAAACTGACCAACAACCAAACAATCTGGAGAAGGGATATCATTTGACCATGAAGACAACATGTCACAACAACTGACAATACACAACCAAATACCAAGACCAATCAATGAAGAACTACCTGATCATGGTAGAGGATGCTAGGATATATGACTATGGAAGCACGAGATTACGAAAGATTGAAAGGAAAACTAATGCGATGTATTCAAAACCCAAAGTTAACGCTTAAGGTCCTATAAAGTGAAATGCATGAAATGAAATAAAAGAGACGAATTTAAATGAGATAAAAGGAAGTATAAAAGCACAACCCTTTTTATTTATACTCTTCCAATTCGGTTACAAAGACGTCTCCTCCCTTTTAGGGGGTAGGAGCGTTAACATAGTTTCAATTACAATCATGGATTTAGTGTTCCTCCTTCCGCATGCCCACATGTGAAATGGGTGGACCAAAGTGTTGTCGTCGCTGGTATTGATGAATCTTTAATCCTTGCTGCTCCTCCTACGTTCAAAGAAACAAAAAATCTGTCAGTAGCACCTGTGTATGATAATGAAACTCGCAAATCTGAAAGAGTACTGTTAATGAATATAAAAGATAAATATAACGATGATTAAAATGAATCTAAATAGACTAAAAATTTGGCAGAAGCATAAACATGTAATTAATAAAATACTGCAAAAGAAACAGTCACCAAATTTGATGCAGATCCATATTCGTTTTGGGGTGGGATGAATAAACCTGTAACAGTTTGGTATTCATTTCAGGGTGAGATGAATAAACCTACAATAAGGCAGGGGGTGCCCGAAGGCAAACCACCCACCGGTTGAGACTTTGTTTCGACACCAATCCGCTTGGGATGAGTCCAAAACCTGTTGTGATGTGTTGTCGACAAATTGGTAAGATATTGTGGCCAAAAAATTGGGTTTTGGGTCTTGATTCGTGCCTCCAAAAGTCACCCAATAACCTCTCTTTTGATTAAGAGATTATGGATGTAAAAGCACAAATCGTAAGTAAGTAAAAGGGCAGCACTTCGTTGCTCAAAATGCTCCTTCTCTGTCCATATTTTGGGTGAGGAAACTCACCATTTTATAGACCCAAGGGGTCTCTTGAATTAACATGCAAAAGTGTTATTTTGCATGAATTCTTTTTTGTGAAGAGAAGACTTCGTCTTGATCAAGGGCTTCTTAACTGCCTTTGTGCATGTCTTTGCAACTGGTACTGTAACTGCCTCTGCATGCTCAAAAAAAACTTCACTCGAACTCCCATGCAATGAAGGGATAGTTAAGTGGTAGTTCTAATTTGTCCCGTGTCGAGGTTTGACTTTTTTCCGGTCAAACCTGGCATTCGTCCCACCCCAGAACGAGCGCTGGAATTCATCCCTGGGTGGAACGAATACCAGTCTGTACTCGTTTCGGGGTGGAGCAAATAATTAGCAAAGTGCCTAAAAGGTGCCAAATTGACCTCTGACCTCTAAAACTGCTTTTAGAAGTGGTTAGGACCACTTTTTAACCTCTGGGGTCTGCCCTAGGGACTTTTTATGTCAATGCGATCAGCGCTCATTGTCACATAATCAGATTGGTGTTGTTTTGGTGTCTACAGATGCCCCTTTTTGGGAAGCGCTGTGCAAGGCACAACACCGAGCAAAAATAGATAACCAAAGCACTAATGATTAGGGTTTCTCAGTAACCTAACCAACTCTTGATGCCCCAAGCATGGAAAGGGCATGCATTCTTGAATCCTTGCTTCTGACGAGCTAAGGAATTTTATTTCAAGTATTAACCTATTTTTGTGAGGTGTGACTTGAGCTTGGACATTGATCAGTCATTAATAGGCAAAGGGCACAACCTTTTGTCCATGGGGGAACCTTGTGTTCATGCTTTAGGAATGCCAAGTGTTTGATCAATTTGTGATGATTGCTTGTTTGCTGCCCCAAGCAGGGGCGTGATTGTCTTTGTCAATGATCCTTGAATGCGTTTCATTTCCATGATTGGGTATATTGTTGTTGATTGGCAACTAAGTGTGACTACCCCCTCAAGCGACGAATCGATGAGGGAATGACCGACATGAGCAAAGCGACGAGTTTTTTGACCCAAGATGACTTAGGTAAGGGTGCCTTCAGATGTTTTCCATTGAATATTTAAGCAGTTTCCCGATATTTAGACCTATTTTTGGTGGGTTGAAACCCTTTTTGTGATGCATTTTGAAGCTAAAATTGGCAAAAATCCGTCTTCCCGTGGAGCGGTCCGGATATGGTAGCCTTCTTAGGGAGTAGGATAATGACAATTTGTAACCCCAATGTCTATTTTGTATGCCATTGAATGTTGGGCGCAAAGGCGCCTTTGTTCAACAATGTTATTGCATTTTTTTTGGTTGGTTTATGTGTTTTTGTTGTTTTTGAGTGGGTGTTGACCCTTTTGTGATGCCGTTTGGGGATGAAATGCTCGAAAATCCGTCGTCCCGTGGAGCGGTCCAGCTATGATAGCCTTCTTAGGGAGTAGGATAGCGAGGATTTGTGACCCCGACATCGGTTTTGCATGCCCGAGATGTCAAGTGCAAAAGCACTCTCATTGGACAGTTTTATTGCTGTTTTTGAAATGTTTGTTTATGATGATGTATGCATGTGGGATTATGATTGCGATGTTGCTAATGAGATGATGTATGCATATGGGATGAAATGCAATGATGTGTTGATAACTGTGTTTGTGTAGTTTGCATTTTTTTTTTTTTGGAAGGTGATGTATGAAATGAAATGGATCAGTTGTTTGTGAAATGTAGTTAAGCTTTTCTGAGATTCAGATATTTTAACTAACTAGTCAAGACTGTATATTTATCTCGCAAGACTTTTGAATAAGGTATAAATCTGACTTGAATTTACCAAGTTATTTCACATACCTATGTGTGCAATTGAGTTCGTTTATGTGGTATTTGTCAGGATACCACCAGTTCTAGATAGGCTATCAACCAAACTTGTACTGAGGATCACCTAACTAGCGCCACTAATTTTGTTGTTGTATTTAGCCAAATTAATCCATGGGACAATCTAAGGTACCATAAGCTAGCTCATCCACATGCAAACATTGGTATACTCACATGCAAAGCTAATGTGATAGACATATCATCATGCGGGTAGGATACCGCCATGGCCAGGCAGGTTGTACACTAAACCTGTAATGAGGATCACCTAAATGGTTGTCGAATACTGAGAATTCCAGGGATTCAAGTTTAGGTGTTTTTTTTTTTATGGGCTCAATGGTTGAGGATATTTGATCGTACACAAAGTGATGCAAAATCACTATTTATTTTGTTCTTCTTTTTTTTTTTTTTTTTTGAGCAAGGATTTTGAATAGTGGTGATAACCACTATTATTGGATGTGGCTTTTGAGATTTGTAATAACATTGATACTTTTAGGCCTTGGGGATGACTACCCATCCTTGGCAGGGATGTGTAGTACGAATCCTTACGACCTAAGAGACCAAAGGTGAATGTGATGATGGCGTGTGGAACTATTGTTTTTTTTTTTTTTTGGAATGGTCATTGATTCTTTTAGGCCTTGGGGATGACTACCCATCCTTGGCAGGGACGTGTAGTACGAATCCTTAGAACCTTAGGAACCAATGGTGATTTTGGAATTTTTGTTAGTGATGAAAACCACTATTGATTAGAAGGAATGGATGGGGAAGAGCTTGTCCTTTTTTCAATTATCGACATTCTTGAACCATTCGCACAGGGGGATGAACAGGCTAATCTTTCACCGATGGTACCCTAGACTGCTTTGTAGGTTTCTCTTGCGTTCACACAACTTAAGAATTATTTTATGTGTGTTAACTTGTGTAGGGATGTTACGTAACAAGGCGTGATCCAAGTAAAACTTTCCCGTGTAAAAAGTTGTTTAATTGTGTACCATTTTTGGCTAGAAATTTAAAGACAGCTGAATGACAAAAACCCTAAATACATTAGGAGACAACTGACTTTGCTAAAAATGAAGATGGGGTGATGCGGGATGTATGCATTGAGAAAATTGATTTGATGTGAAAAATGATGGGATTGCCAAGTAATGACAGTCTATGGTGCTTGTGACTTGTATAACCAACAAATATGCAATGTATGAAATGTGATGCCGAATGCAACCTATATTTTTGTATTTTTGATGTTTTATGAGTATGCATGCAATGTTTTTGTTATTTTTGAATATGTGTTGTGACCAAGCGGTTATGGTAACTCTTGGAGCTTTTTGGTTTGACCAAGCGATTGCGATAATCCTTGGAGATTTTTGGTTTGACCAAGCGATTACGATAATCCTTGGAGCTTTTTGGTTTGACCAAGTGATTGCGATAATCCTTGGAGATTTTTGGTTTGACCAAGCGATTGCGATAATCCTTGGAGATTTTTGGTTTGACCAAGCGATTGCGATAATCCTTGGAGCTTTTGGTGTAATTGGCTTGCTTTTCGGGGGATAGAAGTACCCCCAACTGGATGATCTAGGGATAGAGGTACCCCCTGCTTATGGCATCAGAGTCTAGGTGCAATGGCCGTTCTGCTAGATTGGCTAGATGGCATATGGGGGTGGTTAAGTCAATGGAGATCATGTGGATGGAATGATTATGGTCTCCATTACCGTGGGTGCGGTATCTCTAGCTTCCCTATTGACCTTGGTGTTTAGGATATGGCTCCAGAGGAATTGGCATGAATGGATCGGCCCTATGTGTGGATAAGAAAACTAGGTTTGTTTGGTTTGGCGGATAGCCTAAAGGAACAACACTTTTTATGGGAATGCGAGGTCTTCCCATGTCCTGCATGGACTCAAGTGTGGGTGTTGCAACAATGTTTTGTACTAAATACTCCCCTAGGCTCATGTTGGCCATTTCAGCAGTGATTGTTGGCAATTGAGGGAGAGGGAAAGCAAGTCCTTCCTGAGTCCACTCCATGTCATGTGGACTAGGCATCTCAACTTCCATTTTGCTAGGTATCTCTTCAATAGAGATGGTGGAAACTGACGGTGGTACTTCTTCCATGGGTTGCTTTCCTTTGTCCGTCGTTGTGTCCACCGTAGGTGGCATTGTTGATGAAGGACCAGCCGACGAAGATGGACCTAGCTGAGGAATTGGTGGAGTTGACAGCGGGGATGCCTACGAAATCGGACCCTGTTTAGATGGATTCGGTTGAAAATCCATGTGCATTGATGAAAGGGTTGATTGCGGCATTAATTGCAATGAGTTGCAATACTTGAAGGGTTCCAGGTCTACTGGAACTACGTGCACGTCCCCTTTGAAAGTGTACTTGACCCGAGGATGACCCAAGGATGCAGGGGAGATCTTTTCGATTAGATCAAAGCCCCACTACAAAAAAGGCCAAGCCGATTGAATCGGTTGCAAGTTCTGAGAAGGTACGTGTGTCAAATTGGCATGATGTTGACACTTCATGCACTTCTTCACATATGCGCAACAATCTTGCTCTAAATATGGCCAATAATAACCCATGCGGAGAATGCGCTTTGCGATGGCCATGCCACTGAAATGGCCACCACATGTACCATCGTGGGCTTGGGTGATCGCCCAAGCGGACTCCTGTTGGTCCAAGCAACGGAGGAGGATTCCTTCATAGCTTCGACGATACAAAATGTCTCCTAACAAGACATGTTTTGCCGCTTTCTGTTTGAATGATCTTTTTGTGGCTTGTGTCAATCCAAGTGGGAGAGTACCTAGCTTGAGGTAATCCCTTATGGGTGTGTACCAATCTTGTTGATCAGAAACCTCGATGGTATGAACAACCAATCCCTCTTGAAGTTCATCCCGAGCAAAAGCTGAGCGGGAAAGAACTTGTAAAAATAGCATTGTATTGCTATTAAGAGGGGTAGGGGAGAACAAGGACCCCAAGTTGGCTTGAGTCAAACAATCTTGGATTCGAGAAAACCTATCCGGAGATGGTTCAATCTGGATCAAGTGGATTCCTGGCATGAGGTCAGAGCTTGCACGCTCCATCGCAGGTTGCGATAATGTCTTGACCTGAATGGTTGTCATCTCACCAAAAGGGTCTTGCGGGATTAGGGACCCCAAGGAGGCCATAGTATCCGCAAAACGATTCGATGATCGAGGGAGTGCCTCGATGTCATACCATTCAAGTTGTGCCATGAATTTGTCCACAAGGGCTTTATAGGCCTGCAAAACTAGACATTTACATTGGAATATCCCCTTTACTTGATTGACAATTAACAACGAATCACCAAAGATGTTCAATCGTTTAATGTTCATGGTGATTGTTGTCTGAAGACCGATGAGCAAGGCTTCGGATTCTACATTGTTATTGGTGCATGGGAAGGCTAATTTAAATTACAAAGGCATTGGAGCCCCTTGTGGAGTGAAGAATACAATTCTCGCACCACCCCCTTGCTCACACTTAGAACCATCAAAGAATAGGGTTATGTCAGCCTGTGACTCAGGCTCATCAGAATCTGATGATTCTGAAACATGGAAGACCTCATCCTCGGGTAGCTCTATGGTCAGAGTCTAATCCTCTTCAAGAGGAGCCTCGCATAAGTTGGGCTTTTGGGACCCCGAGATCTTGGTTTCTATCGACTCTAAGTGCTCTAATGCTTTGCATATATCGGGGGATTTGGGCTCCTCCTCTTTGGTTGGTTCCTATTGAGGAATGTGGGGCCTATGGAGGGGTAGCCGGATAGCACCCCCCTGCCTTGGTATTGCATTTTAGTCCACTCTTTTTCTTGCTCAGATTCCTTAGAGGCTTCTTGAGGGATTTTTGAGGGTGGCCCATGAACCCGGGTGGGTGCTTGAGGAATCGGGGGAGTAACCTCCCGCTCCTATCTAGGAGGCATTGGGGGTAGCGCTTGAGAAGGTCACGATGACCTATCTCGCATCGAGGGGTTGTGTCCCTCATAATGTTTTGTCTTATGCGTGCGAAGGGTTGGAGTCCTTGCCTGCATAGTGTGTTGGAACAACTCATCCTTCTGGCGTTGAATGCACTCTTTATTTAGAAGATACCGTTGCTCTAACTATTGTCATTCTAGCTCAAGTAGCGTGAGTTGCATCCGACGTGCGATATGCTTGGCAGATTCTAAGATAGTTGGTCCTGCCGTCTCATATCTAGAAGGCCTAGATGCCTCTCCTAGATATCTATCTCGATCATGGTGATCCGAGATCTCTATAGGCCGCCTCCCTCTGTTGGGGGTAGCGACATTCCCCCAAGGCCTTGGCCTCAGTAAGTGATCCTGATAGCTAGCATTTGCGGAGGCGTATTGCTCCCATGATGTATATTGCTCTTGAGGAAGGTAAGGGTTTTCCTCATGCTCTCTTTCATAAGTGAAAAAGGAATGGGCGGAGTTGGCTTGCCCCGCTTGAGGAGCCTTGTGCTCTGGATTTGTCCTTGTAGTCCTGACAACTAGAGGGGGTGAAGGAGGGATAGTGTAATCATGTGGTTCCTCCCGTCGAACCCTATGTTGACCTAGCGCTTCATCGTGCGGTGACCACTCATAGCGAGCATCTAAGGGAGCTCTCCTACGGATGTACCCCTCATGGAAGGGTGTGTTTTGGGTGCTATGCTTAACAGGAATGCCCCTAGAAGAGGTGCCCCTATAGTCCCTTTCCGTTAAGGTGTGGAGGGGACTGCCTTGTGTGTCAGGTCGCCAAGGTGGTATGACCAAATCCTTGGGACTGTAACGGAGGTGACTCGTGCCTCCTTGGACATTCTTCGTAGCGTCTGCCCGTGAGTGGGCTTGACTGTGGGTGAATACCATGGTAATGACTCTCTACAAGCTACGTAGATTTTTATCTTTTGTTTATGATTTTTTGATTTTTTTTTTGTTACACGAAGCAGAAAAGAACATACACACACAAAGCAATGATTATCTCTTTTAAAGATTAAAAGTGTGCCCTAAATCTGGTTTAGTGTGTTTTGTTGTTTGTTTTTGAAAACTTTTTGTGAAAACCATTTAAATGCAATTATGAAGGCTCTTATGACTCCCAAAATGGTCGCCCCTTCAATATACCATTGTCGGACCGATATACCAACCTCTCTATATACCCGCCCTTACATGAGGGAGACTATAGGTACGTGAGAGCAGATGATACGTGGAACATAGGCGGTACGGAAGGGGAATCACTCTGTTTATGACACCTACCATAGAAGACTTATCCTCATGCGCTAGGAATCACCCTAGCTACACTTGGTCAGCTTTCGTCAGGATTTACGTCTAGCAACAGTGCGATCGGGGTAATGTATGCAAATATCCAAGCCAACGTGGTGATGAAATCCACTGTTGGTCTTGCTCAAGGGCTGGGGTTTTATGACCAGCTCCTTGGTTTAAGTAACCACGTGATGTGTGGGGTTCATTTTAATTTGCAAAAAAATGAAACAGGCAAACAAAAAGGAAACTTTCCCTAAGCCATACAAAAACTAAAAATCAAAAAACAAAAAATAAAAATTTGACAGAGGCTTGTTAAAAACCCCTACCTCTTCTCTGCCCAAAAGGATGTTTCTGATTTGCTGCTCTGAAAAATGCACAGAACGCTATTCGTCCCTGGGTGAGACGAATATCAGAACAGTATTCGTTCCAGGGTAGGACGAATGCCTATTCGCCCCTGGGTGAGACGAATCCCAATTCTGTAATCGTCTCTGACCGAAACGAATAACAGTCTAATGACTGAAAAATAGGTACCTGTAATCAAAACAAGCAATTTTAGATCAAAAATCTAACCTAAAAAAAAATAGATGGACAGAGGTCCCACCGTGATCGCCATTGGAAGCACGAGATTCTAGAAAGATTGAAAGGAAAACTAATGCGATGTATTCAAAACCCAAAGTTAACGCTTAAGGTCCTATAAAGTGAAATGCATGAAATGAAAGAAAAGAGACGAATTTAAATGAGATAAAAGGAAGTATAAAAAGCACAACCCTTTTTATTTATACTCTTCCAATTCGGTTACAAAGACGTCTCCTCCCTTTTAGGGGGTAGGAGCGTTAACATAGTTTCAATTACAATCATGGATTTAGTGTTCCTCCTTCCGCGTGCCCACATGTGAAATGGGCGGGCCAAAGTGTTGCCACTGCTGGTATTGATGAATTTTTAATCCTTGCTGCTCCTCCTGCGTTCAAAGAAACAACAAATCGTCAGTAGCACCTGTGTATGATAATGAAACTCACAAATCTGAAAGAGTATTGTTAATGAATATAAAATATAAATATAACGATGATTAAAATGAATCTAAATAGACTAAAAATTTGATAGAAGCATAAACATGTAATTAATAAAATACTGCAAAAGAAACAGTCACCAAATTCGATACAGATCCGTATTCGTTCCGGGGTGGGACGAATAAACCTGTAACAGTTTGGTATTCATTTCGGGGTGAGACGAATAAACCTGCAATAAGGTAGGGGGTGCCCGAAGGCAAACCACCCACCGGTTGAGACTTTGTTTCGACACCAATCCACTTGGGATGAGTCCGAAACCTGTTGTGATGTGTTGTCGACAAATTGGTAAGATATTGTGGCCAGAAAAATCGGGTTTTGGGTCTTGATTCGTGCCTCCAAAAGTCACCCAATAACCTCTCTTTCGATTAAGAGATTATGGATGTAAAAGCACAAATCGTAAGTAAGTAAAAGGGCAGCACTTCATTGCTCAAAATGCTCCTTCTCTGTCCATCTTTTGGGTGAGGAAACTCACCATTTTATAGACCCAAGGGGTCTCTTGAATTAACATGCAAAAGTGTTATTTTGCATGAATGCTTTTTGTGAAGAGAAGACTTCGTCTTGATCAAGGGCTTCTTAACTGCCTTTGTGCATGTCTTTCCAACCATCAATCGCTTCTGCATGCTCAAAAAAACTCACTCACACTCCCATGCAATGAAGGGATAGTTAAGTGGCAGTTTTGAGTTGTCCTGTGTCGAGGTTTGACTTTTTGCTGGTCAAACCTGGTATTCGTCCCACCCCGAAACGAGCGCTAGAATTCATCCCTGGGTGGAACGAATACCAGTCTGTACTCATTTCGGGGTGGAGCGAACAATTAGCAAAGTACCTAAAAGGTGCCAAATTGACCTTTGACCTCTAAAACTGCTTTTAGAAGTGGTTAGGACCATTGTTTAACCTCTGGGGGCTGCCCTAGGGACTGTTTGTGTCAATGCGATCAGCACTTGTTGTCACATAATCGGATTGGTGTTGTTTTGGTGTCTACAGATGCCCCTTTTTGGGAAGCGTTGTGCAAGGCATAACGCTAAGCAAAAATAGATAACCAAAGCACTAATGATTAGGTTTTCTTAGTAACCTAACCAACTCTTGATGCCCCAAGCATGGAAAGGGCATACATTCTTGAATCAGATATATATATTCTACTACTTAGTGTTCCCACAGTTTGTGTGGGAGATCTACCTAAGTAGATATGTAAAACTTAACCTAATTAGTCACAAAAATACCTTAGTTGACATTGTTAATAATTTATTTCCTGCGCTTTGATTGGTTGAGTAGATTTGAGATTTTGATGGCCATAAAGTACCCTCAATACATCAAAACACCCTCGATACTTCAAATCTCTTTTAGGTAATGAATGAAAATTTTTAAGCTTCTCTCCTTCGTGATGATAGTTCAATTGTTGATGTTCTATGGTAGTGGTTTCCGTTATATGTGATATTTTGGTTTGCAATCCATTTAGCACCCTGCTTCAGGATTTTGAATGCAACAATTATCTGGAATGATGTCTCAACATTTCCACATGGATATTAATTTTTATTTTCTATCTTTCTCCAATAACGATTTCAAGATGCAATTTATCCAATTACTCCGTAGTTATCTTGTTGCCCCAATAACCTTCAACAATTGTTGATTGGATGTAGTATCTAATTTTCCTCTTATTGCATAGCAGGAATAAACTTCATGTGATATCAGTATTCACATTTCCTAGAAATAGTTTATGTGTTCTTATCCCCTTAATATTATGCCGATATTTTTTGAATCGAACTTGTATTTAGACGACGTGTAATTTGGAAACAACTTGATAAATAAGTCTCTAAATAATTAATATAATACTTCTATGTTTTAATATTTGTCATACATTAGGGTTTTCATCCTCAATACATTTAGTGATATTGTGCATGGTCTTAGAAGTGATCTATCATCACCCAAGGCACAAACGTCTATGGCTTCCACCTTATACCTATGAGCATTGATTTTTTTTTCTTACAAGATTGGATTGGTGTATTGCTTGTGCTAAATCCATGTAGAACTCGATGTAGTATTTTAGCGACTATATGATTGCTACAATGGTGACTTCTTCAACACCACAAATTTACTGGAACAAAAAATAAAATTGGTTTGAGAGTCTTGTGCACAGGATTTGTGCTCTAATACCACTTGGAGCCAAAAAAATTATTTAAACACATGAAATACATGAATACAAAATGGTATTGAATAATGTTTTCTACTTTAGGAGGGCTACATCCTTCACCACTAAGGAGGGATTAGTCCTTGCAAATACACAAACTAGATAAAATGATAATATATGGTTAGAAGTAAATCAACCTATTTCTATTTATAATATTAAATCAATGAACAAATCATGATAATAGAAATATAGTCGACTAAGATATATTAGGGTTGTAACACACTCTATGCACACGTCTTCCAACTAATCTTAGAATATGTGTTGTGTTTATTCTGAATTAAGCCTACATGTTCGATCTACAAGATCGACTATGTATGGTCTTTGGATTTGTAATTTTATACGAGACTTATGAGTATGGGCTCCAATGGATATGTCTGCTAAACTCTTGTCTTTGTTCATAAAGATAGCATTGGTGTTGTGTTGTTATCTATGTTCTATGTCTACATGCATAGATGGGACACGTGTGCTACAGGAGAATTTTGAAAATTCCTCTTGTGCATAGATAAGTCTCTCTCTACCCTCACTATGTGTACTCTCTAAGCGAGAGTGAGTAGTGGAGGTCCTACATCCTAATATTTCTAGAACTTGATCTAGTCCGTTGAGTTGACTAGTTATCCAAGTCTCGTTAGGAGGTGTACCATTGACTCTAATAGTATTGAGATATATTACAAACCTTCTAGGTTCATTCTTATTTTGATTCTTTGTGGGTCTATGTTTTTATGTAGCCCTTTCCTCTTGCTCCTTATTGGGTGGATCTTGTCTATGTCTATCATGTTATGATGGGGGTCTTGAACCACCCTTAGTTCTGTCATGAGAGGAATGTGTATTATGTCCTCTGATTGGGGTATTCTGATGAGAACCCCCATGTGTTGATTTATCACCTCTGATGTTAGCTAAATGTTGTTCAAGAGCATTCTGTGTAGGAGGTTCAACTTCAAAATTCTGTGTTGGTTGGGGCCTCAATTTTCATCTCGATCATGGGTCGAGGGTAGTGTCCCCATGTGTTAACCATGATTTGTGAATTCATATCATAGGTAAGTTTTAGGGAAAACAAAGTATACAAAGTGTTTATCTTGTTTAAAAATTCTTTGTGTATCCTAAAACTATTTAGTGCATTTTTATTTGTTGAGTATATAGTCTAACTCTTATCATTTTTTTGCAAATATTGATGATACTCTTAGACTATTAAATTTTTTCACCTATATACTCGTAGTGAGAAACCTGGTAATGACATCTAGGCTATCTATCCCATGATATATGGAGATGAAATCCATAACCGAAAAAGGAGCATAGGTACTATCGATTCTCACCTAACACAACATGGTTAGCAATACACCCCTCCAAAGAGGAATACATGTTATTTTCCAATGATACGACATTTCTTAAATCGACATCTACCATAAACGGGTCCCGATAGTACAATGTCAAATGAGCCAATCGAGTGGTAATAACTTCCACTATTGGTCTTGATAAACGTGTTGGATGTGAGAGCTCAATGTCGTTGATGTTTAATTGAATCATGGTGTGTGTATGTTATCTTTAATTTTATAGTAATGAAATATGCATCAAGAAGTATTCATGATTTTTTACTATATGCATGATGAAAGATATATTTTATTTTAGAAATAAATGCATATAAATGATCTTTCCAATTCAGAGAATGCAAATGCAACTAGGATGACATAGTCATTGATCAGACTTCATAGAAATAAAACTAACAAAAAAATCTACACAGTAGCCACTATTCTATGTAGCAGGTAATAGTATTGATCGCTAGATAGAAAAGCAACCATAAATTCTAGTCATTGGAGACTAGGGTAGCCAATAGACCTGGTCGTTGTTCCTAGTAGCAGCTAGTAGAAAACATAGATGTTTTCAAATTTATCTTTAAATTTCACTATGTTTTCTAATTAACATCTGTAATTTGCATTCACTGACAAAACATAGACAAAAAGCATGAAAACATAGAGAGATTCAACTAACCTAGAATCCTCATTTGATGATGAAATAGGTTGCTTACTATTTTTGCTTTGTTCTCTACTAGTCTTTGTTTCTCAGGGCAGTTAGGGTGATAGCCATTGTTTTCAACTGTGGTTGAGACTGTGCACCACTATTTTCAATTGTGACTGGTACCTACACATAAAAATTATAGTAGATCAATAAATGCAATAAAAAATATATGGTTTATACTGTGATCACCACTAAAAGAGGATTACAATGTCGAGTAACTAGATAATATGTTATCATAATACAAGATCAATCAATTAACCAAGTGTAAGGAAGATAGATAAAATAATGTGCCCATACTTATTAATAATTTTTAATCTCTTTACAACAAGGTTACAAGAACATTCCTCTTATGTATTTGACCATTGTGATACATATTACAATCCACAACACATGTGGTAGATACCTTCAATGGACTTTTAAGGTCTTCAAACTTTGCTTGAGGGCTTACTAGGATGCCTCCTTCTCCAATGTTAAGAGGTTGGATCTTGAATGATGTTTTTTATTTGAGAGATCTATCACCTAAATGCAAGGAAAAAACAAAGCACATTAGAAGCATATGTAGTCTCTCAATATGAGACTGATTTCCAGGAAAAAGTATGAAATATAGCAAATATGTGAAGAAGGCATGAATATGTGAAAATATGTACAAATATGCCAAAAAGATTGACAATAGAGCATGAAGCATGGCTTGAAACTGTAGACACCTAAAATATGTCATGTTGAGGGCAACTACTCATATGGAAATGCTACAAGACCATAAGGAGGATATTGGAC
Organism: Wollemia nobilis; assembly: GCA_028583015.1. NCBI lineage: Eukaryota > Viridiplantae > Streptophyta > Pinopsida > Araucariales > Araucariaceae > Wollemia > Wollemia nobilis. Next base: position 8,440,253 of record JAQPPZ010003067.1, read on the forward strand.
AAACTCCAAGATAGAGCAGTGGTTCTAACCACTCAATTTAGGCTCCTTGGCCTAATCAATATGAACTACAATCCAAAACTATAGTTTACAGGCTGAACTATGGATGAGACCTACAGTTTATAGTCTAGACTGTAGCTATGACCTACGGTCTTAACTAAAGTTTAGTTGGCCTTCAATCTTAGCAAAATCGGTTGGAATGACCATTTGATCTAAAACAAGGTGGTTAGAGGATGGAAGCTTCCAATCCAATTGTCCTAACCACCCCTTCTTGATCTTGGCTTCTCCATGAAGCCACTCCTAGACCTTGGGTAGTCCTATAAGTACCCCTCATAATTAGGGAAAATTATAAGAGAGAGCATTGGATATTTGAGTAGCGAAGCCTTGTCGAATTGTACACTCAATCGAGTATACTAAGAGAGAGATATTGCACTTATCCCCTACCTACTTCCCAAGATTCATTATAAATTGCATTATGGATGTATGAGCCTAGGAGAGCCAAGAAATGCATATTCAGGCAAAAAAATGCCCTTCACAAAAAATCAACCGCCAAATCAGTCTGAGGACGCTGAGGGTGACCATTGAAAATCAATTTGGATAAGGAGGTAAAGCCCACTACCCTTATAGTTGAGGGTAAACCTATCAGATTTCTAATAATGGATTTTAGCCATGGTTTACAGTGCAGACCGCTCACCAGAGCTATGGTTTGCAGTAGAGAGAAACAGATTCAAAGGAGACTCAATCATCAACTTCCTTCCTCAATGTGAAGAAGAGGGTAACTCCACCCTAGAGTAGTTTATGACTAATTGAAAAGCAACATTAGTGCACCTACCCTGTTGAGGTATTTGGCATTGTATAATCGTATCATCATTTGGGTGACCCTAAGAGGTGCATGGTTGTAATCGAGATTATTTGCAATTATTAATACAAGAAATGTCTATCCTTATTGAATCTATGTAATCTTGTCATTTTTATGCTTTGAATGAATGAATATGACATAGTATAGTATATGGGTGTATGATTTTTGGTTGGATCAGAAGGTGATCATGATGGAACTCCACAATTCTAGCATATAACTATGTTTTTTAGTTTTTATGACTTGCAGGTATAGATCAAAGCTACCAACTGCAGGCCAACAATTGAACCGTAGGTTCAACCCATGGGCCACAGTCAGAACCGCAACCCAGACCTACGGTTTCCAAAAAACATAGAAGAAAGTAGAGGGATAAAGCTCAATCATATGTGGACTTCAGGTAGGCCCTATTTCTCACTCTCTGTAACTTTCTCTGTCTCTATGTTTTTCCAAAATGTAAAATTTCAAATGCAAGTAAGAAAATAAGAAATAAAATGAAATTAATTAGGTCTTAGTTGCATGTATCTTTCATGTCATTAGAAAGGTGCTACTAGGAATAGCAGATATTTGATTTTAATCCACCCTAGAATCCAGTGTGCTTTATAGAATTTTTGTGATTGGTTTGCATGTGTGAGGCCCAATTAGTGGCCAATTATCATCATAATGTGCATGGTCTCTAAGAGCATATAGAATAGCTTGCATTTTATGAATTTGAAATGTTCTTTCATTTGCATAGCATTTAGAAAATGAGCATAAATGCTATATTATGCATTTCTTTTATGTACATTAAAATGAACCACACACACAACTTGGCACTTAAATGCTAGTGAGTTAGGGTTGACATCCAACCACTAGTAGGGTTTAACGATGGTGGGTGTAACTTCCATCCATTGTCCCAAATCCTATGAACCTTTTGGATACTAGACCAATACCGGATTCGAAAACCTTTCATACCTTATAAAATTTGCATGTATTCTCTTTGGACGGTATAACATTGACTTGAGGAAAACAGGTGAGGATCTGGGAGGACCTGTGCTCCCTGACCATGTGTGGGCTTCATTACCACACATTATAGGTTGGATTATGCGACTTGGAGTTCATATCCAATTTTTCGAGCTATGAGTGTATAGATGAAAGCCATTAAACTAAGAATAAAATCCAACAAGTTTTGCAAAACACAATAATAATTTCTACACTGATACAAAAAATCTTGAAAATACATCAAATAGTTTAGGAATCACTTTCAAAATTTAAAATGAGATTGAAGAACACAAGCTTATACTGAGAGGGTGGGGTGAACAATATAAGACCACTTTTAAATTTATCTATCAATGCAACTTTCAAACCATTAACATGCCGAATAAAGATAGCAGTAATAACAATAGCAAAACAATGCACAAACAGCAATCCACAAAGAGACACAACAATTTACGTGGTTCACCCAAGGTGGGCTACTCCACGGATAAAACTTTTCTTCTAAAATTTGTATCAAAGTCCTCTGGGAATCCTTCCTGATTACAATTTTTATGAGCCTCGACTCAAAGGAGACACCTTCCCCTAATTCTGCTTTGGCTGGTGATCCTCTAGAAAACCTCTACCTCCTCTGCCCTTAGCAAGTGGAATTCTATCCACAGAAGACACCTGTCTTCCCTACTCTGGTTGGAGATCTCTGTCCTCAATTCTGTCATAGCAAAGCTGGTCCTCTTCTCTACACCAAACACAGTCCTTCGGTCTAGCACAATACTGTCCTCTTACTCTGTTCTTTTCTGCACTTGGTTGAAACCAATGTTTTACTGTCTATGCAAATACAGCAGTTCTCGATCAAAAACACATTAGCATGGATTTCACGTATATTACGTATACACAGCAATACAGTATTTGCAAAAATACAACACTATCTTCGCAAATATAGCAGCACTTCCTTTGCACTCTTTGCCTAAATCACGATAGCACTATCTTCGCAACCTCTGTCTAAATACTGCAGATGCTCAGGCTTCTACTTATGCACTTCTACGATCGATCTTCTCCCTGCACTCTCTGCGCAATTTGCACTTCGAATGCACACTTAATCGATGATGAAACTATTCAAACATCCCTCATTTTATAGAGTAAGATCCATGGTCATTACATCCAAACTTAGTCGGCTGTTATACTTCCACTGTGTTGGTTGCAAAACCCTGTGCTGTGTCGGCCCAAATTTTAACTTTGTCGGCTCAAATTTAACTCTATCCTCAACTGCCTCCTTGTAGCTTCTGGCACGAAACTTCAACATGTCATGATATCATGACACCTTTGCCTGTCATACACCTATAGCTTGCTGTAGCGATATCGTGATGCTTTTTCTTTTGACTGCTTCCTTTGCTCTTCTATTGCGAAATCACGATGCTTTAGACTTCAAAGCCTTCTTCTCCACTTCTGTAATGAAATCGTGACACCTTTGCCTCTTGCTGATGTCATCAGCAACTCTGTCATGAAATCATCACACTTTAGACTTCAAAGCCTTCTTCTCTGCTTCTGTTGTGAAATTGTGACACCTTTGCCTCTTGCTGATGTCATCAGCAACTCTGTTGTGAAATCACGACACTTTAGACTTCAAAGCCTTCTTCTCCACTTCTGTCATGAAATCATGACACATTTGCCTCTTTTTGACGTCATCTGTACTTTTGTCATGAAATTGTGACACCTTTGCCTCTTGCTGATGTCATCAGTACTTCTATCATGAAATCATGACACTTCTTGCTACTTCAACCTTTTCTTGGTTTGCTCCAACGAAAATGGAACATATCACAAAATCATGATGCTTTCGCTGCCTTAAGCTCTTTTCTCTCAACTGATCATGAAATGGGAACATGTCGTGAAATCATGACGCTTTCGCTGCCTTAAGCACTTTTCTGCCACATGCTCGCGAAACTGGAACATGTTGCGAAATTGCGACGCTTTCACTGCCTTAAGCACTTTTCTGCCAACTACTCGCAAAATTGGAACATGTCACAAAATCACGACGCTTTCACCAACTGCAAACTACCAACTCAACTTATCGCAAAATCGTGACACTTTCTGCATCCGTACAACTTCATTGAAACTTGTTGTGAAATCACGTCACTTCCTGCAACTCAATAATGCCAACTCAACTTGTCGCAAAATCGTGACAGTTTTTCCTAAACTTTCTCTCTCCTCAAATATGTCACGAAATCGTGACAGTTTTTCTTGCTTCGTCTCTGCCTTCCAACATGTCACGAAATCGCAACAATTTTTCTAGAACTTTCTCTCTCCTAAAACATGTCGCGAAATCATGACAGTTTTTCCAGCCACCTGCAAACTTTTTCTAACTTATCTTTTTCTTGATATTTTGCAACTAGGCTACTCTGATTTTCTTGGAGACTTACTGACCAGCTGAAACCTTCATCAAAACACATACTTAGACATAAAAACAAATTGCTCCAAGAACTCATTGACATCAAAGACAACTACCAAGAGCTTCTTGAAAACAATCTCTTGAAGTTTTTGCTTCCCTTGACTTGAATCTTTCCTCTTCACTTGAATCTCTCCCCCTTACTCATATCTCTCCCCCTTTGTCATAAATGGCAAAGGGTCACCTTTGGGGCTTGGGACTAAGAATGAGCCTCTTAGCTTAGTCCCTCCCCCACCTCCTATTGAGGTGATTTTAAAATAGGGTTGGGAGTGAAACTCCCATTAGACACTCATCATCATCAGTGTCTACAATTTCTTTGTCGGGCCTTTTCTTGAGCTCTTTGTTAATGTTTCTGTTCTTGGCACTTTTCTTGTTCTTGTTCTCATCTCTTTTCTTGTCCACACCTTGATCCTTGGACCTATTTATACCACTTTTTTTGTTCCTGTACCTTGGAAGATCATCTTTGCACTTTCTGGTTGAGTGACCTGTATTGTTGCACTTGTAACAAACAACATTATTTCTTTCAGGCATAGCTGTTCTTTGAATCCGCCTGTTCGACTAACTCGGTTCTTGTTATTTGAATTGCAAAAAATTGCCTTGTGCCCGAACTGATTACAAGAGTAGCAATACCCTTGAAATAAATTACGACTTCTAAAATTATTGTTAACCTTCTTCATTTGAGACATGCAATGTGCAGCCATGTGTCCAAACCTGTAACACGTAAAATATCTATCGTGAAATGTTCTTTTAATCGATCTCTTGGGTCCTAAAAACTTCTGTTTCACATTCAAAAATCTATTTTCTATTTTTGCGCATTCATCACTCACGGACTCATGATCTAAAGTACTTTCTTCATCAGATCTTTCTTCTTTTTGAAATCTCTTGCTGGATTCCCCAACCTGTTTCTTGTGCGACTCAACAAAACCGAGACCTATTTTATCTGTTGGATTTCTTTGACTTTTGATGAGAAACTTAACCTTCTTGGAGCTATCCTAAAATCTGTAGAGCTTATCCTTGTAATCTTTATTTTCTTCTTTCAGAGAAACCATTTTCTGCTCTAACCCATTATACTCAAGAATATTAGACTCTAACTCATCCTTGATTTCTTGTGTTTTGGCTATAGAGAAGTCAAGACTTTCTATAAGATCGTCTCTCTCCATACATCATTCATCTAACTTAACCTTGAGTCTATCATTCTTCTTTCTTTCCTTTTCCAAAACATTGAGAGCATTATTGAGTTCACTTTCAAGATTCTCTATTTGATTGCATTTTGAATTATCAAGGCCTTTTTCTGATTTCTTATCACTAGAGGTGCTACCCTTTTCAAAAACCATACATACATCTTCCTTATCATTTTCTGAAGCATCCTCATACATACTAGTAACCAATTCATTATTTGTGCAATCATCCTCAAGGTGCCCAAAATTTCCACATCTAAAACATTTCATGACAGTGAATTTATGTTTTGGTTCTTCCTCCTTTTCTGAAATGAACATCATCTCATTTTCATTATCATTGGAAGAGCTTTCACTATCACTACTGGAACACTTACTTGCTTTGTCCAGATAGAAGCTCTTCTTTTTCTTGTGTGAATACCTATTTCCTTGATTGTTGCGCTCATCATTGTTCTTTCTGTAATGACTGTGCTGTTCAAAATCCTTGCTCTTAACATCTTGTATATCTTCATCACTTTCATTTTTGGAAACAGTACAGTCAGTAGCATAATGACCATACTTTTCATAGTTGAAACATCTTATATTTTTCTTGTTTTTGTGCTTTCTAGAGAATTTGCCTTTCTTGTTGTAATATGCTTCTTCCTCACTAGAAGACTCATCACTTTCTTGAATCTATTTTCCTTTTGATTTCTTGGTAGCTTTGAAAGCTGCCTCTTTCTTTATATCAACATTTACTTGAGTTCTCAGCTCAAAAGCTGCAAGAATACTATGGAGCTCATCCTTTTTCAACTTATCTAAGTCTTTGGCTTCTTCAATAGTAGAAATATTTTCACTAAATCTATTAGGAAGAGATCTTAAAATCTTATCACATACATCATTTTCAGCAAGTTCAAGACCGAGGTAATTCATAGAATTAACAACTTCATCCATACGGAGCATGTAGTCACTAATATTTTCATCATCATTCATCTTGAGTTGTTCAAATATACCTCTGAAGTGTCTCAACTTGGCCTTTCGGACATTTGCATCACCTGTATGAACAACTCTGCAATTGTTTCCACATTTCACTAGCTGTCTTGCAGTGAATAACTTTGGTAAGATCAGCCTTTTGTAAACCCTTCAGGATTGCATTCATGGCTTTTGAGTTGCTATGATGTAGGAGCCTGTCTTCTTTAGTATAAGGACCATTTACAGGAATGGTGTACCCATATTCAATAACTTCCCATACCTCATTACCAAGAGCCATAAGATAGACTTTCATTCTTGCATTCCACAGACCGAAATCTGATCCATCCAGAATAGGTGCTACATTGCTACCTGAAAAATCCATTGTGTTCTTAACTAGTTCTTCCTTCCAGCTGTGAAACCTTTCTGAAGGAACTGGCTTTGATACCAATTGAAGAACACAAGATTATACTAAGAGGAGGTGTGAACAATATAAGACCACTTTTAACTTTATCTATCAATGCAGTTTTCAAACCATTAACATGCCAAATAAAGATAGCAGTAACAACAACAGCAAAACAATGCACAAAAAGCAATCCACAAAGAGACAACAATTTACGTGGTTCACCCAAGGTGGGATACTCCACGGATAAAACTTTTCTTCTAAAATTTGTATCAAAGTCCTTTGGGAATCCTTCCCGATTACAATGTTTATGAGCCTCAGCTCAAAGGAGACACCTTCCCCTAATTCTGCTTTGGCTAGTGATCCTCTAGAAAACCTCTACCTCCTCTACCCTTAGCAAGTGGAATTCTGTCCATAGAAGACACATTTCCTCCCTGCTCTAGTTGGAGATCTCTGTACTCAATTATGTCACAGCAAAGTTGGTCCTCTTCTCTGCACCAAACACAATCCTTCGGTCTAGCACAATACTATCGTCTTCCTCTGTTCTTTTCTGCACTTGGTTGAAACCAATGTTTTACTGTTTGTGCAAATACAGCAGTTCTCAATCAAAAGCACAGTAGCACAGATTTCATGTATTCTACATATACACAGTAATACAGTCTTTGCAAAAATACAGCAGAACTATCTTCGCAAATACAGCAGCACTTCCTTTGCAATCTTTGCCTAAATCATGATAGCACTATCTTCGCAACCTCTATCTAAATACAATAGACACTCAGGCTTCTACTTATGCACTTCTGCGATCGATCTTCCCCGCACTCTCTCTGTGCAATTTGCACTTTGAACACACACTTAATCAATGATGAAACTATTCAAACATCCCTCCTTTTATAGAGTAAGATCCATGGTCATTACATCCAAACTTAGTCGGCTGTTATACTTCCACTTCGTCGACTGCAAAACCCTGTGCTGTGTCAGCCCAGATTTTAACTTTTTTGGCTCAAAGTTAACTCTGTCCTCAACCGCCTCCTTGTAGCTTCTGGCATGAAACTTCAACATGTCGTGATATCATGATACCTTTGCCTGCCGTACACCTTCTATAGCTTGCTGTAGCGATATCATGATGCTTTTGCTTTTGACTGCTTTCTTTGCTCTTCTATCATGAAATCATGACACTTTAGACTTCAAAGCCTTCTTCTCCGCTTTTGTTGTGAAATCGTGACACCTTTGCCTCTTGTTGACATCATCAGCAACTCTGTCATGAAATCATGACACTTTAGACTTCAAAGCCTTCTTCTTCGCTTCTATCGTGAAATCGTGACACCTTTGCCTCTTGCTAACATCATCAACAACTCTGTCACAAAATCATTACACTTTAGACTTCAAAGCCTTCTTCTCTGCTTCTATCGCAAAATCGTGACACCTTTACCTCTTGCTGACGTCATCTATACTTCTATCATGAAATCACGACACCTTTGCCTCTTACTGACGTCATCAGTACTTCTATCACGAAATTGTGACACTTCTTGCTACTTCAACATTTTCTTGGTTTGCTCCAACAAAAATGGAACATGTCGCAAAATCGTGACACTTTCGCTGCCTTAAGCTCTTTTCTCTCAACTGCTCGTGAAACTGGAACATGTCACGAAATTGCGATGCTTTCGCTGCCTTAAGCACTTTTCTACCATATGCCCGCAAAACTAGAACATGTCGTGAAATTGTGATGCTTTCGCTGCCTTAATCACTTTTCTCCCAACTGCTCGTGAAACTGGAACATGTCATGAAATCGTGACGCTTTCGCCAACTGCAAGCTACCAACTCAACCTATCGCGAAATCATGACACTTTTTGCATTTGTACAACTTCATTGAAACTTGTCGCGAAATTGTGTCACTTCCTGCAAATCAATACTGCCAACTCAACTTGTCACGAAATCGTGATAGTTTTGCCTGAACTTTCTCTCTCCTCAAATATGTCGTGAAATCATGACAGTTTTTCTTGCTTCGTCTCTGCCTTCTAGCATGTCACGAAATCGTGACAATTTTGCCAAAACTTTCTCTCTCCTAAAACATGTCACGAAATCCTGATAGTTTTTCCAGCCACCTGCAAACTTTTTCTAACTTATCTTTTTCTTGATCTTTTGCAACTAGGCTACTTTGATTTTCTTGGAGACTTACTGACCAGCTGAAACCTTCATCAAAACACATACTTAGACTTAAAAACAAATTTCTCCAAGAACTCCTTGACATCAAATACAACAACTACCAAGAGCTTCTTGACATCAATGACAACAACTAAACTTAGGCAAAGGCAATGTACTCAAGGTACCCAAAATTGCCAAAGAGATAATCATTATTGTATATCTTGTTTGTTTAATAATAATACATCTAGACACTAGGTACACAATGGTGGATACATGGGGTGGTCGAAAAAGGTCTAAACCTAATGCCGATGACCAACCCCTAACCAATTCACAACAATATGTGTCAATTCCTCAACCACATAAGCGAACTGAACATCGTTCGGTTAGCATTCGAGAAGATAACTTGACACAAGGGGAGCCTATAGAGTATAAACTATATAGAGGAGCTTCAGTAAATTCCTCTAGGCATATGATAGAATAGGAATCCTTCCAGAATAAGGGTGTTTCACTCAAGAGCCATTACCAAGACCGCAATGCACCCACATCCACAGGATTGGCCAAAGAGTTTGTTATGCAGGGGACTAGGTTGGTGCTCCTACGTACTAAGTCCATAGGAGGATCCATGGGTCCACATTATGAGTATAGGAGGACTAGAGATCCACCCATTCAGGGGTAGGAAGCCAGGCTTGTTACTGAGCATAGGTCTAACCATACTCCCATGCGTGGTCCACCACGTAAGATCACCATTGATATATCAAATGTGGGAGATAATGGCACACAGCTGCATGAGTGATGGAGGTCCAGGTAGCTAGAGGGTCTAGATAGTGTTTTAGAACAACTAGGCTACAAGCCTTTTGCTCCATCCACTCATGCCCTGAGTGATCGAGAGTGAGTGTCGTTAGGACTACTAGATAATAGGGAGAGGCTTTTAAGCACCCTCATGTCACACACCCACTATCTACACATGGTGGTTCATAGTTTAGGATACAACAAGAGGCCAATTTCATATTCACATATAGAGGAAAGTATACAACACATCAGTTTGATGGGTACAGAACCCACAAGGTTGTTGAGCAAGGTGCAGGAACAATATTGTCATTGTTGTCAACACAGTCAGACAGATCGATTGATGCAGTGGATAGGAGTTAAGAGGTTCTTCAGAGTATGAGTTAAGAGGTTCTTCAGAGTATGTACAGTGATTCTCCAAAATATTGAAGTGGCCCATATGCTAAAAATCAAAATAAAATCACAAGGAAGAAAACTGTCGTGATATCGTGACATGTTGAGCAAGAAAGAAAAATTGTCGCGATATCGCGACATGTTGAGAAGAAAGAAAAAATATCATGATATCGTGATGTTGAGAAGAAAGAAAAACTATCATGATTTCATGACATGTTCGGAGAGAAAGCGCAAGCAAGCAAAACTATCATGATTTCGTGACATGTTCGGAGAGAAAGTGCAAGCAAGAAAAACTGTCATGATTTCACGACATGTTCGGAGAGAAAGCGCAAGCAAGCAAAACTATCATGATTTCATGACATGTTCAAAGAGAAAGCACAAGCAAGAAAAACTATCACAATTTTGCGACATGTTGGAAGAGAAAAAGGCAAGTAGAAAAAGTGTCGTGATTTCATGACATATTGCAAGAGAGATAGTATGGAAGAAAAAGTGTCACGATTTCGTGACATGTTGGAAGAGAAAAAGGCAAGTAGAAAAAGTGTCACGATTTTGCGACATTGCAAGAGAGATTGTATGGAAGAAAAAGTGTCACGATTTCATGACATATTGCAGGAGAGAGTCCGAAAGAAAAAGTGTCACGATTTCACGATATATTGCAAGAGAGATTGTACGGAAGAAAAAGTGTCATGATTTCATGACATATTGCAAGAGAGAGAGTCCGAAAGAAAAAGTTTCGCAATATAGCGACATGTAGGGTTTTCGCGACCCGAAGGCAAGAGAAAGAGCAAAGGAGAAAAAGTGTCACGATATCGTGACATGTCGGGTTTTCACGACCCGAAGGCAAGAGAAAGAGCAAAGGAGAAAAAGTATCACGATATCGTGACATGTCGGGTTTTCACGACCTGAAGGCAAGAGAAAGAGCAAAGGAGAAAAAGTGTCACGATATCACAACATGTCGGGTTTTCGTGACCCGAAGGCAAAAAGAAGAAAAAGAAGAAAAAAAAAAAAAAAAAAAGAAAGAGGAAGAGCAAGGAGGTGAAAGTGTCGTGATATCATGACATGTGTTTTCGCTGGTACAAGCCAAGAAGAGTAGCAAGGAGGAAAAAGTGTCGCGATATCGCGACATGTTGTGTTTTCATGGGTACAAGCCAAGAAGAGTAGCAAGGAGGTGAAAGTGTCACGATATCATGACATGTTGTGTTTTTGCAGGTACAAGCCAAGAAGAGTAGCAAGGAGGCAAAAGTGTCACGATATCGCGACATGTTGTGTTTTCATGGGCGAAGTCCGAGAAGAGGACAAAGAGGCAGAAGTGTCATGATTTTGTGACAGGTCATTTTGGCACGAGCTAAGAAGAGAACCCAGCCGAAATAAGATATGTGATAGTTAACTAAAGTTATACGGCAGTTACAGGTGCAGTTGTAGAAGAAAATCATGCAGCTAAAATAAGAAGAGTTAACTGAAGTCAGTACGACAGTTACAGGTGCATTTTTAGAGAAAAATCATGCAGCTAAAATAAGAACAGTGAACTGAAGTCAAAATGACAGTTACAGGGCTAGTTGTGGAGTGAAATCATTGAGCAACGGTTAAACTAAAAGTCATCAGTCGAAGACCAAACAAAGAGTCGTAACTATTAATAGGAAGCATGAGAGAATACTGTGTGATAAATGAGTTACATATAGAATTTTCTATTAATAAGTTGCATGTGAATATATGGAAGCTAAAAATAGAGTCATAACTTTGTTATAAAAGGAGGTCTACGTGGAGAATTACTGTGCTGCTGAAACGAGGGAAAGTGCTACAAAAAGAGGGTTGGAAGAGTGTCGTAAGAAAGCGTTAGGCAGAACCGTGAGAGTTGTAAGAATGGGGTAAGAAGCACAATAATAGGGTTGTAATAAGGCCATAAAAATGCAGTAAGTAGAGCCTTAAGTGTGTGTGATGTTTTGGTGAATAGCGAGAGAGGTTGGGTTAGCAATAGACCAGTCAAGGTCTTGTATAAGCGGAGGTATTTTTATGTCAATCTTATAGTTTCAAAATTGTAGTCCAAGTTGGTGCTTGGAATTAGGGGTTGGTGCTCCTTTCTATTGGTGCAGATAAATTAGGGGTTGGTGCTCCTTTATGTTGGTGTAGATAAATTAGGGGTTGGTGCTCCTTTCTGTTGGTGCAAATAAATTAGGGGTTGGTGCTCCTTCCAGTGGGTGCTGGTAAATTGATTGTAAAATTGATATTTTGCAAAGGTTGGATTTGGATGGGAGTCCAAACAGTCAATTTTTGAGGAGTAGCCAAAACCGATGAACCTCGGTACATCTTGTGTTGTGTGATGCTCTCTTGTTATATTTGCTTTATGTGGTTTTAAGTTTTCATTATTTTGGCTTTAAGAGTTGAAGTTTTTAAGTTTTAAATAGCCACACTGATTCACCCCCCCTCTTAGTGTCATTATGAGACTAACAATTGGTATCAGAGCCAAGTTATTGAACAAAGCTTAACCATCTAGGGTAATCTTGGATTAGTAAGCACTGGCAGGTGGTGAAGGCTTCTCATCAAACAAAGCACCATTTTTGGATGAAACTAATTACACATTTTGGAAACTCAGGATGTAGACATATCTTTGTGCTTTGGGATACGACATTTGGGATTTAGTAGACAATGGATACACAATACCCACCACTCCTCCAATCGATGCTGCCAGTAAGAAATTGTTTGAGAATCTCTAAAGCAAAGAATGATATCATGTGCGGTTTAGTGGACAACGAGCTGATAAATATTATGAGTTGTAAAATGGCAAAAGACATGTGGGACAAACTAAGGAGCATTCATGAAGGAGACAGCAAGATCAAGGAGGCCAAGTTACAAATGCATCGAGCTTAGTTCGAAGCATTAAATATGAATGACAATGAGAACATAGAGGCATACATGCTAAGAGTTAATGAAATAATTAATACGATTAGAGGACTCGACGAGGAAATGGAAGATGCTATCATCGTGAAAAAGGTACTAAGATCTCTTCCCCAAATATTTGATCCTAAATTTTCAGCAAGAAGAAGCTAAAGATATAAATACTTTTAGTATGGATGAGATGCATGGTTCTTTGACTGCATATGATATGAGAATAGGAAAATCTAAACCCAACAGACAGAGAAGCTGCTTTTCAAGCCCATAAAAATATGAAAGCAAAACAAGAATCCGAGGAAGAAGAAACATTAGATGAAATGGAAGCAAACTTTTTTCGAAAACTAAAAATGGGAAAAGGAAAATACAGAGGAAAGTTACCGTTTAAATGTTTCAATTTTGGAGGCATTGGGCATCTTGCATCTAAATGTCCACTTAATGAGAAGAACATAAGTGATGAAGGATCGCACCAAGAAAGAAGTGACTGGAAGAACAAAACAAATTTCAAAAAAGGCAACTTCAAGAAGAAAAGTTTCATCTCCAAGAATGTCAGTTCATCAGAAGACAGCTGTAGTGAGGATTCTGAAGAGGAAACAGGTGAAGTTCTTTATATGGCACTCAAAGAGGAAAAAAAAAAAAAAAGAACACGTATGTGATGAAAACCTAGAGGTTGAAGTAGATCTAGAAGGTGAGTTGATCGCTACACTTGAAGAGTTGGGTTTAGAAAGGAAAAAGAACAAAAGACTGTCCAAGAAGTTGGAAGAATATGAGGATAATATTGAAGATCTCTTCTTATAAATTCATAAATCCAAGAGACTAGAAGAAGCCTTAAAGTCAAAGATCAATGAGAAAGAGATTGTTTGCTGTAAACAAGAAGAGGAAATTGTTTTATTGAGGAAACAACTAGAAGAGGCCAATAAAAATCTCAAATTTGAGAAGAGCACAGAGCTGCTAGATAAAATGATAAGGCAACAAAGAAGCCCCATGTGTAATCTTGGTATTGGATGTGAAGCTGAACAACATTCATCTTCTAAATCTACAAAGAAGAAGAAATCCACTACTGAAGTATCAAAGCAAGAAACGCTTGAAGTTGAATCCTCAAAAGAAATAAAATATCAAAGGAGATCTTCAGCAAAGCAACCACAACAAAAAAGGTTCTATCACTCTCACTTTATTCATAATAATGCTTTTAATGGCTATTGTTTTAGATGCAACCATTATGGTCACAAGGCAATTTATTGTGAATTGAATAATAGATCAAAGAGTTATGCTGGTAGAAATACATCTATTATTCCGGTTGAAAACCATGTGCAATGTTTTAAATGTAATGGTCATGGGAACATAGCAAGGTCTTGTCCAAGAAATTTTGTATCTAATATAAGGCAAGACAGTAAATTTCATCAGACGCAAAGAATGCAACACAGACAGGGAAGAAATCATGTGCATCAAAGAAATGAAAATAATCATCCATCAAGGATGTACAAGATACAACCACCCAAGAAAAATTTTCAATTTCACGAAAATGTTCAAAATAGGGATGCAGTTGAAAACCTTGAGCCTAAGTTCAAGAAATATTGGAGAAAGAAAGAAGAGAGGAAATCGTGTCTCCTTGGACTGAAGGAGATTACTCCTCTATTGCACTAAGCAGCTCCTAGGTAGCACATCCTTAGGGGGAGCAATGTTAAAGTTTTATTTTAATGCTCCTATGTATTTGTGTGGTTATCTGAGGATGAAAGGAAAGTAGTCGGGGAGTTGTCGTATAGTTGTCAAAATGTGTTTCAGTTCATGTAATATGTTTGTGGAGATAGTGTCAAACTGATATGCTTCAGTAGAACAACATGGTGAACAACTAGGTTGTTGATGCATCAACTGATAGGCATTATCTAAGATAGAACATGCAGCACAGGTTGACGTGTCATGGAAGCATAAGCTGGCAGGTGCTAGTTTTGAAGCCTGTAACATTTCCAATTTGCAGATAAAATAGAATCCATGTTGTGAGTATGTCTCAATTCATCTACCACTATTGAGGGAGGACTATGGTAAAGCTCTTCATGATCATTATGAAAATTACTGCCAACGTGTAGGTGGAAGGCTTGAAGTTCTTAACCAAAAATACAACGCATCATTTGGTATAAGAGAGCATCAATTTTCTCTAAAGAAGTGGTCATTAGAAACTAGAGACATTGAGTTGCACAAAACATGCGAGGCTAAGTCGTCAGTCATGGAGGAGGTGGCAGTCAAAAGGCTAAAGAAATTACGCACAGGCTGCCTGGAGAGTAGGTCACTTTTTGATTGGTTGAGTTGATTTGATTGAGCCTAGTCAAGTTATGTGTGAAGTGATTTTTAAAGTTCTATGAAATAAATTTGAGTTGAGATTGAGTTTAGAACATCTTAAGTCTCTAACAATTCTCTTTATGCTTCTATGAAGTGGATTTGATTTGAGATTGCCATTCATTTTGAGTACTACTTGAGCATGATTGATTGAGCCTTTGAGAAGGCCTTTGGGAAATATTTGAGGATAGTGTTGGGACAGATTTCTAGAGAAGATTTGGGCAAGTTCTTGGTGTGCTTACTAGAGTAGATTCGGACAAGTTCTTAGTGAGCTTGTTGGAGTAGATTTGGACAGGTTTTGTATGAGCTTGTTATTCAACATTGGACAAGTTCTGTGTGAGCTTGTTATTCAGCATTGGACAAGTTCTATGTGAGCTTGTTAAGCAGGTTCTATGTGAGCCTATTGATAGAGTACAGAGGACAAAGTCTCAATGGATAGAGATCCAGCAGCCAACACAGTTGAAGATAGATCTAAGTGAGGATTCTTCAAGTGGAGAGAGGTCCACCAGTCAGTGTAGCAGAGAAACAATGTCTTCTATAATATAACAATTGGAGAGATGTCCACCAGTCAGTAGCATATACCTTCGCAATAAATTGGGAGTGGTCATGCTTCCCAAGAATTGACTAGCTATCAAGACCACATTCTTAGGGGGAGCATTTATATATTTGATTATCTTTTTGCTCATGTTTGTAATTTTTTCTAACTGTAATAATTTGTGCCTGAGAATGTTGTGCATGGACTCAGGGGGAGTCTATAGTAGCCCTTTGGTATTATTGTCAAAGGGGGAGAAGAATTACAGGAAATTGCACGTGTGTTGCCAAAAATTCCAAAGGGGGAGATTGTTGAGCAAGGTGCAGGAATAGTATTGTCATTGTTGTCAACACAATTAGACATATTGGTTGATGCAGTGGACAGGAGTTAAGAGGTTCTTTAGAGTATGAGTTAAGAGGTTCTTCAGAGTATGTACAGTGATTCTCCAAAAGATCGAAGTGGCCCATATGCTAAAAATCAAAAGAAAATAACAAGGAAGAAAACTATAGTAATATCGTGACATGTTGAGCAAGAAAGAAAAACTATCGCGATATCGCGACATGTTGAGAAGAAAGAAAAACTGTCGCGATATCGCGACATGTTGAGAAGAAATAAAAATTATCACGATTTCATGACATGTTCGGAGAGAAAGCGCAAGCAAGCAAAATTGTCATGATTTCGTGACATGTTCGAAGAGAAAGTGCAAG
The DNA here is from genome assembly GCA_028583015.1 of Wollemia nobilis. Classification (NCBI taxonomy): domain Eukaryota; kingdom Viridiplantae; phylum Streptophyta; class Pinopsida; order Araucariales; family Araucariaceae; genus Wollemia; species Wollemia nobilis. Next base: position 8,456,815 of record JAQPPZ010003067.1, read on the forward strand.
CAAGCAAAACTATCACGATTTCATGACATGTTTGGAGAGAGTGCAAGCAAGAAAAACTGTCATGATTTTGTGACATGTTCGGAGAGAAAGCGCAAGCAAGCAAAACTATCATGATTTCGTGACATGTTCAGAGAGAAAGCACAAGAAAGCAAAACTATCACGATTTCACGACATGCTAGAAGAGAAAAAGACAAGTAGAAAAAGTGTCGCGATTTCGTGACATATTACAAGAGAGATAGTACGAAAGAAAAAGTGTCACGATTTCGTGACATGTTGGAAGAGAAAAAGGCAAGTAGAAAAAGTGTCACGATTTTGTGACATATTGCAAGAGAGATTGTATGAAAGAAAAAGTGTCGCGATTTCATGACATATTGCAGGAGAGAGTCCGAAAGAAAAAGTGTCACGATTTCGTGACATATTGCAAGAGAGATTGTCCAAAAGAAAAAGTGTCACGATTTCACGACATATTGCAAGAGAGAGTCCAAAATAAAAAGTGTCACGATATCATGACATGTCGGGTTTTCGCGACCCAAAGGCAAGAGAAAGAGCAAAGGAGAAAAAGTGTCGCGATATCGCGACATGTCGGGTTTTCACAACCCGAAGGCAAGAGAAAGAGCAAAGGAGAAAAAGTGTCGCGATATCGCAACATGTCGAGTTTTCGTGACCCAAAGGTAAGAGAAAAAGCAAAGGAGAAAAAGTGTCGCGATATCACGACATGTCGAGTTTTCGCAATCCGAAGGCAAGAGGAAGATCAAGGAGGCGAAAGTGTTGTGATATCATGACATGTTGTGTTTTTGCTAGTACAAGCCAAGAAGAGTAGCAAGGAGGAAAAAATGTCGTGATATCACGACATGTTGTGTTTTCGTAGGTACAAGCCAAGAAGAGTAGCAAGGAGATGAAAGTGTCACGATATCACGACATGTTGTGTTTTTGCGGGTACAAGCCAAGAAGAGTAGCAAGGAGGCAAAAGTGTCATGATATCACGACATGTGTTTTCATGGGCAAAGTTCGAGAAGAGGACAAAGAGGCAGAAGTGTCACGATTTTGTGACAGGTCGTTTTGGCACGAGCTAAGAAGAGAACCCAACTGAAATAAGATATGTGACAGTTAACTGAAGTTATACGGCAATTACGAGTGCGATTGTAGAAGAAAATCATGCAGCTAAAATAAGAAGAGTTAATCGAATTCAGTATGATAGTTACAGGTGCAGTTACAAAGAAAAATCATGCAGCTAAAATAAGAACAGTGAACTGAAGTCGAATGACAGTTACAGGGCCAGTTGCGGAGTGAAATCATTGAGCGGCGGTTAAACTAAAAGTCATCAGTCGAAGACCAAACAAAGAGTCGTAACTATTAATAGGATGCATGAGAGAATATTGTGTGATAAATGAGTTACATATAGAATTTTCTATTAATAAGTTGCATGTGAATATATGGAAGCTAAAAATAGAGTCAGAACTTTGTTATAAAAGGAGGTCTGCATGGAGAATTACTGCGTTGCTAAAACGAGGGAAAGTGCTACAAAAAGAGGGTTGGAAGAGTGTCGTAAGAAAGCATTAGGCAGAATCGTGAGAGCCGTAAGAATACAGTAAGAAGCGCAATAAGAGGGTTGTAAGAAGGCCGTAAAAGTGCAGTAAGTAGAGCCTTAAGTGTGTGTGATGTTTTGGTGAATATCAAGAGAGGTTGGGTTAGCAATAGACCAGTCAGGGTCTTGTATAAGCGGAGGTATTTTTATGTCAATCTTATAGTTTCAAAATTTTAGTCCAAGTTGGTGCTTGGAATTAGGGGTTGGTGCTCCTTTCTGTTGGTGTAGATAAATTAGGGGTTGGTGCAGATAAATTAGGGGTTGGTGCAGATAAATTAGGGGTTGGTGCTCCTTTTTGTTGGTACAGATAAATTAGGGGTTGGTGCTCCTTCCAGTGGGTACTGGTAAATTGATTATAAAATTGGTATTTTGCAAAGGCTGGATTTGGATGGGAGTCCAAATAGTCAAATTTTGAGGAGTAGTCAAAACTGGTGAACCTTGGTACATCTTGTGTTGTGTGATGCTCTCTTGTTATATTTGCTTTATGTGGTTTTAATTTTTCATTGTTTTGGCTTTAAGAGTTGAAGTTTTTATGTTTTAAAGAGCCACATTGATTCACCCCCCTCTTAGTGTCATTGTGAGACTAACAAAGATCGCTCGTACAGAGCAGGGATACCATAGGACTCCCACGATCGATTAGATCGATAGGTCACATCGACTGGTATTAGAGTAGAAACACCAACTCCTCCAAGATCAATTGGAGGACACTTGCCTAGAGAGGAATAAAATTGAAGATGAAAATATTCAATCACAGAGGCTCATTATACAGAGGCTATATGAGCAGTGTATGTACAAATAGCATATCCTTGCCTAGAAGGAACGTGTGGATCAGGAGGATAGGTTAGCTAGGGCTGGTCTATATCCTCATGATGAGCATAGAGAGTGTGTATATAGAAAGTATTTGTTGTAATATGATATGCATCAAGAGCAAAGAGATTCTCTTACTCATGTTAGTGCCAAACAGATGGAGCGACCACCATCGCTTGATATTCAAAGGTAGAGGCAACATGAAGTAGTAGGAGATGGATATGAGAAAGAATATCTTAAGAGCTCTCGAGCTGAGAAGGAGGAAGAGAAATGCCCTCCATCTCATATGAGGAAGACAGTACCTCCTAGCCACCTCCACATCAACTTAGGGAGGAGGAATTTCTATCTTCGAAGGCCTATAAGGCCTTAGGCGAGAATATTAAAGCCATCGAGAGACAAGGCGCTACTATTCAAAAACCAACATTAAGGAAAATCCATAATGAGCCTTTGGATCCTTTGGTACCTACTCTAGCTTACCCTGAGCATTTTGATATGCCTAGGTTGGACAAGTTTAAGGGTGATGAAGATGCATAGGAACATGTCACAAGATTTTTGGATGCTTGTTTTTAGATAGCAAGCAATGATGCATTGTTGTTACGTACGTTCATCACAACACTTTCCGGGTCGGCCCGAGAGTGGTTCAATCAGCTAAAGAAACATAGCATAATAGGTTTCAAGTAATTAGTTGATGCCTTTCTTGAATGCTATTCATTTGGCATCAAGAAATAAGCCAATATTTTCAATCTGGTTGTGCTAGCTCAGTGTGACGATGAGCCAATAGAGCAATACAAAAAGAGATGGAGGAGACCAATGGTGAAGTTGCCATTCCCTATTCCTACCACAGAGTTAACCCAAATTTTTATGAAGAGTTGTGTGAAGCACATTTCGTTGCTACTGTAGCTACATCAGTATCCTACATTTGAAGAGGCTTTGGTGTAAGCCAAAGTGATTGAGGACATCAAGTTGTAGGAAGACAACTTGAAGCTCAAGAATAGGAGAGAGGGACAAAATAAGAGTACCACAAAATAATAGGGCAATCATGCCCATGTGAATCAAGTGGTGTTGAATCTTCATAGGGAGAACAAGGGGCAAGAAAAATAGAATTATCAGGCCCAACCTCCCCCTACATAGTATGATAAGCACAACAACAATTATAAGGGCAAGAAAAAATATCAATGCCCACATCGCAAGTTCAAACCATTTACAGAATCACTAAAATCGATTTTCCATCAGCTATGTGAGGCCAAGGCAATTAGATTACTAGAATTCAAGATGATAGACCCCAATCAACCTGTTGTGGCTGATCCACAACACACCCCAAAATTAGGGACCCCCTTTGTTTGCACGCTTTCCAAGAAGATTACAGTGGCCCAGATGTTAAAAGAGCAAAGAAAAGCAAAAATGAAAAAACGTCGCAATATCACGACATGTTGCTCCGTCGTGGCCAAAAATAAAAAACATCGCGATATCGCGACATGTCATGTTTTCGCGGCTCAGAACGCCAAAGTACGTCGAAATGAAAAGGTGTCACGATATCGCGACATGTCGTGTTTTCATGGTTCAAAATAGAAAAAGTACAGCTGAATGAAAAGTGTCACGATATCGCGACATGTCGCGTTTTCGCGGCCCAGACAAGCGAAGTACAGTGGAACGAAAAAGTGTCATGATTTCGCGACATGTCACGTTTTCGCGGATAAGAGCAACAGAATGTAGCACAAAGTGAAAAATGTCGTGATATCGTGACATGTCATAAAATCGCGGTCAAAGAAAGCAGGAAGAAGTGTTGACCAAAAATTATCGTGATATCACGACGTGTCATGAAATCATAGGTCAAAGAAGACGAGATGAAGGGCAAACAGAAAAAATGTCATGATATCGCGACATGTCAGAGTTTTGCGACCTGGAGCAACCAAAGTAAACATAGAGGAAAAGTGTCGTGATATCGCGACATGTTGGATTTTTGCGACCAAAGGCAGGAAGATAGAGCTAAAGAGAAAAACGTCGCGATTTTGCGACAGATTGCATCTGCATAGCCCGAAAGAGAAAAACATCACGATTTCACGACAAAAAGCAGCGAGATGGTGCAAAATGAAAAAGTGTCACAATTTCGTGACAGAAAGCAGCGAGATGGTATGGAATGAAAAAGTGTTGCAATTTCGTGACATGTCACGTTTTCACGGCTAAGTACAACAAAACAAGGCTGCTAACAAAAATACGTCACGATATCGTGACATGTCTCATTTTCACGGTGCTTGAAGACGAATAAAGTTGTGGGTATAAAAATGTCGCGATATCACGACATGTCTTGTTTTCACGATACAAGTGGAAGAACAAAGTTGTAGATAGAATATGTTGTGATATTGTGACATGCTATTTTTGTCGCGATTCACGATGGGCCGTTATAGAACATGTAGGGAAGCACTGAACACGTGGCATAAAGGTGTAAGGATTACAGGACGGCTACAATTAGCAAAGAAGATCAAATGTTTTGACACTTAAACAAAAGCCAAAAATAATGAAGAGTCGGGGAAGACAAAATGAAAAGATCTAGGAAATGAAACGAAGTGTCACAGAGCAAAACAGAGAGCCACACCAGAGGGTTTAAAATCAGAAGCCAAAGCCAGGCATAGGGGTCAAAAACCGTTGCGGGTAGAGTTGCAGAGCTGAAGGCGATAGGCCATTCTGGGCCTGCTTTTGGAGCGTTTTCCTCCACTTTTTCTGGTTTTGATAAACTGGAAAACTTCTGTTGTTGTAAAATGATATATTTTAATATAGAAATCTCAAAGTGTTGCATCTCATTGACAAGAAAAGAGTTATTTTCTACATGCAATATTAAATGTTCATTTTTCCTCTTTTTAGATTTCTAGGCTTATAGGTGGTTTAATGCAAGTTATTTTGGTTGCTTCATGCAAATGTATAAATCTAAAAATAGTCTTCTAAAACCCCAAAAAATAGCACTTAACTTATCTGGATTGTGCAAGTTATGCAGGTTCAATAGGTTAGGTTGTATGCAGAAAACCTTATATTGATATTCTCACAATGACACCGAGAGGGGGGGGTGAATCAGTGTAGCTATTAAAATTCAAATCTACAACACTTAAAGCTGAAGCAAAGAGAACTTAAAAATAGGTAAAGCAATTTTCACAAGAGAGCACACCACAACACACAATGTAACGAGGTTCACCAATTTGGCTACTCCTCAAAAATGACTGCTTGGACTCCAATCCAAATCCAACCTTTGCAAAACACCAATTTTACAAACACTTTACCAGAACCCACTGGAAGGAGCACCAACCCCTTATTTTTCTGCTGCAACAGATAGGAGCACCAACCCCTAATGCCAAGCACCAACTTGGACTGCAATTCTGAATTATTTCAATGACATAAAAATGCCTTCGTTGTTTACACGACCCTGACTGGTCTGCAATTAATCAAACTCTGCACGCTCTCACGGCTCTGCTTATCTCTCTCTCGGCCCTCTTCTAACCCTCTTTACGCAGCAATTTCTCACTTACAACAACAACTTAATTCTCTGCATGACTGTCCTTTTATAACCCTATTTCTCATTGAGACTCCTCGTCTTCTGTCACTTTTGTAATCCCGCATGCAGTCTATTAACATTCTCTTCTACCACTTGTCAACTGTAACTGCTTCTTTATGTAACTCCTTTTGTATATATAGAGTGGGCATTTCGTTGAACACGTTACATGCAACATATACCTCTACCATGACTATTCGTCTTCTTGGTCATGACTGTTCGTATTCTTTTCTGTGCATGCATGCATTTTTTGATTCTATTTATGCGACTGTTCGATTTCTCCTTCTTCGATAGTTCTTAAAATAGCTTGCATGATTTCTATCTTGTAACTGCACCTGTAACTGTCACACTGACTCTAGTTAACTCTTCTTATTCACGTAACTGTCGTAATGTGTTATGCGACCTATCACGAAATCGTGACACTTCTGTCTCTTTGCACTCTTCTCGCCTTCTACCCATGAAAACATGACATGTCATGAAATCATGACACTTTTCACCTCCTTGCTACTCTTCTTGGCTTCAACCAGCGAAAACAGAACATGTCACGAAATCGTGACACTTTCTTGCCTCTTGCAACTCTTCTCTGCCTTTACCCAGAAAACAGAACATGTCACAAAATCGTGACATCTTTCCTCCTTGTGCACTTTTTTCTCTTTGCACCACGAAAATGACATGTCACGAAATCATGACATCTTTCTCCTTGTGCACTTTTCTCTCTTTGCCCGCAAAATACAACATGTCACGAAATCGTGACACTTTCCTCCTTGTCTCTTTCTCTTCCTTGCCCGAAATACAACATGTCGCAAAATCGTGACACTTTTTCTCCTTAGCGCTTTCTCTTCGAACCTGTCACGAAATCGTGACACTTTTTCTCCTTGGCTCTTTCTCTTCGAACATGTCATGAAATCGTGACACTTTTTCTCCTTACTCCTTCTTCGAACTTGTCACGAAATCATGACACTTTTCCTTTCTCCTTCTCTCAAACATGTCATGAAATCATGACACTTTTTCTTTCTCCTTCTCTTCAAACATGTCACGAAATCATGACAATTTTCTTTCTCACCTTCTTTCCTACATGTCACGAAATCATGACACTTTTCTTTGCTTCCCTTCTTTCCAACATGTCACGAAATCATGATAGTTTTCTTTCTTCCTCTTTCCAACATTGTAAATCATGACAATTTCTTCCTTTTTCTTCAACATGTCACGAAATCATGACAGTTTTCCTTGCTTGCGCCTTCTCTCTAACATGTCACGAAATCGTGACATTTTCCACTTGCTTCTTCTCTCCGACATGTCACGAAATCGTGACAGTTTTTCTACATTGGCTTCTTTGTTTCCAACATGTCATGAAATCATGACAGTTTTGCCAGCATTTTCTCTCTCCTCCGATATGTCACGAAATCATGACAATTTTCACATTTTCTCTCTCCTTCGATATGTCATGAAATCGTGACAGAAAACATGTCACGATATCGCGACAGTTTTCTTACTTGTATTTTTCTTTGATCCTTTGAATCTGGGCCACTTCTGTCTTCTTGGAAATTCACTGTACATGCTCTGACTGACCTCTGAACTCCTGTCCACTGCATCAACTGATCTATCTGTCTGTGTTGACAACAATGACAATACTTTTTCTGCACCTTGCTCAACAATCTCCCCCTTTGGAATTGTTGGCAACACATGTGCAATTTCCTGTAATTCTTCTCCCCCTTTGACAATAATACCAAAGGGCTGCTGCAGACTCCCCTGAGTCTATGCACAACATTCTCAGACACACATTGTTATAGTTAGCAAAAATCATGAATATGAGCAAAACTATAAACATAGGCATAAATGCTCCCCCGAGAATGTGATCCCAATTGATAGTCAGTTCTTGGGAAATGTGACCACTCCCAACTTACTCCGAAGGTACTCAAAAACTTCCTTGGGCAATGGTTTTGTGAATATATCCGCTACTTGCTCTGTAGTTGGAACAAAATCCAATTTGACCTCTCCTTCTGCAACTTTATCCTTCAAGAAGTGATACCGGATCGCAATATGTTTGGTTCGAGAATGCATAACCGGATTCTTTGATATGTTGATAGCACTAGTGTTATCACATTTAACTGAAATTGGCTCTTTGAAGTGAATACCAAGATCTTTCAGTGTTTGTCTCATCCATAATACCTATGTACAACATGTTGTTTCTGCAATGTATTTTGCCTCTGCTATGGATAAAGAGAATGATTATTGTTTCTTGTTGTGTCATGCTACAGCCTGTCTCCAAGATAAAATGCTCCTCCACTGGTACTCTTTCTGTCATCAATACATCCTGCCCAATCTGCATCAGAATATGCAATAAGAGTGAAGTCCTTACCTTTTGGGTACCACAACCCATACTCCATAGTACCCTTGAGGTACCTAAAAATCCTCTTCACAGCTGTCACATGAGTCTCTTTGGGACTAGCCTGAAATCTTGCTACCATGCATACTGCCTGTAAGATATCTGGTCTAGTAGCTATCAAATACAGCAGGCTTCCAATCATAGACCTGTACATGGTTTGATCTACATCTGGAGATTTGTCATCCTTGCTCAACTTGCAACCTGTTGTCATGGGAGTGCTAACAGGTTTACAATCCTCCATTGTGAACTTTTTCAGCATTTCTTTCACATATTTAACTTGAGAAATAAAAATGCCCTTTTCATTTTGATTGACTTGCAGTCCGAGGAAATAAGAAAGTTCACCAATCATAGACATCTCAAATTCTTTCTTCATTTTATTTGCTATGTCTCTACAAGACTTATCATGACTGCTGCCAAAAATGATATCATCTACATAAACAACAAGGACAATAAGATGGCCATTCTCTATTTTGACATACAGATTGTTGTCCACCAAACCTTTCTTGAACCCCTGTTGAATAAGATAGTTATCCAGACCTTGCATACCATGCTCTGGGTGCCTGTTTCAAGCCATACAAAGCTTTCTTCAACTTGCAAACAAAGTTGGGATTATCACCTAGTTGGAAACCATCTGGCTGCTCAATGTAAACCTCTTCTTCCAGTTTTCCATTCAAAAATGCTGATTTCACGTCCATTTGATATACTTTGAAATTTTTATGAACTGCTAAGGCCAGAAACATTCTGATTGCCTCTAGTCTAGCTACCGGTGCAAAGGTCTCCTCAAAATCAATACCTTCAACCTCGTGCATAGCCTTTATAGACCAATCTTGCTTTATTCCTTACAACCTCGTCCATCTTCGTTCAATTTGTTTCGAAAAATCCATTTAGTACCGATTATATTTTTATTTGCTGGTCTTGGTACTAACTCCCAGGTTTTGTTTTTCTCAATCTGATCTAGTTCTTCATTAATTGCCTTCATCCAACTTTCATCTGTGCTTGCTTCAACAACATTTTTGGGCTCAATGCTGGATAATAGAGAGTAGTTCCGTACTAATGCTCTTCTTGTCTGAATACCAACTGTGGGGTCCCCAATAATCTGTTCTCTGGGATGATTTTTCTGCCAGCTGCCTATTTTGAATTTCTTGTTTTCTTCTTCTTCTGAGTCAATTCTTAAATCATCTGGGTCAATTTTTTGATTCTCTTCTGTTTCCTTTTCTTCATCTCCTTCAATGACTTCTTCATAAATAGGGTAGTTTTCTTGATAAGTAATTTCTCGTTCTCTACCTTCATCAACTTTAACATCAGCACTCTCCACAATTTTCTTTAGCCTCTTGTTGTAACATGTGTAGGCTTTGCTTTTTGTCGAGTAACCAAGAAAAATACCTTCGTCAACTCTATCTTCAAACTTACCGAGATTATCTTCAGTTCGTTTGATGTAGCACTTGCTGTCGAACACTTTGAAATATCTTGTTGTTGCCTTTCTGCCGAACCACAGCTCATAAGGTGTTTTGCTTTCATGCGTCCTTAGCATGCACCTGTTTTGGATGTAAACCGTAGTATGGACTGCCTCTTTCCAAAATCTGTCAGCTATTTTGTTCTCAGCCAACATTGTCCGTGCCATTTCCTGCACTGTCCTGTTCTTCCTTTCTACAACACCATTCTGCTGAGGTGTCCTTGCTGCTGAAAACTGTCTTCTGATCCCATATTTTTGACAGTACTCTGCAAACTCTTCCTGAGATAAACTCTCCTCCTCTCGTCCGATCTTAGGCATTTAATTCTTTTTCCAGTTTGATTCTCAACCTATTTTTTAAAAATCTTGAACATCTCAAAGGCATCTGATTTAAGCTTTAAAAATAGTACCCATGTCATCCTGGAGTAGTCATCTATGAACAACATAAAGTATTTGTCACCATTTATGCTTTGTGTTCTCATGGGTCCACACAAATCAGTATGTATTAGCTCTAAAGGCTTACTAGTGAAGTATTCCTTTGATTTAAATGTGGCTCTAGTTTGCTTCCCTTTTTGGCATGAAGCACAGATGCTATTTACTGGTTTGCCAATGGTGGGTATATCTCTTATTGCCCTTTTTGAACTTATTTTTACCAGATTGTCAAAGCTAATATGACCGAGCCTCTTGTGCCACAACCAATTTTCATCTTCCTGTCCAATCAAGCATGCTCCTTCTGAAGTCTCCGAGAGAGTATATAGATTTCCAGAAGTCCTCGATCCAGTAGCTATCAGCTTCCCACTGTGTGCTTTTCTGACTTCACATCCCTGCTTCTTAAAGATGACTTCATGACCTCTGTCACAGATTTGACTTACGCTCAGTAAGTTGTGCTTCAAACCAATCACAAACAGAACTTCTTTGGAATTGATCTTTCCATCACTTATCTTGACTGATCCTTTGCCAACTATCTTGGCTCCATCATTATTTCCAAACTTTACAGAGCCCCCTTCATATTTCTGTAACTTTTCAAATTTTTGTTTATCTCCGTCATGTGACTGGAGCATCCACTATCCAATATCCATGGTGCCGATTTGTTCTGTGCTTTGAATGTTGTCTGAACAATCAAGGATTCCTTTTCTTCCTTGGGTCGCTCCTTTTCTTTCCACTCTGGTTTGGCTACAGTTTTGGTCACTTGTTTAGACTTTTCTTTGTCAGTAGCCTGTGCATGTTTTTCTAGGAATTTTCTGTTTTGCCTTAAACTGTTTGGTTGAGATCTTCTTCCTTGATATTTATTTGCTGCATATGTGCTTCTACAGTTTCTTGCAATGTGTCCAAAGTTATGACAGTTATAGCATTCTACTGCATAATCCATCAAGGGTGAAAAGACATTTCTACTGGTGAAATTTCTTTGTCCTATATTATAAATGCAGTCTGAAATCTTATGACCGTAAGCATTGCATTTAAAACAATAACCAGAAAAGGAATGATTGAACCTGGGAGTTGGTCTTTGCCATTTTGTAGTAGGAGCCACAAATTTTCTTCTCCTTTGATGTGTGACTTTTATGAATCCCTCATTGTCAGCACTCTTCTCGTGCCTGGCACTGTTGCTTTCTTTTGCCTGATTCATTTTTCCTTGATCAACCTTGATCTTATCTTCTTTCTTTACTTGTTCTATAGTTATGGCCTTTGATCCACTTGACGATTCTCCTTCGACAAAGCCCAAGCCAAATTTGATGCCTGTAGTCCTCTGACTATTTATAATCTTTTCAAGCTTCGTAGAACTTCCTTCAAGTTTGTGATAGCAACTCAATTTTTGATTCTTTTCTTCTAGCCGCATTCTTAAGACAACAATCTCTTCTTCCAGTTTGCTGCACTCATCTATTTTCATGGTTAACTGTACTTCGAGTTCTTCAGACATTTTCTTAAATTCTTCTGTCTCGTACTTTCAAAGTGTTTATTATGTCATTCGCATCCTCAAGCTTTCTTGAGACCTTTTTATTCTTTTTCCTTTCTGTACTCAACTCTTTAAGTGCAGCAACCAACTCTCCTTCCAGATATACTTCAGCCTCATCCTTAATGTTTTTGTCACCTTCCTATTTTTCTTCAATTTTTTCTTCTTCAAATGCCATGAACAGAGCTTCACCTGTTTCTTCTTCAGAATCCTCACCCGAGCTATCTTCAGAAGAGCTGACATTCTTGGATATGAAACTTTTCTTTTTGAAGTTGCTTTTTCTAAAATTTGGTTTCTTCTTCCAGTCACTTCTTTCTTGGTGTGACCCTTCATCACTTTTGGTTTTCTCATTCATTGGACACTTAGCTGCAAAGTGACCGACCCCTCCACAATTGAAGCACTTAAACGGTAACTTTCCTCTATATTTTCCTTTTCCCTTTGTAAGTTTTCGAACAAAGTTAGCTTTTGTTTCATCCGATGTCTCTTCATCCTCAGATTCTTGTTCAGCTTTTATATTTTTGTGTGCTTTAAAAGCAGCTTCTCTGTCTATGGGCTTAGTTTGTCCTATTCTCATTTCGTATGCAGTCAAAGAACCATGCATCTCATCCATGCTAAAATTATTTAGATCTTTAGCCTCTTCTATTGCAGAAACTTTAGAATTAAATCTTTTGTGAAGAGTTCTAAGTACCTTTTTCATGACAACCGCATCTTCGATTTCTTCGTCGAGTCCTCTGATTGCATTAATGATTCCATTGACTCTCAAGCATATAGGCCTCTATATTCTCATCGTCATTCATTTGTAATGCTTTGAACTGAGCTCGATGCATTTGCGGCTTGGCTTCCTTGATCTTGATGTCTCCTTCATGGATGCTCTTCAGTTTGTCCCACATGTCTTTTGCCGATTTACAGCTCATGACCCTTATCAGTTCACTGTCTACTAGCCCACACATTATGGCATTCTTTGCTTTGGAGTTATTCTCAAACTTTTTCTTCTCGATAGTATCTGTTGGAGGAGTAGCGGGTATTGTGTATCCACTTTCTACTGACTCCCAAATGTCGTATCCCAACGCACTCAGATATGTCTGCATCCTGAGTTTCCAGAATGAGTAATTAGTTCCATCGAACAAAGGAGCTTTGTTTGATGAGAATCCTTCACCACCTGCCATTGTGTTCCTTCCAAGATCACCTTAGCTGATTAAGCTTGTTCAAGAACCTTGCTCTGATACCAATTGATATTCTCACAATGACACTGAGAGGGGGGGGTGAATCAGTGTAGCTATTAAAATTCAAATCTACAACACTTAAAGCTGAAGCAAAGAGAACTTAAAAATAGGTAAAGCAATTTTCACAAGAGAGCACACCACAACACACAATGTAACGAGGTTCACCAATTTGGCTACTCCTCAAAAATGACTGCTTGGACTCCAATCCAAATCCAGCCTTTGCAAAACACCAATTTTACAAACACTTTACCAGCACCCACTGGAAGGAGCACCAACCCCTTATTTTTCTACTGCAACAGATAGGAGCACCAACCCCTAATGCCAAGCACCAACTTGGACTGCAATTCTGAATTATTTCAATGACATAAAAATGCCTTCACTGTTTACACGACCCTGACTGGTCTGCAATTAATCAAACTCTGCACGCTCTCACGGCTCTGCTTATCTCTCTCTCGGCCCTCTTCTAACCCTCTTTACGCAACAATTTCTCACTTACAATAGCAACTTAATTCTCTGCACGACTATCCTTTTATAACCCTATTTCTCATTGAGACTCCTCGTCTTCTATCACTTTTGTAATCCCGCATGCAGTCTATTAACATTCTCTTCTGCCACTTGTCAACTGTAACTGCTTCTTTATGTAACTCCTTTTGTATCTATAGAGTGGGCATTTCGTTGAACACGTTACATGCAACATATACCTCTACCATGACTGTTCGTCTTCTTGGTCATGACTGTTCGTATTCTTTTCTATGCATGCATGCATTTTTTGATTCTATTTATGCGACTGTTCGATTTCTCCTTCTTCGACAGTTCTTAAAATAGCTTGCATGATTTCTATCTATAAATATCGCACTGACTCCATTTACCTCTTCTTATTTTGGCTGCATGCTTTTCCTCCACAACGCCCTTTACATTGTTCTACTTCAGTTAACTATCAGTAAGCGTGTTGTAGCGACCCGTCACGAAATCGTGACACTTCTGTCTCTTTGCACTCTTCTCGCCTTCTACCCATGAAAACAAGACATGTCATGAAATCGTGACACTTACGCCTCCTTGCTACTCTTCTTGGCTTCAACAAGCGAAAACTAGACATGTCACGAAATCGTGACACTTTCTGCCTCTTCACTTTTCTTGTCTTTGCCATGAAAACGAAACATGTCACGAAATCGTGACATCTTTCCTCCTTGTGCACTTTTCTCTCTTTGCACCAGCAAAACTAACATGTCATGAAATCGTGACATCTTTCGCTGCCTTGTGCCTTTTCTGTCTTTGGCCCGAAAACAAACATGTCGCGAAATCATGACACTTTCATCGCCTTGTCTCTTTTCTTCCTTGGGTCGCGAAAACCTGACATGTCACGAAATCGTGACACTTTTTCTCCTTAGCGCTTTCTCTTCGAACCTATCATGAAATCGTGACACTTTTTCTCCTTAGCGCTTTCTCTTCGAACCTGTCATGAAATCGTGACACTTTTTCTCCTTACTCTTCCTTCTCAAATTGTCACGAAATCGTGACACTTTTCCTTTGCAAGCTCCTTCTCTCAAACATGTCATGAAATCATGACACTTTTCTTTCCTTGTGCCTTCTCTTCGAACATGTCGTGAAATCATGACACTTTTCTTTGCTTGCGCCTTCTCTCCAAACATGTCACGAAATCGTGACAGTTTTCTTTACTTGCGCTTTCTTTCCGAACATGTCACGAAATCATGACAGTTTTCTTTGCTTGTGCCTACCTTCCAACATGTCACGAAATCGCGATAGTTTTCCTTGTGCTTTCTCTCTCTTCGAACATGTCACGAAATCATGACAGTTTTCCTTGCGCTTTCTCTTTCGTCCAACATGTCACGAAATCGTGACAGTTTTTCCACTTGGCTTCTTCTCTGCCAACATGTCACGAAATCATGACAGTTTTTCCACTTGGCTTCTTTGCTTCCAACATGTCACGAAATCGTGACAGTTTTGCCAGCATTTTCTCTCTCCTCTTGTTAAGATCCTGCTATAAAATAAACTCAAATAACACACTCTCACACAATTGCTTGGAAATAACTCACATAAACATCACATTAATATAACATAAATTTGCATAAAGAACAATCTCACAATAGGACTGAATCGCAGGCCTCTTCGAGGGGGCAACCTCCTTCAATACTTCATTAATTTTGCAAAAGATGGTTACATTGGTGCCCTTTCGGTATTTAAGGAGTTTCCTTCCAAGGTTGGCTTACATGCAAAATGCCACCTGGATTACATGCATAATGCCACCCGAATTACATGCATAGTGCCACTTTGAATTACATGCACAATGCCACCCGAATTACATGCACAATGCCACACGAATTACATGCACAATGCCACCTATCTACCATGTGTTACATAAAAAGGGTGCCATTTGTCATAGGCACTACCTAAGCTAAAACTTAGAACATTACAAAATATTAATCATGGGTACTACCCACGTTCACTAGGAATTATTACATCAAGGAAGTTATTACATTAAGGGTTAGGATGAGATCCTAACATGCCCTTCTCCTTGAAGAAGCTTTGTCCTCAAAGCTAAAAATGAGGAAACCGTTGTCGGAGTTGATGGAGGGACTCCCATGTAGCATCCTCAAAGTTGAAGTCCACGCCACCGAACCAGGACCTCTCGTGATGGTACGGTTGCGAGTTCGACGATACAAGCAGCCGCTTTGGTGCAAGTAAGATGGAGCCTTCTTCATCCAATTCGGGAAGTGTTGATGGAACCCGTACCTTGGAGCTGCCCGAAATGTAGGAGGGAGGCGTGAGTGGAGGGTGCCCGTACTCTGCCTCTCGGTGGCGGTATGATAGGAAGTGTTGTACCACCATTCGGCCAAAGAAAGCCATTTTGCCCAATGAGTAGGATGATCGGAGGCAAGCAACGAAGGTAGGTTTCCAAGCAGTTATTAACAACCTCTGTTTGACCATCCGTTTGTGGATGGTAGGCTAAACTCATTGTGAGCCGAGTCCCCCGCAACTTAAACAACTCTTGCCAAAAATTGCTAGTAAGGCCGGGATCACGATCAGATACAATGGAGGTTGGCATGCCATGAAGGCGAAATATGGAGTCAAGGAAAATTTGGGCAATAGTGAATGCTGTGTAAGGATGGGTTAGGGCACAAAAGTGAGCATACTTTGAAAGGCGGTCCACTACCACAAAAATAACAGACTTGTCTCCGGATTTAGGTAGCCCTTCTATGAAATCCATAGAGATGTCATTCCACACCTGATCCGGTATCGGCAAGGGTGGAAGAGTGCCCGAAGAGTGCACTGTTTCTCTTTTCATCCTTTGACCTGTGTCGCAGCCTGCCACAAAAGAGTGAATGTCCTATTTCCTACCTTTCCAAAATAAGGTGCGCTTGAGTCGCTCATAAGGTGGTCTGATATTGGGAGGTGTACTATCCGGCAATAATGGAATGGCATGGTCGTGAGAGCGATGCAATGGTAGTGTGATGGGTTCTGAAAAGATGGCCTCATGTTTGTGGAGAATCTGTTGCATGTCTTGTGGGATTTCACCCATTGGAGATGTGGATGGCTGGATGGAGAATAGTTGTGCAATGACCCCACGTGATGATTTCTTTAGCAATTTCTCCATGCCGTTTGAACTGATAATTTGAGGTGTTCCCTGTCGGGGAGCCCTTGATGATGTGTGTTTGTCCGTTCCGGAAGAACCGCATCCAAAGTTTAGCAAAGTTCCAACCGATAGTGCCCAACGTACTCAACCATTGGCATCCCAAAACAATATCACATCCACCCAAATGGAGGGCAAACATGTCCTCGCTTGAGTTCATAGTCCCCTATCTTGATTTTAACATTGCGACACTTTCCTTTACAAGATAAGGTTCCCCCATTGGCTACCATGACCTCAAAGGAATTACAATTGTGGATATAGCAATTTGCCCGTTGAGCAACTCTAGGGTCAATGAAGTTGTGCGTGCTTCCCGAATCCAAAAGGATGGAAAGACGTTGGCCCTTGAAACATCCCGTAACCTTCATGGTTTGAGGAGTAGTAATGCCTTGCAAGGGCATGGATTGTAATTGATGTCTCAAGTTCCTGTTTCCCTTCTTCTTGTGGAGGAGGTGTTTCTGGAGGGTCCTCATCCTCATCACTCTCGTCAACGGTATCAGGTTCTCCAACATCTATCAAGAACAATTTTTTGTGTGCACACTTATGCCCCTTGAAAAACTTTTCATCACAATTGTAGCATAATCCTTGGGCACGACGTGCATCCATCTCTTCGGTGGTGAGGCGCTTGGGTGCAAGCAGGTTTATTATCATCTGGGTGTTGGGCTCTCGGGGGAAATGAAGGTCTATTTTGAGGAAACTTTGATGGGCGTCTTTGGGCAGAGAGTTTAGATTCGGCCGTACGGGCCAAACTGATAGCTTCCATCATAGTTCGTGGTTTCAACATTTTGACTTCTCCTTGGAGTTCCATCTTCAACCCACTGATATAACAACTCCGGAAGAACCCTTCACTCAATCCTCTTGTTCGATTGGCCAATTTTTCAAATTGAGCTTGGTACTCTCGAACCGACCCTCGTTTGTTGTAGTTTGGATAAGGCTCCCGTGAAGTCCTCAAACTCACTAGGACCAAATCGAGTGAGTATTTGGGATTCAAAATCCTCCCAAGAGAGATTTGGGTAGGTAAGACGCAACCATTGAAACCAATGTAGAGCCCTAGATTCCAAGTTAAAGGAAGCCATCTGGACTCGATGAAATACTGGTACATTATGAAGTTGAAAGAATTGGTCAACCCGACATAGCCACCCATCAACATCCTTCCCACTGAATTTGGGAAAGTCCAACTTGGGCATTCTAAAGGGTGTATCATGGTCACGATTCCTTGTAGAACTCTCAGCTTGGTATTCTGATTTGGGTGGTTCTCTTCTCAGTTTGCTGTCCACTTCAGTCAATGCTTCTTCTAAGCGATTGCTAGTGGCCTCATGCTCTAGGCGAAGACCTTGGACTTCTTCCCTTATGGAGTGAAAAGCCGAGTTCAAGTTCTCAATGGCTTTTGTTAGGGACTCCAAGTGTTCTAGTTCTTTCTGGTGTCCACGGTACCCTGGGCCATTTTTTGACCTTTTGTGACCAGTTACTAAAAATAGAATTGAATTTTTTTGACTTACTATTTTTAGTAAGTGCCCAAAAAAGTGCTTGGGTGCTATATATCAAAATGATCAACAGGAGGAGGTGGTCACAATGAGCTATATCTCTCAACACTACTTTTTGGCACCCCAGACTTTTTTTTTTTTTTATCTCCTGTTTTGCTGAGTCTAACGGTGTTTACAGATTCTGATTCTGAGCTACCGAGCAAAAGTTGGGTACTCGGAGCACTATCTAAAACCGGCCGTGTTTCACACTCAAGATTCTCTCGTATTTTGCAGGTGACCGATATGACAGCTCTGTTCCGACTCAAGACCGTGAATTCTCGCCCCGACCGTGCCGACCTCTCCGACTCGATCGACCCGATCGTGGATCGCCATCAGTAAATTTTATCGTTACTCTCCGTACTTTCAACTTAAGTGTCACCCTCATGGCTTATCCCGAATGCATGTCCCTTCTGTTATTTTTTTGGTAGAGGACTCCTTTCTCATATGCTCACTTTTGAAATGCAGGTTTACGAACGGGGGTGTTTGGATTCTTATTTTTATTTTTATTTTTGCATTTTTTACAAGGTTGCAGTTTTAACATAACCAGGGAATGCTAAGTATAGGAGTATGTACCACCCATAGGCCCTCTAATATACTGAAAGTGACGAACAATAGTGCTCGAACCAATATTTCAGGCCACTACTCAAGGAGGATTCCACACATACCCTTGAGCACACTACCCGCCTCTCGACAATACGGGAGGGTAATCGTCCAGGATGCTGTGTCCCGTAGACTATGAGTAATACAAGGCCGAAGAGCTTCCTAATGGCTAAAAGTTTGTTTAATCCTAGATGGTCTCCCGATATACCCGAAGATACGTGGGAGCTCAAGTCCGTGCGCGAGTTCTCGTCTCGAGGCCTCGGGTATTGGAGCCCGATCGCCCCTCACTTCACTAGACGCTTTATGGGCTATCTAGCTTAGCCAATAACGACGGATCCTTCACGATATTTTAAAACCCCTGCACAGGGTTTCTACCTACTCAACTAACAATATATTTTTTTGTTTTTGGTCTGGAAAAAAAAACACTGTATTTTTTTTTGGATTTTTTTTTTTTTTTAATAAGGAAAAACGGAATGGAAAAAACACACAGAATTTATACCTAACAGGCGGATTGGATGGCAAGAATCGTTGCAGTTGCAGCAGAACTTGGCCCTGGAAAGCGCTCTGATACCACTTGTTAAGATCCTGGCTATAAAATAAACTCAAATAACACACTCTCACACAATTGCTTGGAAATAACTCACATAAACATCACATTAATATAACAGAAATTTGCATAAAGAACAATCTCACAATAGGACCGAACCGCAAGCCTCTTCGAGGGGGCAACCTCCTTCAATACTTCATTAATTTTGCAAAAGATGGTTACATTGGTGCCCTTTCGGGTATTTAAGGAGTTTCCTTCCAAGGTTGGCTTACATGCAAAATGCCACCTGGATTACATGCATAATGCCACCCGAATTACATGCATAGTGCCACTTTGAATTACATGCACAATGCCACCCGAATTACATGCACAATGCCACACGAATTACATGCACAATGCCACCTATCTACCATGTGTTACATAAAAAGGGTGCCATTTGTCATAGGCACTACCTAAGCTAAAACTTAGAACATTACAAAATATTAATCATGGGTACTACCCACGTTCACTAGGAATTATTACATCAAGGAAGTTATTACATTAAGGGTTAGGATGAGATCCTAACACCTCCGATATGTCATGAAATCATGATAGTTTTGCCAGCATTTCCTTTCTCCTCTGATATGTCGTGAAATTGTGACAGAAAACATGTTGTGATATCGCGACAGTTTTCTTACTTGTCTTTTTCTTTGATCCTTTGAATCTGGGCAACTTTTGGCTTCTTGGAAATTCACTGTACATGTTCTTACTGACCTCTGAACTCCTGTCCACTACATCAACTGATCTATATGTCTGTGTTGACGACAATGACAATACTATTTTTGCACCTTGCTCAACACATATCTTCAATTTTGTCAAATAGTATCACCACACTCTGAATGTACTTTAGTTTTAGTTTCTTTGCATTTTGTTTTCATTTCTTTTATTCTCTGCACTTTTATCTTCCCGAAAGTCTAACTTTAGTTGAATTTACAGTCATTAAAATAAAATACTTGAAAATCTACCGAAATTGAAAATAAATAATTTCATCATTAAGATTAATTCACATTGAGTTCATGCGGATTAAATGAACAACCATTGCAATGTCAAAATAAAATAAATCACAGTGCCCCTTGTTAACAGTTACTTGCAACCACTAAGGTATTCCAAACGTTCAAGTTGAATATTATTATTTATGCCAAATGCTAATATAGCGGAGACATTGGAGAAATTATTTATAGGATTTCTTTGCAAGTAGAGGATTTAGAACTCAAATCCTATCGGAGAGTGTGTTTTCACAATCGGGTGAAAATACCACTCAATAGATTGGCGCTAGAAGGAGGGCATGAAATGGTTTATTTCATCGTTATTTTAAATGCTACAGGTTAATAATTGTTCAAGAGCTCTATATTGCTAAATATTTCAAGTCCATTTGATTAGCATCTTCGGCCTCCTCTAACACCACTCAACAGATTGGCGCTAGAAGGAGGGCCTGAATTGGTTTATTTCAGTGTGATTTAAGTGCTACAGGGATTTCAATTTTGAATATTTCATGCCCTATTGGTTATTATCTTTAGCCCTCCGTTAACAATACAACTTTGTACTGTTAAAAGGAGGACATGAATTGCTATGCACTGTTCTAATGCTTTGATTGTTCATACAAGAATAATGTGATTTGATTTGATTTAAAAAAAAATAAATAAAAAAAAAAAAAAATAAAAAAATAAAAAAAAAAAGAATTTTTTGGTATTAAAGTTATATTCTTTAAAGATTCACTAATGGCTATGTTTACACCGTGGATGCCAGGTAGCCCATTGAACATACTAGGAGTTCAACATTATTTTCCCATTGGTTTTGAGAGATGTCTTCCTCGATTTTTGTCTAATGGGACAAATACTATAGAAGAACATATTCAAGCATTCAAATTTGTGGTGAATCACTTAACAGTTTGGTATGATGATGTTGCTTGTAAAATGTTCCCTTACACCTTGGACAAAGTGGCATATGATTGGTTTACAAGTCTACCTCTAGGGTCTATCACTTCTTGGGCTCAACTAGAGGCAACATTTCTTAATCAATTCAACAGAGAGCGAGTTGACCCAGTCCGCATGTACGAGCAATTTTTCACTATTAAAAAAGGACCAAGTGAAAATGTGAAGTCATTTTCTGAAAGGTTCTTTGGATTATATACTCAATTAGTGACATTTTATGTTCTGCAAGAAGAAGTGGCTCTCCAAATATATGTCAATGCTCTTGACCCACTCATTTCCACATATTTGTGAGGGATGCCTCAAATCACATCTTTGTCACAAGCCTATACTCAAGCAATGGCAATTGAGCAACAACTGAGTTATCAAAATTATGGTGTGGGTTTTGGATCATATAATCTTCAATCATTTAATACCTCCCTTACCCACCCGATGATTTATCCACCTCAACTGAGTTCAAGTTTGAATCAATTTTAGAATCAACAATCGTTCCCAAACTTCAATCAATTGCAAAATCCTCAACCTACTATGCAAGATCAATCATCTTTCTTAAGTATGAATCAACTTCAAAATACTCATCTTGATTCAAAAGATGTTTCTAAAATCAATTTCAATGATTTTCACAATATGATGATTTCAGGCAAGGGAGGAGTGCTAGATCCAACTAGTATTGAAACATGTGATAAATTGGGAACCCTTGACTCACCAAAAGATGAATTCTATGAGGATGAATCCATCTCGGATGACACGTCGGATGACATTGTTGAAAACAATGACCAAGAAAATTCACACCTTCCAAATTATGTTAAACATGAATCATGGGTTACAAATGTGGACTATGATAGCCTTATCAATTTGAATACAAGCAATAACCCAATTTTGGAAATAATTGAACCATCTAAGGAAGGTAAAGGTAAATTTGATGAGAAGCATGTTGATGAATTGAAATATGATGAAGAAATAGTTGAGCACAACAATCTGATTTTGAAAAATGATTATTATGATTTTGGGGATAAATGGGAAGAGTATGCTCACTCCAAACCTTCTAATGAATTTTGTGTGCCTATTGATATGCAGGATAATACAATTGCCCTTTCATATGAGGATATTACCGGTCCTGTACAATCTGAGAATGTTTTGGAAGAAGGCTTGGAATCTCATCAAATGTTGGAGAAGGATAGTGATTATACTACCATGGATACAGATGGAGAATCAATTGATTTTGTTCCTCTCATGGGATAGGAAGTCAAAAATCTTGATCCACCTATTGATTCTACAATGTCTATGCCATCTCAAAATGATGAAATTACAAAACCTAAGTGGTGTGGGTTTGATACTATTGATGATCCTAATGAAAATGTGGATTTTGAGGCAACTCAAGCCATTGATCATGGAAAGGTGTCACGCGACACATATCTTGAAAAACTAGGCTCTTGTTTTGAAAAGGATGGACGCATGTTTGATTGGGTGCCTAACTTTGGTGTTTTTGAACAGGTGTTGGATGATGAAGAAGACAATGAAGAAAAATAAAAAGCTACTAACACTCATCAAGTTGTGGTAAATTCTAACCATGATGGGTTGAGTATGGATGACAAGGTGAAATCTTTACCTTTGGTAGTAGCTACAAAAATTTTAAGTAATAGGTTACATGATGTCCCTTTGGATGCTAATATCATTAATGAGGAAATGTCAAATTTTGTTGATGCTTGTCAAGTTTTAAATGATTTTCATTGCTTTAAAATCCTGAAAAATGATTTGAAGTCAAGACTTTTAGAAATAGGCTTTTGTTTGCGACATCTCATATTTGAAAAGGAAGGCCTGATTTTAAATCATGAATCGAATTATGAAGTGGATACTTTCATGAATAGACAAGAAGAGATTGAAAACCATTTATTGTCTTATCAATTCAATGAATTAAAATTTCAAAATGAAATTGCTAACGTTATCCAAGCAAGTTGGCAGAGTGAGAAAGGCATAATGGGAATTGGAATATTGTTTGGCTTACTTTTATTCTTGCATTTTTGCAAAGCTTGGTATGCGCCTAATGTTCAATGTCTTTCAAAATGTGCTAACCGTATTTGGGATCCGGGCAAATGATGGCCCAAATTTTTGCACCATCTTGTACAATAGTGTATATAATTTTTGGTTTTTGGTGTGGGTTTTCAAGTTTTCATTTTTGGGATTGCTATTTGGGTTTGGATTTAAAGATTGTGTGTTGGTCCTCTGGACATATCTGGTTGTCTATTTAAAAAAAAAAAAAAAAATTGAGATGTCAACTTATGCCTAGGATCAGGAGAATGTGAAACATTGGAATTATGTTGTAGAAAGCTCCGCAAGTAACACAAACATTTTAAATAATATCGTTTGGAACTTGTGATGCATGAAGTTGTCAGTTATACAAATTATGGCAATACTCCATCCGCAATTCAGAAAAGTAATGCATTCATATTACATCCCACTTTGCATATACATTTCATCTCAGTTGCATCTACATTTCAAGTACAATCATTGAAAAAGTGTCGAATCCTCTTAGGGTTATTATATAACATATATTAAAAGGATCCTAAGGTTGGGAACTGATGCTCGAACTATCTTGAACCAAACACGTTTTGCACACATTAAAAAGGATCTTGAGCAAAATGATCAAAACCTTGCTTGGAAGAAAAGGTCAGGTGAAAGAAGTATTTCATGTCTATCCTATTATGCAACATGATCCTTAAAACAATGGTTTTTACCACTTCCATAAAGCTTAAAGCCTAAAATCAGAGTAGTAAGGATAGGGTTAAATCCTCATCGAACTTAGGTTGAGGATCCAACTCCCCAAAGCTCTGATTTGACCTACATGGAGTAGTAAGGATAGGGCATAATTCTCATCTCGCCTAGGTTGAGAATCTGATTCCCCAAAGCTCCTATGTCTCATTTCATCATAAATCTTGGATTGGAAGGATCGTACTACATGTCCTCTGCAAAGGATGGGTAGTCATCCCCAAGGTCCAAGAAATAAAAACTAAATATTTCCCATTTCATCTTAATATTGGATTGGAAGGATCGTACTACATGTCCTCTACAAAGGATGGGTAGTCATCCCCAAGGTCCAAGAAATAAAAACTAAATATTTCCCATTTCATCTTAATATTGGATTGGAAGGATCGTACTACATGTCCTCTGCAAAGGATGGGTAGTCATCCCCAAGGTCCAAGAAATAAATAAATGAAGCTAAATCATGGATTATGGGGTTAAGTATGCCCATGCGTGGCAACATGTCTTGTCTAAAAACAAGACCACCGATCGTTAAAATGGATAGACTAGCATGACCATTTCATCCATAACTCGGTTAAATTATTTTGCTCAAAGTGAGGTAATGAATTCCAAATAAGAGTAGTAAGGATAGGGTTAAACTCCCATCTCGATTAGGTTGGGAGTCTGATTTCCCAAAGCTCTGATTTCACTTTCACTTGCACATGGGTTCAAGATAGTAGTGACTCATAACCAACTTTGGGATCTAATAAAGCAATTCATTATACATATAGTTGATCCTAAGAGGGTTTGATAATCTTAAATGTTTGTGTATGATACTAGAAGGTCTAAGCCTTTATAAAAGCAAAATCTCTAAGCATATTTATCGGGTTACACAAATCATTCACAATCTCACATATGCATTCATGTAAAACTGACAATGGAATGTTGATCAATTTCAAACGATAGAAAATGGAACACATTGCACACACCGAGCTGATACTTAATGATTCTAATGTTTCATGTATTTCTGATCTATCAACATTTGTTTATGTTTTATGTGCTAACGCCTGTATTCAAGTATGTATTTTTTTCAGGTTAGGTTCTCACCGAAATGCTCAGGAGCATTTCCCAACAGAGTCGCCATTTGTTGTGGCTGCTCCACAACCCACCCCAAAATTGGGGACTCACATTTTTTGCACACTTTCCAAGAATATTGCAGTGGCCCAGATGTTAAAAGAGCAAAGAAAAGCCAAAAATGAAAAAGTGTTGCGATATCGCGACATGTTGCTCCGTCGCGGCCGAAAATGGAAAAGTTGTCGCGATATCGCGACATGTCACGTTTTCGCGACTCAATGGCAAAAAATGGAAAATTGTCGCGATATCGCGACATGTCGGGTTTTCACGGTTCTTAGAGGAGAGAGAAAGACAAAGTGAAAAATGTCGCGATATCGCGACATGTCATGAAATCGCGATCAAAATAGTGCCATCACTAATAAGAACAGACAGCAAATTGTCGCGATATCGCGACCATGTCATGATTTCATGACATGTCCGACGGTTTGAAAGGCTAAGAGAGAAAATGTCACGACAAAGTAGAACATGTCGTGATATCACGGACTTGTCCATGAAATCGCGGTCAAAGGCAAGAGAAGGAAGGCAATGAAGTTGTTGTGATATCACGACATGTCATGCCATCGTCACGACACAAAGACGAGATGAAGGGCAAAGAGAAAAACATCGCGATATCGTGACATGTCGCAGTTTCGTGACCTGGAGCAGCCAGGAAGTGGAACATATGAGAGAAAGTGTCGCGAAATCGCGACATGTTGCATTTTCGTGACGCAAAGGCTAGGAAGATAGAGAAAGAGAAAAACGTCATGTCTCATTTTTGTGATCAGATGATAGCAAAGGAAAGAGAAAATGTCACGATTTCGTGATAAAAAGCAACGAGATGGTGCAGAATGAAAAAGTGTCCAATTTCGTGACAGCCCAAAAAAAAAAAAAAAAAGAAAGCACGAGATGGTATCCGAAGAGAGAAAAGTGTCGCGATATCGCGACATGTATCATTTTCATGATGCATGAAGAAGAGTTAAGCTGCTGGTAGAAAAATGTCGTGATATCACGACATGTCTCATTTTTGTGGTGCATGAAGAAGAATTAAGCTGCGGGTATAAAAATGTCACGATATCGCGACATGTCTTGTTTTCACGATACAGGTGGAAGAACAAAGCTGTAGATAGAAAATGTCATGATATCATGACATACTATTTTTTTTGTCGTGATTCACAGCGGGCCATTACAGAACATGCAAAAAAGTGTAGAACACATGGCACGAAGATGTTAGGGCTATGATAACGCTTCAGGATTGACAGTTGCAGTTCACAGAGAAGATCAAACGTTTTGACATCGAGCAGAAAGTCAAAAATGACGAAGAGGCGGGGAAGATGAAATGACGGGACTTGGGAAATGAAATGAAGCGTCATAGAGCAAAACAGAGAGCATGGCTAGAAAGTTTAAAAGTAGAAGCATAGATTGGTACAAGGGTCAGAAACCGCTGTGGGTAGAGTTGTAGAGCTGAAGGCGATAGGCCATTCTGGGCCTGCTTTTGGAGCATTTTCCTCCACTTTTTTTGGTTTTGATAAAACTGGAAACATTTTGTCATTGTAAACTGATACATTCTTTTAATACAAAATTATTGAGAGTTGCATCTCATTGACAAGAAAGAAGGAGTTATCTTCTGCATGCAAGATTTAATGTTTATTTTTTCCCCTTTTAGATTTCTAGGCTTATAGGTGAAGTTTAATGCAAGTTCTCTTGGTTGCTTCATGCGAATGTCTAAATCTGAAAACCAAAGTTTAAACCCCAGAAACCAGCACCTAACTTACCTGGATTGTGCAAGTTGCAGGTTCAATAGGTTAGGTTGTATGCAGAAAACCTCATTATCTTTGGTTTTGTCAAATTAGGATCATAGCCCTCTGAATGTACTTTAGTTTTAGTTTCTCTGCATTTTGTTTTCATTTCTTTTATTCTCTGCACTTTTATCTTCCTGAAAGTCTAACTTTAGTTGAATTTACAGTCATTAAAATAAAATACTTGAAAATCTACCGAAATCAAAAATAAAATATCATTAAGATTAATTCACATTGAGTTCATTCTGATTAAATGAACAACCATTGCAATGTCAAAATAAAATAAATCACAGTGCCCCTTGTTAACAGTTACTTGCAACCACTAAGGTATTCTGAGCATTCAAACTGAACATTATTATTTACACAAATGCTAACATAGCGGAGACCTTGGAGAAGATTATTTATTAAATTTCTTTGCAAGAGAGGATTTCGAACTCGAATCCTATCGGAGAGTGTGTTTTCACAATCGGGTGAAAATACCACTCAACACAATCCAAACCAAAGGGGTACCAAGAAGATCTATTTTGTATTTTTCATCGAACGAAAGGCCATGACATTGAGGTGTGCTAGAATTTCAAACAAATGGTGCAAAATATGATTGAAAAAGATGAGCTTGTAGTGTCGCACAACCCATAGGCACCCAATAATCAAAATATATGGATTTACAAAAACCCCTTGCCAAATCATGAGGTGCCTCGGAACAACATTGGCCAAATCAACCAGGTGCAAGTTGAACCACCTACCTAGGGGTTCATAGGAATGGTGAACATTGTCACTAGGCATGGGAGATATGAACAATAGAATAAACCTCATGCTCCCATTCAAATACAAGCCATGCTAAATCAGCATCCAGTGCAAAATATTCCAGGCCCACTAACAAGATCGATGGTGACCATAAGGAGCAGTTTGGTCCAAAACTTGCAGACAACTCCCATGAAGTTGTCGATATATGAGTTAATACAATAGTCCCTGAGGCACAAGGAGGCTCTTATGGACATTTTGAGGTCCATTGAACTATATTCCCAGGATACGTATGTATTTACTAATTTTGTGGGACATGTACAGCAGTGTCAGGAACCAATGATCCAATTTTACGATCATGAGATAAGGACGATTTCTACAACTACGATTGACCCACCATTTCACATAATTGCATATGTTAATAACATGCCATTTAAAAGGGTCTTGATCGATATTGTCTCATCGATCAACATAATAATAACCAAGATGTTGAGTCATTTGAAGCTACCTAAATCACACATTGTGCCCACTACATTTACATTGAGAGTGTTTAATGATGCACTATGTTTGATTGTTGGCACAATTATCCTACCCGTACAGGTAGGCTTGAAGACCATCTTAGTAATGTGTCATGTGATAGAAGGGGCCATGTAGTACAACATATTACTCGATAGGCCTTGGATTCATGAAATATGTTGCATCCCCTCGATATTGCATCAGTGTGTGAAGTATATTCATGAGGGACAAGTTCACGTAGTGGCATCAAACGAAGAACCATTTAAGTTCATGAACCTAGCAAATTTTCTTGGGGGTTTCATACTCCCATAAATGCACCTGGATGTTCGATCTTCATCGCCAATAAAGAAACCAGGAGGAAAACAAATAGAGCATACTCAACCAATGCCATATATGTCACATAGATCGGAGCACACCACTACCACTTCCTTGAAACCATCAGTATCAGTCGTGTGTCAGGATGATAGGAAGTTGAAGGTGAAAATGGGTGAGAAAGAAAAGGAGCGTGAGCCTGAGCCAATCGTCGAGGAGGTTCCCATTCCTATGGAGGTTGAGGAACCCCAAAAAACATTTGAGGAGGCATCCCAACATGCCTCGCCTGCATATTCAGTAGGGTCATCTGCACCGCGGGTGATGGTACATCTTGCTAAAACTAGATTAGGTGAGTACCTTGTGTAGAATGTGACCTTTGGATCGATTCTGATGACTGTGCAAGAGATGGGCTGACCATCCACTCATCGTTACCTAGTTGGATCAGTGGTTCCATTATGAGAGCCACCTAACTAGACTAACTTCATCTATGTGGGGCTAGACCAGCTTCCAACGGGAGAGCCCATGGATGAAGATGACGAGGAACCGTTTGCGGTAAAAGTTTGTTATCTATCCAATCCGAAGTATGCCATGAGTATTTTGAGCTATATCATTGGCATGGATACGACCTTGGTGTCTTTGAACAAGGATGGAGGACTTCACTAGAACCTCATTATTAGTTAGTCATTGATAGGTTTAGTTTAGGATTACAGATATGGGGGTAGGATTATTTGCTCGCAATATCCCTAGATCATTTGTACCTTAGTATGGCAGATGATGTGGATTTTAATCAATATCATCCGAATCCTTCCAAATTATAGAGGAATCACCCTATGATATATGTCGTCACTGCTGAGCCACTCGAAGATCATCGTGAAGGGCTCCTTGAGCATATTGAGATAAAAATGAACCCCAGAGATCACCTAGGACACCAAACCCATGAGGCATTCGACAACATAGACATGCATGGGCATAACCCCATTACTATATGCAATCTCAAGTTAGGATATATTTGTAATGAATATGGAGCGGAGTCCACCTCTAATATGAGTGGACCAGGTTATGACGCAGACAAGGAATCCTCAAATGATGATGAATCTGGGGATGAAGTCAAGGGTGCCTATGAGAGGCCCTGGCATGTGTGTCATTTATTGCTTATTGAGTCGGTATAGGTTACCAAAGAGATCCTTCCCAACATTGAGAATTCAAGGGAAGAAGTGAAGCTAGATTTATTGGCTATGTCACACTTACGATATAATTATCCGGTTTATCCAGATAGTGATGATAGCGATCAAGCAGTTAGATTCATGGGCCCACATTTGCCAGAGTGCCCTCTAGGATTAGGGGTGAATGAAGGATTCTATTATGATAGTGACGACGAAGATGAGTTAGAGAGGGCCTACCTTATTCCTCCTTATTTGCATTACCATCATCAACCCATAGATATTGATGAGGTCTATCGATGGCTACATGTTGGTCCTTGTATGAGAGCAAGATGGTTAAACTTGGATCAAATTCATCAGTTGGTTAATCTCCTTCTACTAAACTACATGGAGCTCTATGAGCTGAATGATCCTATTTTGTAGTCAACACATAGGAAGAATCTAATTATTCACAATCTTCACAGGGAAGACCCCTTTGTGCATGTGTCATTAGAGCCAAATCGTGGGTATGAGGACTATGCAGATTTTGTAGAAGTCGGTCCATGTGGTCTTAGAGATCAATTCCATTCCATAAACATGGTCTCCATTGATTTGACCACTCCACTCTACAATCTAGTAGATCCATCCAAATCATTGTATCTTAACAAATATGCTATCGACTAGGATCATGCTAATTCACCCGTTGAGCCTAAGGATTTCTTCCCCAATGAATAAATATTTCAACCTTTCCATTTTGTGCCAGGTTGTGCATATGATATTTATCATGTTGAAAATACTTCCAATGTAGAACAGATCAACCCAACTAATGACATCCATCTAATTCCTACGCCTCACCAGCTTGAGAACAGATCGCCTATGTCGGTAGAGGAAACCTTTGAGGTGGATATCAGTAATGATCCCACCTGTACAAAGAAGGTTAAATTTGGATAAAGTCTCACTCCAGATGAACGGGCCACCCTAATCCCTCTATTGAAAGAGAGACCAAATTTGTTTGCTTGGACATACAAGGACATGCCAGGTCTAAACCCAAAATTGGTTACGCATAACCTTTCACTAGATCTGAGGAAGAAGTCGGTCAAGCAAAATCTTAGAAAAATGCACCCAACAGTAGCCTTAATGGTAAAATATGAGCTACAAAAGCTATTGGATGTGGAATTTGTGATCTCCATCGATTATCCAGAATGGGTTTCCAATATGGTACCCGTGGGAAAAATCGATGGAAGAATCCATATTTGCATGGATTTTAGAGACCTAAATAAGGCAACACCCAAATATTCATTTTCGTTGCCCAATATTGATGCTCTCATAGATGCAACTACAGGTCACAAAATGCTCTTCTTAATGGATAGTTTTTCTGGTTACAATCAAATTTGGATTAAACCTAAAGACTAGCATAAAACTGCATTTATAACGCCATGGGGAATGTTTTGCTACAAAATTATGCCATTTGAACTCAAAAACGTTGGTGCCACATATAAGCGGGCCATGACATACATTTTTCATGACTATATGCACAAAATTCTTGAATATTATATTGATGACTTGTTAGCCAAATCATTACTGCAAGAAGAGCATGCAGAGGTCTTAAGAAAAGTCTTCGATCACCTGATAAAGCACAATGTCAGGCTGAATCCTAAGAAGTGTGTATTTGACGTAACTTCTAAAAAATTACTAGGGTTCATCATCTCTAAGAGAGGCATTGAAGTAGACCTAACGAAGGTCAAGGCCATTTTAGAAATGCATCCTCCCACCAATATTAAGGAATTTAAGGAGCCTTCAGGTTAATGTAGCCTTGATAAAGTGATATATTGCTCAATTATCAGATAAATGTCGATCCATGAATTGATTGCTACATAAAGGGATCCCATTCAATTGGGACAAGGATTGCCAGGTAGCCTTCACTGAGATAAATCAATACCTGGTGACACCACCAGTGCTAGCTCCACCGAGGCCAGAGGTGCCTTTTCTACTATATATATCAGCAACTAACTTTGCATTGGGAACCATGTTATCCCAAAAGAACGTGCATGGCAAAGAGTAGGCCACATATTATATTAGTCGAACCTTGGTGAGCTATAAGCTTAGGTATGTATATGTGAAAAAATTATGTTTAGCAGTAGTGTTCGCTACAAAAAAATTGTGGCATTACATGCTAAGTCATACGACGTATGTTATATCCAAACATAATCCTTTGTAGTACATGATGAGTAAGACTTATCACAATACACATACTGCAAAGTGGATCATGATATTGATGGAATTTTATCTAGAATTCATAAGCCATAAGTCCATTAAGGGACAGGTCATAGCAGATCAATTAGCTGAGGCACCACTATCAAATAGTAGGCCTCTAACAATTGAGCTTTCGAATGATGCAGTCTTTGTCATATCTGAAGCTCTCGAACCTAAAGAACCAGAGAAAAAAGTTGATATGACTATGTTATTTGATGGTTCAAAGTGTGAACAAGGATGTGGTTTCAGAATAGTGTTCTTCACACCATAAGGATCTCCAATGCCCCTGTCATTTAAGTTGGATTTTCCATTCACCAACAACAACACTGAGTATGAAGCCCTACTTCTGGGCCTCCACATAGTTTTCACTATGAATATTAAGAGATTGAACATATTTGGTGACTCCTTACTCATAGTAAATCAAGTCAAGGGGCTTTTTCAGTGTCGATGTCCCATACTAAAAGCCTATAAAGATCTGGTTGACACATATTTGGCCAAATTTGAATGGTATGACATTGAGGCAATCCCTCAATCATCAAATAGGTTTGCAGACACCATGGCTTATTTGGGATATTTAATCCCTTAGAATCCATATACTTATTTCACTACCATCCATGTCAAGATGCTCTCGCATCCAATAGCAGAGCGTGCAGCCTATGATAACAGAGAATCGATCAACATGATCAGTGTAGAACCAAAAGCTGAATGGTTCTGCAAAGTTGAATACTTTCTTAAGAAGGCACCCTGGGGGTCATTAACCTCTCAGAGTCCTACGGGGAGTGGTACTACCATTTACCATAGGGTTGCTTCTGAATATGCATTTGCAAAGGTAAATAAGTAGGGGAAGCAAGTTGTCTTAGCAGTCGAAGCTAAGATTTATCAAAATTGGATGTCATAAATTAAAGACTTTCTAAAGCTTAGTATAATCCCATAGGGATTACCGCATGCTGTGAAGTGCACATTTAAATATAAAGCAGCCAAATATGTTTTAATAGGAGACATCTTGTACTGACGAGGCTATGATGGAGTTCTTCTTTGTTTCTTAGAGCCTCAAGAGGCATCATGGGCAATTTTGCAAGCCCATGATGGTACGTGCAGTGGCAATTTTAGCGGCATGGTCATAATCAAGTGCATCCTTTGAATGGGCTATAATTGGCCCACTATGGAGAAGGAGTGCAATGTGTATGTCAAGAAATGCATTAAATTCCAGCATCATGCTAATATTACACACTTGCCATCATAGGTCTTACAACCCATTCAAGTGGCTTGGCCATTTGCTCAGTGGGTATTGGATCTTATAGGCAAGATCTCTCCTCAATCATTGGGCCGACATACATTCATAATCATGAATATTGAGTATTTTACAAAGTGGGTAGAAGCAATACCATTAACAACAACTAGAGCTCGTATAGCAAAGTTTATACTGGAGCATATCATAAGTCATTTTGGGATTCCATCCAAAATAATATCGAATAATGGAATGTCTTTCAAGAATAAAATTGTGAGAGCTTTGACATCTAAATATAGAATCAAACATAGTTTTGTGACTCCATACTATCCACAAGAAAATGGGTAGGTTGAGGCTTCAAGTAAGACTGTGGTGGCCATCTTGAAAAATATGGTACAAGAAAACCACAAAGACTGGCATATCCAACTGCCCCTTGCGTTATGGGCTTATATGACTAATATTCGAACACCCACTAGGGCAACGTCGTTGTTAGTAGTATATGGCAATGAGGCCATTATGCCCTTGGAATTGGAAATTCCAACGCTACACGTTGCATTGAAGGAGTTCATCGATGATGACACTATGTGGCAAGCTCGACTAGATCAACTGACACTACTTGATGAACATCATGTGAATGCCTTGGAGCATCTCCACATTTATTAGGTAAAATGAGCTTAAAATATCAAATTCCACTAGAAATACTTTGAATTTGGGGATCTTGTCTTGAAAGAGAACCAATAGAACTCTAATTTTCCACTAGATATGCGAGACAAATTTGTGGCTAATTGGCTAGGACCCTACATTATATCTGAAAATATTGGTCTGGGCACCTATCGCCAAATGTTTCTAGGGGGTGTTGAAGAGCCTAAACATCTCAAAATCATCCATATTAAGGTGTTTTATGCTTTAAGAGCATAGTAAAATGCTCTGAGGATCGCTTGTAACCACTCGGTCATCCTAAAAAGCTCCAAACACTATCATAAGTGGTTTGGTCAATAAAAAAGCTCCAAAGGCATCTGTAAGCCCTTTGGTCAACCTCAAAAGGCTTGAGGGTTTGGTCAAAACTGCTCGGTCATCCCAAAAGGCTCCAAGGGTACCTAAAACCACTTGGTCGTGTCAGTTAAAAACCCCAAGGATTTGCTTATAATCGCTCGATCATCCTAAAAGGCTCTAATCTCATCTGTGAGTAGTTTGGTCAATCAAAAGGCACCAAGAGTTTATGAAAAACTGCTTGGTCAACCCAAAGGCTCCAAGGATTCTCAAAATTGCTTGGTCATCCCAAAATACCCCAAAGGTACCCATAATCCCTTTGGTCAATCCTAAAAGCTCCAAGGATTATTAAAAATTGCTTGGTCAATCTAAAGGCTCCAGAGGCATCTACTCGTCGTTTGGTCAATTATGAGGCTCAAAACCCATAAAAATTATAAAATCAATAAAATCCAAAAAAATGGTAAAGCATAAAATACAAAAAAAAATACATTTTGCATTCACGCATGCATTCACTGCATTACTGCATTGCATATAGGCATTCATCATCCATTGCATTCCGTAATAGGAGGGATTATGTTTGCCAATCTCACAAACGATACCATGTTTGTGTTTAAATCATGCATCTATGCATTTATCATGATCCATAATTCATATGATTAATTGTGTTTTTCAACATAGCCTATAATGTTGATATGGAGATATACTAGGGTTTTCTGGTCACTCAGCCATACCTAGTGGTCTTATCAAGAGTTGGTAGAAAGCTTGCTTTGCTTTTGTAGCTAAGGATCAGTTAGTATAGTCCTTAGCATATCATAAGTCTATCACTAATCATCAAATTAAACAATCCTAACTTTAGAAACTAAATTATGGTAAACCCGATTAAGCATCCACAAACAAGGATCAAATTGGCATCATATGGCCCCTTGGGCAGCCCTCAGGAGGCTCACAGTGGTTCTAGCCATTTTAGAAAGGTTTTTGGAGTCTATTGGCCCAATTTTGGGAGGTTTTGGCCCAAAATTCACCACCGTCCCACCCTAGGATGATGGTAGATTCCCATAATCCCACCCTGGGATGGTGGTGAGCCATCATCCTAGGGTGGGACGATGAGCAAGTTTGACCCATAAAAATTCAAATCTAGGCCAAATGGCACCTAAAAACTACCAATTATCACACCATATGGAGCATGCGGGTCAGAAGAAACTGAATCCTTATGATAAAATTCATAATGGAGTCCCAAATTTGATATTCCCTTCCACATCCATTGCATGCCTCCCATTTGACAAGTGGCACCTCCTACCATGCATGCCCTTGCATGCCTTTTTGCACATGAGCCCCTTTGGGCTATAAAATGGATACAATATCCACACAAAACACACATATAATATATATAGGAGTTCTAGGATATGCAACAGAGTGCTTTCGATATTTCCCCTCACCTTATTGCACCTTTTTGCCCTCGAAATCTCTCTTTTGCCAAGGAGGTTACCGGGTGACTTCAAGAAGGTAATCCGAGCATAACTTTTCCATTTGGGTGAATTTATTCACCAAATTTGATGAAAACACATCTTATATTGTTTAGTAACATCTTATAGTGATTTTCATGGCAAAAAGTGGCTGGAATTGGTGGGTATCCCCTCCTAGGCTACCCTCAAAATAGTTGTAGCCACCACCATCCCCCTTGGTATGAGGGTAAACTATCACACAATTTCACTACTATTTTTAATTAGTATATTTCTATATTATCCCATGATTCTACAGTTAAAATTTAAGGTTATTTGGAGTTAAATTGACAAAGTTATAGCATTTTCAAGTTTTTGCAGGCTCATAGGGCCCATCTGGGCACCCCAATTTGATATAGGTGGATATGGGCCCCAATTTTAAAATATAACCATATGTGTTGTCTTGAAATGTCAATTTATGCATACTTGCCAAATTTCATGAGTTTTGGATATGTTTAGGTTCAGGATTTTCTTGTCTTCTTCTTCGTAGGTTGCAAGTGGGCGACGCAAAATAGAAGGGTCTACAGATGTAATTTATAATATTTTTTTTATGATATCCTCTCAAAACCTCCTATTTAACATATTTGAAAATTTTCAAGTCATTTGGACATGTTTTTATATAGTTTTAATATATGCGCTATTTTACCCCTATGGGGATTGCATGTTTTTACCATACACCCTTGCTATTTGACCCCCCTTGGATTCTATGTGTGCAAGTGTAGGTTGTTAGAAGGAATTGGGAAGGAATATCAGACATAAAATATTTAATATACAAGCAGCGGGGGCATTAGCCCGCTCACCTCGATTGTGGGTATGAGGAATGTATCGCTCCAAATTTTTCGCATCCCTACCTTCAGGCTATTGGATCCGCGCCCGAAAGGAGGATGGGAAAAGGATGGTGCGGTACCTCGGACGAGAGGACTTCACGAAGGTCCCGCCTCTCAAGGGAGGTGCATTTTGGTGATTTTTCGATGGATGGTGGGTTCACCAGGAAACATTTGGCGGCAGTTTCCACGCCTAGGTTTTGGGAATGAGTTTTGATGAGTTCGTTTTATTTTTAAACATTCATCCTAGGTTTGGCCGAATGATTCTAACTTAAACTACATGAAAATGCAATTTAAATGAATACAACAAACATAAAAGAAAGCAAAAACAGAGAATTTGCAGGAGGCCAAATGAAGATTACCTGATCCGGAAGTCTGATGAAGTTTTTGATTACTTGTAGCAATCTGGATCGTCCGCAATTCAACAGATCACCTTCAATTTGATAAAATCGTCTAAACTGATAGGATCGTCTGAAATCTGACGAATTCGTCAGACGAATTAATCAGAGACCTGCAAAACAGCAAACAGATGCGAAATACAAGAAATTCTATTTTGTAAACTGGGGCAAACTATATGAAAAAGTAATATGAGTATTGAACAATATACAAGAACAAAAGTAAATGCAAATCACTGTGTTTAGATAGCAGAATATGATCTTAATATGCAAACTAGACAAAATGGGTGAACTCCAGATGCAATATAGTATAAAAACTGAATAGACAATCTAATTTATAGCATAAAATGACAGAGAAAAGAGAAAGAAGAGCAAACTCCAGGCACTGATTGCCTCGATGTGTGCTGCAGTCGAAATCGTCTCGCATCAGAACGAGATCGTCCCGAATTTGATGAGATCGCCTCCGATCTTGACAGGTTCGTCGGCTGCGATAGATGCTGGCTCCGGCTGAAAACCAATGGTGTACCTGCAATAAAATTAATATAGGACTAGTGCAAGAGCAAATTTGAAGTGTTTTAGCGCATAGGGAGTTGATTTACATAAAAATTCAGCCAGGGGTTGGGGAAGGAAAAGTTTTAGAGTTAAATAGGCATAGGATAGTTGTTGGGAGGTTGGAGATCATCCCAATTTGGGAGATCTCCAATGGGGGAAGGGTCCCAACGGCGCAGACACGCTTCTGCCCGGATTGGAGACCCGTTGGAACGGATTCCAACTATGCAAATTCAGTTTTGCGACAAAATCGTCTGGACGTTCTAGTCCAGACGAAATCGTCAAATCTGGGGCGATATCGTCTGATCGGAGACGATATCGTCAAACGGTCAAAACAACTGCTAAAAATGGCACGGAAAAAGAGGAAACGGGTTTCTCAGCGGTTAACGGGCGGTTTGGGAGGTTAAATTTGAATTTAAATTTATTTACTAAGGTGAATGTAATTATTCCAATTTTACTGCGCCAATTTTAGGGTGCTACATTTTGCCCCCTCTTTAGCGAATTTTCCGAAGAAAATGCGTTAAAGATGAGTTCTTCTCGATCTACGAGAAAGCAAAAAATTATTCCCATTTTTAGGCGACGATTCTTGGTCGAATCGTACGACAGCTTACTATGGTGCCCCCTCCGTGTTTTTACCCAAATCGAACGTTTGAGGTAAAAACGCGAAAAAGAAAAAATTATTTGTGAATTATTTTGAATAAAATTAAGAAAAATAGGGTAAAACCCTAATTCATTGTTACTGTTCATTTTACTATTTTTAGAGCTCTGGAGCAAAAAAATGGTAGAGACAAGCATAGATCTGCAGAGGTCCGCCGCGGTCTACGGGTAAGGGTTTAAACTTAGTTTAGATTGATTTAATTTGAATTTACATGCTTTGTAAATGAATTTTAGGATGAATTTTGAGCATCGCGGCCATTTTTGGCCATCGACGTCGTCCGGACGAAATCGTCCCTAGTTGGACGAAATCGTCTCAA
This sequence comes from Wollemia nobilis, assembly GCA_028583015.1. Classification (NCBI taxonomy): domain Eukaryota; kingdom Viridiplantae; phylum Streptophyta; class Pinopsida; order Araucariales; family Araucariaceae; genus Wollemia; species Wollemia nobilis. The sequence continues at coordinate 8,495,103 of JAQPPZ010003067.1, forward strand.
GTTCGTCAATTTCGCCCAAGGGCGAAATCGGCGAAAAAGGGACGATTTCGTCAAATTAGAGACGATTTCGACACGCGAAATCGGAGACGATTTTGCTCAAATTTTAGACGATATCGGCCAATAGTGGGCGATATCATCAATTGCAAAAATTTGATCTTTAAGTGGCATTATTGATTGCTAAAATTGTTATTAATGATTGTTTGTTGTTTTGATTGTTTATGCTTGCAGAGAGGATTACTAAAGAGCAGAGAGTGGAAATACGACGGGCTGAGAGACGACTTGGCCGCTCTCACCCAGGCAGAGCGGGATCTGCTGGCACAGGCCGGCTTGCAGCATGTGGCAGAGATGCCGCAGGTTTCTACTGACATGGGGCTACTGATGACAGCCCTAGCAGAGAGGTGGTACCCGGCTCTTCATGCTTCCGGTTACCAACAGGGGAGATGACTCCCACACTAGAGGATGTATGGAGGATTCTTAGAATCCCCATACAAGGGAGGATGATCACACCTACGGCCAATCAGGGCCACGCGATGGGACGACTCTGCGGTGACCCGAGCTTCACCCTGGAGAAGGGCGGAGTGAACATCGAGGCACTACGCCGCATGCCCGGGGCATCTACACCGACACGAGTTTTGGCCGGGGTGGTTGGTGGACTTCTCGCCGTGCCACCGTGAGCGGATGCAGTGGTACCATGGATGCTCGGCAGATGTGATCTCGCGACATGCGCGACCATGGCTATAGATTTTCATGGGGTAGCTTTGTTCTATGCTCGGTCGTACAAGATCCTTTACGGGGTCGTGTACAAGGGCGGGCGATGTCTGGTCATGACATCGCTCCTACAGGTTTGGTGCTGGGAGCACATTGCGGTGCGGAGGCCGGTAGGGCTTCCACTGACAGGGGTTGACGGGGAGAGGCCCCGAGTCTTCTACTGGTGGCTCCGGAGAGGGGCACAACGACGGATCGACCTGCCGATGTCCCGAAGACTATCGGATGACTTGGTCCCGCACCGCATCACCTGGAGGCCGTGGAGGCAGCATCCAGGGTGGGCAGAGGATGCACAGGAGCTGGCTCGCATCAGGTGAGTCTGCCGGCTATGGATGGAGAGGGGAGAGGTGGAGCTCCACCGCTACGACCGAGTGTTGCGATAGTTCGGTCTACAGCAGGGGATCCCATCTCTCGTGGATTATGAGTTTTCCCGGACTGTCCGGGATAACACCACAATTAGCGGGGCTCCGGATATGCAACGATTTTGGAGTCGGGATGCGGACGATGCCCCCATTCAGCCAGTGGATGGGGATGACGCAGGGGTAGCCGATGGCTACGATGCCTGGTACGCAGGCATCCGCCCTCCTCGGATGACGAGGGCACAGGGACCGATCCACATAGTTGTGCATCGGATAGGGAGGCGACGCCAGGCGGCGGTAGAGGCAGCCCGGGGTCACGGCAGAGGAGAGCGGAGGAGGCCACAGGCACAGGAGAGGCCGCGACAGAGGGAGAGGGAGAGGAGGGAGGCGAGACCCCCATCTCCACAGAGGCCACCATCGCCTGATAAGGGCAAGGGTGTGGATATTGGCGAGAGTAGCGAGATGGCTACTCTCCGGGCAGAGAGAGATCATCTGTGAGCTCAGGTGCAGACGTTACAGGATGCAGCTGCACAGCACCAAGCTGAGGTGTCGCAGCTACGAGACGAGAATGCTCGTCTCAGGGCACGAGGCGGAGGGGTGAGCACTCAGGAGCTGATGCGGTCGGTTTCTCAGACCGCATTCTATCAGGCGCTATACTACCAGGCGGTGCCAGAGGGCCAGAGGATACAGGTGCCACCTGCCATAGCAGATCCTATCAGGACAGGGTCGACGAGGAGCTCATCCCGGTCGACGACGAGGACTCGCAGTACCACACATACTGCGATGGGACCACCTCGTCCTCCGCAGGGCGGGGGAGGAGATGAGGCCGAGAGCTCTAGAGGCTCTCGAGGCTAGAGGGCGGGATACTGCCACTGATATTGTATTATACTTGTATTGATAGAGGATTGAGTATGCCGAGGTACAGATTGTGGCATACCAATCCAATGTTGATGATGTATATATTCTGTTGATATATATAGATGAGATATTTTTGATCATATGACTTGTCTTATGTGATGCTTATGATGCTTTTTATGTTTGATTGATTGATTGAGTTGATTGATGTAATGATTTTATTGATGATTCATGTAATTATGTCGTTTTGGAAAATATTATAACTTGGATGTCATGCTTTAAATATTTTAAATGAAATAATCTGATGTAACAAATTGATTGGTTGTAATGAAATGTGATAAAAATAAAAAGAGATTTCTAACAATAATTTCAAAGGACATTGTCGCTATTATAGACCATTTCATGGAGTCGCTCGCTCACTCGGTCGTCAAGCTAGTCCTAGGATAGAAATATTGTTAAAAGAAAGAGTGCTTAAGAGACCGCCTTAAGACTTTGTTGTAATGATGCAAATGATGATGATGATGGTTTGCTTTCAGATTTCCATAAAAATATTATGCATGAAATATTGTGAAATGATTTTTGCTAGGCATAAATTCTTAAGTGTGATAAAATTTGTGAATAATTCCTTAAGAATTATACCATCATTGCAAAATGCAAAGGTGACATAATGACATAACATAGTAAAAATGTATTTGCTTTCGCAAAAGCATAATTTGTGTAAAATGAAGTCATATGTTTTGTATGATCTTTGATAAATCAGGAAATAAAATTGTTACAATGGTTTGCGCTAGGCATAGAATATGTAGGTATAGACTTATACCATCATCGCGAAGATCAAAGAAAGGATAGTTTTATTGCATGATTAATTTTTGATGAACAGAAAATATGATAATGAGGACTTGCGCTAAGCATAAAATTCCCATTTTGGTTTTGGAACTATGCCATCGTCGCGAAAGTCGATAAGTTATATATGATATGTTTTGAAATTTTTGATTTTTTCTATTATATAGTTATCTTTGTGGTAAATAATTGTACTTGGTTTATTCCAAACAAGTTTGCAAAAATAATATTTCAAAGTATTTTGAAGACAAAAAGTTAGATTTATAAGGAATCCCATGTGCATAAGTGAATTCATTGCCAATCTTGATTTATCATAATGATAGACAAAATCTCTCAAATACAAATGTGTGTGCAATTGCATTGTTCATTTACCAGCTTTGAGCAAGATACTATGATACAAGTGATTTGAAGAAACCAAATAAGTGTTCATTAACCATGATGTAGATGCATATAACCATACTAGGCTACTATGTAGATCGGATTATCAAGAGCTAGCTAATCCATAAGCAGACATAGGTCCTGTACAAAAGAAGGTCGCTAATGTGACAGACATATCGCCACGCTAGGAGTTACCCAAGGCCAAGCAGGTTGGGCACAAACCACCTGTTATGGGGCTTACCTCATAGTTTTCGAATAATTGAGAATTCCAGGGATTCAAGCTCATTCACCCTTCTTTTCTTTTCAAAGGGTAGGGAAAGGGATTTTATTGCTTTTCTTGCTTTCTTTTGAACTTTGCTTATTTTTCTTTTTGTATTTCTTTTGCTTGATAATGCTTGGAACATTGCTGACATAACATTTTTCTTTTCTCTTTTTCTTGAATTTTTCTTTTTGTTTTTTTTTTTTTTAGGGATACTTGCTCAGATTAGCTGTAGAGCAAGGGATTTTTATTCTGGGTAGGGGTGAGCTTGTCCTTTTGCCAATTCTCAAAGATTCTAGACCATGTGCATGATAGGATAGCAAGGGAAACTTTTCACTCAAGAAATCAGTTCTACTATGTAGCAAAACATGGAAATTACAAATATAATCATTTCATTGTGAAAAGATGTGCTTGGTTTAAGTAAATAACAAGATCAATTCTCTATGCTCAAACTTTATTTAATTGAATTTTGTGAACTTTGATATAAGAGAGATTAGTAATCATGCCGTATAAAATCAAGATATTTATTGTGTGAATGTGCAAGTGAGGGATGCCAAATAAATGCTAGTTTTATCCAAAATAAGTTGAAACATAGAATTGCAATAATTGTAAGAAAATAATGATTTTGAGAAAGTTTTGAGAATGTTGACTCTCTCTTTATTCTGTATATTGTTTTGGTTTCGAAAGAGTCAAGCATATAGCTGTTTTTGGATTTTTATGTTGATTTTTGTTTTGGAGCAAAAGGACCTTTACAAGTGCTTTTAAAAAATGCAATAAATATTTTTGAAGATTTTTGAAGATTTTATGAATGTTTTTGAGGTTTTTTTGAATAAATTGAAAGAAATACACGATAATGATTTTGAACAAATATATACATGGATGAAATGACCAAATTTATGCATAATAACGTTTGAGATGTAAAATATTCATGGGTTCTTTAAGTTCTTTACCATCTAAGGTAGATAATTTATACGCTCCCCGATTCAAATTTTGTAGTAATGATGTACGGTCCGAGCCAGTTGGGCTCAAATTTACCTTTAAGTTCTTTGGTTGCATTTGTATTTTTTTGATTTTCTTTTAGAACAAGGTCGCCAATCTCAAAGGATCGATGACGAACTTTCTTATTATATGCTCTTTTAAGCTTGTTTTGGTATGCCCGGAGATGCTCTAAAGCATTGATGCATTTTTCATCTAGGAGTTCCAACTGACTGAGTCTGCCAGCACGATATTCATCTCCTACTTCGGTGTCTTGAAGTAGCAGAGCCAAAGAAGGAACTTCCAATTCAAATGGAAAAACTGCTTCGGCACCATATACCAAAACAAATGGTGAAGTGCCCGTGGGGGTTCGAACACTAGTTCGATAAGCCCACAAGGTTGGATATAATTGAATATGCCAGTCACGGCCAATTTTATTGACTCGTCTTTTGAGAATTTTGATTAGGGTTTTGTTAGAAGCTTCGCTTGACCATTACCCCGAGGATAATAGGGAGTAGACCAGCGATGTTGAATCTTATATTTTTGACATAATTTTTTAACATCTTTATTTTTGAACGGAGTTCCATTGTCAGAGATGAGATTTGCAGGAATTCCGAACCTGCAGATGATTTGATTAAAAATGAATTTAGAGACCTGTGAACCAGTGCAGGAAGCTAAAGGCATAGCTTCAACCCACTTCGTGAAATACTCAGTGGCGATTATGATGAACTTATGTCCATCAGAAGACACCGGATTAATTTTACCAATAATATCCAAGCCCCATTTAGAAAAGGGCCAAGGAGAAGAAATAGCTCTGCAGCTCTTGTGCAGGCGCATGGACAAGGTCAGCATGTTTTTGACACTTGTCGCAATGGCGCACATATTCATGTGCATCCGTTTCCATGGTAGGCCAAAAGTATCCTATCCGAAGGAGCTTTTTAGCAATGACGCTACCACTAAAGTGTCCTCCACAAGATCCATCGTGGGCTTCACTCAAGGCTGATTTAGACTCTTCTAAATTTAGACATCTTAATAGGATACCTTCAAAAGATCTCCTATATAAAGTATTGCCAATGATTACAAATCGACTTGCTCGTCGACGTAATAACCGACGCTGGTTGCGATTAGAATTAGCAGGGAAAGTCCCATTTTGGAGGAAATCAAATATGTCTGTATACCGTAGTTCAGGAGTAGTTTCCTTGATTAGAAACACATCCAAAGGCTCTAAGCATGACTTATGTGAAGCGGGTTCCTGGAGTCGACGAATGATGATAGTAGCATATTCTTCGTCTAACTCCAAGGGTAAGAGAGATGCAGCGACGGCCATAGCATCAGCTGCACGGTTGCTAGTTCGAGGAATGGCTTCCAAGGTAACTTGATCAAACAAGGCCATTAGTTGTAAAACATAGGCCTTATATGGGCGAATTTTATCATCTCTGGTCTGATAAACTTCATTAATTTGGTTTATAACCAATTGGGAATCCCCAAAAACTAAGAGGTTTTTAATTTTAAGCGCTAAAGCAGCTCGTAATCCAAGGATTAGAGCTTCATACTCAGCAGTATTGTTGGTGCAAGCAAAGGTTAGTTTGAAGGACAGAGGAATAAGATTTTTTTGGGGAGATATTAAAATAATACCCGCACTAGCCCCACTCATGCATCGGGCTCCATCAAAGTATAAGGACCATTGTTCAACAAGGTCTGCCTCTAATTGAAGGCATTCATCAGGAAACTCAATAATGAGGGGATGAGTAGACTCTAAGGGTGCAGCAACTAATTGATCTCGCTATGATTTGACCCTTAATGGACTTCTGTCCTATGAAGGTGAGATCAAACTCGCTTAGAGCAAGAACCCACTTGGACGTGCGACCCGATAAATAAGGTCGACTCATGAGATATCTTAAAGGATCATATTTGGCAATGACATACGTTTTTTGGCTAAGCATGTAATGTCGTAATTTTTGCGTAGCAAACACGACTAGTAGACATAACTTCTCTAATGTTGTATAGCGGGTTTCATAACTGATGAAGGTGCGGCTAATGTAATAATTAGCACGTTCTCATTTTTCATCATCAAGCCGAGCTAACATAGCTCCTAAGGTAGAATCCAAGCAGAAATATATAGAAGAAATGGGCGATCAGATTTAGGCGATGAAAGCACCAGAGGGTTAAGGAGATATTGCTTGAGAAGTTCAAAAGCTTCTCTACATTCTGTGTCCCAATTAAAGCGGACATCCTTCTTAAGGAGTTTAAGAAAGGGACCAGTTTTGTCCGCCAGCTTATCAATGAAGCGACGGATAGCTTGAAGTTTACCTTGTAAACTTCGTAGTTCAGATATATTAGTGGGTGCGGGCATATCAGTGATAGCCGTAATTTTGAGAGGGTCAATTTCGATACCACGTAAAGAAACTAAAACCCCTAATAACTTGCCGGATTTAACTCCGAATATACATTTTGCTGGATTTAATCGAATGAGATATTCTCGTAATCGATTAAAAACTTTTCTTAAATCGTCTAAATGATGATCTTCAATAAGAGAGCGCGCTATAATATCATCTACATAATCATGTAGGATATCATGCATCATATCATGAAAAATGTAGGTCATAGCCCGTTGATAAGTTGCACCGGCGTTCTTTAAGCCAAATGGCATCACTTTCCAAAGAAAAGGTACCCCAGGGGGTAATAAAGGTTGTTTTCGCCTGGTCTTCAGGAGCTATCCTGATCTGATTATAGCCGAAGAATCCGTCCATTAAGGACATCATCCCACTCCCAACAGTGAAGTCAATAATTTGATCCATATTTGGAAGAGGAAAGTCGTCTTTAGGGCATGCAACATTAATATCTCTGAAATCTGTGCAAACCCTAACTTTGGTGGCTTCTTTCTTGGTGACTGGAACTACATTGGAGATCCATTCAGCATAATCAATAGCTTGTATGAAGATAACATTCAGAGTTTTTCTAACTCCCCTTTGACTAGCAGAGCCACTTTGGGATGCATTTTTCTAAGTTTTTGTTTAACGAGTTTAGCATCCGGATGGACCACTAGATGGTGCATGACTACAGAAGGGTCTAAACCTGGCATATCTTCATATGTCCAAGCGAAGACATCTTCATACTCTTTAAGAAATGCTATGTATTGTTTTTGTTTTTCTTGACTTAGTTCTGCTCCAATGTTGATTATGTGAGGGTTGTCCTCAGTTCCAATATTAATTTTAATGACATTTTCTACCTCCATGTGTAGATCTCTTTCAAAATTAGGTGGGGTGGGTGAAACGCCCAACTCTTGTAATTCTTGTAAAGTTAATTTAGATAATTCGTTCTGAGGGTCAGTGGCCTCAAGTTGAGCTATGGTTGGTATAGAACCATCAAAATAAAACCCGTTGTACAACATCTCTTCAACAGAGACATCATGGAAGATATCTCCTTCCAACTCTTCATCGGGGTCAACAATCATTTCAGGGTATGCTATGGATAGCATGTTGCATGAAAATGACGGATTTTTAAGAGGCAAATCAACATGTCTATCCAAATAGTCTTGATAGCATATGAGATGATCATCATCCTCAAAAGGAAAAGGTTGACCCTTACTAGGTAATAGGCCCACACCACATCGGGAATGCCATGGTTCTACCTCGAAAGGTTCTTTCATGCCATTTTGGAAAGGTCCTAAGCCTTTCCCTTTATATCCCATTTTAAGCATCATGGGTTTAGCTTTAATATAATCGTTGGTAAAATAGCACCGAGCATATCCATCATGATGGGTTTTGATATTCCGAGGGATTCTTCCCAGTCATATCCTTTGTAAATGAAGGCGCAACTCCCGACTTGGTAAGTACTTCCCATAGGTTGTGGGAGGCCCAAAGTACGAGGAGATGGCGGCAATTGATTTAAAAGGTTTGAATCTTGCATGAAAGCATTCATTTTTTTTATATTAAGGTTGTAGATAAATCTGGTAAAAGATCATCATAAAGGGCATAAGATGTAGAAGGCTTATTACCTATGTCTTGAGATGTGGAAGGTATGATAGATGTGTCTATAGGTTTTGAATTTATGGGATTAGAACTTGAAGAATTGGTTGTAGTTTTAAGAACTTTTTGAAGTTCTACAATAATTTGTTTAGAAGGTGGTTGATCTATATGGGAAGATGAAGTTAATGGAGGAGGAATAAATGAAGTGATGGGTTTATATTTCATAGTTTTAGATGAAGAAGAACTAGGATATGTGGATGACAGAGTAGGGCAAAATTGCACTCCAACTGGTTCTGCCAATGCACACATATCAAAAGGTCTAGGGTCACCATGAATAGTGACCAACTGATTTTTAAACTCAAACTTAACACATTGGTGTAAAGTTGATGGGACTGCTCGCATGGCGTTAATCCAAGGGCGACCCAAAAGTATATTGTACGATGCTGGGCAATGTACAATAAACACAGCTGTCTCAAGGGTTCTAGGACCAACTTGCAATGGGAGGGTAATGACTCCACACGTTTCTTGTGTTTCGTCATTAAAGGCTTTGATAATCATATCAGTCTTCTTCATTTCATCACTTCTAAAACCAAATCGTTGGTAGAAGTCAAAGGTGCAGATGTTTAGAGATGAGCCATTATCAATCAGGACTCATTTGACAGCTACATCCCCAATTAAAGCTGTAATATACAAGGGATTATCCTTGTGTAAACTGTGTTGTGGGATATCTTTATCCCGAAAGTCAATACAATCAATCTCTCGCATGATGATAGTATTGGCCATAGCTTCAGGTTGGATGTTTTGAGGTACCATCATCTGGCTCAAAGTAAGCATCAATTCATCCCTATGGGTGGGAGAGGATCTTAATAAATCTAAAAGGGAGATTCTGGCGGTGGTATTAGACAACTGTTCATTAATGCTGTAAGGGGGTTTAGGTTGAACAATAGGAGCATTATTTCCTTTATTAGGATTTTTCAGAACAAATGGAGCTGGTCCATCATTCTGGTTTGGTTCTTGTTGGGGATTTTGAGCTTGTTGTCGGGTGACGACTCCGATGGTACCTACAATGTTATAGTGACGACGTTGAAACGGTCTCGGTTGAGAGTTTATGGCTTGTTCATAAGGAAGGACTTCATTAGAAGAAGGTCGAGTAGTGACTCTTCTGGGAAATGGTTCTTCTGGAACATTAGCATCTTTGATAGGTTGAATAGGATCTGATTCATTTTCAGAACTATTCGATTGAATGGTGTCTACTTCACTTTCACTATCTGACTCTATATCGCTAGAATCAGAAGTTTGAAAATTATGTAAGGGCCTGGTTGTAACCAGGGATAAGGTTGTGTCGAATGTGTGAGAGTCCTGAATAGGTAATTGCCCGCTAATGGTTCCTACATATCGGGTAGGAGGGGGAACATTATGATGTTCAATTTGATTAGCTACCTCTTTACCATGTCTTGGTAAAGGGTGTTGAAATATGTCTAAAGTTTGATTGGCATTCTGATTTTGATTTTGGGGAACAATTTTTTGGGTATTATTAGGAGGGTTTTGTTTAGGTTGGAAGGCTTGCACTTCCATTTCATTATTGTCAATCAAATCTTGTATTTTATGTTTCAATCTCTTACAAGCGTTGGTAGAATGTCCAGGACCTCTATGAAAATCACAGTGCAAATCAGCTCTATATCCAGGTATGCTTGGGTCAGGTTCCTGGATAGCTGGCAGTTGGATTAAACCTCTTTCAAGAAGTTGAGGTAAAATAGTTGATAAAGGTTGGTTTAATCTAGTGAACTCTCGAGGAGGCTTATCAGGAGGTTTCAAGATGAATTTTTCTGTTGTTTTTGTTGCATTGACATTAGCAACATTTCTGCTGTCGGTGACTCCATCACCGACAACCCGTTTGTTTTTATATTGATTTCTAGATGTTTTCTCATCATCCTTCTTTCTAAGTTGGCCTCTCCTAATGAGGGCATCTTCTACTCTTCGAGCTAAGTCTATAGCTTGATCGAAGGTAGTCAAAGTAGTTATTGATAGTTCATAAGAAAGTTGTTCTTGTAAATTGTTAATGAAAATGTCTAACATTTCCCTATAGGGTAGCACAAAGTGCAATTTTCCTGTCAATTGTCTCCATCTTGCTAAGAAATCAGCAAAACATTCGTCTTTATCTTGTTTTAAATTGTATAGGTCTTTAATAGTTACATGCCTCTCGATGTAGGCACTAAATTGATGAACAAATGACTCAGCTGTTTCTTCAAAGTTTCTTAAGGAATGAGTGGGCAATTGATAATACCACTCTAACGCCATTCCACCTAAACTTTTGGGGAACATTTTTAGTAATAGCAAGTCGTCATGCGATATGTCGTGACATGCTATCCTAAACATGCGAAGATGTTCTATGGGATCTTCGGTTCCTTTATAGATAGGCAGGATGGGCATGGGAAAATGTTTAGGGTATGGTTGAGCTACCACTATGGGATCCAATGGTTGGCTACAAATCTCTCGATAATTATACGAGGGATGGTAGGGATCTATCTGGTCCATACGTGAAGCCAATTGTTTCACCATAGCTTCCAGACTACTAGTTTGCCCCCCATATTGATTCGGTGGGGCATTGCCATAAGTGTTATGGGCGTAGGATGGAGGAACATGCAGATTAGATGCCATGTTACTATTGTGTAAAACATTGGTAGGAAAAATATTATGGAGGAGTTTTGAAGTTGGATTGTGTTGTATTGTAGATTGTTGAAAGTTTGTATTTGGCTTTGTTTTAGATTTTTGTCTATTTAAAGCATTTTGCTCAATAGTTTGGAGGAAGGAAGTAGTGAAGGGAATTTTCTTTTGTGCGGGAGTGATTTTAGGTTGAGTAACAAAGTTGCTTAGGAGGTTGGGTGACCTCTTGTTTGGTCATGGCTTGGGCTATAGTGACCATATTCGCATTAGATGGCCCACCCTTATCACTTTCTTGATCAATGAAAGACAAGGGATTAGTTTGCATATCAAGCGCCCGTTCTAAGGTTGTTTGAGCATCACTAATTTCCCCTTTATCAATACGGACTGCCACATTAAGGACGTCGATATGTTGATTAAGAAATTTTTGAAAATGTTCTGCGTTGTCAAAAGTGATGCCTCCATTTGGAGCTATTCTAGGGGATGAAGATTCTTTAACACTTCCTTCTTGTTCCTTATCTTCACCTAAGTCTTCATCTGATTGTCCTAGAGTTTCACCTTCCGGATTTGTATCTCCAAGAAGGACATTTGGGTTTTCAGTTGTATTTTGTAGCCAATCTTCTCCTCCTAAAATTTCTTTACCATTCCTAAGTTTAGTCATGGTGCTAAGTTTTGATTTCAGCAAATATATATATATTTATATATATATATATGCAACAAATTAAAAGGTATATATTTATATATACCTAATGCAATATTGTAAATGAAATGTTTAAGTTTTTTACTATGTTCTTTGATTTTTTTTTTTAGTTTTTTTTTTAGTTTTTCTTTGAAACAATATAATAAAGACAACAAATGAAACAATAAATGCACACAATAATAATAAGGCTGAAAGTAGATGAACTAATCTTCTATGAATAACTTATGGATATCATTAATAGGTTCAAGCTGTTCATGGGTCATGAAATGTTCTTCTTCAAATTGAAAGTTTTCTTTTAAGAATTTGATGAAAAGGGCTATGGTGATATTGTCTGTTTCAGATGTCTGGTTGATAAAAGTAAAGCTCATGGCAATACTCTCGATATAGCACAGCTCGCAGAACTCTATTCCATCTTTCCCTATCTGTGAGAACAACTTCTTGGTCCTCTACAAGGCCTAGGAATCGATGTACAATGTCCGCATTCTCGAGGTATTCCTCGAAGCTGAACAACTCTGAAGATACTAAAGCTCTCCTATAGGCTAACCACCTATGGCAAGCTCTCCGAAGTTCATGATAGAACACTAATTGATGAGGATCCAGGATTCTATCCAAGACTAGCCTCTTAATCTGCTTAAGTTGTGTGGACCTAGATGAAATGATACTAAGTCTCCCGATAAGCTCGTCCCACAAGGATTGATTTCTACTTGTTTCAGGGATACTAAGGACAGAATTAACTTCTATGGTTGCTAATTGGTTTACTACGTTTATAGTAACTGCTAACCTCTTTTTAGGAGCTACCATCTAAACATGATTTTGAACCTTAAATGTTTTAAAATGCATCTAAGTTTTAGTTGTTCTAATTTTTTTTTTTTTGTTTGCTTTTGCTTTTGTTTTCAAAAGGTTATGATGCATTTCATGTCGGGTTCACCAAAATGTATCGCTCCAAATTTTTTGCATCCCTACCTTCAGGCTATTGGATCCACGCCCGGAAGGAGGATGGGAAAAGGATGGTGCGGTACCTCGGACGAGAGGACTTCACGAAGGTCCCGCCTCTCAAGGGAGGTGCATTTTGGTGATTTTTCGACGGATGGTGGGTTCACCAGGAAACATTTGGTGGCAGTTTCCACGCCTAGGTTTTGGGAATGAGTTTTGATGAGTTCGTTTTATTTTTAAACATTCATCCTAGGTTTGGCCGAATGATTCTAACTTAAACTACATGAAAATGCAATTTAAATGAATACAACAAACAAAAAGAAAGCAAAAATAGAGAATTTGGCAGGAGGCCAAATGAAGATTACCTGATTCGGAAGTCTGATGAAGTTTCTGATTACTTGTAGCAGTCTGGATCGTCTGTAATTCAATAGGATCACCTTCAATTTGATAAAATCGTCTAAATTGACAGAATCATCTGCAATCTGACAAATTCGTCAGACGAATTCATCGGAGACCCGTAAAACGACAAACAGATGACGAAATACAAGAAATTCTATTTTGTAAATAGGGGCAAACTATATGAAAAAGTAATATGAGTATTGAACAATATACAAGAACAAAAGTAAATGCAAATCACTGTGTTTAGATAGTAGAATATGATCTTAATATGCAAACTAGACAAAATGGGTGAACTCCAGATGCAATATAGTATAAAAACTGAATAGACAATCTAATTTATAGCATAAAATGATAGAGAAAAGAGAAAGAAGAGCAAACTCCAGGCACTGATTGCCTCGATGTGTGCTGCAGTCGAAATCGTCTCGCATTAGAATGAGATCGTCCCGAATTTGATGAGATCGCCTCCGATCTTGACAAGTTCGTCGACCGCGATAGATGCCGGCTTCGACCGAAAACCTAGTGGTGTACCTACAATAAAATTAATATAGGACTAGTGCAAGAGCAAATTTGAAGTGTTTTAGCGCATAGGGAGTTGATTTACATAAAAATTCAGCCAGGGGTTGGGGAAGGAAAAGTTTTAGAGTTAAATAGGCATAGGATAGTTGTTGGGAGGTTGGAGATCATCCCAATTTGGGAGATCTCCAATGGGGGAAGGGTCCCAACGACGCAGACACGCTTCTGCCCGGATTGGAGACCCGTTGGAATGGATTCCAACTATGCAAATTCAGTTTTGCGACAAAATCGTCTGGACGTTCTAGTCCAGATGAAATCGTCAAATCTGGGGCGATATCGTCTGATCGGAGACGATATCGTCAAACGGTCAAAACAACTGCTAAAAATGGTGCGGAAAAAGAGGAAACGGGTTTCTCGACGGTTAACGGGCGGTTTGGGAGGTTAAATTTGAATTTAAATTTATTTACTAAGGTGAATGTAATTATTCCAATTTTACTGCGCCAATTTTAGGGTGCTACAAGGAAAAGCACTAGATGTGCACCTTGATTCCTTGGAAGAATTGATCCTTGGGCACCCAAAAAATTGTAACAATTGTATCACATTTTTATCCCTCAAGGGGAATTATTTGTAACCTTGGATATGATCCACACAATTAATAAATAAGACACTCATTTCATTTCATTATTTATTGCTTGGTATTGCTTCATTTTCATATGCATGCTTCCATTTGATGCTCATGTGCCATATGGGATAGATACACATATTGTTTCTTTTTATTAGGTGCACTGATTTTTCCTACTTCATTAACAAGTACTAGGGGAAGATAAAATTCGTGAAGCAAGACCGGGTATTCGTAAGTGAAAAGAGTTATTCTTGCTTATCCCTCTGTGCGGATGATATGGGAAATGTTGCCAATTGGAAAAAGGATGGGTTAGTTCCCTATTAAAAATTCCTTGCTTACGATAAAATTAGCAATATCCTATAGTGATATCCCACATCAATCCTCACGATTTATACCCTATATTGAAATCATAGATCGAATTTCCAGATTGATATCCCATATTGATATCATGATATCGATATTCTCAATCGATATACTAGAAATAGTTTTTCCAAGTAAATCCCCCCAAAGGAAAGTTTTTGAAAAAAATTATCAAATGTAAATGCCGAAAAGTGAAGATCGAGTGAAGATTAGAAAATAGTATTAAATCAAAGTTCAAAGTGAAGATCAAATGAAGATCCAAATCTAGTTTGAAGAGAGATCAAATGAATATCCAAAGATAGTTCAGAATGAATATGGAATCGACTCTCTTGCTTCACTACATATGAGAAAGTATCCCAAAAACTTAAGGATATAAAGGAATAAGCTTGAATCCCTGGAATTTTTGGCACTACTATACCTTATGCATGACGATATGTCTGATGCATTAGCACCTCACTTATGAACAAGACCAATGTTTGAATGTGGAAGAGCTAGCTTCAGGTGTCCTGTGTTGCCTAGTGGCTTAGTCCAACTAAAATAAAAACTTGGGATTGGATAAGACAATTGTGGAACCCCTATCTTAGCAATGGGCTGAAATAATCCTGCCTGACATCGGGGAACGCTCGTGTCTTATATTAAAATAATCATGTGCACACACAGGGATAATGAATTGTTAGGGCCTATCCTAGCAAAATCCTTTTATCTCGGAAGTCTACTGTGGTTAGTATGCAAATTTTGATAAGTCTATTAGGGTTTTGAGTCTCATGGAAAACCTCAAAAATTTCTCTCATAGCAACAAAATGTTAAAAATCACAACCATATAAATCATCAAATTGCAAAGTATCGAGTCCATGATACATCATCATATAAGGCACAATCAAAATATAGGATAGATACCAGATGGATATTAGCAATAATATTTAGATGGCCACTGACTATATCTCACATAATTTTCAAATTTTGCAAAAGAAAATAGAATGATACATTATATCATTCACATCAAAAAACTACATTCGTTGCATTTCATATATGGGTTATTAATTGATTAAATTCTTATCTTAAGGATTTTCAATTACATTCATGATTTTTATACATTTTGTGGTGTCATCCATTATATTGATAAACATATTTGCATTCATTCCTTATGTTTTAAGTGATTAAAGCATACAGGTTCATTTACATTAGATTACCATCATGTAAATAAATCATTACATACATTAGTACATACAATAAAGTGATATCAAATATGTGTTAAAAGAAAACATTGCATCCATCATAAATTGTACATCTAGGCATCTAGATCACTACATACCATCATCCTAAATTAAATAGCTATCTAGTACATGTCATCCATACATCACATCATATAGTGTCAAATTAACATAAGCATTGCATCCATGTGCATCAAATAAACATAAAATTAAAACATATAAATCAAGTATACATAATGATCCATAAATGATCATATATATATAAATATGTGTCTCAAAGTACATCAGATAAGTACAAAATACTCGCAGGCTACAATCCTATAGGTCATCGACCTTACACCAAAAATGATACATGTACAAAAAGTAGTTTTCATATGATAAGAGCTCTAGCTCTAGCCAGATCCCCCTAAACTAGAGCTCTCGCCACCTCCCTTAGCCTTGTGACCTGGATCCTACTCTACAGTCTGATCTGGCCCCTTTTGTGCATCCTTTTGAGGGTCCTGTGTACCACCTAGCCCAAAGAGGTCTAGCACACTAGATACTGGTATGCCCAGGAAAATAGTGCTATGGCTAGAGATCCTACCTGTCTCCTTGTGGCTCCTATGCGAGCTACCACCCTATGTTCTAGAGGACTTGTACGTCCTCTCTATCCTATGGATCCACTGGCTTGAGCTAGCTATGGATTGCCCTATAGTCCTAGACCTGGTATGCTGAGACCCTACAACATGAGAATCCTCTGGGACCATATCGCCCATCAACCTGATATAGCCCTCCAGTTGTTCTATACGGGCTACCCTGCTAGTATGTCAATCATTGCCCTCCTCCATGAGGGCTTATAAATATCAGATCTCTGAAATGGGATCATGGCTGCTAAGGAGCACTACCAATGGTATTGCAGGTGGTGCCATAACAACACGGGAAGATGAAGGATCTCTTCTCTAAGCCAGGGCCAAGTCCCTCTATGCTATAGTTATAGCTAGGCATGCCTCTACCAGATCATGTGCAGTAGTGAGCTCATGTACCCTCCCCTCTATTTTTGTAGCTTTTGTAGTCAGGTTAGTGATATGCTACCCTACCTCAGTTAGTATGCGATCCTTATCAATCAATTTAGCTCGTAGGGTAGCAATGGTAGTGTCTCGCTCTAGCTGTTGAGTGACGTATCTACCAAGTTGACTCTGCAAGTCAGCAACCTAAGCTAGGAGTATCCCATCTATGCTATCAGGAGGGACCTCACCCTCCTATGGAGCCTCATCATTAGGATCAACCTTAGGAACCTCCTATATGGTGGTATATGTGCCCCATTCACCCTTTATCCATTGGTGCACCCTATGCCCATTAGGATCTACCTCTACCTCTTCCTGGTCTACCACTCTACCCAAAGGTCCCGATCCATGCCACCAAAGCATGGACCACCACCTGTCATATGATGGCATGGTGGAAACCCTATAAACTCCAGTATCCTAGAAGTCATCTAGCTCATCTCCTAGAGCCGAATGTTGAATCCATGATATATCCTACTCTAATACCAAGTTCTTATAAGGAAATGGGATCTTCAGGATGTCCTTCAGTATCCTAAACTATCGTAGTATGTGAGAGTAGAACTGATACTATCTAATATCGACCTTCCAATCGAGTAGCCACCTATCTCTACGAGCCTATAGAAGCCACTCACCCACCTCAGTCCATGCTGGGCAATCCATGTATGACCACCACTCAATGTCATCAAGGCTAAGAGATCTAAATCGTGTGATATAATGTTAGACATCACCAGCATGGGTCCTTCTCCTGAACCCCTCCTCCTCTCGAGGCCAGCAAATAGTGTAACACTGGTGAGCATCATCAATATCTATGATGTGCAGTGGTAGCTCCCTAGGATGCTCTTTCTTGATGTACTGCCAGACCCAAATCTAAAGAAGTAGGCTACATATAATGCCTCGGTGGCTCTGATATGTAATCTGGTATATCTCTTTGTACAACTAATAGAGCAAGGTTCTCCCCTAGGCCAATCGTAGCAGCTGAGTCGCTAAGATCTGAATCACTTTATGGATAGTGGCTAGGAGGTTCTAGGGAATCCTCATGCTCAAGGAGTCTAGAAGGACAACTTTCACCACTAGGTGCATGAAGACAGCCTCACATACAGAGAAGACATTCTTCCCCTACCAATATCCGATATGAACTCCTCCATGATCAATACTATGGTGAGCTTCTTGGCTCTAGTCATGAAATATAGCATCAAAAATGGGCCCTTTGGCCCTAGAAGTAGAATATATGATGGCCTCACCATCGATGGGAATCCTAAATATCTTGTAGACGTCCTCCAAGGTCATCGTCATTTCACTTGTACACAGGTGAAATGTTTTGGTCCGCACATTCTAGTGCCAGGCCAATGCAGTCACGTAGGCTTGATCTACCCTAATCATGGGTAGATCCAAGATGTAGCCGAAGACGACAAATCCAAAACATTCCTGCTCCCTGGGAGTGAGCTCTCTGTGAAGAGTCTTAAGGATGTCAGGCTCTCGAGCTCTAAAGGTCAACCTCTAAAATAAAAAGCATAGAATAAGGAAAAAGCTAACTAAAAACAAGCAAAAACATTTAAAAATGACCTTAAAAAAACATTCAAAACATATAAAAACTGATAAAATTGTAAAAAAATGTCATCATGCAGGCATATAAATTAAAAATGTCACTTAAACAAATAAAAAATGCATTAAATGACATTATTTGCCTATTAAAACTTAGAAAAATTAAAAATTTGATAATTTTTTTCTAAAGTTTACAAACCGCAGATCAACCCTACGGTCCGCATGCGGTCAAAAATTAATCGTTGGGATTTGAAATGTGGACTGTTGTTGGCATCTACGGTCCCCAATTGATCAATTGGTAACCGTAGCTGGTACCTGCGGTCTCCGACTGAAATCCCGTCGGGTATTTTACCGTGGCTAAAAACCAAAAAATAAAATAAAAAAATATAAGCCTAAGCTAACCTAGCCTAAGGTGTGGTTCATTGCCAATATTTTAATGTGATTGATTAACCAATTAATTAATTTGGTTCATTTTATTGGTAATGGATGCGAGGTATTGGTTTCGAATTACCTTACCCTCACCTCGGCCACCGTGGCTAGAAGAAGCTTTCCCGCGCTCTGCCATCGTGCAGTGTGTAGGTGTGAGTGTGGATTTTGGTAGGGTTTCAGGTGAGTTCTAACTAGTCACTATCAAGCTCTCCAAATTCCAAGTCATTGTCAAGGAATAATGAAAATAAATTTGAAAACTTGGCCTTTTATAGGCTTTTCTTATTCCATGCGGACCATAGGCCCTAGTCACGGTTGCCAAAATTGCAATTGGGAACTGTAAGCCCTAGCTACGGTTTGTAATTGGTAGAAAATATAGTTAAATCCCACTGTGGGAAGGTCTAAAAGGTAACTTAATAACTCCCATTGGATCAAATTTCAATAAAAGTAATCAATTTGGAAATTTGGTGATGATCAAGCACCGGGATCCAATTAAAAATCAAATATTTGGCAGAGATTATAAAGTACGTTCAACTGAGGTCATCGCTATGACAATATTTTCATGGAGTGACACACCACCCAGAAAAATGAATAAACTCAATTCATAATTCAAAACAACAACAAAAATTAAATAATTAAAAACACCAAATGTGCCTCATATTCAGTAATTTACCCTATACACTTGGCGGTTGCAGCGACTTGCACTCCATGCAATCCGACAATATGAGTAAATTACCATAATGACATTTGGGATAAAAATGGTCATTGTTGATTTTATATGCTTTTGTTCAATCCCTAAGAAGGCCTTCGTTGCTGGACTTCTCCATGGGAACAAGGCATTTCATGTCATGTCTTCTATGACATCTTTCAGTAAATCATAAATAATTTGATTCAACACAAATCTAATTGGATTTGTATCAATTTGATTCTCTAAAATGGTTATTGTAGCCTAACTACTCCATGGGATAGAAATGTGCAAATACTATTAATAGTTGGAATCAAAAGCTGAACTAGGCCTAGCCACGTCATTAATTTTCTCAAATATAAATTTGTTCAGATAATCCATAGTGGTCAAGCAACATTGTCGCTTTAATCATTTTCATTACCCTCATCGACTCGTCACTTGAGGGGGTAGTCATAATACCAAATCATAATCATAATCAATAGAAGATCCCTAAAATTGTAGATCCCTTGATCTTGTCAGAATTGTGTTTGTTCTTGCGAATCATTATCAACAACTATCATAAGCTTACCCCTTTCCTTGGGGAAAATAGAAAATATGATAATTTGTTTGTATCTCTTCTCCTTTTGGTTATATAGGTCTAAATCCTATTGTAGCATTGAACACTACCAAAATGATTGATGATGAGTGCAAAATTTTCAAGTTTAAGCCTCCAAAGAGTTGGAAGCAATGATTCCAGGATGTGCATCCTTTTGCAGGACCTAGGGCATCTAATGTTGATTTGACTAATTATCATCATAGAACCTTCGACATCATTTTATGAGGTTTGTTTTTTCTCAGTGTTGTTCGATCTCACAACACATCTCAAAAGGGGCATCTATAGACACCTAAAACGCATCATGTCAAGGGCAAATACTCATATGGACATGCTACAAGACCATATGGAGGATCTTGGATAGACTCCAATATAGAGTAGTGGTTCTAACCACTCAATTTGGGCTCCTTGGCCTAATAAGTCTGAACCATAGTCCAGACCTATGGTTTACAGGCTGAACCACAGCTAAGACCTGTGGCTTATAGTCTAGACCATAGTTGTGACCTATGGTATTAACTGAAGTTTAGTTGGCCTTCAATCCAAGCCAAATCGGTTGGAATGACCATTTGATCTAGAAGAACGTGGTTATAGGATGGAAGCTTCCAATCCAACTATCCTAACCACCCCTTATTGATCTTGTCTTCTCCATGAAGCCACCCTTAGCCCTTGGGTAGTCCTATAAGTACCCCTTAGAATTAGGGCAAATTATAAGAGAGAGCATTGGAGATTTGAACAACAAAGCCCTGTCGAATTGTACACTCAACCGAGTATACTAAGAGAGAGCTATTGCACTTATCCCCTACCTACTTGCCAAGATTCATGATGAATTACATTATGGATGCCCTAGGAGCCTAGGATAGCAAAGAAATGCATATTCAGGAAAATGAAGGTCCTTCACAGCGAATCAACTTCCAAATCAGTCTAAGGACACCGAAGGTGATCATTGAACATCAATTTGGACAAGAAGGTCAAGTCCACTGAACTTGGAATTGATGGCAAACCTATAATATTGCTAACTATGGCTTTTAGCCATGATTTACAGTGCAGACAGCTCACCAGAGCTGCAGTTTGTAGCAAAGGAAAATAGATTCAAAGGAGACTCAATCATCAACTTCCTTCCTCAATGCGAAGAAGAGGGCAACTCCACCCTAGAGCATTTTTTGACTAATTGAAAAGAAACATTAGTGCTCCTACCCTATTGAGGGCTTTGACATTGTATTAATCGTATCATCATTTGGGTGACCCTAAGAGGGGCATGATTGTAATCGAGATTCTTTGCAATTATTAATACAAGAAAAATATATTCTTATTGAATCTATGCAATATTATCATTTTTATGCTTTGAATGAATGAATACGACATAGTACAGTAGATGGATGCAAATTTTTTGGTTGGATCAAAAACATGTAAAGAAACCTAGAATTGCATGTAATATTGTATATTAAGCATAAAGGAACCTAATATGTAAAGCATGTAAAGGAAATCTTGAAATGAGAAAATAACAGTAAATGTGCCTATTAATCTACTAATAAACCATAGAAATACCTGAAATATGACTAATCTAGATTAGATAAGACTAAATGAATACTAATAAATATAAATCTACAACTAAAACAAAGAATTAAGAATGTCAAACCCTAGTCATTGATGCTCAAAGTAGCCAAATTTGTTAGTCGTTGTTGATAGCTACAACTAAGTATGTGGGTCGTTGTTAACAACAATGGCCATGGGAAAAGTATCCTTCTCATGAAATCAGGTTTTTAGATGCTTTATTTCTTGAGGAATTGGTGTTCACAAGGTCGTCGATGTATCCAAACACATAATTATGAGTGAATTATTATGAAATTGTAATGGATATGTGTCAATTGGTAAGTTTGCTCCTCAAGCTAGTGGAAACTCCATTGCTTCAAATGTAGGTGTCATTCTCAAAATTGACAACATGTTGGCACTCCTCAAGGGTTGCAATTGGCTCTCCAGTTTGGTAGGGCTTCACTGCATTCAAAATTATCTCTCTTTTTACCTCTTTGGGGGTCTATAAATAGACTCTCCAAATCCCAATATTAGATTCTCAAGGAAGCCAAGATCAAGAATTAGTTGGACTAAGCAGTTGGGAGGAATCCTATGGAAGCTTCCTCACCCAAAACCACTCCAAAACCATTGAAATTTGATTATTGTAACTAATTTTTCTCAGCTCTATAAGGTTAAGTTTATTACAAGTCTAGCATCTATTGCTCAATGTGGCTAGGACTCTCGATGATGGTGTCATTAGTGACTGAGATCTTAGCTATTGATTTCATCAGTGGCTAAGGTTGAATAGACTCAAAATAACTAAAATGAGTGGTTAGAACCATTGCTTGGTCTTGGGAAGGTCCAAGATCATTCATATAGCCTGTAAAGGTGCCCATATGATTAGTCTGCTAAATATGACATATTTTAGGTGTCTACTCCAACCATCTAGCTTTACCCAGGTGTACAATAACCCTCTTTTTTAGGCCTCGATTGCACCTTACTATCATGAACTCATTTCCTAATAACCAACTGCTCCTATCACTTCTATCCCATCTTCATACACATCCACATACACTAACCTCTTGTATAAAGCACATGTAAGTACTACTTCACAAGTTTCCACCTCCCAAGTTATCATACCAAGTGTAACTTTTCCCTTAGCCACATATTCCATGTCATCTACGTCCACACATTCCATTTTTGATAGATAAATTCATGAAGTGTGGGAACATTTGAACAAATTTCTTAAGCAACATCAAGATGCATAGCAACAAGTACAAGTGAACCCTAAGCCTCTACCAATTTCTACTTAGCCCACCCTCATTAACCAAGGTCCATCATGGGTACCACAATATTCTATGGTTTTCATCCCTACTCCTCCAAAAAATCATACCAATGCCATTCCCATTGGTCAACCCAACCATAGCTCCCATGCATTGTCCCCATTCCAAAATTCTCCATATCTTCATCATCAATCTCCTCTTCATGAATTTCCATTGACCTTGCCTAGTCATCATCATCAATCCTATCATCATCTAGTTACCCCACAACAATTTTCTACCATGCCTTCTCATCAGGTGATTAAAGGCTTCCATATTCCTTGGGAAGACCCTGGAATCAAGGCCATGCAATAATAAATAGATCAGTTGATACAATATACTCCTAGTATGACCAATCAGAAGCCAACCTTACGTTAGCTGATTAGCCAACCTATCCACCCTTTGGTACCATCACCTCCATATCTAGCATATTTCCTAGTGCCAAAGTTTGATAATTTCAAGGGGATTGAGGATCCCAAACGGCATGTAAGCACATTTGTACACTCATGATTTAGAATTCCAAATGAAAACACTCTCATGCTTAAGATATTTTTTCAAATATTATGAGGAGATGTCATAGAGTGGTAGAACCAATTGCCTAGTCATAGTATTTATACATTCAAACAATTGGTTGACCTATTCCTTGAATGTTTTGTCCTAAATGTTAGAAAGAAATTATCATTTTCTAACATGTATGCTTTAAGAAAACATGACGATGAGTCTATCAATGATTTTAGAAACCATTGGAGGGTCGTCATTACCAATTTTCCATTCAACCTACCAATGGAAAATCTTATAAAATTATTCACCAAGAGTTGTTTAAAACCAATCTCTTGGATGCTTAAATTACAAACATATAAATCATTTGAAGAATCTCTAGCACATGCTAGTTTCATCAAGGAGATAAAAATACAAGAGGGCATTCTTTAGCCTAGAAAAAAGGAATGGCAAAACAAGGGCCAATATAAAATTCGTTAGTTTGGCCAATCAAAATCAACACATGCCACTCTAGTCAATCAGCCTAATCATATCAATCAAGTCGTCATGAGCCAACTGGTAATGGCTCAATAACAATTAGCACAACAACCACTACAACAAATTTCTTATCATGTGGTACCCTCAGTAACTCAATCTATACAAAAAATATTTCTAGCTATAGAGAATCATCCCCAGTGATATTCTTTCTAAAAAAATCACCAATACACTCCCTTGGCCGAGTTGTATGCTTCCCTCTTTCGAATGTTGTACGACACAAATAAACTTGCATTACCCAAAATCAGACCAGCTGATCCCGCTAAATGTGTAAAACATTATTGAGAACATTTATTTTGTCCTTACCATAGGAAAAATGGGCATGATATCAATAATTGCCATGTATTTAAAGATATAGTTCAAGACCTTATTGACTTGGGGGCCATTAAGCTTGACAACCCCCTTGCTCAAAAAAACCAAAATCTTGGTATTTTTCAAACACCACTTCCTCATCATGAGGAGGTGCAACCAACTATGAGAGGGGCTCAATTTAACCATTTCTAACAATACCAAGGTTTTGTAGGTGCCATTCATATGGTCATTAGAGGTCAACAAAATAATCAACAAAATGCAAGACAACAACCTCAATCAAGTGTGTCATAATCTATCTCATCACTCCCCATATAAATTTCTCCTAATCCTTCCCCATCGATTCATATTAGCAACCAACCAAATCCTCCCATTCCTCCTATCAATTGTCCTTCATGACCAGTCATCTCATTGAGTCACCAATTAACCACAAGCCTAAAGATGGCTTCTACCAAGTTGTCCATATATGAGATAATTCAATAGTCTCCCCCACATCATGAGGCCTTAATGGACATTCTAAAATCTATTGAATTACAATATCAAGATCTGATGCCTTCAAAAAAATTATCAGGAGCATTCAAACATGCATGGAGCTCTCCATTACATTTTATGACTTTGATATTAAGCCAATATCATCAGAATAAGTAGATCCTCCATTGCATATCATTTCTCTAATTGACAAGAAGTCATTAAAAAGAGTTATAATTGATACCGATTCCTCCATCAATATCATCACCATGTCTACACTTCATAATTTGAATCTTCCTCCCTCTCATATCACCAAGTCATCCTTCACCCTAAAAGCATTCAATGATGTTTTGTGTTCCATAGTTGACACTATTGTTTTTCCCATTGAAGTGGGGGTAAAAATGTTGTACACTATGTTCCACATCTTGGAAGGATACATGGTGTACAATGTACTCCTTGGAAGATCTTGGATGAGGGAAATGAGATGTGTCCCTTCCATTCTACATCAATTCTTGAAATACATTCATGACGGATGAGTACATTGCATACCAGTAGATGTCGAAAATTTTAAGTATTGAAATTTTATTTCAAATCCTTATGAATCTATGCTTCCTTCCACCCACCTTTTACTATCACTATTAGACAATCCATCTACCATGCTACCAATTTCTTCATCAAAAGCTTCCATTCATGAGGAGCCCCTTATCACCAATCCCACATCATCTTCATCATTGACTACATGCACATGTGGTCAAAGTCAATCCACATATTTACCTTCCACATCATCATATTCCATCCAACAATCTCTCCAATCCAATCCATCGCCATCAGCCAACATTTCACAAGTCGAGTTGATGGATTGTGAGACATATTCATCTTCACCATTTCCCAAGCCATTATCCAATCATGGTCCTTCCACATCATACCAATTCTAGGTCCACCTCACTAATCTTAGTATTGGTGAATATGTCGTCAAAGACAACTATCACACCACTCACTATTCCAACCACTAAGGATTTTTATAGCCCACATGAACCACCTTTATCCATAGGAGCAGTATATGGCATGGGTTCATCTCCTAACACCATAAATTTTGTATATGGGAGGATTTATTATTCATCAAATCTAGATCCCTTAGAAGAACCCAAAGAACCAACACCTTCCAACATACAAAATATGTCAAGATTTCCATCCCATTATTTCCACATAGTTAATTGGTAGGGACATGGCCTAGGACTGCATGAACAAGGAATGCATGACATTATCAATGTCCCATATCGATAAATGCATGACTATTCAAGCTTAGGTTACACTCTACTTTCCACAACCTCTTATTTTGAACAAGCCTTCCAAAGGCTTAATCTAAATTCAGGAGAATAAGTCATCCATCTTGATGACTTTGACGATGAAATCTATGAATAATTTGAACTCATGTTAATAATTTCTAATGAATCTAAAGAGGAATCAGAGCCCATCATTCCCCATACTGAACAAGATGAGTTTTATCTCATAATGTTCCCCATCCATGAGCTCATATTTCACTTGCTTCTTCCACAAGAATGAGCTTCCTCTATCAGTGAACCACCACCTCCATCTCATTAATTCATTTCATAAGACAAAATTGTAATATGTACATAACAAAAACAATAAAAATAAAAATAAAAAATCAAACAAAAACATTTTCTTTTTTTGCATTGCATGTATATAGCAATTAAGTGCATTTATTTATGTTGCTTGTTGTTGTCCAGGTTTACCAAGCTCCTAGAATTAGTTCTTAGGTCTCATTCATCCCATCCAACCTCATCCATTTTCTCTTAAGTCAACATGAATCCTATTGACTTATTCACCCCACTTCGTAATCCATATGATTTGGCAAAGCCAATTCCAATTGACATGAGTCTTATTTATATGCATCAGATCTTTGTACTTCCATCCTTATCTGAGTTTGTTGTATCTGAGGAATTGTTAAGGGCTTCTATCAACTACATTCCTCCATCCCCTCCATCGTCACCTTCACCTTCACCTTCAAACCTTGAGGTTTTCTAAGCAGATGTAGATGAGGATAAGTTAGAAGAGTTTGATGATATATTAGATGACATTCATCTGATCCCTACACCCCATCAACTTGAGGAAGACTTCCATATGTCCATTGAATATACCATCGATGTGGACCTTAGTTCAGACAAAGACAATCCCCAAATTGTCAAGCTTGGCAAAATCTTATCCAATGATGAACAAGAGCAATTAATTGCTCTTCTCAAGAGGAATAAGGATATTTTTGCATGGTCCTATAAAGACATGTCTGGTATTAACTCTAGCTTGGTTGTCCATAATCTCACCTTACATCTTGATGCTAATATGGTCAAATAAAAACTTATAATGATGCATCCTACCATTGCCCTCTTGTTCAAATAAGATCTCCAAAATCTACTAGATGTAGGTTTCTCATACCCATTGATTATCCTGAGTGGCTCTCAAATATGGTACCCATTCGTAAACCTATCAGGGTGATACGTGTCTTCACTAACTTTTGAGATCTTAACAAAATGTGTCCTAAGGATGACTCTCCTCTTCCAAACATTGAAACTCTTGTCAACACTTGCACTGGCCATGAAATGCTTTCTATCATGGATGATTTCTTGGGATACAACCAAATTCGAATAAATCCTAATGACCAACACAAAATAGCATTCACTACACCTTGGGGAAATTTTTGTTACAAGGTGATGCCCTTTGGCCTTAAAAATGTAGGTGTCACTTATCAACGTGCCATGACATACATTTTCCATGACTATATGCATAATATTATCGAAGACTATGTGGATGATCTCTTAGCAAAATCTAAAACTTGACAAGAGCACATTGGTGTGTTGGAGAAAGTTTTTGACCGACTACTAGAGCATAATGTAAGGTTGAACCCCAAGAAATATGTCTTTGGTGTTACCTCTAGCAAACTATTAGGGTTTATTATCTCCAAAAGAGGCATTGAGGTAGATCTAAACAAGGTCAATACCATCTTAGATATGCCTCCCCCAAAAAATTTAAAAGAATTGGATCCAATCAATCCATAATTTTATTGCACAACTCTCTTACAAATGCAGGCCATTCAATCACCTACTACAAAAGGGGGTGCCATTTTCTTGGATAGATGAATGTCAAAAAGCCTTTGATGAAATTAAGCAATACCTAGCTTCTCTACCAATATTAGCTCCTCATCTGAGGGTCCCATTCTATATTTATGTCTCAGTAATGAACTTTGCATTAGGGACAATGCTTACAAAAAAGAATGAATTAAATCAAGTACAAGTTGTCTATTACGTTAGTCAAACATTGGTAAGCTATGAAACTAGATAAGCTTATGTAGAAAAATTGTGCTTAATAGTGGGTTTTACCACTAAGAAACTCATACATTATATTCTTAGTCACATAATATATGTCATAGATAGAGAAAATTCTTTGCATTACATGATTTCACACACTTACAATAACACCCACTCCGCTAAATGGATAATGCTTCTTACTGAATTCAACTTGGAATTCATTAGCCAAAAATCCATTAAAGGTCAAATTATAGTTGATCAACTTGCAAAATCTCCACTACCTAGTGATCATCCTTTGATTATTGAGCTCCTAGATGATTCGGTATTTGCTATCACCGAACAAGAAGAAGATGTCATTCCCAAGGAAGATGTTGATATCACACGATTCTTTAATGGCTATAAGTGCGAGAAAGGTCAAGGTGCTAGAGTCATGTTTCATATACCCTAGTGGTAACTATCCCCTTATAATTTAAACTTGGTTTCTAATGTACAAACAATACTGTAGAGTACGAAGTCTTAATATTAGGTCTTCAATCAGCTATAGCTATAGGCATTAAGTGTATCAGGATATTTGGTGATTCTCAACTTGTTGTCAAGCAAATCAATGGAGAATACCAATGCAAAGAACCCACAATTAAACTTTACCATGAAGTAGCAATGAAATTGCTATCTACATTCAAATGGTATAAAATCAATAGTTTGCCACGTTTGACTAATAGATTTGCAGATGCAATGGCCTCCCTTGTATAATTGATTCCAAAAGACTCCTTAGGAGAGGTACAACCCCTTATTATCTCAATGATCTTTAAATTTGCAATTGTTCATACTGAATCTAAGGATGAAAAGGACATTTGATTTATCCAGTTGGATCCATATGAGCCTTGGTCAAGCTAAATAGTGTAGTGACCCTAGGATGCACGCACCGCTATTAGCTCTACTTGCGATGTTATTACTATACCAAAAATAAAGCTAAAATATTATGAGAAAACATATAACACAGAAATGACAAAGAATAGATATTTCATTAATATTGAACCCTAGTTATATGTCGGTCCCTCTTAGGGATACCCATATTGATACAATGATTTACAAGTGGATGAAGATATGTCCCCTTTTGTAAAAGGGTGGTGCGCTCTAAAAATGTTTCTCAGTTTCGCACACAAAAATTTTTGAGGGCTTACAGATGCTTCCTTCTCTAGGTATGTCTCTCGGTGGGATCTCTTTTGCTCTCATATGTCATGGATTATGTCTCATGAACCTATGGCCCTGTATGCAATTCAAACAATAATACATGTTTAGATGTCCAAGATTTTCTCCTCGGATAAGGTTGTTAGTAATCAGAGAATGTAATAGAAATATGAAAAAATGATACCATGGAATCAAGTAAATCTAAGCTAATGATATAAGAAAACAAGATAAAAGATGTTGTCTATTTAAGCTAAGCCTGCTGGCCACTGTCCAAGATAGCGGCTGCTAAAGAAAACTTTGCTCTCCTTGCCCCAAAGCTATGGGTCAAAGACTATGATCTGATGTTGAATAAAGTAGGTGTTCTACCCTTTGATTTGTCAAAGCTCCCTCGCATGCTTGATACCAAAGAGAAATCTCTCTAAAATGATCTCCTATATGTGATTCGGGTCTCTATATGTCATATATCAATCATGTGTATCTATTGGTGCTCTTAGGTTTGCACCTTTTAGTGTGAAACCCTAGGTCTATCTCCAAGCCCTAGAAATGAATTTCTCATGCGTAGTGCAAGTTAGAATGAGAAGCTCTTGTCTATTGTATATATTTGAAGGCCAATTAACTGAAATCTAACTACCCACTTGAGTCTTCTATGTGAACTTTTCATTAGCATGAGAAGCTTTTGTCCTTTGTTTATTCTTGAAGGTCAGTTAACTTAAGTCTAAATGCAAACTCAAGTCTCCTATTGGAACTGGTTGTGAAAAGGAATGCAAAGTCACTCACACTCACCTTTATTGCATGCAGACTACCACTTCTAGCCAAGATTGGGCATGTTTGTCAACAAACTACTTCTTATGGCTTAGCCACTATCATCTACAGTGGCTATGATCTGGCCACTGTCATCTGTAGTAGCTAAGTTTTGGCCACTCTAGGCTTGAGCAGCTAGAATCTAGTTGCTCTTGGCTTGAGCGGCTAGAATCTAGTTGCTCTTGGCTTGAGTGGCCAAGCTTGGATGGCTTGAAAAGGCCCCAAATGAGTGGTGAGAACCACTGTTGATGCTTGGAAAATTCAATATTATGTCTTATGATATTATGAGTGTGTCTATGTAAGTAGCTCCCTTGACATGATTTAGGTGTCTACATATGCCCATTTTTGTGACGCACTATGTGGAAAACACAACGCTGAGCAAAAACGTAGACTGATCCGTTAGTAGGGTGTATGGTGATCAATGGTCTGATCAATGTCGGATGGCCCAATAATGTAAGATGACATGCATCCCTTGAATCATTGCATCAACATTCAGAGGACTTAGCCTAGTGGCTTTTGCATGTTAAATTACACTCATTCCTCAAACTCAATCGGGTAGCTTCAGCTGCTACAACAATTCTGACCGGTAGGAGAGCTACAATTGAATATGTCATGTTTGCTTATGTTCCCAGCAAACAAGGGAAATTTGTGATTGTTGTATGCAATGATTCAAAGGATGAACATGATTTTGCTATGATCAAGTGATCTTTTGTTGATTTTTATTATGATTAAATTGAATTTTTGAACTACTTCTTCACACAATGGATTGGTGAAGAAATGACAATGATTGAAGTGATGAGTCACTTGACCAATATGACTAATATGGTTCCTTTCTAGTATTTTTGTTTTTTAATGGAAAATCCCACATCCAAGTGTGATTCCAATTACTTATGATAATCATCCATCCATATCCCTAGGAGTGTTCTAGCTATCAATAGCCTTCTTAGGGAGTTAGGATGAGTGATTCTATTTATGCCTAGATTGTATCACTTTGACTTAATGTTTTTGATGTCATAGGGGAATTAGAATGACTACTTCGCACTCGTGGAGAAGTCTGACCATCTTGATCTTCTTCGAGTTTGAAGGGTGGCACATTGTAATTCCAAAATGAGTTTCTTTTGCCCCAAGTGGCCTTATGGTTGCCTACTCATCTCACCAAAATACATGGAGTGCAAATCGCTACAATCATCGAGTGGATAGAGTAGGTAACTGGATACGAGGCTTGCTTGAGATTGTGATTTTATGTAATTTTTTTGTTATTTTGAACATTATGATGATCCTAAAACATCAGTGTGATCATTTATTGTTTTTGTCATTCCCTCATTGAAGGAACTGCTTAATTTTGATCTATGGGCTTCACCGCTGTTAGGTCCAGCAACCTCTGATTTCCTACCTATGGTTGTTGTCGCCTTGAGTGGCCAAGAAGCTCGGGTTGCTAACGTCAGTAGCAGCCAAGGCATAATTAAGGAAATGTAAAATTTGCAATTCTAGGGTTTTGACCTGTCATTTTCACTATTGAATATTCTATTTTCAGAGCTCTAGTGCAGAGGCAATGTTTGTGACTTTGAAACTTTGCTGGTGCTGAGGACATGGCTGCATAGGGTGAGACATCAGCTACTGGAGGAGCCAGAGCTTCTCGAGTATTTCTTTTCAAAACCCTAGCTCTCTTTTATTTTCTTAAGTAAAATTGAATTTCACTAAGAAATGAGAAAAATGAACATCACTAAACCTACTGGAAATGAAAAAACTCCATAATTAGGCTTAGGTTCCCTTTTGCCATGGTGGGTTGGTCCCCAATTTTACAATCTATCAGTGGCTTTAGCCTAGGGTTTTTGAAAAAATTTCGTTATTCTCCTACTACCACCGTTTTGGGCATTCTCAAACTTAGTTTAGTTTTGATGCTTGGGTAGGGGATTTTTTTTCCAATTTATTTTATTTCCCTCCCTTTTATTTTTTTGTTGAAGTTATTTTGTCAAAATTGTAATTTTTTTTATTTTCTGTCCAAGGGTTCACGGGTTTGCCATGTCGTCCCTTGGTCGTTGTCACTCAGAGTCGTCGGCTCTGAGCCACTATCGCTCAAAGAGGCCAAGATTGAATCCCAATGGTCAAAAATTTTACCGTTGGGCCTTGTTCGTTGTTGCATCCAGCAGCCAGGTTTTGGTCGCTGTAGGTGACAACGGCTAAAGCTTGAGCCTTATTTTTGCATTTTGTATATTGTTTTTATGATTTTTTGACTTTTGAATTTTTGCTTTTCTTGATTAGGTGCATTTTATTCTTATTTTGCTTAGATTTAGAGTAACTCATACTCTTTTGCACCATTTTCATGTTTATTGTGAATTATGCCTTAGATGCACTATAGTTATGTTTTGTTTTCTTTTGCTTTGTTTAGATCCTCACTGCTTGGGCTCGGGACCTGAAGCTCTTGCTTGAATTGCTTCCTGGATTTGATGACACTGACTGGGAGTGGTTTAAGGCTCATGGGCTACAGTACATTATCAGGTTGCCCCACATTATGGCCGACGAGGCTTATCTTATGGCTTTAGCCCACCATTGGGACCCATGGACCAACACCTTCCACCTCCACCCGACGAGATGACTATCACATCGGAGGATGTTTATAGGATTTTTTGGATCCCGTTCGATGGGATGCCCATTGTTTCATCGGCCACTAATGATCAGGTTGTCGTCTATGCTCGGGTTTTTGGGGCATGTTTTGCATAGGCTCTCTGAGAGAATGGGTTCGGGGGCGTATCTATCAAGGCTTGGTATGATGTTCATGTTTTCACAGCGAGGCATGTTATGTTGTTGATGGTGATCAACAATGTTCTTATCCCAGACTCCTTGGGTTTGAGGTTCCCTTGGAACCTCCTAGTGATGTTGCAAGACCTCCTGGATAGCAAGGAGCCTATCATCTATTCATGGGGTAGATCACTATTGGATCAGTGCTATAATGAGTTGTACCACATCCGTCGATGAGGATGCATCAACATTGCTTGCAGTTTGCTCTTACAATTTTGGAGATGGGAGCACATTAATGTAGATTGCCCTAAGGGGCTCCCAGTTTATATTACATCTATTGAGGCTCAAACACAGTTCTATGCTGCTAGATGGGCTCGGGAGCATAAGGAGCATAAGAGCCACACTTTTGCAGGGGCATTGTCCCACTACACTGATGATTTCACTAGATTGTTGGTTGGAGATGTTGTGTGGTGGTCATATTATGAGTGTTAGATTTGGGATGATCTAGCTAGTTTTATAGCTAGGACATAGTGTGAGTGATGGATCATTGGTCGTAAGACTGCCATCCAGGAGTATTTCTTCTACTCTTAGGTTCTTCATCAATACGGATTGCAGCAGGATGTGCTCTTGGTACTATTATTGTATAGACATCTTACAACAAAGAGGGACCTACCTCCATGATAGGTCATAGAGCTTGCAGATGAGGAGGATGCCCCAACCATAGATCCTACAGTGGTTGGGGGAGTTACAGAGGCCTACTCTTAGTGGTGGGGTGATTAGATGTGGCATGGTGTCGATAACCTAGGGTGCAAGGATGATGGCAAGGGTGATGGCATAGATCCAGTAGGATGTAGGGTTCAAGCCAAGATTGAGGTATGGAGCCAGTCGACAGAGTAGATAGCAGTAGAGGATCCTAATGTTCCTGAGGAGGAGGAGGAGGAGTTAGAGCTTGAATAGAGAGACTCTCCTCTAATAGCACAGTTACACGAGGTCAAGGCTGAGCTCCAAGCTACTAAGATTCAGGTACAGTGGTGAGATGATATGATTGAGCATCTCATAGCACAGATACAGGATTTGTAGGCTACTATCAAGGGTGGTGATGTCAGGATGCAGTTTGTTTTTCCTACTTCTACACCATAGGAGGTTCCAATAGTAGGCTTAGGGGAAGAGGTGGGATGACTTTATTCCTTGTTGGATGAGCATGACGCTTGAATCTAGGGTCTTATAGATCATGTTATCCTCATTTATATGTAGATCATGAGACACGAGATTATCCCTAAGGATCCAACAGATGTAGGTGGTTTGTAGGTTAGTAGGTGCTCTACCTCAGGGTAGTATTTTTCCCATCCTATCTAACAGACCCGGTATTAGATAGAGGGACCTATAGGCTCACGTCACTTGACTCATGACACCGCCACAAGGGGAGGTGGCATTGGAGGAGGTGATGTAGGGGGCTCAGGCCCGACACTAGATTGATGTTCTACTTGGTTCTTGATCCATTTTTGAGGTCGACTGACCTACATGACTATAGCCCAAGGGCATTTTTGTATATCCATTGGACTTGACACACATACCTTTATGATAGATTTACCTTTTATGACTCATTATGTGTATCATTTATTGCTTATGTTTTTGTTGTTATTTTGTTTTATGATATGATATGATGATGGTATTATGATGATTTTATGGATATGTTAGATGATAGATGATATTTTAAGATGTTTATATGGATGTGTAGATGCTTATATGATTTGATGATATGATGCAATGTATTTTGATGATGAATGATGAATTTATGGTATGCAAATGGATATTGCCTGTATGTTTTATGATGTGGTTTATGGATGATTAATGACTTGTTTTTGTGGATGTGAATGTTATTGTTAAATACATTAAATTTTTGCTTTTATTATATGCACCTAACTTATGTGATGGGATGGTATAAATGAACCTGTAGGCTCTAATCATTAAAAACATACGGAATGCATATGATATTGACAATCTTAATGGGTGATACCACAAAAAGTTTAAAAATAATCATGAATTTAAATAATCACTTCTATCATAAGAATTGATTAAGTATTCATATATGAGATGTAATGGTGTGTAATGTATCTTCTTAATAAGTTTCTATAAATTATAATATATAAAGTAGTCAGTGGTCGTCTATATACTATTTCTAATATATATGTGGTATTTGTCCTATTATGTTGATACCCCCTAATTTATAAAATCTTATAAAGAAATTTATGGTGTGAATGATTTAAATTTTTGTTGCTATGTAAAAAAAAAAAAAATGGGGCTTTTCGGAAATTCAAACACTCTAGTTCCCCTATCAACAGCTATCTACTTACCACTTAGACTTTTGAAAAGTAAGGCTTTTACCATGGACTTGGTTTTTCATGATTTCTGTGTGTGCATGTGATTGTATATTTTGAGGTAGAACTCAAGCATTTCCTCCAATTTCAGGTGGGATTCTTTCAGCCCATTGCTAAGATCAGGGATCCTCAAGTGTTCTTCTCATCCTTATGTTGGACTTAGTTGGACTATACTACTAGGCAATATTTGATTACCTAAGCTAGCTCATCCACGTTCAAACATTGGTCTACACAAATGCATGAAGCAATTGTAATAGACATATCGTCATGCTTAAGGATTTATCCTTCCATTTTTGTACAATGCTGAGAATTCCAGGGATTCAAGCTTTATTCCCTTCTTTTTAGCTTCTTTTTGGCTTTGGATATTTGCTCATATGTAGTGATGAAAATCACTGTTTATTTTGATTTTTGATTTTTTCTTTGAGCGGGGATTTTTTTTTTTGTAGTGATGATAATCACTGTTTATTTTTCTCATTCTTAGTGATGAAAATCATTGTTTATTTTTTATTTTTCCTTGAGCTTGATTTTTTTGTATTTTGAATATATGATTTGTGTATCGAATTTTTTCTTTTGAAATCTGGACTATATGCTTGGACTTTTGAATTTGTACTTTTTCTTTGGGATTTTTCTTATTTTAATTTAAGCAAGGAATTTTGATAGGGTAAATTTTGTCCTTTTGCCAATTATCAGCACCTTTAAACCGGTTGCATAGGGGGATAAGCAAGGATGATCCTTTTCACTTAAGGTAACCTAGATCGCTTTGTAGCTTTCATATATTCCTTGTACCAGCTAGGATTTTAGTGTTTCAATTAGTTATGGGATATTGAATATCCAAGTCTTTATCATAGCTAGGCCTTTCCTTCTACTAATCAAATTTGTTTTACTCAAAATTTGATAAGATTACTAGATTTGGTTGACTAACCGAAAAGCCTTCGTAATTATGTATAGCAACCAATGATGGTTATGTTGAAAAACACAATTACACACATGTGGATGGAGGTATGGATATGAATGCCTTGTGCGACAAATTGTGGTATCACTTTTAAGAATCTCATGACATATCTTGTAATGTATGTGAAAATGCAATGCAATGATGCAGATGCAAAATGTGAAGTACAATTGTTTTTGTATTTTTGATTTTATGTTGTTTTTGTATTTTTTATTATTTTGACCAAAGGGCTTATTATACCTTTGGTGCTTTTGTTATTGATTTTGACCAAGCGGTTTGAATTACCCTTGGAGCCTTTTTTATTTGATTTTTGACCAAGCAGAGTGAATTACCCTTGGAGCATTTTTGATTGATTTTTGACCAAGCGGTATGAATTACCCTTGGAGCCTTTGATTTTATTGTTTGACCAAGTGGTATGAATTACCCTTGGACCTTTGATGATTTTGGTTTTGACCAAGTGGTTTGAATTTCCCTTGTATCCTTTGATTTGATTTTTGACCAAGCGATATGAATTACCCTTGGAGCATTTGATTTGATTTTTGACCAAGTGACTTGAATTACCCTTGGAGCCTTTGATTTGATTGTTTGACCAAGCGATATGAATTACCATTGGAGCCATTGTTTTAATTTTTGAATTTTATGTTTTTATGATTTGTTTGTATTTTTGACATATTTGAATGTTTTTGTGTTTTTGACATATTTGAATTTTTTTTGTGTTTTTGACATATTTGAATGTTTTTGTTTTTTTGTGTAAAATACCTTTAAGTGAATGATATTAAGAGGTTCAGGCTCTTCAACACCATCTAATGATATAAGGTGATATGCTCCAGGTCCAACTCTCTATGAAATCATGTATGGACCTATCTAGTTTACCGTGAACTTATCTCACAGATGCGGCGACAGATTTGAATTCTGCTAGTTTTTTTTTAGCACTAGATCTCCAACCTTGAATTCCCTTAGGTGGAATTTACTATTGTAAGCTCATGCAAGGAAATCTTGGTAAACATGGAGATGCTCTAAAGAATTGACTTAGTGTTCATCAAGAAGCATCAATTGATCAAGGCGGCCTTGTCGCGCAGCTTCATCATCTATGAAGTCTTTTAGTGTTATGCGTAGAGTCAAGATTTCCAACTCTAGAGGCATGATGGCTTCAGTGCCATATACTAGTGAAAATGGTGTTGCCCCAGTGGGGGATGTATACTAGTCCTGTATGCCCATAGTGCAAGAAGTAATTGCATGTGCAAATCCTTGTGATATTCTTACACTATCTTCCTCAAAATGGAGACTATTGTTTTGTTTGAGGCTTATTCTTGCCCGTTTGCTTGCAAATAATAAGACATTGAAAAACTATGTTGAATATGATATTTTTTCATTAAAGCACGCACATTTTTGTTCTTAAAATATGGCCCATTATCTGATATTATCTTATAAGGGACCCTAAAATGACTTATGATATTATGGAGTATAAACTCCGCAATCCTTGATCCAGTTGTTGATGTTAAGGGGATCGCTTCTACCCATTTAGTGAAGTATTCTATAGTCGTTATGATGAATGTATGTCGGTATGAGGATGGGGGTGAGATATTACCAATAAATTCTAGTCCCCATTGCGAGAATGGCCATGCTACCTGGATGGGTTGCAAATCTTGTGATGGTAAGTGCGTTAGGTTTGCATGATGCTAGCACTTATTACATTTCTTGACATACTCGCAACAGTCCTTTTTCATGTGGGTCAATAGCAACCCATTCTCAATATGCGCTTAATGATGGCCATGCCACTGAAATGGCCTCCACATGTTTCATCATGAGCTTGTGAAACTACCCAAGTTGCTTCCTGGGGCTCAAGACAATGGAGCAATACTCCATCATATCCTCATCTGTAGAGGATTTATCCTAGCAAAATGTATCTTGTTGCTCTCTATTTAAATGTTTACATTTAATATGTGACAAACTTGAGGTATTATTCTGAGCTTCAAGAAGTCCCGTAGTTGGGAAAGCCAATCCTGATAGGCCACAACCTCTATAGAATAGTCAGCTTGCTCTTCCTGCATTTCTAAGGTAGTGAACACGGATTGAGGAACAACTCTATGGTATATGGTCGCACCACACTGTATGGGTTCTTGGGAGATCAATGACCCCCAAGGTGTTGTTTGCAAGAAATGTTTGGATGTGAAGGACCAATCTTGATTTGATTTGATGTTGATCATGTTGACTGATTCTTGATTGTCAAAAGCTTCACAGCGTATTGCTGAGTGTGAAAGCACTTTCACATGAATGATTGTAAAATCAGTAGATGTATTCTGAGATATTAAGGATCCCAAAGATGCCATAGTGTATGCAAATCTATTCAACGTACAAGGGATTTCCTTGATGTCATACCATTCCAATCGGGCTAATTAATTGTCAACAAGTTCCTTGTAAGTCTTCAGGAGTGGGAACCTACATTGGAAGAGTCCTTTGACCTGGTTTACTATGAGAAAGGATTCACCAAATATATTCAATTTTTTAATGCCCATCGCTATGGATGTTTGGCATCCCAGGATCAATGCTTCATATTTTGTATTATTTTTTGTGCATGGGAAGTCTATTTTGAATGATAAGGGCAATGGAGCACCCTATGGTGTGATAAAGGCAATCCCTACTCTGCCTCCTTGTTCACACTTTGAACCATTGAAGAACAATGACATATATTTTCCTTTCTTAGGTTCTTCAAGCTCTAACAGATCTGATAATGCAAAGACCACATCATTAGGCAACTCTATAGTGAGAGGCTTATTATCCTGAAGAGGCACCTCTACTAATTGATATGCTATGACTTATCCCTTGATGGAATTTTGGCTTACGAACTCTAGATAAAATTCTGTCAATAGCATGATCCACTTTATGGTATGTGTATTGTGATATGTCTTTCTCATCATGTACTGCGAAGGATTTTGTTTTGATATGACATAGGTCATATGGCTCAACATGTAGTATCACAACTTTCTAGTTGCCAAGACCACTGCTAAACACAACTTTTCAACATACACATATCCTAGCTCATAACTCACCAAGGTGCGAATAATGTAATATATGGCTTGCTCTTTGTCTTGTGCATTCTTTTGGGCTAACATGGTAGCTAATGTGAAATCAATAGCTGATATATATAGTAAAAATGGTGTGTTTGGCCTTGGTGGAGCCAAAACTACCAGCGTTGCCAGATAGGTCTTGATCTCTACAAAGGCTTGATGGCATTCTTCATCCCAATTAAATGGGACTTCCTTGCGTAGCAACCTATTCGTAGGTCTGCATTTGTTTGATAATTGCATGATGAATCTTTTGATGGATGCTATCTTGCCTTGTAGGCTCCTCAACTCCATAATGTTGGTAGGGGTGGCCATTTCCAGTATATCCTTTACCTTTGCAGGATCTACTTTGATGCCTCTCTTGGATACGATGAATCCTAAAAGCTTTTTAGAAGTTACACCAAATACACACTTCTTAGGATTCAATCACACATTGTGTTCTATGAGGTGATAGAAGACTTTTCTAAGGACTTCGGCATGCTCTTGCCATAATAGGGACTTGGCTAGTAAGTCATTCATGTAATATTCCAAGATCTTATGCATATAGTCATGGAACATGTATGTCATGGCCTGCTGATATGTGGCACCAGCATTTTTGAGACCGAATGGCATCACTTTGTAACATAATGTTCTCCATGGAGTAATGAAAGTAGATTTATGTTGACCTTCGGGCTTAATCCATATTTGGTTGTATCCAGAAAAATCATACATTAGGGAGAGCATTTCATGGCCCACGATTACATCTATAAGAGCATCTATGTTTGGCAATGAGAATGAATCCTTTGGTGTAGCCCTATTCAAATATTTGAAATCCGTGTAGATATGGAATCTTCCATTAGGTTTCCCTATGGGTACCTTGTTTGATACCCACTCATGGTAGTCAATAGGAACTATGAATATTGCATCCAGTAGTTTTTACAATTCATTATTTACCATCAAAGCAACGGTTGGATGCATTTTCCTTAGTTTTTGCTTGACTGTCTTCTTCATGGGATCCAATGAAAGGTTGTGAATGACTAACTTTGGATCTATTCCTGGCATGTCTTTGTAAGTCCAAGCAAAAATATTTGATCTCTCCTTAAGGAGAGGAATCAAGATGGATTGTTCTTGTGGAGATAAACTTTCTTTGAACTTGGCTTTCCTTGGTTGGGTAGGATCATCACTGATGTCCACCTTGAAAGTTGTTTCTATAGCCATATGTGACCCATCCTCTAGCTTATGAGGCATGGGTATCAAATGAATGTCATCAATGGGATTCATAGTGCCTATTGACTCATGTTCTAAACCAACATGGAAGACACCATACACACAACCTGATGCAAGATGGAACAACTGTAACATCTCTTCATTGGGGAAGATGTCTTCTGGCTCAATGGGTGAACTAGCGCGATCCTAATCAATAGCATCTATATCAAGATGCAATTATTTGGTATGATCTACTGGATTATGAAGTGGAGTGGTCAAATCAATGGAGATCATGTTTATAGATGGGATGAAATCTCTAGGATCACATGGGTGCAATCTTGTATTAGGGGTTTCTCTTCCATACTCGCGATGAGGTTCTAGAGGAATGGGAATTTCTTGATTTTTCCCATGAGCAGGGTGGAAAATAGGATCATTGGGCTCTAACTGCTCTTTGAATGTAGGCAGAGGGGGATTAACCATCTAATGAATGGCAGCTAGGTCAACATGTCTCCCCAAAAATTGGAGTTGAGGGTCTATGGCATGAAGTTCCGCCTCTCTCAATACTAGCTCGTTGACTTACCGCAAGTGGTGAGGTCCAAGATAAGACCTCTCGGTCTCATCCTCAAAGTCATCATCACTTATCCAGAAACTATTAGCATTGGTATACATCCCTAAGACAAGGAGCTCATGTCTTGGCCCCAAGTAGGCCATCTCTATTTCATCTTCATATTCTTCGTCACTTATGAAGAATCCATTTGCATTTGTCTCTTGCCCCAAAGTCAAGGGTTTATGGCTTAAGCCTATGTAATCTCTTTCTATTGAGTCTTATGATTCATAGTCACTTTCATCTAATGTATATTCAATCTCATCATGGATGGACCATGTGAACCTTTGTAAATAGTGAGGCCCTTGATAGGCTAAGCCAAGTTGCACCTCATCATCACTTGCTTCATATCCATTATCCTCATCCCATGAGTTGTACCCTATTGGGGTGGAATCAATTGAGGTGTTTGGATGATAAGTTTTTGGAGGTGGTATGTTTACCGTAACTACTTGTCTATTGCTCAAATTTTCTATTCTCAAGGGGTGATAAGGAATGAAATCAATGTCTTATCCCAATCCTATGTTTAATATTTCCAATGCCACTACAAGCAAGTCATATCGACCTCCACTATAATAGCCTAAGCCCAATCTATCGAAAGGAAGCTGATATAGTGGCTCGTAAGGCCTCTTGCACCCTTTCTCATATACACCAAGGCCATAGCCATGCCAATGGCAATGCTCAAAATATCTTAGAGCAAACTCGGGATTAGAGAGGTAACGAACATTGACTATGAATAATTTGTCACCATATACTTCTATATTTGAAGACTTATGAGCGCAGTACAAGCCGACATAGACAAAATTGGTTTGGTTGGATGGATTCCTAGTGGAACCATTGTTCCTACTGGTGGCCTCAAGTCTTTAGGCCTCCCTATGTCCTGTGCAAACTCAATTATGGGTGTAAATGTGATGTTCTGCATAAGGTATTCCCCTATGTCTGTACTTGCCAAGTATATTGATGCATACGATGTGGATGACCCCACAGATGATACTGGCAAAGCAAGGTGATAATCACTATATTCATCTTGATCTTGAGGATCTTCCTATTCCATAGGACTTGGAATTTCATCAATGGATACAATTGACACTTCTTTGAGCCTCTCTTCCTTAACTAAGGGAGCCTTTAGCTTCTGATTATCTTTTGGTTTTGACATTGATGGTACTTTAGAAGCATTGACTATCTTGAGTGCACTAGGAGGTGTTGATGTTCCTGGGTCTTTTCTTACTCCTTTGTCTTTGTTATCAACTTGTGTAGTTGGGGATGAAGATGCCACATATAGGTGAGTAGAAGGTATCATGAATTCTCTCAAAATATCCATATAATTAATGTATTTAAAAGGCTCTTCATCAACCAAAACCACATAGACTTTGCTTTTGTGCACATACTTGACACAGGTACAAGATCGAAGGCATGCACTTCATGGCCCTTATCCAAGGGCATCTTAAGAGGATGTTGTACTGCATAGCACCTTCCAAGATATGACACATCATGGGTATGGTCTTGTGCCCCACCTTGATGGGTAGGACTATCGTTCCCATAGTATTGCATAAAGCATCATTAAAATCTCTCAATGTGTAAGTTCCTGGAATGATATTGGTCTTGGGTATCTTGAGGTGCTCTATTGTAGTTGTTGTGATGATGTTTATCGATGAAACTATATCGACCAAAACCCTCTTGAAAGGTAAGTCATTGATGGCTGCTACAATGTTTAGCGAAGGGTCTGGTAAGGTAGCAAAAACTATCTTAATCTCATGATCATAGAATCGGATTATAGGTTCCTAGCATTCTTGCACTTGTCCCACAAAGTGAGTGAATGCATTCACATCTTGTAGTTGAAGCTCAATTGTTCTTAAAATCTCCATTAGAGTCTTCCTATGCTTTGGGGACTGTTGTATGAGCTAATATATTGATAACTTAGCTGGAGTCATCTATAGGTTTTTCTCCAATCTACTCCGAATAGTTACCATAGGTCTCATTGGTGGACCTGGAAGGTTGTATTACCTTTTCCTAGGAGCGACTGAGATGTTCATGGGAGTTAGAGGTGGTTACGGTTGACCATACCGCCTAGTCCTTATTGCTATATTAACGACCTCAGCTGATCCCAACACATCCGTGGGTAGGTATGTCAGCTCGAACCTAATTGACTTGGGCCCCTTGCTCTCGATGGACCTCATGATTGGGCAATGGGTTTTTGTATATGCCCATATCTCTATTATTGGGAGCTAGTGGGTTTTCAACTTTGAGCTCTCCCACCTCAATCATGTTTTACACTTGATGCTTAAACCTGATGCAAGCTTCAATGTCACGTCCTGATATCCTATGATAAGGAAAAAATTGATCTTCCATATATCCTTTTTGCTTAGGATGGTTGGGATCTAC
This sequence comes from Wollemia nobilis, assembly GCA_028583015.1. Classification (NCBI taxonomy): domain Eukaryota; kingdom Viridiplantae; phylum Streptophyta; class Pinopsida; order Araucariales; family Araucariaceae; genus Wollemia; species Wollemia nobilis. The sequence goes on from JAQPPZ010003067.1 coordinate 8,538,431, forward strand.
AAGAGGTATATCAAGAAATATGATCCTCTTGGTATTGCTTAACTGATTAAAGATTGATTGCATTGATTCTGTTAGAGGCATGAAATAACGAGGCGACTTGTGTTATTGGTTTCTTCCTTGATTTTTCTTTTGGTCGTAGTTGGCTAGTGGAGGATGTGCTTTATAGTTCTATGGTTGTTGTGCACCCCCATCCTTGGGTGTAGCTAATATGACTTGATTGACTAGAGCAGGGTTGCCCTGATTTTGCTTGTACTTGTCATTCTTAGCATTCTTGTTCCACTCCTTTTTGTTTCGGAGCTTAATGGTTCCCTCATATACTTTTATCTCTTTGATGAGCTTGGCCTGTGCCAAATCTTCCTCAAATGAAGGATATTTTTGAAGTTGTAGCAAGAAGGAGATATGTTTAGAACAAATTTCGGTAAACATATGAATGATCTCTTATGTGGGAACGGAGAATGATAATTTTGCCATGATTTTTCTCCACTTATTACTATAATCCATTACTTGCTCATCATCATATTGTTTCAAGTTAGCCAGATCTGAAAGGTTGACCTTATTCTTAGAACCAAAGGATAAATGCTTCAAGAATGTGTTTACTAGTTGTTCAAACTTGGTTATGTTATGCTTAGGTAGTTGGTTGAACCATTGAGTGGCACCACCTAAAAATGTCATTATAAATGTTCTTAGAATGAGAGCATCATTGTCTTCAAGATGAAAATAAGCATTGATAAAATTGATGACATGCTTTTGTGCATCCTATTCACCTTGAAACTTCTCTAACCTAGGCATATCAAAGTGCTTGGGATATGGAGGGCTAGGGATTTATGGGCACAATGGTTGATTGTGTATCTTGCTCAATGTTGATGAGTTTCCAACTACCTCTTTTTTCTTAAAGGTTTTCATATTTTTAGCAAGCTCTTGAAATGCCTTTGATGCACATATTTCCTCCTCGTGCAAGCCTATTCGTATTGGAAATGGAGGTAACTCTCTATTCATTTGATTTGTTCCATTTTCCTCCCTCCTATGAGGGGAATCAGGATTGTGATCTTGATTTTTTATGTTTACCCTCCCCCCATTAGTTTTATTTTGTTCATGATTTGGTGGGGGGTTTCATTGTGGGATATATTGTCTAGTGTGCCTTTCCTTAGGTGAGTCAATGTATCTTGTTCTTTGGTGGTCACCACCATTTATCTATAAATTATTAAGAGCTAGCCACTTAGATTGCTCTCTTAAATGTTGCTCATGTTGGCACAAGAGTCTTTCTGTTTGTTTCTCTTGTTTGAGAGCTTCCAATAACTCTCGGTATTTATGTAATGCATTTTATAATTGCCTCATTTGGTCATTTTGTTCTATTTTAGAAGACTCATGTTTATCTAACTCTATTCTTGTAGTCTTAACTTGCATATTCCTAGAGGTGGTTTTTGTTGTATCTATACTCTTGCTAGTTAATGTGACTTGTTCAGTGTACTTTTGAATATCCCTATGACCAGACTCCATGCGTCTTCTGTGAGGTCGCTCTAATGTACCCCCAGACTGGGAGGTATGTTTAGAAGTCACAGTTCATGAGCTTCCAGATGCAGAGTTCTTAGTATCTATAGTTCTTTGGGTTGGTTGATTAGGAAATCAATCCAACCTATCTAGTTGTCTCATTCTCCATGGCTGGTCCCATGGGGTGCCATTTACTCCTATGAGGTCATAGTCTATGGGAATATTTCATTTTGTGTGAAGGGTTTCTTCTATATGATTCCCATGACTAGATGTAGCTCTAGTTTCCTGCCCTTTAGTGGGTAGACCTGTTTCATATGTTTCTTATGAGTCTTGAGGTGTTGCAATTCTTGTTTGCCTTCTTGATGAAGAGGGCTTGGTGGTGACATTTTTTCTCCATGTGGATGGAGACGTGGTAGTCTCATCATCTCTATGTGAAGAATGAGTCTTAGAAACTTCTCTATGTCTATGTTAGGAGGAAGCCTTTGAATTTTCCTCATGTCTTTGAGATGTTTCTGTGTGTTTAGAGGAGGCACTTGAGGTCTCCTCATGTCTCCTTGATGAGGATGGTTGTGAAGCCTCTTTTTATTTATGTGAATTTATTCCATGATGTGGTTTCTTACTTGGGGTTTCTTGAGGAGATCCCGCAAGATTTGAGTTATCACCCCTTAGGCTCGTGGAGCTACATCTCACGGTCTTACGGGTAGGTCGTTCAACATTACTATGACTCCACATATGGGTATGAATTGCTTTTGTCTCTCCCTCGACATCAAACTAAGGATGTTTACTTCTTGTTTTGACCATGATGCTTTATGATGATCTTTTGAGTTTGCTATTTAGGAATGACCACACAATTCCAAATAAATTTTTATCTTGATTACCAATTTAAGTGTGCCCTAAACTATTTGTTGTGTTTTGATGTGTTATTCTCTTGATTTATTTGCTCTTATTATTGGATTAATAATGAGAAGACTCATCCATAGTGACAATCAAGTACACTCGTGCCAAACATGATTTTCTCAAAAGAAGCTAGGGTACACCATTGAAGACCCAATGGGGGGTTTGCCTAGCTCCTCCACTCTGAACCAATAATTGTTCTAATAGTGGGAGATATTTTGAACACAAGTAACTTAGTGTCACTATAAGTAAGTTTCCCAATCTGTTTCTAGGAAGCTCTAGGGGCAAACCAGTGGAAGGATATGAATTCCAATGTCACTAGACTGAATTGAAGGTTGGTGATGAAATACAACTCTCTAATATTTAAATGATACGTGCATGTGTGGTGCTCATTTTAAGCTTGCATAACATAAAGTGCATCATATAGCAACAACGAGTCTTTCCTATATGCCTAAGTGCAAAAATATGTTTCAATATTCAGAAATATGCATGAACTACTATGATTTGTATGAGCGCACTTTATCTTGTGCAACTATGGCCTCTAGCAGGGCCTCAAAGCAAGCAAACAACATACAATGTCTAGCACATTGGATTCTAGGGTGAAATTTTCAGGCATAAGCCATTGTTCCTAGCAATGTCTAGTGGAAAATTTAAAAGAGGATCTAAGATATGCGAAATTCTTAATTCTTTCTTATATATTCTTTCAATTTCCAAACATAAATGTGCTTTAAGTTCTCTATTTTGAACACACAGAAGCAGATAGAAAGTTGTAAAATATCATAAAATCTATACCAACCTTTGATCCAACTCAAATAGTCGATGTTTTGACCTCTACTACACTCCAATCCTAGCTTTTTTTGACCATAGTGGTTGGTTCTTGGCTGCTATAGCTTAGAGCGACTAGTTTCTGGCCACTTTAGATCAGAGCGGCTAGTTTCTGGCCGCTATAGCTCAGAGCGGCTAGACCTGCACACAAAATTAAGTTAGATTTCTGCTATAAAATAAAAAATTAGTAGTCGTCCCAATGTGATCGCCATCTGTAGTGACCCCGGGGTACATGCACCGCTCTTAACTCTACTTGCGATGTTATTACTATACCAAAAATGAAGCTAAAAGATTACGAGAAAACATATAACATGAAAATTACAAATAATGGATCTTTCATTAATATTGAACCCCGGTTACATGTCGGTCCCTCTTAGGGATACCCATATTGATGCAATGATTTACAAGTGGATGAAGATATGTCCCATTTTGCAAAAGGGTGGCGCGCTCTAAAAATGCTTCTCGGTTCCACACACGAAAATGTATGAGGATTTAAAGATGCCTCCTTCTCCAGGTATGTCTCCCTAAGGGATCCCTTTTGCTCTCGTATTTCATGGATTATGTCTCATGAACCTATGGCCCTGTATGCAATTCAAACAACAATACATGTTTAGCTATCCGAGATTGCCTCCATGGATAAGATTGTTAGTAATCAGAGAATGTAACAGAAATATGATAAAACAATACAATGGAATCAAGTAAATCTAAGCTAATGATATAATAAAAAAAGATAAAATATGCTGTCTATTTAAGCTAAGCCTACGGGCCATTTTCCAAGACAACAACTGCTAAAGAAAACCTTGCTCTCCTTGACCCAAAGCTATGGGTCAAATACTATGATCTGATGTTGAAGAAATTAGGTGTTGTGCCCTTTGATTTGTCAAAGCTCCATCATACACATTATCTCAAAGAGAACTCTCTCTGAGAAATGATCTCATGTATGTGATTCGGGTCTCTATATGTCATATATCGATCATGTGTATATCTTGGTGCTCTTAGGCTTACACCTTTTATAGTGTGAAACCCTAGGTCTATGTCCAAGCCCTTGAAAAGAATTTCTCATGCATAGTGCAAGTTAGCATGAGAAGCTCTTATCTACTGTATATATTTTAAGGCCAGTTAACTGAAATATAACTACCCACTTGAGTCTTCTATACGAACTTTTCATTAGCATGAGAAGCTTTTGTTCTTTGTTTATGCTTGAAGGTCAGTTAACTTAAGTCTAAATGCAAACTCAAGTCTCCTATGTGAACTGGTCATGAAAAGGAATGCAAAGTCACTACCGCTCACTTTTATTGCATGAAGACTACCACTTCCACCCAAGATTGAGCCTGTTTGTCAGCAAACCACTTCTTATGGCTTAGTACCTATTATCTGCAATGGCTATGATCTGGCCATTGTCATCTATAGCAGCTAAGTTCAGGCCACTCTAGGCTTGAGTGGATAGAATCTGGTTGCTCTTGGCTTGAGCGGCCAAGCTTGGATGGCTTGAAAAGGCCCCAAATGAGTGGTGAGAACCACTGTTGATGCTTGGAAAGTCTAATATTATGTCTTATGATATTATGAGTGTGTCTATGTAAGTAGCTCCCCTAAGCATGACATGATTTGTGTTTCTACAAATAGTAGTATTTCTCAAGTTTTGAAAACTCCCATATGATATGTCTCAAACTGCTAAATGCACTTTCAAGCAAAAGGTATCTCATTTTATTTTGTTGGGGGACATGTTGTATAAGCGTGGTTATGATGGAGTCCTCCTTCGTTGTCTCAAGTCTAGTGAAGCACAAAGATCCATAGTTGAATCTCATTATAGAAATTGTGGTGGTCATTTTAGTGGGATGACCATTGCAAAGTGCATTCTATGCATGGGTTATTATTGGCCCACCATGGAATGTGATTGTTGCACATATGTCAAACATTGTAAGAAATGTAAAGAACATGCTAATTTTTTTTATTAATACTTCTTATACACATCCACCATGGGGATTGAACCTGGGTCACATCACAAATAATTCAAGTGGCATAATTTTTGGTATACCACACTCATGGGGATAAGAACATGCTAATTTAACTCATGTGCCATCACAAGCTTTACAGTTTATTCAAAGCCTCTAGCCCTTTTCAAAATGGGATCTAGATTTAATTGATAAAATTTCATCTCCTTCCTCATCATCACAACCACTGAATACTTCATAAAGTGGGTTGAGGCAATTCCTCTAATGAGTATGAAAAGACCTATAATTGTGGAGTTCATACTTCACCATATCATTTGTCATTTTGGTATCCCCTCAAAAATCATCTCTAATAATGGTAAGTATTTCAAGAACAAGGATGTTCAAGCAATTTGCAAGAAATGTAACATCCAATACAGTTTTTGGACTCCTTATTACCCACAAGCATATGGATAGGCTAAGGCTACAAATAAGACTTTAATTGCTATTATCAAGAAAATTGTTAACAAAAATCATAGAGATTGGCATACCAAAATCCCCTTGGCTTTATGGGCTTATCAAATAAGAATTCACATGCCTACTGGGGCAATGCCATTTTTATTGGTCTATGGAGCTTAAGCAATCATACCTCTTGAGCTCAATATTCCCTCATAAATTTCTTTACAGGAATTCATAGATGACGGTATTGCTAGACAAACACATCTTGACCAACTCACACTTCTTGATGAGAGGTAATTCAATACTTTATAGTATTTAGGAGTTTATCAAGACCACCTAAAGCATGATTACAATGCCAAATTTCATCTATGTGAATTCTAAATAGGAGATATTGTCCTTAAAGAGAACAAAAAAAACACCAATGCACTGTCGTATCTTCATGATAAATTCACAGCTAACTGGTTGGGTCCATACATTATCATTCAAAGAGTGGGTAATTGTACTTATAGGCTCACCAGTCTAGAGGGAGAGGATGAAATTGAACCACTTAATGTTATACACTTGAAATCATTCTATGCATAATGTGATTGATATATATATGTATATATACATGGCAAATACACAACAACATTGCACTTGATTTTCATACATTCAAAAACATTGTATTTCATCCCAAAACATTGCATTCACACACATGTCATTTTGCATTTCATACATTACATTAACTTCCACATTTCACATTTCATATTAAGGATCATTTATTAAGTTCAAGGTTTTTAAATTGGTCCAATAAAGTTTTTTTGCCTTAATCAGGGGCACCTTCACAACATCATCCACACAATTTCACCAAGTCAAATTATCATTTGCAAAAACCACACATCCATAATTCCTAGGTGTTTTCGATACTCAGCTAGTCCTAGTGTTTTAAGAAATCTCTAAATATATGTCGAGTTCCTTTTAGGACCATCACACATCTTCACTAAAAAAATCAAGTTTTGGGAATTGAATCCAAAACATTCTTGAACCAAACACAATTCCACATATTAAAAACATCTTGTGTCAAATAGGGATAACACCATACTTTTTTTGAACCTTGAAGTGAAAAGGGTAATCCTTGCTTGTCCCATCACGCAACATAGTCCACAAAAATAGTGGTTTTCATCACTATCATAGTTGCTTCCAAATTCAAAAGATAGAGTAGTAAGGATAAGGTACAATTTTCATCACACTTATGTTGAGAATTTGATTCCCCAAAGCTCTAAATATTTTACATCACACATCACTAATTATTGGGTTTTAAGGATAATACTACATTTCTAGTTATACGGTTACTTAATCATCCCAAAAACTTAAGAAATTAAAAATTTTGGACTATGGAGTCAACCTCCATCAAAGTTATGGACGCTTGATTTGCAGTGAAGTACGCTCATGCATGATGACATGTTTCTTTTAAAGAGACCTATGAACACATATATGGACAAGCTATCTTCTTGTTTTCATCCATAATAGGTAACCCCCAATTTACTCTATATGAGTTAATGAACTTACTTGTACACACATTGGTTCTTGATTACCTCAATTCATTACCATGCTCATGATTCAGTAACTAAATTCACTGCATACACATTTGGTCCTAGAGGGATTAGGCGGTTTTAATGAGTTTGTTTGATACCACTAGTATGTCTGAGTATCTATAAAATAGTCAGTCTTCCATATCAATATCCATATATTATTCCATATCAACATCCATATCTTCTTCCATGTCAACATCCATGTCACTTCATGATTCATTCACCCCACATACCACCAAGTTTGGTGCCCCTAATTAAACAACAATTCTAGAACATGGCCAAGAACAATAAAAAACTATGAATGATCATTAGAGCATGTGCATCCCATATCTTGCATTAATCATCCATACATTTTGAATTGCATTAATCATACATAACATATCATATGCATTAATCATCCATATAAACAAAACATTCGACAAAAGCATTCACACAAAAACATATAACACAAAAGTAAAATCCATGTATATATATGTATAAATATCACATATACAATGAGTGCCAAAAGGCTACATACAATATAGCACCAAGGCTCATATCCAAAAAGTGCATCTAAGCACTAGCTACACCCTCCAAGAGGACCCTTATGATCTAGCAGGAGTCTTAGACCTAGAACTATGCCTAGACTCACTCTACCTAGCAGCCTCGAATACAAATGAGGTTGGAGGATCTAGAAGAGAAATATGATGCTCTATCAACTTATCCTCCAAAGCCTCGATATATCTCTGCTAAGATCAAAGGTGTGCTATGTTAACATTATGTTGGTACTCCCTATTTGACAGCTCTACCTAGAGCCTCACAACCCTCTCATTCTAAGACATCACCATTGCATCCCACTCTTCCAACTACTACTCCATCCTTGTCCATTCCTCCTCGCTCCAACATGGAGGTCCATCCGGAGTCTCCTACACATCGTACCCATATTTTCCATCTCCCCCACTCCATGGAGCCTATCTAGTTGCACCCTTAGTCCTTCTCCTTCGACTATCAGATTGAAGGCACATGTACTACTTGGGAGCCTCATGGGTCCCCTCACCCTCACCCTCATCTCCATATCCACTAGTTTCTACTAGAGTCAGTGCCCATGGTGGTTGCATAGTGAACCATGTATTATACTCTAGAGTATTTCTTGTATCATCTATATTAGGGAGGTCTATCTCCTCATAATCCACATACACCTCCCTCCATGGCTCTACACATGGTAGCCCCATATCCTCCTAATGCCTCCTATAGAGAACCATCTCATCTGAAACCTCCTACCTTAAGTTGAACTATAAGAGTACCTGAGAGAACTTAATATACTCAACCTCATTCTAATACTGCCCAACCACCCACCTAGCCTACCTCACCCATCATAAATACTCTTCATATCTTGTCCACCTGGTACCCCACCAAGTCTTCCATGTCACTTGGGTGGATGTCAATCCAACCCACAAATCCCTATACCACTCACTCATCTGCATAGGATGACTCGATTTCACCTCCTCCATAACTACCCATCTCCTAGCATAGGGCTGCTCCCTACCCAAGCCTATATTTGATAAGCCCTCTGATTGAGCCATGCTGAAGTGCTCCCATCCTAAACACTGTAGTAGAAAGTTGCATCCCAAACCCTTCATCCCTCACCTTCTCACCTCATAGAGCTCTTGGTATGCCTACACCAATAAGGTAGCAACCCATGCATAAACCTACTGCATAGTGAGCATTTCATTTACCAATCCTATTAGGTTCCAAGGGAACCTGTAGCTAGTGTTGTTCAAGGTCATGAAGTTGGCCAACACGAACATCACTAACACTTGAAGGGCATCCAGTTTCTTGTACATACATGGACAAGTATGGAATGCCCCCACACTCCACGCTCACACTCTCTGAGATATATCCAAACATCTTCTTTATATTTGCTCCTTGATCACATTTAACCTCAATGAGAATTCCCTCCACTGACACCTTGAGGATATGATATACATCCTCAAGTGTGAGGGTCACCTCTCCTATGGGGAGCTGAAAGGTGACCCTATCTAGATCCCATCTCTCTACCAAGGCAAAGATGTATCCCTTGTTTTTCCTCACTACATCAATCTAGGCTACCTCCACTAGCCCCATAGCCTCCAATAACTACCACTCCTCCTATACCAATACCTTCCTCATCCTAGGTATGTAAGGAAAAAACTAGTACTGAACCTCCAAAATCCTAAGCTGCAGCACAACACAAAAAATTTATCATTTACATAAGTTCAAAAAAAATATAAAATGTTTTACACAAAAAAAGGGACTTACCTCAATAGCTCTCACTCCAACCCCAGCTCCAACACCTACATCCACTCCTTTCACCACCATAGCTTCCGCACCTAAATCACTTCACCTCACTCAACTCCACTCCACCCAACTCTCCCAGATGCAACTTCACAAACTCAAAAACACAAAAATAAGCTCAAATTCTGCCCAAAAAGCTATTTATAGCTACTTTAGGTACCTTGAGATGCCCATGGGTGTTCCTTGGTGCATCAAAGTGCACTGGGCATTTGCAAAACACCTAAACACTAATGAGCATATGTGCATGCTGAAATCACCAACTGGCATTTGGCATCAGAATTGATAAAATATCAAATCATTGCAAAATAGTGGCTTACCCCCACCAAATTTCTCCATATTACATCCACTCATCATTCTCATCTTATTAACAGGTTTGGTGAAGGTTTAAACTAATTTGGATGCATCATTTTAATTTATGACCAAAAGTCACAAAATCGCATAACAAGTTACAAAACACTTCAAAATGGTCCAAATTTTCACAAAGCACCCATAACCATCATCCTCATAATCAATAATATATTCCCATATCATTTTCCATCATCAATCATAGCATTTACATATTTTCTAAGTTCAAACAAAAATTCAAGTGAACCTTGGATCTAGTGGGTTATTCTATATACTCGGCGATTGCAGTGATTTGAATCCATGCAATTTGGTAAGATGAATAACCTACCATAAGAACACTTGGTTATTTTTATCATTCCATATATCCTTGTTCAAAATCACAATCACATTTGGTACTCCACATTTTTATGTGAAACCTTGCCAAGAACAATTTACACAAAAATAGTCATTGATGGCCTCATTCATGGGGCTTAACACATGGACAAACTCACATTTCATCATTTCACATTTCCTTTATAGTCATAATGGTGACTAGCCTTAGGTAGGGTGATTTGTTCTTATCATAGGTATTATCTGACGGTCACTAGTTGGCCCTCCAAAGTTGATTATTTTTCTTCTATCCTTGCATATTCATATTTGCATATCAATGATGCCTAAAGACACATTCTTTAGCAGCATTGAATCACCCCAAAATTTTGGGAAACCACATTTTATTTTGATTTTCCCACAATAGGATGCATTTTACATGATCATGATATCCTACACTTGGCAAAAATTCCTTCATATGTTAGGGCAAAAATAGACACATCTTCATCACCTTTTCACAAAACCCTTCATCTGTTGGGGAAAAAATAGATGCAATCATTTCAAATTATCCACCAATCCCTTTCCAATCATTGGGGAAAAAATGGTATAACATTTACATCATTCATATCATCCACATTCCATTTGGACACATTTTTTTTTCAATTGCCTTGTGAGATTCATCCGCAAAATCATTCGCCAATTGAGGTGGTAAGCTATGCTAATCTAAATTCTTTAATTCTTTCATCTCCAAGCTCATTCATCATATCCCAAGATAAATCTACTTCTACACCTAGCCTAAGCAGATGTCTTCTATTTTTGTACCGCATTGTGTTTCATGCAACGCAATACAAAAAGGGGCATCTATAAACACCAAAACCTAGCCACTTGTCATCCATCCAGGTCTTCCCATACTTTTACCCATTTATTTATATATATTTAGGCATATTTGTCAAATATATGTTTAATATTAATATTTTAATATTTATTATATATATATTTTATAAATATTATATATGTAAATAAATCCCTACCATTCGATTTGACTTAATCCTAGCCATCCACCAACATCAATCCATGCCACACACCCAAAATTAATATCCACCATTTGATGTGTTTTAAACTCAGCCACAAAATTCATGTCGTTCAAACCCTAACATGCCCTAGTATGGATTATTAATAGGAGTCATTTTGATGGCTCAACCCCTAAGTTTTCCTTAGCATTTATGAGTCTGAGTAATTCCTTGGATCCTAAGTCTTTTATCCAAGTTTTTCTAAGCAGTGCACACTATCCATTCTCACTCGTCCTCACCTTTGTATCTGGTGCTGCTCACCTTGCTAAGCCAGAACTGCTTCTATAGATCTTCATCTCTGCTCTTGAATGCCTTTGAGCGTTCCCCATCACCATTGAGATTCTCTGAGTGCTTCCTTCTATCGCCAAGCACCGTTAGGAACTCCTCTCTATTCCCAAGCATCCACAAGTATTTCTTGCTACTGCCAACAATCCACGGGCATCTTAGAACCTACTATTTAAGACTAGCGAAGCCCTCGGGTGATGCTAGGGCATCGCTGCACCAACTTTCTATGATAGTTACAAAAAATGGTAATTTCAATAAGGTAAGCTTTCATTGTTATATTTATTTTAATATTCTCATATCTAATTATAGTACTTCTATTACACACCTAGGTTTTGTTGTTTCATGTCTGAGGGCATCACGTAGTGGATCCCTCATAGTTGCTACTAATCTTTGGTTGTTATTGTTTGTGTATAGGTTTGTAATGATATATAAGCATTGTATAGTTGTTTAAGTTGGAGTGGCCTAGTATTGGATAAGCACAAAGACCACTCACCCCTATTGGGATCATAAGCGAGATTGAAGAAACCACCATCATTTTTCACTAGGGTTTTAGAGAACCCTAGTTATTATAAATATTTGTATCAAAGAAATCAATTATTTCATTGTAACATTGGAGATTTTAGGCTCCCCTCATATTAATAAAAACATATTTTTTTGTGCAATATTGAATCTTGATTTAAATTTATCTTGTTATATATATTTTTGTGTTTCACTTTTGTATCTACACATTACATGAAGTAACTACTCAATCCTTAATCTAATATAAACTCCTAATCTAGAAATGTACCCAAGGTGGTACATTGACATGTACCAAATAATGTAATATACACTAAACCCCCCTATATTACATTATTTGGGTATTGAAGACTTTAGTATTCAATATGGATGTTTGTCTTTCAAATATTCTTCATCTTGATCAGGTACTTCTCTTTCATTTGGTTCAATCTTCATGTTGTCTTTCATTTTCTTCTTCATTCCTCTGGTTTTTTTTGTTTCAAAGTGTTTTATTTGTTCTTGAAGTCTTCAAAGTGTCTTTTATGAACTTGAGATCTCATAATATTACAGGTCATAAGTGGATCAGAATTGCTCCATTTTCTTTCCTTTGGTTTTTTGAATGACCCGTTTCCTCGATCTTAAAAAATGTCAAGCTTGAATTCATTGTTAGTAGAAGATTCTGAAATAAGAACTTGGAAGAAACAATATACTCTATATATTAGTCTCTCTTCAAATCATTTTTAGTACTTTTCTTTATAGTAATAGAAGAAATATGAATGAGATTTTCCTCCACAATATTTGCATGGATGGAAACTCCAATAGTTTGCTTTCTCATGACCAAATTTGTTGTAATAAGTGCATAGTGAAGATATCCCAATTTCTTTGTCACTATTTTTAGGTGAATCAAGTCCATCCATTTCCTTGATGAAAGAGTTAAACCATCTATGTATGATTGAAGCTATTTCATCCTTACTTCTTTCATAAATTTGTAGGATATATTTTTGATGAATATTCTTTTCTACCTTTTGAATATGGTTCTCAATATCTTCATTAGTATAGTAGTAATCATCAAAAGATATTTTTGAAGAATTTACTTTTTCCAAATGATTGATTTTTGAATTCTTAGAAATATTTCTAAACCATATTGGTTATTTTCTTCTAATTGTATTCTCCTTATTATCAATCTTAGAATCAAGTATGTCTTTGAACCATTTTGATTCCTTAAGACCTATATATTTAATAAGCCTTTCCATAGTTCTTTTTAAGTAATCTTATTTGATTACAAGAGAATATTTTTTGATAGAAGTTTTGTATTTTAAAACATTTGAATTTGTCTACCTTATAACTCCCTAGTTTTAAGTATATGCTCAACTTTTCAAAAAAAAATTCAATTTTACGAGTTTTGTAAATTGCCTTCTATATTGCAAGTGTTTTAATGTATTATGAGTCTTGATAGTATGCTTAGCTTTCCTAGTTTGAGTTGAATTTCTTTTGTGTCCCTAATGTTCAACTTCACTTTATTGCCTTATTTCTCCCTAATAAATAGTAAGTAGAAAGCTAAAGATAATTGATAATGCACCTTCAAGTTTTAATAAGGTTATTTTTCTTCAACATATTTTAGTTGGATTAATGTCTCATAAATTAGTGTAAGAGACTAATGTAAAATATAATTTCCAACTTTCAATCAATTAATGGTTTTTCTCCTTTAAACTTCATTTTTCAATGGTTTAATTTTCTAGTTTCCAAGAAACTAAATTTTGATGTGGTATTCCTTATATATCCCTAATTTGGAAATTTAGAAAGAATAATATTTGCAAACTAGTATTCAATTTTCCAATGCTATAAAACTTATATATCCTAATTAATTATTTGTAAATATTTTAATATTTGCATCTCATGCAATTTGTAATATATTTTAAGATATACTTCTTTTGCTTTAATTGCCTTATAACTCTCTAATATTGGTATTTGCTTAGTTCTTCAATGCAATAATAAATAAACTTCAACCTTATATTAAGCACATTATAACTCCTTATACTTAAGGAAAGAAAATATTAAATCATGTAAATCTTTTACCTTTCTTCTAATATAAAATATACATGCTAATTGGCTTCTGTTTTGACTCTTCAATCCAAGATTTGGCACTGTAATGTTGGTTTGTATGACAGAGAGCATTTATTTCTCATGGGTGCCTTATGACAATATATCTCCTCCTTAAATACACTTTCAATGATTGACTCTCAATTCTCAATATTGTGCTTCCAATCTATGCACTCTTATCAACTTAGGTGCTTTAATATCCTTTGTCCCTTTTTTATGTTCTAGCCACATGGTACATACATTGCTCAGGTGTGTAGGTGGTAAATGGAGGTTACATTCTTGGTAAGTGTTAGTTTGTGAGCCTTCAACACTCTTCCTTTGAATGATGCACAATAATTATGTACCTTCAACCTTTTAATTATGCTTTAAACACTCTTCCTTTAAATGATGCACAATAATTGTGTGTCTTCAACCTTTGAATGGTGCCTTCAACACTTCAATATGAATATTATTTATATCCTAGGTGCTTCCTTCCTATGTAGGTATTATAAAAAATATTTTAGGTGTCATATTTTATTGTTCCAAGTGGTACAATATGCCTTAGATTTATTTGGCAAGTGGCACTCCTTTCCTATGCATGTAACTCCACCTTCAACATATTTTATCTCTCAATGATTCTTGCCAAAAAATGCAAGTTTTTTGGCTTGGATTTCAATGTTCTCTTTCTAGCAAATGGTGGCTCCATTCTTCCATAAATATGGCTCCAAAAATGGTAATTCTAGGTGATCCAATGTTGTCCTCTTATCTGGTAGTTCTACTTCAATGATAGTGGCCCTAGGGTGCTTCGAAGATATCCTCTTAGCTATCAGTTCATCCAAGATATTTCTTGGTTAATGTACTCTTTGTTTGCACCTTGATATTTTACATAACTTTCTTTATGTTATCCTTTGTGCTATTCTTCTTGCTTTATGTTGGCCTTGCAATGAGTAGAATGCTACCTTACATAAGTTCTTTGATGTTGTAGGTTACTTATTATATACTACTTGTAGGTACTCTTTTCATGATTCCAATGGTGTTATATTTTGTGTCTTTAGACACCTTGAAACTCAACTATTGAGCTCTTCATTGGCTCTGTTCCTCAGCTTGAAGTTTACTCCTTTAACTTGATGATATGGTTTCTTTGTAGATGATATAAGCTTTTTGTTGTAGTGTCTTAAGACACTGTAGATTTTGTCCTCTTTTTGCTAAGTAGGAAAAGAGAAATATGGTGCAATAATGTAAATAATTCTACCTTGATTTGCACCAAAATTATGAGACCTTATAGTCTCCTTTTGAAGCTTTCTTACTTCCTTGATGAGGTAGCTTCTTGCTCTACTTCTTGGTGGTAAACAAATATTTGATGTTGCCTTCCTTACTAGAAAACTCTCTCCTCTAATTACTTTGTTTTATTAACTTTGAAATAATAAGTCGAAGCCTTTAATCATGCAACTAATATGCCCTTTTGAATGGCTTAAATTTGCACTAATTTTCCACCTTAACTTAAATACTTAATGCACCTTTAATAACTAGTAAGAATAACTAGTATGATGCAATAATAATTTCTCCTTATTGATCCTTTTAATGAACTCTTAATCAATGCAAAATTCACTAAAGAATAATGTCTTCTTTGCTTCTAGTAGATAAAAATAAGTTGATATTCTTATTTCTCTTGAAATATATCTCTTAATTTTTATGTGCAGGTTTTAATCTTATAAGAAACTATATTTTGCACTTCCTTGAAGTCTTTAATATGAAACCTTCTCCTTGCAATTTTTAAACTCTAATATTGTGTTTAATGAAACTTAATAATGAACCAATAATGAATGTTCAAGTAATGAACCTCCTACACCAAAGTTGCTTACCTTTATGACTTTGTAGATGTTGGATTTCTTGGTGATTAGATTCACCAAAATGCTGCTCTATATTAGATGAAATCATATCTCTTCTTTGCTATTCAAAATAGCTCTTTAACTACCCAAGTGTTGTAGGTGAGTTGGAGAGGAGAGGGAAATCCTCCAAGGGAGGTCCCAGGTTAGAATCTCCACCCTACCAAAAATCTGAATTGGGTACCCAAAATCCAATTGATAATGTTGGTACGGGCAGGGCTGGGTGTGACCCTCAGGTGACTTTGATGGTGTAGAACCCCTTTTTCATGGTCTATTAGACCAAGGTGGCCCCTTAAGGGATTTTTTTCTTAAAAAAAAAAATATGTCTTTAACTCACCAATTTGCAGCTTTGAAACTCCTCTAACTTGTTGCCTAAAAAATGTAGTTGGTGGCGTTAACTCTCCTTCGCGATGCTCCCTTGAATTTTAAAACTCAAATGCTATTTATGCTACCCTAATTATTTTATTTAACTCAAAAACTTTTTATATTGTAATGGAGTCAATATTTCCTTTGAAGAGCTATCCTTGAATCTTACAAATTTGGTAGAAAACTCCTCCAAATTGTAACTGAGATTTTCCTTCAATAAACCTTAATTTTTCTACTGTAAAACCAACAATATCATTTATTTGAAATAGCCTTCAATGTCAAGCTCCAAATATCTTATATTTGGTATTTTCATCTAACTCCTTTCTCCTTGTTGAATTCTAACTTCAATCTCGGCCAATCTAGTGGTCTTCTTCTCAAGAATCTAAATGTCTTGAGGTATTCACTATTGTCTTCCAAAATTTGGTAAACTCCTTGCCAAATATTTCTTCTTTTGGGCTTGTTTTCATATGGAAAAAATTGTCCCAAAAACTCCTTTAATAAGAACTCCTTCTTGCTAGTAAATTTCTCCAATGAGTTCTTCTTGAAAACTCCTTCAATGAGGCTTTCCTAACCTTCTCCTTATTTCTCCTTTCAAGCATTCATTGAGACCTCTTCTCTAGGGTTTTCAATATCTCTAGCTTCTTAAGTCTTCTTGTCAAGACTTTAATGAGACCTTCCTTGATCTCTTAAATCTTCACCTCTATAATTTTTGCAATGAGATCTCTTTTCTTAGATCTCTAAAATCTACTACTTTTATAAACTGGAATAGGAATTTTTCTAGTCCTTCTCTATATTCAATATTCCAATACTGGAAGTTCTTCAAGAGGACCTCTTGTAGGTCTCTTTAGCTTATTAAGTTTTTTTCTCCTCCTTCAATCTACAATCTGTAGTCTTTAATCTCCTTCTTGAAAATATTCTTCTTGGGTCTCCTTGTTATCCAATCTCCTATCTCCTCTTGAATCTTTTCTAGAGTCTCTTTGTAGCACCCTAAAATTGGCATAGTTAAACCTTAGTAAAAAGATAAAAATTTGAATTTTAACCCCAAACCGCCCGTTAACCGCCTGTTACCCACTTCCCTTGTTTTTCGCACCATTTTTAGGATTTGTTTTGACCATTGGACGATATCATCGAAGATCAGATGAAATCATCCTAGATCTGACAAATTCATCTGGAACAGAACGTCCAGACGATTTCGTCCCAAAACCAAATTTTCATAATTAGCTTTTGTTTCAATAGCTTCTCTAACTTGGGCAGAAAGCGTGTCTGCATAGTTAGAGTCTCCCCGTTGGAGATCTCCCAAATTGGGATGATCTCCAACCTCCTAACCTCTCCCTAATCCTATATAAACTGGGATTTTCTCAGTTTATCCCCCTGAACCCCCTAGCTGACTGATTTCCCTGCAAATTTAGTTCCTTGTGCCTTAGAACACCTTCATACTTTTGTTTGCATTGCGTATTTCAAGTTTTCTTGCAGGAATCTTATCGTTTTTCAACTGGAGCAAGCTTGGATCGTCGTAGGTGATTCCAGACGATTTTGGATGATCCTGTCGTAGATCGATGATGATCTCGTACGATTGGAGGCGATCTCGACTGTAGTCTATATTGGGGGCAATCAGAGCCTAGAGTTTGCATTTTCTTATTGTTTCTCTGCATTTCTTTATGCATTATCTTAGTTTATTATATTTATGCATCCTGGAGTTCACCTCATTTAGTATAGATGCATGATAAAGTCAAAATAAATTGTCAAATTGATGCATTTCCTTTTAATTGCTATCTGGATTTATCATTTAGGCAAGTTTACTATTATTTCTATCATTTCCCCTTGCTTTTATAGTTGCATTTTTGGTATTTTGTATCTATTTCTATGATTGTAGGTTTCTGACGAATTCGTCTGACGAATTCGTCAGATCACCGATGATCCGGTCTGATCTCAGATGGCCGACTGTGATCTGAGATGATTCTGTGCAATTATAGATGATTACATACGATTTGAGATGATTTGGACTTCTACAAAACTCAGAATCTTCATCAGACATCCAGAATCAGGTATGTTCTATTTTATTTAGCCTACTTTCTATGTTTAGCACTTACGCATGTTTTTTGTATTCATAAAAATCAGCATTGGCATATAGAATAGCTTAGATTCATCTTGGCCAAACCTAGGAATTGAATGATTAAAGCACAAAATGAACACATCAAACCTACTCTCAACCTAGGCATGGAAACTGCCACTCAAAATTTTCCTGGTGAACCCACCATCCGTCAAAAATTCACCCTTATACCCCTCCCCCGAGAGGCGGGACCTTCAAAGGGCCTCTCAGTCCGAGGTATTGTCCCATCCTTCTCGCATCCCCCTTTCGGGCATGGATCCTATAGCCTGAAGGTAAGGATGCAAAAAATTTGGAGCGATACATTTTGGTGAACCCGACGTGAAAACTAAAAACCTTTTGAAAACAATCCAAAAAACAAAACATAAATGCATTTAGAATCAAATATTGCATATCATATTTAGATGGTAGATTATAATAAAAGACGAGTTGTCACCATTAATGTTGAGAATCAATTAGCAGCTATAGAGATTACTTCTTTGCTTAGAGTATCTCAAACATATAGAGTCCCACCTTTATGGGACGAACTTAATAGGAGATTGAATCTTATTTCATCTAGATCAACAGAACTTAGGCAAATCAAGAGGTTTGTCCTAGATAGAATCCTGGATCCTGATCAAGTGACCTTATATCATGAGCTTCAGAGAGCTTGCCATAGGTGGTTAGCAGATAAAAGAGCCCTTGTGTCTTTCGAGTTGTACACCTTTGAGGAATACCTCGACAATGCAGTTGTAGTACATAAATTTCTATCTCATATAGAGGATCAAGAGGTCATCCTTAGAGATAGAAAGAGATGGAATAGATTTCCTAGAGCTGTGTTATATCGAGAGTATTGCCATGAGCTCTATTTTTACAAGTCGAGTTAGAAGTAGATAACATCACGATAGCACACTTTGTCAAATTCCTGAAAAACCATTTTCAATTTGAAGAGGAGCATTTCATGACTCCTGATGAACTTGATCCCATCAATGACATCTATAAACTATTTATAGAAAACTAAGCCATTATTTTATTATTATTATTTCTTGCATTTAGTATGTTGTTTGTTCTCTTTATAATATTATCATAAAAAACAAAAAACAAAACAAAAACATAACAAAAATCAAAACATTTTCTTTTAAGTATTATAGTAGGTATATAATTAAAATATATACCTCCCAAATTTGTTGCAAATATATATATATCAATATATATTTGCTAAAATCTAAGTTTAAGCATAATGACTAGACTCAGGAATGGAAAACAGACTGAAGTAGAAGAAGATTGGTTAGGAAAACCAATAAATAAACCAGATGTCCTTCCTGAAGACCCAATTTAGGAAGAAGGAACACTAGACCAACAAGAAGAAGAGTTTTCTGAAGCAAACGAACAAAGAGAAACTGTTAGAGGGGAAGGATCCTCATCCCCTAAAATATCTCCGGAAGGAGCTGTTACTTTTGAGAACATGGAACATTTTTGGAAGTTCCTCAATACTAATATTGGTGCCCTTAATAGAGCAGTCCATATGGACAAGGATCAAATTAGTGACACTCAAGCAACCCTAGAAGAAATATATCACACACGCACTAATCCCTTGTCCTTCGTTGATCAATAAAGTGATCAAGCTGGACCATCCAATTTGGATATGGCCGCTATAATCCAGAACATGCAACAACAACAGGTGACCCAACCACCTAGAGTGCCTATTACCAAGCCTAGGGTTATTCCCACACAAAAGAAACCTTCATTCACTGCTCTATTTCGCCAAGTTATTGATCAACATACCTCAAATCAACAAAAGCCCAAAACAAAACCTAACACCAATTTCCAACAATATGGGATACAACATAATGCTACTACAAATCTTCTTCATAATACTCTTCCTACCAACCATTTGCATAATAGCAATATAGCATCCAATCCTTACGTCACGCCATCATATGCTCAAATACCACCAAACCCATATGGTGGACAAACTAGTAATCTGGAAGCCATGGTGAAACAGTTAGTCTCCCGCATGGACCAGATAGATCCTTACCGTCCCTCGTACAATTATCGAGAGATGTGTAGTCAGCCTCTAGATCCTATAGTTGTAGCGCAACCATATCCTAAACACTTTCCTATGCCTGTCCTACCTATATACAAAGGAACCGAAGATCCCATAGAGCATCTTCGTATGTTTAGGATAGCATGTCATGATATATCACATGATGATTTGTTATTACTAAAAATGTTCCCAAAAATTTTAGGAGGAATGGCATTGGAGTGGTATTATCAACTACCCACTCATTCTTTGAGGAATTTCAAAGAAACCGTCGAGTCTTTTGTTCATCAATTTAGTGCCTACATCGAAAGGCATGTAACCATTAAATATTTGTACAACTTAAAACAAGACAAATATGAATGTTTTGTTGATTTCCTAGCTCGGTGGAGACAGTTGATAGGAAAATTGCACTTTGTGTTACCTTATCGAGAAATGTTGGATATCTTTATCAATAATTTACAAGAACAACTATCCTATGAGTTATCAACTGCTACCTTGACCACCTTCGATCAAGCTATAGATTTAGCTCGAAGAGTGGAATATGCTCTTATTAGGAGAGGTCAACTTAAAGAAAGATGAGAGAAAACATCCAAATCAATAAAAATAAACAAGTTGTGGGTGATGGAGTCACTGATAGTAGAAATATTGCTACTATTAATACTACAAAAACAATAGAGAAGTTCATATTGAAACCTCTTGATAAACCACCTCAAGAATTTACTAGGTTAAATCAACCTCTATCAACCATTCTCCCGCAATTACTAGCACGAGGTTTGATCCAATTACCAAATATCCGGGAACCTGATCCAACTATACCCGGATACAGAGCTAATTTACACTGTGATTTCCATAGAGGACCTGGACACGCTACCAACTCTTGTAAAATATTAAAACATAAAATACAAGACCTGATTGATAACAATGAGATGGAGGTGCAAGCCTTTCAACCTAAACAAAATCCTCCTAATAATGCTCAAAAGAACATCCCTCAAAATCAGAATCGAAATGCCAATCAATCATTGGACATATTTCAACATCCTTTACCAAAGCATGGTAAAGAAGTGGCTAATCAAATTGAGCACCATAATGTTCCCCCTCCTACCCGATATGTAGGAACTATTAGTGGACAGTTACCTACTCATGATTTGGAAATATTTGACACAACTTTATCCATGGTTACGACCAGACCTCTATATAATACTCTGATACCTGATCTTAGTGATGTAGAATACGAGACTGAAAGTGACATGGAAATTACCTCAAATCAATCGAATAGTTCTAAAGATGAATCAGATCCTATTCAACCTATCACAAGTTCTATGGTTCTAGAAGAACCATTTCCAAGAAGATTCACTACTAGACCATCTTCTCACCAATTACTTTCTAATGAACAAGCCATAAATGCTAGACCAAGACCTATTCATCATCTGCAAAATAATATTGTCGGTACCATCGGAGCTGTTACTAGACAACAGGCTCAAAATTCTCAACAAGATCAAGCTCAGAACGATGGATCAGCTCCATTTGTTTTGAAAGTTCCTAATAAAGGGAATCATGCATCTAATGTTCAACCTAAACCTCCTTATAATATTAATGAACAATTATCAAATACTACAGCTAGAATTTCCCTTTTGGACCTTTTAAGATCTTCTCCTACACATAGGGATGAATTAATGCTCACATTAAGCCAAATGATGGTACCACAAAATATTCAACTCTGAAGCCATGTCCAATACTATCATAACTCGAGAAGTCGATTGTATTGACTTTCGGGATAGAGATATACCACAACATAGTTTACATAAGGATAACCCCTTATATATTACTACCCTAATTGGAGATGTAGCAGTTAAACGAGTCTTGATTGATAATGGTTCATCTTTAAACATTTGCACTTTTGACTTCTACCAAATATTTGGGTTTAGAAGTGACGAAATGAAAAGAACTGATATGATCATAAAAGCCTTCAATGACAAAACACAAGAAACATGTGGAGTTATCACTATCCCATTGCAAGTTGGTCCAAGAACCTTAGACATGACCGTGTTTATTGTACATTGCCCTGCATCGTACAATATACTCTTGGGTCGCCTGTGGATCAACGCAATGTGAGCTATTCCCTCAACTTTACATCAATGTGTTAAATTAAAATTTAAAAATCAGTTGGTTACCATTCATGGTGATCCTAGACCCTTTGATATGTGTGCTTTGGCAGAACCTGTTGGAGTTCAATTTTGCCCTGCTTTATCATCCACACATCCTAATTCTAATCATCCATCTAAATGTATGAAACACACACTCATAACATCATCTACTCCATCAACTCCACCTCTACATATAGTTCAACCATCTTTCGAACAAACCACATTAGGACCTCAAAAAGATCCTAAACCCACAACCAATGCTTCTTGTTTTACTCCTATAACTTCCATACCTATAAAAGACTCATCCATCAACATCCCTACAACATCTACATCCACTAAAGGCATACTTTCCACATCCGACGATGTAGGGAATGTTCCTTCTACCTCTTATGCTCTTACTGACGAGCTTTTACCCGATTTATCTAAAATTCTTATATAAAAAAAAACAAACGTTGCTATGCAAAATTCCCTTATTTTAAATAATTTTCCATCCTCTCCTCGCACCTTGGGTCTCCCACAGCCTCTGGGAAGTATTTACCAAGTTGGGAGTTGCACTTTTATTTATAAGGGATATGACTGAGGAAGAATACCTAGAAACATCAAGACACATTATGATGGATATGCTCGATGTTATTTTGCTAATGATTATATTAAAGCTAAGCCTATAATGCTTAAATTGGGATATAAATGGAAAGGTTTGGGACCTTCCTAGAATGGTATGAAAGAACCTTTTGAGGTAGAACCATGGCCTACCCGATGTGGTGTGGGCCTATTTCCTAGTAAAGGTCAGCCCTTCCCATTCGAGGATGATGACCATCTCATATCTTACCAAGATTATTTGGATGAACGCGATCCTTTGCATTTAATAAATAAGTCATTTACCTGTAATATGCTCTCCATAGCTTACCCTCAGATGATCACTGAATCCGACGATGAGTTGGAGGGAGATATTTTCCATGATGTCTCCATTGAGGAATTATTACATAATGGATTTTATTTCGATGGCTCTATACCTAGTATAGCCCAACTTGAGGCCACGACTCCTCAAGATGAATTATCCAAGCTAACCTTGGAAGAATTACAAGAATTGGGTGTTTCACCCGCCCCACCTAATTTTGAGAGAGATCTACACATGGAAGTAGAAAATGTCATAAAAATTAACATTGGAACCGAAGATAACCCTCACATAATCAACATTGGATCAGAATTGAGTCAAGAAAAACAAGATAAATACATTGCATTTCTTAAATAATATGAAGACGTCTTTGCTTGGACATATGAAGATATGCCAGGATTAGACCCTTCTGTAGGTATGCATAACCTAGTAGTCCATTCGAATGCTAAACCTATTAAACAAAAACTTAGAAAAATGCATCCTAAAGTGGCCTTACTAGTCAAAGGGGAATTAGAAAAACTCCTTAAGGTTATTTTTATACAAGCCATTGATTATGCTGAATGGATCTCAAATGTAGTTCCAGTAACTAATAAAGAAGCTACCAAAGTTAGGGTTTGCACAGACTTCAGAGATATTAATGTTGCATGCCCTAAATATGATTTTCCTCTTCCCAACATGGATCATATCATTGATTTTACTGCTAGGAGTGGAATGATATCGTTAATGGATGGATTTTATGGTTATAATCAGATCAGGATAGCTCCTGAATATCAGTCTAAAACATCCTTTACTACCCCTTGGGGGACATTTTGTTGGAAAGTGATGCCATTCGATTTGGAGAATGCAGGTGCAACCTATCAACGAGCTATGACTTATATCTTTCACGATATGATGCATGATATTCTACATGATTATGTAGATGATATTATAGCTCGTTCCATAAAAGAATATGATCATTTAGATGACTTGAGAAAAGTCTTTGATCGGTTAAGGGAATATCTTATCCGACTGAATCCAACTAAATGTATATTCGGAGTTAAGTCCGGTAAATTATTAGGGGTTATAGTTTCTTTACATGGCATCGAAATTGACCCTCTCAAGATCACGACTATCACTGATATTCCCACACCCACAAATATATCTGAATTATGAAGTCTACAAGGTAAACTTCAAGCTATTCGTCACTTTGTCGATAAGTTGGTGGACAAAACAAGACCCTTTCTTAAGCTTCTTAAGAAAGATGTCTCTTTTCATTGGGATGACGAATGTTAGGAAGCATTTGAACTCCTCAAACAATATCTTCTTAAACCATCGGTGCTTTCACCACCTAGATCTGATTGCCCATTTATCTTGTACATTTTTGCTTTAGATTTTGCCTTAGGAGCTATGTTAGCTCAACTTGATGATGAGAAGAAATAACATGGTAATTTTTATATTAGTAGAACCTTACTCAGTCATGAAACTTGCTATACAGTATTAGAGAAGTTATGTCTAGCAGTCATATTTTCTACATAGAAATTATGCCATTATATGCTCAGTCAGAAAATGTATATTATTGCTAAATTCGACCCTTTGCGATATCTCATGAGTCGACCTTATTTATCTGGTCGCACAACAAAGTGGGTTCTTGCGCTAAGTGAGTTTGAACTCACATTTATAGGACAAAAGTCTGTTAAGGGTTAAATCATAGCAAATTAGTTAGATGATGTACCCTTAGAGTCTACCCATCCCCTCATCATTGATTTTCTCGATGAATACCTTAAATTAGAGGCAGACCATCCTGAGCAATGGTCCCTATACTTTGACGGATCCCGATGCATGAGTGGGGCTGGTGCAGGTATTATTTTAATATCTCTGCAAAAATATCTTATACCTCTGTCCTTAAAACTAAATTTTGGTTGCACTAATAACACTACTGAATATGAGGTTCTAATCCTTGTATTACGAGCTAGCTTGGCACTAAAAATTAAAAATTTATTGGTTTTCGATGATTCTCAACTTGTCATAAATCAAATCAATGATGTTTATCAGACTAGAGATGATAAATTACGCCCATATAAAGAATATGTCCTATAATTATTATTCCTATTTGATCAAGTTACCTTAGAAGCTATTCCTTGAACTAACAACTGTGTGGCTGATGCTATGGCTGCAGTTGCATCTCTTTTGCCCTTGGAGTTAGATGATGAATATGCTACCATCATTATTTGTTGACTCCAGGAACCCGCTTCAAATAAATCATGCTTAGAACCTTTGGATGTGTTTCTAATCAACGAAACTACTCCTGAACCATGGTACACTGATATATTTAATTTTCTTCAAAATGGGACCTTTCCTGAAGGTTGTAATAACAACCAGTGTCGGTTGTTACATCGACGAGCAAGTCGCTTCGTGATTATTGGTAATACCTTGTGTATCACTCCAAATTTTTTGCATCCTTACTTTTAGGCTATAGTATCCGCGCCCGGAAGGGGGATGCAAGAAGGATGGGACAATACCTCGGACTGAGAGGCCCTTTGAAGGTCTCGCCTCTCGGGGGAGGGGTATAAGGGTGAATTTTTGATGGATGGTGGGTTCACCAGGAAAATTTTGAGTGGTAGTTTCCACACCTAGGTTGATAATAGGTTTGATGTGTTCATTTTATATTCAATAATTCAATTCCTAGGTTTGGCCAAGATGAATCTAAGCTAATCTATATGTCGATGCTGATTTTTATGGATACAAAAAACATGAATAAATTTTGAACACGGAGAATGTGCTAAATAGGATAGAATATACCTAATTTCGGATGTCTGAATGAATATTCTGAGGTTTGTAGAAGTCCAAATCATCTTGAATCGTACGTAATCATATGAAATTGCATAGAATCATCTTAGATCATAGTCGATCGTCTAAGATTAGACATGATCATCGACGATCTGACGAATTCGTTAGACGAATTCGTCAGAAACCTGCAATCACAAAAATAGATACAAAATACCAAAAATGCAACTACAAAAGCAAGGGGAAATGATAGAAATAACAATGAATTTGCCTAAATGATAGATCCAGATAGAAATTAAAAGGAAATGCATCAATTTGACAATTTATCTTGACTTTATCATATATCTATGCTAAATGAGGTGAACTCTAGGATGCATAAATATAATAACATAAGATAATGCACAAAGAAATACAAAAAAACAATAAGGAAATGCAAACTCTGGGCTCTAATTGCCCCCAATATGGACTATAGGTAGGATCGCCTCCAATCATACAAGATCATCTACACTCCTTGACAAGATCGTCCGAAATCGTTTGGAATCATCTACGACGATCCGAGCTTGCTTCGACTGAAAAATAGTAAAATTCCTGCAATAAAACATGAAATACATAATGCAAACAATGGTGCAAGGATGCTCTAATGTATAAAGAACTAAACCTGTAGTGAAATCCGTCAGCTAGGGGGTTTAGGTGGGTAAACTAAGAAAATCCCAGTTTATATAGGATTAGGGAGAGGTTAGGAGGTTGGAGATCATCCCAATTTGGGAGATCTCCAACGGGGGAGACTCTAACTGCACAGAAACGCTTTCTGCCCATGTTAGAGAAGCTTTTGAAATAGAAGCTAATTATGAAAATTTAGTTTTGGGACAAAATCGTCTGGACGTTCTGTTCCAGATGAATTCGTCGGATCTGGGATGATTTCATCTGATTTGTGACGATATCGTCCAACGATCAAAACAAATCCTAAAAATGGCGTGAAAAACAAGGAAAGCGGGTAATGGGCGGTTAACGAGCAGTTTGAGGTTAAAATTCAAATTTTTATCTTTTTACTAATGTTTAACTGTGCCAATTTTAGGGTGCTACATTTTGCCCCCTCTTTAGCGAATTTTTCGAAGAAAATGCGTTAAATACGAGTTTTTCCCATTTTACGAGAAAGCAAAAATTTACTCCATTTTTAGATGACGATTCTAGGTCGAATCATACAACTTCTTACTATAGTTCCCTCTCCGTGTTTTTACCCAAATCGAACATTTGAGGTAAAAGCACGAAAAAGAAAAAATTAAAAAAAAAAAAAATGTTGTTTTTAAATAAAATTAAAAAAAATAGGGTAAAACCCTAATTCATTTTTACTGTTCTAGAGCTCTGCAGAGAAAAAATGGTGGAGACAACACACCGATCGACAGAGGTCCGGCGCAGGCTACGAGTAAGGATCTAATCCTAGTAAATTAGGTTTGAATTTAATTTGTGTAATTTTTTGTTTGAAATTTTGATTGTTTTGGGGCATCGCGGTAGTTTTTAGGCTATCGACGACGTCAGGATGAAATCGTCCCAATTTCGTCGGAATCGTCCCTAGATCATCGATTTCGTCGGAGGGTGAAATCGGTGATCTAGGGGTGATCCCGTCCAACAAGGGGCGATCCCCAAGTTACAAAATCGGAGATGATTTCATCCTACAAAGGACGATTTTACCCAATTTGGGACGATATCATCCAATGGTGGACGATATCATCATTTTTAAGAAATTAAGCTTGATTAAAATGTTTTTAATTTTATTTTAATGATTGGTTTATTAATGAATTTTATTATTTTATTGTTTTTTTTGCAGAGGGGATTACTAAAGAGTCAATAATGGAAATACGACGGGCTACGAGATGATATAGCCGCGCTCGATCAGGCGAAGCGTGACCAACTGGCTTACGTTGGTTTGCATCATGTGGCAAAGATGCCACAAGTACCGACAGACATGGGGCTACTAATAGCCCTAGTTGAGAGGTCGTATCTAGGGTCGTCCTACTTCCAGTTATCGATAGGGGATATGGCTCCCACTCTAGAGGATGTATGGAGGATCTTGAGGATCCCCATACATGGGTGATTGATGACTCCTACAGCAAATTAGGGCCATGCCATGATGTGACTGTGCGGAGACTCTAGCTTCACCCTAGAGAAGGGCAGAGTGAACATCGAGTCTCTAAGGCAGATGCCTGGGGTATCTAGGCTAACTCGGGTGTTGGCAGGGGTGGTAGGTGGCTTACTACTGTGCCACCAGAGCGAGTGTAGATTACCCTGGCTCCTCTTAGATGTGGTCTATGATATGAGAGACCATGGCTATAGATACTCATGGGGTAGCTTTGTGCTATGTCGCTTGTATAGGATCCTACATGGGGTTGTATACAAGGGAGGCCGATGTCTGGTCTTGACATTGCTACTATAGGTTTGGTGCTAGGATTACATTGCGATGAGGAGGCCGATAGGGCTCCCACTAACAGGGGTTGATCGAGAGAGGCCTTAGGTTTTCTACTGGTGGTTACAGAGGGGGTCACAGTGGTGGATAGATCTGTCGATGTCATGGAGGTTGTTGGACGACCTCATCCTAGACTAGATCACCTGGAGGCCATGGCGAGAACACCTCAAGTGGGAAGAGGATGGGTAGGAGCTAGCTCACATTAGACAAGTTTGTTGGCTATGCATGGAGGGGGAGAGGTAGAGCTACAACGCTATGACCAGGTTCTACGATAGTTCGGTCTACAGTAGGGGATACCTTCTCTCAAGGATTACGAGTACTCCTGAACTATCCGGGATAGTACCACGCTGAGTGGGGCTCCAGACATGCAGCGGTTTTGGAGTCAAGACATGGATGATGACCCCATACAACCAGTGGATGGTGATGATGTTGGGGTTACAGATGGCTATGATGCATGGTACGCAGGCATCAGCCCTCCTCAGATGACGAGGGCATAGGGTCCAATGCACACTATGGTGTGATGGTTTGGGAGGCGATGTCAGGCTGCTATTAAGGCAACACGAGGTCACGGTGGGAGAGAGTAGCGATGGTCTCCACAGGAGAGATGCCAAAGGATGGGTTAGTCTCCATAAAGACCTCAGGAGATAGGGAGGAGGGAGATGGGAGTCCCTTCTCAACAGGGGGAGAGACCACCATCGCTCGATAAAGGCAAGGGTGTCGAGGTAGGGGAGAGCAATAAGACGACAGCTCTCTGGGCTGAGGTTACCCACCTTTGGGCTCAGGTGCAAACACTCCAAGATGAGGCTAGATGTCTCAAGGCTCAGAGCAGAGGGGTGGGCACTCAGGATCTGGCATGGTCTATTGTGTTGAGCAAGGTGCAGCAACAATATTGTCATTGTTGTCAACACAGTCAGATAGATCTATTGATGCAGTGGACAGGAAGTTCAAAAGCTATTCAGAAGTAGAAGACAAGAGTTCAAAGGTTATTCAAAATATGTACAGTGATTTTCCCAGAAGACCGAAGTAGCCCATATGCAAAAGATCAAAGAAAAAATACAAGAAAAGTGTCACGATATCATGACATATATAGCAGGCAAGAAAAACTTTCATGATTTCGTGACATGTTGGAAGAGAGAAAAAGCAAGAAAAACTATCACGATTTCATGACATGTTGGAAGAGAGAAAAATCAGGAAAAACTGTCACGATTTCATGACATGTTGGAAGAGAGAGAAAAAGCAAGAAAAACTATCGTGATTTCGTGACATGTTGGAAGAGAAAAAGGCAAGTGGAAAAACTGTCACGATTTTGTGACATGTTAGAAGAGAAAGAGAAAGCAAAAAAAAGTGTTGCGTTTTCACAACAAGTTCGAAGAAAGAGAACAAGTAAGAAAAGTGTCATGATTTCGTGACATGTCACATTTTCATGACTAAAATAGGAGAGAGAAAGTAAGTTTGAAAAGTGTCGCAATATCGTGACATGTCGCATTTTTGCGACAAAAGAAAGAGAGGAAGTGTACGAAAGTAGAACTGTCACGATTTCGCGACAAAAGCAGAAAGCAAGACTTCGAAGCAGAAGTGTCGCGATTTCGCGACAAAAGAAAAGAAGTAAAGTACGAAAGCAGAAGTGTCATGATTTCATGACAAAAGCAAAGAAGTAGACTACGGAGGCAGAAGTGTTGCGATATCACGACAAAAGCAAAGTCAAAGTCTATGGAACCAAAAGTGTCGCGATATTGTGACAAAAGCAAAGACGAAGTATACGGAGGCAAAAATGTCACGATATCGCAACAAAAGAAAAGACGAATTTGTGGAGGCAAAAATTTTGTGATATCGTGACAAAATAATAGAGAAAGTATATGGATGCGAAAGCGTCGTAATATCACGACATGTATTTTCATGGCAACAACAACAAAAGAAGCTATAGAGGCAGAAATGTCATGATTTCATGATAGGTCGTAAATGCGTAAGTCAAGAAGGAGAACCCGACTAAAATGAGAAGTATGACAGTGGACCGACATCACTATGACATTTATAGGGGTAGTTACAGAGTGATTTCATACTGCTAAAATACGAAGAGTGATCAAAAGTCAATATGGCGATTATAGGGTTTGTCCAGAATTAAATCAGTAAGCGATGGATAAACCGAACATCTTCTTGAGTTGAAGCCAACGAAGACCAATGAAAACCGACTAAAATTAGGGTTTATAGTTGTTACTAAGATTAGGATTTACAGCAGACTAATATTAGGGTTTTCATCATAAAAAATATTATTATAAAAGGAGGGTTGTTTGGAGAATTGAAGTGGAGTTGAAGTGGGTGAAATACGATCGTTGTGCGCAGAGAGCAAGTCGTGTCAAATCATGCTAAGTGCAAAATTCACAAAGAGAGCAGAGTGTGCAAAAGTGAGAAGATGATCGTGAAGTTTGACTATAACGAAGTAGAGTGTGCGAAGTAGAGTGTGCGAAGTGATTGCGTAGAGAGAGTAGAGTGCGTAGAGAATGCAAAGGTGAAGAAGACCAGTCAGGGTCTTGCAAAAGCAAATATAATTAAGGGGTTGGTGCTCCTTTCTATTGGTGCAGATAAATAAGGGGTTGGTGCTCCTTTCTATTGGTGTAGATAAATAAGGGGTTGGTGCTCCTTGTTGTTGGTGCAGATAAATAAGGGGTTGGTGCTCCTTTTTGTTGGTGTAAATAAATAAAGGGTTGGTGCTCCTTTCTATTGGTGCATATAAATAAGGGGTTGGTGCTCCTTATAGTGGGTGCT
Organism: Wollemia nobilis; assembly: GCA_028583015.1. Classification (NCBI taxonomy): domain Eukaryota; kingdom Viridiplantae; phylum Streptophyta; class Pinopsida; order Araucariales; family Araucariaceae; genus Wollemia; species Wollemia nobilis. The sequence goes on from JAQPPZ010003067.1 coordinate 8,569,897, forward strand.
AGTAAATTGATTATAAAGTTGGTGCTTTGCAAAGGCTAGATTTGGATGGTAGTCTAAGCAGTCAATTTTTGAGGAGTAGCCACATTGGTGAACCTCGTTAAATCTTGCATTGTGTGATGCTCTTTTGTTATACTTGTTGTATCTAGTAATAAGTTTTAATTGCTACGATATTAAGAGCTGTAAATTTAAGTTTATAGAGCTACATTGATTCACCCCCCCCTCTTAGTGTCATTGTAAGACCAACAATTGGTATCAGAGCTAAGTTCCTATACAAGCTTAACCAGCTAGGGTGATCTTGGAAGTAACACAATGGCAGGTGGTGAAGGCTTATCATCAAACAAAGCATCATTATTTTATGGATCTAATTACGTGTTCTAGAGAATAAGGATGTAGAAATATCTCTGTGCTTTGGGATATGACATCTGGGATTCAGTAGTTAGTGGATACACAATACCCATCACTCCTCCAAAAGAGGCTGACAAAAAGAAACTGTTTGAAAATAACTCAAAAGCAAAGAATGCTATCATGTGCAGATTAGCAGATAGTGAACTAGTAAATATCATGAGCTATAAAACAAAAAAAGAAATATGGGACAAACTAAGGAGTATTCATGAAGGAGACGATAAGATCAAGGAGGCCAAGTTACAGACACATCGAGCTTAGTTCGAAGCATTAAAGATGAATGATGATGAAAACATTGAGGCATATATGCTGAGAGTTAAATGAATCATTAATGTGATCAGAGGACTCGACAAGGATATCGAAGACTCTATCGTCGTGAAAAATGTATTAAGATCTCTTCCTCAAAGGTTTGATTCTAAAGTCTCAGCGATAGAAGAAGCTAAAAATCTAAATTATTTTAGTATAGATGAGATGTATGGTTCTTTTACTACATATGAGACGAGGATAGGAAGATCTAAACCCACAGATAGAGAAGCGGTTTTTAAAGCCCTTAAAAATAAAAATGCAAAACAAGAGTCCGAGGAAGAAGAGACATCAGATGAAATGGAAGCAAAATTTGTTAGAAAACTAAAAAGGAGAAAAGTAAAATACAGAGGAAAGCTACCGTTTAAATGTTTCAACTATGGAGGCGTTGGGCATTTTGTGACTAAATGTCCACTTAATGAGAAGAACAAAAATGATGAAGGATTGCACCAAGAAAGAAGTGACTGGAAGAAGAAAACAATTTTCAGAAAAGGCAACTTCAAGAAGAAAAGTTTCATCTCCAAGAATTCCAGTTCAACAGAAGACAGCTCCGGTGAGGATTCTGAAGAGGAAACAGGTGAAGCTCTTTTCATGGCATTTGAAGAAGTAAAATCAAAAAATGGAGTGAACTCTAAAATATGTGGTGAAAACCCTGAGTCTGAAGTAGATTTTGAAGGTGAGTTGATCTCTGCACTTGAAGAGTGGAAAATAGAGAGGAAAAAGAATAAGAAATTTTCAAAAAATCTTGAGGATGCAAACGAAATCATAACTAGTCTGAAAGTACAGACAAAAGAATACAAAAAAATATTTGAAGATCTCAAAGTACAAATTACCATGAAAATAGATTATTGCTGCAAACTAGAAGAAGAGAATTTTGGTTTACAAATGCATATAGAAGAGATGAATCACAAAATTAGTTGCTATCACAAACGTGAAGAAAGTTCTATGAAGCTGGATAAGATTATAAATGACCAAAGGCCTGCAGGCATCAAATTTGGTCTGGGTTTCGTCAAAGGAGAATCATCAAATGGATCAAAGGCCAGAAATGTCGAATCCATAAAGAATGAAGATAAGAAACAAAGTTGATCAAGGAAAAATGTCTCATGCAAAAGAAAGCAATAATGCCAGGTACAAAAGGAGAATTGACAATGATGGATTCACCAATGTCACACATCAAAGAAGAAGAAGACCTATGGCTCCTACGACAACATGGCAAAGACCATCACCCAGGTTCAATTATCCCTTTTCTGGTTTTTGTTTTAAATGCAATGGCTATGGACATAAAATCTTAGATTGCAAATATAATGTAAGACCAAGGAATTTCACCAGTAGAAATACTTTTTCTCCTCTGATGAATTATACAGTAGAATGTTATAACTGTCATAATTTTGGGCACATTGCAAGAAACTATAGAAGTACATTTGCATCAAATTAGTTTCAGGGAAGAAAATTTCAACCAAATAGGATGAGACAAAATAGAAAACTTCTCAAAAAATATGCACAAGCTATTGATAAGGGAAAGGCAAAACAAGAGCCCAAAACTACTATCAAAACAGAGTGGAAAGAAAAAGAGCGACTTAAGGAAGAAAAGGAATCCTTAATCGTACAAACAACATTTAAAGCACATAATAAATATGTACCATGGATACTTGATAGTGGATTCTCTAGTCATATGACAGGTGACAAACATAAATTTGAGAAATTATAGAAATATGAAGGTGGTTCAATAAAGTTTGGAAATAATGATGGAGCTAAGATAGTTGGCAAAGGTTCAGTTAAAATTAGTGACAGAAAAATTAAGTCAAAAGAAGTCTTGTTTGTGGATGGTTTGAAACATAACTTGTTGAGCGTAAGTCGGATTTGTGATAAAGGTCATGAAATAGTTTTTAAGAAGTAGGGTTGTGAAGTAAGAAAAATAAACAGTGGAAAATTGATAGCAACTGGATCAAGGACATCTGGAAACCTGTACATGCTATCAAATACTTTAGAAGGAGCTTGTTTTATTGGACAGGAAGAAAAAAATTGGTTGTGGCACAAGAGACTCGGTCATATCAATTTTGATAATCTAGTAAAAATCAACTAAAAAAGGGTAGTGAGAGATATTCCGACCATCAGCAAACCTGCAAACAACATTTGTGCTTCATGCCAAAAGAGGAAGCAAGCTAGAGTTACATTCAAAACAAAAGAGTACTACACAAGAAAACCTTTGTAACTAATACACACTGATTTATGTTGACCCATGAGAACACAAAGCATAAATGGTGACAAATATTTTATGTTGTGCATTGATGACTATTCCAGAATGACATGGATATTTTTCTTGAAGCATAAATCAAAAGCTTTTGAAATGTTCAAGACTTTCAAAAACCAAGTTGAGAATGAAACAGAAAAGAGGATCAAATGTTTAAGATCAGATAGAGGAGGAGAATTCATTTTAGAGGAGTTTACAGAGTACTGTGAAAAATACGATATTAGGAGACAATTTTTAGTAGCCAGGACACCTCAGTAGAATGGAGTGGTAGAAAGAAAAAATAGTACAGTGCAGAAAATGGCATGGACTATGTTGGCTAAAAGCAGAGGAGCAGATAGATTTTGGAAAGAAGCAGTCCATACTACGATGTATATCCAAAATAGGTACATGCTGAGAACACATGAAAGAAAAACTCCTTATGAGTTGTGGTTCGGTAAAAGGGCAACAACAAAATACCTCAAAGTTTTTGGCAGCAAGTGCTACATCAAAAGAACTAAATATAATCTTGGTAAGTTTGAAGATAGAGCGGATGAAGGTATTTTTGTTGGTTATTCATCAAAAAACAAAGCTTACAAATGCTATAACAAGAGGCTAAAGAAAATTGTGGACAGTGCCGATGTTAAATTTGATGAAGGTAGAGAATGAGTAATTAGCTATAAAAAGAACTACCCAATTTATGAAGAGGTTATTGAAGGAGATGAGGAAAAAAAAATGGAAAATATACAAAAAATTGACTCAGATGATTTAAGTTGTGATTCAGAAGTGGAAGAAAATAAGAAATTCAAAACAGGAAGGTGGTAGAAAAATCATCCTAGAGAGCAAATAATTGGAGACCCCAAAGTTGGTGTTTAGACAAGAAGAAGAGTAGTAAGTAACTACTCTCTATTATCCAACATTGAGCCCAAAAATGTTGCTGACGCAAGCAAATATGAAAGTTGGATGAAGGCAATAAATGAAGAATTAGATCAAATCGAGAAAAATGAAACTTGGGAGTTAGTACCTAGACTTGCAAATAAAAATATAATTGGGACTAAATGGATTTTTCGAAACAAATTGAATGAAGACGGACAGGTAGTCAAAAATAAAGCAATATTGGTATGTAAGGGTTATGCACAAGTTGAAGGCATTGACTTTGAGGAAACTTTTGCACCAGTAGCTAGACTAGAGGAAATTAGAATATTTTTGGATTTAGCAGTCTACAAGAATTTCAAAGTTTATCAAATGGATGTGAAATCAACGTTTTTGAATGGGAAACTTGAAGAAGAGGTTTATATTGAGCAACCAGATGGTTTCCAACTTGGTGATGATCCCAAATTGGTTTGCAAGTTGAAGAAAGCATTATATGGCTTAAAACAAGAACCCCGAGCATGGTATGCAAGGCTAGACAACTATCTCACTCAACAAGGGTTTAAGAAAGGTATGGTGCATAGTAATTTGTATGTCAAAATAGAAAATGGACATATTATTCTTCTTTTTGTATACATAGATGATATCATATTTGGCAGCAGCAAATATGAGTCATGTAAAGATTTAGCAAATAATATGCAAAAATAATTTGAAATGTCAATGATTGGTGAACTTTCGTATTTCCTCGAGTTGCAAGTTAATCAAAATAAGAAGGGAATATTTATTTCTCAAGTTAAATATGTGAAAGAGATGTTAAAAAAGTTCACAATGGAGTATTGTAAGCCAGTTAGCACTCCCATGACGACAGGTTGCAAGTTGAGCAAGGATGAAAAATCTCCACCTGTTGATCAAACCATGTACAGATCTATGATTGGGACCTTACCATACCTGACAACTACCAGACTAGATATTTTGCAGGCAGTATGCATGGTAGCACGATTTCAGGCTAATCCCAAGGAGACTCATGTGATAGCAGTGAAGAGGATTCTTTGGTACCTCAAGGGTACTATGGAGTATGGGTTATGGTATCCAAAAGGTAAATACTTCACCCTTATTTCGTATTCAAATGCAGATTGGGCAGGAGGTGTCGATGACAGAAAGAGTACCAGTGGAGGTGCATTCTATATTGGAGACAGATTGGTCGCATGGCACAGTAAGAAACAAGAGTCAGTTTCTTTATCGACAGTAGAGGCAGAATATATTATAGCGACAACATGTTGTACGTAGGTTTTGTGGATGAAAAAAACCCTGAAAGATCTTGGTATTAGCTTCAGTGAGGCAATATCAATTAAGTGTGATAACACCAGTGCCATTAACATCTCCAAGAATATGGTTATGCATTCATGCACAAAACACATTGCTATCAGGTATCACTTTTTGAAGGAGAAAGTTGCGAAAGGTGAGGTTAAGTTGGATTTTGTTCCAACTACGGAGCAAGTAGCAGATATCTTCACAAAACCATTGCCCAAGGAAGTTTTTGAGTACCTTCGCAATAAATTAGGAGTGGTCACACTTCCAAAGAATTGACTAGCTACAGGGATCACATTCTCAGGGGGAGCATTTAAGTATTTGATTATTCTTTTGCTCATGTTCATGATTTTTGCTAAGAGTAATAAATTTTGCCTGAGAATGTTGTGCATGGACTCATGGGGAGTCTACAGTAGCCCTTCGGTATTATTGTCAAAGGGGAAGAAGAGTTACAAAAAATTGCACATGTGTTGCCAAAAATTCCAAAGGGGGAGATTGTTGAGCAAGGTGCAACAACAGTATTGTCATTGTTGTCAACACAGTCAGATAGATCTATTGATGCAGTGGACAGGAAGTTCAAAAGCTATTCGAATGCAGAAGACAGGAGTTCAAAGGTTATTCTGAATATGTACAGTGATTTTCCAAGAAGACCGAAGTGGCCCATATGCAAAAGATCAAAGAAAAAAGACAAGAAAAGTGTCACGATATCGCGACATATACAGCAGGCAAGAAAAATTGTCGCAATTTCGTGACATGTTGGAAGAGAGAAAAAGCAGGAAAAACTGTCACGATTTTGCGACATGTTGGAAGAGAGAGAAAAAGTAGGAAAAACTGTCATGATTTCGTGACATGTTGGAAGAGAGAGAAAAAGCAAGAAAAACTGTCACAATTTCGCGACATGTTGGAAGAGAAAAATGCAAGTGGAAAAATGGTCGCGATTTCGTGACATGTTGGAAGAGAAAGAGAAAGCAGGAAAAACTATCATGATTTCGTGACAAGTTCGAAGAAAGAGAACAAGTAGTAAAAGTGTCACGATTTTGCAACATGTCGCATTTTTGCGACTAAAATAGGAGAGAGAAAGTAAGTTTGAAAAGTGTCACGATATCGCGACATGTCGCATTTTCACGACAAAAGAAAGAGAGGAAGTGTACGGAAGCAGAACTGTCACGATTTTGTGACAAAAGCAAAAAGCAAGACTTTGGAAGCAGAAGTGTTGCGATTTCATGACAAAAGCAAAGAAGTAAAGTATGGAAGCAAAAGTGTCACAATTTTGCGACAAAAGCAAATAAGTTGACTACGGAGGCAGAAGTGTTGCGATATCACAACAAAAGCAAAGTCGAAGTATATGGATGCAGAAGTGTCGCGATATCGTGACAAAAGCAAAGACGAAGTATACGGAGGTGGAAATGTTGCGATATCACGACAAAAGAAAATACTAAGTCTACGGAGGTAGAAATGTCACGATATCGCGACAAAAGAATAGAGAAAGCATACAGAGGTGAAAGTGTCATGATATCGTGACATGTATTTTCGTGGCAACAGCAACAAAAGAAGCTACAGAGGCAAAAATGTCATGATTTCACAATAGGTCGTAAATGCGTAAGTCAAGAAGGAGAACCCGACTGAAATGAGAAGTATGACAATGGATCGACATCACTACGGCATTTACAGGGGCAGTTATAGAGTGATTTCATACTGCTGAAATACGAAGAGTGATCAAAAGTCAGTATGGTAGTTACAGGGTCTGTCCAGAATGAAATCATCAAGCAATGGATAAATCGAACATCTTCTAGAGTTGAAGCTGATGAAGACCGATGACAGTCGACTAAAATTAGGGTTTACAATTGTTATGAAAGCCAACTAATATTAGGATTTACAATCGACTAATATTAGGGTTTTCATCATAAAAAATATTGTTATAAAAGGAGGGTTGTTTGGAGAATTGAGGTGGAGTCGAAGTGGGTGAAATACGGTCGTTGTGCTCAGAGAGCAAGTCATGTAGAATTGTGCTAAGTGTGAAATTCACAAAGATATCAGAGTGTACAAAAGAGAGAAGACAATCGTGAAGTTCGACTGTAATGAAGCAGAGTGTGCAAAGTGATTGCGTAGAGAGAGCAGAGTGCACAGAGAACACAAAAGTGAAGAAGACCAGTCAGGGTCTTGCAAAAGCAAAGATAAATAAGGGGTTGGTGCTCCTTTCTGTTGGTGTAGATAAATAAGGGGTTGGTGCTCCTTTTTGTTGGTGTAGATAAATAAGGGGTTGGTGCTCCTTTCTGTTGGTGCAGATAAATAAGGGGTTGGTGCTCCTTTCTGTTGGTGTAGATAAATAAGGGGTTGGTTCTCCTTATAGTGGGTGCTGGTAAATTGATTGTAAAGTTGGTGCTTTGCAAAGGCTGGATTTGGATGGTAGTCCAAGCAGTCAATTTTTGAGGAGTAGCCACATTGGTGAACCTCATTAAATATTGTGTTGTGTGATGCTCTTTTGTTATACTTGTTGTATCTAGTAATAAGCTTTAATTTTTGCGGTATTAAGAGCTATAAATTTAAGTTTATATAGCTACACTAATTCACCCCCCCTCTCAGTGTCATTGTAATACTAACATATTGCTTAGACCACATTCTACCAGGGGCTATACTATCACGTGGTCCCAGAGGGACAAAGGGTACCACTGCCAGCCCCCATTGCAAAGCCGGTCATGATGGGATCGTCGAGGACATCCTCACGATCGACGGTGAGGACCCGGGACATAGCCCAGACCTCTATTGGACCACCTCATCCATGTCAAGGCGGGGGAGGAGATGAGGCTGAGAGCTCGAGGGCTTATCGAGGCTAGCTGCTGCAGAGGGCAGATTGTATTATATATATATATATATATATATTTTTTTTTTTTTAGGGGATTGAGTATTCCAGGGTTTTGATTGTGGAATACCAATCTAGATGATGTACATAATTGATTGAGATATATATATTATCTTTTTGATGATATGACTTGTGTATATGTTGTATGATGCTTTAATTTTGAATTTTGTGATTGATTATTTATGTAATTATATCATTGGAAAGAAAATATTTATGCCATGCTATAAAATTAAAAATGAAATAATTTGATGTAAATAAATTGGTTGTTTTGTGGTGTGTTTTGATGAAAAATAAAAGGGACTTCTAACAATAATTTCAAAGGACATTATCGTTGGTATAGACCGTTTCATGGAGTCGTCGCTCACTAGGTCGTCAAGCTAATCCCAGGATAGAAATATTGTTAAAAGTAAAAGAGTGCTTAAGAGACTGTCTTAAGACTTTGTGTTGTGATGATGGAAGTGATGATGGTGATGATTTGTTTTCAGATTTTCATAAAAAATATTATGCATGACATATTAAAGAAATGTGATTTTGCTAGGCATAAATTCTTAAGTGTGATAAAATTTTTGAATAAGTTCCTAGGAACTATACCATCATTGCAAAATTGAATGTTGACATAATGACATGAAATAGAATAAGTGTTCATTCTTTTTAAAGCTCAATTGTGTAACATAATGATGTAAGTCATATGTTTTTATGAATTGTTTTAAAATAAATGGGAAATAAAATTAGAACAATGGTTTGCGCTAGGCATAGAATTATAGGTATATACTTATACCATCATTGCGAAATCCAAAGAAGAAATTGATATTTTAGTTTTATTGCATGATTGATTTTTGACTTTTGATAAACAGAAAATAATAATATGAACATGAATTTATTGATTATATTTGTGTCATATGTTGTTTGAAAGCATTTTGTGATTTTTGAAAACAATGTATGTAATTGTTTTTATACAAAACAGATGTTCTGAAATAAGAAGATAAAATTATTCCAAAAAAAGTTACAGAAATATTTTACATTATCTCCAAGACAAACATAGATTTATATGGAACCCTCATGTGCAAATGTGAGTTCATTACTGATATTGCTTTATCATAATGATACCGAATATCTCAAATACAAATGTGTGTGCAATTGTATTGTTCATTCACCAATTTTGAGCAAGAAAATTTGATACAAGTAATTTGACTTAACCAAATGAGTGTTCCTTGACCATGATTTATATGCATGTAACCGTACTAGACTACTATGTAATTTGGGTTATCAAGAGCTAGCTAATCCATAAGCCAACATAGGTCTGTACAAAATAAGGTTGCTAATGTGACAGGCATATCACCACGCTAGGAATTACCCAAGGCCAAGCGGATTGGGCACAAACCACCTGTTATGGGGCTTACCTCACAATTTTTGAATAATTGAGAATTTCAGGGTTTCAAGCTCATTCACCCTTATTTTATTTTCAAGGGGTAGGGAAAGGGATTTTATTGCTTTTTTATTTTTCTTTTCTCTTTTGCTTCTTTTTTTTTTTTTTTTTTTTTGCTTGGAACTGAGACAATGCTGAAATATGGCTGCGATGGTACAAAATAATATTTTTATTTTTCTCATTTTATTTGACTTTTCTTTTTCTTCCTATGCTAGGGATACTTGCTCGGATTGGCTATATAGCAAGGGATTTTTATTCTAGGTAGGGGTGAGCTTGTCCTTTTGTCAATTCTCAAATATTCTAGACCATGTGCATGATAGGATAGCAAGGGAAACTTTTCGCTCAAGAAACCACTTCTACTATGTAGCATCATATTGAATTTGCAATGAAATCATTTTAATGTGAAAAGATATGCTTGGTTCAAGTAAATAACAAGATCAGTTCTCTATGCTCAAAACTTTATTTAATTCAAATATGGACTTTGATATAAGAGATATTAATAATCATACCAAATAGAATCAAGATATTTATGCCTGTGAGTGTGAAAGTGTGGGATTCCAAATAAATGCTAATTTATCCAAAATAATTGAAAATATAACTGCAATACTTCAAGAATTGACAGGTACGAAAATAAAAGATGTTTTGGAAGATTTTGATGATTTTGAATTTTTTATATTTTTATTTTGAGTGATGAATTGAAAGAATAAATACTGTTACTGTTTTTGAAATTTTTTTGATATAAATGACTAAAATGAAACAATATGCAAAATACAATATATACAAATGATGAAATGACCCAATGCTATGCATGATAATGCTTAAGATGCATAATGTTCATAGGTTCTTTAAGATCTTTACCATCTAAAGTAGCTAATTGATATGCTCCCGATCCAAATTTAGCAGTGATGACATATGGTCCAAGCCAGTTGGGCTCAAATTTACCTTTAAGGTCTTTAGTTGCATTAGTATTTTTTTTATTTTCTTTTAATACAAGGTCACCGATCTCAAAGGATCGATGATGAACTTTCTTGAGGTATGCTCTCTTAAGCTTGTTTTGGTAGGCACGAAGATGCTCCAAAGCATTGATGCGCTTTTCATCTAGGAGTTCCAATTGACTAAATATGCCAGCACAATATTCATCTCCTACTTCAGTATATTGAAGTATTAGAGCCAAAGAAGGAACTTCTAATTCAAAAGGAAAAACAGCTTCAACGCCATAAACCAAAACAATAGGTGAAGTACCTGTGGGGGTGTGGATGCTAGTTCGATAAGCCCACAAAGCAAGATATAGTTGGATGTGCCAATCTCGACCAGATTTATTGACCAGTATTTTGAGGATTTTGATTAATGTTTTATTAGATGCTTCTTCTTGGCCATTACCCTGAGGATAATAGGGGGTGGACCAACGATGTTGAATTTTATATTTTTGACATAATTTCTTGACATCTTTATTTTTGAAACAAGTTCCATTATCCGAGATGATATTTGTAGGAATTCCAAACCTACAAATAATTTGATTAAAAATAAAATTGGAAACTTGGGTTCCAGTGCAAGAAGCTAAGGGCATAGCTTCAATCCATTTTGTGAAATACTCAGTGGCAGTTATGATGAATTTGTGTCCATCAGATGATATAGGGTTGATTTTTCCAATGATCTCTAAGCCCCATTTTGAAAATGGCCAAGGAGATGAAATAGCCTGTAGTTCGTATGTAGACGCATGGACAAGGTCAGCATGTTTCTGGCACTTGTTGTAATGGCGCACATAATCATGTGCATCATTTTCCATGGTAGGCCAAAAATATCCTATCCTAAGGAGCTTCTTAGCAATGGTGCTACCACTAAAATACCCCCTAAAAGATCCATTGTGGGCTTCACTCAAAGCTGATCTAGATTTTAATAGATTCAAACATCTCAGTAAGATGCCTTCAAAATATATCCTATACAAGGTATTACCAATAATTACAAAGCAACTTGCTCGTCTACATAATAACCGACACTGGTTGCTATTACAACCTTCAGGGAAGGTCCCATTTTGTAGAAAATTAAATAAATCAGTGTACCATGGTTTAGGAGTAGTTTCGTTGATTAGAAACACATCCAAAGGTTCTAAGCATGATTTGCTTGAAGCGGGTTCCTGGAGTCAACGAATAATGATGGTAGCATATTCATCATCTAACTCCAAGGGCAAAAGAGATGCAGCTACAACCATAGCGTCAGTCGCACGATTGCTAGTTCGAGGAATAGCTTCCAAGGTAACTTGATCAAATAAAGATAATAATTGTAAAACATATGTTTTATATGGGCATAATTTATCATCTTTGGTATGATAAACATCATTGATTTGATTTATGACAAGTTGAGAATCACCTAAAACCAATAAATTTTTAATTTTCAATGCCAAGGCATCTTGTAATCAAAGGATTAGAGCCTCATATTCAACAGTATTATTGGTGCAAGCAAATGTTAGTTTGAAGGACAGAGGTATAAGATGTTTCTACAGAGATATTAAAATAATACCTGCACCAGCCCCACTCATGCATCGGGCTTCGTCAAAGTATAGGGACCATTTCTCAGGATGGTCTGCCTCTAATTTAAGGCATTCATTAGGAAACTCAATGATGAGGGGATGGGTAGACTCTAAGGGTGCAGCAACTAATTGATCTGCTATGATTTGAACTTTAACAGACTTTTGTCCTATAAACGTGAGTTCAAACTCACTTAGCGCAAGAACCCACTTGGTTGTGCGACCAGATAAGTACGGTTGACTCATGAGATACTGCAAAGGATCGAATTTAGTAATAACTTACGTTTTTTGACTGAGCATATAATGGAATAGTTTCTGTGTAGAAAATATGACTACGAGACATAACTTATCTAATACTGTGTTGAGTGGTATTTTCACTTGATTGTGAAAACACACTCTCCAATAGGATTTGAGTTCCAAATCCCCTCTTGCAAAGAAATTAAATGAATAATTTCTCCAAGGTCTCCGCTATGTTAGCATTTTATATAAGTAAAGTGTTTAATTTAAATGCTTAGAATACCTTAGTGGTTGCAAGTAACTGTAAACAAGCACGATGGTTTATTTTATTTTGAAGCTTTAATGATTGTTCGTTTGATCAGCATGAACTCAATGTGATTTGATCTTAGCGATGAAATTATTTTATTTTCAGATTTCGGTATATTTTCAAGTTGTTTATTTGAATGACTGTAATAAAATTAAAGTTAAATTTCCTGTGAAATAAAAATGCAAAAAAATAATTAAGTGAAAATAAAATGCAAAGAGAATGGAGCTAAAATACATTCAGAATGCGGCCATCCTATTCAACAAAATCGAAGATATGAGGTTTTATGCATACAACCTAACCTATTGAACCTGCAAACATGCACAATCCAGCTAAGCTAAGTTCTGGCCTCTAGGGTTTTAACTATGATTTCCAGATTTAGACATTCGCATGAAGCAACCAAGACAAACTTGCATTAAACTCCATCTATAAACCTAAAATCGAAAAGGGGAAAGGTAGACATTCAATCTTGCATGCAGAGAATAACTCCTTTCTTGTCAATGAGATGCAAATTTTTGTATTAAAAATATGTCATTTTACAACAATAGAAGCTTCCAGTTTATCAAAACCAGAACAAATGAAGGAAAATGCTCCTAAGCAGGCCCAGAATGGCATATCGCCTTCAACTCTGCAACTCTGCTCGTAGCAGTTTTTGACCCCTATGCCTATCTTCGCTTGTGCCTTTATACTTTTTGCTACGGCTCTCTACTTTACCTTGTGATGCTTCATTTCATCTTCTAGATCGATTCATTTTGTCTCGTGCTCCTTCATTATTTTGGCTTTCTGCTCAGTCGTGAAATGTTTGGTCTTCTCTGCGAACTGTAACTGTCGATCCTGAAGCATTATCATAACCCCTACACCTCTATGACATGTGCAACACTTCCCTGCACATTCTATAATGGCCCTTCATGAATCGCGACAAAAGATAGCATGTCGTGATATCGTGATGTTTTATACCATGCAGCTTTGTTATTCTTCTTGTACCGTGAAAATGAGACATGTTGCGATATTTTTCTATCAGCAACCTTGTTCACCTTCATGCACCACAAAAATGAGACATGTCGTGATATCGTGACATTTTTCTGCTCCGGGTCGTGCAGATGCAACCTGTCATGAAATCGTGACATTTTTCTGTTTCGGGCTGTGTAGATGCAACTTGTCCACGAAAACATGACATGTCATGAAATCACAACACCTTTTCATTCCGCATTGTCTTCTTGATTTCTGTCATGAAATCGTGACACTTTTATTCTATATCCACTTTGGTTGCTCCAAGTCGTGAAACTTGACATGTCGCGATATCGCGACATTTTTTTCTCCTTACCCTTCATCTCATCTTTAGGTCGCGAAAACATGACATGTCGCGATATCGTGACAATTTTCACTTTGTCTTTCTCTCTCTTATGAGAACCGCGATTTCATGACATGTCGCGATATCATGACATTTTTCACTTTGCCTTTCTCTCTCCCTTGAGAACCATGATACTGCAACATGTCGCGATTTCATGACATTTTCTCTTCATGCTGCATTCTGTTACTCTTAGCCATGAAAACGTGACATGTCACAATATCGCGACAACTTTTCATTTCTGGTCGTGACGGAGCAACATGTCGCGATATCGCGACAACTTTTCATTTCTAGCCACGACGGAGCAACATGTCACAATATTGCGACAACTTTTCATTTTTGGCCGCGACAGAGCAACATGTCATGATATCGTGACAACTTTTCATTTTTGGCCATGATGGAGCAACATGTCATGATATCGTGACAACTTTTCATTTTTGGCCGTGACGGAGCAACATGTCACGATATCGCGACAACTTTTCATTTCTTGCTTTCTTCTTTGCTCCTTTATATCTGGGCCACTGCAATCTTCTTGGAAAGTGTGCAAAAAAGGGGGTCCCCAATTTTAGGGTGTGTTGTGGGGCAGCCACAACATACTATATAACGAGTTTCATAACTGATTAAGGTTCTGCTGATGTAATAATTAGCACGTTCTTTCTTCTCATCGTCAAGTTGAGCTAACATAGCTCCTAAGGCAAAATCTGAAGCAAAAATGTACAAGATAAATGGACGATAATATCTAGGTGGGGAAAGCACCGGTGGTTTAAGGAGATATTGTTTAAGGAGTTCAAATGCTTCCTGGAATTCATCGTCCCAATGAAAAGAGACATCTTTCTTAAGAAGCTTAAGAAAGGGTTCGGTTTTGTCCGCCAACATATCGATGAAGCGGTGAATAGCTTGAAGCTTACCTTGTAAACTTCGTAATTCAGATATATTTGTGGGTTCGGGCATATCAGTGATAGCCGTGATCTTGAGAGGGTCAATTTCAATGCCATGTAAAGAAAATATAACCCCAAATAATTTATCAGACTTAACTCCGAATATACATTTGGTTGGATTTAGTCGGATAAGATATTCTCTTAACCGATCAAATACTTTTCTCAAGTCATCTAAATGATCATATTCTTTGATAGAACGAGCTATAATATCATCTACATAATCATGTATAATATCATGCATCATATTGTGAAAGATATAAGTCATGGCTCGTTGATATGTTGCACCTGCATTCTTTAAACCGAATGGCATCACTTTCCAACAAAAGGTTCCCTAAGGGGTAGTAAAGGTTGTTTTAGCCTGATCTTCAGGAATCTGATTATAACTAGAGAATCCATCCATTAGGGATATCATTCCACTCCCAGCAGTAAAATCAATGATCTGATCCATGTTGGGAAGAGGAAAATCATCTTTAGGGCATGTAGCATTAATATCTCTAAAGTATGTGCAAACCCTAACTTTGGTAGCTTATTTCTTAGTTATTGGAACTACATTTGAGATCCATTCAGCATAATCAATGGCTTGTATAAAAATAACCTTCAAGAGATTTTCTAATTCTCCTTTGACTAGTAAGGCCACTTTAGGATGCATTTTTCTAAGTTTCTGTTTAACAGGTTTAGCATCCAGATGGACTCCTAGGTGATGCATAACTATAGAAGGGTCTAATCTTGGCATATCTTCATATGTCCAACCAAAAACATCTTCATATTTTTTAAGGAATGAAATGTATTTATCTTGTTTTTCTTGACTCAATTCTGATCCAATGTTGATGATGTGAGGGTTATCTTCGGTTCCAATGTTAATTTTTATAATGTTTTCAACTTCCATATGTAGATCTCTCTCAAAATTAGATGGGGTGGGTGAAATGCCTAATTCTTGTAATTATTCCAAGGTTAGCTTGGATAATTCATCTTGAGGAGTCGTGGCCTCAAGCTGGGCTATACTAGGTATAGAGCCATCGAAATAAAATCCGTTATGTAACAATTCCTCAATGGAGACATCATGGAAGATATCCCCCTCCAACTCATCTTCGGATTTAGCAATCATCTCAGGGTAAGCTATGGATAGCATATTACATGTAAATGGATTATCCCTTAAATTCAAAGCATCACGTTTATCCAAATAATCTTGGTAACATATAAGATGGTCATCATCCTCAAATGGGAAGGGCTGACCTTTACTAGGAAATAGGCCCACACCACATCGGGCAGGTCATGGTTCTACCTCAAAAGGTTCTTTCATACCATTTTGGGAAGGTCCCAAACCTTTCCCTTTATAGCCCAATATAAGCATTATAAGTTTAGCTTTAACATATTCATTAGCAAAATAACAGTGAGCATACCCATCATAATGAGTCTTGATGTTTCTAGGTATTCTTCCCCAGTCATATCCCTTATAAATAAAAGCACAACTCTTGACTTGGTAAATACTTCCCATAGGCTTTGGGAGGCCTAAGGTACAAGGAGAGGGTGGCAATTTATTTAAAATATGGGAATATTGCATAGCAACGTTAGTTTTCTCTGATACAGGAATTTTAGATAAATCGGGTAAGAGCTCGTCAGTAAGAGCATAAGAGGTAGAAGGATCATTTCCTATGTTTTCAGATGCGGGAAACATGCCTTTGATAGGCGTAGACGTTGTAGAGATGTCGATGGATGGGTCTAAAGGTATGGAAGTTGTAGGAGTAAAACAAGAAGCATTCGTTGTAGGTTTAGGATATTTTTGAGGTCCTAATGTGGTTTGTTCGGAAGATGGTTGAACTATATGTAGAGGTGTGGTTGGTGAGGGAAAATTAGATGATTTTATGAGTGTGTGTTTCACACGTTTAGGTGGATGATGAGAATTAGGATGTGTGGATGATAGAGCAGGGCAAAATTGAACTCCAACAGGTTCTGCCAAAGCACACATATCAAAGGGTCGAAGATCACCATGAATGGTAACCAACTAATTTTTAAATTCAAATTTAACACACTGATGTAAAGTTGATGGAACAGCTCGCATCACATTGATCCAAGGGCGACCCAAGAGTATATTGTATGATGCAGGGCAATGTACAATAAACACGGTCATGTCTAAGGTTCTAGGACCAACTTGCAATGGAATAGTAATAACTCCACACGTTTCTTGTGTTTCGTCATTGAATGCTTTGATAATCATATCAGTTCTTTTCATTTCATCACTTCTAAACCCAAATATTTGGTAGAATTCAAAAATGCATATATTTAAAGATGAACCATTATCAATAAAGACTCATTTAACTGCTACATATCCAATTAGGGCAGTAATATATAAGGGGTTATCCTTATGTAAACTATGTTGCGCTATATCTCTATCTTGGAAGTCAATACAATCGACTTCTCGAGTTATGATAGTATTGGACATGGCTTCAAGTTGAATATTTTGTGGTACCATCATTTGGCTTAATGTGAGCATTAATTCATCCCTATGGGTAGGAGAAGATCTTAAAAGGTCCAAAAGGGAAATTCTAGCTATAGTATTTGATAGTTATTCATTAATATGATAAGGAGGTTTAGGTTAAACATTAGGCACATGATTCCCTTTATTGGGATTTTTCAAAACAAATGGAGCTGATCCATCGTTCTGAGTTTGATATTGTTGAGAATTTTGAGCCTGTTTTCAAGTAACAACTCTGATGGTACCTACAATATTATTTTATGGATGATCAATGGGTCTTGGTCTACCATTTATGGCTTGTTCATTAGAAATTAATTTTTGAGACGATGGTCAAGTAGTGACTCTTCTTGGAAATGGTTCTTTTGGAACCATAGAACTTGTGATAGGTTGAATAGGATCTGATTCATCTTTAGAACTATTTGATTGATTTGAGGTGATTTCCATGTCACTTTCAGTCTCGTATTCTGTATCACTAAGATCAGGTGTCCGAATATGATATAGAGGTTTGGTCGTAACCATGGATAAAGTTGTGTCAAATATTTACGGATCATGAGTAGGTGAATGTCCACTAATAGTTCCTACATATCAGGTAGGAGGGGGAACATTATGATGTTCAATTTTATTAGCCACCTCTTTACCATGCTTTGGTAAAGGATGTTGAAATATATCCAATGATTGATTGGCATTTTGATTCTAATTTTGGGGGATGTTCTTTTGAGCATTATTAGGAGGATTTTGTTTAGGTTGAAAGGCTTGCACCTCCATCTCATTGTTATCAATCAAGTCTTGTATTTTATGTTTTAATATTTTACAAGATTTGGTAGCGTGTCCAAGTCCTCTATGGAAATCACAGTGTAAATCAACTCTGTATCCAGGTATAGTTGGATCAAGTTCCCGGATATTTGGTAATTTGATCAATCCTCATGCTAGTAATTGTGGGAGAATGGTTGATAAAGGTTGATTTAACCTAGTAAATTCTTGGGGTGGTTTATCAGGAGGTTTCAGTATAAATTTCTCTGTTGTTTTTGCAACATTAATAGTAGTGATATTTCTACTATCAGTGACTCCATCGCCCACAACTTGTTTATTTTTATATTGATTTCTAGATGTTTTCTCATCATCTTTCTTTTTAATTTGACCTCTCCTAACAAGATCATCTTCCACTCTTCAAGCTAAATCTATAGCTTGATCGAAGGTGGTCAAGGTAGCAGTTGATAACTCATAGGATAGTTTTCTTGTAAATTATTGATAAAGATATCCAACATTTCCCGATAAGGTAACACAAAGTGCAATTTTCCTAACTATCTCCATCGAGCTAGGAAATCAGCAAAACATTCATCTTTGTCTTGTTTTAGGTTGTACAAATCTTTAATGGTTACATGCATTTCAATGTAGGCACTAAATTGATGCACAAAAGACTCGACGGTTTCTTTGAAATTTCTCAAAGAATGAGTGGGTAGTTGATAATACCATTCTAATGCCATCCCTACTAAACTTTTTTGGAACATTTTTAGTAATAACAAATCATCATGTGATATATCATGACACACTATCCTAAACATACGAATATGCTCTATGGGATCTCCAGTTCCTTTGTATATTGGTAGGATAGGCATAGGAAAGTGTTTAGGATATGGTTGTGCTACAACTATAGGATCTAGATGCTGACTACACATCTCTCAATAATTGTATGAGGGACAATAGGGATCTATCTGGTCCATGCGGGAGACTAACTATTTCACCATGGCTTCCAGATTACCAGTTTGTCCACCATATTGGTTTTATGGTACATGAGTATGGTATTTGTGAGCGTAGGATGGCATGACATAAGGATTAGATGCTATATTGTTGTTATGCAAATGGTTGGTAGGAAGAGTATTATGAAGAATATTTGTTGTAGCATTATGTTGTACCCTAGATTGTTGGAAATTGGTATTTGGTTTTGTTTTAGGTTTTTGTTGATTTGAGGTATTTTGATCAATAACTTGGTGAAATAGAGCAGTGAATGATGGTTTCTTTTGTGTGGGAATAACCCTAGGCTTGGTAACAGGCACTCTAGATGGTTGGGTAACCTGTTGTTGTTGCATGTTCTGGATTATAGCAGCCATATCCAAATTGGATGGTCCATATTGATCACTTTCTTGATCAACAAAGGACAAGGGATTAGTGCATGTGTGATATATGTCTTCTAGGGTTGCTTGAGTGTCACTAATTTGATCCTTGTCCATATGGACTGCTCTATTAAGAGTGCCAATATTAGTATTGAGGAACTTCCAGAAATGTTCCATGTTCTCAAAAGTAACAGCTCCTTCCGAAGATATTTTAGGAGATGAGGATCCTTCCTCTCTAAAAATTTCTCTTTGTTCATTTGTGTCAACAAACTCTTCTTCTTGTTGGTCTAGGGTTCCTTCTTCCTGAATTGGGTCTTCAGGAAGGACATCTGGTTTATTTACTGTTCTTCCTAACCAATCTTCTTCTACTTCAGTCTGTTTTCCATTCCTAAGTCTAGTCATTATGTTTAAATTTAGATTTTAGCAAATATATATTAAAAAATTTGGAAAAAAATTGGGAGGTATATATTTTAATTATATACCTACTATAATACTTAAAATAAAATGTTTTGATTTTTGCTATGACTTTGTTTTGTTTTTTTTTTTTTTTTTTTTTGTTTTTTTTTATGATTATAAAGACAACAAACAACACACTAAATGCAAGAAATAATAATAATAAAATAATGGCTTAGTTTTCTATAAATAGTTTATAGATGTCATGGATAGGATCAAATTCATCAGGAGTCATGAAATGCTCCTCTTCAAATTGGAAATGGTTTTTCAGGAACTTAACAAAGTGTGCTATGGTGATGTTATCTACTTCGACTCTGTCTTGTAAAAATAGAGCTCATGGCAATACTCTCGATATAACACAGCTCTAGGAACTCTATTCCATCTCTTTCTATCCATAAGAACGACCTCTTGATCCTCTATACGAGATAGAAATTTATGTACTACAACTGCATTGTCGAGGTATTCCTCAAAGGTGTACAATTTAGAAGACACAAGGGCTATTTTATTTGCTAACCACCTATGGCAAGCTCTATGAATCTCATGATACAAGGTCACTTGATCAGGATCCATGATTCTATCTAGGACAAACCTCTTGATTTGCCTAAGTTCGGTTGATCTAGACTCAGTGATATTCAATCTCCTATTAAGTTCGTCCCATAAAGGTTGAACCTTATTTGTTTGAGGTACTCTAAGTACAGAAGTAATATCTATAGCTGCTAATTGATTCTCAACATTAATGGTGACAACTTGTCTTTTATTATAATCTACCATCTAAATATGATATGCAATATTTGATTCTAAATGCATTTATGTTTTGTTTTTTTTTTTGGATTGTTTTCAAAAGGTTTTAGTTTTCACGTCGGGTTCACCAAAATGTATTGCTCCAATTTTTTCACATCCTTACCTTCAGGCTATAGGATCCACGCCTAGAAGGGGGATGCGAGAATGATGGGACAATACCTTGGACTGAGAGGCCCTTTGAAGGTCCCACCCCTCAAGGGAGGGGTATAAGGGTGAATTTTTGATGGATGGTGGGTTCACCAAGAAAATTTTGAGTGGCAGCCATGCCTAGGTTGATAATAGGTTTGATGTGTTCATTTTATATTCAATCATTCAATTCCTAAGTTTGGCCAAGATGAATCTAAGCTAATATATATGTCGATGCTGATTTTTATGGATACAGAAAACATGAATAAATGTTGAACACAAAGAATGTGCTAAATAGGATAGAATATACCTAATTTTGGATGTCTGAATGAAGATTCTAAGGTTTGTACAATTCCAAATTGTCTCAAATCATACGTAATCATCTAAAATTGCACAGAATCATCTCAGATCATAGTCGGCCATCTAAGATCAGACAGGATCATCGACGATCTGACGAATTCGTCAGAAACCTACAATCACAAAAATAGATACAAAATATCAAAAATGCAACTGCAAAAGCAAGGGGAAATGATAGAAATAACAATGAATTTGCCTAAATGATAGATCCAAATAGAAATTAAAAGGAAATGCATCAATTTGACAATTTATCTTGACTTTATCATATATCTATGTTAAATGAGGTGAACTCCAGGATGCATAAATATAATAACATAAGATAATACACAGAAATGCAGAAAAACAATAAGGAAATGCAAATTTTGGGCTCTGATTGCCCCCAATCTAGACTATAGGTAGGATCACCTCCAATCGTATGAGATCATCTACGCTCCTCGATAGGATCGTCCGAAATCATTTGGAATCGCCTGCAATGATCCGAGCTTGCTCCGACTGAAAAACAATAAAATTCTTGTAAGAAAACATGAAATACATAATGCAAATGATGGTGCGAGGATGCTCTAATGTATAAGTAACTAAACCTATAGGGAAATCTGTCATCTAGGGGGTTCAGGGGGGTAAACTAAGAAAATCCTAATTTATATAGGATTAGGGAGAGGTTAGGAGGTTGGAGATCATCTCAATTTGGGAGATCTCCAATGGGGGAGACTCTAACAGCGCAGACACGCTTTCTGCCCAGGTTAGAGAAGTTTTTGAAATAGAAGCTAATTATGAAAATTTGGTTTTGGGATGAAATCGTCTGGACGTTCTGTTCCAGACGAATTCATCAGATCTGGGATGATTTCATTTGATTTCAAAACTAGACATCGACCTCCCTTGTATATGACCCCGTGCAGGATCCTATACAAGCGGCACAGTACAAAGCTGCCCCATGCAAACTTTTACCTATGGTCTCTCATGTCACAGACCACATTTGAGAGGAGCCAGGGTAACTGCACCTGCTCTGGTGGCACAATAGTAAGCCACCTACTATCCTTGCCAAAACCCGAGTCAGCCTAGATGCCCCAGGCATCTGCCTTAGAGACTCGATGTTCACTCTACCCTTCTCTAGGGTGAAGCTCGAGTCTCTGCTCAGCCTCATCATCTCTTGGCCTTGATTGGCCATAGGAGTCATTAGTCGTCCCTGTATGGGGATCCTCAAGATCCTCCATACATTCTCTAGTGTGGGAGCCATATCCCCTATCGGTAACCAAAAGTAGAACAACCTTGGATACCACATCTCTACTAGGGTCGTTAGTAGCCCCATGTCCGTCGATACTTGTGGCATCTTTGCCACATGCTGCAAATCAACCTGTGCTAGTCAATCATGCTCCGCCTGGTCGAGCGCGGCTATGTCATCTCTTAGCCCCCCATATTTCCACTCCTAACTCTTTATTAATCCCCTCTACAAAACAAACAATAAAACAATAAAATTTATTAATAAACCAATTATTAAAGTCAATTAAATGCAATTCAAACAAACTTAATTTCATCAAATGATGATATTGTTCACTATTGGACGATATCGTCCTAAATTGGGCAAAATCATCCTTTGTAGGACGAAATCGTCTCCTATTTCACAACTTGGGGATCGCACCTTGTTGGACGAGATCGCCCCTAGTTCGTCGATTTTTCCTTTAGATGAAATCGACGATCTAGAGATGATTTCGACGAAATAGGGATGATTTCATCCCGACGTCATCGACGGCCTAAAAACGGTCGCGATGCCCCAAACAGTCAAAATTTCAATTAAAAAATTGCACAAATTAAATCCAAACATAATTCACTAGGATTAGATCCTTACCCGTAGCCCGCGCTAGACCTCTGTCGATCGGTGCGCTGTCTAAACCATTTTTTTTGCAGAGCTCCAAAATAGTAAAAATGAATAGTAAAAATGAATTAGGGTTTTACCCTATTTTCTTAATTTTATTTTAAATCAACAACTTTTTTTTAATTTTTCTTTTCTGTGCTTTTACCTCAAATGTTCGATTTGGGTAAAAACACGGAGGGGGCACCATAGTCAGCAGTCGAACGATTCGACCAAGAATCATCGTCTAGAAAATTGAGTAAATTTTTATTTTCTCGTAAAATGGGATCGTCTTTAACGCATTTTCTTCAAAAATTTTGCTAAAGAGGGGGTAAAATGTAGCACCTTAAAATTGGCACAGTTAAACCTTAGTAAAAAGATAAAAATTTAAATTTTAACCCCAAACCGCTCGTTAACCGCCTGTTACCTGCTTCCCTTGTTTTCCATGTCATTTTTAGGATTTGTTTTGAACGTTGGACAATATCATCTAAAATCAAATGAAATCATCCTAGATCTGATGAATTCGTCTGGAACAGAACGTCCAGACGATTTTGTCCCAAAACCAAATTTTCATAATTAGCTTCTGTTTCAACAGCTTCTCTAACTTGGGCAAAAAGTGTGTCTACGTAGTTAGAGTCTCTCCCATTGGAGATCTCCAAAATTGGGATGATCTCCAACCTCCTAACCTCTCCCTAATCCTATATAAACTAGGATTTTATCATTTTATCCCCCTGAACCCCCTAGCTGACTGATTTCCCTGCAAATTTAGTTCCTTGTGCCTTAGAACACCTTCATACTTTTGTTTGCATTGTGTATTTCATGTTTTATTGCAGGAATCTTACTATTTTTCAGCTGGAGCAAGCTTGGATCATCGCAGGCGATTCCAGATGATTTCAAATGATCCTATCACAGATCAATGATGATCTCGTAAGATTGGAAGCGATCTCGACTGTAGTCCAGATTGGGGACAAGCAGAGCCCAGAGTTTGCATTTTCTTATCGTTTATCTGCATTTATTTATGCATTATCTTAGTTTATTATATTTATGCATCCTGGAGTTCATATCACTTAGTATAGATGCATGATAAAGTCAAAATAAATTGTCAAATTGATGCATTTCCTTTTAATTGCTATATGGATTTATCATTTAGGTAAGTTTATTATTATTTCTATCATTTCCCTTGGCTTTTGTAGTTGCATTTTTGGTATTTTGTATCTGTTTATATGATTACAGGTTTTTGACGAATTAGTCTGATGAATTCATCAGATAGCCAATGATCCGGTCTGATATCAGATGGCCGACTATGATTTGAGATGATTCTATGCAATTACAGATGATTACATACGATTTGAGATGATTTGGACTTCTACAAAACTTAGAATCTTCATCAGACATCTGGAATTAGGTATGTTCTATTTTATTTAGCCTACTTTCTATGTTTAGCACTTACGCATGTTTTCTGTATTCATAAAAATCAACATTGGCATATAGAATATCTTATATTCATCTTGGTCAAACCTAGGAATTGAATGATTAAAGCACAAAAATGAAATATCAAACCTACTCTCAACCTAGGTGTGGAAACTGCCACTCAAAAGTTTCCTAGTGAACCCACCATCCATCGAAAATTCACCCTTATACCCCTCCCACAAGAGGTGGGACCTTCAAAGGGCCTCTCAGTCCGAGGTATTGTCCCATCCTTCTCGCATCCCCCTTCTGGGCATAGATCCTATAGCCTGAAGGTAAGGATGCAAAAAATTTGGAGTGATACACTCTTCAATCTACAATAAATCTCCTCTTGTCCTTTTATCTCTTTTGTAATATATAGTTCTACAACTCTTTCAATGGGACCTTTTCTTTAAGGCCTAATATTCAATTTTCAACTTTCTGCTTCAAGTGTTGGATTGATTCTAAAGAAGATATTCTTTCTAGATTTTTGTATGAAGCTTCCTGACTTTCTTTGAATCTCCTTTTCCTGCAATAAAGCATTAGAAATTAGAAAATGGTAAATATAAATCTAGATATTCTAAATCTTCACTAGTTTATTTTTCAATCTAGTGGAATCAACACTGAGTCACAAGTTTATCTATAACTCTATGAAAAGACTCTAGCCAAATGTATTTTTAGAAATTATGAAAATGATATTTTCTATCTCCTCTCAATATCTCTTGTGGATCTTCCTATTTCCTATTGATCTGCCATGTGATTTGATACCATTTTTATCTTTTGAGGATTTATATTAAAGGAAATGCAACCACAAGATGTAAAATAAATAAGCTATGATAAGTATATGATAATGGCACTATAATTTGTAGGAAAACTAGATGATAAAATTCTACAATAACTCAGTAATATGCCATTAATAAAATCTCATAAAAATAGTACAATGCAATATAATGGAGGACTTGGAGACTCCAAAATTTTAAATGAAGAACTACATTGTACCTACTCACTACTCGTTATCTTGATATCATTCCTCTCTCACACACACTCTATCATACTCTCAAAGGCATATATATAGGAAGATATGTTCCTTGGAATTTACTCTACACATGAATATTCATATACCTATCCTATGACTCATGTACATATGGACTACATGCACATTTACATCATTTCACATTCTAACACGTGTATTTATTACATTGCATGAAATAACTACTCAAACCTTAATCTAAGATAAATCCTAATCTATAAATGTACCCAAGGTGGTACATTTGCATGTACCAAATAATTTAATATACTCTAACACTATCTAGCCTTAATATATAGATAATTTTGATGGAAAATTACAAATGAGCAAAAATTGTATTATGAATGTATTTCTTCAGTTTTAAGAAGCTTCATTTAGGCTTGTTTTATTAATTGATTTTTCTATTGATTCTGTAGTGCTTTGAGAGGATTGAATGATGTGGATTTTATAATGGTATTACTCTTACTATTGCCTACAAGAGCTAGCCAATTCTCTTCTCTAATATCTATACCTATCGATTGCATAGTCATAGTTGAGTATTCAGTATGCCTTTATGGGAAAAAATAATGGGTTTTTCTTCTATTATTGTTATTATTTATTTTGTTTTCCTTTGATTAATATTATCATACATTACTATAGGTGTCATGTTTTCGACATTAAATACATTTTTTTGTTTCTATACAATATGCAATTATCTTGTATTTGTCATAGATGAGAAATATCTTGGATCCTTGTTGTTTATCAAATTCAACCTTCAAATTGTAGTCAAGTAGTTGATTAATGAAGATTAGATTCTTATTGATTCTTGGGATATATAGGGTTACTTTTAACTTAGATGTATGAGATACAAGTATAAATATAATATATCATATACCTTTGATATTATAGGATGTTCCATCACCTATAGAAACCCTTCCTATATGTTTGGAACAATATAGAGTCTAAAAGCAATCCTTCTAATTGGTCATGTGATTGGTTGCTCCAAAATCAATATACCAAACATCATAGGGTTGACTAAGTTAAGTGTGAGAAGTAAACATATACTCTTCATATTCTCCTATATTATTATCTTTTATAACATCATTGTGTTACTGATGTATTGGTCTCAAATTTGGATCTTTTTCCATTTGAGGCTTCTTTTGGTTGAGAATATGTAGCTTGATAAGAAGTCTTGTTGAGGAATGGATTATTCCAACATTCCTTAATTTGGTGGCCAATTTTTCCAAATAGTTTGCATGTTATTTTTATGTATGAATTATTCTTCTAATTTTGAGAATGAGGACTTTTACCTCTCCTAAATTGTTCCTTCCATTTTTTATTTAAGTACTTGTTCTTCATTTTGAGTTGTATGGAAGATCTCTATGTTTTGAAGAATATTCACTATTGTTTCAAATGTTAGTGTATGCTCTATAACATTCAATGTAAACATAAATGTGTTGTACTGTGAATGTAGAGATCGCAAATCTATGGTGACTAATGTGTCATATAACATTGTTTCTCCCATAGCTTGAAGTGATGCATGTAGCTTAACAACTCACCTTAGAAATGGTTCAATTTATTATTTATTTTTCATCTTCAAACAATGGATTTGGCTTTATAGGAACAAGATCTGATTCGTATTCTTTGCTTCAAGAGCTATTTGTAATTCCTCCCATACCTCCTTATCTGAAGTTATGTCTTCAATGTATGGATGGACTTCGTATGCTATGTTGAATAAGATAATTTTGTTTCTACTATCCTATTAAATATTGGTTATTCATTTTTACCTTTTTCTATATGGGTTTCATATTGTTCTAAACTTCTTTGAAATCTAATTGAGTTTTGATTTTGACCTTTGAGGTAGAATAGTTGTCTCCTAACAATAGTTGAGTTAGGTAAGAGGAATTTTAGTCCAGTATTGACCATTGTAAACTTTCACAAAAGTGGAATATCTTTGTTCGACTATATTCTTATTGGAAAATGCTTTCCAAAAAATATATATTTCCCTATATTTAAAAAAAAAAAAAACTATAGTTTCCCAAGTAAAATATAAGGACTTGATTTTCCTTTTTGAGAATATTCCTTTGAAATATTTATATAAAATATACATCAATTTTTCTCCCTTTTGTTCCACCTAATATTTTTTTGAATGACTTAATTTTGATAAGTATTTTATCTTCTCTCCTCCTAAATGTAGGATAATACAATTCATGATATAAAATATTGAATATAATGCATATACCTTTGATTCTTTATTTGTGCTTAAATCTTGCCCTTGTAAATCATGCTCATTCCTTAATACTTTATATTTGGACTAATAATTCTATAATTCAATATGAGGATGTTCTACTTCTTAAGTAATTTTCTTTGGCTCAAAGCATTAGATGTGTCATTGTCTTTAATTTCCTTCTAAAAGAAAAATAAACTTCACTACAGAGAAATTCTCCTCTAAGTACTTAGAAATAGGGTTTTATTTAGCCAATTTGTTTATGGATCAAAAAATTGTGCAATAATTAATAAGCTCTTTGCATAAATTTATTCCTTAGTAAACTCTTTGGTGAGAATGTTTAATTTGTATTGGCACAAACTTTGTGGCAAAGTGAATGTTTTCTTGAATTGTTCTATGTACAAATTTTGTACTACTTACAACACCATTTTGGACCTCAAGAGGCACCTAGAGAATGCTCTCCTCTAAGTATCATTTAAGTATTCATCTCCACTATAGTATTTTTCTTTACCATGTAAGCTTTGGTTGTGGTAGAGGATATCACCAGTTCAAACCCATTGAAGTTGAACTAATATAACTTACATGTGATAGGGTCCAAGTTCTAGGGTGGCTCACAAGTGGTGGTGAAGATAAATAATCAAATATTTTCTTGTAAAAATACCTTTGGTTGTCTTTCTATATTTATTATGATATTTTGGATGCTCATCTTGGTTTAAACATGATTTAGAAAGGTTAATTTTTTTCTATTGATGGTGGTGATTTTTAGTTAAACAATATGGGGAGTGAAATGGTGGCAATGGAAAAGTTTTGAATTGAAGAATATAAAGTTATGGTGGAGAGGGTTATAGGTCCAAATTACTTTTAAAATATTATGATGATATTTGTTTCTTTTTAAGGGCTTTTTATAGTGATAAACGATGATGCATTGCAACAAAAGCTTCAAAATCGAGTGGAATTATTCGTGTCCATCAATTGGACCTATGCTATTTTTTAGAAATTATCATGATCTAGATTGGGTGATTTTGTCATTGTATGGATGTATTTTTATACATAAGGTGTAGGAAATGGGGCCAATAAACACCCACATGGCCATGTTGAACATATTTGAATGAGACTAACTAAAAAGAAGCAAAAGCAACCCTGGTCACTCTTAGGTCCTTTTTGCATGACCACATACAGTATTTATGTCTTTCTACACCTCGTTCCAACAAAC
The DNA here is from genome assembly GCA_028583015.1 of Wollemia nobilis. NCBI lineage: Eukaryota > Viridiplantae > Streptophyta > Pinopsida > Araucariales > Araucariaceae > Wollemia > Wollemia nobilis. The sequence goes on from JAQPPZ010003067.1 coordinate 8,598,703, forward strand.
ACAAATCAAATAATTACTTATTAATTTATTCTTATTCTAATATGGTGGTCTCGATATTGATACATGTCACCATAAGGGATTATAACAAGTTAGTAGTAATTTCTAACTTTCACATCAATAAGATCCACTAGATGACCCTCTAATTTCTTTCCATTGGACTTCACATGGCTATTCTCTTCTAGATCCTTTTCTTCTCTATCATATAGATAGGTAGGAATTAATAATCCACCAATAATTATAGTTCAAGTCTACATTATGGTAATGAATGGTATTTAAAGTATATAGGATGCCTTATTTAGGTATAACTAACTTACAACTACTTGTCTTTACCACAATCATGGACCTTGTGAAGGGTTATTAGATCGCATGCATTATCACATGGACTATAATGGTGGTTATACCTTTGTCCTATAATAGACCATACAAACCATGTATTGAGTGGTTCCTCAACTAATATGATGTAATAATAATAGTTTAGTAGAGCTTGTAGGCATATCATGGAGATTAGATTGCATTCCCTATTGAGTTAATTGCATCCAAAGTTCAGAGAAAAACCATACTATTAGGCCCAAGGTATGAAGCCACTATGTTCCCAACACATCACATCCTCTCAAAGGAAGGGAAAATATGTTAGCCTTAAGGGTGCATTTACCCATATTTACCTTGATATTTCTACATTTATCCCTATATAGTAGAGTTTCCTTATTAGCTACCATGATTTCAAAATAATTGCATGAACTTATGTGACAATATTCTTATTTTACCACTCAAGGATCAATAAAATTGTGTGTACTACTAGAATGTGATTATTATGATTCATTGACCTTGAAGTACCCTACCACCTTCATGGTTTGGGAGGTTGATATCACTACTAGAGGATGTATAAAGATTTTTGGTTTCTCATTTGTCACTTCAAGATATTTTGGTTGATCCTTTTCCTTATGATCCTCATCTTCTTCATGGGCATCCATAGAGAAGGATTCACCCATATCAAGAAAATATATTTTTTGCTACATGTATTTTTGCCTTGGGAAATATTTTTTATCATAGTTATAGCATAATTCTTGTGCTCTCCAAGTCACTATTTCTTCTCTATTTAGAGGAATGATTTTTGATGTCTCACTAAAAGGGTTTTTTGCTAACCAAGATGAAAGTGAAATTCAAGATGGTGGAGGTTTGGAATTACACCTCTAAGCAAAAAATTTATCTTCTACTAATCTAGCAAAACCTACTACTTGCATCATGGTTTTTAGTTTAAACATTTTCACCTATTCTTAAATTTCTTCTTTTAACCCATTGATGAAACAACTTTGGAAAAATCATCACTTATGCCTCTTGTGCAGTTTGCCATTTTTTTGAACTATTTTTATTAGAAATTAATAAAAAATATAAAAAATAAAGAACAAAGTGTTTGAGAATTTAATATCATAGGCCTATTAAAGGGTCAATCTCCTTAGAAGCAAAACTTCATTAGAATTTGAGAAAAATACATAATACATTATGTTTCCTCCTTTTTTTTTATAAAAACTTTTTATATAAGCTAATGCTAGAGCTCAAGGGCTAGTACACATGCAAGGGAGACCCAATAAATTAACTCATACTTATAATAAATAGTAACTATTACATCATTATTAACCTTTTCTTACAACAAGTAATGATTACATCATAATGGAACCATATATACTAGGCACCCAAGATACACAGACACCCATGTTATAAAATTACATAATGATGTTAGTATAGGGTCCTAACATTCTTAAAAACCCTAATTATACTTGGATAGAAAGGATCCCTCTATGCTATGACAATATTTTGTTTCTCTAAGAGAATTATTCACTAACAGGTTCATATTTCTTTTCTTGGGTACATCACTATCTTAACCACTAGATTGAAATTTTTGAGGATGTTTGAAACAATCGCTTGTTATTTATGGATTTATCACTTGTATTTTTCTACTTTAAATTGTTTGTATTGATGTGGCATAGATGAGAGGAGTGTTGTATCATCATTTGTAAAGGAGAAAATAAGAGGTTGAAATTTTTAGTTCAACCCTTTTATACCATACAAAATCATGGAAAGACTTTCATGTATGAAACATATATTCAATCCACTTAACAAATTTATTATAATGGTCCAATAATATTTGTGTTACATTAGAGAGTGAGGATGGCTTGATTGATTACATTCCAAAAAATGATACGGTAAAATGTATATGGACAAACTATCAATATTTTTATTCTTTGTAAAATTTTAGGCGGATCTCAATTTAACACTTTTCACCATTTCCCTTATAGTTATCTATTCTTTGTGTAAAAAAATCTTATTTTTACCACCTTTCTCTAAAAGAAAAAAATAAAAATAAAAAATGGAGAATTCATCAGAATAATTCACTAGAGGGTAACAAAAAATTTTGTGCTTCTAGGGATAGGTTGATTTGTTCATCTTGTTTATTTTAATATTGAAAGAGGTTGTGATGCATTAGTAGTTTGTGCCTTGAATAAAGTACATGTGGTCCTTGATCATATGTTCAAATCCATTTTATGGGAAAAAAGCATTTTTTAAAGCACATGATGTCATTACCAGGGTTCTAAAAGGAAGCATTGGCTAGTTTAAATGTAATTTGTGCCATGATTTGGTGGCTATATTGCCTTGCTTGAATCTATTTATGACTTGAGGGTATGAATTTCAATTTCCAATATTTTTTTTGAGTGGAGAAAGTGCTTTGGATTTATGGTTTCAAGGTTTTATTTGTGCTAAGTGCCTTTGTGCTTAAATGCCCACTAGGGGTTATAGATAGGGGAGGATACCATAAGTCTTAAGGACTAATAAATTTAAGGTTTGATTATCTTAGCCATAATTTTAGAGGATTTGGTTAATTATTACTAACATGGTGAATCTAGTCGATGTGATTATGACCAATGTGGGAAAATTGATGATGTGGAGAGTAATTGTTTTCTAGAAAATAGAGTTTGACCAATCACATGAATACATATCACAAATTGAATTGTAATTACCATTACCTAGTCACATAAAAAAAATACGTGTCTTTTATTATATCTGACACATGGTATTTTTTGGCTTATCAATACCTAATCCATTGGCCTACATATTAAGCATCCTAACAATACCCCTTAAATAGCTCAAGAACACTTGGTGGAAAATGGTTTATTGAAGCACTGTCTAGTTTTTATATTAGTCAACACACATTTGGTCCCCCCTCATCCATCCAATAAATGACATGTGGTATATCCTCATTCATTTAAGGAACGTATAGACTTGAATTGTTTTATAAGGTTTTGGTAGCATTTTGTGTGCTTTTTGGGCCAAATTTATAAATGACCATAAATTTTGCATATGGAAGTGTTTTAAGCCCATTATTTCTTCAAATCATATTATATTTTGAGTTTTTTAAATTTGAAATATTGCTTTAGTAATGACTATATATAGGAGACTATGGATCAACATGCAACCCTACTTAATAGATCTAACTATGCCACCTTGAAAATCAAGATTAGAGACCACAAAATAAGTTTCAAGCAGTTGATCAAAAAATGGCTCATATCTCAAGTGAATCTGGTGCTAAGGTGCACCCACAAAATAATTCTACTGTGAAAACCCCTGTCAAGGGTAAGAATTTTGAAGACTCAATCCCAAAAATGAATTTTAGGGATGCCCTTCATGGTGGACAGCCTCAGCCCAATGCTAATATCAATATTAGGACTTCTCATAAACCTCTAAGAATGCCTAAGATTGATCCCAAGAAAATGGAGTCGGGATGTCTTAAAGCAGGTGATGGAACTCCTATTGTTAAGCTTGATATGGGTAACATTCAGACTGGCATTGAAGATTTGGAAAAAAGAGGACTAATTTGTCGGTTCGTGGGTTTTCGTCCGAGTCTATCCGCTTTCAAAGTCTGGGCTGCAAAAAGCTGGAAAACTAAAGGTGAGTTACAAATCTCTATTTATCCAAATGGTTATTTTCTTGTTTTATTTGCTAATAATGAAGATAGAGAGAAAAATTTTCAAGGGGGTCCTTGGTTTTTTGGAAGGGCGAGCTTTTCATGAAGCCCTGGCATACTAAATTTAAAGCCGAAGAAGAGATGCCTTCTATAGCTCCCGTGTGGGTTAGACTCTTTGGCCTCCCTATTGAATTTTGGAATCCTACTATTTTTTCTTCAATTGGAAACTCTTTAGGAACTTTTATGATGACTACTGATTGTACTCAAAATTTTGAACATATTATTTATGCTCGAATTTGTGTTTTAATGGATTTTGACAAACCCCTACCTAAAAAGATCACATTACAATTTGGGGAAGACACTTGGGAGCAAGTAGTGGACTATGAGAACATTCCTTTTCATTGTAGAATTTGCCATGAATATGGTCATTTGGCCAGTGCTTGCCCAAATAAAATTCCTGATCAAAAGAAAGAAGATATAAACTCAACAGGTTTCCAAATACCTAAGAAGAAGAACACTCGAAAAAAACCAAGTAATGAAGGATCAATCAAAGTCATTTGCTAATATGTTTGAAATCCTTTCCACAAATGATGTCCCAAGTGAGGAAGAGGAAATAATGGAAACTAAAATCTTAGAAACACAGTTTAAATATGAAGGAAAGAACTCGGAGACAAACCAACAAATCAAAGGTTTTCAACAGAAAAAAAAAGGAGAAAATTTACACAAGAAAAACAATATTTCAAATGTCAAAACTTCAAATAATGCAGGTCCCAATATAGACTCCATTGAACCATATAGTAAAATTTTGGCTATGTATGAACATTCTTCAAGGTTAGAAGCCATCTCAGATTCAATTGGAATAAGTCAAGAAACGGGGAAAAAAAAATTGAAGATGGATTCTAATCAAAAAGTAGGTCGCAAGACCAATCAATATCATATGGTAAAAGAAGGTGAAAAGCTTGTAGAGGAAGGTAAGATTAATGCCCTTACCAACATTTTTAGCCCTGGTATTAATGAAGATCATCACTTGGAATATTAGAGGACTCAAAGGGAGTCTTTCAAAACAAAATGAAATTAGAAGAATGATTCAGATAAATCATCCACATCTTGTTTTCCTTCAAGAAACAAAAATGTCAATGGAGGATATGGACTTAATTGCCAGTAAAATTTGGCCAGCTAGAAAAGTGGTTTCCCTCAGTTCCCAAGGGACTTCGGGTGGCATTGCTTGTCTTTGGGACCCAAAAGAGGTAGTTATTCACCATATGGTTGGTAGTTGGGGTTTGTTGGCTATAGCTATTCAAAGTAGACATTCCAACCAGATTATGCTCTGCATTACTATTTATGCCCCGACTTCTTTGGAGGAAAAAAGAAGACAGTGGAAGGATATTACTCATATTATCTCTCATTTTCCTAAAGCTTGGATCTCGATCGGAGGAGATTTCAATACCATCCTCTCTCTGGATGAGAAAAGGGGGGAAATAGAAATTTGGACAAAAGTACTCACCTCATGAGCGAATATATTGCAAACCTCCATCTTGTGGATATCCAACCGAGATAATGGCCTTATGACTTGGTCTAACAGAAGGCAAGGCTTAGCTTGTATAATGGAGAGATTGGATAGGTTTTTGCTCTCTGAAAATTTCTTAATCCATGGTCACATTCCTAAAGTGAAGACTCTTAATAATGCTTGGTTCGGATCATTGGCCAATCATGGTGGAAATGTGGAAAACCAATGTGAGTTTCTCTCCTTTTTGTTTTCAATTAATGTGGCTTAGAGACATTTCCTTCAGACCTCGTGTGCAACAATGGTGGAAGGAAGGTAAACCTAGGCATGGGACTAAGATGTTCTATTTTGCAAAAAGATCGCAATACATTAAATCCAAAATCAAGACTTGGAACTGGAAAGAGTTTGGGGATGTTCATAAAAAAAAGCATGAAGTTATTGCTCATATTGAAAATTTGAATAAGAAAATCCGTTTAGATGGCCTCACGGAGAAGAGAAGTGCAGATGAAATTAAACTCACAACTCGGTTAGAGGAATGGGAAAAAAGAGAAGAAATCTTATGGAAGCAAAAATCTAGAATTCAATGGCTCAAAGAAGGAGATCGAAACACAAATTTCTTCCACAAATCTCTTCTAGCTCGAAGATCTCACAACTTTATTTCTTCCTTAAAATCAGATTTTGGAGATGTTGTTTATACTTGGGATGGCATGAACTCTATTGTTGTTGATTACTTTTCCAATCTTTTTGCTTGCTACTCCTCTTGACTCAGATTCTCAACAAAATGTTCTTCAAGCAATCCCTTCTCTTATCACTTCTGAGGAGAACTCTATTTTTACTGCTCTTGTTACTATCAATGAGCTTCAACAAGTAGTTTTTAAAATGCAAAAAGGGAAAACCCCAGGTCTTGATGGTTTTCCTATTGAGTTCTACCAAGAGTTATGGGATATCCTTCATGTTGATTTATTAGAGGTGGTGGAAGAAGCTAGGAAATCCAAAGAAATTTTGAAGGTTATCAATAAAAATTATATTACTCTTGTTCCAAAAGCTCAAGAGGTTGATCATATCTCAACTTTTAGACCTATTGCTTTATGTAATGTTCTTCTCAAAATTATTACTAAAATCATGGCAGAAAGGTTGAAGCCTCTTTTACATAAGATTATTTCCCCGAGCAAGGGGGATATGTGGAAGGACGTCAAATAGTAGATGAGATAGTTCTTGCTCAGGAAGCCATCCATTCCATGGATATGCAAAATTCTCCTTCTATGTTCATCCGGTTAGACTTATCCAAAGCTTATGACAGAGTGGATTGGCACTTCCTTATCAAAGTTTTGAGGCAATTTGGTTTCTCTAAGGATTGGATGGATTGGATTATGGGATGTATCTCTTTAGTTTCCTACTTAGTTCTTATCAATGGCAGGCCTTCTCAGTCTTTCCTAGCTTCCAGAGGTATTAGGCAAGGTGACCCGCTATCCCCTTATTTATTCATCATTCTTGTTGAATGCTTGGGTAGGACTATTACCAAAAAGAGGGAAAACAAAACCCTTGAGGGAGTTACCATTGCTCATGGAGCTAGACCTATCTCTCATCTTCAATTTGTGGATGACTCTACCCTTTTAGGTAAAGCTACAGTTAAGGAAGCTTCTAATATTAAGCAAATCATTAGCTATTTTTCTAAGGCTACTAGGCAGTTGATCAATGAAGACAAATCTAAAGTTATTTTCTTTCATTGCTCTGCTAGACAGGAAGCCATGGTCTTGGATAAATTAAGATATAAGAAGACCTCTCTTCCAATCACTTATTTAGGTATTCCCATAAATATTCAAAGGTAGAAAAATAAATATTGGAATTGGTTGTTGGACAAAGTCAAGAAGAAAATTGGAAAGTGGACCAACAAGTGGCTTTCTTCTGGGGGTAGAATCACCTTGGTAAAATCAGTCCTTCAAGCTATTCCTATTTATGTTTCTTTCATTTTGAATATCCCAAAGTCTATTCTTCGAGAATTGGATCAAATCGGTCATCGTTTCCTTTGGAGTGGTACTAAGGAGAAAAGAAAATGGGCCTTGGTGAAATGGGATACTTTATGTCTTCCTAAGAGTGAAGGGGGGTTAGGATTCCGGTCTTCAATTAATAACAACAAAGCTTTAGCTACTAAATTATATTGGAGGATGTTGCATAACCCCAATGCTCTTTGGGCCAATAATCTCCGTGCTAAATATGATGAGAACAAAAGTCTTGAAGACCTTGTTCGCTATCAACTTCCTACCAAAGGTTCTCCCATTTTAGCAGTTCTTAAGACTGGTGAGGATTTGATAAAGAAAAAATTATTTTGGATCATTCATAATGGTCAACATGCAAATTTTTGGATAGATTCTTGGGATGGTCACAAGCCTTTGATAACTCGGTTTCCCGATTGGAGGCCTTGGATGGAGGAGCTTCACCGAGCTAATTGGATAAAGGTGGCTAATTATTGTCGGTACCATACTTGGTAATTCAAAGGTTGGTAGATATTGGATCCCTATTGAGGACTGGCCTATTCAAATCCCAGAAAGGAAAAGACAAGATATCCAAGGCATCCTTCATATGAGATCCCTCTCTTGGTCCCATGAAAAAGATTGTTTTGGATGGAACGACACTACTAAGGGTGAGTATTCAGTTGCTCAAGGTTATTTGACCTTATGCCATAATAATCCCAACCATTCTTCTGACATATTTTCTCAATTGTGGGCTCAAAAGCTCTGGCCTAAGGTGAGGTTCTTTAATTGGCTTTTATTGCATCGTAGGGTGCTTACTCGGTGAGCAACTTATGAAGCGTGGTTTTCATGGCCCTTTTAGATGTGAAATGTGTGAAGAGAATGTAGAAAATATCAACCATATTTTTATTGAGTGTACTTTAGCCTCTGAGCTATGGAGGAGAATGGCAACTTTACTTGGCTTACAGTGGTCCAATTTTTTCACTTTTGAACAACTTTGGAGGGATTGGCCTAATCAAGAGGGTGTTGATCATTTTATTAGGCGGTTAGTTTGGATGGGTTCTACCATTCTTCTTTGGAATATTTGGAATGAAAGGAACAACCAAATTTTCAATCAAGATAGGAAGGATATTCACTATATTTGGCAAAAGACCATAGCCAACTTAGTTGAATCAGTCCATCATCTCCTTAATCACCCCCAAAACTCCCACCAAAGATGGGATCAAGTGATGCAAAGATTGAATATTAAAACTTCTAAGGGCAACCAACTTAAAGGGAATGTGAGTATTAGTAAGATGGATAGGACTAGAAATTGGCAACCTCCTCCTAAGGATTTTGGAAAAGTCAATACTGATGGAGCCTCTAGAGGGAACCCTGGAAAAGCCAAGGTGGGAGGAATTGGTAGACTTTCAGATGGCTCCCTGGTTTTTACTTTTGCTGAGAATTTGGGTATTCTTTCCAATAACCTTGCTGAGGGGTATGGTATCCTTAGAGGCCTTCAAGAGGCTACTAAGGTTGGATGGGAAAAGGTGTTAGTTGAGTCTGACTCTCAACTTATGATTAATCTCTTGAAGACTCCTAAGAATCATAAGGTGGATTGGAGAATAAAAAGAATTATTGAGAAGATTCAGTTAATCCAGATGGGATTTTTGAAAGTTGATTACAATCATGTGGTCAGAGATCAAAACAAGAGTGTTGATGCTTTAGCTAATTGGGCTTTGGACAAAGGTGATCTTACTTGTTATGGCCACCCTCCTATATGGTGGGCTTCTCAAATTAGGGAAGCTCTTCTTTCTATAATTTCTTTGGATGGCTCCAGTTCTGAAGGTACCTAGTTTCTTCTTGTTTTTTTTTTGTTTTTTTGTTTCTCTTTGGTTCATTCAGTTTTTTTAGTTCCCTAGCTCATTCTATTCTTTATTTTGTTTCCTCTGTTGATTCTTGCATTAATAGTCTTCTGGTCTAGATAGGTCATTGTTTTGTTCATTTTTTTTTCTTTTGTCTTCTTTGTTTTTTTGTTTAGTTTTTTAAGGTGGGTGGGTTCTTTTGTTTTGTTTTGTTTTTGTGTTCTTTGTGTTGTTTTTTGTTGTTCTTGTGTTTTTGTTGTTTTGTTTTTTTTTTTATGTTTTTTGTTATTGTTCTTGTGTTTTTTTCGTTCTTGTTCTTGGGTTTCTCTTTGTTTGTGTTATTTCATTTTTTTTATGTGTGAGTGTTTTCTATGTTTTTTGTTTTTGTTTATTGTCTGTTGTTGGTTGTTTTTATTTTTATTTTATTTATTTTATTTTTTAGGTTTTGGTTGTGTTTATTTTTCATGTTTTTTTGGGTTATGTCTTTGTAGTGTTCTGTTGTTTTTGTCTTGTTTGTGTTTTGTTATGTGGTTCTTGTGTTTTTCTATGTGGTTTGTGTTGTGGTTTATTTTATCTTATTGTGCGTGTTTGGTTGTGCTTTTGGTTTTGACACACTCAAGGAGTTTGTTTTTTATTTTATTTTATTATTTTTGTTGTTATTTACTTTTTTTAATTTGGTTTTGTGTGTTTGTTTGCTCCTTGAGTATGTCAAAGGTGGTAGGCCAGGTCCGAGTCCTGGGCATTTTTGGCGGAATGGATACCCTTGCCTCCTTGGGTCTTACCCGAAAGTGGCATCCCTTTTGGGATGTTTTCCACAAATAAAAAAAAAATCAAGATTAAAGTTTTTCTCTAAAGTAAGAGAATCATCAAATATATGAATTAGGGCCCTATAGGCACTAATTCTAATGAGAAAAAATAATATACAAGAACAATAAGGATAAATCTCATGGTGTGATTGTTATCCATGTTTACAAGATCTATGACAACCACACTAGCTAGAATTCAAATCCAAGGGAGCTACTAATCAAGTTCTAGGATATGCATGACCATAATTTCTCTATATAAATTAGTATATTGGAGGTAGAACTTTCTAGTTTTAACATGTATATATTTTATACCATTAATGAGTATATCAATCCATTCAAGAAAATGGAATAAGACATGCATTTCTAGAGGAGATACTAGTGGAAAAGAACTATTGACCTTCTTAATATTATATTCAATGATATTTTAAAATATTATGACATGGTTTGCATTGGGTTTGAGATGTTTTTCATTGGGTTTGGGTTTTTAAATATTTTAAAAGAACTATTGACCTTCTTTATGATGCATTCAAATACCTTCTTCACCATTAGGTTTAATGACAAAGGTGTAATGGTGTTTCTCTAATCATTCAAGATCATGTAAAGGAAGTGGTTTAATTAGAAGTTGACAAGAAGTAAAATAAAGGAGAGAAATCCAAGAAGCCATTCAAGAAGTTAATATGAAATTTTTGTAAGGAGGGACACAAGATAAATTTTTTCCAACTATGAATTAAGAAACTTGAAGAAGTAAAAAAAAAGGTGTTGATCCTACTATTTTTTGTGCTAAAAATGAGGATGCTCATGATGGTGATACCTCATAGGCACATGTATTTATTCATTTGAAATATTAGATATCCACTTATTTTAAGGATTGGATTGCATGTTAAGTGGTAACTTAACACTTGATTAACCATTGTAATCTCTTGCATAGCAATAATCAATATTATTATAGAGAGCATGTGGTAATTGGGAATGATTCCTCTTTAGAGGTGGCTAGATGTGGAGACATTATTGTTGGTTTCTTTTCTTTTGATGAAGTCCTTCATATTCTAGGCATGGATTCCAATATTCATTCCATATACTATAACACTTATAAGAACAAGAAGTTTGAGCTTTAATTGAATATATGGGTGATTAAGTACACTAATTATGGATTCAAAATAGTTGCCTTATGAAATTTTTATGAATCTAATCAAGTAGATAAGCTTTATAACCTTTGTTTCTTATTCTTACTTCAATAATAAATACTTTATGGTTATGGTGGTACAAGAAAATTATGTTAGAAAGTGATGATACCACATACTTCAACACCTTGGCTATATATCCTTGAGGTACATGCATGAGCATTAGTTGGGTATTGGTATTTGTCCTATTTCTCATCCTTTGGGAAAGCAACATCGGTATTTCTTACTAAGAATGACTATTAAGTGTGCTACACAAATATTGAAGCTCATTTAGAGTGATACTTGTGGATCCATTTGTACCATCTATTTCCAATAATAAGTATTTTGAAAAAGCAACATCAATAGTCCTTAGTTAGAGTGACTATTAAGTGTGCTACACAACTATTGGAGCTTACTCAGAGTGATACTTATGGGCCCATTTGTACCATCTATTTCCAATAATAATTATTTTTCTTACCTCTATTCATTATTGTTCTAAGTATATATGGCTATACAAAATTTGTACCAAATGTAAATCTTTTTTTAAGTTCAAGGACTTCAATGCTCTTATGGAGAACCAATTCAAGAGGAAGATTAAGTGTTTATAGATAGATGGAGTATGTGAGTATGCTAGTCATGCTTTTATATCTTTAGATCCATTAATGGGCCTATGTTCCCAAAAATATAGGGAATAAGGTGGGTGCAAAGAGCTAAATTTACATCCTTATGGGGTATTTTGACACCTCTAAGGATTATTGCTTATATAAAATCCCAAAATGTATGATATTATTATCCAGAGAGATGTGATCTTTTATGAGGTGCTTCCATCTACTCCTTTCAACACTTTTCCTATTTTTTTGGTAATGATTCTCCTCTCATAGCTCCTCTAATAGTTCCTATTACTCCCTTAGACATTCTCATGCTTCCAATGAAGACACATTAGTAGGTTCTCCTTATTTGACTCCTCTTCCTTCAAAATATTATCTAACACTTATAATTTTATATTCTAGAGTAGATGAGCTTGATCCTCCAATACCTTGTGTGATAATGTTGGATGTTGAGGTATATGAAAAATTTATATTTGATACTTTAGTATCAACTTTTGATTCTACGTATCCATAGGATGCACTATAGTCTTCCATATTTCATCTAATTTTTAAGTGGGTCTATACTTTCTTTCATGATGCTCAACCCATTATCTTAGAAGTATCATCAGAAGGCTCCCTCCTAGACCTTATTATTGAGGGTTGATGACTATATAAATCTCCTCACTTATTCTCAATACAAGATTTGTTTGAAGTGGGAGGATGTTGTGCTAGTTGACTGAGGTATTAATGAAGAATAAAAATTGGAGAATATTCCTTTTTGAAAAGGAAAGAATATTATTAGTCATAATGGTTCTATAAAACCAAGTATATATTTGATGATAAAGTTAAGAAGTACAAGGTGCACTATATTTTAAAAGGATTCTCCTGGAAGGAGGGAATTAACTTTTTGGAATATTTGCTTATATTGTTATGATGAACTTTATTCCTATGATTATTTCTATTGTTGCTTCTTATGGATGAGAGGTATATCATGGATGTAAAGAGTGTCTTCCTTCATGGTGATCTTCAAGAGAATATTTATATGTAACAACCACATGGTTTTGAGATTAATGGACTACTCCATTGGTATATCAATTGAAGGGATTATTATATGGTCTTAAATATCATTATCATTTTTGGTATGGAGAGATCCATTATTTCTATATTAGTTGTGGGTTTAGTTGATGTTAAGCAAAGCATGATTTCTATGTCAAGCATCAAGATGATCAAGTTTTAATAATTGCATTATATGTTGATGATAATTAAAAATAAATTTAAAATAAATTTCTAAGGATATATGAAAAATATCATATCATGATATTAAACCATAGTTTTAGACCACATTTCTCTAATAAGACATTAAAAAACAATTAGCTAAAAACCATAATTAGCTAAAAACCATAGACTATATAGTAACAAAAAAATAAATTCTACTAGAAGGTAATAATAAATTTTAGGCACAAACTATAAGATATTAACAAGAAAAACTATTCTTTCATAGCTACTCTATCAACTTATATCTTTTTAGAAGGGCTTATTTCAAACCATAATCTATGGAACCCAAGCATTTGATCCATATCTATTATTTCAAATTCACATAATTTGGTTTGGGATAGTAGCAACAAATCTTGAAGAGTTATATGTGTCAATACTTATATTTCATAATTAAATTAGATTAATACTAAAGTCCATTATGCACATAAGAGACTTAAAAAAATAGTCTAATTACATTATAAGAACATGGGAAAAAAATAAGTAAAATTACATTGTATTAAAGAAGCACATCCACCTTGTGGGTTCATGCAACAAAAGTACTTATAAAATTTAGTAAATAACAATATGGCTATATATATATATATATATATATATATATATATATATATTATAATTTATTCTTTGTAATTAAAATGAATGTGCATACAACCAAGTCATAAAAAATCCTAATAAAATTATTTGCATATGTTTATAAATTGGTAAATAAAGTGTTTGATATAATTTTTGAACATATTTGAAAACTATTATCTATTAATTTAATATATAGAAAGAAAGAAAAATTATAATTAATAAGGCACATAGTATATTTTTCAAGTTATTTATCATCATATTTTTATATTCATCAAGGACTATCTACTAAGGAGCAAAAGCATGCTATATATACTCAAATATGTGTTGTTGTGGACATTTCAAAATTTTTGCCACAATCCATTAAGATAAAATTTGAATCAAGAGAATGGGATCAACAAGTAGATTATGAAAATATTACATTTTGTTGCTAAAATTGTTATGATATTGGACACATAGCAATAGTTTACAAAGTGAAAACTATGAAGAAAGAGACAAAAAATTCTAGCCATGAGATAAACTTAAAGATAAATCAAGGAATCATACAGTAATAGAAGTTAGATCAAATCAAGGATATTCCACTCCAAAATAAGAGACAAAGAAAGACTAACTACAATATAATTTAGAAAGTTCATAAGGAATTAAAGGTGTAAAATAATATGTGGAGATAAATTCTAAAAAAAAAGATAGCAAAAGATGTCAAGTTTATTCCAGGTAAATCATCTTTAATTTCCACAAGAAACATAGATTTCTCTCCAAGTAATAAGAGTGAAAGGGATGAAGATGTTATCCCTTACACTAAGGTTTCAAGAGTGGGCTAATAAAGAAATGAGGATGGAGGAAACTCATAATAATTTAGGTTTTTTAGAGTAGAATAAGAAGACAATTCCTACAAAAGAGCATCCTTGCATTTTAGGGTTTCTAGTGTAACAAAAGAAGATTAAGCTTTTGAGGTTATTCCTTGCACTTCATACCTTTCAGAACAAGGTAAACCTAAAGATGATAAGTCTTACTATGAACAGTGTGAGAATATTGAAGAGATTGATGAATATGAAAGTATTATTTGTCATGACCCTCCCTTGGAAGACATTTTATTTAATGACTTATGTTTTGCTACATAGACGTGTTGATGAAATGATTGATTATTTCATGCTAAGTTTATCCAAAATATATGTATATATTTCATGATGAATAGTGATGCAGTCTATTTATGAAATGATTTATGTTTACATGTTTATTTTCTATACGGGTATGCTTTTATGAAAGATGTGATACTGCTAATGAACTTGCGTACTTGATAGGAACATGTTTATCCATGGGTGGAAGGAAGACTTATTCTACAATAGTGAGCTAAATTACAAAAAGAATTGATGATATTGTCCTATGATTTATATTACTTGGGCAATAGGGATAATTACATTTTTGTAATAATTTTCTTATTAAAGATACAACTAACCGAGGATGGGATGTAATTTTTGATTAGGTCCTCTTCTAATGTTGGATGGTATCCAAACGTTAAAAAAAGGTATAATATTAAAAATAATATTGGAATTAAATCAATTATTTCCATATATCATCCAAGTAAAATGTTAAGGAATATATATATATATATATATATATATATATATATCTTTATTAGCTTGGTAGTGTGCATTTTAAAAAATATATATATGACATATATTGTAAGGATCTTCGAGTAAAGCCTGATTTAGCCATATTAAAGGAAGGCAAGCATTATGTAAAGAGGATATAGATGTTGCACATGTTACCTCCACATAAGCTTTTTGAATCACCACTTTAGTTAAGCATAACTTGACATTATATTTGATGAGCATCAGAAATGCTCATATTTTGTATACATTTTCTTGATTATTATGTGGCTGTATAATAAGGATTACATATGTTTATGAATGATTATATTATTATTTGATGAAATTATGCGTGTTATTTAATTCGTGTGTTTTCAGTGTGTTTTTGTGGAATTGTAGTTGATTTAGTCAGATTTGGATCAGTCGAGGTCTTTTCATGGACCTGGCATTTTTTTTATTTCAAAATTAACGAAGGTAGGTGCCTTCATCTTCTAGGAAGGCACTAAGCGTAAGTAGGCACCTTCCTCTTCTAGAAAGGCACCAAGGAAATACAAACACATTCCTCTCCTAGGAAGGTACCAATAGAAGGCTAGCACCTTCCTCTTCCAGGAAGGCACCAAAGGAAAATAAGCACCTTCCTCTCATAGGAAGGCGCCGATAGGAAGGTGCCACTAGAAGGAAAGCACCTTCCTCTCATAAGGAAGGTGTCGATAGGAAGGCACCACTAGAAGGCAAGCGCCTTCCTCTCACAGGAAGGCACCAATAGAAGATAAGTGCCTTCCTCTTCCAAGAAGGCACCAACGACAGTAAGGCACCTTCCACATAGAGAAGGCACCCAACATACTTAGGCACCTTCCTCATAGGGAAGGCACCCCTGTTCTTCACCCGTTGACCAAAAAAGCATGACGTGGACAATAGAGACTGGTGTAGTTCCAACTCTACGTCATGTAGAGTTAAATTGGTGATCACACCAACGTATGAGAATGTCCTACCAATGCCAGGTGAAGCACAAACCAATCAGTTAACACGCCACCATTAGAAATGAATGCCAGTTTTAGCAGACGTCGATCACATTTACCATACTATCTTAGTTTAGTCTAGAATGAATCGACTGTTATAACTTATTTGTAATAGAAGATCTACGAGTGTGCTATATAAACACATGCAGAACTCTCTGAGGATATATAGAATATTTTGATAGTAAATGTAGAGAGATATATAGAAGAAGCATTGTAATACTTTGATAATTATAATACAGTTCTAAGAGTTTCTAAGTGCGTGTTCAGCTGGGAGGAAGCTGTTGGAGCCTAGGCCCACTCCAAGCCAGTATTTATTCCCCTATTTTTCTTGTGTTTTCTATATTAGTTTACCACTTTTATAAGATTGTTTATCGCATTGTTATTTCTAGTATTGCAATAGGTTTATTTCCAGGAATGCATGAATATTTCCTTTATATAGATTTAATTGTTTTTACATAAATTATTGAGGAGTGTATGAATGATTGAAAACCATTGAAATACCCCCCAATAGTAGAACTAGTGGACTCATCTCAAGTGGTATTGTAAGCAATCTTGTTCAAGACCCTTCACAAGTTTACAAAGCTCCCTGGGTTGATAAATTAAATGCACGGGTATGTGACAAAAGTAGGAAAGAAGTTAACCTTGTTTGGCCCGCAACATTTTGGTGTCGTTGTCGTGGAAGCATCTTAACTATATTATTTACAATACTTAGAAACCTTCCATCTGACCTTGTATGAGTTCTTAGAGAAGAAGAGGACCTGACGATTGGTTTATAAAAACCAATCCACCATAACATGAGTCAGTCGAACATTCTAAATTTGAATTAGACTCGCTTGAACCACCACCAGCAATCCATTGGAGTGAGGATCTGCACTTTATACAAAGTGCCTCCTCATACCATCAACTTGGGGAAGAACGAATCATCATAAATCCATTGTTTAATAGGACACCCTTAGAGGAAGCCCTATTGTGGAAAGTTGTAGAAGATCAGACAATAACACCAGACAACCTTAGAGCCTTGACTCAGAAAGTCTTAAATGACCATAAGGCCATAAATACTGCATTAGAGACCACATTTCCTAAAAAAATGGCTGACAATGAAGAAGTCTCATCTAGATTTAGTTTCCCGATTGATGGAGTAGGAGATACCAAAATGAAAAACATATCCCCTGCTCACCTTCTAACCTTCAAAGGATACCCAACTAAGGACCCTGACCTATTTTTATTTAAGTTTGATGTCTTATGTATGTCTATGGACTAAAAATCTAATACGCAGAAGCTAAAACTCTTTCCTTCCACATTGGACGATGCAGCTCTGCAGTGGTTCATCGGTCTGGGAGACAAACACATTGCCACTTGGGATAAAATGAAGAAGCTCTTTGTAGAGTAATACCAATATTTTGGGAGATAAAGAGACTCTAGAGAAGAGGTCCTGAGCATGATGCAGAAAGAATATGAGTCTCTCAAGGAATACTGGGAGATATTCAACTTCAATCTTCAATGATCTCCTCACATGAAACTATCTGATAAGTCCCTCAAAAGCATATTTTTGAGAGGACTTACCAATGAATCACTGGAGGCTCTTAACATGATTTCTGGAGGTGATGTATACCAGCACGCTATGGAAGACATCCGACAACTATGCCAGAACTACTCAAGAAGGAGAGGCAAGACACTTCTAGAACCATGAAAGTGACTGCTTCAATCATGAAGACAAAAATAGATAACATGCTGGAAGATTCAAAGAGCAAAATGCTCTTATCTCTAGCATTGTAGATGGATACGCTGCTATTAGAGAAAAAGAAGCAAGAAAACAAAGTAGCATTGGCTTATATCTATCCAAAATGCAGAGGGAAGCATGCAAAGAATGCATGCCTGGAGAAAAAAGTCAGAGTATGCGCAGTTTGTAGGCTAAACCATAAAACTTAATTATGCCTACAACTACCTAGTAATTAGGAGGATGTTGAAAGCGTGGATGCCTATTTCATAGGCAATAGAAAGAGTTGGCCATAACCCCTTGCGGGGAATATGCCAATTAGAATGTCGTCATATGGGGGAGGACCATACATGTCCCAAGGCCCACCTCAACCACCTAACATGGGGTGGTGGGGAACATCACCCTGGTCCAACGCACCCCTAGTAGCATTCCCGAACCAGCATCCATGGATGCCATATCCATATCCTTGGCAATAGTGGAGAGGCCACACTATGTGGAATCAGGATCCATAGAATGTAGCACCAGCTCAACCCCAACAAAATTTATCGGTGTTAC
This sequence comes from Wollemia nobilis, assembly GCA_028583015.1. Classification (NCBI taxonomy): domain Eukaryota; kingdom Viridiplantae; phylum Streptophyta; class Pinopsida; order Araucariales; family Araucariaceae; genus Wollemia; species Wollemia nobilis. The sequence continues at coordinate 8,617,254 of JAQPPZ010003067.1, forward strand.
CAACAGTGAGACCTATGCAGCTACCCGCACAACCGATGGCAAATCCTGATAACAGGGTGAACTAGCTAGCATACAACATGGAGGGTGAGATGTATCTAATGTACCATATTCAGCTTAGGTATGGTAGATAGCTAGGAGTAGGAATGCCTCCACTGGTAGAAGAGGAGGAATAGGTAGGAGAAACATCTCTTGTAGAAGAGGTCATAGAAGAAACGCCTAAGAGAGCAAAAGCTCCATTTCCCAATCGACTGCAATAATAGAAGAAAGTAACACATCCAGAGTTTGATATCTTGTCTAGCTTGAAGAACCTCATCGTGGCAATTCCATTATTTCAAGCCATCTAAGATGTTTCGATATATACCAAGGTGATAAGAGAGATGTGTCTAAGGAAGCCAAGATGAAGAGCAACCTAGACTATCAATGTCATGGGTAAACTAGCAGATTTTATGATGGGCAAAATGTGCCATCCTAAGTATGTAGACCCAGGAAACCCGATACTGACTGTAAAAATCAAGAGACATTTCCTTGTCCAATACGTTGGTCGATCTTGAAGCAGCCATCAATGTAATACCTCATGAGACCATGCAGAGGCTATAACTCACAAACTAAAACCCACTACGACAGTGCTACAGTTGGCCAATAAATCAACCGTGGCACCGAAAGGAATGTTGGAAGACGTAATAGTGATAGTCAGTACATGGGAATACCCATCTAACTTTTTAGTCTTGCAATCTAAAACTAGGTTGGACGGTTACCCGTTCATCTTGGGAAGACCATGGCTGGCAACAGTTGACGCTTACATTAGCTGTCAAGATGGGTTGATGACCATCTTCGATGGATGAAACTTTAAAAGGTTGACTATTTCACCCCCAACACAGTCCGTCGACTCATTAGGAGAACCCATGTTGATCGAGCATGAAAATCCTGAGCTATCCATGATCCAGTCGATGATGACGTTGGATGATTTGGTAGAAGAAGACAAATATGGTGCTATTGTGGAGTTCCTCCAAGGGGAGTCCTCCATATCTGTACTTGGATCACAATTGGCTGGTGCCCAAGACCATATTTAGCAGTTACACGTCGGGCTAGGAAGAATGTTGAATATCAGTAGTGGGTTGACTCCAACATAATTGATAAAAGTAGAAGAGCTCCTGGTTAGACACCAACATGCATTTGCATGGGATTACTCAGATATGAAGGGTATCAACCCAGAGATCTATACCCATCGTATATACCTCGATGATCAAGCAAATCCAAGCAGGCAACCATAGAGAAGAATGAATCTGGAAATGAAAGACATTGTTAAGGAAGAATTGCAAAAAATCTTGACTTTTGGATTCATCTATCTAATTTCTAACAGTGAGTGGGTGTCATCGTTAGTGGTAGTCCCTAAAAATAATGGGAAGTCGTGAATCTGTGTGGACTTCAGAGCGTTAAACAAAGCGATCAAGAAGGACCACTTCTCACTCTTGTTCATTGATCAAGTCTTGGATACACTCTCTGGGAGGAAGTATTTCTCCTTCTTGGACAGATTTAGTGGATACAACTAGATTCAAATAGGAGAAGAGGATCAGGATAAGACAAAATTCACCTGCCCATGGGGAACATTTGCCTATCGGGTATTACCTTTCGGATTATGCAATGCACCTGCCACCTTTCAAATGGTAGTGCTTAGCATATTTTTAGACATGATGGGAGATATGGTCAAAGTATACATGGATGAATTCACCATTTATGGAGAAACCTTTGACGAAGCAATGACAAACTTGGAAAGAGTGCTCAAAAGAAGCAAGGAAAACAATTTGTCCCTGAGCAACGACAAATGCTTTATGATGATGCAAGAAGGCATCGTACTAGGACACCACCTCTTCAAAGAAGGAATAAAGGTTGATAAAAGAAAAATTGAGGTCATCAGAGACCTACCCAGCCCTAGAATGCAGAGAGAGGTGAGGAGTTTTCTTGGATTAGTCGGGTACTACCAAAAATTTATCGCCGAATTTAGCAAAATTGCAAAACCACTACACACTCTATTATCTAAAGATGTGAAGTTCAATTGCACGAAAGACTATGAAGAAGTGTTTTAGTTTCTTAAAGAGAAACTGATATCCACACCAGTTTTAAGAGGATCAAATTGGGCCATACCATTCCATATCTACTGTGATACATCCAACAATGCAATTGGAGTAGTCCTCAGATAGAAGTATGGCAAATAATTTTATGCCATCTACTATGTCAGCAAAAACTTGGCAGGAGTCGAGCTCAACTACAGATGGAGGAGTTCCTTGCAGTTGTGCATGCCATAAAAAAATTTTGCCATTATATCACCGGGTATAAGGTATTTGTCCACACGGACCACGTGGCTATTAGATACTTGATGAGCAATCTGGCCATTGGGTGAAGAATTATTAGGTGGCTCTTGTTACTATAGGAATTTGACATCACAATAGTTGACAAACCAGGCAAAGACAACATCGTAGCAGATTTTCTATCTAGATTGATACCGATAGACCATATAGTAGTGGAAGACCAATTTTCAAATGAAAATTTGTTCACAATTAGTGATAAAATCTCGTGGTACATAGATATATCCAATTAATTGGCCACCAAAAGAACCTCACCTGCTCTCTCTTTCTGATAAAAGCAGACGTTCATAGAGAAAAGTGCATCGTTCCTATGGATTGATGACCTCCTGTTCAAAATAGGACATGACCAGATTATAAGGAGATGTGTAGTAGAACAGGAGTTCTTAGAAGTACTCAAAGTGTGTCATGACGAACCATGTGGAGGACACTTTGTAGGGAAACAAACTACCTACAAAATCCTATAGGCTAGGTACTTTTAGCCCACTCTGTTCAAGGATGTGATTGCTTACACCAACAAGTGCGATGAATGCAAAATATTGGGCAGACTAACCCATTGAGATGAAATGCCCCTCCAGCCTCAGGTACACCTGGAACCCTTCGATAAGTGGGGCATTGACTTCGTGGGACCAATTAATCCACCTTCAATAGGGAAGAGGTTTATTTTGGTTTGTACAGATTACATCACCAAATGGGTTAAATTTCAAGCGTTGAGAGATTCAAAAGAAATAACAGTCACCAATTTCTTATTTGCCCACATTTTTACATGATTTGGGGTCCCTAAAGAGATAAAAATAGACCAAGGGCCTCAATTTACCTCCAAGTTGATCAAGGAGCTGATGGAGTAATACAGATTTTGACACAATAAACTACACCCTACCATCTATAGGCAAATGGGCAAGTGGAAGTGATGAACAGAGAAATAGAGAACATCCTGATGAAGACCATGCAACAACATAGAAAATATTGGGCTACATGGTTGCCGGAGGTAGTCTAGGTGTATAATACCATGTGGAAATCCACCATAGGCTTCACACCCTTCCAATTGGTCTATGGGAAGAGTGCGATGATGCCCATTGAATTTGAAATCAAGACATTGAAGACGGATTTAGAATTGAACTTGAGCTTGGATGACGCTAAAAAATAAAAGATTCGGTAGCTAGATCAGCTGGATGAAATCTAAATGGACACTTTGTAGAGAATGAAAATCATACAAAAGCAAAGAAAGTGGTGGCATGATCGCCACATTAAATGAAAGTAGTTCCAAGAAGGAGAATGGGTGTTGTTGTACGATTCTCGGTTCCAATAAAAAAAAGGTAAATTAATGCAAATATGGATGGGACCGTATGAGGTGGTAGAGCTCATCAAGAATGGGGCAGTGCACATTAGAACAATTGACAACAACAACACCATGTTAACGGTCAATGGCCATCGACTGCGCCCCTATAACACATCTAAAACCTTATAGGTGGAATCCAGAATAGATATGGGGGAGACCCCATCTTGTTAGATCCGGACCAAACTCTTAATAGGAAAAATAGTGGGCATGGAGGTGCTCACCAAAATCAGTTAATTTAGTTTTTTTTACGGTGTGTTTTGCAGGGAAAACGCCCACATGCAAGTTGCAGGCATCCTAATACAGGGCCTAACAGGCATGGAATGCATCTAACTACCTTTATTTTTATTTCTTTTCATATGCTTTTTGTAGGTGGAGGACCTGATAGCATGAGGAATAGGTATCCGAGAAACTAGGCCTAATTCAGCTTAGCATTCTGACACCAACACTCATAGGTAGAAGCTGAGGAAGCGTGAAGCGAGATTGAGAAGGCTTGATCACCCTTTCCCAGTCAATCGCAACATGATTACCAGGAATAAAGAACCTTCCACATCAAGAAGACATAGAAGAAGGCACCTTCCGTATGAAGAAGGCTCCCACCAAAATAAGGCACCTTCCTTATGAAGAAGGCACCCCACCAGAATAAGGCACCTTCCATATGACGAAGGCACCTAGCCAGAAGAAGGCACCTTTCATATGAAGAAGACACCCTGCCATAATAAGGTGCCTTCCTTATGAAGAAGGCGTCTTGCCAGAAGAAGACGCCTTCCTTATAAAGAAGGTGCACACACAAAAAAAGAAAAAAATAGGCACCTTCCGTGGCAGGAAGGCACCACACACAAAAAAAAAAAGAGCCCGAGGCACCTTCCACATCAGGAAGGAGCATATAGACTGAGGTGCCTTACACCCCAAAAAGGCACAAGTATACAATGGTGCCTTCCACCCCAGGAAGGCACAGGTATTCAGCAGCACCTTCCATATCAGGAAGGCGCACCCATTCAGAAGCACCTTCCATAATAGGAAGGTGCCATCATCAAAAGGGCACCTTCCACCACCAAAAGGCACATCCAATCAGAGACACCTTCCACCACTGGAAGGTGCATCCATTTAAAGAGCACCGACAACATCAATAAGACACCATATAAGTGCCTTCCACATCAAGAATGCACCATATAAGCACCTTCTACATTGAGAAGGCACCACATAAGCGCATTCCACATTAGGAAGGTACCAAAGAGCACTTTCTGCGTATAGCTAGCACTTAAGTCTCACGGATGCCTTGATAGGAAAAAAATCACCACACGAATGAGCGGCATCAAACTACCACCATCGCCCATGTGATGGAAATATGTCCCAATAAAAAAAAAATGTCAAAGAATTATGGGGTGAGATCAGCACGCACGTTCCAAAGATGATGGATAGACAATTTTTTTGAGCAAATCAGGAGTCTACCTTCAGCACCAACCATCAAACAACTCATAACCAAAGTCTAGTGTAATTCGTATAAATGAAATACCCCTCCCTCGTGTCACAAATAAATGAATCAATGCTCTTCATGACACATGAAACACCAAATAAGGTATGCACATACTAACTCAAATATTTATATAATTATTCATAAATTATGGAGTACCAAAAAAATATTGTCATCACAAAAATCATATACCCCCATGGCCAGAACCACGTGCCAATGATATGGGTTGAAAGGCGTACCCTAAAATTAAATTCTAAGGTTAGGTGCCTTCCCTATAAGAAGGATCCTTCCTAAATAAGTAAGGACAAAAAAAGAGAAGAAGCGCAACATTAAGGAAAGGCACCATTGGAGGAATGTCGAAGAATCATGCGGTGAAAAGGAATGAGTCGAGTAATACGAAAGGAATCAGAAAGACAGTAAAAACATAGTTTGAGGCTGAGGGATGGTTTGAATACTATACCTTGGTCAGTCAGGGCCAGTATATGGAGGCAGCCAAGGAATTCGCTACCTCCTTGAGGGGTGACGTAGCTCAGGTGCGAGGGGTAGAAATTTTGGTCACCCTCGAATACATCTCGTAGGCGACTGGATTGCCCCTCACAGGTGAATGCATATACAAAGGTGGACTACTGAAGTTGTACACCAAAGTGTTGCTACCAAGAAAAAATGTGCAAATAGATAAGTAAGGGCTACCCAAAAGTATCCTTCCCATGAATCTACGAAAGATATTCGAGTAGGTTGCTCGATTATTTACATGCACCGAGAAGTATACCCATTTGCACACTAACCATGTGCAGTTTCTAAATCACCTGGTGCATGGAAGGAAGTTGAACGTGCCCTTATACCTAGAAAATTCCCTGAAGGAAGAAGCAGCTAGGTACCAGAAGGGAGCACCATCTGCCTTGGCCCACCATGGACTGATATCAGCATTGTTCTGCCATGCAGAAGCACAGAGGCAGAACCCCGATGCATAGGGATATGGCGGCCAAGAAATGCAATAGGATGATGTTGCCGAAATAGGGCAAGAAGAGGGAAGCCCTACAGAGGATATGGCAAGTATCAAGCAATTGGCATTGCCCAATTTCATAGAAGAAAGAGGGCATTCACCAATGCCTAAATGTATAGAAGAAAGAGGGCATTCCCCAGTACCTGAGTATGAAGAGGAAGGAGTGCCGCTTATTAGTAGTGAGGCTAAGTTCCAGCTACCAAAACCAATCCCCAAGAGGAAATGTCTACAGTGAATCCTCCTCTCAGTAGAAGAAGAAGAGAATGACCTGAAAGTCGACATGGCAGCCCAAACCCTTCGAGAATTGACAAATTAGAGCCCACAAGATGCAAGGACTTTTAGGAGCAATTATCAGGTTGACGTAGGCTTGGAGGAAGCACTAGAGTGGCAGACCAATTGCTATATGGCCCAAAAAATTTTGGAGGACTACCAAAATGAGCATAGAGGGGAATTGGAAGAATGAGAAAGACGAATCACCCAACTCGAGCAACTGGTCCAGCAGTTGTAGGAGGAGAACTAGCAACTCTAGTACAGGGGAACAAAAAGAAGGGATGCATCAACCCAAACTGACTGGGTAATAGAGGTCCCAAAAAATTCTCCCACATCTATAGAATGAGTATTCTCTTTAGGAGAATTTCGATTGGATGCTCGATAGAGCAGCCCAAAGGTAGGGAAGAATTCCTCTATTTTTGAGATTGAAGGGGAAAGAAATCCCACAACACCCCCTATCATCAACTTGAGTGATACAAATTAGGACGAGGGCTAGTAGTAGTAAATAGGACCAAGGGATAAGGAAGAACTCCCTGAACCTAAGGAAGAAAGAGAAGAACCTGAGGGGTCAACACAGGATAGACATGGGGCTGAAGAAGCACCCCCAGGGATGGCAACACAAGTCCCCCAGAGTGAAAAGAACACTCCAGGTACCATAGAGCAGGTCCCTCAAAGAGAGAAGATGTCCACCAGGGAGAAAGGGAAAACCCTTGTTCAAGCCACCACATTTTTTGCAGAGGCCAAAGGAAAAGGGCCCATGACGACTCAAAAATAGGCGAAGGTGACCTTCACTGATCCAGAAGAAAATGAGTGGGATATGCAGCCATTCGCAAAGAGGCAAAAATAGTTTGAACGTTTGCTCAAAGAGATGACAGCAGCTAATGAGACCAGGAAGGCAACCTCGAGGATGTAGGGGGACTCTGGTATCTGCATCAATCTGATAGAGGAAAACCAGTTATGGGATATTTATGGGTCATATCGGTGATGGCCCTCCAAGATAAGAAGGTATTTTGAATGATGGGGGGTATATGGCCTCGAATTGGAAGCCATTGCCATTGCAAAGGAGAACACAGGGCTTACTCTTGAAGCAGCCTGATTGTATAAATCCCAAGTAGTTCATCTCAAGAGGGATAATTCAGATATCCCTCTTGTAGTGGTTAGACCTTCAGAAGCTAACCTATGGCAAGCTATAGAAGCTACATTTTAGGTAGCAGAGATGACACTGGCTAGATCACCTCCAATAGTGGCCAGGATGAGGAAAGCAAAGCTGACAGCAGCACCCATAGCCTTGTGTAGAAAAATAGGAGCCACACCTCCAGATACCAGTGTGCAAAAGAGGCAGACATGGGTCGTAGGTACAACCGAATCCACCAAGACATGAAAATGATGAGGGGTCAATAGGGCTACCTATAGTTTTGATGCCATGAGGGCATAGCATATGTTAGGCATGGGGGGATGATGAGCATCAAAAATGCTCATATTTTGTATACATTTTCTTGATTATTATGCGGATGTATAATAAGGATTGCATATGTTTATGAATGATTGTATAATTATTTGATGAAATTATGCGTGTTATCTAATTCATGTGTTTTCAATGCATTTTTGTGGAATTGTAGTTGATTTAGTCAGATTTGGATCAGTCGAGGTCTTTTCATGGACCTGGCACTTTATTTCTTTCATAATCAATGAAGGTAGGCGCCTTCCTCTTCCAGGAAGGCACCAAGCGTAAGTAGGTGCCTTCATCTTCCAGGAAGGTGCCAAGGAAAGACAAGTGCCTTCCTCTCCCAGGAAGGCACCAATAGAAGGCCAGTTCCTTCCTCTTATAGGAAGGCACCAAAGGAAAATAAGCACCTTCCTCTCATAGGAATGCGTCGATAGGAAGGCACCACTAGAAGGCAAGTGCCTTCCTCTCATAAGGAAGGTGCTAATAGGAAGGCACCACTAGAAGGCAAGTGCCTTCCTATCACAGGAAGGTGCCAATATAAGATGAGCACCTTCCTCTTCCAGGAAGGTGCCAATGGCAGTAAGGCACCTTCTGCATCGATAAGGCGCTTGACATACTTAGGCACCTTCCTCATAGGGAAGGTGCCCCTGTTCTTCACCCGTTGACCAGACAAGCACGACGTGGAAAATAGAGACTGGTGTAGTTCCAAATCTACGTCATGTAGAGTTAAATTGGGTATCGCACTGACGTATGATAACGTCCTACCAATGCTAGGTGAAGCACAAACCAATCAGTGAACATACCACCATTAGAAATGAATACCATTTTTAGCAAACGTCGATCACATTTACCAGACTGTCTTAGTTTAGTATGGAATGAATCAATTGTTATAACTTCTTTATAATAGAATATCTACGGGTGTGCTATATAAACACATGCAGATGTATCTAAGGATATATATAGAATATTTTGATAGTAAATTTAGAGAGATATACAAAAGAAGCATTGTAATACTTTGATAATTATAATATAGTTCTAAGAGTTTCGAAGTGCGTGTTCAGCTAGGAGAAAGCTATTGGAGCTTGGGCCCACTCCAAGCCAGTATTTCTTCCCTATTTTTCCTTTGTTTTCTAAATTAGTTTACCACTTTTATAAGATTGTTTATCACATTGTTATTTCTAGTATTGCAATAGGTTTATTTCCAGGAATACGTGAATATTTTCTTTCTGTAGATTTAATTGTTTTTACGTAAATTATTGAGGAGTGTATGAATGATTGACAACAGTTGAAACACCCCCCAATAGTAGAACTAGTGGACTCATTTCAAGTGGTATTGTAAGCAATCTTGTTCAAGACCCTTCACAAGTTTACGAAGCTCCCTGGGTTGATAAATTAAATGCACGGGCATGTGACAAAAGTAGGAAAGAAGTTAACCTTTAACCTTGTTTGGCCCGCAACAAGATTCATAGGAAGAAGATGTTATAATGATCTAAGAACCTTTGGTTTGATTAAGATGAAAAAGATCATATGAGCATCCAAGAAGAGTGGGGAGGGATTGTGTTCATAATGAAGAGTGAGCACCACTGGTTGGGAATGCCAATATGGCCAATCAAAGTAGAAGATAAGCTAAGTTCATTTATGAGATTCTGGAGATGATGATCAAAGGGAAAGAGAAAATAGGGAATGCATGGTTAGTCAAGGGACTATGAGGGGCAGTGAAATAATGTTTTTTGGGGAAAAAGAGAAAGGATTTGCTATCCTGTGAGTGGAGTTGGGCAAAGGAGGATGGAAAAAAGGATAGTGTGATCTATGAAGAAGATTTTTGTGAGCTCTCATATTGGTGCACTGTAACTTCTTGTTAGCTTGATGTTAGATTTGATAATAGAGGGTTGTGCAGCTAGCTCGAGTTTGTTTTATGCTTTGCTTCTATATTTGTAGTATTTGTGCCACCTATGTAGAGTCATAGGAAGTACCAAGTTTATAATGAACCATTATGGCCCAAGAACATTCACAAGAATTCCTGAGTAGAGAGATTAAGAGATGGTTAAGTCCTTGTTTGCACATGTGATGGATGACTACTTTGATAAATCTTACCATCGATTTAATAAGTATTTGTAATAGTAGAGTAGAGTTGTATCCTATATATATGATTTATGTGATTAGGGATTGGTTTATGACTTACTCATTGGGATTTGAGATTTTTCTCTTAGAACGTACCTCGATGGATCGAGGGTGGATGCCAATGCTTGATGTCAATTAAAGTCATCATGTTGCCTTAGAGAGCACTAGAAAAATGGAGTAGGATGAATTGTTTTAGAATTATCAAGAATATTTTAATGATTGTATCCATATCCTATATAAAATGTATTTTGAGTTGATTGTATGATCCTAGAAATGTAGCCATGTCTACCCTTAAGTTTGATCATCAAGCTGAACTAAGAATGGGATTTGGAGTGTTCGTATAGATTTAGGTGGAACTAGGAGTGAGCACCATATGATCGATAGAACACCTTGCATTAGTGTTACCAATTTTGAATGCAAACATTAGTGTAGACTTTGAAAAATGACTATGTGCTCGACAATGTCAGGCTAAGTCATAGCTCTTATTATAAGTCAAGCATGGATTCCTATGTAACCCTTCATATGGTGACTATGTGATTGACTGCATCAAGATGGATCAAAGCCTATGTTAGATGGTTGCCTTGTGAGTCTAAAAGCAATGTAGCTAAGCCTTTGGAATGTCATTATTAAGGAGGTCCTTATGATTTGTGATGGTATGGTTTAGTTAGGTTTATGTATGTTGAAATGTAGACTATGATAAATGGGTTTTCATTAGAGCTGAATGATAAAGTGATCATGATAGTGCCTAAATTCCATATTGTAAAGAATATAGGATGGTCTTGATTTATATTTAGGAGGTCTATTTAGAAGTTTATTTACAAAGCATGAAGATTATTGTGATGATAAAATTGATTGGCAAATTTTATCCATAGAAAAAGGAATTTATGGGATATCCCTATGAGGATAAAGGTAGATTGAAATACCTTGATGTAATGTAAATAATGGATAATTTATGGGAATAAATAAAGAAAAATTATTTTGGGTTGTTTTTCATACAAGGGGGTTTTCTAGGATAAATAATTTTGTACTATTTTGTGGTGGTTCCTTTGTTTAGATTTTGTATTTAGATATTTATGAATGTATGATTCTCTATGTTAATGGCATTTGTAAATTAGTTGATGTTGGTTATTTAATTCCAGAATCTTGGAATGAAGCCTTATGATGTTATTATTTTATAATGAAGGATTTCCTTATGGGACATTTAATTGATGTGGTTTAATCCTTTCATGAATTGCTATGACATGTGGTAAAATGAAAAATGCATGGTAAAGTAGACAATGTTGGTTAATTAAATGTTGAATGATTGGAATAAGTACCTTGAGGATGTACAAAATAATAATAAATGAAACTCACCTAATTTTTAATTGAAAATGCCAATACTTCTTTAAGTTTTCTTATGTTGTGATAAAGTGGTGAATTATAGAGTAAATGAATGCTACCTTATGATACCTAAAATATTAATGAAGGTGCTTAAGAGATACCCTTTTAGGTTTAAGTAATGCTTAGCCTACATAAATAAAATGAAAGGGCTAAGAGAATTTGTATGATCCTTTGCAACAAAATTAGAGGAATTAGATAGGCTTAATGATGTTCCTTCGCAAAAAAATTATGAATAAGGTTGTTTGGGGATGTCTAACTCAAATGGATATGAGATGGATAGGTAACCCTTGCATACAAGGACTACTCACCTAGAATTATTTGAGTGGGGTGAAGTGTGACATGTGTCTTTTGAAATAATAAAAGGAGAGGTTAATGTTAGCTCTTTGAATCCATGATATGGATAGCTTGACCTGTTAAGTAAGCATCTAGTACCTTTCAATAGATTAACTTGTGAAATAAATAGGGATGGTTATGCCTCATAGTGTTTACAGTTAGAGAACCACTATAGTGAATTCAGTAGGGGTAATTATAAAAAAAATAAGGAAAATTTAGGGTTGTTATATGTGGTATCAGAGTTCTTGGTTTTTAGGGATATAAGTTTCCTTGCGTAGGATTATATAGAGTGCATCAATATGTGCACTTTTGTAGGTTCTATACAAAAAAATTTATTACACTTCTTAAATATGAACTTTGACTTTATAGTAACAACTACTAAGAATATAGTTTCTAGTAGGAGAAATAATTTTGAGATGAAAATTAAGAAAATGAATCCTCTTATCTCTTCTTGTGTGTGGTTAGGGAAAATATCGCCCAAGAGAAAGAGAGGGAGTGCTACCCCACCTCCAAGGTGGACATGAAAAAATAATTGGGAAGACAAAATCCTAGAGATAGGTTCAAAAAATCCTAGTAATGAAGGGGGGATCTCACTGCCACTGTGGCTTTGCTTTGAGAACAGGTGGAAACATAGAAATAATTATTGGAGGCTATGTTGAATCAAGAATAATAGACCACAATATCTAGAGGTAGGTGAGGTGAATAACCCTTGTCAGAAGCTCAGTTTACCTAGATAATGCTAGAGGCAGAGCTAGGTAGGGATATGAAGCATCTTAGATACTCCAAATTCAATGGAGAGGAAGGTGGCGATAAAGTCGAAGTATGGTTGAAAGAGATAGAAACCTATTGCAATATGGATAACTATTCCATCGGCACCCAAACATCTTATGCCACACTACATATACAAGGTGTTGGCTTAGATTGGTGGGAAACATATAGTGTGGAACAAGGACTTGAAGTACAGTCGACTTGAAATGAGATGAGTTTGTAGTGGCCTTCAAGGAAATCTTCCTTACAAAGCATTTCTATTACTAGAAGTTTGATAAGTTCACTAAAATTCAGCAAGGAATTAGGACATTGGAGGTGTACTTTCAAATATTTGTCAAGTTGTTGAAATATGTACCTGCATATAATGAGAAAATGAAGATCCATAAGTTTATACTAGAATTAGATCCTAGGATAGGGAAAGAGGTGGATATACGAGAACTTACTACTCTATAGAAATCCTATGATTTGGATAGAATATGAGATTTATCTCAAATCCTATTTTGATTATGAGGGTTTAGTTGAGCAGGGTAGAGAAGCACTAAGGAAAATAAATAGTGCAGGTTTTGTAAAGTGGGAAAAAGAACAATCAAGAAAAAGTCCCCCTAGATAGGACAAAGGAAATAATAAGTAGGGGAGGTTTAGGAAGAAGTTCCAAGAAAAGGATCATAGCAATGGGAATTATAGAAACCCATTGTAGAGATAGGTCAATCTTCCATTAATAGTGAAAATCAAAGAATTCTAGAAGAAGAAAACTCACCCTGGATCCAAAGAAGGATGCTACAATTGTAGAGGACCACATTATACCAACTAATTATTATACAAATTTGAATCATGTTTGAAGAGAAAGGAACTTGCCTACAAGGATGCTGACTAAAATAAACCTACACACAAGATTTATACAACAATAGGGAGCCAGAACCTAGAAGGACAAGCCACTCATATTGTGATAAAAGGTAAAATATTTGGTAGAAATGTTAGAATTTTGATTGATAGTGGTGTCGTAGATAGCTTTGTTTCCACTAGATTAATTAAATAAATACCAAAGAGGCCAGGAATATTGGCACATGGGTGGAAGGTTGAGTATGGCTCAGGACATACCTACTCTATAGATCAATGTTACCCTATGATTGATATTACTTTACCTAGTGGTACAATAGTAGGTTGCCTATATGTAGCATTGTTGCATACCTTTGACATAGTCCTAGGAATGGATTGGATACAATCACATAAGGCCATGATAAAGTTTTATGAAATATGGATGGAATATTTAGAGGATGATTCTCGACCTCCAATCCTCTCTACTATGTAGCCTAGAAAGGTAGTGAAAAGAGGAGGAACTACCTAGGTGGTAAAATTGAATTAAATAGATAGGGAAAATAAGGATGAAGTGTTTGATAAACACCCAATCCTCTAAGAATTCGAAGATGTATTTCCAGAATATTTACCAATATTACTCTTGAAGCATGATTTTGATTTCACCATTGAGCTTCAATCTAAAATAGAGCCTATACATAGGGTTTCTTACAAATTATACCCCATAGAGATGCAAGAACTAAAGGTGTAGTTGCAAGGATTATTATAAAAGGGACTAATAAGACCTAGTGTGTCACCTTGGGGAGCACCTATGCTATTTATTAAAAATAATGATGGGTCCCTTTGACTATGCATAGATTATAAAATGTTGAATAAGGCAATAGTCAAGAATATATATCCTCTTCCTAGAATCAAATATCTCTTTGACCAATTCAAAGATGATACCATTTTCTCAAATATTGATCTCAAATCAAGATATTACCAGTTTTGGGTCCATGGGGAGGATACCCTTAAGACAACCTTCAAAATTCATTATGGACACTATGATTTTACAGTATTGCACTTTGGTCTAACAAATGCATCGACAACATTTATGAACCTAATGAATATAATTTTTAGCAAGCTCTTGGATCGATTCATCCTTGTGTTCCTAGATGACATCTTGGTATATTCCTGAGATAAGTCATAATGTGACCAACATCTTAAAATTGTGTTAGAACTGCTAAGGAAGAATCAGTTGTACATGAATCTAACAAATTGTGAATTATATGTTCTAGAGGTGCAATATTTAGGGCACATAGTTTCAGTAGAAGGGATCATGGTGGATCCTAAGAAGATAAAAACCATACTGAATTTGTCGTCACCTACTAATGTGATATAATTATGAAGTTTCATGGTTTTGACTACATATTATAGGTGTTATGTAAAGTATTACGCTAAGATAACTACTCTTATAACCAACCTTTTGAGGAAAGGAAAAGGGTTCAAATGGATGGATAAATGTGAGGTGGATTTTGGCCTACTCAAGCAAAAATTCACCACATCCCCCATATTAAAGATACCAAATATTCAGGGTAGTTTTTCTATTTGTACAGATGCACCATTGGAAGGTTTGGTAGGAGTGCTCTCTTAGGATGATGTGGTGGTAGCATATGGTTCAAAGAAATTGAAATGATATGAGGTTAATTATACGATCCATGATTTGGAGCTAGAAGTCATGGTATTTGCACTCAAAATTTGGTAACACTACTTGTTAGAGAAACCCTTTGACTTGAGAACAAACCATCAAAGCCTAAAGTACATACTTAGCCTTTGCTAAATTCCAGGCAGAGAAGGTGGATGGAATTGCTCACCAAATATGATTTTGGTATTGAGTATATAAAAGGGAAAGAAAAAAAGTCATTGATGCACTGAGTAGGAGAAGACACATAGTTGTTTTAACTTGCATCCACATGTATTTGATAGAAAAAATTAGAGAAATACAACATCAAGATATGTTTTGCAAGCAAATTTGGGAAAATATGAATAGTGAACCCAAGGAAAGCAAATATTTAAGCACTAAGGATGGTTTATTTGCTTCAAGGATAGAATGGTGATATGTAAGTATGACAATCTAAGAAATGTGATCATGAATGAAGCACATCAATCACCATATTCAGCTCACCCAAGAGGAGTAAATATGAGATAAAAATTAAGAAAACCTTATATTGGCCAGGAATGAAGAGGGACATAACCGAGTTCGTCGCTCAATGCCTTGAATATCAAAAGGTAAAGGTGGAAAGAAACATCTTGTAGGGTTATTGACCCTCATGAGGTACTCACCCAGAAATGGCAGGTGATTTTGATGGATTTTGTTATAGGGTTGCCTAAAACCAAGTTCCAACATGATGCAATCCTAGTTGTGGTCGATAGAATGACCAAGGTTATGCATTTAATTCCCAAAAATACCAAATATGATGTTGTGATCATGGCTAATAGATTTGCCAAAAAAATATAGATAGGCTTCATGGTTTCTTGAAAGTGATCATCTTAGATAGGCACTCGAGGTTCACATATGAGTTTTGGTAAGCTCTGCAACATGTTGTTGGTACTAGATTGAACATTAGTTTTGCTTATCATCCAAAAATTGATGGATAAACTGAAAGGGTGAACTACATGTTGGAGGACATGCTTTGCATGTATTGTATCGATCAAAAAACATGTTGCAAATACTACCTACATTTGGTAGAAAATACCTATAAAAGTGGACACCATTCAACCCTAGGTATGGCATCATTTAAATCCCTATATGGTAGGAAATGTAGAACACCATTGTCTTGGGATAATCCAAAGGATAGGGTTGTGTTGAGACCCGATATGGTTAATGAAATGGAACAACAACTAAGAACAATCAGAGAGCAATTTAAGGAAGTCATGGATCGTTAGAAAATATATGCGGACATGAAGAGGTCACCAAGGGAGTTTTTTGTGGATGATAAAGTATTTCTAAGGGTGATACCAAAGAAGAGTGCTATTAAGTCTAAAAAAATTGACCCACATTTTGTAGGACCATTTGAGAATATAGATAAGATCAGTCCTATGGCATACCGATTTGCCTTGCCATCCAGTATATCAAATATTCATGACATATTTCACATTTTATTGCTTAGGAAATATGTAGCTAATGATGAAAATGTGTAGGACTTTTCTAATTTGTATATCGAAGATCCAGAGGCTATAGAGTTTTGACCAATAAAAATCCTTGAATTCCAATCCAAATCTATGAGAAAATGAGTCTTGGAGCAATATAAGATCCAGTGGGACCATTATTCTAAAAGAAATGTGACTTGGGAAAAAGTAGCAGACATGAAAAAATATTTTCCATATTTGTTTTAAAGTAATATGTAATGATATTTTTAATGATAACCTTTGATGAACACAGAGGACTGTGTTAATCCTATGGGGGGGAGGATGTCACAACCCTCCCTTGGCAGAAATTTCATTTAATTTGTTATGTTTGGCTGCAAAGATGTGTTGATGAAATGAATGATTATTTCATGATAAGTTTGTGAAAACTATATAAATATACTTCATGATGGATAGTGATGTAGTCTATTGATGAAATTATTTATGTTTACATGTCTAGTTTCTATACAGACATGCTTTTATGAAATATGTGATGCTACTAATGAACTTGCGTACTTGACAAAAATAGGTTTATCCATGGGTGGAAGGAAGACTTATTTCCCAAGAGCAAGCTAAATTACAAAAATAATTTATGAGATTGTCCTATGGTTTATATTAGTTGGGCAATAGAGATACTTTCATTTTTTGTAATACGTTTCTTATTAAAGATACAACTAACCAAGGATGGAATGTAATTGTTGATTATATCTTCTAATATTGGATGGTATCCAAAGGGTAAAATAAGTATAACAGTAAAAAGGAGATTGGACTTAAATCAATTATTTCCATATCTCATCTATGTAAAATGTTAAGGAATATATATATATATATATATATCTTTATTAGATGAGTAGTGTGCAAATTTTAAAAATAAAGATATATGATATCTTTTGCAAGGATCTCCGAATAAAGCCTGATTCGACCATATTAAAGGAAGGAAAGCATTATGTAAAGAGGATATAGATGTTGCATAGGTTTCCTCCACATAAGCTTTTTGAGTCACCACTTTAGTTAAGAATAACTTGATGTCGAATTTGCAGGAAAAATACATTAAAATGATCTGAGAACCTCTAGTTTACTTAAGATAAAAAATATTAGATGAGCATACAAGAAGAGTGGGGAGGGATCATGTTCATAATGAATAGTGAGCACCACCGGTTGGGAAGGCCAATGTGGTCAATCGAAGTAAAAGAGAAGTTGAGTTCATTTATGATATTTTGGAGATGACGATTGAAGGGAAAGAGAAAATAGGGAATGTGTGGTTAGTCGAGGGATCAAGAGGGATGATGAAATAACATTTTTTGGGAAAAAAAAGGAAAGGATTTGTTGGTCTGTGAGTGGATTTGTACGAAGGAGGACAGAATAAAGGAAAATACGATCTACAAAGAAGATTTTGGTGAGCTCTCAGGTTGGTGCACTGTAAATTCTTGTTAGTTTAATGTTAGATTTAGTAATAGGGGGTTGTACAACTAGCTTGAGTTTGTTTTATGATTACTTTTAGATTAGAAATATTTGAGCCACATATGTGGAGTCATAGGAATTAATGAGTTTATAGCGAACCATTATGGCTCGAGGATGTTCCCAAGAATGCTTGGGTAGAGTGATTAAGAGATGGTTAAGTCCTTCTTTACGCCTATGATGGATGACTATTTTGATAGATCTTACCATCAATTGGATAAGAGTATTTGTAGTAGAAGAGTATATTTGTATCATGGCTATAGGTTTTATGTGATTATGTATTGGTTTATGCCTTACTCAATAGGATTTGAGAGTTTTCTCTTAGAATGTACCTTGATGGATTGAGGGTGGATGCTAGTTCTTGATGTCGGTTAGAGTCATTGTGTTGCCTTAGAGAGCATTAGGAAAATGGAGTAGGATGAATTATGTTAGAATGATCAAGAAGGTTTTGATGATTGTATCCATATCCTCTATAAAACATATTTCAATTTGATTGTGTGATCCTAGAAATGTAGTCGTGTATACCCTTAAGTTTGACCACTGGGTTGAATCAGGAATAGGATTTGGAGAGTTAGTATAGATTCAGTGGAACTAGGAGTGAGCACCATACGCTCAGTAGAATACCTTGCATTAGTGTTCCCAGTATCGAACACAAACATTAGTCTAGCCTTCAAATGATGACTATGTGATCGACCACACTAGGCTGAGTTGTAGCTCTTATTAGAAGTTTATCATGGATACATGTGTAACCCTTTGGACGGTGACTATGTTATCAACTGCATTGGGATGGATCGAAGCCTATGTTAGATGGTTACCTTGCAAGTCCAGAAGCAATATAGCTAAGCCTTTGGAATATTGTTATTAAGTAAGTCCTTATGATTTGTGATGGTATGGTTTAGTTATGTTTACGTATGTTGAAATGTAGACTATGATAAATGGATTTTTATTAGATTTGAATGATAATGTGATCATGATAGTGCCTAAATGCCATACTGTAAAGAAGACAAGATGGTCTTAATTTTTTATTTAGGAGGTCTATTCAAAATTTTATTTCCGAAGCATGAATATTATTGTAATGATCGAATTGATTGGAAAATTTGATCCATAGAAGAAGGGATTTATGGAATATCCCTATGAGGATAAATGCAGATTGAAATGCCTTGATGTAATATAAATAATGAACCATTTATAGGAATAAATAAAGAGAAATTATTTTGGGTTGGTTTTTCCCCATAAGGGGTTTTCTATGATAAATAATGTTGTACTATTTTGTGGTGGTTCCTTTGTTTGGATTTTGCATTTAGAGCTTTATGAATGTATGATTCTCTATGTTAATGGCATTTGTAAATTAGTTGATGTTGGTTATTTAATTTTAGAATATTGGAATGAAGCCTTATGATGTTCTTATTTTATAATGAAGTATTCCCTTATGGGACATTTAATTGATGTGGTTTAATCCTTTCATGAATTTTTATGACATGTGGTAAAATGAAAAATGCATGGTAAAGTAGACAACGCTGGTGTACGATCCTAAAAAGCTTACACATAATCTAGTAACAATTGAAAATCACATAAAGCACATACATAAATTAAAAAAATTGAAATAACCAAAATAAAGGTATCTTTTATTAAAATTGAATCAATTCATGGTTATAAATTCATCCCTCTTAGGGATATCCAATGTGATACAATGCTATAATCATAAGAAATCCCTCGCAAGGGTAGGTATAATCTGTAGACTTTTTAGAATGACATGAACTACTCCAGGTCAAGTATGACCTTCTTCTCTCCTATGAAGAGGCATTTGTTGCCTTGAATGCTTTGATAATGGAGTCCTAAAAACCCTATGATCAAGAAATAACAAGAAATATTAAAAGCAAAGGATGCCTCTCTTGATGAGGCTTTTAAAGGAATCTTGCATAAAGAATAGCATAAAATCAATAAAGCGTGTAAAACTATCAATATATGCAAGAAATGGTGAAATTGTCATAAAGAATGATAAATAAAGACATGAATCTAATTATGAAACATCCTAATTAACTATTAGAACTTGAAAAGCATGAAACTAGTCTAATTGACAAATGCAAAGAATATGGAAGCAAATCTACCTCTAATTCCTAGAATTAACTGATCAAATGTCTACTAAAATGTTAATCTATGCTATATTAAACTATTTGCATAACTATAAATGGAAATCTACTGCTAAAATAGAGGAAAAAGAGCATCAAACCCTACTTGAGGGTGCTTAAAGCGGATGGTACTATTAGCCATAGCTATCAGTTGTGGTTAAGATGAAAGTGCCCTTTCTCTTGAAACCAGGGCCAAAAACTCTCAAATACTCTAAGGAATTGATGATCAAGGGTCGCCTCGATGTTCTGAAATAGATTGGTGGTTGAATTCACTAAAATTGTCAATGGAAGTATGTCAATTGTCAAGCTTTCTCCTAAAGCTTTTGGAAGCTCCATTGATGCATGCACAGTTGTCATTGGTCAATTGGACAACACTTCATTACTCCTCAAGGGGATATGAAATTGCTCTCCAATCCAATAGGGCTCTGCTATGTGATTGACACATTAATTATCCAGGGTTTAACCTTTGAAATTAGGGTCTTAAATAGACTCCCAAAAGCCTTGCCCTAGCTTCATGGAGAAGCCAAGAACAAGAATTGATAGTTGGGAGAAAACTTCTGGATGCTTCCAAGCCCAAACTGCTCAAAAACCATTGCAATTTGATGATTGCAACTGATTTTACTCAGCTCTGGTCACCCGAGTTTTTTACAAGGCTAGATGTGACTCTTAAAAGTGGCTAAAAACCCTAGCTTTGGGTGCCATCCATGGCTAAGAATCCTAGCCATGGGTGACACTAGCTGCTAAGGCTAGATAGGCCAAAATGCTCAAATTGAGTGGTTAGAACCAATGCTTTTGCCTTGGAGAGATCCAATATCATTCATATGGTCTGTTAGCATGTCCCATATGAGTAGTCACCTTGACATGACATGTTTTAGGTGTCTACATATGCCCATTTTGAGATGTGTTGTGAGAACAAACAACGCTAAGCAAAAATAGACCTCCTGAAATGATGTCATACGTTGAATAATGATCATTGATCATCAAAATTAGATACTCTAATCATGAAAAGAGCATACATATTTGAATCATTGCCTTCGATGAATTAAAGAACTTGATTTTGGTAAGCTTAAGTCAAAATTCTAGCCTTGGAAGCGATTAGGAGATAAGCTTAAGTCTAATACTAGCCTTGACAGAAATTAGGAGATAAGATTAAGTCAAATCCTAGCCTTAGAGGTGATTAGGAGACTAGCTACCCAGTTTTATTGAATTTGTTCTTGATACTTTTGATTATTTGTCCCAAGTAAGGAGGGTGCATGATTGTCTTTGACAATTATTCTTGAAGAAATGCACTTTTGACAAGATCAAGGGATCTTCTATTGACTTTGATTATGAAAATTGATATAATGACTACCCCCTCAAGCGACGAGTTGATGAGGGTAATACAATTAAATGAAGCGATGAGTCGCTTGACCACTATGAGTGACTTGAACAATTTAAGGTTTTAGCACTTTGATACTACTTGGCAAGGCCTAACTCAGCCATGATTTCAACTATGAATAGTAATTGTACACCTCTATCCCATGGAGTAGTCTAGCCACTATGGCCTTCTTAGGAAATCAAGATGATAGCAATTCCAATTATGCTTGTGTTGAATCACTATGTTCGATGATCTGTTGAATCATTGTGAATTTTGATTTATTTAATTTTTTTGTTAATTTTACAATTTTTGAAATTTTGGATCTGTAGATATGCTTTAATGTCCAATATGAAACTCCTTATGGTGAGTGAATATGTGCATTTATGAATTAAATTAAAAGACCAAATATTTAGACTTCTTTGGAGCTTTTGGGGATTGATACTGATAATGCCCCAGTTGATGCTTGCAAATGTTTTTGTTTTGATTTTATGTTATGGATGCAATGATGAATGTAATGCCTACATGATGATGTGATTATGCTACATGTATGCAATGTACAGATGACATTCACTAGCTAAATGATAGATGTTCTATTAGATTCCATGATCTATATGTATAGATGGACTATTTTGTATGCATATGGATGGAATGTGTAACCACCAAAAAGGCTCACACCCGATCTAACTATCGCAATCGAAGAAAAATACACAAATAGGCATGCATAATTTGATAACAAGAAATAACATGAATACAAGGAATCCTTTATTAATTTCAATGAAGTCAAATTACAGATTCGTCCCTCTTAGGGATACCCATTTGATACATCAATTACAATAGTGTTTAATCCCTATCAAGGGTAGGTGTGATCAAAATGCCCCTCAGGGTGACACGAACTGCTCTAGGGTGTCGATGACCCTCTTCTTCACATTGGGGAAGGGATTGGATGCTTTATCTCTCCTTTGGAACTGTTCCCTGTGGTCAAGAAACAACAAGAATGTCAAAAATATAGGCAGCCTCTCATGATGAGGCCCTTTTAGGTAAAATGCATAATGACACCATTAACATGCATAATCAAGAAAGCATAAAGAAAGTTGCTAAACTATGCAAAGTGAATCAAGATTCATGTAATAGCATAAAGTAAAATAGCATCTACACTATGCATGGATCAAATATAGAAAATGAAGCATAAACATGCATAAAGAAAGCATTTTAGTCCTAATTGAAACATAAGCATAAAATGTGAATCTAGCCTAGTTCTACGGTCAGAAGTCTTCTAAAATGCTATTAAATCAACAAAATAGCTAATCTAACCTAACTAGCCGGACAAAAATGAAAAGAGTAAGGTGATCTATCACCTATTGCAAATCGTAGCTCTGGTGAGCGGTCTACACTGTGAACCACGGTTGACAGCCATGGTTTGACCTCTGATAAGTTTACCCTCAAAATCAGGGGTAGTGGGCTCAATCTCCTTGTCCAAATTGATGTTCAAGGGTCGCCTTCATTGTCCTCAGACTGATTTGGTGGTCAATTCGATGTGAAGGGCCTTCGTTTGCTCGGATTTGCATTTCTTGATCCTCCTAAGCACCTAGGGCATCCATAATGCAATTCATCATGAATGGTGGCAAAAGGGTCGAGGATTAAGTGCAATAGCTCTATCTCTTAGTATACTCAGTTTGAGTGTACAATTCACCAGGGCTTCACTGCTCAAATCTCCAATGCTTGCTCTCTTTTCTCCCCATTTGGAGGGGGTATTTATAGCATGCCCCTAGGGCTAGGGGTGGCTTCATGGAGAAGCCAAGACCAAGAAGGGTGGTTAGGATAGTTGGGATGGAAGCCTCTGGAATCTTCCATCCTTCAACTACCTCCTTCTAGATCTTTTGGCCATTCCAACCGATTTGGCTCGGATGGAAGGCCTAACTGAACTTCAGTTAAGACCGCAGGTCACAGTTGCGGTCCAGACTACAGACCGTAGGTGTCAACCATGGTTTAGACTGGAGACCATAGGTCTGGGCTGTGGTTCAGACTACTTAGGCCAAAATGCCTAAATTGAGTGGTTAGAACCATTGCTCTATCTTGGAGTCTATCCAAGATCCTCCATATGGTCTTGTAGCATGTCCATATGAGTAGTCACCCTCGACATGACGCATTTTAGGTGTCTACAGATGCCCCTTTTGAGATGCATTGTGAGATTGAACAATGTTGAGCAAAAATATACATCCTAAAATGATGTCTAAGGTTCTATGATGATCATTAGTCAGATCAACATTAGATGCCCCAGGTCTAGCAAAAGGATGCGCATCTTGGAATCATTGCTTCCAACTTGTGAAAGGCTTACATTTTGACAAGTCTACCCTCGTCATCAGACGTTCGGATAGCATCAATGCCAAGTATGGGTATCTTCTGACCCATAAATCTGAAGGATGAGAGTTACAAACCAATTATCATATTTGTTGTTTACCCCAAGCAAAGGGGGAAGCTTATGATAGTTGTTGACAATGATTCGCAAGAACGAACGCAATTTTGACAAGATCAAGGGATCTACGATCTCAGGGATCTTCTACTGACTTTGATTATGATTATGAAATTATGACTACCCCCTCAAGCGATGAGTCGATGAGGGTAATGACAATGTATGAAGCGACGAAATCGCTTGACCATAATGAATGATCCTGAACAAATTAAGATTCGAGCCTTTTAATGCCTTGGCTAGGCCTAGTTCAGCTTATGATTGCAACTCTTAGTAGTATTGGCACATTTCTATCCCATGGAGCAGTCAGGCTACAATAGTCATCTTAAGGAATCAAAATGATACAAATGCAATTAGACTTGTGTTGAATCATATTTGTCGATGATTTGCTGAAAGATGTCATAAAAGAAATGACAATTTTACCCCAAATGTCCTTATGGTGATTTACTCATCTTGTCGGATTGCATGGATCGCAACTCGCTGCAACCGCCAAGTGTATAGGATAAATCACTGAATACGAGGTGCATTTGGTTTTTAATTATTTGATTTTTTTTGTTTTAATTTTGCATGTATTTGATTGGTCCTGGTGCTTTTAACATCACCAAATTTGCAATTTTAATCATTGATTTTGAATTTTTATCTGATGGAAGTCATTAATTTGCTCTTTTAGACCTTCCCACGATGGGTTTTGAGTGCATTTAATGCTAGTTGTGGACCGTAGGTACGGTCTATGGTTTACATTTCCAAATTTTGGGAACCGCGGGTCAGACCTACGGGTGGAAAACCCTAGTTTCGGAACCGCAGGTGTCAGCTACAGTTCATCGAGACTAGGAAAACCTATAAATTGAATTCCCATTTGAAATTTTTCATTATTTTTTGGCAAGCATTAGCAATTTGAGAGCTCTGAGAGTGAGAAGACCTTTCCTGATCCAAAATGCTACCACACTCTACCATGATTACACTCCTCGACCTCGATGGTGGATCCTGATCAACCATCTACTAGTCGAGGGCCGAGGTGTGGGTAAGGTAACTCAAAACCGAGACCGTGCACTCAATACTAGTAAAATGAACTACATTAAGTAATGTGGATAATGAACCTCACTAAACTACTGGTAATGAACCCCACTAGTCTAGGCTAGCTTTAGGAATTTAATTTTATGCTTTAGTGGTCTAGGAGGGTACCCAAAATGGGTGTCGCTCCTAAACCGTAGCTGGTAGCTACAGTTCCCAGTTGGCAAATTGGGGACCGTAGGTTTCAGCTGCGGTTCCCAATTTGCAAATTGGGGACCACAGGTTTCAACTATGGTTTTTTGTTGTTGCTTTTTTTTTAGCATTTTTTTAGCTCTAGTTAGCTAGATTTTGTCTTAAATTATGCTTTTTATTCCAGAGATTGACTTCTAGAGCCCGGGAGCTAGATATTCTGAAGACTCTCCATGAGGCTTTATCCGATGATGATCGAGATTGGTTTCGAGCTGTCGAGTTCAGCTACGTCATGGATCTACCCACTATTAGGGTAGATCAATCCTACCTGACTACGTTGGCCCGACGCTGGAATGCGTGGACCAACACATTTCACCTACCTATAGGTGAAATGACTATTACTTTAGAGGACGTCTATAGGATCTTCAAGATCCCCATTGATGGTGAGGCCATCATCTCCTCTACCTCTAGGGTAAAGGAGGCTGTTTTTGATACTATCTTCGATGACCAGAGCGAGGATGCTCAGGACGCGATTGACCATGGAGGGGTGCACATTGGTGAGTGGTACCATGAGGATGTCTTCTCTACATGGGAAGCCCTCTTCATGCACCTCATAGTATAGATTGTGCTTCCAGACTCCTCGGGCATGAGGATTCCCTAGAACCTCCTGTCCACCGCTTGGAGGGTGCTGCAGAGCTCTACAGAGGTGCCTCTACTTCTAGCTTGGGGGAGCACCCTACTATGTCAGCTCTATAGGGAGCTATACCAGATTACTAAGCGTAGTCATAAGGGCCTCAGCTGTAGTCTTCTATTGCAGATCTGGGGGTGGCAGCACATCCGAATCGAGCATCCTATAGATCTTCCACTATGGATCACTACTATTATTGATGATCGTCAATGTTATACCACCTACTGGCCTCATGAGGAGGAGGGTACCCATAGTAGGATCCATGTTGGTGATATCCAACACTATATCACTCAATTCATGGCACTTGGCCCAAATGATGTTCAATGGTGGCCCTATATGGATTGCCCAACATGGCCAGAGGAGGGCTAGTGGCTAAGATAGGCATACCATGATAGATGGTTGATCATCCATAAGGCCAAGATTCAAGAGTACCAGTTCTACTCTTGGGTCCTATGGTAGTTTGGGCTCATGTAGGATATTCTAGATATCCCCCTTAGGTATCGATGCTTGGTCGCAGAGCATGATCTACAATGGATCATTCTTGAGCCTCTAGGAGATGCTGTTGATGACTACCAAGAGACTAGAGTCGAGACTGTTGGGACCACTCCAGAGTATGATGGGTGGTGGTCCATGTTCATATGGTATGGCATAGGGCCTCTAGGCCGAGAGCCAGATCAGGTAGAGGTAGAGGTGGATCCTGATGGGCGTAGGGTGCGCCAGTGGATAGAGGGTGGTTGGGGCATAGTGGCCACTATCCGAGGAGGCTCCCAAGGTTGACCCCGATGAGGAGGCTCTAGAGGAGGGTGAGGTCCCTCCCAATAGCATAGAGGGTCAGCTCTTAGCTCAGGTGGCTGACTTGTAGAGTTAGCTAGGATGATTCCACACATAGTAGCTAGAGTGAGATACTACTATCGCCACTCTAGAGGTGAGAGTAGCTGATAGGGATAGGTACCTTACTGAGGTGCAAGATCAGATATAGGATCTGACTACGTAGGCCATAGATGTAGAGGCCTAGGTTCAGAGATTGTAGACTACTCTAGAGTTAGCATAGGCACAATGGACTATAGTAGAGGTGAAGAGGGATCTCCTTTGGGTATCGAGGGGGGCTATGCCACCTCCTTAGGCTACTATGGGGCCTCCGGTAGCACCAATGGTAGCACCAGTAGTTGTACAAGATCCAATGACTGAGGTAGAGTGACTGTATAGTCTGGTCATGAGGACCAATGAGATGCATGCAGCTTGGCTTGCTCGCATTGATCAGCTAGTCGGTTATATTGAGATGCATGGGCTATAGGTTCCTGAGGATCCTTTCTCCTTAGAGTCTTAGCATACTAGGTCTAGGACCTCAGGATAGTCTATGGTGAGCTCAAGTCATAGGACTCATAGGACTGAGAGGACACACAGGTCCTCTAGCACACATGGGGTGACATCGTGTGCCAGGCCTAGAGATGCAGGGTAGACTTTAGGGGCCACCAGTCAGGGGACTAGCCTGCTATAGTTACCAATTTCTCATGTGTTGGGTACCTTAGGATTTGGAGGTAGGCAGGACCCATAGCAGGACCCACCATAGGTGCCAGAGTAGACAGGAGAGTAGGCTCCAGAGCACAGTGCTGAGGGAGGCGATGAGAGCTCCGGTACAGGGGGAGCAGACTAGACCTGGGCTCTGCTAGATGTAGACTATACTTTTGCTATGTTGTATTCATTTTGAGTGTAAGGTCGAGGACCTACACACTTTGTAGCCTATGGGCATTTTGATACTCCTCATATGTACTCTTTTTGCACACACACACACACACACACACACACACACACACACACACAAAAATATATATATATATGACTTGGTCTTTATGGCTCATTATGTGTATCTGATGTTTAATTTTGATTTTATGTTTATTTGATGCACATGGATGCAATGCTTATGTTGATGCAATGTTTATATGATGCAATGTATGGATGACATGCACTAGATAGCTATCTTTTTTATGATGATGATGTTATGCAGTGATCTATATGATTAGATGTGCCATATATAATGGATGCAAATGGATGCAGTATTTATTTTGAACGCATATTTATTTTTGCTTTGTGGGCATGCATTTATTTTTATGAAGTTATGGTATGCTATGCAATGTATGGTAATGCATTATGTACATAATCGTAATCTAATGGGAATGAACCTGTATGCTTTAATCACTTAAAACATAAGGAATGAATGTAAATTGTGTATATCAATTTTTAAAATGCGACACCACAGAATGTATGACAATCATGCAAAATAATTGATAATTCTCATTACAAGAACTTAATCAATTAATCACCCATATATGAAATGCAGTGAAATGGATTGGTATAATGCTAATGAATGAATATGTCATTCTGTATATTTCTTCTTTGCTGCACTATATAGTCAGTGGTCGTCTAAACATCATTTTTGATATTCATGCGGTATCTATCCTATATGTTTGATTGTGCTTTGTAAAATGCATTCTGATGAATGAATGACTCATATTTTTGATGTCTAATGATATTTGGTATCTTGTTGCTATTAGAGAACTTTTTGGGGTTTTCCTTGAGACTCAAACACCCTAGTAGACTTCTCCAAAAATCACATACTAATTGTACAAGGCTTTTATTGGACAAGGCTTTTGTCGTGATAGACCCAACTATTCATTATCCCTGTGTGTGCATGTGAGTATTTTTAGATAGATCATAAGCATACCCCGTATGTCAGTCGGGACTCTTTCAACCCATATGTGAGATAGGGTTCCTCATACGATCGTACCATCCTTGTTTTAGCTTTGATTAGACTTATACAACTAGACAATCCTAGGTACCTAGAGCTAGCTCATATTGCAAATTGATCAGGGCTACCCCTCCAAATGCAGGCGGGACTCTTTCAACCCATTGCTACATTTGGGGATCACCCAATAGAACTACCCCTCCGATTGCAGGTGGGACTCTTCCAACCCATTGCTGCGATCGGGGATCACTCTATGGCTTTCAAAAGGTGGACAATCCAGGGATTCAAGTTCTCACCCTTCTTACTTGCTCATATGTAGTGATAAAAATCACTTGTTAGTCCACGTGTTACCATTTTCTTTGAGCAAGGGATTTTTATAGTGCTTTTGATTCACTATGTCACTTTACATTTGATTTGAACTTTGTATTTTGAAATTTGCACTTTGTAACTTGGGATTTAAACTTTGTAACTTTGGGATTTATAGGGGAAATTCTTGTCCTTTTGCCAAAGTTCACCTTTCTAAACCGACTATTTGCAAGATAAGCAGGTCGTGAAACCCATCTCTCTAGATACCTAAGACTGCTTTCGCAGCTTTCATCATCTCTTGTCTTAGCAGGATTTTATATTGTTTTGCTTAGTGACGGGATTCTGATATGTTGAAGCACTATCCCAACTAATGACCTTGTCTATAACAGCAAAGCAAGCTTTCTACAATATCTGAAGAACCCACTAGGTATGGTTGAGTGACTGGAAAACTTAATATACATACATATTTCTTCGCAATAGGTATCGTGTATGAATGCAATGAATTATGATAAATGCAAGGGTGCATGATTGAAACACAAACGTGCGATCGTTTGTAAGATTTTGATAGACACATTACACTCTACTATGGAATGCAATGGATGACAAATGCCTAAATGCAATATGATGATGTGAATGCATATATGAAAATGCAAACTGCAAAAGCAAATGTTTTTGGATTTTATGCTTTACCAATTTTTTTTTTGGAATTTTATATATTTTCAAATTTTTATACATTTTTGAGCTTTCATATTTGACCAAACGATGAGTATATATGCCTTTGGAGCTTTTTAGGGTTGACCAAGTGATTTTTAGAAATCCTTGGAGCTTTTTGGATTGACCAAAGGTCTTACAGACGCCTTTGGAACCTTTTAGTTGACCAAACTCTCAGCAAGAGGGCGTGGAGCCTTTTAGGATGACCGAGAAGCTACAGGAACTCTTGGAGCCTTTGGGTTGACCAAGCGATTTTTAGAAATCCTTGGTGCCTTTTTGGGATGACCGAGTGGCTTTAAGCAACCCTCGGAGCCTTTGGGTTGACCAAGCAATTTTTAGAAATCCTTGGTGCCTTTTTGACTAACCAAAGGGCTTACAAATGCCTTTGGAGCTTTTTTTGACATGACCAAATCACTCGAATGAGATTCTTGGAGCTTTTTGGGATGATCAAGTAGTTATAGAAACTCTCGGAGCCTTTGGGTTGACCAAGAAAATTTTTAGAAATCCTTGGTCCCTTTTTGGGATGACCGAGTAGTTATAGGAACTCTCGAAGCCTTTGGGTTGACCAAGCAATTTTTAGAAATCCTTGGTGCCTTTTGACTGACCAAAGGGCTTACAGATGCCTTTGGAGATTTTTTTGACATGACCAAATCACTCGAATGAGATCTTGGAGCCTTTTGGGATGACCGAGTAGTTATAGAACTCTCGAAGCCTTTGGTTGACCAAGCAATTTTAGAAATCCTTGGTGCCTTTTTGGGATGACCGAGTGGCTTTAAGCAACCCTCAGAGCCTTTGGGTTGACCAAGCAATTTTTAGAAATCCTTGGTGCCTTTTGACTGACCAAAGGGCTTACAGATGCCTTTGGAGATTTTTATGACATGACCAAATCACTCGAATGAGAGCTTGGAGCCTTTTGGGATGACCGAGTAGTTATAGGAACTCTCAGAGCCTTTGGGTTGACCAAGCGATTTTTAGAAATCCTTGGTGCTTTTTGACTGACCAAAGGGCTTACAGATGCCTTTGGAGCTTTTTCTGCTACACTCTCTAAGCATAGAATGCCTTAATATGGATGATGTTGAGAGGTTCAGGCTCTTCAACACCCCCTAGCGACGTCAAGCGATAGGTACCTAGACCAATATTTTTAGATATGATATAGGGTCCTAGCCAATTAGCCATAAATTTGTCTCGCATATCGGGTGGCAAATTCAAGTTCTATTGGTTTTCTTTTAGCACAAGATCCCCAACTTCAAAGTCTCTCTGGTGGACTTTGATATTGTAAGCTCATTTGAGTCACTCCTGATAAACATGGAGATGCTCAAGGGCATTCACGCGATGTTCATCGAGCAGCGTCAGTTGATCTAGGTGAGCTTGCCATGCGGTGTCATCATCGATGAACTCTTTCAATGCGATGCATAGTGTTGGAATTTCCAACTCTAAGGGCATAATGGCCTCAGTGCCATATACTAGTGAAAATGGAGTTGCCCTAGTGGGAGTCCGAATGCTAGTCCTATAAGCCCATAATGCAAGGGGCAATTGTATATGCCAATCCTTGTGGTGTTCTTGCACTATATTTTTCAAGATGGCTACCATAGTCTTGTTTGAGGCCTCAACTTGCCCATTTTCCTGTGGATAATATGGAGATGCAAAACTATGTTTGATGCGGTACTTAGAGGTTAAAGCTCGCACAGTTTTGTTCTTAAAAGAAGTTCCATTATCCAAAACTATTTTGGATGGTACCCCAAAATGACTTATGATATGCTCCATTATGAACTCTGCTATGCGAGCTCCAGTGGTCATTGTTAAGGGAATGGCTTCCACCCACTTTGTAAAATACTCAGTAGCCGTAATGATGAATGTATGTCGGCCTGATGATGGAGGAGAGATCTTGCCAATTAGATCAAACCCCCACTGAGCAAATGGCCAAGCCGCTTGGATGGGCTGTAAGGCCTATGATGGCAGGTGCATAAGATTAGCATGATGCTGACATTTGATGCATTTCCTGACATACACATTGCAATCCTTCTCCATAGTGGGCCAATAATAACCCATTCGAAGGATGCGCTTGACGATGGCCATGCCGCTGAAATGGCCACCGCACGTACCATCATGAGCTTCTAAAATTTCCCAAGATGACTCTTGGGGCTCAAGACAATGAAGGAGAACTCCATCGTAACTTTGGTGGTACAAAATGTCTCCTATCAAGACAAATTTAGTCACTTTCTATTTAAATGTGCATCTTGTGGCACGTGACAGTCCCTTCGAGACAAAACCAAGTCTTAGGAAGTCTTGAATCTATGACATCCAATTCTGATGAGCCTCAGCTTTGATCGCTAAGACAACCTGTACCCCCTACGTATTTACTTTTGCAAATGTAGACTGGGAGACAACCTGGTGGTGAATGGTGGTGCCACTCCTCGTAGGACTCTGGGAGGTTAAAGACCCCCAGGGTGCTTTCTTGAGAAAGTCTTTAGCTTTGCAGAACCAATCAACTTTTGGTTCCACACTAATCATGTTGATTGATTCTTTGTTATCAAAGGTTGCACGCTCTACTACAGGATGCGAGAGCATCTTGACATGGATGGTAGTGAAGTCGGAAGATATATTTTGAGGGATTAAGGATCCCAAAGAAGCCATGGTGTCTGCGAACCTATTTGATGAATGAGGGATTGCCTCGATGTCGTACCATTCTAGTTTAGCCAGATATGTGGCAACAAGATCTTTGTAGGCTTTCAATATTGGACATCGACACTGAAATAGTCCCTTCACTTGGTTAATTATGAGCAGGGAATCACCAAAGATGTTTAATCTCTTGATATTCATGGTGATGGCTGTATGGAGGCCCAAAAGTAGGGCTTCATATTCAGCGTTATTGTTGGTGCATGGGAAGTCTAGTTTGAATGACAAGGGCATTGGAGCTCCTTGTAGTGTGAAAAACACTATCCCTATGCCAGCTCCTTGCTCGCACTTTGAACCATCAAAGAATAGAGTCATATCAGCATTGTTCTCTGGTTCTTTAGGTTTGGGAGCTTCGGATACTACAAAAATTGCATCATCCGGAAGCTCGATTTTTAGAGGCCTACTATTGGATAGTGGCACCTCAGCTAACTGATCTGCTATGACCTGTCCCTTAATGGACTTCTGGCTTATGAATTCTAGATCAAATTCTATCAATAGCATGATCCACTTTGCAGTACATGTATTATGATATGTCTTGCTCATCATATACTGCAAAGGATTTTGTTTTGATATCACATATGTCGTGTGACTCAACATGTAGTGCCACAATTTCTTGGTAGCGAACACTATTGCTAAACATAGCTTTTCCACATATGCATATCCTAGCTCGTAACTCACCAAGGTTCGGCTAATGTAATATATGGCTTGCTCTTTGCCTTGTACATTCTTTTGGGCCAACATGGTCCCTAACGCAAAGTCTATTGTCGATATATATAGCAAAAAAGGCTCTTCTAGCCTTGGTGGAGCTAACACTGGTGGCATTGCCAGGTATTGCTTTATCTCAGCGAAGGCTACCTTGTAGTCCTCATCCCAGTTGAATGGGACACCCTTATGTAGCAATCGATTCATGGGTCGACATTTATCCGATAGTTGGGTGATAAATCACTTTATCAAGGCTACCTTGCCTTGAAGGCTCCTTAATTCCTTAATATTGGTGGGAGGACGCATTTCCAAAATGGCCTTGACCTTCGCTGGGTCTACTTCGATGCCTCTCTTGGAGACAATGAACCCTAGCAATTTTCTAGAAGTTACGCCAAATACACACTTCTTAGGATTCAGCCTGACGTTGTGCTCTATCAGGCGATCGAAGACTTTTCTCAAGACCTCTGCATGCTCTTCTCGTAGCAATGACTTGGCTAGAAAATCATCGATATAATCTTCCAAAATTTTGTGCATATAGTCATGAAAAATGTATGTCATGGCCCGCTGGTATGTAGCACCAGAATTTTTGAGACCAAATGGCATAACTTTGTAGCAAAATGTTCCCCATGGCATTATAAATGTGGTTTTGTGCTGGTCTTCGGGCTTAATCCAAATTTGATTGTAACCAAAAAAACCATCCATTAAGGAGAGCATTTTGTGACCGACAGTAGAGTCTACTAGAGCATCGATATTGGGCAACAAAAATGAATCTTTGGGTGTTGCCTTGTTGAGATCTCTAAAATCCATACAAATACGGATCCTTCCATCTGGTTTTCCTACAGGCACCATATTGGATACCCATTCTGGATAGTCGATGGAAATGACAAATTCTACATCCAACAATTTTTGCAATTCATCTTTCACCATTAAGGCTACTGTTGGATGCATCTTTCTGAGCTTCTGCTTGATGGGCTTCTTGGACGGGTCTAGTGAAAGGTTATGAGTAACCAACTTCGGGTCTAGACCGGGCATATCTTTGTATGTCCAAGCAAAAAGGTCAGGTCTCTCTTTCAGCAGAGGGATGATGCTAGCGCACTCATCTGGAGTGAGACTCATTCCAAATTTAACCTTCTTTGGATTGGTGGGGTCATTACCGATATCCACTTCGAAGGTTTCCTCTATTGACATATGGGATCCCTCCTCAAGCTGATGAGGTGTAGGGATCAAATGGATGTCATCAACTAGATTTATATGTTCTTCATTGGAAGCATTTTTAGCGTGATAGACATCATAAGCATAACTTGGTCCAAAATGAAATGGTTGCAACATCTCTTCATTCGGGAAGAAATCTTCAAGCTCTACTAGCGAATCAACATGATCCCAATCGATAGCATCCATGTTTAGATGCAATGGCTTGGATGGATCTACTGGATTACAGAGTGGAGTGGTCAAATCAATGGAGACCATGTTGATGGAATGGAATTGATCTCTAGGACCACACGGACTGAACTCTACATCATCTGTGTAGCTTTCGTACCCAAGATCTAGCTCGGATGGTACGGGGATGAAAGGGTCCTCCCTGTGGGATGCCTAGACAACTGGATCCTCTCTATGCACTAACTACAAAATGGGATCTCTTAGCTCAAGTAGCTCGACATAAGTAGGTGGATGGGGAAAGAGCCTTTGATATTCCTCTTCCAAATTTATTCTTTCCCTAAGGCGGTGCTGGAGATTAATCTCTCGATGCAAACCCGTAACTGTAATAGGTGGCAAACCCCGAGGTGGATTCTGATTACGTAGGTGATGAGGCCCCAAATAGGCCATCTCCAATGAATCCTCATCATCACTGTAAAGATATAATCTTTCACTTCCCCCCATATGCAAGGGGTGATCTTCCAGATGTGGCCCCATGTATCTGATTCTGCGGTCGCTATCATCACTATCCGGATAAACCGGATAAAATGATCAAAATATATAAGAATGACACAAAAATGGCTCTGCTTCCTCTTCAGAGCGATCAGTGTTAAGAGGCACCTCTTCTATAACATACTTCGACTCCACAGGCAATAGATGTAGCGGATATACTAGCCTCGGATCGGTCATCTCAACCTCATCACTATGATTGCTACTATGAGCAGACCACTCTATCATGTCCATAAATATTGGGAGATTAGCTGGATGAGGCCTTAAGTAGGCCTACTCTGTCTCATCTTCATAATCACTATCGACCATGAAATGCTCTTGTATCTCATCTAATTGCTCTCTAGGTAGCAAATGGCATAGAAATACCGGAACCACGAAGGCTCGGTCAATTTCCTCTTCGGATTGATCATCATTTGAGGACTCGCCATCTGCATCATAACTCGATCTGCTCATTTTGGAGGTGGACTCCTCTACATATTCACTACAAATATCTCCTGAATCGAGATCACCTAGAATGATGGGGTTGTGCCCCTGCATACCGGTATCATCGGTTGTGATACGATTTTGATGACCCAAGTTGCCTCTGGGGTTCTTCTCCGAGAACTCTTCATGTTCAATCTTTGGTCTCTCAATGGTGATGACTGACACCATTGGGTTGTTGCCCCGAAGGCTAGACATGTTAGGATGATATGGATTAAAATCCATATCATCCCCTAGACTCAAGTACAAATGATCCAATGATACAGCGAGTAAATCATCATGTCCCTGAATCTGCAATCCCAATCCGAACCTATCAGTTGCCAACTAATAACGTGGTTCAAGAGGGGTTCTTCATCCTTGTTTAAAAATACCAAGGCCATATCCATGCCAATGATAGAGCTCAAAAATATGCATGGCGTACTCTAGGTTGGACAAGTACCAAACGTTCACCATGAACTATTCGTCATCATCCACCTCCATGGGTGCCCACGTTGGAACTTGATCCAACTCGGCATAAATGAAGTTTGTTTGGTTGGGTGGCTCACCCAATGGTACTATGGATCCAACTGGATATCGATGGGCTATCAGCTGGCCCATGTATCATGTGCTCTCTAAAATAGGACCTGTAGCACCCTAAAATTGGCACAGTTAAACCTTAGTAAAAAGATAAAAATTTGAATTTTAACCCCAAACCACCCGTTAACCACCTGTTACCCGCTTCCCTTATTTTTCATGCCATTTTTAGGATTTGTTTTGACCATTGGATGATATCATCGTAGATCAGATGAAATCATCCCAGATCTGACGAATTCATCTAGAACAGAACGTCCAGACGATTTCATCCCAAAACCAAATTTTCATAATTAGCTTCTATTTCAACAACTTCTCTAACTTGGGCAGAAAGCGTGTCTGCGTAGTTAGAGTCTCCCCTGTTGGAGATCTCCCAAATTGGGATGATCTCCAACCTCCTAACCTCTCCCTAATCCTATATAAACTAGGATTTTCTCAGTTTATCCCCCTAAACCCCCTAGCTGACTGATTTCCCTACAAATTTAGTTCCTTGTGCCTTAGAACACCTTCATACTTTTGTTTGCATTGCGTATTTCAAGTTTTCTTGCAGGAATCTTACTATTTTTCAGCTGGAGCAAGCTTGGATCGTCGCAGGCGATTCCAGACGATTTCGGATGATCCTATCACAGATCGATGATGATCTCGTACGATTGGAGGTGATCTCGATTGTAGTCCATATTGGGGGCAATCAGAGCCCGAGTTTGCATTTTCTTATCGTTTCTCTGCATTTCTTTATGCATTATCTTAGTTTATTATATTTATGCATCCTGGAGTTCACCTCATTTAGTATAGATGCATGATAAAGTCAAAATAAATTGTCAAATTGATGCATTTCCTTTTAATTGCTATCTGGATTTATCATTTGGGCAAGTTTACTATTATTTCTATCATTTCCCCTTGCTTTTGCAGTTGCATTTTTGGTATTTTGTATCTATTTTTGTGATTGTAGGTTTCGATGAATTCGTCAGATCATCGATGATCTCGATCGATCTCAGATGGCCGACTAAGATCTGAGATGATTATGTGCAATTACAGATGATTACGTACGATTTGAGATGATTTGGACTTCTACAAAACTCAGAATCTTCATCAGACATCCGAAATCAGGTATGTTCTATTTTATTTAGCCTACTTTCTATGTTTAGCACTTACGCATGTTTTTTGTATTCATAAAAATCAGCATTGGCATATAGAATAGCTTAGATTCATCTTGGCCAAACCTAGGAATTGAATGATTAAAGCACAAAATGAACACATCAAACCTACTCTCAACCTAGGCATGGAAACTGCCACTCAAAAGTTTCCTGGTGAACCCACCATCCATCAAAAATTCACCCTTATACCCCTCCCCGAGAGGCGGGACCTTCAAAGGGCCTCTTAGTCCGAGGTATTGTCCCATCCTTCTCGCATCCCCCTTTCGGGCGTGGATCCTATAGCCTGAAGGTAAGGATGCAAAAAATTTGGAGCGATACATTTTGGTGAACCCGACGTGAAAACTAAAAACCTTTTGAAAACAATCCAAAAAAAAAAAAACATAAATGCATTTAGAATCAAAGATTGCATATCATATTTAGATGGTAGATTATAATAAAAGACGAGTTGTCACCATTAATGTTGAGAATCAATTAGCAGCTATAGAGATTACTTCTTTTCTTAGAGTATCTCAAACATATAGAGTCCCACCTTTATGGGACGAACTTAATAGGAGATTGAATATTATTTCATCTAGATCAACAGAACTTAGGCAAATCAAGAGGTTTGTCCTAGATAGAATCCTGGATCCTGATCAAGTGACCTTATATCATGAACTTCAGAGAGCTTGCCATAGGTGGTTAGCAGATAAAAGAGCCCTTGTGTCTTCCGAGTTGTACACCTTTGAGGAATACCTCGACAATGCAGTTGTAGTGCATAAATTTCTATCTCGTATAGAGGATCAAGAGGTCATCCTTACGGATAGAAAGAGATGGAATAGAGTTCCTAGAGCTATGTTATATCGAGAGTATTGCCATGAGCTCTATTTTTACAAGTCAGAGTCAGAAGTAGATAACATCACCATAGCACACTTTGTCAAATTCTTGAAAAACCATTTTCAATTTGAAGAGGAGCATTTCATGACTCTCGATGAACTTGATCCCATCAATGATATCTATAAACTATTTATAGAAAACTAAGCATTTTTATTATTATTATTTCTTGCATTTAGTGTGTTGTTTGTTGTCTTTATAATCATAAAAACATAAAAAACAAAACAAAAACATAACAAAAATCAAAACATTTTCTTTTAAGTATTATAGTAGGTATATAATTAAAATATATACCTCCCAAATTTGTTGCAAATATATATATAAATATATATTTGCTAAAATCTAAGTTTAAGCATAATGACTAGACTCAGGAATGGAAAACAGACTGAAGTAGAAGAAGATTGGTTAGGAAAACCAATAAATAAACCAGATGTCCTTCCTGAAGACCCAATTCAGGAAGAAGGAACACTAGACCAACAAGAAGAAGAGTTTGCTGAAGCAAATGAACAAAGAGAAACTGTTAGAGGGGAAGGATCCTCATCCCCTAAAATGTCTCCGGAAGGAGCTGTTACTTTTGAGAACATGGAACATTTTTGGAAGTTCCTCAATACTAATATTGGCGCCCTTAATAGAGCAGTCCATATGGACAAGGATCAAATTAGTGACACTCAAGCAACCCTAGAAGAAATATATCACACACGCACTAATCCCTTGTCCTTCGTTGATCAAGAAAGTGATCAAGCTGGACCATCCAATTTGGATATGGCCGCTATAATCCAGAACATGCAACAACAACAGGTTACCCAACCACCTAGAGTGCCTGTTACCAAGCCTAGGGTTATTCCCACACAAAAGAAACCTTCATTCACTGCTCTATTTCGCCAAGTTATTGATCAACATACCTCAAATCAACAAAAGCCTAAAACAAAACCTAACACCAATTTCCAACAATCTGGGATACAACATAATGCTACAACAAATCTTCTTCATAATACTCTTCCTACCAACCATTTGCATAATAGCAATATAGCATCCAATCCTTACGTCACGCCATCATACGCTCAAATACCACCAAACCAATATGGTGGACAAACTAGTAATCTGGAAGCCATGGTGAAACAGTTAGTCTCCCGCATGGACCAGATAGATCCCCTTACCATCCCTCGTACAATTATCGAGAGATGTGTAGTCAACCTCTAGATCCTATAGTTGTAGCACAACCATATCCTAAACACTTTCCTATGCCTGTCCTACCTATATACAAAGGAACCGAAGATCCCATAGAGCATCTTCGTATGTTTAGGATAGCATGTCATGATATATCACATGATGACTTGTTATTACTAAAGATGTTCCCAAAAAGTTTAGGAGGAATGGCATTAGAATGGTATTATCAACTACCCACTCATTCTTTGAGGAATTTCGAAGAAACAGTTGAGTCTTTTGTTCATCAATTTAGTGCCTACATCGAAAGGCATGTAACCATTAAAGATTTGTACAACTTAAAACAAGACAAAGATGAATGTTTTGCTGATTTCCTAGCTCGATGGAGACAGTTGATAGGAAAATTGCACTTTGTGTTACCTTATCGGGAAATGTTGGATATCTTTATCAATAATTTACAAGAACAACTATCCTATGAGTTATCAACTGCTACCTTGACCACCTTCGATCAAGCTATAGATTTAGCTCGAAGAGTGGAAGATGCTCTTATTAGGAGAGGTCAACTTAAAAAGAAAGATGATGAGAAAACATCCAGAAATCAATATAAAAATAAACAAGTTGTGGGTGATGGAGTCACTGATAGTAGAAATATCGCTACTATTAATACTATGAAAACAATAGAGAAATTTATACTGAAACCTCCTGATAAACCACCTCAAGAATTTACTAGGTTAAATCAACCTCTATCAACCATTCTCCCGCAATTACTAGCATGAGGTTTGATCCAATTACCAAATATCCAGGAACCTGATCCAACTATACCCGGATACAGAGCTGATTTACACTGTGATTTCCATAGAGGACCTGGACATGCTACCAACTCTTGTAAAATATTAAAACATAAAATACAAGACCTGATTGATAACAATGAGATGGAGGTGCAAGCCTTTCAACCTAAACAAAATCCTCCTAATAATGCTCAAAAGAACATCCCTCAAAATCAGAATCAGAATGCCAATCAATCATTGGACATATTTCAACATCCTTTACCAAAGCATGGTAAAGAAGTGGCTAATCAAATTGAGCACCATAATGTTCCCCCTCCTACCCGATATGTAGGAACTATTAGTGGACATTCACCTACTCATGATGTGGAAGTATTTGACACAACTTTATCCATGGTTACGACCGGACCTCTATATAATATTCGGACACCTGATCTTAGTGATATAGAATACGAGACTGAAAGTGACATGGAAATCACCTCAAATCAATCGAATAGTTCTGAAGATGAATCAGATCCTATTCAACCTATCACAAGTTCTATGGTTCCAGAAGAACCATTTCCAAGAAGAGTCACTACTAGACCATCTTCTCACCAATTACTTTCTAATGAACAAGCCATAAATGCTAGACCAAGACCTATTCATCATCCTCAAAATAATATTGTAGGTACCATCGGAGCTGTTACTAGACAACAGGCTCAAAATTCTCAACAAGATCAAACTCAGAATGATGGATCAGCTCCATTTGTTTTGAAAATTCCTAATAAAGGGAATCATGCGCCTAATGTTCAACCTAAACCTCCTTATAATATTAATGAACAATTATCAAATACTACAGCTAGAATTTCCCTTTTGGACCTTTTAAGATCTTCTCCTACACATAGGGATGAATTAATGCTCACATTAAGCCAAATGATGGTACCACAAAATATTCAACCTGAAGCCATGTCCAATACTATCATAACTCGAGAAGTCGATTGTATTGACTTTCGGGATAGAGATATACCACAACATAGTTTACATAAGGATAACCCCTTATATATTACTGCCCTAATTGGAGATGTAGCGAGTTAAACGAGTCTTGATTGATAATGGTTCATCTTTAAACATTTGCACTTTTGACTTCTACCAAATATTTGGGTTTAGAAGTGATGAAATGAAAAGAACTGATATGATCATAAAAGCCTTCAATGACGAAACACAAGAAACGTGTGGAGTTATCACTATCCCATTGCAAGTTGGTCCAAGAACCTTAGACACAACCGTATTTATTGTACATTGCCCTGCATCGTACAATATACTTTTGGGTCACCCTTGGATCAACGCAATGCGAGCTGTTCCCTCAACTTTACATCAATGTGTTAAATTCGAATTTAAAAATCAGTTGGTTACCATTCATGGTGATCCCAGACCCTTTGATATGTGTGCTTTGGCAGAACCTGTTGGAGTTCAATTTTGCCCTGCTTTATCATCCACACATCCTAATTCTCATCAACCATCTAAACGTATGAAACACACACTCATAACATCATCTACTCCATCAACTACACCTCTACATATAGTTCAACCATCTTCCGAACAAACCACATTAGGACCCCAAAAGGATCCTAAACCCACAACCAATGCTTCTTGTCTTACTCCTATCACTTCTATACCTATAGACCCATCCATCAACATCTCTATAACATCTACATCCACTAAAGGCATACTTTCCGCATCCGACGATGTAGGAAATGTTCCTTCTACCTCTTATGCTCTTACTGATGAGCTCTTACCCGATTTATCTAAAATTCTTATATCAGAAAAAACAAACGTTGCTATGCAAGATTCCCTTATTTTAAATAAATTGCCACCCTCTCCTCGCACCTTGGGTCTCCCACAGCCTATGGGAAGTATTTACCAAGTCGGGAGTTGCGCTTTTATTTATAAGGGATATGACTGGGAAGAATACCTAGAAACATCAAGACACATTATGATGGATATGCTCGATGTTATTTTGCTAATGAGTATATTAAAGCTAAGCCTATAATGCTTAAATTGGGATATAAAGGGAAAGGTTTGGGACCTTCCCAGAATGGTATGAAAGAACCTTTTGAGGTAGAACCATGGCCTGCCCGATGTGGTGTGGGCCTATTTCCTAGTAAAGGTCAGCCCTTCCCATTTGAGGATGATGACCATCTCATATCTTACCAAGATTATTTGGATGAACGCGATCCTTTGCGTTTAATAAATAAGTCATTTACATGTAATATGCTATCCATAGCTTACCCTCAGATGATCGTTGAATCCGATGATGAGTTGGAGGGAGATATCTTCCATGATGTCTCCATTGAGGAATTATTATATAATGGATTTTATTTCGATGGCTCTATACCTAGTATAGCCCAGCTTGAGGCCACGACTCCTCAAGATGAATTATCCAAGCTAACCTTGGAAGAATTACAAGAATTGGGTGTTTCACCCACCCCACC
This sequence comes from Wollemia nobilis, assembly GCA_028583015.1. Taxonomy (NCBI): domain Eukaryota; kingdom Viridiplantae; phylum Streptophyta; class Pinopsida; order Araucariales; family Araucariaceae; genus Wollemia; species Wollemia nobilis. Next base: position 8,659,578 of record JAQPPZ010003067.1, read on the forward strand.
TAATTTTGAGAGAGATCTACACATGGAAGTAGAGAATGTCATAAAAATTAACATTGGAACCGAAGATAACCCTCACATAATCAACATTGGATCAGAATTGAGTCAAGAAAAACAAGATAAATACATTGCATTTCTTAAACAATATGAAGACGTCTTTGCTTGGACATATGAAGATATGCCAGGATTAGACCCTTCTGTAGTTATGCATCACCTAGTAGTCCATCCGGATGCTAAACCTGTTAAACAGAAACTTAGAAAAATGCATCCTAAAGTGGCCTTACTAGTCAAAGGGGAATTAGAAAAGCTCTTGAAGGTTATTTTTATACAAGCCATTGATTATGTTGAATGGATCTCAAATGTAGTTCCAGTAACTAAGAAAGAAGCTACCAAAGTTAGGGTTTGCACAGACTTCAGAGATATTAATGTTGCATGCCCTAAAGATGATTTTCCTCTTCCCAACATGGATCAGATCATTGATTTTACTATTGGGAGTGGAATGATATCCCTAATGGATGGATTCTCTGGTTATAATCAGATCAGGATAGCTCCTGAAGATCAGGCTAAAACAACCTTTATTACCCCTTGGGGGACCTTTTGTTGGAAAGTGATGCCATTCGGTTTGAAGAATGCAGGTGCAACCTATCAACGAGCTATGACTTATATCTTTCACGATATGATGCATGATATTCTACATGATTATGTAGATGATATTATAGCTCGTTCCATCAAAGAAGATGATCATTTAGATGACTTGAGAAAAGTCTTTGATCGGTTAAGGGAATATCTTATCCGACTAAATCCAGCTAAATGTATATTCGGAGTTAAGTCCGATAAATTATTGGGGGTTATAGTTTCTTTACGTGGCATTGAAATTGACCCTCTCAAGATCATGGCTATCACTGATATGCCCGCACCCACAAATATATCTGAATTACGAAGTCTACAAGGTAAACTTCAAGCTATTCGTCGCTTCATCGATAAGTTGGCGGACAAAACAGGACCCTTTCTTAAGCTTCTTAAGAAAGATGTCTCTTTTCATTGGGATGACGAATGTCAGGAAGCATTTGAACTCCTCAAACAATATCTTCTTAAACCACCAATGCTTTCACCACCTAGATCTGATCACCCATTTATCTTGTACATTTTTGCTTCAGATTTTGCCTTAGGAGCTATGTTAGCTCAACTTGACGATGAGAAGAAAGAACGTGCTAATTATTACATTAGTAGAACTTTAATCAGTTATGAAACTCGCTATACAGTATTAGAGAAGTTATGTCTAGCAGTCATATTTTCTACATAAAAATTATGCCATTATATGCTCAGTCAGAAAACATATGTTATTGCTAAATTTGACCCTTTGCGATATCTCATGAGTCGACCTTATTTATCTGGTCGCACAACAAAGTGGGTTCTTGTGCTAAGCGAGTTTGAACTCATGTTTATAGGACAGAAGTCTGTTAAGGGTCAAATCATAGCAGATCAGTTAGTTGCTGCACCCTTAGAGTCTACCCATCCCCTCATCATTGAGTTTCCTGATGAATGCCTTAAATTAGAGGCAGACCATCCAGAGCAATGGTCCCTATACTTTGATGGAGCCCGATGCATGAGTGGGGCTGGTGCAGGTATTATTTTAATATCTCCATAGAAACATCTTATACCTCTGTCCTTCAAATTAACATTTGCTTGCACTAATAACACTGCTGAATATGAGGCTCTAATCCTTGGATTACGAGCTGCCTTGGCACTAAAAATTAAAAATTTATTGGTTTTCGATGATTCTCAACTTGTCATAAATCAAATCAATGATGTTTATCAGACCAGAGATGATAAATTACGCCCATATAAAGCATATGTCCTACAATTATTAGCTTTATTTGATCAAGTTACCTTGGAAGCTATTCCTCGAACTAGCAACCGTGTGGCTGACGCTATGGCTGCAACTGCATCTCTTTTGCCCTTGGAGTTAGATGATGAATATGCTACCATCATTATTCATCGACTCCAGGAACCCGCTTCAAATAAATCATGCTTAGAACCTTTGGATGTGTTTCTAATCAATGAAACTACTCCTGAACCATGGTACATTGATATATTTAATTTTCTTCAAAATGGGACCTTTCTTGAAGGTTGTAATAGCAACCAACATCGGTTGTTACGTAGACGAGCAATTCGCTTCATGATTATTGGTAATACCTTGTATAGGAGATCTTTTGAAGGCATCCTATTGAGATGTTTGAATCTAGAAGAATCTAGATCAGCTTTGAGTGAAGCCCACAATGGATCTTGTGGGGGACATTTTAGTGGTAGCGCCATTGCTAAGAAGCTCCTTAGGATAGGATATTTTTGGCCTACCATGGAGAATGATGCACATGATTATGTGCGTCATTGCGACAAGTGCTAGAAACATGCTGACCTTGTCCATGCGCCTGCACAAGAGCTATAGGCTATTTCATCTCCTTGGCCCTTTTCAAAATGGGGCTTAGACATCATTGGAAAAATCAACCCTGTGTCATCTGATGGACACAAATTTATCATAACCGCCACTGAGTATTTCACGAAGTGGGTTGAAGCTATGCCCTTAGCTTCTTGCACTGGAACCCAAGTTTCCAAATTTATTTTTAATCAAATTATTTGTAGGTTCGGAATTCCTGCAAATCTCATCTCAGATAATGGAACTTGTTTCAAAAATAAAGATGTCAAGAAATTATGTCAAAAATATAAAATTCAACATCGTTGGTCCACTCCCTATTATCCTCAGGGTAATGGCCAAGCCGAAGCATCTAATAAAACATTAATCAAAATCCTCAAAATACTGGTCAATAAATCTGGTCGAGATTGGCACATCCAATTATATCCTGCTTTGTGGGCTTATCGAACTAGCATTCGCACCCCCACAGGTACTTCACCTTTTGTTTTGGTTTATGGCGTTGAAGCTATTTTTCCCTTTGAATTAGAAGTTCCTTCTTTGGCTCTGCTACTTCAAGATACTGAAGTAGGAGATGAATATCGTGCTGGCAGACTTAGTCAGTTGGAACTCCTAGATGAGAAGTGCATCAATGCTTTGGAGCATCTTCGTGCCTACCAAAACAAGCTTAAACGAGCATACCTCAAGAAAGTTCATCATCGATCCTTTGAGATCGGTGACCTTGTCTTAAAAGAAAATAAAAAAATACTAATGCAACTAAAGATCTTAAAGGTAAATTTGAGCCTAACTGGCTTGGACCATATGTCATCACTGCTAAATTTGGCTCAGGAGCATACAGATTATCTACCTTAGATGGTAAAGATCTTAAAGAACCTATGAACATTATGCATCTCAAACGCTATTATGCATAAAATCTGGTCATTTCATCATTGTATATATTGTTATTTTGCATATTATTTCATTTTCGTTATCCATATAAAAATTTCAAAAAAATAGTAATAGTATTTATTCTTTCCATTCATAAATTAAAATCAAAATATAAAAACACTTCAAAATCATCAAAAATCTTCAAAAACATCTTTTATTTTCACACCTGTCAATTCTTGAAGTATTGCAGTTATATTTTCAGTTATTTTGGATAAATTAGCATTTATTTGGAATCCCGCACTTTCACACTCACATGGATAAATATCTTGATTTTATTTGGTATGATTATTAATCTCTCTTATATCAAAATCCACAGTTGAATTAAATAAATTTTTTGAGCATAGAGAACTGATCTTGTTATTTACTTGAACCAAGTATATCTCTTCACATTAAAATGATTTCATTGCAAATTCGATATGATGCTACATAGTAGAAATGGTTTCTTGAGCGAAAAGTTTCCCCTGCTATCCTATCATGCACATGGTCTAGAATCTTTGAGAATTGACAAAAGGACAAGCTCACCCCTACCCAGAATAAAATCCCTTGCTCTACAGCCAATCCGAGCAAGTATCCCTAGCATAGGAAGAAAAAGAAAAGTCAAAGAAAATGAGAAAAAGAAAAATATTATTTTGTACCATCGCAGCAATATTTCAGCATTATCTCAGTTCCAAGCAAAAATACAAAAAAAAAAAAAGCAAAAGAGAAAAGAAAAAGCAAAAAGCAATAAAATCCCTTTCCCTACCCCTTGAAAAGAAAAGAAGGGTGAATGAGCTTGAATCCCTGGAATTCTCAATTATTCGAAAACTGTGAGGTAAGCCCCATAACAAGTGGTTTGTGCCCAACCCGCTTGGCCTTGGGTAATCCCTAGCGTGGTGATATGTCTGTCACATTAGCGACCTTCTTTTGTATAGACCTATATCTGCTTATGGATTAGCTAGCTCTTGATGACCCGACTTACATAGTAGTACGAGTACGGTTACATGCATATAAATCATGGTCAATGAACACTCATTTGGTTAATTCAAATTACTTGTATCAAATTATCTTGCTCAAAATTGGTAAATGAACAATACAATTGCACACACATTTGTATTTGAGAGATTTTTGTATCATTATGATAAATCAAGATCGGCAATGAACTCACATATGCACATGAGGGTTCCTTATAAATCTACATTTGTCTTTGAGATAATTTAAAATATTTCTGCAACTCTTTTGGAATAATTTTATCTTCTTATTTCAGAACATCTGTTTAGTATAAAAACAATTACATACATTGTTTTCAAAAATCACAAAATTCTTTCAAACAACATATTACAAAATCTAGTAAATAAAGTCAAGTTTATATATTATTATTTTCTGTTTATCTCAAAATCAAAAATCAATCATGCAATAAAACTAAAATATCAATTTCTTCTTTGGATTTCGCGATGATGGTATAAGTCTATACCTATAATTCTATGCCTAGCGCAAACCATTGTTCTAATTTTATTTTCCCATTCATTTTAATTTATAAAAACATATGGCTTACATCATTATGTTACACAATTGTGCTTTAAAAAGAACGAACACATTTTTTTCATTTCATTATGTCAACATTCAATTTTGCAATGATGGTATAGTTCCTAGGGACTTATTCAAAAAATTTATCACACTTAGGAATGTATGCCTAGAAAAAAATCATATTTCTTTAATATGTCATGCATAATATTTTTTATGAAAATCTGAAAACAAATCATCACCATCATCATTTTTCATCATCACAACCCAAAGTCTTAAGACAGTCTCTTAAGCACTCTTTTACTTTTAACAATATTTCTATACTGGGATTAGCTTGACGACCTAGCGAGCGGTGACTCCATGAAATGGTCTATAACAATGACAATGTCCTTTGAAATTATTGTTAGAAGTCTCTTTTATTTTTCATCAAATCACACCACAAAACAACCAATTTATTCACATCAGATTATTTCATTTACAATTTTATGCCATGACATAAAAATTATAATTTATTTCCAAATGACATAATTACATGAATCATCAATCACCAAAATTCAAAAATTAAAGCATCATACAACATATACACAAGTCATATCATCAAAAACAAGACCATATATATATATATATATCAAATTATGTACATCATATCAAAACTGGATTGGTATGCCATAATCTATACCCTGGCATACTCAATCCTCTCAAAAATCTATACAATCTCTATGCAGTCTATAGTCAGCTAGTCTCGAGAAGCCCTCGAGCTCTCAGCCTCATCTCCTCTCCCACCCTGGCATGGAGGAGGTGGTCCCATAGAGGTCCGTGTTGTGTCTCGGGTCCTCGCTGTCGATCGTGAGGATGTCCTCGCCGATCCCATCCTGATTGGTTCAGCAATGTCGGCTGGCAGCTGTACCCTCTGGCCCTCTGGAACCAGCTGGAAGTATACCCCCTGGTAGAACGTGGTCTGCATCATAGACCGCACCAGCTCCTCCATGCTCGCCCCTCCACTCTGAGCCCTGAGACGTGTAGCCTCATCCTGAAGTGTCTGCACCTGAGCCCGGAGGTGGGCATTCTCAGCCCGAAGAGCCGCCATCTCGTTGCTCTCCCCCACCTCGACACCCTTGCCCTTATCGGGCGATGGTGGCCTCTCCCCTACTGAGAAGGGAATCTCTCCTCCCTCCTCCCTATCTACTATGGCCTCTATGGAGCCCGTGCCATCCTCTGGCATCTCTCCTATGGAGACCGTCATTGCTCTCTCCCATCATGACCCCGCGCTGCCTCAATAGTAGCCTGACGTCGCCTCCCCATCCATCGCACCATGGCGTGCATCGGACCCTATGCCCTCATCATCCGAGGAGGGTGGATGCCTACGTACCAGGCATCATATCCATCGGCAACCCCAACATCATCACCATCCACTGGCTGGATGGGGGCATCATCCATGTCCTGACTCCAGAACCGCTGCATGTCTAGAGCCCCGCTCAATGTAGTACTATCCTAGATAGTTCGAGAGTACTCATAATCCCTGAGAGAAGGGATCCCCTATTGAAGACCGAACTATCATAGAACTCGGTCATAGCGGTGGAGCTCTACCTCTCCTCGCTCCATCCTCAGCCAGCAGACTCGCTCGATGCGAGCCAGCTCCTGCCCATCCTCTGCCCACCCTGGATGCTCTCTCCATGGCCTCTAGGTGATCTGGTCTAGGATGAGGTCATCCAGCAACCTCCGTGACATCGGTAGATCTATCCCCACTTATGACCCCCTCTGTAACCACCAGTAGAAAACTCGAGGCCTCTCCCGGTCAACCCCTGTTAGTGGGAGCCCTATCGGCCTTCGCACCATGATGTGCTCCCAGCACCAAACCTGTAGTAGTGATGTCAAGACCAGACATCGGCCTCCCTTGTATACGACCCCATGCAGGATCCTATACAAGTGGCATAGTACAAAGCTGCCCCATGCAAATCTATATCCGTGGTCTCTCATGTCATAGACCACATCTGAAAGGAGCCATGGTAGCCTGCACCCGCTCTGGTGGCACAATAGTAAGCCACCTACCACCCCTACCAAAACTTGAGTCAGCCTAGATGCCCTAGGCATCTACCTTAGAGACTCGATGTTCACTCCGCCCTTCTCCAGGGTGAAGCTTGGGTCTCTGCTCAGCCTCATCATCGCCTGGCCCTGATTGGCCGTAGGAGTCATCAACCATCCCTGTATGGGGATCCTCAAGATCCTCCATACGTCCTCTAGTGTGGGAGCCATCTCCCCTATCGATAACCAAAAGTAGGATGACCCCGGATACCACCTCTCTGCTAGGGTTGTCAGTAGCCCCATGTTCGTCGGTACTTGTGGCATCTCTGCCACATGCTGCAAACCGACCTGTGCTAGTCGGTCACGCTCCGCCTAGTCGAGCATGGCTATGTCATCTCTCAGCCCCCGTATTTCCACTCTCGACTCTTTAGTAATCCCCTCTACAAAACAAACAATAAAACAACAAAATTCATTAATAAACCAATTATTAAAGTCAATTAAATGCAATTCAAACAAACTTAATTTCATCAAATGATGATATCGTTCACTATTGGATGATATCGTCCTAAATTGGGCAAAATCATCCTTTGTAGGATGAAATCGTCTCCTATTTCGCAACTTGGGGATCGCCCCTTGTTGGACGAGATCGCCCCTAGTTCGTCGATTTTGCCCTCAGACGAAATCGATGATCTAGAGACGATTTCGATGAAATAGGGACGATTTCATCCCGACGTCGTCGATGGCCTAAAAATGGCCGTGATGCCCCAAACAGTCAAAATTTCAATCAAAAAATTGCACAAATTAAATCCAAACATAATTCACTAGGATTAGATCCTTACCCGTAGCCCGCGTCGGACCTCTGTCGATCGGTGCGCTGTCTCAACCATTTTTTTTTCTGCAGAGCTCTAAAACAGTAAAAATGAATTAGGGTTTTACCCTATTTTCTTAATTTTATTTTAAATCAACAACATTTTTTTAATTTTGCTTTTTCGTGCTTTTACCTCAAACATTCGATTTGGGTAAAAACACGGAGGGGGCACCATAGTCAGCAGTCGAACGATTCGACCAAGAATCGTCGTCTAGAAAATTGAGTAAATTTTTGCTTTCTCGTAAAATGGGAAGAACTCGTCTTTAACGCATTTTCTTCGAAAAATTTGCTAAAGAGGGGGCAAAATGTAGCACCCTAAAATTGGCACAGTTAAACCTTAGTAAAAAGATAAAAATTTGAATTTTAACCCCAAACCGCCCGTTAACCGCCTGTTACCCGCTTCCCTTGTTTTTCGTGCCATTTTTAGGATTTGTTTTGACCGTTGGACGATATCATCGCAGATCAGACGAAATCATCCCAGATCTGACGAATTCATCTGGAACAGAACGTCCAGACGATTTCGTCCCAAAACCAAATTTTCATAATTAGCTTCTGTTTCAACAGCTTCTCTAACCTGGGCAGAAAGCGTGTCTACGTAGTTAGAGTCTCCCCCATTGGAGATCTCCCAAATTGGGATGATCTCCAACCTCCTAACCTCTCCCTAATCCTATATAAACTGGGATTTTCTTAGTTTATCCCCCTGAACCCCCTAGCTGACTGATTTCCCTACAAATTTAGTTCCTTGTGCCTTAGAACACCTTCATACTTTTGTTTGCATTGCGTATTTCAAGTTTTCTTGCAGGAATCTTACTGTTTTTCAGCTGGAGCAAGCTTGGATCGTCGCAGGCGATTCCAGACGATTTCGGATGATCCTGTCGTAGATCGACGATGATCTCGTACGATTGGAGGTGATCTCGACTGTAGTCCAGATTGGGGGCAATCAGAGCCCAGAGTTTGCATTTTCTTATCGTTTCTCTGCATTTCTTTATGCATTATCTTAGTTTATTATATTTATGCATCCTGGAGTTCACCTCATTTAGTATAGATGCATGATAAAGTCAAAATAAATTGTCAAATTGATGCATTTCCTTTTAATTGCTATCTGGATTTATCATTTGGGCAAGTTTACTATTATTTCTATCATTTCCCCTTGCTTTTGCAGTTGCATTTTTGGTATTTTGTATCTGTTTTTGTGATTGCAGGTTTCTGACAAATTCGTCTGACGAATTCGTCAGATCATCGATGATCCGGTCTGATCTCAGATGACCGACTATGATCTGAGATGATTCTATGCAATTACAGATGATTACGTATGATTTGAGATGATTTGGACTTCTACAAAACTCAGAATCTTCATCAGACATCCGGAATCAGGTATGTTCTATTTTATTTAGCCTACTTTCTGTGTTTAGCACTTACGCATGTTTTTTGTATTCATAAAAATCAGCATTGGCATATAGAATAGCTTAGATTCATCTTGGCCAAACCTAGGAATTGAATGATTAAAGCACAAAATGAACACATCAAACCTACTCTCAACCTAGGCATGGAAACTGCCACTCAAAAGTTTCCTGGTGAACCCACCATCCATCAAAAATTCACCCTTATACCCCTCCCCCGAGAGGCGGGACCTTCAAAGGGCCTCTCAGTCCGAGGTATTGTCCCATCCTTCTCGCATCCCCCTTTCGGGCGTGGATCCTATAGCCTGAAGGTAAGGATGCAAAAAATTTGGAGCGATACGGGACCAAAGGTCACATTTTGCACAAGATATTCACCCAGACCTATGCTGGCTAGGTGAACAGTCACCTGCAGTGCAGATGACCTTGTCGACGATGCAGGTGAAGTAGGATGAGGTTCCTCCTCGACTTGATCTTGAGCTTCCTCCACCTCCATGGGAGTGGCAACCTCAGCGATGACTGGTTCAAGTGCGTTCTTTGCTTCTTTCCTGCCCAATTTTACATTTAATTTCTTGTCGTCCTAATGCATTGCTAATGTACTTGATATTAGAGAAGTTGTAGTGGTATGTTCAAATTTATTTGATATAAATACCGATGGTTGAACATGCATCGCTTGTTTACCTCTTGGAACCCTTACCGATGATGTGGACCATATGTCCAAGTGCGTTGATGGGATAATGAAGCCCCCTAGAAAATCTTCTAAGTTCATGAAATTGAATGGTTCTTCATCTGATGAAACCACGTGAACTTGTCCCTCGTGTATATACTTGACACACTAATATAATATCAAGGGAACACAACGTATTTTGTGAATCCAAGGCCTCCTCAGCAGGATGTTATACTACAAGGTACCCTCTATCATGTGACACATTACAGGAATGGTCTTTAGTCCCACCTGAATAGGTAGGACAATCATGCCAACCATATAGCATAGTGTGTTGTTAAATGCTCTCAATGTAAAGGTGGTTGGTACGACGAGTGATTTAGGCAATTTAAAATGGTGTAGTACCTTGGTTGTGATTATATTGATCGATGAACTAGTGTCAATCAAGACCCTTTTGAATGACATGTGGTTAACACATGCAATGATATGTAGTGGTGGGTCAACCACACTTGCAGAAACCATTTTCACTTCATGATCGTAGAATTGGATCATTGGTTCCTAGCATTGTTGTACGTGCCCCACAAAGTTTGTGAATTCTTGTGCATCCTGGGACTATACCTCAATGGACCTCAAAATATCCATAAGAGTCTCCATGTGCCTAGGGGACTACTGTATAAGCTCATATATTGACAACTTTGTAGGAGTTGTCTACAGGATTTGAACCAACCTGCTCGTAATGGTCACCACCAGTCTCATTGGTGGGCTTGGAATATTGTGTACATGTTGTTGTTGGGGCATGGCTTGTATTTGAGTGGGAGAACGAGGTTGATTCGGTTGTTTGTACCTCCCATGTATGGTAACAACATTGACCATGCTGACGAACCCCTGGGTAGGTGGTTCGACTCGCACTTGATTGACATGGCCAGCGTGGTTATGGGGTGCCTCATGGTTTGGTAATGGATTTTTAAAAATCCCCATGTTTTGGTTGTCTAGCGCCTAGGGATTACCTGGTACTACAAGCTCTCCCTTTTCTATCATATTTTGCACAATGTGTTTGAAGTACCAACACACCTTGATGTCATGGCCTTTCGCTCTATGAAATATGCAAAACAACTCTTCTTAATAGTATTTGGGCTTGGGCTGATTTGGATCAACCATCTTGACTTCAAGCAATCTTATTACCTTGGCCTCATAGAGCTAACTAAAAATTGATGTCATTGATTTCGTCAATGGTGTAAATATGCGAGGTGGGCATTGCTCTTTGTTCTTGCTCTTGTAGTTATTTTTGCATTGGTCGTATTGCGTAGGAGGAGGATGGGCTTGATAATTCTGTTTCTTTTGCCCCTTATCCTCATTTTGGAGATTTAGTACCATCTGATTCACATGGGCCTACTTGCCCTGTTTCTTTGAGGTACTCTTCTTATATCCCTCTTTCCTGGTTTTTAGATTCAAGTTACCTTCCTATAACTTGATGTCCTCAATTACCTTGGCTTGCACTAAAGCTTCTTCAAATGTGGCATACTGCTACAGTTGCAATAGTAGCGAGATGTGCTTGGCACAACTCTTTGTAAACATTCGGGTTAATTATGTGGCAGGAATCGAGAATGGCAACTTTACCATTAATCTCCTCCATCTCTTCCCATACTGTTCTATTGGCTCATTGTCACGCTAAGCTAGTGCAGCCAAATCGGGAAGGTTGGCCTGTTTCTTGATGCCAAAGGAATACCGTTCAATAAAGGCATCAATTAATTGCTCAAAATTTTTTATGTTGTGTTTCTTTAGCTGATTAAACCACTCTCAAGCCGACCTAGAGAGTTTCATGACAACCATATGCAACAAAAGTGCATCATTGTTCTATATCTGGAAGCAAGCATCTAGAAAGTTCGTGACATGTTCTTGCACCTCTTCATCACCCTTGAATTTGTCCAACCTAGGCATCTCAAAATTCTTATGGTATGGGGGCATAGGCACCGAGGGATCTAAAGGTTCATTGTGAATTTTCCTTAGTTTTGGCTTTTGGACAACCGTGCCTTATTTGTCAATTGCTTTGACCTTCTCAGCCAAAGATTTGTAAGCCTCAAAAGACAAAAATTCCTCCTACCTAAGTTAGCACGGAGGAGGTTTAGGAGGTACACTCCTCTTCTATCGAGGTGGAGGGCATTGATCTTCCTCCTCCTCAGCTTGGGAACTCTCAGGATATTGCTGGTTGCATATGTTCCCCTCTTGTTCCTCATAATGTTGCTGCCTTTGATTGTTGATCGAGGGTGGTCACTCTCTATGATGGGTAGTGACATGAGTGTGAACACTTACGTGATCATGGTGCATGTCGACTTGCAAAAAATCCTTCCTGTGCACCTACTCTCTATGCTCATCTTGAGAATATAGGCTGGCCCTAGACAACCTATCTTCCTGCTCTACACACTCCTTCTGGACAAGGATGTGCTCCTCATGCAAGCGTTGCTCATACAGACTTTGTCTAGTAAGCCTCTATGCTTGAATATATTCATCTTTAATGCATTGCCTCACTAGGCGAGCATCCTCCAATTGATCTTGGAGGAGTTGATGTTTCTTCTCAGAGGCCAGTTGATATGATCTTTCAACCTGGTTAGCCATCGAAGGCATTTGATATGCTTGCTCTGTACGAGTGACCTTGTGGGTTCTGTACCCATCAGACTGATATGCTATGCTTTTTCCTCTATCTATAAATACGACATCGACATCATGTTGTGTTATGTATTGCATGCCACCATGCGTGGATGGTGGATGCGAGACATGAGGGTTGATGGGCTATCGTTAAGCACATCATTAATTCTCAATGAATTTGTCAATCCAGGGTGGTGTCCAAGGCTATTTACGAGAGAAAGTTCAAGCGGGGTTGTAGTTCAGTTCATTTGGAAGCAGCAGGTCTTATTGGTGGAATTGATTGTGTGGGGGTTTTGTGTCACTTCTACCCCTAAATTGCATAAATTGAACTTTAATCTATTTGCAAGAATGAAAACTAATTGCTAATTGCATAAATGAAACCCTAGTTACAGTTGCAAGAATGAAATCTAATTAAATTGCAGAATTGAAACTCTAGTTATAGTTGCAGAATTGAAAGTCTATTTAATCTTGCAATAATTGAAATGAAGCATAAAAACTAGATCCTGTCAATGCTCTGTAACAGAAGGTCGTCAATCTTCTGTGCAGGGTTTTGACAGCAAAAACAAGAATGCAGGGAAATTACAGAAAACTTGTAAATTGCTGGAAATGGAAATTTGCAGTGAATTGGAAAGTTGCTGGGAATGAAAAGAATAACCAGATCTACCACTAATCATATCACAAAAACATTATGAACAAGAATTAAACAACTAGGAATGTTAGTTGTGCAAAAGAATGAAAATGACAAGTTCACAACTTATTCTACTACAACAAAATCAGAATAAAACCTGTCTATCAGTCCTCCTCCTAGGTCTGGAAGTGGCCAGCCTCCTTTCTCAGAAGAAGGTTTGAATTCTTCTTTAAGTCTTACTCACACTCAGACATAACAAAATAAATGGAATGAAACTGCACTTTTATTGCTTCAGAAACATAATTACAATTCTATTGAAATCTGTTACAGGTCTGAAATCACTATTCTATTATCTCCCTATTTATTTTCTATCTCCTCTATCTAATCTAATCTAATATTAATAGCTCAACCTGGATGGGAGCTATCTTTTATAGATGCCTAAAATCTAATTACAAACAGAAAATATGTTGTTCCTGATATCCTGCAGAATTTCCTAGGTTTATCCTAGAAGAGGATCAATTTGATCTTTTCCATAAATGGTGGCTTTGGATGGCAAGGATGGCAAAGTTAGATGGGAGATATTTTCCCTTAACTTTATCAACCTTCTTATCCCCTTTTCCACCGCCAAAAGTCAGTCAACAAGTCAAAAAGTACATTCTATTTTCATTTCGAAGATAAGTGGCTCATTTCGAAGATACTGCAATTCTCATTTCGAAGATCCGCTCATTCCGAAGATACTGCAATTCTCATTCCGAAGATCCACTCATTTCGAAGACATTGTGTTTTCTCATTTCGAAGATATTTTCATTCCAAGATATCTGTTCATTTCGAAGACACTATGTTCATTTCGAAGACACTGTGTTCATTTCAAAGATCTTTAGAATGACCAATTGTGTTGACTCCAAATGGTTTTGGCTGCATTTATCAGGTGTATTAGACCTCAGGATCAGATTGCAATAGTCTTCATTCTTCCTTGGATGTGAATTCCATGCCTTGCCATTCATTGGCAATTTGCTAGAATTTATATGGAAAAACCAGTTTTCTGCTGCACAGTAATAAGTCTTTGTACTATTTGCTGAATTTAGAGAAACTAATGCTTAATGATCATCAAAATAAGACTACTGAAGTGCTGCTATCAACCTAAGCATGACAAGATAACATAAAACTATACAAGAACTATTAAAAATCAGAATATAATGTCCTTAACACTTCAATCATGCAAACAGTTAATACACAACATATTAAATCAACTTAACTAGCATATAAGATAATTCACAAGAGTTTTAGGCAGTTTTAACTATTTAAAACATGCTATAAATGAGGCTTATCCAGGCCTCATCATCCCCCCCAACTTATATTAATGCATGCCCTCATGCATTGCAGTGGGCTATGGAGTCACAAATGTCCATACTCATATTCCATGTTTCATAGAACAATTTAGTGCCTGTGTAATTTCTCATGAAGGTTTCTGAGTCATTATTCAAACTGATCATCTGGTTGGGAATCCTCTTCAAAATAGGAGGGAACCAGAGTAATGATGGTTGGAGGCCTGAATCTGAGACCTACCCAATAATGTTGCATAAAGGTATTTCTCTGGATTGAGAAGGCAATGCCTCAGAATGGAAGGGCACTGCTTCAAAGTGGAGGGGCACTACTTCAGAATGAGCACCTATGTCTTCATATTCCCTAGATAATCCAAGTAGTAACTGAACCAAATCCTCCTCTTTATCTGATGTAGTTGATTGTTCTTCAACTTGTGACAGCCTGCTTTTTAGTTTCTCCACTTTTTGCTATAATTCTCTAATTTTCTTTTCATGTTTTTCAATAACATCTTTTCTTTCCTCAATCCATCTCATTTGTATTTTTATAACACTCTTGGCTGCTCTCAGTTGTTTTGTGATGTCCACCTCCTCTTCTTCGTTTGACTCAGAACCTAATACTGACAAATCAACTGTAGTTTGCTGCTCAACAATGATCTCATCCTCTGCTTCAGACCCCTACTCCTGTACAGGAGGTTCCATGAAATTATCTATGATTACATCCAAATTCTCAGTGGCTTGTTGCACTTCTATGACATCAGGGCTATCCTGTCTGGTCTTCTCTTCAATCATTTGTTCTTTTATCTCTTTTTGTTGGAGTCTTGCAGACCTCCTAGTCCTTAATGTATATTTTCTCTTCTTGCCCTATTTTCTTGTGGTAACAGGGGATGTAGGGATAGCTTCAGGCTCTTCACTGGGAACTTCACTCTCCTATTCTGACAGATAAATAACATCTTTAGAAAAATGAACCCTCTTCTATTTTATTTTTCTGCTGTCAGTTTCAGCCCTTCTCTTCTTAGTCTGTGAGGTTGATGGTTCTAGAGAAAAATGCTTTGTTGCTTTTGCTTGGTGTGTTTCCTTCTCTGCAATAGCATTTTTTTTTAGCCTTTTCTTCTTCCTCAGTAGCATATTTTTTTATAGCAACATCTGTATCCTCTTCTCCTTCATCTTCTTCTTCAAAAACTACATTAGTCAAGGTAGAATAAAACCTATTAAAGCTTCTAGGGTTTCCCATAAAATGATGTTGGCACACCAGTTTAATAAGACCATGATGATGAGGGCTCTTTTTTTCCTCTTGATAATGTTTTGCCATGCTCTGTAGTTCTCGATGCAGGTATGCTAGAAAATTCACTCTAAATTTAGGTTGTTGCCTACCATGCCTGAGGTGGTTTAAAATTTTGAAATGATGCCCTGACAAAATTACATACTACCCTTCACAGGTTGAAAAATCTGGTAACCCATGTGGTTACGTTATTCCAGGGTTCTTGTAGGCTGGCCCTTTTTTCATTTTTCACTTCATTTCTCTATTCTGATGCTGAGAAGACTGCTCTCTTCTACTGCTAGGTCACTGATTTCTGGTTTCTACAGAATTACAGGGTTTGCTCTTGTTCTTCTTCAGAAAGAACTTTTAATTTTTTTTACTTTTCCTTGTAATCATTAGCAAATATGTCTTCAGAAAGAAAATATGGCACACTTCCTTATTATGTGCTCTGAACACCTGGCCATCAATCATTGGACATCCTTGCCATCAAATTTTCTTTACTATTTTTAGCTCGTCCATTCTGCATGCAAATTTTCCCACATGAGTGGTTATTAGCAATGAATGGTGGTGGCATGTTTGTTGGTTATTTTCCCTATGATTCTCATACTTCCTTGATGGGTGCAAAATATGAGATGAATCTAACCGCAAGCCAGCTGACATGTGTCAATGATCACATGGAGTAAAAACAATTCTACTGACTATGTCTTTTTCTCCCTCCTTGGATGCCACGTGGAAACAGACTATTAAATCTTCATTCTGAAGATTATGTTTCATTTCGAAGACTAAGTTGGGCATTTAATTCGAAGATAACCTCATTCCAAAGATAAACCTTCATTCCAAGCACACCTTCATTTATTTCATTATAAAGGCTTCATTCCAAAGATACCACGGTTATTGAAGATACAACAGTCATTCTGAAGACATAGCAGAAACCAACATTTTTCTCTTTCTCCAAGCATGTTTTGTTTATGCCAACTCTTATGAACACTTTTATACTAATTGTTAATTGTCATATACTATATATCAAATATTTACAATGAGAAAAGTGCAAGAAACATATATACCTGGTTAAAACAAGTTAATGCAAGTTTTGAAAGATGATTGCTTCTATTGATATTCTGTTGAGGCTTCCTGCAACACTTCAAAAACAAGTGCAGTTGGTGAATTTGTACAATGGTGACTCAGAAATTTCAAGGTTATGCATGCCAGAAAACTGGTTTTCATGCATACCAACCCAATAGTGCCTTAGAAAAGGTTTTCACTGCTGAGTTATTCATTTTCTCTCTCTTTTTTTCTTGGTTTCCTTTTTTTTTCCTCTCCTTTTCTCTCTCTTTTTCTTGATTCTGATTATGCCCATGAAGGATTTCATGATTTCCCTGAAATCATGCCCATGAAGGAATTCATAATCAGAATTTATTCATCTTTTTGTTTTCTACTTTTTCTGATTTTTTTTATTTTTCTTTTAAGATTCAAAGATATGATCATTTGGAATCTTCATCAGAAGAAGAAGCCTCTTCTGTCAAATGTAACTATGTGAAATACCGAGCAAATTCCACCTTTGTTAGTGGTTTATGGTACAACTGTAAAAGATGTCCATTCACCACTAATATCCTCCTTAAATCATCAACTAAAGAAAGTTGAACAACTTCATTCTCAAACTCCCCTGGTTCATCCTTGCTGCTCTTAATGTGATCATCATGCCACATTTTCCATTTTTGTTGAGTGAACTCTATTTGGTGAAGTGCTTCCAACCAAAGTTCATCAAATGCATTCAACTGCAAAATTTGTTTTTTTGTACCTGCAACAACTCAATGCCAACTGCTAAAGATGCATAAAATGTTAGTAAAGCATTAGGATGTTGCACCAATATATCAAACAAATTTGCTCCCTGGTTTTTAGTCAACCAACTATTGTTGTTCAAAGGTTGTTTTGGTTGTATTTCAGTTTGTTTTGTACCAGGCTGATTTGAATTGGTTCTTGGAGAAACATTTTTATTTACAACAATGGAGGCCAAAACTAAAGTATTCTTTTCATTTTCCTTATGTGTTCTAAGAAACTGTGGGCTTTCTGTACAATCATACTTAGGTGTAATAAGTTTACCTGAAAGCAAGTTAACTAATTTTCCACCTTTTTGTATGGTTTTAGGATATACTTTCTTCTTTTTTCTTGGTTTGCTAAAACACATTTCTTGAACAATCCTATTAATGATTGGTACAACTTGAGGTAAAGGGATTGTAACAGTTAAATGTTCTAATTCCTTTATCAAATCTGATTGTGAAGATGTTATTTTTGATATCTCAGACTGTTCAAAATATGATACTTTATTTGATGAGGTATCTTGTTCTTCTTGATGTTGTTTTAGTGTGGATTTGTTTTCATGTTCATTCTTTTTAACTTCACTTTCTACACTGATAAGTGGAATAGGTTCAAGCAATGGTTCACCTGAACACAACTGAGTTTTAACACAGTCACTAACATTTATTAGGGTTGTATTTTTTGATTCAACCACAGAGACAGGGGTTACCTGTTTAACATGATTTGGACTGACCACAAAGTTGAGTTGAAAACAGAGGTTGTTTTAATTTTTGTTGTTGTTGTCCATGATAGAAATTATGGATATAATTAGGCAACAAATTTGATTTTTGTTTTTGACAATGTTGTTGCCCTTTGTACAGATTTTGATGTTGTACCCATTGATATCCCTGTAATTTTGGTTGCAACCATGGTGGATGTTGTTGATTCCATTGTTGTTGCATCCATCCATGTTGAGACCATGCTTGGGAGTATGCCCATGGTGGTTGACTCCAACATTGTTGAAGTGGACCTGAAGCAGACCATGGCATATACCAAGGATTATTTCCCCAATGTGCAGGAAATTGAGAAGCATTCTGATATGGAAATTTATGAAAATTATTCCCTTGTCCTTGTCCTACAAAATTGATTTTTTTCATAGGTTGAGACTATTTTTCAAAGACACTTTTAAGTTCTGGCAATAAACTACACTGATCTGTGGGGTGTCCTAATTGACAAATGCTACATGTAGCAGGTATAAATATTTTGTTCAAAGGACAATCATGAAGAGAGTGTTGCTTTTTACATTCTGAACAATAGATGGCTGAAGATTCAGTAGATTCATTTTTTTCATCTAATGTTCTATCATGTACTAAAATATCAGCCTCTTTCATGCATTCTTTCAAATCATGTTTTTCATTACCAATTCTGTGTTTTCTATGCCTTGAATGAGAGTAATTTTTACAGAGTTTAATAATTTCCTGAAATTTAAGTGCATTTGTATCTCCTCTTCCCAAGATATCCAATGCATCCCTAGATTCATCTTGTAGTCCCCTTAAGAATATGACTTTGCAAATTTCAGGTTCAACACTTCCACATCTCTTATGAACAAAAGAAAATTTGTCTATATAATCTTCTAAGATTTCATTTTCCTCTTGTTTCATTGTAAGAATTTCATCATTTTGATTCTTGACTTGACAATATTCTTGGTATCTCTCCAAGAATATGTTTTCCATCTCATCCCAAGTTCTAATTGAGTCAGGTGCTAAGGTGATAAACCATCGTAGAGCTAACTCTTTAAGAGTGGAAGGAAATAGTTTGAGCTTTTGATTGTCATTAGTGTAATCATGAGCTTGACATACAATTTTAAACTCAAACAAAAACATATCAGGATCTTCGGATGTAATTCCCTTGAAAGTTGGTAATACTGCAGGTGAAATGACCTTCATGGGAGCATTTTGATTAAGATCTAGTTGGATGGGATTTTGAAAAGTTTTGGGAGGTGCACTAGTTGCACTAGGGTGGAGCACATTGTTGGCTCTACCTTGATTCTCTTGTGAGCCTTCCATTGTAGGTTCCCAAAAACAATTATAAATCTTGTCAAATTTTCCTGATTGTATGGATTTGTCAAGAGAAAATGGTGTTGAACTACTTAATTTTCCTCCTTGTAATGATTTCTCAAAGGATCTTGCGAGTCTTTGGAAGTGGATGATTGGGATTCTTTGAAAATTCCAACATTTTTGGAAATAAAAAATTTAGACATTTTTGACATAATTTCAACCTCTTGTGAAATTTTTCTTCTTGTGGTTTCTTGCTTATTTCCTAAATGGACTGAAATACAATTTACCAATAACAATTACTTATACCAGTCATTACATTCAGATTTTACTCTAAAATTCACAACTTAGCATATTTAATAATTATTGGACTGCTTTTCACCTTCTAACAACACCGTGTTCCCCGAAAACGGTGCCAAAATGATGGGCTGTCGTTAAGCACATCATTAATTCTCAATGAATTTATCAATCCAGGGTGGTGTCCAAGGCTATTTACGAGAGAAAGTTCAAGCAGGGTTGTAGTTCAGTTCATTTGGAAGCAGCAGGTCTTATTGGTGGAATTGATTGTGTGGGGGTTTTGTGTCACTTCTACCCCTAAATTGCATAAATTGAACTTTAATCTATTTGCAAGAATGAAAACTAATTGCTAATTGCATAAATGAAACCCTAGTTACAGTTGCAAGAATGAAATCTAATTAAATTGCAGAATTGAAACTCTAGTTATAGTTGCAGAATTGAAAGTCTATTTAATCTTGCAATAATTGAAATGAAGCATAAAAACTAGATCCTATCAATGCTCGTAACAGAAGGTCGTCAATCTTCTATGCATGGTTTTGACAGCAAAAACAAGAATGCAGAGAAATTACAGAAAACTTGTAAATTGTTGGAAATGGAAATTTGCAGTGAATTGGAAAGTTGTTGGGAATGAAAAGAATAACCAGATCTACCACTAATCATATCACAAAAACATTATGAACAAGAATTAAACAACTAGGAATGTTAGTTGTGCAAAAGAATGAAAATGACAAGTTCACAACTTATTCTGCTACAACAAAATCAGAATAAAACCTGTCTGTCAGTCCTCCTCCTAGGTCTGGAAGTGGCCAGCCTCCTTTCTCAGAAGAAGGTTTGAATTCTTCTTTAAGTCTTACTCACACTCAGACATAACAAAATAAATGGAATGAAAACTGCACTTTTATTGCTTCAGAAACATAATTACAATTATGCTGAAATCTGTTACAGGTCTGAAATCACTATTCTATTATCTCCCTATTTATTTTCTATCTCCTCTATCTAATCTAATCTAATCTCATAGCTCAACCTGGATGGGAGCTATCTTTTATAGATGCCTAAAATCTAATTACAAACAGAAAATATGTTGTTCCTGATATCCTGCAGAATTTCCTAGGTTTATCCTAGAAGAGGATCAATTTGATATTTTCCATAAATGGTGGCTTTGGATGGCAAGGACGACAAAGTTAGATGGGAGATATTTTCCCTTAACTTTATCAACCTTATTATCCCATTTTCCATCGCCAAAAGTCAGTCAACAAGTCAAAAAGTACATTCTATTTTCATTTCGAAGATAAGTGGCTCATTTCAAAGATACTACAATTCTCATTCCGAAGATACTACAATTCTCATTTCGAAGATCCGCTCATTTCGAAGACACTGTGTTTTCTCATTCTGAAGATATCTGTTCATTTCGAAGACATTGTGTTCATTTCGAAGACATTGTGTTCATTTCGAAGACACTGTGTTCATTTCGAAGATCTTTAGAATGACCAACTGTGTTGACTCCAAATGGTTTTGGCTGCATTTCTCAGGTGGATTAGCCCTCAGGATCAGATTGCAATAGTCTTCATTCTTCCTTGGATGTGAATTCCATGCCTTGCCATTCATTGGCAGCTTGCTGGAATTTATATGGAAAAACCAGTTTTTCTTTACAAGGTAATAAGTCTTTGTACTATTTGCTGAATTTAGAGAAACTAATGCTTAATGATCATCAAAATAAGACTACTGAAGTGTTGTTGTCAACCTAAGCATGACAAGATAACATAAAACTATACAAGAACTGTTAAAAATCAGAATATAATGTCCTTAACACTTCAATCATGCAAACAGTTAATACACAACATATTAAATCAACTTAACTAGCATATAAGATAATTCACAAGAGTTTTAGGCAGTTTTAACTATTTAAAACATGCTATAAATGAGGCTTATCCAGGCCTCATCAAGGGTGCTTAGAAGCCTCTCCATGTTCTCTAGTAGTTCTAATGGTGCTCTCACTATGCTCACTCGGAGCATGAGTGGACGGAGCTGAAGGCTTCTAGCATGGCTGCTCTAGCACATTACCTAGACCATCTAGCTGTCTAGACCTCCACCTATCATGGGGTGGTGTTCCATTATCTCCCACCTTTGACATATATATGGTGATATTGCATGCTATAGTATGCGTGGGAATATGGGTAGACTTGCACTCAACAGGGAGCCCGTTTACTTACCCCTGAATGGGTAGATATCTATTCCTTATATACTCAGAATGTGGGGGTATAGTACACCCTGTAGACTTAGTGTGGATGGGTACCAATATGGTCCCCTACAAAACATACTCTTTGGCCGATCCCATGGATGTGTGTGCACAACAGTCTTGGTAATGGCTTTCGAGTGGAGCACCCTCAGTATGAGAAACCCCATGCTCTAATCTATGTCTAATAGTATGCACTGATGCTAGTCTATCAGGGGTACACTCAATGGGATACCCTCATGTCAAGTTGTCTCCTCTAATGCTCATCGAACATCATTCGGTTTGCTCATGTGGTTGAGGACTAGACACATGTAATTGTGAATCGGTTGGGGCTTGGTCATCGGCTTCAGTCTTGCGCCTTTATCGACCACCCCGTGTATCCACCATAGTGTACCTAACATCTAGATGTATCTTTTATTATCAAAAAATGTATACACTGATGCTTATCTTATTTTTAAATTTTAAAATGAGCCCTAAATTGTTTGATGTTGTTTCAAAATGTGTTGTATCAGTATGAGAAACTCTCGCGTGTTTTGCAAAATCATTGGATTTTATTCTTAGTTTAATTGGCTTTCACCTATTTACTCACACAAGTTGAATATGGTAATGAAGTCCATACTCAAAAAATTAGCATAGGTACCACCAAACCTCACCCAACACACCGTGCACAATGATACACCCTTTGGAAGATGAGTGCATGCTATTTTGCATGAATAGGACAGTTCTTGGGTTGGCCTTGGCAACGAGAGGGTCCCAATAATACAATTTAAAATGAGCCAACAAAGTGGTAATGATATCCACTGTTGGTCTCAATAAAATGGGTTGGATGTGAGAGTCCAACACCACTGATGTTTAAAATGAAACGTGGTGTGTGTGGTTCCTTTTACTTTGCATAAAGACAAATGCATAAAAGAGAATTCATATGATCATTCCTAGATGATATGCATAAGAAGGAACATATCAAATTCACAAAGGTATGCATGTTATGCCCTACATGACATTATGAAAATGCAATTACGATGACATGGCCTCTAATTGGGCCTCATGCATGCAAATGACCAAACAATTTTATCAAGGTCACTGTATTCTAAGGCAGACTGCAATCAGAGCTCCATTGTTCCTAGCAGTGCATTTATAATGTAAAGAATGCAAAAGAAAATTAGGACTTATTCATTCATGCTTTTCATTTAATGTACCTAATTTGCCATCGATTTGTTGCTTAATTAAAAAATACAGAGGAGAAAATTTAGAACAAAGAATGAAAACAAAGCCTACCTCAGCTCCTGATCTGCTTCCAAGTGGTTTCTCTGTTGTCTGCTACTTCTGCTATAAACCACAATTATAGTCTGTGGGCTGTAGTGTGAACCACAGATGACAACCACGGGCCAAAAAATAATCGCATTTGTTAGTTTTGGTTAGCACCTGAGATAAAATAAACAAGAATTTCAGCACTCAAGGGCTAGAAATATGGAGTTCCACCGTAAGCACCATCTGTAACCACAAGAAAGGCTCACACCCGATCTAACTATCATAATTGAAAAAGAATACACAAATAGGCATGCATAATTTGATAAAAAGAAATAACATGAATACAAGGAATACTTTATTAATTTCAATGGAGTTAAATTACAGATTCGTCCCTCTTAAGGATACCCATTTGATACATCAATTACAATAGTGTTTAGTCCCTATCAAGGGTAGGTGTGATCAAAATGCCCCTCAGGGTGACATGAACTACTCTAGGGTGTCGATGACCCTCTTCTTCACATTGAGGAAGGAATTGGATGCTTTATCTCTCCTTTGGAACTGTTCCCTATGGTCAATAAACAACAATAATGTCAAAAATATAGGCAGTCTCTCATGATGAGGCCCTATTAGGTAAAATGCATAATGACACCGTTAACATGCATAATTAAGAAAGCATAAAGAAAACTGCTAAACTATGCAAATTGAATCAAGATTCATGTAATATCATAAAGTAAAATATCATCTACACTATGCATGGATCAAATATAGAAAATGAAGCATAAACATGCATAAAGAAAACATTTTAGTCATAATTAAAACATAAGCATAAAATGTGAATCTAGCCTAGTTTTGTGGTTAGAAGTCTTCTAAAAAGCTATTAAATCAAAAAAATAGCTAATCTAACCTAACTAGCCATATATAAATGAAAAGAGTAAGGTGATCTGTCACCTATTGCAAACTGCGACTCTGGTCAGCGGTCTGCACTGTGAACTGTGGCTGATAGCCGTGGTTAGACCTCTGATAAGTTTACCCTCAAAATTAGGGGTAGTGGGCTCAATATCCTTGTCCAAATTGATGTTCAAGGGTCACCTTCGTTGTCCTCAAACTGATTTGGCTGTCAATTCAATGTGAAGGGCCTTCATTTTCTTGGATTTGCATTTCTTGATCCTCCTAAGCACCTAGGGCATCCATAATGCAATTCATCATGAATAGTGGTAAAAGGGTCGGGGATTAAGTGCAATAGCTCTATATCTTAGTATACTCAATTTAAGTGTACAATTCACCTAGGCTTCGCTGCTCAAATATCCAATGCTTGCTCTCTTTTCTCTCCATTTGGAGGGGGTATTTATAGCATGCCCCTAGGGCTAGGGGTGACTTCATGGAGAAGCCAAGACCAAGAAGGGTGGTTAGGCCAGTTGGGATGGAAGCCTCTAGAATATTTCATCCTTCAACTGCCTCCTTCTAGATCTTTTGATCGTTCCAACAGATTTGGCTCAGATGGAAGGCCTAACTAAACTTCATTTAAGACCGTAGGTCAGTTGCAGTCCAGACTGCAGACCACAGGTGTCAATCGTGGTTTAGACTAGAGACCGCAGGCCTAGGCTGTGGTTCATACTGCTTAGACCAAAATGCCTAAATTGAGTGGTTAGAACCACTGCTCTATATTGGAGTCTATCCAAGATCCTCCATATGGTCTTGTAGCATGTCCATATGAGTAGTCGCCCTCGACATGACGCATTTTAGGTGTCTACACAATGCTTATTGTTAAATGTATGTTTAATTTTATTTACTTGTATGCATTTAATTTATGATATCATGAATGTAATGTATGTGATGCATTATTTACATGATGATGATTTAATGTAAATGGACATGTATGTTTTAATCACTTAAAACATAATTGTGTGAATGCAATATGAGTTTAACAATCTAATGGATGACACCACATAATGTATAACAATCATGAATTGTAATTGCTATATCTTATTATAAGAATTAATCAATTGGACACCCATATGTGAGATGCAATGATGTATTGTTTCTATTCATAAGCTCTTGCAAGTTAAAATAATATGTGTAACATAGTCAGTGGCCATTTAAATATCATTTATGACATCCATACGGTATCTAACCTATATTATGAACAATATTTAATAAACAAAATCTTATAAAGAGAAATTTGATATTTGATGATTGCATTGAAAATTGGTTGTTTCTATTTGGGAATTTTTGAGGTTTTCCATGAAACTCAAACACCCTAGTTGACTTATCAAAATTTGTATACTAACCATATTAGAATTTTGAAAAATAAAGTTTTTTCTAGGATAGACCCTAACTATTCATTATCCATGTGCGTGCAAATGAGTATATTAGATAAGGCATAAGCATACATCGATGTCAGTCGGGATTCTTTCAGCCCATTGCTAAGATTGGGGATCCTCAAGTATCTATCTGATCCTAGGTTTAAATTTAGTTATACTAGACCACTAGGCAATCCGGGCCACCCAAAGCTAGATCATTTTATAAATTTCTTAGAACTACCCCTTCAATGACAGGTGGGATTCTTTCAGCCTATTGCTAAGATTGAGGATCGCTCTATGGCTTTCAAACATTGATCATTCTAGGGATTCAAGTTCACCCCCTTATTTTCTTCAATTTATTGGGATACTTGCTCATATATAGTGAAAAAAATCATTGTTTATTTTGTATATACTTTTTATTTTTCTTTTTTTCTTGAGCAAGGGATTTGATACTGATTTGATTTTATTTTGAATGTGATCTTGATTTGACTTGATTTTGGGATTTCATTATAGGATTTTTCTCCTTCATTGAGCAAGGGATTTATTTGGGTAGGGGGTAAACTTGTCCTTTTGCCAATGACCACTACCCTATACCATTGCGCCTCACAAAATAAGCAAGTAACAAAACCTTTCAACTAAGGTGACCCAAAATTTTTTTGTATTTTTCTTCCTTCCTTACCCTAATTAGGATAGTTTAAATGTGTTTGATTAGTGATAGGATTCTGATATGCTAAGTGTTATCACAACTAGACCTCATCTACAAAAGAAAAGCAATATTTCTACCAAACTCTTGAGAAGACCACTAGGTATGGTTGAATGATCGAAACTAGTATATTCCTCATAGCAACAGGAGGGGTTGTGTTGAGAAACATAATTACTCACAAGGGTGATGGATGATGATGATAATGCATAGATGCATGATTGAATCACAAACGTAGCATCATTCATAAGATTGCAAACACAACCTATCCTAATGCAAGTGTGATGGATGGAAATGCCTAATGCAATGCAATTAAATGAAATGCATGTGCAAAATGAAAATGCATGATGCAAATGTAATTGAAATTTTGAAAATTTTACAATGTTTTTAGAATTTTATTGCTTTTTTTATTTTTAAGGATTTTAATTTTGACCAAGGGACTTTAAATACCTTTAGAGCCTTTTGTGAATTGACCAAAGGGCTTATGATGCCTTTGGAGATTTTTGTGAGTTTACCAAAGGGCTTATAATGCCTTTGGAGCTTTTTGTGCATTTTTATGGATTTTGATATATTTTTGATATTTTTCAATTGTTTTTTAAATTTAAATGTTTTGAATGTTTTTGAAATTTTGTGATTTATTTGAATGTTTTTTTGAAATTTTAATATTTTATGATTTTTTTTGTTTTTATATTTTTAAAGTGGAAGGTACGCTACCTTAAGTACCCCTAGTGTGTGTGCCACTCAATGAAAGTGAGGAAGGTGCGATACCTTTAGAAGTCTCACTTTGCATTGATCGTGATGTGGATGATGGGGAAGTTGTGAAACCTTGAAGACTCTCAATGTGCATTGTACTTGATGTGTTGTGATTGGATTGGTGAGGAGGAGTAGTAGAAACTGATTCTCCCTGCTATGATGTGCAATTTTATGCAATGCTAATGTCTCGCTGAGATGAGACAAGCAAAGGTGAAACATTGGAAGAAGCCACAGGTTACATAGATTTTTTTGACATTCCTATTTTTCTGTTACAATACTGATCATTCCCACAAACTCTTGGGGAGGTTGATTAATGTGCACCTGGTTAGGTTTCTCAACTTGATTAGTAGGCATTATGTTTGTTTCATGTGCAGGCAAGGGGTCTTGAAAGACTCCTATCTGAAGCTCTTGCATTTCAATCATATCTTGCACTAAATCTCTAAAGGGGTAACATATTTGGATGTCATGACCCCTTTGTATATGGTACACACAATATAGATTTTACCTATGCACCTTTGATCTACGCTTATTAGGCTTCAACGAACGGAGCTTCAAAAGATTGATTTTTACTACCCCATATAATCGATCAAAGAGCGATGCTAATATATATGGAAATTCAGTATATTTTTATTATGGCCAATGTTGTTGGCCTTGTATATGATTATGTTGTGTATGATTTTGGGCTAGAGGAAGCTAAGCTTTGTAATTATGTTGCACTAGTAGAGGCAGTGCACCCTGGTTTGAGGATTCGAGGATACTCAAAACAACTTGATTGACTGGGGTCACCCTGTTGCATGTTGCCACCTATAATATTCTTGCTTGAACATTCCTTTTTGTGGAGCTAAATATCACCCTTCTGTATCTTGATGTATTCAATGACCTAGTCCTATGCTAAGGCCTCCTTGAATGTTTGATACTGTTGTAATTGCAAGATAAGGGATATTTATTTTGAATAGCATCTTGTAAACATTCGAATGAGCTCTGTTGTGGGTAAAGTGAAAGGTAATTTTGACATCACCTTCCTCCACTTATTACCATACTCATTTACTGGCTCATCGTCCAGTTGACAAAGGCTAACCAAGTCAATCAAGTTTATCGTTTCCTTAGCACTAGAGGCAAAAAATTACAGGAATGCATCAACAAATTGTTCAAAGGTGTATATGCTATGATGTGGTAGATGATTATACCACTCTAAAGCATCCCCAACTAATGTTGTCATGAAGGTTCTCAACATCAAGGGGTCATTGTCTTGAATACTAAAGCACATATGGATGAAGCTTATCACGTGCTCTCGTGCATCTTCCTCATATTTGAACTTTTCAAGTGTAGGCATATTGAAATTTAATGGGTATGTTGGTGATGACACTAAGGGATGAAAAGGATGATTTCTAAGTTGCTTTAGTGTGGGTTTTTGATAAACCAATATTTGACTTTTTTTTCAAATGCATTTATCCAATCAGCTAGCACTTTGTATGGCCCTAAATAAATGATATGATCTTCATCCCATCGCTCTTGATTAGGCAAAGGAGGTCACTTTTGATGTTGAGGTGGATGATAAGTATAATATTTAGGTAACTCATCATAACTAGATTCAGGATAAGCATCTACTTCTTCCTGATGTTCCCAATGGTACTTTGCATATGATTTCTCACCGTATTGATCTTTGTACTATTGAGGAGTATGATGTTCATGATGATAACCAGATAATAACCTATGATGTTGAACACAATTTTTGCATGGACGCGATGAAATATTCTGAGATTGCACTGGGCATCTTATGTGTTGTTACATCCTTTGGGTGCTAGGTGTAAGCACCACTTTATGCAATGCATTTTGCACATGCTCTTGTTGTATCTTTTGTTATTATTGTATCTTTCATTGATACAACCTTTGTAGGTGTGCTCGTGGTGAGTCCACATGTTGATTTAATTATTGTTGATCCAACTGGGGTTGTTGGTTAAGTTGTCGCCTCAGTGCCTGATGTGTATAATCCCATTGTTTAGTTTTATGGGGGCTATGTACCCTTGTATTTGCAATATGAATGGGTTTGTCATGTCTTTTCCCCCTAGTAGGATATATTACTTATTTTCCATGCTCCTTAAAGGTTGCATTGACCTGATATTTTGAGTTATGAGTGGGCTCTGTATAGTTTGATGATGTAGAGCCACAACATGGTTGTCCCACGTACTCTTAACTAGGAGTAGGAGGATGACTTGGGTTCCATTCCCCATATATAATTAATGACGCATATTCAGGCTCATATGTAAGCTATGTATATTCAGACTACATAGAGTGCTCCCTATGAGGAGTAGGGGGATGGCTTTCTCGACCCTATGGGGTTGTTTGCTCACCCATGCTAGGCCATGGTGTATGTTCATGATCACTTTTTGATTGATGTATACAGAAATTTAGGATGGGAATATGCGATATTGACCTACTAGGCTCCTCAGTGGATGGATTGTTCCTTTTATAGAATTCTATAAAGGTGTTCCAGTTAGGAAGGTTTCCCATAGGACCTATGGGTGATTCCTTAATAGATATATCTCAAATTTTTGCCCCCCTATGGATGGTATTAATGCTATGATAATGTCTAGGATGCCATTCAGGGATGGCCATGTCCTATGGATTGATTTGAATATGTTAAGTGGTTATGGAACCTGATTCCCTCTCTAGATTGGAGGTCTTACTCATCATGGGAGGTCCCTCGACAATTTAAAAGTTTTTTTGTCTTTCGAAAAAATTTAAAAGTGATATATAAAAATGATCAGTACAACAAGCTGATCACAATGAGCTATAAATCAAAAATATGATTTTTGGGTCAAATTTTTGTATTTTTGAAATAATTGGCCAACCGGGGCTCATGGGGAAATGCCCACTTTTAGGATCTTTTGGGAAATTTTGAAGCATGAAGAGTTATGACAAAATATTTCTATGAGAGGTGCACAAGGGTATAACTAAGACAACAAAACAAACTTGGCAATTTTTTGAGTTGTCTATACCATTTGTTTTAGTGTAGTTTTTCCTTATTTTCGGCTTTGAAAATAGAGTAATCATAAATCCAAAATAATTTTTTTGTTATAGCTCTGATTTGCATGATTCTTGATCCATTGGATGCAGAATAAAAAAGTAGATTTTTATTTATTATCAGGGTTAGGGTTTGGTCCTAGATCAAGGATCTTATGTTGATTACCCCAAATAATAAAGAAACACACAAAGTAGACAATATGATTATCTCTTTTAAGGATTATATGTGTGTCCTAAAACTAGTTTAGTGTGTTTTTGATTTTTTATGAATATACTCTGAACTGTTATCATTTTTTTCAAAAGTTGATGTTATACTCAAGTTTTTCAAAGGTTTTCACCTGTATGCTCATAGCTTGACAACCTGGCAGTGAACTCCAGGTCACGTAATCCCACCTATAATATGTGGTAATGAAGTCCACACATGGTCAAGGAGCATAGGTCCTCCCAGTCCTCACCCAGTTCACCTGCAGTTAGCGATATACCTATCCGAAGAGAGATACGTGCAAATTTTCCATGGGCTATGATGGCATCTTGGATCTGGTATTGGTATAGTAACAAAAGGATTGATGGAGTTGGGCCAAAGGATGGAAATCACTACCATCATCGTTAAACCCTACTAGTGTTTGGATGTGACTTCCAAATCACTAGCGTTTACAATGTGTCGTGGTGTGTGTGGTTCTTTTTACTTTGCATGAAAATAAAATGCATAAAACAACATTCACATGATTTTATAACATGATTTTCAAAAGAACATTTTATTTTAAGATAATGCACGTGTAGCACCCTAAAATTGGCGCAGTAAAACCTTAGTAATTACATTTACTCTAGTAAATATTCAAATTCAAATTTTAACCTCCAGAACATCTCCCAAACCGTCGTTTAATCCGTTTCCTCATTTTCCATGCCATTTTTAGAGTTTGTTTTGATCGTTTGACGATATCGTCGCTGATCAGATGGTATCGCCTCAGATCGGACGATTTCTTCTGGGCTAGGACGTCCAGATGATCTTGTCCCAAAACTAATTTTTCATAATTAGTCTTTGTTCCAACGACGTCTCTAATTTGGGCAAAAGCGTGTCTATGCCGTTAGAGACCCTCCTCGTTGGAGATCTCCCAAATAGGGATGATCTCCAACCTCCTAACCTCCCTCCTAAGCCTATTTAATCCTAAGCCCTCCCCTTAGCATTCCCCTGGCTGAAATTCCCTGTAACTCACATTATACACACACTAGACATCCTAAATTACCATCTACATTTGTTGCAGGTACCTTAGTATTTTTCAGCCGGAGCAAGCTTACATCGTCGCAGATGATCCTATTCAGATCGGAGGCGATCTTGTCGAATCAGAGATGATTTCGACTGTAGTCCACATTAGGTGCAATTAGTGCCCAGAGTTTGCATTTTCTTCTTTTCAATCTACTGTGTTATTCTGCAATTAGCTAGTTTATTCATTATTTTTTTCTATTCTACACTTTGGAGTTCACCCATGTAGCTTTAAATGCATAATTAAGTCATCAATTATCATCAAATCATTGTAGTGTTTTCGTATTTTGCTTATTATCATAATTTTAATGTTATTGTTGTTATTCTACATCATTACCCTCTGTTAAAATAGTTGCATTTTTTGCATTTTGTGCCTACTCTGATTGCAGGTCTCTAACGAATTCGTCTGACAAATTCGTCGAATCTCAGACGATCTTGTCTGATAGCAGATGATCCTGTCAAATCAGAGGTGATCCTGACTACTTCAAAAATTAGAATCTTCATCAGACATCCGGATCAGGTATTGGTCTTTTAATCCATATTATTCTCTCTATTTTCTGTCTAATTTTGTTCTCTGTATTCATTTAATCTGCATCTTCATATAGAATAGCTTAGATTCATTTGGCCAAACCTAGGACTTGAATGGTTAAGGATAAAACTGAACACATAAAACACATTCCCAACCTAGGCGTGGAAACTGCCATTAAACGTTTCCTGGTGAACCCACCATCCGTCAAAAAATCACCATAATACACCTCCCTCAAGAGGTGGGACCTTCGCAAGTCCTCTCAGTCTGAGGTACCGTGCCATCCTTTTCCCATCCTCCTTCCGAGCATGGATCCTATAGCCTGAAGGTAGGGATGCAAAAAATTTGGAGCGATACATTTTGGTGAACCCGATGTGAATGCATTTAAAACCTTTTGAAAACAAAACAAAAAATAAAAAAACAAAAACAAAAAAAAAACATAGATGCATTTCAAATCATTAAAATTAATAAGTTGCATATCATGTTTAGATGGTAGCTCCTAAGAAAATATTAGTAGTTGTTATAAATGTTGAAAACCAATTGGCAGCCATAGAAATCAATTTTGTGCTTAGTGTGCCTGAAACAGATAGAAATCAACTTTTGTGGGATGAACTTGATAGAAGACTAAGTGTCATTTCATCTAGGTCAACAAAACTTAAACAAATCAAGAGGCTTGTCCTAGATAGAATTCTAGATCCTCATCAACTCGTCTTTTATCATGAACTTCAGAGAGCCTGCCATAGATGGTTAGCTTATAGGAGAGCTCTTGTGTCTTTAGAATTGTTCACCTTCGAGGAATATCTCGAGAACGCAGCCATTATACACAAGTTCCTAGGTCATGTAGAAGACCAAGAGGTTGTTCTTACGGATAGGGAAATATGGAATAGAGTTCCTCGAGCTATGTTATATCGAGAGTATTTCCACGAGCTTTACTTCTATCAACAAAAATCTGAAATACATGGTATTTATATAGCTATTTTCATTAAATTTTTGAAAGAAAATTTTCCATTTGAAGAAGAACACTTCATGACTCCTGAAGAACTCGAGCCCATTAATGATATTTATAAATTGTTTGTACGAAACTAGATCATTACTTTCAATATTAGTTCTTGCATTTATTGTGTTGTTTATCTTTACAATATTATTACAAAAACAAGAAAAACTAAAAAACATAACAAAAATCGAAACCTTTCATTTTAAATATTGTAGTAGGTATATAATTAATATATACCTCTTAAACTTGTTGCATATATATATATATATATATATATATATATATATAAATATATATATATATATATATATATAAATATATATATATATATATATATATATATTTGCTGAAATCTAAATTAAGCACAATGCCTAAACTTAGGAATGGTAAACAAACTAAAGGAGAAGAAGAAGATTGGTTAGAAGATAAAGCTAGAAACCCAAATGACCTTCCTGAAGATCCAATTCCGGAAGGAGAAACTCTAGATCAACCAGAATATGACCTAGGTGAAGACAATGAACAAGAAGAAAATGTTAAAGAGGATGGATCCTCATCCCCTAGAGTAGCTCTAGATGGAACTATTGCTTTTGACAATGTAGATCATTTCTAGAATTTTTTCAATAATAACATTGGTGCTCTTAATATGGCAGTTCGTATTGATAAAGGGCAAATTAGTGACACTCAAGCAGCCATGGAACATATGTTTGATGTGCGCACTAATCCCTTGTCTTTCATTGATCAAGAAAGTGACAATGCTGGACCATCCAATAGAGATATGGTCACTATGATTCAAAACATGCCAAAAAAATAGGTTACCCAACCTCCTAAGGAACCTGTTATTGAGCCTAAAATCATTCCCACACAAAATAAAACTTCCTTCACTGCTTTACTTCACGAAACTATTGATCAATATGCTTCAAGTAAACAAAAACCTAAAATGAAGCCAAGCACCAATTTTCAACAATCTGGAATACAACATAATACAACTTCAAAGTTCCTTCATAACACCTTTCCTACCAACAATTTACACAATAGCAACATAGCATCTAATATTCATGTCCCTCCATCATATGCTCACAAATCCCATATCAATGCCCTACCGAACCAATATGATGGGCAAACTAGTAATCTAGAAGCCATGGTGAAATAGTTAGCTTCACATATGGACCAGATAGATCCTTATCGTCCCTCGTACAATTATCGAGAGATATGTAGTCAACCTTTGGATCCCATAGTTGTAGCACAACATTACCCTAAGCATTTTCCCATGCCCATACTGCCTATATATAAAGGAACCGAAGATCCCATAGAGCATCTTCACATGTTTAGGATAGCATGTCATGATATATCACATGATGACTTGCTATTACTAAAAATGTTCCCGAAAAGTTTAGGTGGAATGGCATTAGAGTGGTACTATCAATTGCCCATTCATTCTTTGAGAAACTTTGAAGAAACAACTGAATATTTTGTCCATCAATTTAGTGCCTACATCGAGAGGCATGTAACCATTAAATATTTATACAACTTAAAACAAGACAAGGATGAATGTTTTGCCGATTTCTTAGCTAGATGGAGGTAGTTGACAGGAAAACTGCACTTTGTGCTACCTTATAGGGAAATGTTGGACATTTTTATCAATAATTTACAAGAACAAATATCTTATGAGCTATCAATCGCTACTTTAACTACCTTCGATCAGGCTATTGATTTAGCTCGAAGAGTAGAAGATGCCCTCATTAGGAGAGGCCAACTTAGGAAGAAGGATGATGAGAAAACATCCAAAAATCAGTATAAAAACAAACAAGTTGTAGGTGACGGAGTCACTGATAGCAGAAATGTTGCTAATATCAATGCAACGAAAACAATAGAAAAATTTATATTGAAACCATCTGATAAGCCTCCTCAAGAATTTACTAGATTGAATCAACCCTTATCAACTATTTTACCTCAATTACTCGAAAGAGGTTTGATCCAATTACCAGCTATCTAAGAACCTGATCCAACTATACCCGGATACAGAGCTGACTTACACTGTGATTTCCATAGAGGACCTAGACACTCTACCAATGCTTGTAAAAGGTTGAAACATAAAATATAGGATCTGATTGATAATATGAAATGGAGGTGCAAGCCTTCCAACCTAAACAAAATGCTCCTAATAATCCTCAAAAGAACATTCCTCAAAATCAAAATCAAAATGCTAATCAATCATTAGACATATTTCAACACCCTTTACCAAGACATGGTAAAGAGGTGGCCAATCAAATCGAACATCATAATGTTCCTCCTCCTAACCGATATGTAGGAACTATTATCAGACAATTACCTATTTAGGATCCTCAAATATTTGACACAACCTTATCCCTGGTCACAACCAGGCCCCTACATAATTTTCAAACTCCAGATTCTAGCGATGTAGAATCAGATACTGAAAGTGAAATAGAAATCACCTCAAACCAATCGAATAGTTCTAAAAATGAATCAGATCCTATTCAACCCATCACAGATGCTATGGTTCCAGAAGAACCATTTCCTAGAAGAGTTACTATTCGACCTTCTTCTAATCAATTCCTTCCTGATGAACAAGCCATAAATGCTCGACCGAGACCAGTTCAACGTCTTCAATATAACATTGTAGGTACCATTGGAGTCATTACCCAACAACAGGCTCAAAATTCTCAACAAGAACCAAACCAGAATGATGGATCAGCTCCATTTATTTTGAAAAATCCCAATAAAGGGAATCATGCTTCCAATGTTCAACCTAAACCCCCTTACAATATTAATGAGCAATTATCCAATACTACAACTAGAATTTCCCTTTTGGATTTATTAAGATCTTCTCCTACCCATAGGGATGACTTGATGCTTACATTAAGCCAAATGATGGTACCTCAAAACATTCAACCTGAAGCCATGGCCAATACTATCATCACTCGAGAAGTTGATTGTATTGACTTTTGAGATAAATATATCCCACAACATAGTTTACATAAGGATAATCCCTTATATATTACTGTTCTAATTGGATATGTAGCTGTTAAAAGAGTCCTGATTGATAATGGTTCATCTCTAAACATTTGCACTTTTGACTTCTACCAACGATTTGGTTTTAGAAGTGATGAAATGAAGAAAACTGACATGATTATCAAGGCTTTCAATGACAAAACACAATAAATGTGTAAAGTTATTACCATCCCATTGCAAGTTGGTCCTCGAACTCTAGATACGATCGTATTTATTGTACATTGCCCCGCATCGTATAATATACTCTTGGGTCGTCCTTGGATCAATGCAATGCGGGCTGTCCCATCAACTTTACACCAATGTGTTAAATTCAAATTTAAAAATCAGTTGGTCACTATCCATGGTGACCCTAGACCCTTTGATATGTGTGCTCTGGCGGAACCTATTGGAGTGCAATTTTGCCATGCTCTGTCATCCAAAGGGAGGTGTATTTTGGTGATTTTTCGACGGATGGTGGGTTCACCAGGAAACATTTGGCGGCAGTTTCCATGCCTAGGTTTTGGGAATGAGTTTTGATGAGTTCGTTTTATTTTTAAACATTCATCCTAGGTTTGGCCGAATGATTCTAACTTAAACTACATGAAAATGCAATTTAAATGAATACAAGAAACAGAAAAGAAAGCAGAAACAGAGAATTTGTAGGAGGCCAATGAAGATTACCTGATCCGAAAGTCTGATGAAGTTTCTGATTACTTGTAGCAGTCTGGATCGTCTGCAATTCAACAAGATCGCCTTCAATTTGATAAAATCGTCTAAACTGACAGGATCGTCTGCAATCTGACGAATTCGTCGACGAATTCATCAGAGACCCGCAAAACAAGAAATAGATGCGAAATACAAGAAATTCTATTTTGTAAACAGGGGCAAACTATATGAAAAAGTAATATGAGTATTGAACAATATACAAGAACAAAAGTAAATGCAAATCACCGTGTTTAGATAGCAGAATATGATCTTAATATGCAAACTAGACAAAATGGGTGAACTCCAGATGCAATATAGTATAAAAACCGAATAGACAATCTAATTTATAGCATAAAATGACAGAGAAAAGAGAAAGAAGAGCAAACTCCTAGCAACCGATTGCCTCGATGTGTGCTAGATCGAAATCGTCTCGCATCAGTAACGAGATCGTCCCGAATTTGATGAGATCGCCTCCGATCTTGACAAAGTTCGTCGGTTGCGATAGGTGCCTGGCTCCGACTGAAAACCAATGGTGTACCTGCAATAAAATTAATATAGGACTAGTGCAAGAGCAAATTTGAAGTGTTTTAGCGCATAGGGAGTTGATTTACATAAAAATTCAGCCAGGGGTTGGGGAAGGAAAAGTTTTAGAGTTAAATAGGCATAGGATAGTTGTTGGGAGGTTGGAGATCATCCCAATTTGGGAGATCTCCAATGGGGGAAGGGTCCCAACGGCGCGGACACGCTTCTCGCCCGGATTGGAGACCCGTTGGAACGGATTCCAACTATGCAAATTCAGTTTTGCGACAAAATCGTCTCGGACGTTCTAGTCCGGATCGAAATCGTCAACTGGGGCGATATCGTCTCGATCGGAGACGATATCGTCAAACGGTCAAAACAACCGCTAAAAATGGCACGAAAAAGAGGAAACGGGTTTCTCGACTGTTAACAGGCGGTTTGGGAGGTTAAATTTGAATTTAAATTTATTTACTAAGGGCGCCAATTTTAGGGTGCTACATTTTGCCCCCTCTTTAGCGAATTTTCCGAAGAAAATGCGTTAAAGATGAGTTCTTCTCGATCTACGAGAAAGCAAAAATTTATTCCCTTTTTTAGGCGACGATTCTAGGTCAAATCATATGACAACTTACTATGGTGCCCCTCCGTGTTTTTACCCAAATCGAACGTTTGAGGTAAAAACGCGGAAAAGCAAAAATTATTTGTGAATTATTTTGAATAAAATTAAGAAAAATAGGGTAAAACCCTAATTCATTGTTACTGTTCATTTTACTGTTTTTAGAGCTCTGGAGCAAAATGGTAGAGACAGCACACAGATCTGCAGAGGTCCGCCGCGGTCTACGGGTAAGGGTTTAAACTTAGTTTAGATTGATTTAATTTGAATTTACATGCTTTGTAAATGAATTTTAGGATGAATTTTGAGCATCGCGGCCGTTTTTGGCCATCGACGTCGTCCGGACGAAATCGTCCCTAGTTCGACGAAATCGTCTCAAGTTCGTCAATTTCGCCCAAGGGCGAAATCGGCGAAAAAGGGACGATTTCGACACGCGAAATCGGAGACGATTTTGCTCAAATTTCAGACGATATCGGCCAATAGTGGGCGATATCATCAATTGCAAAAATTTGATCTTTAAGTGGCATTATTGATTGCTAAAATTGTTATTAATGATTGTTTGTTGTTTTGATTGTTTATGCTTGCAGAGAGGATTACTAAAGAGCAGAGAGTGGAAATACGGCCGGGCCGAGAGACGACTTGGCCGCTCTCACCCAGGCAGAGCGGGATCTGCTGGCACAGGCCGGCTTGAGATGTGGAGATGCCGCAGGTTTCTACTGACATGGGGCTACTGACAGCCCTAGCAGAGAGGTGGTACCCGAGCTCTTCATGCTTCCGGTTACCAACAGGGGAGATGACTCCCACACTAGAGGATGTATGGAGGATTCTTAGAATCCCCATACAAGGGAGGATGATCACACCTACGGCCAATCAGGGCCACGCGATGGGACGACTCTGCGGTGACCTGAGCTTCGCCCTGGAGAAGGGCGGAGTGAACATCGAGGCACCGCGCCGCATGCCCGGGGCATCTACACCGACACGAGTTTTGGCCGGGGTGGTTGGTGGACTTCTACCGTGCCACCGGAGCGGATGAGGGTACCATGGATGCTGGCAGATGTGATCTGCGACATGCGCGACCATGGCTACAGATTTTCTTGGGGCAGCTTTGTTCTATGCCGGCTGTACAAGATCCTTTACGGGGTCGTGTACAAGGGCGGGCGATGTCTGGTCATGACATCGCTCCTACAGGTTTGGTGCTAGGAGCACATTGCGGTGCGGAGGCCGGTAGGGCTTCCACTGATAGGGGTTGATGGGGAGAGGCCCCGAGTCTTCTACTGGTGGCTCCGGAGAGGGGCACAACGACGGATCGACTCTCGGTGTCCCGAGACTACTGGATGACTTGGTCCTGGACTGCATCACCTGGAGGCCATGGAGGCAGCATCCAGGGTGGGCAGAGGACGCACAGGAGCTGGCTCGCATCAGGCGAGTCTATTGGCTACGGATGGAGAGGGGAGAGGTGGAGCTCCACCGCTACGACCGAGTGTTGCGATAGTTCGGTCTACAGTAGGGGATCCCATCTCTCAGGGATTATGAGTTTTCCTGGACTGTCCGGGATAACACCACAGTTAGCGGGGCTCCAGATATGCAACGATTCTGGAGTCAGGACGTGGACGATGCCCCCATTCAGCCAGTGGATGGGGACGACGTAGGGGTAGCCGATGGCTACGATGCCTGGTACGTAGGCATCCGCCCTCCTCGGATGACGAGGGCTCAGGGACCGATCCACGTAGTTGTGCATCGGATAGGGAGGCGGTGCCAGGCGGCGGTAGAGGCAGCCCGGGGTCACGGCAGAGGAGAGCAGAGGAGGCCACAGGCACAGGAGAGGCCACGGTAGAGGGAGAGGGAGAGGAGGGAGGCGAGACCCCCATCTCCATAGAGGCCACCATCGCCTGATAAGGGCAAGGGTGTGGACATTGGCGAGAGTAGCGAGATGGCTACTCTCCGGGAGAGAGAGATCATCTGGCGAGCTCTGTGCAGACGTTACAGGATGCAGCTGCACAAGACCAGGCTGAGGTGTCGCAGCTACGAGACGAGAATGCTCGTCTCAGGGCACGAGGCGGAGGGGTGAGCACTCAGGAGCTGATGCGGTCGGTTTCTCGACCGCATTCTATCAGGCGCTATACTACCGGCGGTGCCGAGGGCCGAGGATACAAGTGCCACCTGCCATAGCAGATCCTATCAGAATAGGGTCGACGAGGAGCTCATCCCGGTCGACGACGAGGACTCGCAGTACCACACATACTACGATGGGACCACCTCGTCCTCCGTAGGGCGGGGAGGAGATGAGGCCGAGAGCTCTAGAGGCTCTCGAGGCTAGAGGGCGGGATACTGCCACTGATATTGTATTATACTTGTATTGATAGAGGATTGAGTATGCCGAGGTACAGATTGTGGCATACCAATCCAGTGTTGATGATGTATATATTCTGTTGATATATATAGATGAGATATTTTTTGATCATATGACTTGTCTTATGTGATGCTTATGATGCTTTTTATGTTTGATTGATTGATTGAGTTGATTGATGTAATGATTTTATTGATGATTCATGTAATTATGTCGTTTTGGAAAATATTATAACTTGGATGTCATGCTTTAAATATTTTAAATGAAATAATCTGATGTAACAAATTGATTGGTTGTAATGAAATGTGATAAAAATAAAAGAGATTTCTAACAATAATTTCAAAGGACATTGTCGCTATTATAGACCATTTCATGGAGTCGTCGCTCACTCGGTCGTCAAGCTAATCCCAGTATAGAAATATTGTTAAAAGGGAAGAGTGCTTAAGAGACTGCCTTAAGACTTTGTTGTGATGATGCAAATGATGATGATGATGGTTTGCTTTCAGATTTCCATAAAAATATTATGCATGAAATATTGTGAAATGATTTTTGCTAGGCATAAATTCTTAAGTGTGATAAAATTTGTGAATAATTCCTTAAGAATTATACCATCATTGCAAAATGCAAAGGTGACATAATGACATAACATAGTAAAAATGTATTTGCTTTCGCAAAAGCATAATTTGTGTAAAATGAAGTCATATGTTTTGTATGATCTTTGATAAATCAGGAAATAAAATTGTTACAATGGTTTGCGCTAGGCATAGAATATGTAGGTATAGACTTATACCATCATCGCGAAGATCAAAGAAAGGATAGTTTTATTGCATGATTAATTTTTGATGAACATAAAATATGATAATGAGGACTTGCGCTAAGCATAAAATTCCCATTTTGGTTTTGGAACTATGCCATCGTCGCGAAAGTCGATAAGATATATATGATATGTTTTGATTGAAATTTTTGATTTTTTCTATTATATAGTTATCTTTGTGGTAAATAATTGTACTTGGTTTATTCCAAACAAGTTTGCAAAAATAATATTTCAAAGTATTTTGAAGACAAAAAGTTAGATTTATAAGGAATCCCATGTGCATAAGTGAATTCATTGCCAATCTTGATTTATCATAATGATAGACAAAATCTCTCAAATACAAATGTGTGTGCAATTGCATTGTTCATTTACCAGATTTGAGCAAGATACTATGATACAAGTGATTTGAAGAAACCAAATAAGTGTTCATTAACCATGATGTAGATGCATATAACCATACTAGGCTACTATGTAGATCGGATTATCAAGAGCTAGCTAATCCATAAGCGGACATAGGTCTGTACAAAAGAAGGTCGCTAATGTGATGGATATATCGCCACGCTAGGAGTTACCCAAGGCCAAGCAGAGTTGGGCACAAACCAACTGTTATGGGGCTTACCTCACACTTTTCGAATAATTGAGAATTCCAGGGATTCAAGCTCATTCACCCTTCTTTTCTTTTCAAAGGGTAGGGAAAGGGATTTTATTGCTTTTCTTGCTTTCTTTTGAACTTTGCTTATTTTTCTTTTTGTATTTCTTTTGCTTGATAATGCTTGGAACATTGCCGACATAACATTTTTCTTTTCTCTTTTTCTTGAATTTTTCTTTTCTTTTTCTTTTTCTAGGGATACTTGCTCAGATTAGTTGTAGAGCAAGGGATTTTTATTCTGGGTAGGGGTGAGCTTGTCCTTTTGCCAATTCTCAAAGATTCTAGACCATGTGCATGATAGGATAGCAAGGGAAACTTTTCACTCAAGAAATCAGCTCTACTATGTAGCAAAACATGGAAATTACAAATATAATCATTTTATTGTGAAAAGATGTGCTTGGTTTAAGTAAATAACAAGATCAATTCTCTATGCTCAAACTTTATTTAATTGAATTTTGTGAACTTTGATATAAGAGAGATTAGTAATCATGCCATATAAAATCAAGATATTTATTGTGTGAGTGTGCAAGTGAGGGATGCCAAATAAATGCTAGTTTTATCCAAAATAAGTTGAAACATATAATTGCAATAATTGTAAGAAAATAATGATTTTGAGAAAGTTTTGAGAATGTTGACTCTCTCTTTATTCTCTATATTGTTTTGGTTTCGAAAGAGTCAAGCATATAGCTGTTTTTGGATTTTTATGTTGATTTTTGTTTTGGAGCAAAAGGAACTTTACAAGTGCTTTAAAGAAATGCAATAAATATTTTTGAAGATTTTTGAAGATTTTATGAATGTTTTTGAGGTTTTTGAATAAATTGAAAGAAATACACGATAATGATTTTGAACAAATATATACATGGATGAAATGACCAAATTTATGCATAATAACGTTTGAGATGTAAAATATTCATGGGTTCTTTAAGTTCTTTACCATCTAAGGTAGATAATTTATACGCTCCCGATTCAAATTTTGCAAGTAATGATGTACGGTCCGAGCCCGTTGGGCTCAAATTTACCTTTAAGTTCTTTGGTTGCATTTGTATTTTTTTGATTTTCTTTTAGAACAAGGTCGCCAATCTCAAAGGATCGATGACGAACTTTCTTATTATATGCTCTTTTAAGCTTGTTTTGGTATGCACGGAGATGCTCTAAAGCATTGATGCATTTTTCATCTAGGAGTTCCAACTGATCGAGTCCGCAAACTGATATTCATCTCCTACTTCTGTCTTGAAGTAGCAGAGCCAAAGAAGGAACTTCCAATTCAAATGGAAAACCGCTTCGGCACCATATACCAAAACAAATGGTGAAGTGCCCGTGGGGGTTCGAACACTAGTTCGATAAGCCCACAAGGCCGGATATAATTGAATATGCCACCACGCCGCTTTATTGACTAGTCTTTTGAGAATTTTGATTAGAGTTTTGTTAGAAGCTTCTGCTTGACCATTACCCTGAGGATAATAGGGAGTAGACCAGCGATGTTGAATCTTATATTTTTGACATAATTTTTTAACATCTTTATTTTTGAACGGAGTTCCATTGTCAGAGATGAGATTTGCAAGAATTCCGAACCTGCAGATGATTTGATTAAAAATGAATTTAGAGACCTGTGAACCAGTGCAGGAAGCTAAAGGCATAGCTTCAACCCACTTCATGAAATACTCAGTGGCGGTTATGATGAACTTATGTCCATCAGAAGACACAGGATTAATTTTACCAATAATATCCAAGCCCCATTTAGAAAAGGGCCAAGGAGAAGAAATAGCCTCGCAGCCTCTTGTGAAGCGCATGGACAAGGTCAGCATGTTTTTGACACTTGTCGCAATGGCGCACATATTCATGTGCATCCGTTTCCATGGTAGGCCAAAAGTATCCTATCCGAAGGAGCTTTTTAGCAATGACGCTACCACTAAAGTGTCCTCCACAAGATCCATCGTGGGCTTCACTCAAGGCTGATTTAGACTCTTCTAAATTTAGACATCTTAATAGGATACCTTCAAAAGATCTCCTATATAAAGTATTGCCAATGATTACAAATCGACTTGCTCGTCGACGTAATAACCGACGCTCGTTGCGATTAGAATTAGCAGGGAAAGTCCCATTTTGGAGGAAATCAAATATGTCTGATACCAGAGTTCAAGAGTAGTTTCCTTGATTATAAACACATCCAAAGGCTCTAAGCATGACTTATGTGAAGCGGGTTCCCGGAGTCGACGAATGATGATAGTAGCATATTCGCCGCCTAACTCCAAGGGTAAGAGAGATGCACAGCGGCCATAGCATCACCGCACGGTTGCTAGTTCGAGGAATGGCTTCCAAGGTAACTTGATCAAACAAGGCCATTAGTTGTAAAACATAGGCCTTATATGGGCGAAGTTTATCATCTCTCGGTCCGATAAACTTCATTAATTTGGTTTATAACCAATTGGGAATCCCCAAAAACTAAGAGGTTTTTAATTTTAAGCGCTAAAGCAGCTCGTAATCCAAGGATTAGAGCTTCATACTCAGCAGTATTGTTGGTGCAAGCAAAGGTTAGTTTGAAGGACAGAGGAATAAGATGTTTTTGCGGAGATATTAAAATAATACCCGCACCAGCCCCACTCATGCATCGGGCTCCATCAAAGTATAAGGACCATTGTTCAACAAGGTCTGCCTCTAATTGAAGGCATTCATCAGAAACTCAATAATGAGGGGATGAGTAGACTCTAAGGGTGCAACACTAATTGATCTCGCTATGATTTGACCCTTAACGTACTTTTGTCCTATGAAGGTGAGATCAAACTCGCTTAGAGCAAGAACCCACTTGGCCATGCGACCCGATAAATAAGGTCGACTCATGAGATATCTTAAAGGATCATATTTGGCAATGACATACATTTTTTGGCTAAGCATGTAATGTCGTAATTTTTGCGTAGCAAACACGACTGCTAGACATAACTTCTCTAACGCTGTATAGCGGGTTTCATAACTGATGAAGGTGCGGCTAATGTAATAATTAGCACGTTCTCATTTTTCATCATCAAGCTGAGCTAACATAGCTCCTAAGGCAGAATCTAAAGCAAAAATATATAGAAGAAATGGGCGATCAGATTTAGGCGGTGAAAGCACCGGAGGGTTAAGGAGATATTGCTTGAGAAGTTCAAAAGCTTCTCTACATTCTGTGTCCCAATTAAAGGGGACATCCTTCTTAAGGAGTTTAAGAAAGGGACCAGTTTTGTCCGCCAGCTTATCAATGAAGCGACGGATAGCTTGAAGTTTACCTTGTAAACTTCGTAATTCAGATATATTAGTGGGTGCGGGCATATCAGTGATAGCCGCAATTTTGAGAGGGTCAATTTCGATACCACGTAAAGAAACTAAAACCCCTAATAACTTGCCGGATTTAACTTCGAATATACATTTTGCTGGATTTAATCGAATGAGATATTCTCGTAATCGATTAAAAACTTTTCTTAAATCGTCTAAATGATGATCTTCAATAAGAGAGCGCGC
Organism: Wollemia nobilis; assembly: GCA_028583015.1. Classification (NCBI taxonomy): domain Eukaryota; kingdom Viridiplantae; phylum Streptophyta; class Pinopsida; order Araucariales; family Araucariaceae; genus Wollemia; species Wollemia nobilis. The sequence continues at coordinate 8,704,561 of JAQPPZ010003067.1, forward strand.
TATAATATCATCTACATAATCATGTAGGATATCATGCATCATATCATGAAAAATGTAGGTCATAGCCCGTTGATAAGTTGCACCGGCATTCTTTAAGCCAAATGGCATCACTTTCCAACAAAAGGTACCCCATGGGGTAATAAAGGCTGTTTTAGCCTGGTCTTCGGGAGCTATCCTGATCTGATTATAGCCGGAGAATCCGTCCATTAAGGACATCATCCCACTCCCAACAGTGAAGTCAATAATTTGATCCATATTTGGAAGAGGAAAGTCGTCTTTAGGGCATGCAACGTTAATATCTCTGAAATCTGTGCAAACCCTAACTTTGGTGGCTTCTTTCTTGGTGACTGGAACTACATTGGAGATCCATTCAACATAATCAATAGCTTGTATGAAGATAACATTCAGGAGTTTTTCTAACTCCCCTTTGACTAGCAGAGCCACTTTGGGATGCATTTTTCTAAGTTTTTGTTTAACAGGTTTAGCATCCGGATGGACCACTAGATGGTGCATGACTACGTAAGGGTCTAGACCTGGCATATCTTCATATGTCCAAGCGAAGACATCTTCATACTCTTTAAGAAATGCTATGTATTGTTTTTGTTTTTCTTGACTTAGTTCTGCTCCAATGTTGATTATGTGAGGGTTGTCCTCAGTTCCAATATTAATTTTAATGACATTTTCTACCTCCATGTGTAGATCTCTTTCAAAATTAGGTGGGGCGGGTGAAACGCCCAACTCTTGTAATTCTTGTAAAGTTAATTTAGATAATTCGCTCTGAGGGTCAGTGGCCTCAAGTTGAGCTATGGTTGGTATAGAACCATCAAAATAAAACCCGTTGTACAACATCTCTTCAACAGAGACATCATGGAAGATATCTCCTTCCAACTCTTCATCGGGGTCAGCAATCATTTCAGGGTATGCTATGGATAGCATGTTGCATGAAAATGATGGATTTTTAAGAGGCAAATCAACATGTCTATCCAAATAGTCTTGATAGCATATGAGATGATCATCATCCTCAAAAGGAAAAGGTTGACCCTTACTAGGTAATAGGCCCACACCACATCGGGCAGTGCCATGGTTCTACCTCGAAAGGTTCTTTCATGCCATTTTGGAAAGGTCCTAAGCCTTTCCCTTTATATCCCATTTTAAGCATCATGGGTTTAGCTTTAATATAATCGTTGGTAAAATAGCACCGAGCATATCCATCATGATGGGTTTTGATATTCCGAGGGATTCTTCCCCAGTCATATCCTTTGTAAATGAAGGCGCAACTCCCGACTTGGTAAGTACTTCCCATAGGTTGTGGGAGGCCCAAAGTACGAGGAGATGGCGGCAATTGATTTAAAAGGTTTGAATCTTGCATGAAAGCATTCATTTTTTCTGATATTAAGGTTGTAGATAACTGTAAAAGATCATCGTAAAGGGCATAAGATGTAGAAGGCTTATTACCTATGTCTTGAGATGTGGAAGGTATGATAGATGTGTCTATAGGTTTTGAATTTATGGGATTAGAACTTGAAGAATTGGTTGTAGTTTTAAGAGCTTTTTGAAGTTCTACAATAATTTGTTTAGAAGGTGGTTGATCTATATGGGAAGATGAAGTTAATGGAGGAGGAATAGATGAAGTGATGGGTTTATATTTCACAGCTTTAGATGAAGAAGAACTAGGATATGTGGATGACAGAGCAGGCAAAATTGCACTCCAACCGGTTCTCGCCAATGCACACATATCAAAGGTCTAGGGTCACCATGAATAGTGACCAACTGATTTTTAAACTCAAACTTAACACATTGGTGTAAAGTTGATGGGACCGCTCGCATGGCGTTAATCCAAGGGCTGACCCAAAAGTATATTGTACGATGTCGGGCAATGTACAATAAACACAGCTTGTCTCAAGGGTTCTAGGACCAACTTGCAATGGGAGGGTAATGACTCCACACGTTTCTTGTGTTTCGTCATTAAAGGCTTTGATAATCATATCAGCCTTCTTCATTTCATCACTTCTAAAACCAAATCGTTGGTAGAAGTCAAAGGTGCAGATGTTTAGAGATGAGCCATTATCAATCGAGACTCGTTTGACAGCTACATCCCCAATTAAAGCTGTAATATACAAGGGATTATTCTTGTGTAAACTGTGTTGTGGGATATCTTTATCCCAAAAGTCAATACAATCAATCTCTCGCGTGATGATAGTATTGGCCATAGCTTCAATTTGGATGTTTTGAGGTACCATCATTTGGCTCAAAGTAAGCATCAATTCATCCCTATGGGTGGGAGAGGATCTTAATAAATCTAAAAGGGAGATTCTAGCGGTGGTATTAGACAACTGTTCATTAATGTTGTAAGGGGGTTTAGGTTGAACAATAGGAGCATTATTTCCTTTATTAGGATTTTTCAGAACAAATGGAGCTGGTCCATCATTCTGGTTTGGTTCTTGTTGGGGATTTTGAGCTTGTTGTCGGGTGACGACTCCGATGGTACCTACAATGTTATAGTGACGACGTTGAAACGGTCTCGGCTGAGAGTTTATGGCTTGTTCATAAGGAAGGACTTCATTAGAAGAAGGTCAAGTAGTGACTCTTTTGGGAAATGGTTCTTCTCGGAACATTAGCATCTCGTGATAGGTTGAATAGGATCCGATTCGTTTTCAGAACTATTCGATTGAATGGTGTCTACTTCACTTTCACTATCTGACTCTATATCGCTAGAATCAGAAGTTTGAAAATTATGTAAGGGCCTGGTTGTAACCAGGGATAAGGTTGTGTCGAATGTGTGAGAGTCCCGAACAGGTAATTGCCCGCTAATGGTTCCTACATATCGGGTAGGAGGGGGAACATTATGATGTTCAATTTGATTAGCTACCTCTTTACCATGTCTTGGTAAAGGGTGTTGAAATATGTCTAAAGTTTGATTGGCATTCTGATTTTGATTTTGGGGAACAGTATTTTGAGTATTATTAGGAGGGTTTTGTTTAGGTTGGAAGGCTTGCACTTCCATTTCATTATTGTCAATCAAATCTTGTATTTTATGTTTCAATCTCTTACAAGCGTTGGTAGAATGTCCAGGACCTCTATGAAAATCACAGTGCAAATCAGCCTCTATATCCGGTATGCTTGGGTCAGTTCCTGGATAGCTGGTAGTTGGATTAAACCTCTTTCAAGAAGTTGAGGTAAAATAGTTGATAAAGGTTGGTTTAATCTAGTGAACTCTCGAGGAGGCTTATCAGGAGGTTTCAAGATGAATTTTTCTGTTGTTTTTGTTGCATTGACATTAGCAACATTTCGACTGTCAGTGACTCCATCACCGACAACCCGTTTGTTTTTATATTGATTTCTAGATGTTTTCTCATCATCCTTCTTTCTAAGTTGGCCTCTCCTAATGAAGGCATCTTCTACTCTTCGAGCTAAGTCTATAGCTTTATCGAAGGTAGTCAAAGTAGTCGTTGATAGTTCATAAGAAAGTTGTTCTTGTAAATTGTTAATGAAAATGTCTAACATTTCCCTATAGGGTAGCACAAAGTGCGCTTTTCCTGTCAATTGTCTCCATATTGCTAAGAAATCAGCAAAACATTCGTCTTTATCTTGTTTTAAATTGTATAGGTCTTTAATAGTTACATGCCTCTCGATGTAGGCACTAAATTGATGAACAAATGACTCAGCTGCTTCTTCAAAGTTTCTTAAGGAATGAGTGGGAAATTGATAATACCACTCTAACGCCATTCCACCTAAACTTTTGGGGAACATTTTTAGTAATAGCAAGTCGTCATGCGATATGTCGTGACATGCTATCCTAAACATGCGAAGATGTTCTATGGGATCTTCGGTTCCTTTATAGATAGGCAGGACGGGCATGGGAAAATGTTTAGGGTATGGTTGAGCTACCACTATGGGATCCAATGGTTGGCTACAAATCTCTCGATAATTATACGAGGGACGGTAGGGATCTATCTGGTCCATACGTGAAGCCAATTGTTTCACCATAGCTTCCAAACTACTAGTTTGCCCCCCATATTGATTCGATGGGGCATTGCCATAAGTGTTATGGGCGTAGGATGGAGGAACATGCAGATTAGATGCCATGTTACTATTGTGTAAAACATTGGTAGGAAAAATATTATGGAGGAGTTTTGAAGTTGGATTGTGTTGTATTGTAGATTGTTGAAAGTTTGTATTTGGCTTTGTTTTAGATTTTTGTCTATTTAAAGCATTTTGCTCAATAGTTTGGAGGAAGGAAGTAGTGAAGGGAATTTTCTTTTGTGCGGGAGTGATTTTAGGTTGAGTAACAAAGTTGCTTAGGAGGTTGGGTGACCCGTTGTTTGGTCATGGCTTGGGCTATAGTGACCATATTCGCATTAGATGGTCCACCCTTATCACTTTCTTGATCAATGAAAGACAAGGGATTAGTTTGCATATCAAGCGCCCGTTCTAAGGCCGCTTGAGAATCACTAATTTCCCCTTTATCAATACGGAATGCCACATTAAGGACGTCGATATGTTGATTAAGAAATTTTTGAAAATGTTCTGCGTTGTCAAAAGTGATGCCTCCATTTGGAGCTATTCTAGGGGATGAAGATTCTTTAACACTTCCTTCTTGTTCCTTATCTTCACCTAAGTCTTCATCTCGATTGTCCTAGAGTTTCACCTTCCGGATTTGTATCTCCAAGAAGGACATTTGGGTTTTCAGCTGTATTTTGTAGCCAATCTTCTCCTTCTCCTAAAATTTCTTTACCATTCCTAAGTTTAGTCATGGTGCTAAGTTTTGATTTCAGCAAATATATAATATATATATATATATATATATATATATATATATGCAACAAATTAAAAGGTATATATTTATATATACCTAATGCAATATTGTAAATGAAATGTTTAAGTTTTTTACTATGTTCTTTGATTTTTTTTTTTTTAGTTTTTTAGTTTTTCTTTGAAACAATATAATAAAGACAGCAAATGAAACAATAAATGCACACAATAATAATAAGGCTGAAAGTAGATGAACTAATCTTCTATGAATAACTTATGGATATCATTAATAGGTTCAAGCTGTTCAGGGGTCATGAAATGTTCTTCTTCAAATTGAAAGTTTTCTTTTAAGAATTTGATGAAAAGGGCTATGGTGATATTGTCTGTTTCAGATGCTAGTTGATAAAAGTAAAGCTCATGGCAATACTCTCGATATAGCACAGCTCATGGAACTCTATTCCATCTTTCCCTATCTGTAAGAACAACCTCTTGGTCTTCTACAAGGCCTAGGAATCGGTGTACAATGTCTGCATTCTCGAGGTATTCCTCAAGCTGAACAACTCGAAGATACTAAAGCTCTCCTATAGGCTAACCACCTATGGCAAGCTCTCCCAAGTTCATGATAGAACACTAATTGATGAGGATCCAGGATTCTATCCAAGACTAGCCTCTTAATCTGCTTAAGTTGTGTGGACCTAGATGAAATGATACTAAGTCTCCTGATAAGCTCGTCCCACAAGGATTGATTTCTACTTGTTTCAGGGATACTAAGGACATAATTAACTTCTATGGTCGCTAATTGGTTTACTACGTTTATAGTAACTGCTAACCTCTTTTTAGGAGCTACCATCTAAACATGATTTTGAACCTTAAATGTTTTAAAATGCATCTAAGTTTTAGTTGTTCTAATTTTTTTTTTTTGTTTGTTTTTGCTTTTGTTTTCAAAAGGTTATGATGCATTTCACGTCGGGTTCACCAAAATGTATCGCTCCAAATTTTTCGCATCCCTACCTTCAAAGCTATTGGATCCGCGCCCGAAGGAGGATGGGAAAAGGATGGTGCGGTACCTTGGACGAGAGGACTTCACGAAGGTCCCGCCTCTCAAGGGAGGTGCATTTTGGTGATTTTTCGACGGATGGTGGGTTCACCAGGAAACATTTGATGGCAGTTTCCACGCCTAGGTTTTGGGAATGAGTTTTGATGAGTTCGTTTTATTTTTAAACATTCATCCTAGGTTTGGCCGAATGATTCTAACTTAAACTACATGAAAATGCAATTTAAATGAATACAAGAAACATAAAAGAAAGCAGAAACAGAGAATTTGTAGGAGGCCAATGAAGATTACCTGATCCAGAAGTCTGATGAAGTTTCGATTACTTGTAGCAGTCTGGATCGTCCGCAATTCAACAGATCGCCTTCAATTTGATAAAATCATCTAAACCGACAGATCGTCAATCCGACGAATTCGTCGACGAATTCATCGTAGACCCGCAAAAAAGAAACAGATGCGAAATACAAGAAATTCTATTTTGTAAATAGGGCAAACTATATGAAAAAGTAATATGAGTATTGAACAATATACAAGAACAAAAGTAAATGCAAATCACCGTGTTTAGATAGCAGAATATGATCTTAATATTCAAACTAGACAAAATGGGTGAACTCCAGATGCAATATAGTATAAAAACTGAATAGACAATCTAATTTATAGCATAAAATGACAGAGAAAAGAGAAAGAAGAGCAAACTCCAGGCACTGATTGCCTCGATGTGTGCTGCAGTCGAAATCGTCTCGCATCAGAACGAGATCGTCCCGAATTTGATGAGATCGCCTCCGATCTTGACAGGTTCGTCGACTGCGATAGGTGCTGGCTTCGACTGAAAACCAAGTGGTGTACCCGCAATAAAATTAATATAGGACTAGTGCAAGAGCAAATTTGAAGTGTTTTAGCGCATAGGGAGTTGATTTACATAAAAATTCAGCCAGGGGTTGGGGAAGGAAAAGTTTTAGAGTTAAATAGGCATAGGATAGTTGTTGGGAGGTTGGAGATCATCCCAATTTGGGAGATCTCCAACGGGGAAGGGTCCCAACGGCGCAGACACGCTTCTGCCCGGATTGGAGACCCGTTGGAACGGATTCCAACTATGCAAATTTAGTTTTGCGACAAAATCGTCTGGACGTTCTAGTCCAGACGAAATCGTCAAATCTGGGGCGATATCGTCTGATCGGAGACGATATCGTCAAACGGTCAAAACAACTGCTAAAAATGGCACGAAAAAAGAGGAAACGGGTTTCTCGACGGTTAACGGGCGGTTTGGGAGGTTAAATTTGAATTTAAATTTATTTACTAAGGTGAATGTAATTATTCCAATTTTACTCCGCCAATTTTAGGGTGCTACACCTGCATAAGAACTACAGGCTATTTCATCTCCTTGGCCCTTTTCAAAATGGGGTTTAGATATTATTGGCAAAATCAATCCTGTGTCATCTGATGGACACAAATTCATCATAACCGCCATCGAGTATTTCACGAAGTGGGTTGAAGCTATGCCTTTAGCTTCTTGCACTGGCACACAAGTCTCTAAATTTATTTTTAATCAAATCATTTGTAGGTTCGAAATTCTTGCAAATCTCATTTCCGATAATGGAACTTGTTTCAAAAATAAAGATGTTAAAAAATTATGCCAAAAATATAAGATTCAACATCGCTGGTCCACTCCCTATTATCCTCAGGGTAATGGTCAAGCAGAAGCATATAACAAAACCTTAATTAAAATTCTCAAAATATTGGTCAATAAAAATGGCCACGACTGGAACATTCAACTATATCCAGCCTTGTGGGCCTATCGAACTAGTGTTCGAACCCCCACAAGAACTTCACCTTTTGTTTTGGTTTATGGGGCTGAAGCCGTTTTTCCCTTTGAATTAGAAGTTCCTTCTTTGGCTCTACTACTTCAAGATACCGAAGTAGGAGATGAATATCAAGTTGGTAGACTCAGTCAGCTGGAACTCCTAGATGAAAAATGCATTAATGCTTTGGAGCATCTCCATGCCTACCAAAACAAGCTTAAAAGATCATATGCTAAAAAAGTTCGTCATCGATCCTTTGAGATCGGCGACCTTGTTTTAAAAGAAAATCAAAAAAATACCAATGCAACTAAGGACCTTAAAGGTAAATTTGAGCCCAACTGGCTTGGACCATACATTATCACTGCTAAATTTGAATCGGGAGCATACAAATTATCTACCTTAGATGGTAAAGAACTTAAAGAACCCATGAACATTTTGCATCTTAAACGTTACTATGTATAAATTTGGTCATTTCATCCTTGTATATATTTGTTTAAAATATTTCAAAATCACTATTTTGTATTTCTTTCAATTTATAAATTCAAAAACACCAAAAACATTCATAATCATCAAAATCTTCAAAACTATTTGTTGCATTTATTTATGGCACTTGTTAATTCTTTCAAAAACAAAAAAATAATAATAAAAATAAAAAAACAGCAATATTCTTGACTCTTTCGAAACCAAAACAACATAAAGAAGAAAGAGAGAGTCAACATTCTCAAAACTTCTCAAAAAGTATTTATATATATATTCTTACAAATGTTGCAGTTATATGTTTCAAATTATTTTGGATAAATTAGCATTTATTTGGAATCCCTCACTTTCACAAACACAAAATAAATATCTGGATTTTATCTGGCATGATTACTAATCTCTCTTATATCAAAGTTCACAAAATTCAATTAAATAAAGTTTGAGCACAGAGAATTGATCTTGTTATTTACTTAAACCAAACACATCTTTTCACAATAAAATGATTATATTTGTAATTTCCATGCTTTGCTACATAGTAGAAGTGGTTTCTTGAGTGAAAAGTTTCCCCTGCTATCCTATCATGCACATGGTCTAGAATCTTTGAGAATTGGCAAAAGGACAAGCTCACCCCTACCCAGAATAAAAATCCCTTGCTCTATAGCTAATCCGAGCAAGTATCCCTAGCATAGGAAGAAAAGCAAAGTTCAAGAAAAAGAGAAAAAGAAAAATGTTATTTTATATCATTACAGCAATGTTCCAAGCATTATCTCAAAAATCAAGCAAAAATACAAAAGAAATACAAAAGCAAAGAAAAAGAAAAAGAAAACAAAAGCAAAAGCAATAAAATCCCTTTCCCTACCCTTTGAAAAGAAAAGAAGGGTTGATGAGCTTGAATCCCTGGAATTCTCAATTATTCAAAAACTGTGAGGTAAGCCCCATAACAGGTGGTTTGTGCCCAACCCGCTTGGCCTTGGGTAACTCCTAGCGTGGCGATATGTCTGTCACATTAGCGACCTTATTTTGTACAGACCTATGTCTGCTTATGGATTAGCTAGCTCTTGATAATCCGACTTACATAGTAGTCTAGTATGGTTATATGCATCTAAATCATGGTTAATGAACACTTATTTGGTTCATTCAAATCACTTGTATCATATTATCTTGCTCAAATTGGTAAATGAACAATGCAATTGCACACACATTTGTATTTGAGAGATTTTGTGTATCATTATGATAAATCAAGATTGGAAATGAATTCACATATGCACATGGGATTCCTTATAAATCTAACTTTTGTCTTTAAGATACTTTGAAATATTTTTTGCAAATTGTTTGGAATAATTTTCTTCTTTAAAGTACAGTGTTTAGTATAAAGACAACTACATGCATAATAGAAAAAATCAAAATTTCTTTCAAAACCATACAATCAAAACACACATATATACATATTGTCAACTTTCGCGACGATGGTATAGTTCCAAAACCAAAATTGGAATTTTATGCCTAGCGCAAGTCCTCCTCTTCATCTTTTCTATTTATTAAAAATCAACCATGCAATAAAACTATCTCTTTTTGGATTTTCGTGATGATGGTATAAGTCTATACCTACATATTCTATGCCTAGCGCAAACCATTATACCAATTTTATTACCCATTTATTTAAAAATCATGAAAAACCATATGACTTCAATCATTATGTTATACAATTATGCTTTAAAACAAACAAACATTATCACTATTTCATGTCATTATGTCAACCTTCAATTTTGCAATGATGGCATAATTCCTAGGGAATTATCCAAAAAATTTATCACACTTAGGAATTTATGCCTAGCAAAAATCATTTTAAAATATTTCATGCATACTATTTTTATGAAAATCTGAAAACAAACCATCATCATCATCATTTGCACCATTGCACCAAAGTCTTAAGACAGTCTCTTAAGCACTCTTTTACTTTTAACAATATTTCTATACTTGGGATTAGCTTGACGACCGAGTGAGCAGCGACTCCATGAAATGGTCTATAATAGCGACAATGTCCTTTGAAATTATTGTTAGAAGTCCCTTTTTATTTTTTTATCAAATCATCACATCACCAACAACCAATTTGTTTTATCAGATTATTTCATTTAAATTTTTAAAGCATGACATTTCAAACCATAATATTTCCAATGACATAATCACATGAATCATCAAATCAATCAATCAAAACATTTTAAAGCATCATAAAAATACATAAGACAAGTCATATGATCAAAAATATCTCATCTATATATATCACAAATATATATACATCATATCAAAACCGAATCGGTATGCCACAATCTATACCTCGGCATACTCAATCCTCTCTCAAAAATAATAAAAACTATATATCTATCTATACAATGCAAATAGTAGCTAGCCTCGAGAACCCCTCGAGCTCTCAGCCTCATCTCCTCCCCCACCCTGAGGTGGACGAGGTGGCCCCATCGTAGTCTGAGTGGTACTGTGAGTCCTAGTCGTCGATCGGGACGAAGTCCTTGATGACCCCATCTTGATCGGATCCGCGATGGCAGCCGACAGTGGTAATCTCTCCTCCTCTGGCACCATATGGTGGTATAGTGTCTGATAGAAAGTGATTTGGGCAATAGCCCGTGCCAGCTCCCGAGTGCTCACCCCTTCGCCCCGTGCCCTGAGGCGTGCAATCTCATCTCTAAGCTGTGTCACCTCAGCTCGATGTCGTGCAACCTCCTCCTGTAGGGTCTGCACCTGTGCTTGGAGACGGACTGTCTCCGCTCGAAGAGTCACTGTCTCACTGCTCTCCCCAGTGTCAACACCCTTGCCCTTATCGGGCGATGGTGGCCTCTCTCTCTATGGAGAAGGGGGTCTCTCCTCCCTCCTCTCCCGCTGTCGCGGCCTCTGCTATGCCTGTGCTCTCCTCAGCTCTCTCCCTATGTGACCCTGGGCCACCTCCATAGCCGCCTGGCATTGCCTCCCCATTCGATGCACAACTACGTGAATCGGACCCTGAGCCCTCGTCATCCAAGGAGGGCGGATGCCTGCGTACCAGGCATCATAGCCATCGGCTACCCCTACGTTGTCCCCATCCACTGGCTGAATGGGGGCATCATCTACGTCCTGACTCCAGAAGCGCTGCATATCTGGAGCCCCGCTGACCGTAGTGTTATCCCGAATAGTCCAAGAAAACTCGTAATCCCTGAGAGATGGGATCCCCTGCTGTAGACCGAACTATCACAAAACTTGGTCGTAGCGGTGGAGCTCCACCTCTCCCCTCTCCATCCTCAACCAGCAAACTTGCCTGATGCGAGCCAGCTCCTGTCCATCCTCGGCCCACCCTGGATGGTCCCTCCAAGGCCTCCAGGTGATCTGGTCCGAGACAAGGTCATCCAGCAGTCTCCGGGACATCGGCAGATCAATCCACCGTTGTGCCCCTCTTCGGAGCCACCAGTAGAAAACTCGGGGCCTCTCCCCATCAATCCCTATCAAAGGAAGCCCTATCGGCCTCCGCACTGCAATGTGCTCCCAGCACCAAACCTGTAGAAGCGATGTCATAACCAGACATCGACCGCCCTTGTACACGACCCCGTGCAGGATCCTGTACAGCCGGCATAGCACAAAACTGCCCCAAGAGAACCTATAACCATGGTCTCGCATGTCGTAGATCACATCTGCTAACACCCATGGTACCCTGCACCCGCTCTGGTGGCACAACAGAAGTCCACCCACCACTCGACCAAAACCTGTGTGAGTCTGGATGCCCCAGGCATCTGACGCAGCGCCTCGATGTTCACTCCGCCCTTCTCCAGGGTGAAGCTCGGATCGCCACACAACCGCATCATAGCATGGCCCTGATTGGCCATAGGTGTGATCAACCGTCCTTGTATGGGGATCCTCAAGATCCTCCATACATCCTCCAATGTGGGAGTCATCTCCCCTGTCGGTAACCAAAAACAGGAAGAACCCGGATACCACCTCTCTGCCAGGGCTGTCAGTAGCCCCATATCTATAGAAACTTGTGGCATCTCTGCCACATGCTGTAAGCCGGCTTGAGCCAGCTGATCCCACTCTGCCTGTGATAGAGTGGCCAAGTCATCTCTCAACCCATCGTATTTCCATTCTCTGCTCTTTAGTAAACCTCTCTGCAACATAAACAACAACAAAATACAAAAATCATTAATAAAACTCAAGTGATTAATAATGCAAGTTAAAATAAGTTCAATTTTACAAATGATGATATCGTCCACTATTGGACGATATCGTCCCAAATTTGAGCAAAATCGTCTCCGATTTCGCAAGCCGAAATCGTCCCTTGTTTGACGAAATCGTCCCCCTTTTGTCGATTTCGCCCTTCGACGAAATCGACGAACTTGAGATGATTTCATCGAAATCGGGACGATTTCGTCCCGACGACGTCGACGGCCCAAAAACGGCCACGATGCTCAAAATTTATTTAAAATCAACCTAAAAAGCATGTAAATTCAACTTAAAGCATTCTCAGCTAAGTTTAGACTCTTACCCGTAGCCCACGCCGGACCTCTGTCGATCTGTGCGCTGTCTCCACCATTTTTGCTTGCAGAGCTCCAGAAACCAGAAACATGAACAGTAAAAATGAATTAGGGTTTTACCCTATTTTTCTTAATTTTATTCAAAACACAATTAAAAACATTTTAAAATTTTGCTTTTTTGCGTTTTTACCTCAAACGTTCGATTTGGGTAAAAACACGGAGGGGGCACCATAGTCAGCTGTCGTACGATTCGACCAAGAATCGTCGCCTAAAAATGGGAATAATTTTTGCTTTCTCGTAAATCGAGAAGAACTCATCTTTAACGCATTTTCTTCAAAAAATTCACTAAAGAGGGGGCAAAATGTAGCACCCTAAAATTGGCGCAGTAAAACCTTAGTAATTACATTTACTCTAGTAAATATTCAAATTCAAATTTTAACCTCCAAAACCACTCCCAAACCGCCGCTTAATCCATTTCCTCATTTCTCGTGCCATTTTTACAGTTTGTTTTGACCGTTTGATGATATCGTCGCCGATCAGACGATATCGCCTCAGATCGGATGATTTCGTCTGGGCTAGGACGTCCAGACGATCTTGTCCCAAAACTGATTTTGCACAATTAGTCTCTGTTCCAACGGCGTCTCTAATCCGGGCAGAAGCGTGTCTATGTCGTTAGAGACCCTCCCCGTTGGAGATCTCCCAAATAGGGATGATCTCCAACCTCCTAACCTCCCTCCTAAGCCTATTTAATCCTAAGCCCTCCCCTTAGCATCCCCCTGGCTGAAATTCCTTGTAACTCGCATTCTACACACACTAGACATCCTAAATTACCATCTACATTTGTTGCATCCAATTTTGTTGTAGGTACCTTAGTATTTTTCAGTCGGAGCAAGCTTACATCGTCGTAGACGATCCTATTTAGATCGGAGGTGATCTTGTCGAATCAGAGACGATTTCGACTGCAGTCCACATTAGGGGCAATCAGTGCCCAGAGTTTGCATTTTCTTCTTTTCAATCTACTATGTTATTCTGCAATTAGCTAGTTTATTCATTATTTTATGCTATTCTGCACTTTGGAGTTCACCCATGTAGCTTTAAATGCATAATTAAGTCATCAATTATCATCAAATCATTGTAGTGTATTCGTATTTTGCTTATTATCATCATTTTAATGTTATTGTTGTTATTCTACATCATTGCCCTCTGTTAGAATAGTTGCATTTTCTGCATTTTGTGCCTACTTCTCTGATTGCAGGTCTTTGACGAATTTGTTTGACGAATTCGTCGAATCTCAGATGATCTTGTCTGATAGCAGATGATCCTGTCAAATCAGAGGCGATCCTGACTGCTTCAAAAATCAGAATCTTCATCAGACATCCGGATCAGGTATTGGTCTTTTAATCCATATTATTCTCTCTATTTTCTGTCTAATTTTGTTCTCTGTATTCATTTAATCTGCATCTTCATATAGAATAGCTTAGATTCATTTGGCCAAACCTAGGACTTGAATGTTTAAGGATAAAACTGAACACATAAAACACATTCCCAACCTAGGCGTGGAAACTGCCATTAAACGTTTCCTGGTGAACCCACCATCCGTCGAAAAATCACCATAATACACCTCCCTCGAGAGGCGGGACCTTCGCAAGGCCTCTCAGTCCGAGGTACCGCGCCATCCTTTTCCCATCCTCCTTCCGGGCATGGATCCTATAGCCTGAAGGTAGGGATGCGAAAAATTTGGAGCGATACAGCATGATTATGCTAAATGATTTTTTAGAGAATGCAACTATCTATGAAGAAATTGGCCATTGATTGGGCCTCATACATGAAAACTCTAAATAGGCAATGTCATAGACCATTGAAGACTAAGGTGGACTACAATTAGATATCCGCTATTCTTAGCAGCGACTAGTAGAAAACTAAAAAAGCATCTAGAATTTCTCCATTTTACTTTGTGATGTAGGAGCATCTAGTGGTGTAAGAGTGATCTTGCATCACCCAAAATTTATTTTAATGTAATTATTTTCTAAGTGTATTTAGTTGTCTAGGGGATATAAATTTAGATCCATTGGCGAAAGAATCACCCTAATACCCTAAACGGTTTGGGATATATGTACGTTTTATGGCAAAACCCTACCAAAAACAATGAAAATCTAGATACCCAAACTTGCAGGTGAATTTTGAAGGTCTTAGAGGACAAATTTGAGAAATTTAAAATAGACACAAGGCTTTCCCAATTCATGCCCTACTTATTTCATCTCGTGCCCTTTTCGAAAAGGTCTCGTGGCAGTCAATCGGAGCAACGAGCGCAAAGTTATGACCCTGGGAAGTTTGCCTTCGAAATTCAAATTTCAAATGCATTGTTTTAGGCGGGAAAAGGGGAAAACATGGTATTTGAGGGAAATTTCAAAATTGTAAAAGGGGCTCTTTCTTTTGTATCCTATTTTGGATGAAAGTAATGAAAGGCTTGGTTTAACTAACATGATCAAAGGAAAAATACTTGTGGATTGTTCATTTCGTGTTGCATGATCTGCTTCAAGTGGTATCAAAGCTAGAGTTCTTGAGTGTGTAGACAGATCACCAAATGTGAGGTAATTTGCACTAGGACTTGTGGTTGGGGTTTGGAGAAAAGTGAGAAGAATGCCTCCATGAAGAAATTGTGGTGGTGGGAGAAATGCTATGGTGTTAGAAGAGGATTTTAGATCCTTGTAGAGGCAAGTTCAAGCTCTGCAAGAGGAGCTGCATAGAGGGTTTGATCCCAGAAGAGAAGATGGGAGTGAAGATGAAGCTGAGGAAGAAGAGGCCCATTTCGAGGAAGAAGAAGAGGTAGTAGATCCTGCACAAGCTAGATTGTATAAATCCATATCCCAGATTGGGAAGAGGCTGAAGTTTGATGTTTCTTCATATTCTGGAAATCTTAACCCAGAAGAGTTGATCGACTGGATCAATGATATGGAGGAATATTTTGAGTATGAGGAGGTAGAAGATCCCGAGAGGGTTAGATTTGCTAAGACCAAGCTGAAGGGTCATGCTAGCATATGGTGGAAGGGAGTGCAACTAGATAGAAACAAAAGAGGAAAATAAAGGATAACAAGGTGGGAGCAGATGGTGGAGAAGTTGAAGAGACAGTTCATTCCAACCGATTATGAGTTGGATTTATTGAATAAAATGCAGGGTTTGAGATAATAGAGTAAGTCTATCAAAGAATACACATAGGATTTCTAAAATTTTTTAATCATAACAGGCCATTTTGAGGCCAAAAAGGAGAAGGTAGCCCATTATATTAATGGGTTAAGAGCAAGTATTCAAGAGGAGTTAAGTTTGTTTAGGATGACCACCATAGAGGATGCTTACCAGTTTGCCTTGAGGGTTGAAGAGAAGTTGAACAGAAGGTTTGAGAGCAAGCAAAGAGGAAGAGGTCATGGTGGAAGAACTAGTGGGAGAACAAATGGAGGGAAAAATAAAGATCAAAAGAAGAATGGAGAAGCCAATGGTAGTCAGGACCAAAAGGGGGATAATGCTTACCACCCCCATGATCAGAACAATGGTTAACAGAGAGGATGAGGAAGGTCTGGACAAGTATCTAGAAGAGGAGGATTTCATGGAATATGTTTCAACTATGGGGAAGAAGGACATCGAGCATACGAGTGTCCACAACACCAAGAGAGGACAAATAAGAGGCCCGAAGGTAACACCTGAGCTGATGTTGTAGATGAAGGTGTTGAATTTGAGCACTCTAAAGAAGTAGAAGATGAGAAGTTATGATCACAAGGAGAGCCTTGCTGAATGAGGAGAGAGATCTAGATCAGAGGAAGATATTATTTTGCACAATATGTAAATGTGCAGGTAAGGTCTGTAATGTTATCATAGATAATGGTAGCACAGATAACCTAGTTTTAGAAGGAATGGTTACAAAGTTGTAGTTAGAGAGGAAGAGATACCTACATCCATATCGAATTGTGTGGTTGCAGAAGGACCATAGGGATTTGGTCAGTGAGCAATGCTTGGTAAAATTTAATACTGGGACTTACCGTGATGAGGTCCTATGTGACATCCTACCTATGGATGCTTGTCATTTGCTGTTGGGAAGGCCATGGCAGTTTGATCGACGTGCAATACATGATGGACATGCCAACACTTACTCCCTGATAAAGGATGGAGTGCACCATAAGTTGAAGCCCCTAAAGGAGGTGGACAAAAAGGTATGTAGTAGTGCTAGAATTTGTTTAGTTAATGGTAGGAAGTTTTTGGATGGTCTAAAGCATGAGCATATGTGCTATGCATTAATTCCTAGAGTTAAATAAGAGCAATGCAAGGATGTCCCAGTAGAAGTATCATGTCTGTTAGAAGAATTTCTAGATATTATATCAGATAATGTGCCTGAGGGTTTACCACTAGTGAGGAAGATCAATCACCACATAAATTTGGTACCAGGAGCTAGTTTACCCAATAAGGTAGCCCATATAATGACTCCTGTAGAAAGTGAGGAGCTAAATAGACAAGTCCATGAGTTATTGAAAAAGGGACTGATTCGAGAGAGCTTGAGTCCATGTGCAGTACCTACAATACTAGCACCAAAGAAATATGGAGAGTGGAGAATGTGTACAGAATCTCGAGCTATTAACAAGATCACCATCAAATACAGATTTCCATTGCCAAGGATGGATGACATTATGGATTGTCTGAGTGGAGCCAAGTACTTCACAAAGATTGACCTGAAGAGTGGGTACCATTAGATTCATATCAGAGAAGGGGATGAGTGGAAAACAACCTTCAAGACTAGAGAGGGTTTATACGAGTGGTTGGTCATGCCATTTGGGCTAACCAATGCACCAAGAACATTCATGTGGCTTATGAATGAGGTATTGAAGGATTTTTTAGGAAAATTTGTCATTGTATATCTATATGCCATTTTAATTTTTAGTAATACCCTAGAGGAGCACCTGCTACATATTTGAAGAGGTTTTAGAAGCTGAGGGAGGAGCAATTGTTGATTTTAATTAAGAAGTGCAGTTTCTTGAAGGAGTTAGTGTATTTGGGATTTCTCATCTTAGCTGAAGGTCTCAAAATGGACCCAAAAAAGGTGAGGGCTATCATTGAATTGCCTACCCCAAGGAGAATTATAGAGGTAATATCATTCCATGGTCTAGCAAGTTTTTACAAAAAAATTATTAGAAATTTCAGCAGTATTTGTGCACCCCTAATAGAAATAATGAGAGGGGATAAGAAAGAATTTAAGTGGATCTTAGGAGCAGATAAGAGCTTTGATATGTTGAAGAATAAGGTCACAGAGCAACCTGTTTTAGCACTTCTAGATTTCAATAAGGTATTTTAGGTAGATTGTGATGCTAGTGGTAGTGCCATAGGAGCTATGTTGAGTCAAGAAGGTAAACATGTTGCCTATTTTAGTGAGAAGCTTAATGATTCTAGGAAGAATTATTTTGTATATGATTAGGAGTTTTATGCTATAGTTCAGGCTTTGAAGAAATGGAGGCACTATTTGTTGCCAAAAGAGTTTGTTTTGTATATTGATCATCAGGCCTTGTAGTATATTAATAGTCAAGGGAAATTGAATCAGAGGCATTTAAAATGGGTTGAGTTTCTACAGAGTTATACCTTTGTGTTGAAGCATAGGAGTGGAAATTCAAACAGAGTTGCAGATGCCTTAAGTAGAAGGCAGTGTTTGTTGACATAAATGAAGGTGGAAGTTGTAGGGTTTTACGAACTTAAGATTTTGTACCCTAAAGACCCAGATTTTGCAAAGGCTTGGAGAGCTTGTTTAGCACCAGTTACCTTGGATAGAACTAAGTGGTTGGATTTCTTAATCCAAGATGGAATATTGTTTAGAAGGAACCAATTGTGCATTCCAAGGAGTTCGATGAGGGAGAATCTGGTCAAGGAGAAGCATAGTGGAGGGTTGGTTGGACACTTTGGTCAAGATAATACCATTGCCCTCGTTAGTGAGAACTACTATTGGCCATAGTTGCAGCAAGATGTGAATATATTTGTACAAATTTGTAGAGTATGCCAGATGGCCAAGGGTGTGAGACAAAACACTAGATTATATCAACCATTACCTATACCAGAGAGACCATGGGAGGACATCAACATAGATTTTGTTCTTGGTCTACCAAGGACACAAAGGGGGAATGACTCCATATTTGTGGTGGTTGACATGTTTTCAAATATGGCACATTTTATTCCCTTCCAAAAAAATAAATAAATATTTTTTAGAATTTATTTCAAAGAGGTGGTACGACTTCATGGTCTACCAAAGAGTATAGTTTTCGACATAGCTACCAAGTTTATTGGGTATTTTTGGAGAACCTTGTGGAAGAAGTTGAAGATATATTTGAAATTCATTTTTGCATACCACTCATAGAATAATGGGCAAAAAAAGGTGGTGAACAGGAGTTTGGGTAATCTACTGAGATGCTTGGTAGGAGATAAGCCCAAGGGATGGGATTTGGTTTTGCCACAGGCATAATTTGCATACAATAATTCTATCAATAGGAGTACTAATAAGTCCCCATTCCAGATTGTATATGGGAGTAGCCCAAGAAATTCTTATGAGTTGAGAAATATGGACAGAGGGGAAAAGAGTAGTGTTGAGGCTAGGAACTTTGCAGAGCACCTGAAGAGTTTGCATGAGGAAGTAAAGAAGCATATTCATAAAATGAACACTTAATACAAGAAAAAGGCAGACCAGAAGTGACGATTTAAGGAATTCCAAGTGGGAGATGAAGTTATGGTTCACCTAAGAAAAGAAATGTTTCCTACTAAAACTTATAACAAGCTGAAAATGAAGAAGTTTGGACCATGCAGAATCACAAAGAGACAGGATTCAAGAAATACATATGAGGTAGAATTGCCAAGTGGGTTGAACATATCACCTCTGTTCAACATTTTTGATTTGGAAGAGTATCATGAAGGTGACAATAATGATGGACCAATCACAAAATTGTGGAGTATTCCAGTATCTACTCTAGAGGCAGAAGAGATAGAAGAGATCCTGGATACCCACATCGAAAAAAGCACAAGACACAGGCAGTATGAAGAATATTTAATCAAGTGGAAGGGTAAGCCTATGGAAGATTCAACTTGGTTGTCCAAGACAGAGGTTGACCGCCTTGGTTTTCCTCCAACATCAGAGAAGTGAAGGTCACTTCTCAATTTACCCTAGGTGTCTAATGTAGGAGCATCCAGTGGTGTAAGAGTGATCTTGCATCACCCAAAATTTATATTTGATGGAATTATTTTCTAAGTGTATTTAGTTGTCTAGGGGATAGAAATTTAGAGCCATTGGTGAAAGAATCACCCCAATACCCTGAATGGTTTGGGAGATATGTATGTTTTATGGCAAAACCTTGTCAAAAACAGTGAAAATCTAGATACCCAAACTTGCAGGTGAATTTTGAGGGTCTTAGAGGATGAATTTGATAATTTTAAAATAGATGTGGGACTTGAATAAGTCCTACTCCACTTAGTTTGTCTCGTTCCCTTTTTGAAAATATCTCGTCGCAGTCAATTGGAGCAACAAACACGAAGTTATGACTCTGGGAAGTTTGTCTCTGAAATTCAAATTCCAAATGCATTTTTTTAGGCGGGAAAAGGGAAAAACAGGGTATTTGAGGGAAATTTCAAAATTGTAAAAGGGGCTCTTTCTTTTGTATCCTCTTTTGGATGAAAGTAATGAAAAGACTTGGTTTAGCTAACATGATTAAAGGAAAAACACTTGTGGATTATTCATTTCGTGTTGTATGATCTGCTTCACTTTGCGCTATTTTTTCTAATTAACATCCACCTATTGCATTATGCTTCTGTAAAAACATAGATAGAAAAATATAGAGAGGGGAAAATGATCCTACCTCAGATCCAAGTCTGATGATGGTGTCTGATATCTACTTTTTTTTATTTTCTACTGATCATGTTTGTCACGCGTGACTGCAACTGTTGCCTGCGGTTGTTAGACACAGTTACAACTACTAACCATGGTTGTCAGCCATGGTTATGACTGTTAACCATGATTTTTAGTTACGATTGAGACCTACCATCAAAAAACAAAGCAAGTTAGACTTTAGATCACTTAAATTGTAGGGTTCCACCATGATCGCCTTCTCTACAATCCTAAAAAGCATACACCTAATCTAGTAAAAATTGAAAATCACATAAAGAACATACATAAATTGAAAAATTAAAATAACCAAAAGAAAGTTGTCTTTTATTAAAATTAAGTCAACCCATGGTTACAAATTCATCCCTCTTAGGGATACCCAATGTGATACAATGCTACAACCATAAGAAATCCCTCGTAAGGGTAGGTGTAATCCACAAAATTTTTAGAATGAAATGAACTACTCCATGTCAAGTATGACCTTCTTTTCTCCTGTGAAGAGGCATTTGTTACCTTGAATGCTTTGACAAAGGAGTCCTGAAAACCCTATGATCAAGAAACAACAAGAAATATTAAAAGAAAAAAATGCCTCTTGATGAGGCTTTTAAAGGAATATTACATAAAGAATAGCATAAAATCAATAAAGCATGTAAAACTATCAATCTATGCAAGAAATGGTGAAATTGTCATAAAGCATGATAAAGAAAGACATGAATCTAATTATGAAACATCCTAATTAACCATTAGAACTTGAAAAGCATGAAACTAGTCTAAATTGACAAATGCAAGGAAAATGGAAGTAAATATACCTCTAAATCCTAGAATCAACTGGTCAAATGTCTACTAAAATGTTAATCTATGCTAGATTAAGCTAATTGCATAACTGGAAATGGAAATCTACTGCTAAAATAGAGGAAAAAGAGCGTCAAATCCTAGCCATCGATGCTTAAAGCGATTGGTACTATTAGTTGCGATTGACAATTGTGGCTAAGATGAAAGTGTCCTTTCTCTTGAAACTAGGGCCAAAAACTCTCAGATATTCCAAGGAATTGATGATCAAGGGTCACCTCGGTGTTCTAAAATAGATTGGTGGTTGAATTCACTAAAATTGGCAATGGAAGTGTGTCAATTGTCAATATTGCTTCTCAAGATTTTGGAAGCTCCATTGATGCATGCACAGTTGTCATTGGTCAATTGGACAACACTTCGTTACTCCTCAAGGGGATATGAAATTGCTCTCCAATCCAATAGGGCTTCGCTATGTGATTGACACATTAATTCTCCAGGGTTTTCTCTTTGAAATTAGGGTCTTAAATAGACTCCCAAAAGCCTTGTCCTAGTTTCATGAAGAAGCCAAGAACAAGAATTGGTAGTTGGTAGGAAGCTTTTGGACACTTCCAAAGCCCAAACCACTTTAAAACCATTGCAATTTGATGGTTGCAACTGATTTTACTTGGATCTGGTCACCCGAGTTTGTTACAGGGCTAGCTGTGGCTCTTAAAAGTGGCTAAAAAAACTAGTCATGGGTGCCACCCATGACTAAGAATCCTAGCCATGGGTGACACTAGCGGCTAAGGCTAGATAGGCCAAAATACCCAAATTGAGTGGTTAGAACCACTACTTTTACCTTGGAGAGGTCCAAGATTATTCATATGGTCTATTAGCATGTTCCATATGAGTATTTGCCTCGACATGATGCATTTTAGGTATCTACAGCTGGATGTTGAATGATTGGAATAAGTATCTCAGAGATGTACAAAATAATAATAAAGGAAAATCACTTGGGGTATACTTCTTGAAGTTTGCTTATGTTGTGATAAAGTGGTGAATTATAGAGTAAATGAATGCTACCTTCTGATATTTGAAATCTTAATGAAGGTGCTTAAAAGAGACCCTTTTAGTTTTAAGTAATGCTTATCCTACGTAAATAAAATGGAAGGACTAAGAAAATTTGTATGATCCTTTACAATGAAATTAGAGGAATTATATAGGTTTAATGATGTTCCTCTGCAAAAGATTTAGGAACGAGGTTGTTGGGGGATGTCTAACTCAAATGGATATGATATGAATAGGTAACCCTTGCATGTAAGGACTACTCACCTAGAATTATTTTTATGGGGTTAAACGTGACATGTGTCTTTCGATAGAATGAAAGGAAAGGTCAATGTTAGCTCTTTGGATCCATGAGATGAATAGCTTAACCTGTTAAGTAAGCATATAGTACCCTCACATAGATGGAATTGTGCAAGGAGTAGGGATGGGTGTGCGTCATAGTATCTGTACTTAAAGAACTACTAAAGTGAATTGAGTAGTGGTAATTGTAAAAAAAAAAGAGGGAAAAATTAGGGTTGCGATATTGTTGGGAATGAGAAAAAGAGGAAGACCAAGAAGCAAAAACAAAGAGAAAAAGAAACCCGGAGGGATATTGATATGGGAAAATAAAAGTAAATATCACAAGTGCTAACAAGAAATGGGACTAAACCTACAAAAAAAAAATGAAAATAATATCTTGGAACATTAAGGGGATGCATAAAAACCCTAAAAAAATGTATTAAGAAATTGTGAGGTTGTTATAGACAAGATATTTATATATATATAAGTTGGGCAACAAATATTTTAGCATATTTGTTTTAGAATGCATCTTGGCATAATTTAAATTTCAAAAGGCATCTGATATAAAAGGAGTTGATTGTGTAAACTTAACAGTAAACTAGATCAAATCAAGGATATTCCACTCCAATAGAAGAGACAAAGAAAGCCTATCTACAATATCATTTTACAAGTATAGAAGGAACTAAAGGTGCAAAAGAAGATGTGGAAAGAAATCCTAAAAAAAATATAGCAAAAGAGGTCAAGTTTACTCCAGGTAAATCATCTTCATTTTCCTCAAGCAGAATCCTCTCCAAGCAACAAGAGTGAAAGGGATGAAGATGTTATCCCTTACACTAAGGATTCAAGAGTGGCATAATAAAGAAATGAGGATGGAGGAAACCCATAACAATTTAGGTTTTTATAGTAGTACAAGAAGATAATTCCTACAAAGGAGCATCCTTGCACTTTAGGGTTTCTAGGGAAACATAAAGAAGATTATACTTTTGAGATTATTCCTTGCACTTAAAACCCTTCTAAACAAGATAAACCTAAATATGATAAGTCTTACTATGAGCAGTGTGAGAAGATTGAAGAAATTAATGAAGATGAAATTATTGTTGGGAATGAAAAAAAATAGGAAGACCAAAAAGCAAAGAGAAAAAAAACTAGAGGAATATTAATGCAGAAAAATAAAAGTAAATATCACAAATTCTAACAAGAAATGAAACTAAACCTATAAATAATAAAAAAAAAAAATAACAATGAAAATAATACTTTGAACATTAAAGGGATGAATAAGAACCCTAAAAAAAATATTAAGAGATTTAAACCTATAAATAATAAAAAAAAAAAATAACAATGAAAATAATACTTTGAACATTAAAGGGATGAATAAGAACCCTAAAAAAAATATTAAGAGATTGTGTGGTTGTTATGGACAGGATATTTATAGGTATAGAAGTTGGGAAACAAATATTTTAGCATCTTTATTTTAAAAGACATCTTGGTATAAATTTAAAATTTAGAAGGCATCTGATATAAAAAGAGTTGATTATGTAAACTTAGCATTTTGAGGAAGATGGAGAATATCTTCCATAAAAAAATAAATGAAAAATATCTTTGATTGAAAGGCAAAGTTGATATGTTTTAATTAACTTGTTAGAAATATAGTTGCAAGCTTACCGAAGATGGAGAATATCTTTGATTAAAAGGTAAAAATGATATGTTTTAATTAACTTGTTAGAAATATAGCTACAATCTTACTGTAGTGGTCAGGGTTGTGGCTCATATTTCAAAGGTCCAAAGTCAAACTCGACTTAGTATGAGGGGACCATGACCCCTCACAAAAAAGTGTAAACTCATTAAAAAAATAACTTATTAAAAATAGAATGAGAGCAATGTATTGTTTTGTGTTTGAGTTAAATTTTTAATTGATTATATGAAACTGAAGTAATTCTCACCCTATTATATCATTAAAAAAATATAATGAAAACCTATTAAACTTGCACTATGTAATTTATTAAATTATTTAAAAATTAATTTAATTTAATTTATTATTTTTTCTTCTATAAATATATTAATAAATTTAATTAAAATTTATGTTTTAGTTTTTAATATTGTTAATATAATGTAGTTATACCCAAAGGCATAGGGCAATTGGTAATCCACTGGGTTGTCCTAGTTTGATTTGATTGGTTTCGAGATTTGTTGACTTAGTCCTTACCCAACAATCTACTGGGTTGTCCTAGTTTGTTTTGATTGGTTTCGAGGTTTGTTGACTTAGTCCTTGGGTTGTCCTAGTTTGATTTGATTGGTTTCGAGGTTTGTTGACTTAGTCCTTACCCAACAATCTAGGGTTCCAGTGACATTTGGTTCCACTTTAATACCTATTCTTCTTCCTAGTTTGATTTAATTGGTTTTTAGGTTTTGTTGACATAGTCTTTACCCAACGATCTAGGGTTTATAGTGACAATAAGTTCAATCCAGAATCTTGTTCACTTAATCTTTACCCAACTAACTAGGGTTTATTGTGGCAATAAGTTCCATGTAGAGTCTTGTTGACTTAGTCTTTACCTAAAAAAATTAGGGTTTATAGTGACTACAAGTGAATCCAAAGTCATGGCCCATGAAACACATCATCAATATATAAATAACTATATATAAACAATGCAATTATAAATAAAAATATTATATTATAATAAAATTATAAGAAGTTAAAGCTTTTCTATTGCATTGGTACTTAGCATGGCTTAAGAAGCGGATACATTATTCGATGTTAGTCCTAAGTTTGAATTTCAATATAAATATAACACATTCATATTTATACATGAACATACAAGGATATAATTTGAAATATATAATTATTTTTATTAATAAGATTGGATGGTCCATAACTCATGCAAATGACTATGTTTGCTTCTAATCAACTGTAAAAATATAAAATAAATGAGAAGTATTGAGTATGACTTCTGTTATGATGTCCGTAGTATACTTCTAAAATTCTCGGTTCAACTTTGAAACCAAAATTACGAAAGTTCAAAGAACAATAATCTTATTTTACGTAGCATCTACGCTCTTGTGAGGACTTCTACAGTGCTGAAGAATTCATTAAAGCATAAACAGCCAAAAAATATGATAAAGGGGAAAAGAAAATGGAGATAAATCTCTTCTGTGTTGAATATGGTTGCCCTTTGGGTTTCGTCCAAAAAGGATGTCAAAGCCAAAGGAAGAAGACAAGCACAAATAGTTCTTTCCATGGTGTTTTCTCTGCTACATGTTGGACTTTCTGCTTGGTTATGGAAATTCCAAGCTTTTACTATTAAAAAAAACAATAATTTTTTACTCATGAAAACCTGAATCCATAATAGAAAAGTGCATACCTCATCTCTAAAAAACTATCATACATAGAAAGAGACGGGAACTATTTTCAAGACGTAGTGTTACTCGCATGTTTGACCCATCGAATGTTTGAAGACAATTATTCATTCCTCAGTCTGCCATGTCAATATCAATTTAAATATTTAAAAGTTTCCTACAGTCTTCAAAGGGATGGATATCCTCAACTGCAACAACATGGACATGAGAATAAGTATATTGTAAAAAATCATTGGTATGAATAGGTTCCAAACTTTAAATTTCAGTTGGTACTTCTCAACACAAAATCTGAGATTGTCTTCAACATGAAGACATGTAGGACCCTCTGGAACAGTGGCTGCCTAACTATATATGCACACTCCAAATTCGAACAGTGTATTCGAAAGCAACAGTGTGGTATTCCTATTTTGACAAACATTATTCAATATGATTTGAATAGTGGACGCACAAATTGCTTTGAGAACATAAATAACAAAATGCTCAGATTCTACTGGAGCTGGTCCAAAAATATCCAGTAGTTTTAACTTTCGCTAGCATTGCAGAAAACCATTAAAAGGAACATATTCCAACCAATGAACTGTTTTGCATTATCCATCCTTTGGTAGAGATAACTTTTTTAAAGTGCAGTTCTAAAGCAAACATGCATGAGCAACCATTTCTAAGAGCAAATAAGTCTATGGCTCAGCAATGAACTGTTTTGCAGTATCCATCCTTTGGTAGATATAACTATTTTTAAGTGCAGTTCTAAAGCAAACATGCATGAGCAACCATTTCTAACAGCAAGAATTTTCTAACAGCAAGAATGAGTCTATGGCTCAGAAAACTCACCCATACGATAACGGTGATAAAAGAAGGATAACATACCTGAATCATCTTGATAGCTACTGATTCTACCATACAAACTCAAAAAAAATTAAACTATATATCACAAAACATTTTAGTATACAAAAACATTTAAACAACATAATTAAACTATATATCGCAAAACATTTTTAGTCTACAAAAGCATTTAAACAACATAAAAGATTGCCTTAACAGATTCATGAGCTAATGAACTGCCATTCATCACAAAATAAAGCAAGGAAAAGCAACATCCAAATTTTAAAGTCAATATATATTTATGTTTAACTTAAATATTAGGTGACAAAATGTACAGGGTGACTCGTCTTTGCTTGTCAAGCATCGAAAGTGACAAGAGACAATGGACTTGAAACCCCGCAACAAAAAGATATAGACCCACATTCTATACAAAATTCAATAGCCATCCCAGGCACCACCCCTCCAAAAACTCGCCGATTTCCCACTCCTAAATTTAAAGACCACCAAAAAAAAAACTTCTAACATCTCCTCAAAACAAATAACAAAATGGAGACGCTAGACCCCAATGACCCAAAACGCGACGTAGTGTAGTGTAGCTCATCACAGAAGATGAAGAAGGAAGATTATGAACAGAGCCATGAGGGCTAGAAAAAAACGAAAGAGCCGAGAGTTCAGAGCCACAAAGCTCCGGCCTCCTTCAAGAGAGGGACGAGAGACCCATTGATGTGAGAAGCCATGACACGGTCGAGGCCTCCCACCAGCTTTCCACCGACGAAGACGGCAGGGACCGATTGGCCGCTGCCGAGCAGTCTTTGCAAGGCCTTCTCCATCTCCTTACCCCCGTGCTCCTCATCCAGCTCGTACACTGTGGGATTAACTCCCAACCCACAGAAGAGCCTCTTCACCACATGACACATGCAACACGAGCTTATGCTGAACACCACCACCGCATTCTCGGAGGCCAGGCGCTCTATCCTCTCCAGGGGCGACATGAGCCTCGTCGTTGCATCCGACTGTCCCGCCAGTTGCAGGGATGTTCTCTCCCCGTAGGAGCCCTCTCCAAACTGATAAGCCCGAGCGTGGTACTGCATGATGATATGATATGATATGATATCGCTGATGATTATGCTGCTCTCCTTGCTTTCACAAATTGGGCAATGGGCACCAGTCTTAATTGCTATCACAGGATACAGCAAACTATACAGGAAGAAGCTCAAGAATTATAGAGATATATAGATGCCAAACGCCAGAGAGAGAGAGACAGAGATGGAAAAAACTGCGATGAAATGAGATGAGTGTGTGTGGAGTGGGAATGGGGAGTGGGGTGGGGGGGTTGATATACACACGTCCCGCTTTGTCTTGTAGTGAAACGCCTGTCCTCATGCCCTACCCCTAGCGTAGGCCATTAGACAATCATCATTATTATTACTATGATGATCATGGCTATCAACAATACATACTCATGGGGATGCACACATATGCTCTCCTCTCCTTTCCTCGCCTCGACAATGGCGACGGAGGGTAACGCATGCGAAGGCTGAGAATCGGAGATGACGTTTCTCCTGCCTCACTCCCACGTCATTCGACGACCATATATGTGTGATAGGTTGAGCTTTTATGGATGGTCATGGGGGATGTGGCACTGGGGGAGGGAGGGAGGGGATGCAAGTGCAGCATCTACATGATGATGTCGCGGTGGTCGGCGGGGCGATGGCTCCGCATGCGGCGCCATGTCTCGAAGAAGAAGACGGACAAGGGAGTGGGAAAGAATGTCGCACGTACGAAGCCGACAGGGTCTCACGCCCCCTCCTATTCAGATTCCACGTCCCCCTCTCGTCTCCTCTCCTGTAGTCCTCGTCCTGGTGTGCGGGGTCCCTCATCTCCTCCCCCTCTGACCATCGCAAGTGCTGGTCCGTAGAATTTTCAGTCGTGTCGTGTTCGCGTGCAAAGAGAGAGAGAGAGAGAGAGAAGGGGGGAAGAGTCGTGAGTCATGGAGATGTTTCCTATGTTAAGCAAAGTAAGGTAAACGCAATGACAAAAGGGCAAAAGGCTGTGAGGCGTGGCATGCCGTCATAGTCAAAAACACACGTCTTTCCGCATCTTAACAGGACGATGGTGTGGCAAAATCACGCGCTTCACATTTTTTCCCCCACCCTTCCTTCCCTACTCCCTCCCTCTAAACCTATCACTACTACAAGACCACCACGCTCATGGATCGCTCATGGATCGTCCATGGTCTTAGTTAATGAATCTTCAATTCGTCAAAGGATTATGGGATTAGTCACCTTAACTTCCAATTACCAAATTAGAATTTTGTAGCCGTCCATGGTCTTAGTTAATGAATCTTCAATTCGTCAAAGGATTTTGGGATTAGTCACCTTAACTTCCAATTACCAAAGTAGAATTTTGTAGCCGTTACCCATGTGCAATTATGCAGAGTGTTGGGTGATTTATTAGGGCGTTTTATCACTGGATCCAATCCAAATCATACAACCCATGATGTTATGGATGTTATGGAAAGTATTGGAAACGTAAGAGCTTCCCACCATCTTGTTGAATTCACCGCACTTTGCATGTTCAGAGACCATGACCAAAAGGAAACGGACATCATTAATTCATTTTTAAGAATGCCTTGATTAGCTTAATAGAATCGTTTTGAAACCTCGGATAAATGGTTGCTTTGGGCTTGATTTCAAGAGAGTCTAGCAGGCATAATGATCCTTTAGACATCATTGGCTAAAGGCATGTCTATGAGAAGAAGAGTATATTATAAATGTGCTTTTATATCACATGGGTCTTCTTTTCTTGAACTCTACATAGCAGGGTGGCGTATTGGAAACGTAAGAGCTCCCACCTTGTTGTTTGATAGGCTTGAATATATTGGTGAATTCACCGCACTTTGCATGTTCAGAGACCATGATAAAATTAATTCATCTTAAGAATGCCTTGATTAGCTTTTGAGGTTAAGGATACCAAATGGTTTTGAAACCTCGGATAAATAATTTCTTTGGGCTTGATTTCAAGAGAGTCTAGTAGGCATAATGATCCTTTAGACATCATTGGCTAGAGGCATCTCTTTGAGAGAAAGAGTATATTATAAATGTGCTTTTATATCACATGGGTCTTCTTTTTTGAACTCTGCATAGCAGGGTGGCTTATTGGAAACGTAAGAGCTCCCACCTTCTTGTTTGATAGGCTTGTATATAGTGGTGAATTCGCCGCACTTTGCATGTTCAGACATCATTAATTCATCTTAAGAATGATTTGATTAGCTTTAGAGGTTAAGGATAACAAGTACTAATATAAAGGTTTTGAAACCTCGGGTAAATGGTTGTTTTGGGCTTGATTTCAAGAGAGTCTAGCAGCCATAATGATCCTTTAGACATCATTGGCTAGAGGCATCTCTGTGAGAGAAAAGAGTATATTATAAATGTGGTTTTATATCACATGGGTCTTCTTCTTTTTGGAACTCTGCATAGCGGCGTGGCGTGGCGTGTCATTATAAGCACAAATGGTTTACATTGTGATGAAAATCATTCAATCAAGAGGTTGGCCTCTAATTAGTAGCAAATTCCGAGCTTATTACTACATTTCCAACGTTCTATGGCGAGGATTCAATGCATATCTATGGCATTTCCAATATGTTGAGCTAGATTTGTTGAAGATTTTGGTCTATCAACAATTCAAAGAGAGGCGGAAGGTAATACGTCGATCCCAAACAGAGACAACTCAGTGTACAATCGGACAAAGTAATTCCTTGTAAACTTGGGATCTACTCATTAAAATAATAAGAAATTGACGGCAATATCATCTCTTCACATCTAATTTTTAAGACCGTTGGTCTAAAAAAATAAAAAATGGTGCAACCGTTATCTTGGAGCTCCGTGAAGCATAATGGGGCGGATCCCCATTGGAAATGTTGTTCTATGGACCTCGGTATTCGACTAGGAAGCGGCAACTTGCCGCTCAAGGGAAGGGCAATAGCACAAAAAGAGGCCCAAAAGCATTGACAGATGGCATAGGAACGAGAGAAGAATAGTTAAGAAAGGTCTAAGGATGACGCGTTGGGACTTTGTCTGGTTCGATCATATTCCAAGGGTGGCCATTACTGACGTCAGGCATTGCGCGTGCAATAGTTTTTTCTCCCTTTCGTCTCTTCAGTTAACGTCAGAGTCCCCCAATCTCTGGCAACCTGCATGTTGTCCTTCTCCATCCATTGCCTAACCTCCTCCTACTCATTTCCTTATCTTAAACAATCAAAAAAATTAACTATTCCTTATTATTAATCAATGGATCGATCAAGTCGTAAGGAGGGGCCAGTTGAACAGAGTAGAGGAGATTGTATCTAATGAGTCAAGGCAGTGTTTGTCCATCGTCCATGATAAATGAATTATATGTCTTCTCCTTCCTTGATGAGATTAGTAAATGATTAGCACATATATAGGAGGATTTCGTAATAGATAGATAGATAGGTATTAACGTGGAATATGCTATTAAATTAGACTTGCATCATTACATTAACCTGTCAGAAAGCAAAAGGATTATTAGCTAGCGTGAGAAAGGGAGTGGTGAATAGATAGTAGATAGGTATTAACGTGGAAAAAGCAAAAAGGCTATTGGTTAGGGGAGTTTTGTGGGGTTTGAGGTCATGAGAAAGGGAGTGGTGGGGATCTCGCAATAAATAGTAGATAGGTATTATCGTGGAAACGAAATTCCAATCATGAAATATGTTACTAGACTTACATCATCACATTAATTGATTAAAAGCAAAAGGGCTATTGGCTAGAGGAAAGGGGAGTTTTGTGACGTTTGAGGGAGGGAGTGGTGGGGATTTGGAAATGAATGAATTGCGGAGTGGAGGGGAGGAACTGGAAGGGCGGCGGGGAGGGTGAGGACAGAAAGACATGTGCTTGGTGGTGATGATGAGTGCAGTAACTGGTAACAACAGCAGCAACAAGAACAACAACAACAATGGCAACACAAGTCTGCCCGCATGCTGCCGCCAGCGGCTGTTAAGCTTTTTTGTCTTTGTTGGGCATGGCATGCAGTACGTACACGCCAATTGCAGGCACAAACAGCAGGCCTATCCCTCGCCATCTCTGTGTTTCACATGTCATGCTCATGCTGGGTCATGATCATTCTCATGATCTTCTACCTAATGCCTATGCATGTCGTCTGTTCTATATCCTCTCTTTTTATCTTTTTAATTGGTTTTGTCTCCCGCCTCGGAAGGCGTATGGCAGAGTCAAAGTACTCCTAGGACTGCTGTAGCCCAGCAGATGACAATTCAACAGGCTACAACGGACACGCTCAATCAGAGATTGTTATAGAGTGTGAGAAAGAGAAACAACACAGCCCTCCAATTCTCTCTCTCCTCCTGTCGTCTCCTCTCCTCTCACGCTCGTGCAGCGCACTCTCTCTCCTCTCCTGTCGTCTCCTCTCCTCTCACGCTCGTGCAGCGCACTCTTAATCCTGACACAAGAAGGAAACTAACTTTTGCTGGCCAGCCACTTTAATTTGCAGAAAGGGTTTTAGCATAAAAAGTAACTAAAAAGCGTTGAAGAAACCAGAACGATAATTACTCAGTCAAACCCAGTTCTTTTTTAACACTACGCGTGATGTCAATGGCCAGGGATTTCGCCTTGTAAACACCATCAAATTATTTTTTACAGAACAACATGATTGCCATATTTCATATTGCTGGAGAAACTCGACCCGTGCACCTTCGATCAATAGCAAATCATAGGTATATGTAAGGTCCCCTTATAAATAACCAATCTATGAACTTCATTCTAAGCATGGGTGGTTTGTGTGCTACTTCTTTATTGAAGGCCAATTTCATTAAAAAATAATTAGGGACACACCCATATCATTGCTTTTGTTATTATAATCATATATCAACAAGACCAATCCATTATATACATCTTCAACACATGGATCAGACAAACTAACTGCCTTTATTTTAATGGTATGCCGCATAAGGAGAAGTCTAAGGGGTGAATTCAAGTCAAACATAAAAGGTTACTGCTTTGGTAATGACATCAGGACAGAAAAGACAAAAATGGTTTTAAAATAAAAGGGGACATCCACTTCCCAAAAGTACTATAGATAATGATCACCATTAAACATAGAATAATGCATATGACCTTAAAATAGAGTCCCAAAGCCTTCCTATTTTAGGCTATCATTTTTCAAATATTTTTAATAACAAGCTGATATTGATATGACCCCCACTTAGTACAATTTCCTTGATGGTATTTTAATTGGGTTGATTGATGAATAAGAGACATAATTGGAAGGTTTTTTTCCATGGGTATTTTAATTGAGTTTATTATTTTTTATTGATGAACATTTTAATTGGGTTAATTTATGAATAAGAAATATAATTAAAAGGCTGATTTTTTTCTTATATGTTAACTTGGGCACATCAAATTACATAATTTATTTATTAGTATAAAGATTTGAATCTTAGTGTGAACTACATCATCCATATGATATTTTACTTTTGGTATTTTACAAAAGTAAAATAAAGTATGATCACTACTAAACAAAGAATAATGTATATGAACTAAAATAAAGTCTAATAGCTCTTCCATTTCATGATATCATTCTTCAAATATTTTTAATGTAACTACATCATCCATATGCCATTTTTACAAAAGTAAAATAAAAAATGGTCAGGATTAAACAAAAAATAATGCATAAGACCTTAAAGAAAATCTAATAGCTCTTCCATTTCATGATATCATTTTTTAAATATTTTTAATGTGAACTACATCATCCATATGCTATTTTACAAAATTAAAATAAAGAATGGTCACGCTTAAACAAAGAATAATGCATATGATCTAAAATAAAGTCTAATAGATCTTCCATTTCATGATATCATTCTTTAAATATTTTTAATGTGAACTACATCATCCATATGTCATTTTACAAAAGTAAAATAAATAATGGTGAGGATTCTTCAAATATTTTTGATAACAAGCTGATATTGATATGACCTCCACTTAGTACAATTTTCTTGATGGGTATTTCAATTGGGTTCTTGGTTTTTTTAGATGGATCAACAAGAGAGAGTTTTAAAAGGACTGTCCTTGGTCACATCAAGCTATATAGTATATTTATAGCATCCGGATTTGAATCTAGGTGTGGGCTCCATCATCCATATGCCCAACCATTGAACCAAGGCCTCATTGGCTATAAAACTTGTTTTTACATAATTTTATTTTTAAAATTATTAGCTAAAATTTTTATAGTCTAACTTTTAAAACTTCATCCAATGGTTAGGAAAGAATGTGAAATTTTTAACATCCAAGTATGTATATTCATTTATTTAAATTTAAAATTTTTCTTGTTAACAAAATTTTCCCTGAAATTATATATATATATATTATTTTGAATAGATAAATGACAATAATTAAATTAATCAATTATTTTCACATATGAAGATTTATGAAACTTAATAATTAGGATTATTAGAATAATGGTTTTTTAAGATTATCTTATGTGATGGATTTTTTGAGTGGTAAAACTTATCATATGTTTAATTTTTTTTAATAAATTAAGTGTTACAAGGCTTTAATAGTTTTTTTTTTCAATTACATAGGAGAGTTGGTCACAACCACACTATTTTTAGTAACTAACAAGTGCAAGGTTTAAACCATAGGGGTTGCTTCCACAAAACCTATTTCGCTTCGTTATTGTTAACCCGATGTGAAGGGGATCATCGGTCGCTCAGGATTTGTACTGTCATCGTCGGTCTGGCATGCACTTAAAGGATTCAAATCAGAATACTACCTTTACAAACAAGTTGAACTATATCCTTAAAATATAATTTTTTATCAATGAGTATAATGGGTACAATACCACCCAAAAGTGGGAGATTGAATAAGAGAGTTGATACATTGTTCTTTTCAAATTGAGCATATACATCATAAAGACATCTTGAGAAACCTTCCAAATATATTGAACTACTTCCATCTTCCTTCTCTCCCTAATTACTAGCACTTGGAAGGGTCTTATCCAAGATTCCAACCCATACCTAATTACAAAATTACCATTTACCTTACCTATTATAGAGCTAACTAGACTATTTACTAGGAGCTATTCAAAATAGATTTCACTATTACTACAACTCCAACAATACAAAATATTTGAGGAAGCCTTCGCTCAGGAAAATATTATTGAGGACATCAAGGTCCAAGAGAGAGAAATCAAGCTCTAGAAAAAGGATTGGAACAAAAATTCTAAAGGTAACTATACACAACAAAAGCTAACTTTGGTAAATCAAGTTATCTTAAGTGTACCAAGGCCTTCACAACAAGCTACCCTTCAACTACTTTATTATTAGGTGCAACCCTCACCTATGCAGTATAACGCTCAACCTCAGTAGAACCAATGGATGAACCAACAATGTCATCCTCCTCGCTAGTATACACCATTGCCTGAACCATTGGATTCTATTTTTCATCAACTGTACAAGGTAAAAGCCATCTCTCTGCCTAAATTTCGACAACCGAATCTGAATAAGCCAAAAACTAAGAGTTATAGGGAGGATTTATATTACATCTATCATTAGTAAAATGGTCATGACATTCAAGCTTGCTATGCATTCAAGAATCTAGTGCAAGATTTGATAGAGCGAAATGAGCGTCAAATTGATAATCCTCTCACTACAAACAACCAAAATATTGACATATTATAAGATCCATTACCTGTTCATAGGGACCAAGAAGAAAAACTTAGACAAGAGAATGAGATGCATATAGCCCCACCATAGCAAGGCTTTTTTGGGATGATTAGCATAGTGATAAATAACCAAAGATACCAACCAACCTACACAACCTGTAGGTCTAATCCATGTTCCTTCGATGTCACAACCATTGCCACAACCAAAATCCAATCTAAATTCCACCATCTTGCCTGATGCTCATGATAAGGAATAGACTCACTTAGAGTCTAAATATGGCATCAGCAAAGCTTTCCATATAGAGCTAATCCAACAATCAAATCCACATAGGGAGGCTATCATGGAAATTCTAAATTCAATTGCACTACAACCATATAACCCTAACTCTTTCAATAATTTTGTGGGGCATGTTCAATACTACAAGTAGCCTATTATAATGTTTCATGATCATGAAATCAAGTTGATACCTGTTGACATAGTTGATCCCCCATTGCATATCATTGTTAGAGTGAATTATATCCCTTATAAATGGGTCTTTATAGATACATGTTCCTCCATTAACATTAATACCACTGATGCACTTCAACATCTTAATCTATCACCATCACATATTATGTTGCCTACATTCACCTTTTTATATTTTAATGATGCTCGATGCTCCACTATCGATATAATAATCCTCCTTATTCAAGTTGGGCTAAAGATAATTTCTATGTTGTGCCATGTCTTAGAGGGTGAAATGTAATACAATATATTACTTGGAAGGCCTTGGATCTATGATATGAAGTGCATCCCTTCCATATTGCAACAATACATCAAGTACATCCATGAGGGGTAGGTTCATTTAGTTTGAGTAGACTTAGGACCCTTCAAGTTTTATAATATGGTCAATCATTCGCAAGAATCTACCTTGCCTATGGTGCATTTGGAAATCTAACCCAATGATCCTATCAAAGGTCTAGATCCCTCACCATAATCATCCACCAATCCATCACCATTGATATCTTATGATATTCCTTCATTATCGAATTCTTCGAGTAGGAATCTATCGAAGATACTAATCAATGAAACCTTATCATCCATATCCACCATTTTTGAAACAACCATTCCAAATCCTATAGACGAGGAAGAAGAACCCATTGCCATAGATGAGTCATCCCAACCTACATCCCCATCATAATCATCTACCTTCCCATAGATCATATTCCACATGACCAATCTTGGACTCACTAAGTATTTTTTATAGAATATTACACTTACTCCTCTCATCAATTCAATGCAAGACATAGGAAAACCTCACCAGCTGCCCCTACCCATTGGTACCATTGTCCCTCTAGGGTGTCCTCCAAATCAGATAAACTTTGTCCATGGGGATTTTGACGTTACCTCAGGGTCATCTCCTATGATAGAAGACGATGAGTCGTTCTTAGCAAAAAATAGTTACATGTCAAACCTGACCTTTACCCTACGTTAATTTTACCACTATCATTGGAACAAAAGTGGTCTTGGTTCGTATGAACAAGGTATTTGGATCCCTTACCAACCATGTTATCAACTACCTATATACAGGTTCAGCTTAGGGTATTCCATCTGTATGCTGGATGAGCTCCTTGCAGACTCACTCCAATGCCTTACCATAGGATTTGGAGATGATATTGACGGGAATGAATACACTAATCCTAGTCATAGTCATCTGTTGAGTGACCATATTTTAATCATGATGATAAATATTGAGCCATTTGACTCTTCTAGTGAGGCATCCAAAGAAAATAAGGATGAGGAGGATTTAGAGTATCCTAGTCCTAGCCACATTCAGTGGCTTAGTGATCATGTTCAAATTAATTCTCTTAATAAATAGCATACAAGTGGTTGGATCTCTAATGATGAGTTTGATGAAAAAAAAGAGTCTACCATAGGCGATGACCCTAAAAATAGCTATATCAAAGAGGATAGTGAATCTGACCAAGATTGTGGTGACATATCTATTGATTCATCTTACCAAGAGTATGAAACAATATCTATTACTTCAGATAGCTTGGAGGATGAATCAGTTGCTATAAATCCTCTCAATGATCTTGATGAAATCTACCTTCATCTATTTCCTAAGTGGATTCCCATTTTGTGATAGCTTCTTCCACCCAAAGATCCAGCCATTGTTATTTCGTATAGACCGCACCTTGTCATTCTGCCACTATCGTAGCCACCCTTAGTTCATCTGCATCCCCCATCTTCGATCAACTTTTCCTACTAGAGAATGGATATTATTTGCTCTCTATAAACATAATATCCATTGACCTCATGATGTAACTCCATTATGTAGGTGACCTTTCAAAACCTTTGTATCTCAAACATAAGGCCATTGATTTTGATCGCGTCACTTTTTCGTCATCACCCTCAGAGTTATTTCCCTATGAAGAAATGTTACAACCATTTCATTTCTCACCAGCATTGTCTAAAGATGTTTTTCAAGCTAATATCAAACCTAATGATATGATTGATTCTCCAAATATAGTTGATGACATCCATTTAATCCCTATGCCTCATCAACTCAAGGAGGGATCCCATATGTCAATTGATGACGCAATTGACGTGGACATTGGCATCAACCTCAAAGTTCCTAAAAACATAAATTTGGGATAAATTCTATCCCTTATAGAACAAACCAGTTACATAACTCTCTTGACTAAGAAAGATACTTTTGCTTGGCCTTACAAAGACATGTCGGGTCACAACCCGAATCTACTCATGCACAACTTAATGCTCAATCCAAAAATTAAACCAGTCAAGCAAAAGATTTGCAATATGCATCCAATAATAGCCTTAATGGTTAAATATGAAGTACAAAATTTGTTAGATGAAAGGTTCATTCAACCTATTGACTATCTTGACTAGGTTTCCAACATGGTCCCTGCCAGGAAACTAGATGGGAAGATTCCCATATGTATTGATTTTTACAATCTTAATAAAGCAATTCCAAAGGATGAATTTCTACTCCAAAACATTGATGCACTCATTGATGTGATTTTTGGTCATGAAATATTGTTCCTCATGGATGGTTTTTTGAGTTACAACCAAATTTGAGTCAACCCAAAATGGCTTTCACAATGTCTAAAGGGACATTTTGCTATAAAGTCATGCTATTTGGCCTAAAAATGTTGGTGCTACCTATCAACAGGCCATGACATACATATTCCATGATTACATGCATAGAATATTAGAATATTACATGGATGACTTATTGGACAAATTCCTGTTATATCATAAACACATCGATGTTCTAAGCAAATTCTTCTATCCCCTCATAGAGCATAATGGGTTGAACCCCAAGAAGTGTGTTTTTGATGTAACATCTAGAAAAATCTTAGGTTTCATAGTCTATAAATGAGGAATCAAATTTGATTAAGCTAAAGTTAAGGCAATCCTATAAATGCTCCCCCCTACCAACCTTAAGCAGCTTTGTAGCTTACAAGGAAATATCAAATCTATTTGAAGCTTCATAGCACAACTTTCGGATAAATATCGATCAATGAATTGATTTTTACAAAAGGGGGTCACTTTTAATTGGGATAATAAATGTCAAAAAGCCTTTTATGAAATCAAGAAATACTTAGTTTCTCCACCAGTACTAGCTTTGCCTAGACCAAGTGTGTCATTCTTATTATACATATCAGCTACTAACTTTACCTTAGGGACCATGTTGACCCAAAAGAACGAGGTGAATAAAGAACAAGCTATTTATTACATCAATTGCACCTTGGCTAGCTATGAGCTCAAGTATACATATGTTGAGAAGCTTTTCTTAGTAGTAGTCTTTACCATAAAGAAGCTTTGACATTACATGCTAAATCAAACAACATATGTTATTTCTAAAGAGAACCCTCTATGGTACATGATGAGTTGAACATATCACAACAGTCATACCAAAAAGTGGATAATGTTGTTGATAGAATTCAACCTTGATTTCATATGTTAGAAGTCTATTAAAGGTCAAGTTATCACTTATCAACTAGTAGAGGCTCCTCTTCAGGATGATAAGCCTCTTACAATCAAGTTACCTGATGATGTAGTCTTTACATTATTAAATTCACCAGAATCTAATGAACCAAAAAACAAATATGATATGATGTTATTCTTTGATGGTTCTAAATGTGAGTAAGGAGGTGGTGTAGGAATCATATTTTCACATTGTAAGGGGCTCCTATTCCCCTTTCATTTAAATTTGATTTCCCATGCACCAAAAACAATGTTAAGTATGAAGCCCTTATTTTGGATCTTCAGACAACTCTCACCATGACCATTAAGAAGCTCAACATCTTTTGTGATTCCTTGCTCATTGTCAACTAGGTTAATAAAATTTACCAGTGCAAGTGTCCAATCTTAAAATCATATAAATCCCCAGTGGATAACTTATTAACTAAATTTGAGTGGTATGACATCAAGGCAGTTCCTTTCTCTTCAAACCATTTTGTTGATACAATGGCTTCTTTGGGATCCTTAATTCTGTAGAACCCATTATATGATGTCACTACTATTCAAGTCAAAATGCTCTCTCAATATGCAATCTCATGAGATACTTCTAGATATGAGCAGGATATCCACGTGATTCATATTGAACTGTACCAAGATTGGTTCTCTCAAATACACAACTTTTTTATGCATGCATCCTGGGGGTCCTTAGTCCTATAGAGTCCTTTTAACAACACCATGACCATCTATATCAAGAACATATACCAATCTACATTTGTGTGAGATGAGTTGCAAAAGGGGCAAGTAGTTCATTTAGTCAAAACTCAGCCTCACCAAGATTGGTTTGCTCAACTAAAATATTTCCTACAACTTGGTGATATTATTTCGATATTGTCGCATGCCACAAAAAAATATTCAAGAAAAAAGTGATAAAATGTGTCTTATTAGGAGACATAATTTACCATTGAAGCTATAATGGTATTGTCCTTCATTTATTAGAGCCCCAAGAATCTTATTGGGTAATATTTGAAGCTCATAATGGTACTTGCGGTGGCCATTTTAGCAGCATGGCTATCACTAAGAGCATCCTCCAAATGGATTATTATTGGCCCACCATGGATAAATACTATTGTGCTTATGTCAATAAGTGTGTTAAATGACAACATCATGCTAATCTATCACACCTACCTTCGTAGGCATTTCAACTAATACAATAATTATGGCCTTTTTTGTAGAAAAGTTTTGACTTAATTGGAAAAATCGTACCCCCTTCTTTGGGATATTACACATTTATTATAATGGCCATAGAATATTTTACCAAATGGATGGAAGCAATTCCTCTTACCACTATTACTAGACCTCACATCGCGAAGTTCATATTGCATAATATCATGTCATTTTGGTATCCCATCTAAGATCATCTTGGATAATGGACCTTCATTTAAGAACAAGGATATGAGAGCTTTGTGTGCCAAGTAAAACATACAACATAGCTTCTCAACACCTTATTATTCATATATTAATGGCCAAACAGAGGTATCAAACAATATAGTCATTTCCATTCTTAAGAAAACTATCAAGGATAATCACAAAGACTGACACCTTCAACTGCCTCTTGCATTATGAGATTATAGAACTAGAAATTATATGCCAACTGTGGAAAATTTATTTTCACTAGCATATGGTATTGAGGCCATATTACCCTTGGAATTAGAAATTCCTTTGTTGCACATTGCTTTACAAGAGTTCATCGATGATGATGCTGCGTGACAAGCTCACCTTGATCAATTGACCATTCTTAATGAACAATGCATTAAAGCTCTTGAGAATATTCATTTTTATCAATATCACCTTAAACAAGCTTATGATATGAAATTCCATCTCAAGGACTTTAAATTTGGGGACCTTGTGCTTAAATAGAACCAGTAGAATTCAAACTTGTTGCTCCACTTGTGGGATAAATTTGTGATAAACTGGTTAGGCTTGTTCATTGTCACACAAAAAGTAGGACCAAGGTCTTATCATTTAGCTTATCTCATAGGTGTTGAGAAACTTGAACCTCTTAAAATTATCCATTTGTAGGTATTTTATGCATAACACACAATGCATAAAAAAACAAGAACAAAATGAAAAAAACAATATAAATTCAAAAATCACAAAAACATTGCATTGCTTACATCATCATGCATTACACATTCATTGATTAATTGCATTAGGCATATTCATTCATTGCACTTGTATTATATTGTATTGTTCTTGCATTACTACACATAAAGCACCATGCTTGTATGACTATCATAAGTCTTAATCACACCTTTTCTCTTGTCATCGTTTGTGCTTTTTCTTGTGATCTTTTGATTATTAAGAGTTCCTCGTAAGATAGGATAGATACCAAATGGCCATCAGAAATGATGTTTAGATGGTCATTGAATATTATACACGCACCTCTTGGTTTTCAAAATATCATAAGTAAAACACACATCCATATATCATATCCATCCACATTACCCATCCTAGGTGTTTGTGTCATTTTCCCTCACCTAGTAAGTTGTTATAGGGTGTTCAATAGGGTATTTTGGTCATTCATCCATTCCTAGTTTTCTTTTTAAATTTTTTAGAAAGCTATATTGATTTTTGAAGGTAGGGTCTTGCTTTGATAGTACCTTGCATATCTCAAAAACCCAAACACATCTTCTCATATTAAAAATAATTTAGTAAATGGATGAAACTCTAAAGTAGTCATGGCCGCCTATTAAGTGAAATATTTCCCTTGTTGTCCTATTATGAACATAGTCCAACAAAAAAATAACACAAACAATGGTTTTCACCACTTAATTTTTACAAAAGAAAACAATGCAAATAGTGGTTTTCACCATTTCAATATTACAAAAATGATAGAAAGAGTAGTAAGGATGAAGGTAAAATTTTCATCAGGAATCAGTTTGAGTGGTTGAGAATATGATTCACCAAAGCTCTAATTATTTTTACAAAAGCAAAACTTTCATGAAATAAGTAGTAAATACAAGGACTACATTCTCATCAAGACTCAGTTCGAGTGGTTGATAATATGATTTCCCAAAGCTTTAACTTTCTTTATAAACATAATATCAATGGGATTCAAGTAGTGAGGATAGGGTTTCATTCTCATAAGGACTCAGTGGTTCAAAATTTGACTCCCCAAATATTGAAGACCCTAGCATTGGACTATGCTCATACATGACACATAAGGAATCGCTAGATTTTTTAAGCCTTGCATTATAGAGTAGTTGAGTCCAACTGAGTACATAAATCAAGGTAATGTCAACCATATGGTGATATCCATTATAGAAATGGGCTCTAAGAGATGGCTTGGTAATGGGGTAATCTTATGCATCACATTAATAAATTCACTATGCACACAAAGTGATAATAAATATATGGGTCTTCCTAGTAGATTTTTATCTTTTAGAAGTCAGGTATTACTAGTATATGATTTTTTTATTGGTCAACTAGGGTGTTTGAGTCTCATGAAAAACCTTGTTCCCTTGTGACATCTCACTATTTCACATCCATCATTTACATTGTGTCATATTACATATGATTGACCTTCAAATGTATAACATTTGTGAAAATATTACCATTTTGATTAATGAATTTTATACATTATGTAGTGCTTACACTTAGGTTGTTTTGCATCTTAGATTAATTTATTATGCTTAATATTTAAACATACCACTCATAGCTTGCATCATCATATCATTAGCACATAAATACATGCATACATTTAGGTATACATTCTAGACCATAATATCAAAAACATACTACAAGTGCATCTAGGCATACATCTATGTATACATCCATAAAATATCTAGCCATACATCCATCATCCATCATTGCATCCATACAAGAAATAAATATAAGCTATAAAACAACATGATAAGATAACTGTAAAGATAATCACATATATATCATGAAATTACATCCTGGTATAAGCATACCTACAAGTTAAAATGGAGTAGATTCTCAGACCTCACACTAAAAAATAGAAGCATAGACATAACATAATAAAGTTGGCCTTGCATCGTCAGTCTGACCACCACCCTCAATATCACCTCAATAAGGATGCCTCGATCCACTTGCAACTAAAATCTGTGGATGGTCTGAGTATCTAGGAACCTATGATCTTACTGATGGCTATTTAGACTCGCTATAGTGACTATACTAAATCCATGATGGTAGTCTACCACCTAGTTTCTCCACCTCATCCTCTAGCAAAGATATATAGTCTTAATCTGAGCATTAATGATATGTATGGTGAGATAACATCCCCTATAGATATACTACCTGAGACTAAAGCCTAGCCACATCACATGTGGCCTCCCCTCCTATGCCCTACCCTACAAACACCCCTGTCACTACATGGCCCTGTCCAACTGCTATACCTATAAACTAAACATGTAGAGCATCACACTCTACTATAACGCCTACTAGTTGCATCCATAGAGTGTCTCACTCTATTGTGACTTCGATTACCTGCACCCATAGAGCATCTTACTCTATCATTAGTCTCCCAACCTCATCATTTAAGCTCTCAATATGAGCTTGAAATATGTTCCTCTCCTTACCAAATCCCCTCCACCACTGCCTATCATTGTCCAACTAGATCTATAGTGATGCCACTATGGTATCCCTCTCTACTAGTGAATCTTGTAGAATCAATATATAACCTCTGAGAGTAGCCTCTTGACCTTGAGGATCCTCCTCATCCCTAGCCTCCTCCTGCTACTCCTCCCTCTAGAAATTCTCCCTCCACTCCCCCTCAATCTGGTGATGCACTCACTACTCTACATATTCCCCCTCATATATCATAGCCCTAACCCACCCATCACCACATGCTATGCTTCCATACCATAATAGAGTGATCCACCAAGTATCATACACTAAAATTATCCTTGGGTCCTTTGCACTAGTATCAATTAGCAATTAATCCATATCCTCACCCATAGGATCAACTTAAGACCATTATAGCTAAGTCTCATCAATTCAATGTTGATATATCATGGTCTCATCTAGTACACCATGGTGCACCCAAAAATATTGAGTCACACAATAATACTAAAAGTACTCCTACTTAATGCCA
Organism: Wollemia nobilis; assembly: GCA_028583015.1. Classification (NCBI taxonomy): domain Eukaryota; kingdom Viridiplantae; phylum Streptophyta; class Pinopsida; order Araucariales; family Araucariaceae; genus Wollemia; species Wollemia nobilis. The sequence continues at coordinate 8,749,107 of JAQPPZ010003067.1, forward strand.
AGGTGGTCAATCAACCATCGACCATGCCTCACCTACCTCATTTGTTGGTCCACCTCTACCCATGGTGGACAATCCCTATAAGGTCACCATATCATATGATCCATCCTTAGCCTCCCAAAGAAGTCAGAATAATGTTACATCATACTTGAATTGGGATGACTCTATCCCCATTCTTGATCCTACCTCTAGTGTATTGCATAACCAATATCCCTATCCACCATCCAACTTCAAGTTGCCCAAGGTAGCTAATTCGATCTATCCACCTGAATGTGCTCCCAAACCCATATCTAAAGGATAAATCTACATCCCAAGTCAATTCTACCTCACTGCTAGATATCAAAAATCTCATCGTATACCTACACCAGTAGTTTTGTACCCCATGCCATAATAATCAACTCATCCATTGTGCACTCGATTAAATCTTGAACCAAGTCAAGGAGGTTCCATGGGAATATCACACTAGATAAATTTAGTAGCCATATGTTAGACATGAGTGACATAATCACTACATACCTAGCTATCAAGATAGCCCTATCATAACAATCCTCCATTAGTACCTCACCACTCTCCAAATCATGTTGTACTAACTCCCAATCTTACAGGAATACCCTCTGAAGCACTATCCTTCGTTGACTAGTGTGAGAAGATACAATGGTATGTCCCTCAATCATAATGTAGAGAATATGGTAGACGTCCTCCAATGTGACTATCATCTCACTAGTTATAATATGAAATGTGTTGGTCCAGCTATCCTACAAATCTATCAAGGCTATTAGGTAGGCTTGGTTTGCATGTACTAGCTCTAGTCTAACAATCTACATAAGGCCTATAGCCTTCAACCAGTACTAATCTACATTAGATATTGCATTGTGTGCTCTCTTGTATATGGTGCTAAATTGATGATGATCTCTAGGGAACTGCAATGCAAATAAATCAACAATCAATCCCCTCCCCAAAAAAAAAAAAAAATTAAAATTCAACAAAAAAATTTAAGGCAATCCAAAACCTCAAATAGGCCATCTCGACCTGAGATTATCTCTAATAAAGCTTGTCTTAGCTCAACATGACCTCCATAATGGTCCCATTTCTAACCATTGGGATTTAAATGAGGCCATATCACCCTGAGATAACCACCAGATCCCAAAAAGGGGTCATCTTACCTTGAGACGACCCCCAAATTGGGGCATTTGCAATCTAAAATTAAAAATACAAAAAAGTCAACAAATTAAAATCAATAGCATGACAAATAGAAAAATTGACTCCACTACATTTTAAACTATGGTGTGGTTCATTGGCTTAACTTTTTAGGTGATGTTCCTTTATTATATTAATTAATGAGGTTCATTTTAGCTTTTAAATTCAGCAAAGTGAGAATGACTTACTTACCCTTCTCTCTCTGTCTCCTTCACTCGAAGAGGTCTTAGGTTGGTCCATGGCTGAGTTGAATATAATTTTCAGTAGCACTTTCCTTTGAAAGTCAACTCCATACTCCCTGTCTCTCACTTTTTTCCAATCACACACGGTAATAATGATGTAAAAATCATGAAATTCACATTTTATATTTTTCACCATCAACACAATCGTTTGATATGGTTGCCTAAGTGCCATGTGACCATATTAAGGCTAGATGATCGTACTTTTTGCAAAAAAAAAAATAATCATAAAAATTACAAAAAATTAAAATGGGTCACAATCATCGAGGTCATAAGGAGATAAACCCTCAAAATTTCATAATCACCCAATCAAACTCAAATCAAGTCATCTTGGTCAAGCAACTCATCAATTTCATCATGTTCCATCTCCTCTATCAACTCGTCACTTGAGTGGGTAATCATATAATTACAAAATTCATAATTAAGTCAATAATTAAACACTCAATCATGCAAATTACATTCATTCAAGAGTAATTGCCAAAGACAATCACACCCTTCTTGCATGGGGTAGATAACAAGTAAAAATTTAAACTAAACACATAATAGGACAACCAAATCTACCTAATTTGTATCCCATAAGGCTAAAGTGTAGACTCAAGCTTGTCTTCCAATGCCCCAAGGTTACCAAAATCAAGTTCTTCAACTTGTCAAAAGCAATGATTCTATGACTTTCACCCTTTCCATGATTGGGGAATCTTACATTGATTAGATAAATGGACATCATCAACCATTGATATGGCTTTAGGTCATATGTTTTGCTCTATGTTGTGCTTTCACACAATGCATCCCAAAAAGGTGTATCTATAGACACCTAAAACATGCCAAATTGAGGAGACTACCTAAATGAACTCCTTTAGACCATATGACCCACCTTGGGAAGCCTTAAGGCTAAACTAATGTTTTTTTACCACTTAAACAAGGATATTTTACTTGGAAACTAGGGTTCTCACCTCGATATGGCCCCTAGATCGGGGTCATCTCACCCTAAGACAGTCACATAAAAGAGCAAAATTTAAATATAGAGCAAGATAGTTGGCAACCAAAACTACTAGTTAACCATGTGCATGATCCCACATCATGATTTAGCACCTTGCATGAGCCAAAATAGAAAAATCATATGCAATTATGAATCACATGAGATTTCAAAGATAAGCATTCACTTTTCTTAATGTGAAATACCTCTTCACTTTTTCATGTAGGGTGCTTTGCTATTTTGAGGCTTCCATCTAAGAAGTCTATAAAATAGCACTCACCCCTCAGTTTTAATAGCTCCTCAACTCATGATTTTGTGCAATGAAGTGCTACCAAAATCCATACCAACCTTGCACAATGAAGTGATACTATTATCAATCCCTAAAAGCGCTCTTGTCACTGAAAGCCATGTTGTTGGATTGCTATAAGGATTGAAGGTTGTGCTTTCACCTTCCATGCAAATTGAACACTTTTGCATTGGTAACCGACCTGACCCATTAAGACACTCTCACATAGCATCAATACATTGATAAAACCTTGGATTAAACCTAGAAGTCACCTCGACTTAGCCACAAGAAACGTAATCCTAGGACAACAAACATCTCAACCTAAGATGGCCTATAGGTAAGTCCATATTGCCCCGAGATGGCCTTTGGTAGAGATATGATTTTTTTTTTCTTATTACAATAGCTTCAAGTTTGCTTTTTCCTATTTTCTATAGTAGTTTATATTTATGTTCATGCATTTGATTTAGTTCTATTTTAGTATTCACTTCATTTAATACGGGCCCAATCTCATTGGGCTCTTCATATGCTACTGATATCTTTTAGTTTCTTTGTGTGTAGATTACAGGTTCATGAAGACTACAAAGGAACTTCTCAAAGAAGTGATCATGAAAAACCTGCCTTTACACCATGTTAGAAAGGAATATCTTGCAAAGTGCACCCAAATTTCTATGTTGTAATTCATTGTATCGAATTGGTAGCAAATTCCCTCAAAGGGAATCTCATTCTAACCTCTTTGGAAATAATAGATATCATTAATAAAAGGGTACCATATTTATATATTGTTTTATCATTGTTGTTGCAATTGCTATCTTTCACTTATTTTCATTGCTTGGGTGTACAATTTTCCTGCTATCAGTTGCTAGATGATGATGGGTGAAAAAATTGCTGCAAAATACTAGGTGAATAAAACCAACAATTTTGAAAGCTTTGCCACAAAGATCATAATTTTGTGGACTCCATGGCAAAGGATAAAGTAAGGATCGAGGATCTTATGCTTGTCAAACTTGACATCCCATGAGGTTGTCATAAATGTAGTACCTTGGAATTACCTTTATAAAATTTTGAAAATTTTGAAGGAGAATGCAACAACAAAGATCATGAGGTAGAAGTTTCCCAGATTCTTAAAATTTGACTAATTATAGACAGGGACCAATTTGCTTGCAAAAACTAGTTGATATTCTCCAAGATTCAAATTGCTTATTGGAAAGAATTGTTTTTTTTAAGGAATCAATTCACTTAGTTATATAGGTTGATACATATTTAAATTTTATTAATTCACTTATAAAATATAATCAATTTGGTTACAAATCCAAAGAAAATTGCTAGGATAGTCACAAAGGTATATTGAAGGTGTGGATCCCTAATCAAATATTTTAGAAAGTGATATTTTGGCATATAGTGGTACTTAATGCAATTTTGGAATTATTATAAGTCTATTAGAGACATAATTAAAATTATATAACATTTTTAGGTGCAATATTTTTCTAAAGTTTCTCCCAAATCTTTACTTTTACAAGGAATAATTGTTTCTCACCCTAGGTAACTTAGGGGTAAAAATTTACTATAAATGGGAGTATGGGAACCTCATTGTATTCATTTTTTGGTCATGATAATTTAAATCTACAATCTTTCAAATCCACTTTATGCTTTATACTCATGAGGTTGTAATAATTTGATAATTTTATAGGCATTACATTAGAGGCACTATCCTCATGGTTTGTCAAGTGCATGGCGGTAGTGGCATGGCCAATGCATCCCATATTGCCATTCACTTATCAATTTCATAATCAAATAAATGGGTGAACATTGATGTTATTTGACTTTTTATGTGTTGATTGATCAACACATTCCTTGCTAATGTGTAAAAGTCATATTTGCTTTCAAATTTCAAACAATTTTATTTTAACATTTTACTTTTATACATTTTTTTTCTATAGTTTATTTTCATATAAGTTAGTTTAGATTAAAGTAGGGATTTTTATATGAGGATAGTGGGAATTAAATTTACATTTGGAGGTCAGGATAAGACATTGGAAATTGTTAAACACTAATTTTTTAGGTTATTTGCATGTGTAGTAGTATGTAGAATATATAGTGGAATGGATTATTAGAGAATATTATAGCTAGGTAGCTTGTTTAGAATGCTTCAAGTGGAGTAATTCACCAATAAGGTTGTGGTTATTGTTAAATAATGACATATTTGAATAGTGAATAGTAATAGGTAAATAGTAACAATGAATAGTAAAAAGTGAATACTAATGGTGAATAGTTACAATAAAAAGTAAAAATGAAAGTGTCAAGGTCATGGTAAATTGTGATTGTCACAAGGAGATGCATTGTAAATAATAAAATATCTAAAAATAAAAGATATTCAAATGTAATTTTTGAAGTATTATGTAATTATAAGAAATTTCCAAAAGAATAAGACCATGAAAGATATCTCAAATATCTTGATATTAGTAAAAAAGTACAAATAGGATATCTCTAGAAATTATTTTTATGTGTCCATCTAGAGTTCTCCAAGAATGTAATATCTAGATCTCATCAGCCTATAAATAGGGTAGAGACCCTTCATGGGAGGTAATTCAATCCAAGTCCATTTGAGTTAAGCAAGTGCGATTTCAAGGAAGTAATAGCATCTAGGGTGTGAGTGAGAGCTAGCAATCCATTATAGCTAGGAAAGAGTGTCTCTTTGTCCAAGGTGTGCCCAATATTATTAGTATGAGGGTGTAAAGTATATTTTTTGGGTAATTTTATAGGAGGTGGAATCTTAATAAGAGGTATGTCCACTCACAAGACAATCTGATGAGCATATAAGTATTGTTATAATTTGTATGTGTAATATGATTTCTTCTATTTACATTGTTTTTTTATGATGTGCCAATGTTCTCTTGCAAATGAGATATGTATGGTAACATACCATCATCAACTTAAAATTATGCATCTATTAAAACAACCATAGTAAGAGGAGGGCTAGGGGAAGAGTTGTGTTTTAACACAATCCTTCCCAATATTGTTGAAACTTGGATTGGGTGTGCAAAACCTTAATTATAATTCAAGCCAATTCTCTAATTCAATTTTTCTTTGTAACTATATGTGCCCAATGGTTTTGGTCTCATACCATATTGTTCTCCATTATATTACCTTCTCTTATATCAAATTGTATCTTAAATTTTTACTTATAACTTAATGATTAATGTTAGTATCTATATCAAAGTCCCTCTTCTAGCTTGCATTAATGTAGAAGATAAACCATAGGGATAAATACTCTACCATTGTTGTAATTCATACGCATAACCACATGGGGTGTGTCATTTGACTAAGGTTATATCTTCACTTTGAATGACCTCGTTCACCACCCTAGGCCTATTTTCATGGATGTACATTATTTTAATATTGTAGCCCTGTCAACACACTCTTAAAATTTGCTTTAGGATCATAAGACTTAAAATCTTATAACATTTCCATCCCCATGATTTCTAATGTCTTGTTGAATACTGAGTGTTTGAATTCACAATACTTTCCAAAAATATTTTGAAACATATATTCACCATGATTTTATGTAAAAAAGAAATAAGAATGAACTAAATATAGCTTTAATAAATGAAAGAGAGATTTATAGAGAGAAAAAACATGATTTACCAAAATAAATAGAAGGTGGATGCCTATAGGCACCCTAATAGTTCATATGTCATAAATTTATAAAAAATGATCAATCATTGGGGGTATTTATAATGATACTAAAATCATGATTAGAAGTTAAACTCAAGTTGATATTGACTTGACATAGAGGTTAAATTATAATAAACCCTTTAATCAAGGTTATTGATAAGGGTGGATTGACCAATATCACTAAAGGTGAAATGTGAAGGGTAACCTTATGTTTACATGAATATGCTCATGTGCTTACATAAATGATGTCAAAGGCTCTATGTGTAGAATGCACATAGGCTTACATACACACATGCCTGAAGTCTACATTAATAGTGCTCATAAGCACTTTTCCACACTTTTGGTATTGGCCTAACAAAATCATATTACATATATTTTAACACTCCTTTTAATTTGAGCTAAGGAGACCAAGAGAGGAGATATTAGAGGTAACATATCTTGCCACATCCCAGCTAGACCGAACCCTTGTGCTTGAAAAAGAAAAATGAAACTAATGCTTAGTTTGTGAAGGCATAGAAAATATTTGAAATTTGTAAGGTTTTGAAAATAGTGGTGATTTATTTAATGTTTTTGAAAATGCACCCTAGAAAAATAATATATATTTTAATAGAAAAATGGAGTTCTCTTGTGAATTAAATTATTAGTATGCTTTGCAAACTAATATAGTGTTAAAATACTTTGGGAGAAGTATTTTGGCTCTAAATGTCATTAAGTGCTATAAGGAAAAGAATATGTACTCACAAAAATCTATAAGGAATTTAAAATTATTATATAGCAATTCTTAGTCTTCAAATGCACTATTACTGCCCTTTGTTTGCATCATGTCATCAAGGCTTCCGAAAACACTATACCACTAATTTTCATACATCACCACCTTAGTAGGTCTAGCTACGAAAATGACCTCTCCAACAGGTCATTACCTAGAATACCCTTCACCATTTGAAGAGGCACTCCTAAAAGGCTATAAAAAACCACCTTGAGAAACCAAAAGGGCATCATGAAAGGAAAAATCCTAAAGAAATATTGATAGGTAAACTTGGGCTTAGGTATTATGCTCTTCACCCTTTGGTGAATCAAAAATCAAATAGCCTTAAGTTTTAGAGATATTTTGTCAAAATATTCATAATAGAGCATGTAATAAGGAAGGTTTGGTGGACTTAGAGGCCAAGGAAGAAAGGTATGGAGCTTTCATGAATTACCAAGTCAGAGAAATATCCTTTGTTTTCTCTCTATTTTAATTTAATTCATGTGCTTTATAAGCTTCATCTCTAATATTTCATGTTCTAAATGTCTAAGTGTTCACACAACCTGTTGTAATTTGCACATGTTTGTGAATGGTGTGGTGATTTATGATTCATGCATTTTATGATTTATATGGCATGTGACTAGAAACCTACATCCTCTTGTAATCAGTGCTCGATAAACCAACCCAAACCAAGTAAATGTTCGATTGGAAGGATTCTTGACACTGATTAGGATTAAACCCTATAAAGTGTGACTAATTCAAAAATATATTTAGGCCTCAAAGGGCAAACTGACCCTTGGAACACCCCCACAGGACCCCAAGATGTAAATAGAGCACCCATAGCGACACCGATAGCACCACTGCCAAGCAACTACTCATCTTAGTACAATAAGGTGCTCTTATTTCCTAAACCCCCCAAGCTACCATCCATGTGGGATATATTCAACTTGATTTATTTACATCATGTTGTGCATCATTGGTTGTCACTAAGGTTTGTGGATCTGTCTGAACCAGTATAGATTGTGAAATGAATAATATTCTAAGCACTAGAATGATCAAATTAAAATTATATGATATTGATGCAAGAATCCTGGTGTTATCCTTCCTCCTAGATGTTTAGTAAATTCCTCCCAAGGAATTCGAGATACCTTGTTTCACCTCTACAGTCATCCACGTCTGATCACTCACACAAGAATGACTACGTTGGATGGGGGTATTCATAATAAAATCTAATCATCGGTTGGTTGAGATTCACCATGAGGCATTATCAAGTGAACCACCCTACTGGTTGTGCTAAGTCAATTGTTCGATGTGCTAAGATGGTGTTCTATGAAGTGCATATTATCTATCGAAATTATGGTAATCAATTTCAAATAGCGCAGGTATAGTCCCACACACACCCCATAGAGATATGTCAAGATTATAATAGGAACAATTCTTTGAATGGTTTTTAACAATAGTTGATGGGATTAAGGCTAGTTCATGCTAGCCACTTATCCATAAAGGCTAGTGCACTAGCCGTTGATCACTAGCTATATAAACCCTCGGTTAGCATGATTATGTTGTGGTGGTTTGAGTGTTAATATGATGATGTGGTGATTTGATTGTTAATATGATGGTATTGTTTTATTGTGTACATGAGAGCACATTTCTATATTAGTGAATCAAAAAATATTGGTTGGACACCGAACCAATGCTTTTTAAATTGTTTATATGCAAACAAAATCCTTTGTTTGATTGTTTTACCAAGAGAACGTCTATGTTAGTCAATAAAAAATTGTTGGTTGGACACCGAATCACTGCTTTTAAATTTTTTTATATGTAAACAAAATCATTTTCCTCTACTTAGACAAAAAAATCATAAAGTATGTGGTAATGCTTTTAAAATTGTTTATATGCAAAAAAAATTATTTTCCTCTACTTAGATCGAAAAATCATAAAGTATATGGTAATGCTTTTAAAATTGTTTATACGCAAATAGAAGCCTTTTCCTCTACTTAGACCAACAAATCATAAAATATGTGGTAAATATTGACTAAAGAGTGTTTTGAAGAAGGCTTGTAATATAATCTATAGACTGAATTGATTATGGAACAAATTTAGTCAAAAATTTGTAGAAACCATATGATAGTCTTTCTAGTAGATTATAATCCTAGAACAAATTCTAAGGATAAATTTGTGATATTTGTGGTACAATCTTGTGGATTGAATGTGATACATAAAATTGTGATAAAATTTGTGGAAACCATAATGAAATCTTGCTTAAATATTTTGAGACAAACTTGGAAAGATTTGTATAAATGAGGTAGTATTCTTGTTGATAGACTAAAAAATACCTATTAAGGACTATATTTCGTCCTTGATGAGAGATTCGCTAATAAATATTATTTGCTAATATTGAGTACCTATAGTGGATTTCCTGTGATAAATTAAAGGCCAATTTTGTAAACCTATAGTGTAATCTTGTGAATGGATTGCGATACCAATCATAGCTAAACTTGAGTGATATTAGTTGTAGATTGCAAGAGAGTTGTGGCTAAACTTGGGGTAACTATAGTATGATCTTGTTGATAGATTGTGAGATAACTTGGTAGAATGGTTTTTGGAAAAACTATAGATTACAATATAAACTAGTAAATATATTTGTGAGGGAACTATAGTGTGACCATGATTATGGATTGTAGAGCAAATCGGATATGATCTCATAGTATATTATGATTAAATCCTTGGGATGATTTGTATATCTACCACTGAATCCATATGTTTAAATGTTATTTATGATTGAATTAAATAAGAGTTACTTTCTAAAGTATAATTTTTTAAATGCTATTTCTGGTCGAAGGAAATAAGAGTTACTTGCTAAAGTATGATTTTTTAAATGATATTTCTATTTGAAGAAATATGAGTTACTTGTGAAAGTATGATTGGTTTAAACACTATTTCTAGTTGAAGAAATATGAGTTACTTGTGAAAGTATGATTTGTTCAAATGCTATTTCTAGTTGAAGAAATATGAGTTACTTGTAAAAGTATGATTGGTTTAAATGCTATTTCTAGTTGAAAAAATATGAGTTACTTATGAAAGTATAATTTGTTTAAATATTATTTCTAGTTCAAATAAATATGAGTTACTTGTGAAAAGTATGATTTGTTATATGCATGAAAAGGGATCTCATTTACGAATGAATGTATGGCATTCTCTTGAAAAAGGACTAGCAATAGTTGATTGTAATAATACTGGTTTCAAAGGCATATCTTTGTGGAAAAGATATGATATGAAAATGAGATTTTTAGTCTTAGGAAAGTATGGGATTTCCTTCCTTTGAATGATGGAATGCTTTAGACAATTACATTATGATGGATGTATTGTGTTTAGTTGCATTCACCTAAAAAATAAATTATTACATGCTATTGCTTGCCTAGAATACATTTTTATATACATGTAATGGGTTGTCCTGATCCCAAAATACCTACAATCTAGTACTGGTGGCTCGAATGGAGTCAAGCAAAGATTGATACTATTTGACTTCTACTGGTCATGTATACATGTTGTAACAAGGTGTATTTAATGAAAGACCTCTATTATTATAAAATATATTTATTGAGATAAATTGTAATTTTATTATATCACTCCTGAGGATTTGTATAAAATGTAATACTTGAATTTAAATAATCATAGAATAAAATGTAGAGTTATATCATAATATGAAGTTATCAAATGATAAGGTTTAAATATTTAAAAGTGAATTAAAGATTATGTCTATTTGACATAGAGTAACCTTAAAACTAGAAGGAATGTATGAATCATGCATGTCACTTAGAGATTAACCATGAGAGTGATTATAGAGGGAAACATTGAAAGTTATCTATTTTGTGGAGATTATAGTCGGTTAAATCAAGTAAGGTAAAATGGTAGACATTCACAAGTCTATGTGGGTTTGTGTGATAACCCCCTTATATTTCTATGGTTGATATGGGAGAGTTAAGCATTGCAATGATTATGGTTCTATCCATAAGGAAGAATCAACTAATCATCAAGGTATACACCTAATGTACGGGTTGAAAGAGACCTAACATAGAAGCTATTTTAATGTTTGATTTAAACTAGTAGGGAAAGAGGGTATTCCTATTTGAGATATGATAATTCTCGATTGCAAGGTAAAGAAAACTTACATGTAGGTCATTATAGGGATTGGCCACTCCTATCCATAGGATAGACACTGACCATGTTGGATTCTTGGGAAGTGTACCCTTGAAATTACTTGGAAGCTCATCTATAAGAAAACCACATGAAGATAATTTGAATTCATTAATGAAATACTGACTATAATAAAAACTAAAAAAAAAAACACTTACTTGGTTGGTTGGTCTTGGAATAGGGATGTTATAGTTGGTATCAGAGCCTAGGTTGATTAGGCACAAAACTTCCATGAAAATTCTAGAAGAACTATGAATGGATGCATGTTTGGTGATGAAAGAAAAATTGCTTGGAGGTTACCAATGGGTATGTACTTTCTCCTAAGACTGAACCATTAGTGAATCAACTTGGAAGAGTTAAGAAAACCCTCCATAATAGTGAGTCTTAAGCGGTGTACTTGAGACTCTTTTGAGAAATTTTACTTGATATTTGTAGCTCCAATATTAACCTCTTCCTTACAAATGTATTAAAAATCAACAAGAGTTATCTATATATCCTAATAATAAGAAATTACCTCAGTAGGATCTTCACATTAGAAGAAAATATCAAAATGTTTTTCTTTTAATTTGTTTGATGTTACAACATGGCCTTTTAGCCAGAAATGGAAGTCATATGAAAATTACCTAGGATATGATGAAACATATTCCACTAATAGGAGAAAACTGAACCTTTACCATGGTTGAAACACCATTTCATGACCACAAAATGGTAGTCAACTATATTAAAGTGTTGCATACTATTGTGGAGTTTTCTTGCTTACCCCTTAAAGATTTGTCACATCATAGGAAACTCAAAAATCACAACGAGTATTGTGGATTCTGGCTGATCCACCTCTTTAACCTAGGAACAAATTACTCAGAAAGCTCTAGACAGACTAGGTTGGGTAAGGAAACCCCAAGTGGTGGGTTCATCTATTCTATTTTAATGGTGCAATTACCCACTTTTTCCAGACAAAATGATTCTATATTGTTTTGATTATTTTGTGACCAAACCTATCATAAATAAAGCTTATCATACTGGTGCCTTATCCATTGGGTAGTCGTAGTAGGTTTATATTTATGATCTAGAGTAGAAAAAGAGAGGGGAACTAGTTCATTTTAATTCATTCAAATAATGTAATGCAAGAAAATGATTAAACTAGTGAAAAGAAAGCATCATCCACATGTTTTGATTGCAAGAACACATAAATGAGCATGACATAAACCATAAAACATAGAAGAGATTCCAAGGGAAGAGTTAGAATTTTTATTATATAAAAAGGATTTTACATATGGAAACGGCCTAGCAGAGTGCTTGGGTCTTATATGCCAATGTGTTACAATAAACCTCCATTTGAATGATTCATAACAAGGGGTGGTCTCCTCCCATCCTGATTGCAGTGACGTAGGAGTCTCCAACTCTGGCATGTTCCATATGAAATTATCTCAGTGAACAACGCTCCCTAGTAATCCCTAGAAATGGTAGAAGGAAGGGTGATATAAGAAAAATAGGAGAAACACACAGGAAAATACGACTAAGACACTAGACAAGACTTATACCTAGGCTTTTCTCTCTCATAGGTTTGATAAAAAAATTTGTTGTTGTAGTGTCTTCTCTTATATAGTGCAAGTTGCTCAAGCGAGGTTGTAACCATCTGCTCCAGCTGGACCAATCATGTTGTCCTCAAAAACTAGATGTAATAAAAAATGGGCACGTAGCCCACGCCTCTTGTTCATGCAGGTGGTGGTTGTGCATCCTCTCCTGTACTACCCTGGGGTGGTAGTTGCGTATCTCCTGGTATGTGTGTTCTAGGTAGACTGGGCCCCACTTCCTCTTCTAGGTTTTGAATGGCCTGATTGATGAACTCCCATGCCTCGTCATGGAATGTTAATGAAAATAATAATAAATTCAGGTCCTGCATGGCCTTGTTCACCCTTTCTCTTGCCCATTCCAAAGTGTTCTCAACAAAAATATATAGGTGGTCTATCATTTGTACTAGGGCTATAAACCATTTGGACAGCTTGCCACCAGAGTCCAAGTCAAAATCTTGGACTTTCTGGAGCACTAACTCCTTGATGTTAGGAGCCTGCATAAACTCCTCAAGTTTGAAGCCATAATCCTCCAACTCATCATTGACCTCCTGTTTGGCATCGGCTACTTCTTGATTCCACTGGAGCCAATTTTATCTATTCTGCAAGAAGATGAAGACTTTGGCATATTCCTCAATGAAGAAATAGTGGGAGTCATCTGATAATGTAGCCATCATCCCGGTGATTGGTACGTAATTCTCCCTAAACTTCTTATACATAGGAAATATGGCGTTCACCCTCTGATCCCCTTGCTGTAGATGATCTCGTAAAAGGCCAATAGTATGCCTGGTGGCATAGATATCCACAAAAATGGACTCCAGGTCTTTCATATTTTTTGTTATTTTCTCCTTCATTTCTTGCTTGAGTTCATCCACCGACCCGAGTTGGATGTCGGCCTACGCAGTAGAAGGAGTGGGCATCTTCAACTTATCAACTTCACTTTGAAGTTGTTTCACCTTAAGCTGTAGCTACCCTACTTCTATAGCCTTAGCCTTCCACTCCTCTAACTCTTTCTCTACTACTTCTACCACCTATGCTTGGGAAGCCAGCTATGATTTCATCATGTCCATAGGTGCAGTTATAGCCCTTATGACACCCTTGCTTACGTCGATGGTGGCTTCTGTCATGCTAGGTGGCAATGGGATCTCAAAGGTGGTAGTGGATACATCAACTGCCTCCTACCCAATTGTCCTTTGAGGCCTGATTATTCCCTTACTAGGAGACCTTTGCTCCTCCATATCTTGTATTTGATCTTCTTCATCGATAGTGAATTGGAAGGTGTCTCTCACCCTTGTTAGTGTAAGGTTCTCAGTGTCCTCTATAGAAGGTTCTATTCTGGCCCTTTTTCTAGTAGGAGACCATGAGGGGCTTCTTTCCTACACCTCATACTCTCTTAGTATATTATAAAGCCCCCCAACTTCTATAATTTTCCTTAAAACCTTGGGGGGAATGGGATGTTTTTCTTGATTGATGACTAGGGTGGCAAAAAATAAGGAAGGTTGGCCCACTACCAGGTCAGTCCTTTTTGAAGGACACATCAGCATCAAAGCTGATGATGTTGTACTTTGGGATGAGGAGGAGACCAGTTCCTTTCCTTTTGAGGTGGCGATAGGAGAACTAGAAGAAGAAGGGAGCTTTGCTTGCTCCTGCTACGCCTCATCGATAATTTTCATCATGACCTCGAAGAGGTCAGTGTCCTACTAGATGACCTGGAAGGTGGGGTCCTCAAATTCTTTTGGAGGAGTGGTCAGGACTAGTGGGACCACCTTATCCACCAATAGCCCCTGGTGCAACTTCAATTGAGAGCTATAATCACCAACTATTTCTAGCCTACTATAAGGCCTCTCCTTCATCCTCCAAACCAGATCCAATGACTGGTTGTTTTTGAAAGCCTTCTGCATTTCATCTTCAAAATTATCCTTACTATGAGTGACTTGCAGAAGGGCGAGCTTACCAACAACACTCTTCCTATGATGGTCATCTGGATCATAGGCCCTCCAAGTAACCTCTGGGAAATAGTATGTATCCATGTTCCAAATAGACCGTAACACGGAAAAATGGCCCAGGTATGTGTAGGGGCCCATTGAGCAAGGGATGGGTAGCCATGGCATGAATCCTTTCTTCCTTAGGTACCTAATTTTAACCTCCTCGGCTATTTTCCTAAGTAATTTCCAATATAGCAATTGAAGTTGGGCAGTGTACAGGGAGTGCCTTCGAAGGTAGTTTTGAACCATACAACCTGATATAGGAAAATTCTTCTGTAGAAGAAATCTCCTACTTGTGCTTTGTGTAGAAACTCCCTTACTCCAACCCCAATTCTATCTGGCTCTTCCCCACATAATCGGAGGTGTACCATGGGAAGGATTTTTCAAAGAAGGTCTTGTAGCTGGAGCACCCCTCCTGGATGCATAGTAACTGATCTTGAAGAGTGGGAGTTTTCACCCCCCATCCAAGCCACTAAAGACTTATCTAATTGTGCTATGAAAAAATGGATCAAAAAATAATAATAAGAGAAAGGAGGCATCTCCTCTTTATCAACCAATATAGCCTCCTGTAGATCTTGTAATTCCTGGTCAATGTTATCATTGATCACATTTTCCCATAAGTAGAGGGGGGTCTTATCCATTCTATTGCACTACAGGATTAGAAACATGACCTCCTTTGTAATTGGATCTAAATATTTCATGCCCAATGCCAAGTTGATCATGTCTACGTAATCCTACGCCCAGGGCCGAAGAAAAAATTTCTTGATAGGAAATCTCGATGGTTTGTGTTTCCCCCTCTTCAGGAGTGTCTCTGGGAATGAGGTGTTTATCATATAATTGGCCTAGAGGGCCAATGTTTTAAATTCCAACACCTAAGATGCCATAGCAAGGCCGAATACCCACCTGATTCTATCTACTGTCACTTTAGCCACCACCTGATTTTTATAGTCATGAATGGTGCGACTTTTAGGATCGTACGCCACTACCAACCAAGCCAAGAGGTCCGAGGAGTGATAGACCCTTGGGTAGGTTAAACACCCTAGATTGGTATTCCATTTGTTGCACATAAGGGGAGGCTCGATGTTGTCTCGGTATGCCCTCATATATAGACTTCTTAGTAGCGTAGGGTGGCATTGGCTATCCTCCTCAGTAGGATCGAAACCGTAGATAGTGACCCCCTCTACCTCCTTCTATTGCTCTGTAGTGATTTCTCTATTGCTATCTAGTAAATTTACCATAGCTTTTGGGTCTTGGGCTCTCCTCATTCTCCTCATCACCGATCATACCCTAGTAATTTTGGTAATTCTCTCTTTAACAATCGACACCTCTATCACAGTTGAGCTAGTGGAAGCCATGGGAAGGAGTAGTGAAAATAGCGAAGGCTTTTTCTCTTCTCTTCTACGCTCGACCTCATCGAAAATAGTACTTCATGCATGAATAGCATGGGGAGGAGTCCGCCACCCTCTAATTAAAGCATATGCATTGAATTTTGGTAGGTAGGGACCATGCACTTTTCTATCTGATGAGGTAAGCTGATTGGTCGGGCGTGCCACATCACCTACGCTTTTGGTAGCACATCGTACCTATGGAATGGAATTATGGCTAGGAGGCAAGTTGTGGGATACATGGTGGTCTTAGGTTGGTCAGGATGGGGTGCACTTGAGTGAAGCACACATGAGGTCTACGCCCTATTAATTTCTCACATGCTCCATTGGGGAAGGGGAGCATGTGGAGCCCTCGAGGCGAGCGCATGAATTCATGTGCTTGCTTACTCTTCACATGCCCCAAGGGAGTGGGGTGCATGGGACCCAATGGGGCACATAGGATGTGCACCCTCAATACTTTCATGTGCTCCTTAGTGGAGTGCACTAACCCAGAGGTGGGCGCATAGCCTATGCACCCGACTAGACCTTTGCGTGCTCCAAGGAAGTGGAGCGCGTGGGCTCTATTTGGGGTGCACAAGCTTGTGCACCCTAGGGGACATTGTGTGCTCCAACAAGGAGTGGAGCACATTGGCTAGGAAGGGAGTGCATGGCTTGTGCACTCCAAAGGTTTTTCGCATGCTCCATTGGAATGGAGTGCAATGGGGTTTGGGGAGCACGTGAAGGCATGCCCTCATCACACAACTTGGTGCGCTCCACTAAAGAGTGGAGCACATGAGGTAAAAGCGAGAGTGCAAGGGTGCATGATCATGAGGACTTCGTGTGCTCCATCTTAATGGAGTGCATAGGGCTACTTTGGGGTGCACAACTTCGTGCACCCCTTAAGGACTTTGCATGCTCCACCTCCCCGTGGAGTGCATGGACTCAGCATAGGGTGCATGACTCATGCGCCCCTTAGGGGATTTGTGCACCCCATTCCCCAATGGGGTGCATAGGCTAGGAATGGGTGCATGGCTTAGTGCACCCGATGTGGTCTTTGCATGCCCCACTAATGGAGCGTATGGGCCTGGCTTGGGGTGCGTGATTTGCACACCTAGGGGATTTTTTAGTGTGCTCCACTGAGAGTGGAGTGCATGAGGCTAAGTAAGGGTGCACCACCTTGTGCACCCTTAAGGAAGGGGGACTTAGACTCTCAAAATGGGGACTACCCTTTTGGATTCAACACCGACTCTGACTGGGATAGGGGGGTGGATGGAAGACACAGACCTGAGAACCCTAGACTCTTCGGGTGGACCGAAAACCGACTTACACACACACTTGCATTTTTTTTTTAACACCTCACCCAATGGGACCAAAGGACTTCAAGTGTTGCCCATTAACTGGTATAGGCATTTCTTCTCCTTCCATGTCCTTTAACCTGTAAGTGTGTTGATCGACTATTTTAGCAATTTGATAAGGCCCTAGCCACTTAGGCTCAAACTTGTCCTTCTCCCCAGGTTTGTCATTCTTTGGGTCCTAGTACAACACCACTTCACCCATAGCAAAATTTTGACCTTTGGATTTCTTATTAAATAATTCTATTGTCTTGTTTGTCTGATTGATCATCCTTGCAACAGCTTCCTTCCTATCTTCCTCCAATTGCACCAGCTGGTCCATCCTTCTTTGCAACTCATCTGGTCTTTCATGATCTTGAAGTAATAAGGAGAGGGCTGCTCTTTCTAGCTGAGGTGGCAGCAATACCTTTTCCCCATAAACCAATTCATATGGTGACTTACCAGTAGCTCTTTTTACTGATAACATGTCTGCCCACAAGGCATACTTAAGCTCACTATCCCATCCTCTTTTGTTCTTCCCTAATGACCTCTTAATTCTGGTAATGATATTCTTGTTGGAGGATTCGGCTAGCCCATTGCCCTGAGGGTAATAATTGGCAGAGTGGGCTAGCTCAATACTATATTTAGTACAGAAGTCAACCATCTCATAGGAAGTAAAATACTTGGCATTATCTGTTACTAGCTTTCTGGGTGCCCCAAATCTAGTTAATATATTTTCCTCCAAGAAATGAATAATTTTTGCCATTGTGGATCTCCTAAGAGGGGCTGCTTCAACCCATTTGGTTAGATAGTCTATGGTAGTGATAATCCATTTATGTCCTCCTGAAGAATTGGGGTTGATTTCCCCAATTAAGTCTATCCCCCACTGGGAAAAAGGAGTTTCAATAATTACTGGTTGTAGTGGCATGGTAGGCAGGTTTTTCTTGCCAGTGAAAACTTGACAACTATAGCAACTCCTAACTGACTGATATACATCCTTGAACAGGGATGGCCAATAATATCCTGCCCTCATGATTTGATTAGTTGTTGCTTTGGGAGCAAAATGGCCACCACAAAACCCTGTATGAAATTCTGCAATGATCCCAGGGGCTTCCTTCTCTGTTACACATAGTAATAATACCCCACTTGGGTGTCTCCAATACAACCGATTTTCTTGAAGGTGGTACTTTTGAGCCTATTGCTTAATACTCCTCATTCTACTGGTAGACCTACCAGGTAGGAAGGATATATTTTTCAAATAAAATAGTACATCTTTATACCATTCAGACCCTTCATGCTCAGGAAGTTCATCTTGTTGTTCTCCTTGCACCAAGATGGCATTATTTATCTCCTCTTCTCCTTTGTAGGCCATGTATTTTTCCAACCCTTGGCCTTTAACAATTTTTACCGCTCTAAACTCCACATCATACTGTAGTAGTTTTACCATCCATCTTGCTGAACTGCCAGTGGGTTTGGGTTGGGTCAGGACATCCTTGATGGCAATGTAGGGGATACAGGTAATAACTTTACTGGAACCAAAAATGCTCTTGAAATGCTCTAAAGCCTGAATAAGGGCAAAGGCTTGTTTCTCAATTGGCCTATACCTCAGTTGGGCCCCCTTCATTCTTGAACTCATAAATGCTATTGGCCTCTCATTTCCTCTTCATATTTCTAGGATAGTACAACTACTATGGTATGTTCTGAGGCAAAGGAATATAGGTTGAAATTCTTAGAATGGTCTGGGCAGGTCAAGACAGGTGCAATGGTGATAGCTTCCTTAATATTTTGAAATACCTTGATATTGTCTTCATCCCACTTGATATTTGCATCCTTTTTAATCATGTCATTCACAGGCTTTGCAATTTCAGAAAAAATTGGGATAAATCTTCTAACAAAATTTATCTTGCCGAAGAAAGACCTGACTCCTTTGAGGCTCTTGGGAGGTGGTATTTGTGCAATGGCCTTTGTTCTTTCTGGATCAATACTGATTCCCTCCTTTGAGACCACATGTCCCAATAGTTTACCATGGGTGGCTCCAAAAAGACACTTCTTTGGATTTAATGAAATCCCATATTCCTTACATCTTTGAAAAACTTGGGACAGGTGAGAAAAATGATCTGCAGGGTCCTTGGAAAAGATAGTAATATCATCCAGGTACACCACCACAATTTTAAACATAAGTCCCTTAAAGGCAAAATCCATAGCCCTTTGAAAAGTGGCCCCTGCATTCATCAACCCGAATGGCATCCTCTGATATTCAAAAGTCCCCCAGGGTGTAGTGAAAGCAGTTTTAAACCTGTCTTCGGGATTGACCAAAATCTGATTGTACCCTAAAAAACCATCTAGTAGGGATATTCTAGAAGATCCCACTACCACTTGCAACAGTTGTTCCATATTGGGGAGGGGATAATTATCCTTGAGGGAGCTCTTATTTAAATTTCTAAAATCCACACACATCCTGATCTCCCCATTCTTCTTTCTAACAGGCACCAAGTTTGCTATCCAAGAAGAGAATCTCACCTTCTTAATGATCTTTGCATTGAGCAACTTTTGGACCTCCTTTTGCATGACAAGATGCAGAGTGGGATTAAAATTTCTTTTCTTCTGCCTAAAAGGCTTGGCATCCTCCTTTAGGGGAATAATATGGGTCATCACCTCAGTGTTAAATATTCTCAAATCCTCATAGCCCCAAGCAAAATTATCCTTATTTTTCCTTAGATATTGGATATACTACTTCTTCTCTTTTGCTGGTAGTCCTCTATCAATCTTGACCATCTTTGGATCCCCTACTATCCCAACATTAACCTCTTCACCTTCTGATTCATGGGGTGCAGTTCTATGTGCCTTATCAAAATCATCAAAGAGAGACTCCAAGGACACTAGCCCCTTGGGGATTTTATTAGTTTTAAGTTGTATTACTTCAGTGGGGGTTCCTATAACATGTTGTAGTTTTTCTTCATCTTCCTCATCACAAATCACCCTAGCAAACTGGTTTTGTACTGTCATAAAATCTTTGATATCAGCATCATCTTGGAAAACTTGTAGGTAAACCACATTGTCAGGGATAGAGGGATGATACACAGATATAGTGGGAAACCTATCCATGTATTTTGTATCAATTTCAGGGCTATCTGCCCCAGAAGCATTGACAACCAATAGATTGGTAACATGGTTTTTCTCCCTGGGTATGTGTGATATATTAAAGGCCAAGAACTTGTCAATCTCATCTAAGACAACATGCTTGTATTGCTTTAACCTAGGGTGCTTGGTCTGGTATCTTCCTTTAATTTGTTGTATTATTAACTCAGCATCCCCATAGATAGTAAGGTAGTTAATACCTAGCTCCTTAGATTTTCTTAGCCCCAATAGTAGTGCCTCATATTCTGCCACATTATTAGTACATGGGAACTCCAATCGGTAAGGCACACCTAGGTAATTGCCCTTTATGTCAGTTAAGTTAATTCTAGCTCCTGCTCCTATTTGTGACTTAGCTCCATCAAATGTCATGGTCCACATTTCAGTGGTGAGGACTCTATCTGACTCAGCATCTACAACTACTTTAATTTTGGGATCCAACCCTTCAACATTGGGTACTTCTTTAAGAAAGGGGGTATGCCAAATGGAATAAACACCTAACTCCTTCTCTTCCACTGAACTAACCAGATTAACTATGGTGTTGTCAGGCTTCATGAGTTCAACTGATCACTTGTTAAAGGGTTCTCTCCTCAGGGTTGCCTGTTCTTTTGATGACAGAGGGATTGTGGCATATGACCAGTCCAACTGGATTGACCCACCTAACTATTCTGCCCAATGTCTAGATAGTAGCAAGGAAAATAATGGGTCAACATCAACTACTGCTACATCCATCACAATCCCCTTCTTTGGATATTGATCTAGAAAGACCAAGAGGCCCGTTATTATCCCCACACAAGGCACTTGTCTATTGTCCATGATAGAAATGGGAGGGGAGTCTTTGGTACATATCAGTCCCAACTGATCAACCACTTGCTTTGGCATGACATTATGAGATGCCCCACTATCAAGCATACAATTGTGTATCACATAGCGGTCACCATACCCATATGTATATCGGAGGGAGATGTAGAATGGCCTTACTAAAGTAGGAGTTCTACTTGAAGAGTTTGGAGTTGATGCTACTAAGACATGGCTTTCCCCTTGGTCAGTCAACCCAAAGGCTCTGCAAATTTGTTCCCTATACTTAGGGATGGTCATCAACTCCCCAAAGGTTATGTTGATATTTTTCTTGGCCAATTCTAAACCTACATCAAATTTTGATTTTTTGTATTCTAGCCCATTATTGATAGGTTCAGACCTCTAGGGAGGGGAGGTTGATGGCCATCATTGTTTTTCTTTGTATTAGTCTGGTCCTTTTCCTCAACTGGACTCTTCTTATCAGGTTTTTTAGGAATGTTCCTATTGTGGAGTCTAGTGGCATGGACTCTTTCTAATGTCTCAACCTCTTCAGCTATTGGGGTCAATTTTCCCTACCTTATCTACTCAAAGCGGTTATTTTGAGGCCTTTTTAATATTTTTACATCATCAAGGGCAAATTTCATAGGTCGGTTATCATAACTGGTCGGCTGGGTGACTTCTTCCAGAATCAGTGGGGTATCAATAGTTTCTTCCCATGTCCAATAGGCATTTATCCTAATCTCATCCTCTGATTCTTCTTCAAGGTTAACACCTAAATGGAGGCCATGATATACACCACAGTCGGTGGGGTTATGGGGAGCATCACATGTAGGACAAAATAAGGGAAAATTAGAAGCTACATTAACCGAAGCCATGGGGTTTGGGACAACATCCTGGTCTTTCTGGACCTCTTTCCTTTTCCAATTGTTGTTCGAACTCCTACCCCCTTCATTATTCTAGTTCCTATTAAAATTTCTCCTAAAAGGAGGTCTGCTCTCATTCTGGTGTTGAGAAGGTTCTCCACCATCTGTTTTGTCCCTTTTAATTTTGGATGGTTGGTTATTCATGGACAGGAACATTTCTGTCATTTGTGATGATAGCTTCTCAATGGGGTCGGGTTCTAATTTTTTTAAAATGCCAAACCCCACTTTCTTAGTCCTTATTTCAGGCTAGTTGGGGCTAGGGTCTACTAATGTAGGTTTCATTTTCCCACTGTCTATCATGTCTCTTTCTATCACAGTGGCTCTCTCCATACAGGCATCAATGGTGAGTGTGGGTTGTTGCCTTAGCTCATAGTTGAAATCACCAGGGAAGGCATTTTTATAAAAACAAATGGACTGGTGATCATTGGGCCTCAAAGCCATAGGGATTCGGTTCCTTAGTTTAGTGAACCACCTATTGAAGTCATCCACTATTTCATTGTCCCTCTTTTTCATTGTGGCCAGCTCAGTCAACAATGATTGTTCATTCTTTTTCTCCCCATATTTTTTGAGGAAGGCAACTTCTAAATCCTGGAAGGTACCAATAGAGTCTGCTGCCAGACTATTAAACCATTCTCTGGCATATTTTTCTAGGGTCTGTAGGAATAATATGAGGATGACATCTTCATGTTCCACCTCTAGGCTATCCATAGCATACAGGAAGTCTTTTACGTGGTCCTCCCTAGTCACGATGTTGTCCCCTAGAAACTTAGGTAGGTACTTATGGGCTTTTGGGGGAAGGGGGTTCAAAGATTGAGGTAATACAAAGGGCCTATACCTATTTAGGCACCAATTATTCAAAGGTGGATTGGCCATGAGTATGTTTGGGCCCCTCGGGACAGTGGGTGCAGCAGGTGGGATAGTACTAGTTTGGAGACTTTGAGGAATGAACACAATACTGCTACTACTTTGATTACTAGAAGGAATAAAAATCAAAGCTTGCTTTTTACTTTTATGTATTCTAAAAAGTACCTGTGGGTCTGAGATTTTAGGATAGAGTTCCTTGTCACTCCATCTCAGGGTCACCAGATCAGCTCCTCATTTATGTTTTAAATTTCTTTAGAGTCGCCAGCACAAGGTGCAAAATGGGGGGTGCTCTCTAGCCAAGATTGCTCAGCCCAAAATAGTCTCATAGGAAAAAAAAATATATGTCGTAAGGGGAGTAAAATGATAAAAATATAAGGATGGGTCCTCCCTAACAATGACGCCAAAAACTATTGTGGAGTTTTCCTTCTTACCCCTTAAAGCTTTGTCACGTCATAGGAAACTCAAGGAATCACAACCAGTATTGTGGATTCTGGTTGATCCACCTCTTTAACCTAGGAATATATTACTTTGAAAGCTCTAGACAGACTAGGTTGGGTAAGGAAACCCCAAAGGTGGGTTTATCTATTCTATTTTAATGGTGCAAACACCCACTTATGCCAGACAAAATGATTCTATATTGTTTTGATTATTAGTGATCAAACCTATCATAAACAAAGTATCAGACCGGTGCCTTATCCATTGGGTAGTCGTAGCAGGTTAATATTTATGATCTAGAGTGAAAAATAAAGGGGAACTAGTTTGTTTTAATTCATTCGAATAATGTAATGCAAGAAAATGATTAAACTAGTGAAAAGAAAGTGTCATCCATATATTTTGATTACAATAACACATAAATGAGCATGACACAAACCATAAAACATAGAAGATATGCCAGGAATCGAGTTGGATTTGTATTAATATGAATATGATTTACATAAAACTAGGCCAACAGAGTGCTTGGGTCATATATGCCAATGGTTACAATAAACCCCCATTCAAATATGTAACAAGAGGTTGTTCCTCCCCATCCTGATTGTAGTGATGTAGGAGTCTCCAACTCTGGTGCGTTCCACAAGAAATGATCTCAATGAACAATGCTCTTTGGCAATCCCTAGAAATGGTAGAAAGAAGGGTGATATAAGAAACATAGGAGAAACACAAAGAGAATATGACTAAGACACTAGACAAGGCTTATACCTGGGATTTTCTCTCTCAGAGGTTTGATAAAAAAATCTGCTACTATAGTGTCTTCTCTTATATAGTGCAAGTTGCCCGAGCGAGGTTGTAACCATCTGCTCCAATTGGACCAATCATGTTATCTCTAAAAACTAGATGTAATAAAAAATGGGCATGTAGCCCATGCCTCTTGTTCACGCAGGTGGTGGTTGTGCATCCTCTCATGTACTGCCCTAGGGTGGTGGCTATGTATCTCCTGGTACGTGTGTTCTGGTAGACTGGGCCCCACTCCCTCTTCTAGGTTTTGAATGGCCTAATTGATGAACTCCCATGCCTCATCATGGAATGTTAATGAAAACAATAACAAATTTAGGTCCTACATGGCCTTGTTCACCCTTTCTCTTGCCCATTCCAAAGTGTTCTCAAGAAAAATGATATAGGTGGTCTATCATTTGTACTAGGGCTGTAAACCGTTTGGACAACTTGCCACCGGAGTCCAAGTCAAAATCTTGGACTTTCTAGAGCACTAACTCCTTGATGTTAGGAGCCTGCATAAACTCCTCAAGTTTGAAGTCGCAATCCTCCAGCTCATCATTGACCTCCTATTTGGCATCAGCTACTTCTTGATTCCACTAGAGCCAATTTTATCTATTCTGCAAGAAGATGAAGACTTTGGCATATTCCTCAGTGAAGAAATAGTGGGAGTCATCTGATAATGTAGTCATCATCCCGATGATTGGTACATAATTCTCCCTAAACTTCTTATACACAAGAAATATGGTGTTCACCCTCTGATTCCTTTTCTATAGATGATCTTGTAAGAGGTCAAAAGTATGCCTGGTGGCATAGATATCTACAAAAATGGACTCTAGGTCTTTCATATTTTTTACTATTTTCTCCTTCATTTCTTGCTTGAGTTCATCCACCGACCCGAGTTGGATGTTAGCCTACATGATAGAAGGAGTGGGAATCTTCAACTTATCAACTTCACTTTGAAGTTGTTTCACCTTGAGCTATAATTGTCCTACTTCTATAGCCTTAGCCTTCCACTCTTCTAACTCTTTCTCTACTGCTTCTACCACCTATGCTTGGGAAGCCAACTATGATTTCATCATGTCCACAGGTGCAGTTGCAACCCTTATGACACCCTTGCTTACATCGATGGTGGCTTCTGTCATGCTAGGTGGTAATGGGATCTCAAAGGTGGTAGTGGATACATCAACTGCCTCCTACCCAACTATCCTTCAGGGCCTGATTATTCCCTTACTAGGAGACCTTTGCTCCTCCATATCCTGTATTTGATCTTCTTCATCAATAGTGAATTGGAAGGTGTCTCTCACCCTTGTTAGTGTAAGGTTCTCAGTGTCCTCTGTAGAAGGTTTTGTTCTAGCTATTTTTTTGGCAAGAGACCATGAGGGGCTTCTTTCCTGCACCTCATACTCTCTCAGTATATTAGAAAGCCACCCAAATTCTATAATTTTCCTTAAAACCTTGGGGGGAATGGGACGTTTTTCTTGATTGATGACCAGGGTGGTGTTGGAACAAAATCTGCCTTCGGTTGATAGTGTTGCGCCTTAGACTTTGCCAACATTGAATAGACAGATCTTGCTTGAGATCATCTGTCTAGTCTCCAGAGAAGGCTGGTTCCTTTGAGTTTTTTAGAGAAAAGGGGAACAAGAGATAAGGGAAATATAGCCTAAGCTAGAACTTTTCTCACGGTACAGATTAGACAACAACAAACATTGATGATGCAATTTAGACAACAACAAAGCTAGAACTCTTCTTTATAGAAAACACGAATTCCTGAATGTGACTTTTAGATGTTCGTCTAAAAAGCATGTAAATATCTATTAATGTTCAACTCTAGAAACAAGATTCATACGTGCACAGTCCAGATTTCAGAACAGATACATTTATAAAACTCAGAGTGAATAAAAGTTAAAACACCAGATACATACAAGCACACAGAAGTTTCGAAAGCCAGAGGAAGAAATCTTTTATTGCTTGTAATCCAATACATGCGCATCAAGCTTGTAAACGTCCAAGAGCCGACCCTTTTTTTGGAGTCGCTCACCCCTATATATACCCTAAAAGAGTATCTTTTCCTAAGTACATCTTACTTATTTTACAAGCAATAATCTACAGTTTCTAACAATACACAACGGATTTCCTGCAGATTGGATAGATTGGCAATCATCCAAGCAGACTCGCCAGGTTATAATCAACAGACCATTCTTCAAAAATCAGCACCTGATGTCAGTGCTCGTCTCCAGTTGCCAAAAATATACTTTATTCCTTTACATCTAGCATGTCATGAAATCGTGACATTCGTCTCCTACTTTGCTCCTCTACCGCTTCCAGCCATGAAAATGAGACATGTCACGAAATCATGACATTCATCTCTTCCTTTGCTCCTTTGTTGCCTCCTCGCCATGAAAATGAGACATGTCACAAAATCGCGACATTCGTCTCCTGCTTTGCTCCTCTGTCGCTTCCAACCATGAAAATGAGACATGTCACGAAATCGCGACATTCATCTCTTCCTTTGCTCTTTTGCTGCTTCCCACCGTGAAAATGAGACATGTCACGAAATCGTGACATTCGTCTCTTCCTTTGCTCTTTTGCTACTTCCAGCCGCGAAAATGAGACATGTCACGAAATCGTGACATTCGTCTCTTCCTTTGCTCTTTTGCTCCTTCTCCGTGAAAATGAGACATGTCGCGAAATCGTGACATTCGTCTCTTCCTTTGCTCTTTTGCTGCTTCCCACCGTGAAAATGAGACATGTCACGAAATCGTGACATTTTTTCCTTGCTTTGCTCTTTTGCTCCTCCAAAATGAGACATGTCACGAAATCATGACATTCTTTCCTTGCTTCTTTTCTCGCTTCCACCAAAAATGAGACATGTCGCGAAATCGTGACATTCTTCCTTGCTTTGCTCTTTTCGCTTCCACAAAATGAGACATGTCGCGATATCCTGACACTTTTCCTCTTGCTCTTTCTCTTGCTTTTAAAAATGCAACATGTCACGATATCGTGACACTTTTCCTCTTGCTCTCGCACCAAATCCAACATGTCGCGATATCGTGACACTTTTTCCCTTTTCCAAAGCAAAATGTCGCGATATCGCGACACTTTTTGACTATCGACGAAGCAACATGTCGCGATATCGCGACACTTTTTCCCTTTGCTCTTTCTCTTTGCTTTGAACCGCGAAAATGCAACATGTCGCGATATCGCGACACTTTTTCCTCCTTGCGGTGTTTTGCATTTTCTTTGATATTTAGCATATGGGCCACTTCGGTCTTCTTGGGAAATATGCAAAAAAGGTGCATCAACTATTTTTCTGTAGTTAGGCATTTTTTGACTAACATTCTTGGCGCCTTTCGGGGGAATTTTTGCTTGCAAAAATAGAGACCAGGCCTTTATCCATTGGGAAACGGAGTCACCAGCATAGTTGCAAAAAGTAAATTTTCGAGCAGAAAAACACAAGAAAAATCATGCACTTTGGAGAACAAGTGATCTTCACCTTATCAGAACCTTTCTTTTACCGCTTAGGTATTTAACCTTTGTCTGAAGAACACAAAAATTCAATTTTGGGAGCTGGGATTTCTTAGGTGGCTGGAACACTTCGGGAGCAGAAGAATGACCATTTCCTTTGCTTGAAAGGATTCCAACAGGGAAACTTCCTCCCAGGAGTGAGCGTCAATCCTTCTTATTGTCTTCTAGAAATATTAGGCCGTAAAAAAGGGAAATATTTACAAAACTTCAAAACTTATAATATACTCGTACATATAATGGTGATCTTGTAGTTTTACTGGAAATACAACTTTAGGTGAAAAGCGTTCACC
The DNA here is from genome assembly GCA_028583015.1 of Wollemia nobilis. Classification (NCBI taxonomy): domain Eukaryota; kingdom Viridiplantae; phylum Streptophyta; class Pinopsida; order Araucariales; family Araucariaceae; genus Wollemia; species Wollemia nobilis. The sequence continues at coordinate 8,777,408 of JAQPPZ010003067.1, forward strand.
GTGATGGGTAGAACCTGTCCATCTTGATCTTTTAACCGGAAGGCATTGAATTGCTTTTCTGAAACAATTTCGAATGGCCCCTCCCATAATGCATCAAACTTGTCATGATGTCCTGGCTTTGCTTTCTTGACATTCCATTTTAATACCAGGTCACCTATTTTAAATTTCTTGAAAGTGGTTTTCTTATCGAACCACCCGGCTATTTTTACCATATGCTTTTGATGATGATCGTAGGCCTGTTCCCTAGATTCTTCAAGCTGTAGAAGTTGCATCAGTCGAGCGTCCATTGGATGGCCTTCATCTTCGTTGACTTGGTTTAGCATTCTCAACGTGGGTATTTCCATATGAATCGGCAGAACAACTTCTTTACCATAAACCAAAGCATATGGTGAAGTATTGATTGATTTTTTTATTGAGATTCTGTCGGCCCACAAGGCTTGATTCAGGAGTGAGTGCCAGTTCCTCTTATTGTCCTCTAATGTTCTTTTCAAAATTCTCAGAAGATTCTTATTAGTAGACTCAACTAATCCATTACCTTGTGGGTAATAATTAGAGGAAGTCTTCAGGTAAATTCCATATCTACTGACGAATTCGATCATCTTTGCACTAGTGAAAGGGGATCCATTGTCTGTAATCAAAGAATCTGGTATGCCAAACCTTGTGATTAGACTTTCGACGAATTCTATCACCACCTCTGAATCAGCTTTCTTCGTAGGCACTACTTCTGCCCACTTGGTGAAATAGTCCGTGGCAGTGAGAATGTATTTGTGGCCTGATGATGAGTTTGGCTCTATTATCCCTACGAAATCCAACCCCCACTGCTGGAATGGTTCCTCGACTTGAATAGGCTTTAAGGGCATGGGTGCATTTCTGTTTCTTCCCACATACCTCTGACACTGTTCACACTTCTGGGTCACTCTGTACGCATCTAGGAAGATGGAAGGCCAATAACATCCAGCTCTAAGGATCTTCAAAGCTATAGTTCGACCTGCATAATGTCCCCCTGAAAAACCCCCATGAAATTCATCTAACACTTTTTGCTTTTCATTATCGGGAACGCATTTTAACAACACACCATCAATGTTAATCCTGTACAACCCCTCTGTTCGAAGGGTATATTTCAATGCTTGGGTCCTGAATCTCCTTCTCCGGGAAGCGCTCATATCTTCAGGGCATGACCCGGTCTGAAAATACCTCACAAATTCATTGATCCAACCCGAACTCACTCTGTCTTGGTGTTGCTCTGTGTTTGCCATGACGGGGTGGTTCTCCCCATATCCACTTGCAGCTTGCTTGGCCAATTCCTGGCACAAAGCTCTCCCTCTCACTATTTTAGTAGGATGTATTTCTACATCATACTCTTGGATGCGAGTCACCCATCCAACTCTTTTTTCACCCAATTCTCCTTGAATTATGAAGTTCCTTACATCGGGATGAATAACATACACCATCGTCCGACTCTGGGATAAGAAGTGTTTTAGCTTATTCAAGGACTTCATAATGGCGTATACTTGTTTTTCTATGAAGTTGTACCTTTCCTCATGTTTGTGCATGGTGGAACTCATAAAGGCTATGGGTCTTTCTTCGTCATCTGCTCCTTTCTGAGTGAGAACTGCAGCATAACTATTTTGCTCTCCGACAAGCATATAGTATGAAATCCCGAGAATAGTCAGGGTTGACTAGCACAGGAGCTTGAGCGATGGCTTCTAGAATTTTTTGGAAAGCTTCTTTCCTTGGCTCTGTCCATTTAAAAGGAGCATCCTTTTTCAATAACTCAGTCATTGGTTTAACTGTTTGGGCAAAATCCGCAATGAATTTTCTGACGAAATTTACTTGCCCAAAGAAAGACCGCAAACCTTTCTTGTTAACTGGGAGAGACAACTCAAGAAGCGCCTTTACTCTATCAGGATCAATTGATAGCCCAACTTTAGAAATAACATGCCCAAGGAGTATTCCTTCTTCTACAGCAAAAATAGATTTTGTAGGGTTTAGTGATATCCCAAATTCCCTACATTTCTCAAATACTTGCTGCAGATGAGTGGCATGGTCCTTTTTGTTGTGAGAAAAACTGTCATGTCATCTAAATAGACGACAATAATTTTGTTCGCAAGCTCCCCAAAAGCTACGTCCATGGCTCTCTAGAAAGTTGCTCCTGCGTTAGATAATCCAAAGGGCATCCTTTGGTATGCAAATGTTCCCCACTTAGTGGTGAACGCAGTCTTGTATTGATCCTCATTTCTCACCCAAACCTGATTGTAACCAGAAAAGCCGTCTAACAGAGAAAACCTTTCTGCTCCCACCACAGTATGAAGGATTGGGTCAATCTGGGGTAAAGGATAGTGATCCTTTAAAGAGGCTCTGTTCAAATTTCTGAAATCGACGCATAGTCGTATTTCTCCATTTTTCTTGCGGACTGGAACTAAATTTGCCACCCAGGTAGAGTGCTTGATTGGGTATATTATCTTAGCCTGCAAGAGTTTTAACAACTCTTGTTTCATTAAGGCTTCAATCTTGGGATTCACAGGCCTCTGCCTCTGCTTGAAAGGTTTAGCTCCTTCCTCCAGTTCAATGGTATGCTGAATGACCTCTTTCCTGTACACTTTCAGATCACTATAAGTCCAGGCTATTATATCTGGATACTCTTTACATAACTATTTTATTTCCTCTAGTTCTACCACTGTACAATCGGTCCCTACTTTGATCATTTTTCCCGGTTCTAGTTCTACTTCTTTATACCGACGTTCATCTACCTTGATCCTTCGACCTACAGCTCTGTCGCTATTGTCAAAAAGGCTCTCCAGGGTGATCAGTCCCCTGGGGATATGGTTGTTTTTCAGTTGAATAAGGCTCTCTTCGTCCTCTTCTTGTAACGCTCTATCTGTAGAGCAATTCATCTCGTGAATCAAAAAATCCAGGATCTGCTCATCATTTTTGAATACTTGCCAAAAAATGTCTTTGTCGGGCACTCGAAGGCCTCGTATATAAGTCTAACTATTTTAGACTTCTGAATAACATTGCTCGATCGGGCAAAAATTTGATCATACTGATGCTAACGGGTCTGCATGTGTGTTCTTCTCTCTGGAAATGGATTTCATGTTTAGTGATTCAAAATTTTCCAAAAGATCTAACACTTTGTTTTTGTAAGCTCTTAGGTAATGTTGCTTACAAATGCACTTGCCAAGTAACTTGTTTAACGATCAACTCTGAATCTCCATAGATCAGCAGCTATTTTACACCCAATTTCTCAGCTTTCTTGAGTCCCAAACACAAGGCTTCGTACTCAGCTACGTTATTGGTGCAACTCCATGTCAACCTATACGAAAAGACTTTTTCTTTTCCAGTGGGTGAAATCAGGACGATCCCAGCTCCTGCTCCATTTTTGCACCTTGACCCATCAAAGTACAACTTCCATAACTGGTTGATTGAATCATCTGTTTTAGGGACAACAATAGGGAGCTTTTTTGGTTTCTCAATGGAATAGCTTCCCATTTTTTGTCTCTATCATAGCATTGAAGTCTTTCATTGAAAACTGATCTTCGATTGGAGTTCCTCCAGGGTTTCTTCCATTAAATCAATATTCTCAAATTCCTCGGACATCATGTTGATAGTAGTTGTTTCTTCTAGTCTTTCCACATGAAAAGTAGATGGTTTCTCATTGTAGATCTTGACTCTTTTACCTTTGAAAGGTACCTCCAAATGCGAATAATCTAGTGACAGATAACCTCCCAGCTTTGGCTATGAATTCTCCGGATAAACACATACCGAAATATGGTTCCAAGTCTACAATGACTACTTCTTGTATTACGACTGCTTCTGGCATTCTGTGGAGTTGAATAGGTATATCTTTGATCACCCCGATAGTTTTTACTGGAGTACCATCCAATTGCAACACACCAGGATGACTTCGAGTATATTCCATCCCCATTATGTCACATACGGCTTTCGGCATTACCGTAGTTGCAGCCCCTGAATCAATCATGCAATTGTGAACTATCCACCCCTCCATTTGCAAAGATAAATAGAATGGGGGCGGTCTATTTTTTCCAGAGGTTGACACAACATTTGCTTGTATGACATTTGAGGAAGAGGTATTATTCTTTAAAGTTAAAGATTCTTGGAGGAGGTCAATCTGACCAGGAATTTGCAATGCATCATACATGCTTATTTTGGAGGGGGTCCTCTTCATTTCTTCTGCAATATTGAACGAAAGAGTTGCAGCTGGGGATACTTCAACACTTTTCTCCCTTCCACTAGTCGATGCGTCATATCTGTCTCTGTAGACCTGCGTAGCTTCTGTTCTTTGCCTTTTTGTCAATGAAGGAAATCTGAGTCTTTCCTTCGCTTGCTCTTGAGCTTCGCTCCCTTTTCTAGGAGGAAATTCTTTTCTTGGTGTAGTCGTAGAAGTCTGAGGAGGATCAGAACGTCCTTTCTCACCGGACTGGTTTTTCTGTGGAGTTGCCCTGGGGGCAGGAGGAAAACCTTGTGGTTGGAATTCCTTAGGGTCAGTTTGCAACGACTTTTTTCCCGACCTCGTCAGGACTGAGACTTGTTCCACGGATGGCATTGCCAAATTATGGTGAACTTCTCTGATTATATTCACTTGTCCCTTGCCGGTCTCCTTGGCTCTTTCATTAATAACTGCTTGCACATGGTGTTGATGAATCATGCATGAATCTTCTCCATGAGGATCGTTGCAAGTGGTACACCAATAATCAGAATTAGCGGGTTCTCCATTATCTCCTGTCTCATTTGCATACACTACATTTTTTCTTTCTTGTACCCTTCCACTTGTCGAAGCAGCTTCCTTTTGTATCTGTGGAAATCTTCTTGCTTGAATATTCCTTTTTGCCTCTCTCTTTTTCATGGACGCCATTTCATTTGACAACGTCTTCATGGTATCAATTATGGTCGTGTATTGATCATTGGGGGGAGCTGATGCAAGGGGTGTGGCTGGTAATGCATGGAATGCAGGAGGTGCAACTATAGCTGGGAGGGTCTGCATTGATGGGAGTGCAGGCAGTTTAGAGATTGATGCTTGGGAAAACTCTGGTAAAATTGGCAATAGAGTCTTTGATGGATATCTTTTTGTAGCTATGAGATCAGCTTCACCCTTTGCTGCCTCTACATAGATCCCAAGAAAAGTGGTTACACGGGATTGCCTTATTATCATACTAAGTTCTGAATCAAAAGCCCTTAGATAATAGCATATAGCTTGTTCTTCCGTGGGCTTTAGGCCTTGCGGTACTCTATCACGAGTTCTGGTAAACCTGATGTTGAAATCTTGGATTTCTTCTTGTGGATGCCTCTCAATGACAGTGAATTGATTCAGCAATGTGAAAGGATCCGCATGTATATTGAATTCATCGACCAGACGGTCGGCCAATGCTGCCCAAGAAGTAATGGATCCAGTGGGAAGCGCTCTGTACCAATAGAGCATCTTTCCTTTCAAAGATATGATCAACAATCTGACCATTACATCTTCCTCAATGATGTTGTAAACAGATGCTAGCGTTGATACATCCAAACAGTGCTCATCTGCTATTTTGCCTGTTCCATCAAAGGTCGGTAAGGCTTTTAGTGTAGCTTGTGGAATTTGGTGGTGTGTTCCCAAGTTCAAAGGGCCAGTTTGATTCCATACAAGATGTGTTGGGGCAGGGGCGGCTGCCATGATTGCTAAAGGAGTTACAACTGCTATGGGATTGCTTGCAGATGCTCCTACAATGGGTTGTAAAGAGGTGCTAATGGTGCCGGGAGGATTTGATCGTGCGGCTAGCATAGGGTGTGCTTTTAGGCTTCCGAGATGTAGTTCAAAAAACTTGATAGGTTCTTCAGAGTTTCTAGCTCGGGATCTGGTTATCATATGGCTATATAACCAAAAGGCTTCTAGACAAGGTCTTTCTTTTATGGTCTAAATGCAACGGAGTCGCCAGGTGATTTTTTTTCTTGAGATTTTGCAAACAAAAGGCTCTGAAGGTAAAACACCAAAACTTATACAATACTGTGGGATTGCTGGTCCCACCGGGCATGCCAAAAACTGTTGGAACAAAATCTGCCTTCGGTTGATAGTGTTGCGCCTTAGACTTTGCCAACATTGAATAGACAGATCTTGCTTGAGATCATCTCGTCTAGTCTCCAGAGAAGGCTGGTTCCTTTGAGTTTTTTAGAGAAAAGGGGAACAAGAGATAAGGGAAATATAGCCTAAGCTAGAACTTTTCTCACGGTACAGATTAGACAACAACAAACATTGATGATGCAGTTTTAGACAACAACAAAGCTAGAACTCTTCTTTATAGAAAACATGAATTCCTGAATGTGACTTTTAGATGTTCGTCTAAAAAGCATGTAAATATCTGTTAATGTTCAACTCTAGAAACAAGATTCATACATGCACAGTCCAGATTTCAGAACAGATACATTTATAAAACTCAGAGTGAATAAAAGTTAAAACACCAGATACATACAAGCACACAGAAGTTTCGAAAGCCAGAGGAAGAAATCTTTTATTGCTTGTAATCTAGTACATGCGCATCAAGCTTGTAAACGTCCAAGAGCCGACCCTTTTTTTGGAGTCGCTCACCCCTATATATACCCTAAAAGAGTATCTTTTCCTAAGTACATCTTACTTATTTTACAAGCAATAATCTACAGTTTCTAACAATACACAACGGATTTCCCATAGATTGGATAGATTGGCAATCATCCAGCAGACCTGCCAGGTTATAATCAACAGACCATTCTTCAAAAATCAGCACCTGATGTCAGTGCTCGTCTCCAGTTGCCAAAAATATACTTTATTCCTTTCCATAGCTGGCATGTCGCAAAATCATGACATTCGTCTCCTGCTTTGCTCCTCTACCGCTTCCAGCCGTGAAAATGAGACATGTCACGAAATCATGACATTCGTCTCTTCCTTTGCTCCTTTGTTGCCTCCCACCGCGAAAATGAGACATGTCATGAAATCGTGACATTCGTCTCCTGCTTTGCTCCTCTGCCGCTTCCAGCCGTGAAAATGAGACATGTCACGAAATCATGACATTCGTCTCTTCCTTTGCTCTTTTGCTGCTTCCCGCCATGAAAATGAGACATGTCACGAAATCGTGACATTCGTCTCTTCCTTTGCTCTTTTGCTGCTTCCACCAAAAATGAGACATGTCATGAAATCGTGACATTCGTCTCTTCCTTTGCTCTTTTGCTACTTCCCGCCATAAAAATGAGACATGTCGCGAAATCGTGACATTCGTCTCTTCCCTTGCTCTTTTGTTGCTTCCCGCCGAAAATGAGACATGTCACGAAATCGTGACATTCTTTCCTTGCTTTGCTTTTCTACCGCTTCCAGCCGCAAAAATGAGACATGTCAAAATCGTGACATTCTTCCTTGCTTTGCTCTTCTCGCTTCCCAAAAATGAGACATGTCACGAAATCGTGACATTCTTCCTTGCTTTGCTCTTCTACCGCTTCCAGCCACGAAAATGAGACATGTCGCGATATCCTGACACTTTTTCCTCTTGGCTCTTTCTCTTGCTTTGCGAAAAGCAACATGTCGCGATATCGCGACACTTTTCTCTTGGCTCTTTCTCTTGCTCTTTAGCCATGAAATGCAACATGTCGCGATATCGCGACACTTTTTCCCTTTGCTCTTTCTCCTCACAATTTATCTCTAAATGAGACATGTCGCGATATCCGACATTTTTTCTCTTTCTGAAAGAAACATGTCACGATATCATGACACTTTTCCTTTGCTCTTTTCTCATGACAAAGAGACATGTCGCGATATCGCGACACTTTTTCCTTTGCTCTTTCTCTCGTGAACAAAGCAACATGTCGCGATATCGCGACACTTTTGCCTCTTGCTCCCTTTTGCTGCTCTTAGCCATGAAAATGAAACATGTCGCGATATCGCGACACTTTTTCCCATTGCTCTTTCTCTCCGCCTTGAACCGCGAAAATGCAACATGTCGCGATATCGCGACACTTTTTCCTCCTTGCGGTGTTTTGCTTTTTCTTTGATCTTTAGCATATGGGCCACTTTGGTCTTCTTGGGAAATATGCAAAAAGGTGCATCAGCTATTTTTCTGTAGTTAGGCACTTTTTGACTAACAGGTGGTAAAAAATAAGGAAGGTTGGCCCACTCCAAGGTCAATATTTTCTGAAGGACACATCAACATCAAAGTTGATGATGCTATACTTTGGGATGAGTAGGAGACCAATTCCTTTCCTTATGATGTGGCGACAAGAGAACTAGAAGAAGGGGGATTTGCTTACTCCTGTTGTGCCTCATCAATAATTTTCATCATAACCTCAAAGAGGTCAGTGTCCTGTTAGACGACCTTGAAGGTGGGGTCCTAAAATTCTTTTGGAGGAGTGGCTAGGACTATTTGGACCACCTTATCCATAAATAGCCCTCAGTGAAACTTCAATTTAGAGCTATAATAACCAACTCTTTCTAGCCTACTATAAGGCCTCTCCTTCATCCTCCAAACCAGATCCAATGACTGGTTATTTTTTAAAGCCTTCTACATTTCATATTTGAAATTATCCTTACTATGAGTGACTTGTAGAAGGGTGAGCTTACCAAAAACACTCTTCTTGTGATGACTATCTAGATCATAGGCCCTCTAAGTAACCTCTGGGAAATAGTATGTATCCATGTTCCAAATAGATTGCAGCATGACAAAATGGCCCATGTATGTGTAGGGGCCCATTAAGCAAGGGATGGGCAGCCATGGCATGGATCCTTTCTTTCTCAGGTACCTAATTTTAACCTCGGCCATTTGCCGAGTAATTTCCAATATAGCAATTGAATCAGGTAGAGTACAGGGAGTACCTTCAGAGGTAGTTTTGAATCATACAACCTAATATAGGAAAATTCCTCTACATAGAAGAAATCTCCTGCTTGTGCTTTGTATAGAAACTCCCTTAATCCAACCCCAATTATGTCTGGCTATTCCCCACATAATCGTAGGTGTACCATGGGAAGGATTTTTCAAATAATGTCTTGTAGATGGAGCACCCCTCTTGGATGCACAATAACTGATCTTGAATAGTGGGAGCTACCACCCCTCCCATACGAGTCACTAAATACTTGTCTAGTTTAGCTATGAAAAAATAGATCAAAAAATAATAATAACAGAAAGGAGGCATCTCCTCTTTATCATCCAATATAGCCTCCTGTAGGTTTTGTAATTCCCAGTCAATGTTATCATTGATCACATTTTCCCACAAGTAGAGAGGGGTCTTATCTGTTATGTTCCACTATAGGATTATAAACATGACCTCCTTTGTAATTAGCTCTAAATATTTCATGTCCAATGCCAAGTTGATCATGTTTGCGAAATCTTACACCCAGGGCCGAAGCAAAAATTTCTTGATAGGAAATCCCAATGGTTTGTGTTTCCCCCTCTTCAGGAGTGTCTCTGGGAATGAGGTTTTTATCATATAATTGTCTTGGAGGGCCAATTTTTTAAATTCCAACACTCGATATGCCACAGCAAGGTTAAATACTCACATGATTCTATCTGCTATCACTCTGGCCACCGCTTGATTTTTATAGTCATGAATGGTCCAACTTTTAGGATCGTATGCCACTGCCAACCAAGCAAAGAGGTCTGAGGAGTGGTAAAACCTTGGGCAAGTTAAACACCCTAGATTGGTATTCCATTTGTTGCACATAGGGGGAGACTTAGTTTTTGTCTCTATACACCCTCATATAGAGACTTCTAAGCAACGTAGGGTGGCACTGGTTATCCTCTTCAGTGGGATCGAAAGCGTAGATGGTCACTCCCTCAACCTCCTTCTGTTTCTCAACAATAATATCCCTACTGTTATTTGGTAATATTTTTAGGGCCTTGGGATCTTGTGCTCTCCTCATCCTCATCACCTATCGTGCCCCAATAATTTTGGTAATTCTTTCTTTAACAATTGATACCTCTTTTGCGATCGAGCTAGTGGAAGCCATGGGAAGGAGTAGTGAAAATAGTGAAGGCTTTTTCCCTTCTCTTATGTGCTCGACCTCATCAAAAATAGTACTTCATGCATGAATGGCATAGGGATAATTCCACCACCCTCTACTTAAATCTTATGCATTAAATTTTGGTAGGTAGGGACCTTGCAATTTTTTGTTTGACGAGGTAAGCTGATTGGCTGGGTGTGCCACATCACCTATGCTTTTGGTAGCACATCGTACCTATGGAATGGAATTGTGGTTGGGAGGAAAGTTCTAGGATACATGGTGGTATTAGTTTTTTCAGGGCAAGGTGCATTTGAGTGAATCGCATGTGAGGTATACACCTTATTAAATTCTCACGTGCTCCATTAGGGAAAGGGAGCATGCGGTCCTTGAGGCAAGCACACAAATTCATGCACTCACTTACTCCTCACGTGCCCCAAGGGATTGGGGTGCATAGGACACAATGGAACACATAGGATGTGCAACCTCAAGACTCTTGTATCCTCCTCAGTGGAGCGCACTAACCCAGAGATGGGCGCATAGCTTGTGCACCTGACTAGAATTTTACATGCTCCATGGAAGTAGAGCGTGCGGGCTCTATTTGGGGTGCACAATATTGTGTGCCCTAGGGGATGTTGTGTGCTCCACCGAGGAGTGGAGCACACTAGTTAGGAAGGGAGTGCATGGCTTGTGTGTTCCAAAGTTTTTTTGCATGCTCTATTGGAATCAAGTGCATGACAGGGTTTGGGGAGCATGCGAAGGTACGCACTCCTCATGCAACTTGGTGCACTCCACTAAAGAGTGGAGTGCATGAGGTAGAAATGAGTGCACAAGGGAATGTACTCATTGGGACTTCATGCGCTTCATCACAATGGAGTGCACAGAGCTACTTTGGGTGCATAACTTCGTGCACCCCTTAAGGACTTTACACACTCCACCTCCCTATGGAGCATGCAAACTTAGCATGAGGCACACAGATCGTGCACCCCTTAGGGGTTGTGCATTCCATTCCCCAATGGGATGCATGGGCTAGGAATGGGCATATTACTTAGTGTGCTCGATGTGGTATTTGCATTCCCCAATAATGGAGCACATGGGCTTGGCTTGGGGCATGTGATTTGTGCACCCAGGGGATGTTTCAGCGCACTCCACTAAGAGTGGAGTGCACGAGGCTAATTAAGGGCACACCACCTTGTGTGACCTTAAGGGAGGGGTACTTAGACTCACAAAAAGAGGACTACCATTTTGGAGTCAACACATAATATTTATACATTGAGATACATTTTTGCATAACATATGTAGTATTTATAATTTTCATACAATATAAATAAATTCATAATTATAAAATTTACACCACTCTTAAATTTAGGAAAACATGGCACCTAAGTTGAGAAGTGGAAGGCAGAGGGTTTCTCAAAAGGAGAAACCAACTAGCACTAACAATGTTGAGGACAGACCCATAGGAGATGGCTTAGAAAATTCAAACAAATTCAAAAACCTCACGGTTGTTGTGTAGACAATGCAAGGGGAAATGACTATGTATAGAGAGTAAATCGTCCAACAAAGCAACTTGTTGGAAACCATTAGGGCTGAAATATGAAAACCTAGGAATATGAATCTTGAGCCAACAAGCCTTGCGTTAGAACATACAAATGATATAGATGAAGTGGTTCGTGTAACTAAGGCCCGCATTAATGGATAACTAGAAAGGTACTTGAAATGTGTCAAGGTTATACAATTATTTGGAAAGGAAGGGTGAGATATAGAAGAATTTTGGCTGAATGATTTGGAGTTCTACTTCAACAACAAAAACTATTCCTCCACAACCAAGATAGTCTGGACCATATGATTTCTAATAGAAATAAGCATGGAATTGTGGGAGACCTATTGTAAGGAATAAAATATCAAGGTGATTCACTTCAAATGGGAGGACTTCATGAAAGCCTTCAGAAAAAGGTTCCTCATGGAACAATTTTATATGAAGAAACTTGATGAGTTCATTCAACTCCACCAAGGAACCCAATCCATAGAAGGATATTATAGATAATTCTTGAAACTGCTCAAGTATGTCCCATATTTTGAGAAGGATAATAAGATGAAAGTTCATAAGTTCCTTTTTGGAGATAAATATCATATCTTAAATTCAATAACTATACATAAACCTAGTGATTTAGAGATAACTTATCATCTAGCTTTCCAAGAAGAATACAATTTGCACCCTAGTAAGAAATTTTGCAACTCCTCCAATGGGTCAAAGAAGGAACATCGTCACTAGAAAAAAATGAAATGGGAGCCTAAACCAAGTCAGAAAGAGAAGAAAATTCCCAAGTTTGCAAAGAAAAACAATGAGAAACCAAGGCACTTTAAGAAGAAGCTCCAAAAAAAAATAAGAACAATAATAATGCTTAAAAACCTCAATTGCTAAAATAGGTACGACCACCTCCTACCAGTGAGAAGGATAAGCAAGTTCAAGAAATAGGTCAAAACCATAAATTGGGATGCTATGATTACGGTGGCCCACATTATGCAAGGAATTGTCCCCTCTATGTAGAGTCTAGTAAGATTGCAAATGGGAAGGACCACAAGATCTATGCAACCCATCGAAACCAAAATCTGGAAGAACAAGCAACTTCTTTACCCATAAATGGTAAAATATTTGGTAGAGATGTTAAACTTTTGATAGATAGTGGAACTACAGATAGCTTTATTTCTAGTAGCATAATATGGGACATGTCGGAGAAAATTGGATCTTTGGCACAAGGGTGGAAAGTGGAGTATGGGTCAGGTTAGAACTACTCTATGGATCAATGCTTCCCCATAGCTAAAATTTCCCTACCCACTAGCTCTACCATTTGGAACATATATGGAGCATTGCTACATGCCTTTTATATCATCTTGGGAATGGATTGGTAAAAAACTCACAAAGCTCTGATCAATTTACAATATCGATGGATTGAGTTCACCAATGATAAGGAGGAAAGGAGAAGAATGGTTAGTGAACAAGGATCCTTTGAGCCTATGATATTGTCCACAATGAAACTAAATAATACCATAAGGAAATGAGGTATGGTCTACATAGTCAAATTGAAAGAAGTAGAATATGATAATGAGGTGGAAGCATTTTAGAGATTCCCAATTCTATAATAATATAAGAAATTATTTACCTCAAAACTTCCTGCAATGCCTCCCAAGTGAGAATTTGAATTCACCATTGATTTAGTACTAGGAAAAAAATCCATTTATAGGGATCCTTACAAGATGAACCCTATAGAGATGCAAGAATTGAAGGAGCAACTTCAAGAATTGCTTGACAAAGGGTTAATCAAACCAAGTGTATCTCCATGGGGTGCACCGGTATTGTTTGTAAATAAGAAGGATGGTTCACTAAGGCTTTGCATAGACTACAAGATGTTGAACAAAACCACCATTAAGAATAGATATCCTTTGCCAAGGATAGAATATTTATTTGATCAACTCAAGGAAGAAACCATATTTTCCAAAATTGATTTGAAATCAAGGTATCATCAGTTGAGGATCTGGGATGAGGATACTCACAAAACCACTTATAAAACCTGGTATGGACACTATGATTTCACTATCCTACCATTTGGGTTGACCAATGCACTGGCTGCTTTTATGGATTTGATGAACAATATGTTTCTAAATTAGTTGGACTGGTTTGTATTTGTTTTTAGATGATATTATAATCTATTCCTTCAATAAAGAAGCTTGATAGACACTTGAAATTATGCTAGGGTTATTGAAGAAACATCAACTCTACGGGAATATCTTTGAATGTGACTTTTGTGTGCCACAAGTAAATTACTTGGGACATATAATCTTTGCAAATGGGATTGTGGTAGATCCTTAGAAAATCGAGGCCATTCTAAATTGGCCACCTCCCACTAGTTTAATAGAAGTGAGAAGCTTCATGGAATTGGTAGGGTATTATCAAATATTTGTGAAGGACTATTCTAAGATAGCTTCCCCAATAATGAATATTCAAAGGAAAGAAAAGGCATTCATATGGACAGATAAATGTGAATCCACCTTCCTATACTAAAAATCCTAGACCCCAAGGTGATTTTTTAGTGTGCACAGATGCTTCCTTGGAAGGATTGGGAGGATTCTTATCCCAAGATAAAGTAGTAGTGGCATATAATTCAAGAAAGATCAATAAACATGAGGCTAGTTACACTACACATGACCTAGAACTAGATGCAGTTGTACATGCATTAAATATTTGGCAACACTACCTTGTGGGTAGACCCTTTGAATTGAGAACTAATCACTAGAGTTTAAAGTATATTTTTACTCAACCTTTGATAAATGTAAGGTAGAGAAGGTGGATTGAGTTCTTGGTTGAATATGATTTTTGTATTGAGTATATTAAGGGTAAATAAAACAAGTTCATTGATACTTTAAGCAAGAGAAGACACATTAGTACACTAACTCAAAGTCATATAGATCTTATGGATCAATTCAAACAAGCTCAATTTTAGGATCAACTTTGTATTGAAATCCAAGCCAATATGGCATAAGATCCTAAGATAGCTAAGTATTATAGTCATAAGGTAGGAATTTTGTGTTTCAAGTATCAGGTAGTCATACCCAAAGCTGGAAATCTAAGAAGGTCAATAATTAGGGAAGCTCATCGATCTCCATACTCCGCTCATCCTAGAGGGTCCAAGATGAGATAAAACATGAAGAAAAATTTTTACTGGCTCGGTATGAAGAAGGATCACTAAATTTGTTGCTTGATGTCTAGAATTATAGAAATTAAATGCAGAGTATAAACACCCATTAAGTAAGTTATATCCACATGATGTGCCCATGCAAAAGTGACAAGTGATATCAATGGATTTTATAGTTGGGTTACTTGAGACTAGGTACCAACATGATGTGATACTTGTGGTGGATAAACTAACAAAAGTTGTACACTTCATACCAAGAAGCACCAAGGATGGTGTAGTAGTGGTAGCCAATAGATTTTCCAAAGAAATCTTCATGTTACATGGATTTCCTAAAGTGATCATCTCTGATCGAGATTCTAGGTTCACATCCAAATTTTGGCAAGCCCTCCATCATGCAGTTGGCACTACACTAAATATGAGTTTTTCTTATCACTTAAATATAGAAATGCAAATAGAAAGAGTCAATAAAGTTCTAGAAGATATGCTTTGCATGTATTTCATGGATTCAAAGTCTCTATGGAAAGACTTCTGACCTTTAGTATAATTTGCTTACGAAAATGGATACCATGCTTCTTTAAATATGGCTCCTTTTGAGGCTTTCTATGGCAAAAGATGTATAACACCATTGTCATGGGATAATATAGAGGATCAGGTCATTATTAGCCTAGATAGATGAGGGATATCCAACAAATTCATAACAAATATTTGGATAACCAAAAGAGTTATGCCGACTTGAAGAGGACTCATCAAGAATTCTCTATGGGAGACGATATTCTTGAGGGTAAATCCTATGAAAATTGCTATCAAGTTGACAAAATTGGATCCTATATATGTTGGACCATTCGCCATCCTAGAAAGGATTAACCCTATTGCCTATAGACTCAACTTGCCACCTAATTTGGAAAAGATCCATGTGTCCTTGCTTAGGAAGTATATTGATGATCCTAATCATGTTTTGGATGTCTCAAATCTGAATATGGTGGATACAACTTAAATTGAGGTAAATCTAGTAAGGATCCTCGAGTTTCACTCCAAGACCATGAGGAAGTGAAACATAGAGAAGTGCAAGGTCCAATGGGACCTATATTCAGAATGAAATTGCATCTAGAAAGGGTGGAGGACATGAGGAATCACTTTCCTTATTTATATAAGAACAATGTGTAATATTGTTTTAGTTAGACTTTGCTTAATGCATAAATAGATACTCTTATAGAGATAATTATGCATTGATGTTGGTATGTATGCACTAAACTATATCTCATCACCTTTTGATGATAGTTATATTTTATGCTTTGATCTTACCATGCAAAGCAATTATTGATGAATGATTTTCATGCATCATAGATGCTTTATTTCTTTAAGAATATGGTACTACTAATATTTTGTTGCATCATAGTTATAGGAGCTCTCATGGGTGGAAGAACCTAAAATTCTCATAGGAAGAAGGATTTTTTCAACCACCAAGAACAAGATACTGGTAAAAAGAGAAAGGGTGATGAATACAACCAATGGTTACCATGTATAATTACCCAAATATAGGTATACTCATGACTGCACCCTTGGTAAATGATGTTGAGACTAGCCTCCTAGATTTTACAGTGATAGCGAGTCTAAAAAAGACCATCCACAGGATAAAAAAATGATGTGGAATATTGAGATTGCATGGTTGCCTGTGATTGCAATTTGGTAAAAGCATTGTGGTTATTTGTTTTCTTTTATATGTTTTGGACATGCATTAATGTTTTATTATTTTATAACTATGGTAACACAAGGGAATGTGTTTAGTCTAAGGGGGGAGTATGTCACATCCCACCTCGACCAAACCCTTGTGCTTGGCAAAGAAAAATTAAACTAATGCTTAGTTTGTGAAGGCATAGAAAATATTGAAAATTTGTAAGGTTTTGAATATAGTTGTGATTTATTTTTTGCTTTTTAAAATGCACCCTAGAAAATAAATAATATATATTAATATAAAAAGGGATCTCTCTTGTAAATTAAATTATTAGTATGCTTTGCAAACTAATATAGTGTTAAAATACTTTGAGAGAAGTATTTTGGCTCTAAATGCCATTAAGTGCTATGAGGAAGGAATATGTACTCACAAGACTCTAGAAGGAATTTAAAATTATTTTATAGCCATTCTAAGTCTTCAAAAGCACTATTATTACCCTTTATTTTCTTCATGTCCTCAAGGCTACAGAAAAACATTATACCACTAATTTGCATACATCACCACATTAGTATGTCTAGCTATGAAAATGACCTCTCCAATAGGTCATTACCTAGAATACCCTTCACCATTTGAAGAGGCACTCCCTAAAGGCTATAAAAGGCCACCTTGAGAAACCAAAAGGGGTCATGAAAGGAAAAATCTTGAAGAAATATTGATAGGTAAACTTGGGCTTAGGTATTATGCTCTTCACCCTTTGGTGAATCAGAAACTAAATAGACTTAATTTTTAGAGACATTTGGTCAAAATTTTTATAAAATAGCACATAAGAAGGAATATTTGGTGGAGTTAGAGGCCAAGAAATAAAGGTCTAGAGCTTTCAAGAATTTTCAGTTTGGATAAATATCCCTAGTCTTATCTCTATTTTAAATTTAATTCATGTGGGTTATAAGCTTTGTCTCCAATATTACATGTTCTATATGTCTAAGTGTTCACAAAACTTGTTGTAATTCACACATGTTTGTGAATGGTGTAGTGATTTATGATTCATGCATTTTATAATTTATATGGCATGTTACTAGAAACCCACATCTTCTTGTAATCAACATCCTTTTGTAATCAGTGATCGATAAACCAACCAAAACCAAATGAATTTCTAATGGGAAGGATGCTTAACACTAACTAGGGTTAAACCCTATAAAGTTTCACTACTTTAAAAATCTATTTAGACCACGGAGGGAAAACTGGCCCTTGGACCACCCCTTACGTGACCCTAGGATGTAAATAGAGCACCCATAGCAATATTGTTGATGAAATTTTCATGACCACTATCAAGCGGCTACTCATATTAGTATGAAAAGGTGATATTATTTCCTAAATCCCCCAAGATACCATCCATGTGGAATATATTCAATTTTATTTATTTACACTGTGTCGTGCACCATTGGTTATCACTAAAGTCTATGGATCTATCTGAACCAGCATAGGTTATGAAATGAATAATATTTTGAGCACTAGAATGACCATATTGAAATAGAATGAGATCGATGCAAGAATATTGGTGTTATACTACCTCCTAGATGGTTAGGAAATTCCTCCCAAGGAAGTCAAGATACCTTGTTTCACCTCTACAGTCATTTTTTCCTGATCTCTCACAAAGGAATGACCACATCGAATGGGGGTATTCATAATAAAATCTAATCGTCGGTTGGTTGCGATTCACCATGAGGTATTGTCGAGTGAACCACCCTACTAGTTGCTACACTAATTTGATTGTTCAATGTGCTAATATGGTGTTCTATGTACTACATATTATCTATAAAAATTATAGAAATCAATTTCAGATAGCGCAGGTATAGTCCCACACATATCTCGTGGAGGTATGTCGAGATTATAATAGGAACAAGTCTTGGAATGGTTGCTAACAATAGTTGATGGGATTAAGGTTATTTAATTCTAGCCACTTAGCCATAGAGGCTAGGATTATACTCATTGATCTCTAGCTATATAAACCCTCAGTTAGTGTGATTACACTGTGGTGGTTTGAGTGTTAATATGATGATGTGGTGATTTGATTGTTAACATGATGGTATTGTTTGATTGTTTCCCTAAGAGCATGTCTATGTTAGTCAATTTAAAATTCTTGGCTGGACACCAAACCACTACTTTTAAAATTATTTATATGCAAAAAAAAACCTTTGTTTTATTGTGTCCCTGAGAGCACATGTTTGTGTTAGTCAAAAAAAAATTGTTGGTTGGACACCGAAACACTACTTTTAAAATTGTTTATATGCAAAAAAAAACTTTTTCCTCTACTTATACTGATAGATCATAAAGTATGTGGTAATGCTTTTAAAATTGTTTATATGCAAACAAAAGTATTTTCCTCTACTTAGACCGACAGATCATAAAGTATGTGGTAATGCTTTAAAAATTGTTTATATGCAAATAGAATCATGTTCCTCTACTTAGACCGACATATCATAAAGTATGTGGTAACTATTGACTAAAGAGGGTTTTGAAGAAGGCTTGTAATATAGTCTATAGTCTGAATTGATTATGGAATAAATTTAGTCAAAATTTTATAGAAACCATATGATAGTATTTCTAGTAGATTATAATACCAAAACAAATTCTAAGGATAAATTTGTGAGATTGTGATACAATCTTGCGGATTGAATATGATACATAAAATTGTGGTAAAATTTGTGGAAACCATAATGAAATATTGCTTAAAGAGTTTGATACAAACTTGGAAATATTTGTATAAAGCAGGTAGTAGTCTTGTTGATAGACTAAAAAATACCTATTAAGGACTATAGGTCAACCTTGATGAGAGATTCACTAATAAATCTTATTTTCTAATATCGAGTACCTATAGTGGATTTCCTATGATTAATTAAAGGCCAAGTTTATAAACCTATAGTGTAATCTTATGACTAGATTATGATACCAATCGTAGATAAACTTGAGTTATCTTAGTTGTAGATTGCAAGAGAGTTGTAGCTAAACTTGGGGTAACTATAGTACGATTTTGTTGATAGATCGTGAGACAACTTGGTAGCCAGATTTTTGGGAAAACTATGGATTACAAGATAAATTAGTAAACATATTTGTGAGGGAACTATAGTGTGACCATGATGATGGATTGTATATCAAATTAGATAAATGATCTCATAGTAGATTATGATTAAATCCTTGGGATGATTTGTAGATCTACCACTAAATCCATCTGTTTAAATGCTATTTCTGGTTGAATGAAATATGAGTTACTTTCTAAAGTATAATTTTTTAAATGCTATTTCTGGTCCAAGGAAATATGAGTTACTTGCTAAAGTATGATTGTTTAAATGCTATTTTTAGTTGAAGAAATACGAGTTACTTGTAAAAGTATGATTGGTTTAAACGCTATTTCTAGTTGAAGAAATTTGAGTTGCTTGTAAAAGTATGATTTGTTCAAATGCTATTTCTAGTTGAAGAAATATGAGTTACTTGTAAAAGTGTGATTGGTTTAAATGCTATTTCTAGTTGAAAAAATATGAGTTATTTGTGAAAGTATGATTTGTTTACATGTTATTTCTAGTTCGAAGAAATATGAGTTACTTATGAAAAGTATGATTTTTTATATGCATGAAGGGGGATCTCATATATGAATGAATGTATGACATTCTCTTGAAAAAGCACTAGCAATAGTTGATTGTAATAATACTAGTTTTAAATGCATATCTTTGTGTAAGAGATATGAGATAAAAATGATATTTTTAGTCTTAGGAAAGTATGGGATTTCCTTCATTTGAATGATGGAATGCTTTAGACAATTACATTATGATCAATATATTGTGTTTAGTTGCATTCACTTGCAAAATAAATTATTACATGTTATTGCTTGCCTAGAATGCATTTTCATATACATGTAATGGGTTGTCCTGATCCCGAAATACCTACAATCTAGTACTAGTGGCTCGAATGGAGTCAAGCAAAGATTGGTACTATTCAACTTCTATTGGTCATGTATACATGTTGTAACAAGGCATATTTAATGAAAGGCCTACATTATTGTAAAATGTATTTATTGATATCAATTGTAATTTGATTATATCACTCCTTGAGAGGATTTGTATACAATGTAATACTTGAATTCAAATAATCATAGAAGAAAATGTAGAGTTATATCATGAAATGAATTTATCATATGATAAGGCTTGAATATTTAAAAGTGAATTAAATATTGTGTCTATTTGACATAGAGTAACCTTAAAACTAGAAGGAATGTATGAATCATGCATGTCACTTAGAGATTAACCATGAGAGTGATTATAGAGGGAAACATTGAAAGTTATCTATTTTGTGGAGATTATAGTTGGTTAAATCAAGTAAGGTAAAATGGTAGACATTCACAAGTCTATGTGGGTTTGTGTGATAACCCCCTTAGATTCCTATGGTTGATATGGGAGAGTTAAGCATTACAATGATTGTTATTCTATCCTTAAGGAAGAATCAACTAATCCTCAAGGCATACGCCTAATGTACGGGTTGAAAGAGACCTAACATAGAAGCTAGTTTAATGTTTGATTTAAACTAGTAGGGAAAGAGGGCATTCCTATTTGAGATAGGATAATTCCTAATTGTAAGGTAAATAAACCTTACCTACAGGTCATTATAGGGGTTGGCCACTCCTATCCATAGGATAGACACTGACCATGTTGTATTCCTATGAAGTGTAGCCTTGAACTTACTTGGAAACTCATCTATAAGCAAACCACATGAAGATAATTTTAATTCACTCATGAAATGGTGACAATAATAAAGACTAAACAAAAACAAAATTCCCTTGGTTGGTTGGTCCTAGAATAGGGATGTTACATATCTCCCCCATAATGTATGGTCTATTGGGCCTTCACTTTATTGTATTCATCTTATTCTTCTTCATCAAAAATATTGTGTCTAGATATTAAGAATTTTATCTCAATTCTCAATCTTTGTTAAGCAATTTTTGATGGAGTGTCCTTACCTTTTACAATAATAATAAGTATTTGACTACTTTAAAATCTTAGATTTTTTCTTGGGTAATTGTGTAGTGACCTCGGGTCGCACACACCGCTATTTACTCTACTTGCAATGTTATTAAAAACCCAAGATGAAATGGAATGCAATGAAAAAAGAATATAACACAAAAATAACAAAGATGGATCTCTTTATTTGTATTAAAATTCGATTACATGTCGATCCCTCTTAGGGATACCCATTTCAATACAATAAGGTTACAAATAGGCAAAGAGTGCCCCTTTCGTGAAGATGTGGTGCACTTTCGAAAAGCTTCCCAGTTTTGCACATGGAAATGTATGAGGGCTTACAAATACCTCCTTCTCTAGGTATGTTTCCTAGAGGGATCCCTTTTGCTCTTGTATGTTGCAAAATTTGTCCATTCAACTTGTGGCCTGTAAGTAATGAAACAACAACACACGCTTATATGTCTGAGAATGCCTCCTTGGATGATGTTGTTAGTACTAAATATAACAAATGAAAGCAAATTGAAATTAGACTAATGCTATGGATGCAAATGAGAATTATGCTATGCTAATGATATGCTAGAATAATGAATCTAATGTCTAAAAATCTAAGCTAATCCTACGGGTCACTGTCCAAGATAGCGGCCGCTAAAGTGACTCTTGTCCTCTTTGATCCAAAGCTACGGACCAAATCTTGTATCTAATGTTGAAATAATGGTTTCTATGCTCTTCAATCCATCAGGGCTTTGTCATACTCGTGATCTCCAAGGGAACTCTCCAAGTCTCAAAAAACTCTCCTCAATGACCAAGATTGATAAAAGATGTATATATCTGACCCCTCGATAAAATATGTCTCTCTTGGTGCTCTTAGGCTTGCACCTTTTATAGTGTGAAACCCTAGGTCTATGTCCAAGTCCTAGGAATGAATTTCTCATGCATAGTGTAAGTTAGCATGAGAAGCTTCTTGTCTTTTCTATGTTTGAAAGCCAGTTATCTAAAATATAACTACCAACTTGAGTCTCTTATGTGAACTGGTCATTAGCATAAGAATATTTTGTCCTTTATTTATGCTTGGAGGTCAATTAACTAATTTTAAAATGCAAACTCAAGTCTCCTATGTAAACTGGTCATAAAAGGGAATGCAAAGTTACTCCCGCTCACCTTTATTGCATGTAGACTGCCACTTTCACCCATTATTAGGCCTTTTTATTGGTAAAACTACTTTTAGGGTTTAGTCACTATCGTCTACAGTGGCTAAGGTCTGGCCACTCTAGGCTTGAGTGGCTAGGATCTAGCCGCTCTTGGCTTGAGCGGCTAGGCTTGGATGGCTTGAAAAGGCCCCAAATGAGTGTTGAGAACCACTGTTGATGCTTGGAAAGTCCAATATTATGTCTTATGATATTATGAGTGTGTCTATGTGAGCAAATCACCTAATCATGTCATGATTTAGGTGTCTACAGATGCCCCTTTTTGTGAAGCGCTATGTGGAAAACACAACGATAAGCAAAAATGTAGACTAATCTATTTGTACAATGTATGGTGATCAATGGTCTGATCAATACCGAATGGCCAATCATGCAAGATGGTGCACATCCCTTGAATCATTGCCTCAACATTTGAAGGACTTATCTTAGTGGATTGGTTATGTTAAATTGCATTCATTCCTCAAACTCAATCGGGTAGTTTTGGTCGTTGTTGACTAGAGTGACTGATTCTTGGCCGTTGTAGATCAGAGCGGCTAAAGCTCTATTGGTCATTGTAGCTCAAAGTGGCTAGTTTCTTGCTAATTCAGATTAGATTAGCTAGACCTACACATAAAATTAAGTTAGTATTCTTGTAGAAAATGAAAAATTAGTAGTGTTCCCACTATGATCGCAATCTGTAGAGACCCCGGGATGCATGCAACGCTCTTTACTCTACTTGCAATGTTATTAAAAACCCAAGATGAAATGGAAGGCAATGAAAAAAAGCATATAACATGAAAATAACAAATATGGATCTCTTTATTTTTATTGAAATTCGGTTACATGTCGGTCCCTCTTAGGGATACCCATTTCGATACAATAAGGTTACAAATAGGCAAAGAGTGCCCCTTTCATGAAGAGGTGGTGTGCTTTCAAAAAGCTTCCTAGTTCCACACACAAAAATGTATGAGGGCTTACAGATGCCTCCTTCTCCAGGTTTGTTTCCTAGAGGGATCCCTTTTGCTCTCATATGTTGTAGATTTCGTCCGATCAACCTGTGGCCCTGTAAGAACTGAAACAACAACACACACTTAGATGTCCGAGAATGCCTCCTCGGATGAGGTTGTTAGTACTAAATATAACAAATGAAAGAAAATGCAAATTAGACTAATGCTATGGATGCAAACAAATGAAATGATGCTATGCTAATGATATGCTAAAATAATGAATCTAATGTCTAAAACCCTAAGCTAAGCCTATGGGCCACTGTCCAAGATAGCAGCCACTAAAGTGACTCTCGTCCTCTTTGCTCCAAAGCTATGGACCAAAGCTTGTATCCGATGTTGAAATAATGGTTGCTATGCTCTTCAATCCGTTAGGGCTTCACCATACTCGTGATCTCCAAGGGAACTCTCCAAGTCTCAAAAGCTCTCCTCAATGACCAAGATTGATAAAATATGTATATATCTGACCCCTCGATAAAATATGCCTTTTTTATCTCTCTATATGCCTCTTGGTGCTCTTAGGCTTGCACATTTTATAGTGTGAAACCCTAGGTCTATGTCCAAGCCCTAGGAATGAATTTCTCATGCGTAGTGTAAGTTAGCATGAGAAGCTTCTTGTCTTTTCTATGTTTGGAAGCCAGTTATCTAAAATATAACTGCCAACTTGAGTCTCCTATGTGAACTGGTCATTAGCATGAGAAGATTTTGTCCTTTATTTATTCTTGGAGGTCAATTAACTAAATTTTAAATGCAAACTCAAGTCTCCTATGTGAACTGGTCATAAAAGGGAATGCAAAGTTACTCCCGCTCACCTTTATTGCATGTAGACTGCCACTTTCACCCATGATTAGGCCTTTTTGTTGGTAAAACTACTTTTAGGGTTTAGTTGTTATCGTCTGTAGTGACTAAGATCTAGCCATTTTCATCTACAATGGCTAAGGTCTGGCTGCTCTAGGCTTGAGTGGCTAGGATCTGGCTACTCTTGGCTTGAGTGTCTAGGCTTGGATGGCTTGAAAAGGCCCCAAATGAGTGGTGAGAACCATTGTTGATGCTTGGAAATTCCAAGATTATGTCTTATGATCTTATGAATGTGTCTATGTGAGCAGCTCCCCTAAGCATGACACAATTTAGGTGTCTATAAATGCCCCTTTTTGCGATGCATTGTGTGGAAAACACAACGCTGAGCAAAAATGTAGACTAATCTACTTGTAGGGTGTATGGTGATCAATGGTCTGATCAATGTTGGATGGCCCAATCATGCAAGATGGCACGCATCCCTTGAATCATTGCCTCAACATTTGGAGGACTTAGCTTAGTGGCTTGGGCATGTTAAATTGCACTCATTCCTCAAACTCAATCGGGTAGCTTCAACTGCTACAACAATTTCGACTGGTAGGAGAGCTACAATTGAAGATGTCATGTCTACTTACATTCCCAACAAACAAGGGAAATTTTTTATTGTTGTATGCAATGATTCGTAGGACGAACATGATTTTGTTATGATCGAGTGATATTTTTTTGATTTTTATTATGATTATGTTGAAGTTTTTGAACTACTTCCTCACACAATGAATTGGTGAAGAAATGACAATGAATGAAGCGACAAGTCACTTGACCAATATGACTAATCTGGTTCCTTTCTAGCATTTGTTACTTTTAATGGGCAATCCCACATCCAAGTGTGATTCCAATTGTTTATGATAATCATCCATCCTTATCCCGAGGAGCGGTCCAGCTATCAATAGCCTTCTTAGGGAGTTAGGATGAGTGATTATATTTATGTTTAGATTGTATCACTTTGGCTTAATGTTTTTGATGTCATAGGGGAATTAGGATGATCCTTTCACACCCATGGAGCAATCCGACCATCTTGGTCTTCTTTGGGATTGAAGGGTGGCACATCGTAATTCCAAAATGAGTTGTTTTTGCCCCAAGTGGCCTTATGGTTACCTACTCATATCATAGAAATGCATGGAGTGTGAATAACTGCAATTGTCGAGTTGATAGAGTAGGTGACTGAATACGAGGTCTACCTAAGATTGTGCTTTTATGTGATTTTTTAAGACATATTTTGATTTTTTGTTCTTTTTGAAGTGACCACTCTTGAGCGTCGAAATATGCAACTTCGTTGTTCAGAATTAGGAGTGTTTATGTTGTTATGATTTGTTTGATTTATGCCTTAGACGCACTGTAGTTTATGTTTTATTTTTCTTTGGTATTAGATCCTCTTTGCTCAGGCTCAGGCCCTGAAGCTCCTGCTTGAGCTACTTCCTAGCTTTGATGACACAGACTGGGCATGGTTCAAAGCCCATAGGTTACAGTATGTCATTAGGCTACCTTACATTATGGCAAATCGGGCTTACCTTACGGCCCTGGCCCATCACTGGAACCCATGGACTAATACCTTCCACCTCTTGATCGGCGAGATGACCATTATGCCGAAGGATGTATATAGGATATTTCAGATTCCATTTGATGGGGTGGCCATTGTCTCTTCGGACACTAATGATCAGGTGTTTGTTTATGCTCAGGTGTTTAGAGGAAACTCTATGGAGGTCCTGTAGGACACCAATTTTAGAGGAGTGTCTATAAATTGCTAGCATAGGGAGCATGTTTTTACGGTGAGGCATACCATATTGTTTATGGTTATCAGCAATGTTATTATCTCGTACTGATCAGGTTTGAGGTTCCCATGGAACCTTTTGGCGATGGTGTAGGATCTATTGGATAGTGAGGAGCCTATCATCTATGCATGGGGTAGGTCACTATTGGCTCAATGATATGATGAGTTGTACCACATCCGCAAGTGAGGACGTGTCAGCATTTCTTGCATCTTGCTCCTACAAGTTTGGGGATGGGAGCATATTAAGGTAGATCACCCTAAGGGGCTCCCAACCGAGATTACAGTGATCGATGCTCAAAAATAGTGCTATACTGCTATATGGGCTCGAGAGCATGAGGAGCACAAGAGCCACACTTTCACAAGGGAGTTGTCCCATTACACTAATACTTTTACTAGAATTTTGGTTGAAGATGTCGTATGGCACCCTTACCATGAGTGTCCTACTTGGGATGATCCAGCTAGCTTTACTACCAAGACACGGTATGAGCGATGGCTCATTGGCCGTAAGGTTACCATTCAGGAGTACTTCTACTCTCGAGTTCTTCATCAGTATGCGTTGCAGTAGGATGTGCCCCTGGTACCATTCTTGTATAGGCACCTCATAGTAGAGAGGGACCTACCTCCATGATAGATTACAAATCTTTCAGATGAGGAGGATTACCCAACTATTGACCCTAGAGTGGTTGGGGGAGTTATAGAGGCATACACTCAGTGGTGGGGTGATCATATGTGGCATGGTGTTGGAAGCCTAGGGTGCGAGGATGATGGCGGGGGTGATGGTGCAGATCCACCAGGACGTAGAGTCTGACCCAGGACCGAGGTATGGGGCCAGTCAGTAGAGTAGGTGGTAGTGGAGGATCCTGATGTTCCTGAGAAGGAGGAGGAGTTAGAGCTCGAGGAGAGAGACTCTCCTTTGAGAGCATAACTACATGAGGTCGAGGTTGAGCTTCAGGCAACTAAGATCTAGGTACAATAGTGAGATGCTACCATTGAGCAGCTCACAACATAGATACAGGCTCTGCAAGCTACTATTGGGGGTGGCAATGCTAGGATGCAATTTGTTGTTCCTCCTTCTACACCACAGGAGGTTCCAGTGGTAGGTTCAAGAGAAAATATGGGGCAGCTTTAGTCTTTTTTGGATGAGTATGAGGAGCGGATCTAGGGACATGTGGATCACATCACCATTATTCAGATGCAACTCAGGAGGCATGGGATTATCCCTAAGGAGCCACCCAATGTGGGTGGTTCACAGGTCAGTGGGTGCTCCACCTTGGGGTAGTCTTCCGCCCATCCTAGCCAGAGGACCCAGACTCAGACAGAGAGACCGATAGGTTCACATCATTTGACTTGCGACACCACCATAGGGGGAGGTGGCACTAGAGAAGGTGATGCAAGGGGCTCAGGACTGGTATTTGATTGATGCTTTATTTGGTCCTTGATTTATTTTTGAGGTTTACTGACCTATATGACTGTAGCCCATGGGAATTTTTGTACATCCATGGACTTGACACACATACTTTTATGATATATTTGCATTATGACTTATTATGTGTATCATTTATTGCTCATGTTTTTGTTGTTATTTTTTTTTATGATATGATGTGATGATGGTATTATGCTGACTTGATGAATATGTTAGATGATAGATGATATTGTATATTCTTATATGGATGTGTAAATGCTTATATGATTTGATGATATGACATGATGTATTTTGATGATGAATGATGAATTCATGATTGTATGCAAATGGATATTGCCTATGTGTTTTATGATGTGCTTTATGATGTGATGATGAATGATTAATGAATTGTGTTTGTGGATGCGATGTTATTTCTAAATGCATGTTTTAACTTTGATTTAATTGTATGCATCTAAATTATGTGATGGGATGGTATAAATGAACTTGTATTCTCTAATCACTTAAAACATACGGAATGTATATGACATTGACAATCTTAATGGGTGATACCACAGAAAGTAAAAAAATAATCATGAATTTAAATAATCACTCTTATCATAAGAATTGATTAAGTATTCATATATGATGTGTAATGGTGTGTAATGTGTTTTCTTAATAATTTTATGTAAATTAAAAGATATAAAGTAGTCAGTGGTCGTCTATATACTATTTCTAATATATATGTGGTATTTGTCCTACTATGTTGATACCCCCTAATTTATAGAATCTTATAAAGAAAGTGATGGTGTGAATGATGTTATGATTTTTTGCTATGTAAGAATTTTTGGGGCTTTTCGGAGGTTCAAACACTCTAGTTACCCTATCAATAGCTGTCTACTTACCACTTAGACTTTTGAAAAGTAAGGCTTTTACCATGGACCTGGTTTTTCATGATCTTTGTGTGTGCAAGTGATTGTATATTTTGAGGTAGAATTCAAGCATTTCCTCCGATGTCAAGCGAGATTCTTTCAGCCCATTACTAAGATCAGGGATCCTCAAGTGTTCATCTCATCCTTATGTTGGACTTAGTTGGACTATACCACTAGGCAATATTGGGTTACCTAAGCTAGCTCATCCACATTCAAACATTGGTCTACACAAATGCATGAAGTAATTGTGGTAGACATATCATCATGCATAAGGATTTCTCCTTCCAATTTTGTACAATGCTAAGAATTCCAGGGATTCAAGATTTATTCCCTTTTGGCTTCTTTTTGGCTTTTGGATATTTGCTCATATGTAGTGATGAAAATCACTATTTATTTTGATTGATTTTTTTTTTTTGAGCTAGGATTTTGGTAGTGATGATAATCACTGTTTATTTTGCTCATATGTAGTGATGAAAATCACTATTTATTTTTTATTGATTTTTGAGCTATGTTTCTTTGAATTTATGATTTTGTGTATTGGATTATTGCTTTGAAATTTGGACTATATGCTTGGCCTTTTGAATATGTACTTTTCTTTGGGATTTTTATTATTTTTATGTAAGCAAGGGATTTGGATAGGGCAAAGCTTGTCCTTTTCCCAATTCTCAGCACCTTTAAACTCATTGCATAGGGGGATAAGCAAGGAAGATCCTTTTAGCTTAAGGTAACCTAGACCGCTTTGCAACTTTCATATTTTCCTTGTACCAGCTAGGATTTTAGTGTTTCAATTAGTGATAGGATCTTGAATATCCAAGGCATTATCACAGCTAGACCTTACCTTCTACTAATCAAAGTTTTTTTCCACAAAAGTTGATAAGATCACTAGGTGTGGTTTATTAACCGAAAAACCTTAGTATATTATGTATAGAAACAAATAATGGTTGTGTTGAAAAACATAATTACACATTGGTGTTGATGGAGGTATGGATTTGAATGATTTGTGTGACAAACTATGGTATCAATTTTAAGGATCTCATGCCATATGCAATTGTAGTGGATATGAAAATGCAATGCAATGATGTGGATGCAATATGTGAGATGCAATTGTTTTTGTATTTTTTTATTTATATTATTTTTGTACTTTTGTTTTATTTGACCAAAGGGCTTATTATACCTTTGGGGCTTTTTGATTTTTGACCAAGTAGCATGAAGTACCCTTGGAGCTTTTTGATTGAAGTTGACCAAGCGGTTTGAACACCCTTGGAGCATTTTGAATTGATTTTGACCAAGTGGCTTGAATACCCTTGGAGCCTTTGATTGATTTTGACCAAGCGGCTTGAATGCCCTTGGAGCATTTGAATTGATGTTTGACCAAGTGGTTTGAATTACCCTTGGAGCTTTTTGAATTGATTTTGACCAAGCGGGATGAATTACCCTTGGAGCCTTTGATTGTATTTTGAACACCTTTTATGTTTTTATGATTTGTTTTGTGTTACCCTTTGACATATTTGAATTTTTTTTGCATGACATACCTTTGAATTTTTTTGATTGATTTTGACGATGAATACCATTGGATGTTTTTGTGTTTTTGAAATATTATATTTGGATGTTTTTGTGTTTTTGACATATTTGGATTTTTTTGTGTTTTTGACATATTTGGATGTTTTTGTGTTTTATGTGTAGAATACCTTTAAGTGAATGATATTGAGAGGCTCAGGATCCTCAACACCATCTAATGATATAAGGCGATATGCTCCAGGCCCAACCCTTTGTGAAATCATGTATGGGCCTATCCATTTTTCTACAAATTTGTCTATCCATTTTTCTATCCATTTTTCTACAAATTTGTCTCGCAAATGCGGTGGCAGATTCAAATTATGTTGGTTTTATTTGATCACTAGATCTCCAACCTTGAATTCCCTTAAGTGGACTTTACTATTGTAAGCTCGCACAAGGTGATCTTGGTAAACGTGAATATGCTCTAAAGCATTGACTCGGCGTTCATCAAGAAGCATCAACTGATCAAGGTGGCCTTGCCATGCAACATCATCATCTATGAAGTCCTTTAATGCTATGCGTAGAGTCAAAATTTCCAACTCTAGTGGCATGATGGCCTCAGTGCCATATACTAGTGAAAATGGTGTTGCCCCAGTGGGCATCCATATACTAGTCCTGTATGCCCATAGTGCAAGAGGCAACTGCATGTGCCAATCCTTGTGATTATCTTGCACCATCTTCCTCAAAATGGAGACTATTTTTTTGTTTGAGACTTCTGCTTACCCATTTGCTTTTGGATAATAAGGAGTTGAAAAACTATGCTGAATACGGTATTTGTTCATTAAAGCATGCATATTTTTATTTTTGAAAGATGGCCCATTATCCGATATTATCTTAGAAGGGACCCCAAAATAACTTATGATATTGTGGAGTATAAACTCCGCAATCCTTGGTCCAGTTGTTGATGTTAAAGGTATTTCCTCCACCCATTTAGTGAAGTATTCCGTGGCCATTATGATGAATGTGTGTCAGCCTGAGGATAGGGGTGAGATATTCCCAATCAAGTCTAGTCCCCACTATGAGAATGGCCATGCTGCCTGGATGGGTTGCAAGGCTTGTGATGGCAAAGTGCGTTAGATTTGCATGATGTTGGCACTTACTGCATTTCTTGACATACTCATAGTAGTCCCTTTCCATGGTGGGAAAATAGTAACCCATTCTAAATATGTACTTAATGATGGCCATGCCACTAAAATGCCCTCCACATGTGCCATTGTGAGCTTGCAAAATTTCCCAGGATGCTTCCTGGGGCTCAAGACAATGGAGTAATACTCCATCATATCCTCATCTATAGAGGATTTCTCCTAGAAAGATGTATCTTGTTAATTTCTATTTGAAAATTCACCTTTCAAGATGTGATAAACCTTGAGGTACTATTCCAAGCTTTAGGAAGTCCCACAGTTGGGAAAGCCAATCCTGATAAGCCACGACTTCTATAGAAAATACGACTTGCTCTTCCTATATTTCTGAGCTAGTGAACATGGATTGAGGAACAACTCTATGGTGTATGGTTGCACCACAATCCATAGGTCCTTGGGAGATCAAATACCCCCAAGGTGTCGTTTGTAAGAAATATTTGGCTACGAAGGACCAATCCTGATTTGGCTTGATGTTGATCATGTTGACTGATTCTTGATTGTCAAAAGCTTCATGGCATATTACTGAGTGTGAAATCACTTTCACATGAATGGTTGTAAAATCAGTAGATGGATTTTTAGGGATTAAGGATCCCAAAGAGGCCATAGTGTCTACAAATCTATTCAATGTATGAGGGATTGCCTCGATGTTGTACCATTCCAATTGGGCTAGGTAGGTGTCAACAAGTTCCTTGTAAGTTTTCAAGAGTGGGCACCTACATTGGAATAGTCCTTTGACTTAGTTTACTATGAGCAAGGAGTCACCAAAGATATTCAATATTTTAATACACATTACCATGGTTGTTTGGAGTCCCAGGATCAATGCTTCATATTATGTATTGTTGTTTGTGCATGGGAAGTCTAGTTTGAATGATAAGGGTAATGGAGCACCCTGTGGTGTGATAAAGACAATCCTTGCTCTACCCCCTTGTTCACACTTTGAACCATCAAATAAAAATGACATGTCTCTTTCTTTCTTAGGTTCTTCGAGTTCTGGAGGATCTAATAATGCAAAGACCACATCATCAGGTAATTCTATAGTGAGAGGCTTGTTATCCTAAAGAGGCGCCTCTGCTAATTGATCTACTATGACTTATCCCTTGATGGACTTTTGGATTATGAACTCTAGATAAAATTCTTTCAATAGCATTATCCACTTTGCGGTACGTGTATTGTGATATGTCTTGCTCATCATGTACTACAAAGGATTTTGTTTTGATATGACGTAGGTCATATGGCTCAACATGTAGTGTCAAAACTTTTGAGTTGCAAAGACCATTGCTAAACACAATTTTTTGACATACGCATATCCTAGCTCATAACTCACCAAGGTGCGACTAATGTAATATATGGCTTGCTCTTTATCTTGTGCATTATTTTGGGCTAACATGGTGCCCAATGCGAAATCAGTAGTTGATATATATAGTAAAAATGGTATGTCTAGCCTTGGTGGAGCCAATATTGGTGGTGTGGCTAGATAAGTTTTGATCTCTGCAAAGGCTTGATGGCATTATTCATCCCAATGAAATGGGACCTCCTTGCGTAGCAACCAATTCATAGGTCAGCATTTATATGATAATTACGTGATGAATATTTTGATGGATGGTATCTTGCCTTGTAGGCTCCGCAACTCCCTAATGTTGGTAGGGGTGACCATTTCTAGTATAGCCTTTACCTTTGATAGGATCGACTTCAATGCCTCTCTTGGATACGATGAATCCCAAAAGCTTGCCAGAAGTTATACCAAATACGCACTTCTTAGGATTCAATCGGATGTTGTGTTCTATGAGGCGATCAAAGACTTGTCTAAGGACTTTAGTGTGCTCTTGCCATAATAGGGACTTGGCTAGTAATTCATCCATGTAATCCTCTAAGATATTATGCATATAGTCATGGAATATGTATGTCATGGCCTGCTAATATGTGGCACCAACATTTTTCAGACCGAATGGCATCACTTTGTAACATAATTTTACCCATGGAGTAATGAAAGCTATTTTATGTTGATCTTCGGGCTTAATCCGAATCTGGTTGTATTCGAAGAAACCATCCATTAGGGAGAGCATTTCATGACCTGTGGTTGCATCTACAAGAGCATCTATGTTTGGCAATGGGAATGAATCCTTTGGTGTTGCCCTATTTAAATCTTTGAAGTCTATGCAAATACATACTCTTCTATCAATTTTCCCCATGGGTACCATGTTCGACACCCACTCAGAGTAGTCGATGGGAAATATGAATACTACATCTAGTAGTTTTTGTAATTCGTTCTTCACCATCAAAGTGATGGTTGGATGCATTTTCCTCAACTTTTGCTTGATTGGCTTCTTCATGGGATCCAATGAAAGGTTGTGAACGACTAACTTTGGATCTATCCCTGGTAGGTCTTTGTAATTCCAAGCAAAAATGTTGGGCCTCTCTTTGAGGAGAGGAATTAGGATGGCTTGTTCCTTTGGAGATAAACTTTCTCCAAACTTGAATTTTCTTGGTTGGGTAGGATCATCATTGATGTCCACCTCAAAATTTTCTTCTATAGCCATATGTGACCCATCCTCTAGATGATGAGGCATGGGTATCAAATGAATGTCATTAGTAGGATTTATAGGACCTACTAACTCAGGTTCCAAACCAACATGGAAGACGTCATACACACAACTTGATGCAAAATGAAATGGCTATAACATCTCTTCATTAGGGAAGAGGTCTTCTAGGTCTATGGGCGAATTAGCATGATCCCAATCAATAGCCTCTACATCAAGATGCAATAATTTGGTAGGATCTACTAGATTATGAAATGGAGTGGTCAAATCAATGGAGATCATATTTGTGGATGGGATGAAATCTCCAAGACCACATGGGTGTAATCTTGTTTCAAGGGTTTCCCTTCCATACTCATGATGAGGTTCTAGAGGAATGGGGATTTTTGGATTTGGCCCATGATTACGATGGACAGTAGGATCATTGGGCTCTAATCGCTCTCTGAATATAGGCGAAGGGGATTGACCATCTGGTGAATGGTAGCTAGGTCAATAGGTCTCCCCAAAAATTGTATATGAGGGTCTATGGCATGGAGTGCCGCCTCTCTCTCTACTAGCTCGTTGACTTGTCATAAGTGGTGAGGCCCAAGATAAGCCATCTCGGTCTCATCCTCAAAGTCATCATCACTTATCCAAAAACCATTAGCATTTGTATGCAGCCCCAAGACAAGGGGCTCATGTCTTGGCCCTAAGTAGGCCATCTCTTTTTCATATTCATATTCTTTGTCACTTATGAAGAATCCATTTGCATTTGTTTCTTACCCCAAATTTAGGGGTTGATGGCTTAGGCCTAAGTAGGCTCTTTCTATTGAGTCTTATGATTCATAGTCACTTTCATCTGATGTATACCCACTCTCATCATGGATGGACCATGTAAATATTTGTAAATAGTGGGGCCTCTGGTAGGCTAAGCCAAGTTGTGCCTCATCATCACTTGCTTCATATCCATTCTCCTCATCCCATGAGTTGTACCCTATTGGGGTGGAATCAATTGAGATGTTTGGATGATAAATTTATGGTGGCGGTATGTTTACCGTGGCCACTTGTCTGTTGCTCAAATTTCCTATTCTTAGGAGGTGATAAGGAATGAAATCAATATCTTCTCCTAACCCTAAGCTTAATCTATCCAATGCCGCTGCAAGAGAATCATATCAACATCCGATATAATAGCCTAACCCAAACATGTCAGAGGGAAGTTGATATTGTGGCTCGTATAGCCACCTGCGCCCCTACTCATATATGCCAAGGCCATAGCCATGCCAATGGAAATGCTCAAAATATCTTAGAGCAAACTCATGATTAGAGAGGTAACGAACATTGACCATAAATAATTTGTCACTATCTTCTTCTATATCTGAAGACTTATGGATGCAGTCTAGGCTGGTGTAGACAAATTTGGTTTTTATGGGAGGGATTCTGAGTGGGACCACTATTTCCACTGGTGGTCTCAATTCCTTATGCCTGCCCATGTCTTGTGCAAAATCAATTATAGACATAAATGTAATATTCTATACAAGGTACTTCCCTATGACTGTGCTTGCCAAGTGTAGTGATGCATGCGATGTAGATGACCCTACAAATGACACTGGTGATGCAGGGTGATAATCACTATATTCATCTTGATATTGAAGATCTTCTTCTTCCCTAGGACTTGGAATTTCAGCAATGGATATAGTTGGAACTTACTTAGGCTTTTCTTCCTTGACTAAGGGTGCCTTTAGCTTCTAATTATCTTTTGGATTTGACGTTGATGGTACTTTAGAAGCATTGACTATTTTGAGTGCACTAAGATGTGTTGAAGTGCTTTGGTATTTTCTTATCCCTTTATCTTCGTTATTCACTTATGTGGTTGAGGATGAAGGTTCTATGTACATATGAGTATAAGGGATTACAAATTCTCCTAGAATGTCCACCTGATGGACGTATTTAAAAGGCTCTTCATCGACTAGAACCACATAGACTTTTTTTCGTGCACATACTTGACACACTAGTGCAATATTGAAGGCACATAATTCATGGCCCTTATCCAAGGATGCCCTAAGAGTATGTTGTACCACATAGCTCCTTCCAAGACATGACACATCATAGGGATGGTCTTGTATCCCACCTTGATGGGTAGGACTATCATTCCCATAATATTGCATAAAGCATCATTAAAAGCTCTCAATGTGTAAGCTCCTGGAATGATATTGGACTTGGGGATCTTGAGGTGCTCTATTGTTGTTTTAATGATGTTTATTGATGAAGTTGTATCGACCAAGACCCTATTGAAAGGTAAGTCATTGATTTCCACCATAATGTTTAGTAGAGGGTCTGGAAAGGCAGCAGGAACTATCTTAATCTCATGATCATAGAATTGAATTACAGGTTCCTGGTATTCTTCCACTTGTCCCACAAAATGAGTGAATGCATTCACATCTTATGGTTGGAGCTCAATTGTCCTTAAGATCTCCATTAGGGTCTCCCTATGCTTTGGGGAATGTTGTATGAACTCATAGATGGATAACTTAGCTGGAGTCATCTACAGGTTTTGCTCCAATATACTACGAATAGTTACCACAGGTCACGTTGGTGGACCTAGAAGGTTGTCTTGCCTTTGCCTAGGAGTGGCTGGGATGTTCATGGGAGTTGTAGGTAGTTGTGGTTGACCATACCACCTAGTCCTTGTTGCTATGTTAACAATCTCAACCATCCCAATGCATCTCTGGGTAGGTATGTCAGCTCGAACCTTATTGACTTTGGCCCCTTACTCTCAAGGGGCCTCATGATTGGGTAATGGGTTTCTGTATATGCCCATGTCTCTATTATCAAGAGCCAATGGGTTGTCAACTTTGAGTTCTCCTGCCTCAATCATGTTTTGCACTTGATGCTTAAAACCAATGCAAGCCTCAATGTCATGCCTCGATATCCTATGATAAGGGAAAAATTGATCTTCCCTATATCCTTTTGGCTTAGGATGGTTGGGATATATAAGAGGTATATCAAGAAATCTGATCCTCCTAGCCTTGCTCAACTGATTAAATATTGATTGCATTGATTTTGTTAGAGGCATGAAATAATGATGTGGCTTGCATTATTTGTTTCTTCCCTAATTTTTCTTTTGGTCGTAATTGGATGGTAGGGGATGTGCTTGATAGTTCTAGGGTTGTGCATCCCCATACTTAGATGTAGCCAATATTACTTTATTGACTAGAGCAGGATTGCCCTGCTTCTTATTGTACTTGTCATTCTTACCATTCTTGTTCCACTCCTTTTTGTTTTAGAGTTTAATTGTTACCTCATCTACTTTTATTTCTTCGATGAGCTTGGTCTGTGCCAAATATTATTTAAATGAAGGATACTGCTAAAGTTGTAGCAAGAGGGAGATGTGTTTAGAGAAACTTTTTGTGAACATGCAAATGATCTCTTTTGTGGGAACGGAGAATGATAATTTTGCCATGACTTTTCTCCATCTATTCCCATAATCCATTATTGGCTCATCATCATACTATTTCAAGTTGGCCAGGTCTAAAAGGTTCACTTTCTTCTTAGCACCAAAGGAGAAACTCTTTAAGAATGTATTTACTAGTTGTTCAAATTTGGTTATGTTATGCTTAGGTTGTTGATTAAACCATTGAGTGGCAACACCTGAGAATGTCATTATGAATTTTCTTAGCATGAGAGCGTCATTGTCTTCAATATGAAAATAGGCATTGATAAAATTGGTGACATGCTCTTGTGCATCCTCTTCACCCTTAAAATTTTCTAACCTAGGCATCTCAAAGTTCTTAGGATATGGAGGGCTAGGGATTTATGGGCACAATGGTTGGTTGTGTATTTTGCTCAATGTTTGCGAGTTCCCAGCTGCTTCTTGTTTCTCAAAGGCTTTCATATTTTTAGCAAGATCTTGAAATGCCTTTGATGCATTTATTTCCTCCTCTTGTAGTCCTACCCACAGTGGCAATGGAGGTAACTCTCTTTCCATTTGATTCATTCTATTTTCCTCCCTCCTATGAGGGGACTCAGGATTACGATCTTGGTTTGTTGTGTTTTCCCTTCCCTCGCTAGTTAGATTTTTTTCATGATTTGGTGGGGTATTTCATTGTGGGATATCTTGTCTAGTAAACCTCTCCTTAGGTGAGTCAGTATGTCTAGCTATTTTGTGGTCACCACCATTTATCTATAAATTGTTAAGAGATAGCCGCTCAACCTGCTTTCTTAAACATTTCTCATGTTGGTGCAAGTCTTTCTCTTCATTTATCCTATTCAAGAGCTTCCACTAGCTCATGATACTTACATAGTGCATTTTATAACTACCTAATTTAGTTAGTTTGCGCTGTCACAAAAGACTCATGTTTATCTAACTCTGTTCTTGTTGTCTTGACTCATATATTTCTTGAGGAGGTTTATGCTATATCTGTACTCTTGTTAGCTAATGTGACTTGTTTAGTGTAATGTTAAGTATCCCTATGATCAGACTCTATGCGTATACTATGGGGTCGCTCTGAGGTACCCCAATACTAAGATACATGTTTAGAAGTCACAATTTATGAGCTTACAGATATAAAGTTCTTAGTAGCTATAGTTCTTTGAGTTGGTCATGTAGGAAACCGATCCAACCCGTCTAGTTGTCTTGTTTTCCATGGCTGGTCCCATGGGGTGCCATTCACTCCTATGAGGTCATAGTCTACAAGAATATTTCCTTTTGCATGAAGGGTTTATTCTATTTGATTCCCATGGCTAGATGTAGCTCTAGTTTCTTGCCCTTTAG
Source organism: Wollemia nobilis (assembly GCA_028583015.1). NCBI lineage: Eukaryota > Viridiplantae > Streptophyta > Pinopsida > Araucariales > Araucariaceae > Wollemia > Wollemia nobilis. The sequence goes on from JAQPPZ010003067.1 coordinate 8,815,848, forward strand.
TGGGCAGACCTGTTTCATATGTTTCTTGTGAGTCTTGAGGTGTTGCAATTATTGTTTACCTTCTTGATGAAGAGGGATTTGTGGTAACATATTTTCTCCATGTGGATGGAGATGTAGTAGTCTCGTCATCCCTATGTTAAGAATAAGTTTTAGAACCTTCTTTATGTCCATGTGAGGAGGAATACCTTGAAGCTTCCTCATGTCTTTGAGATGTTTCTATGTGTTTAGAGAAGGCCCTTGAGGTCTCCTCATGTCTCCTTGATGAGGATGGTTGTGAAGCCTCTTTTTTTTATGTGACTTTGTTCCATGATGTGGTTCCTTGCATGGGGTTTCTTGAGGAGATCCCCCAAGGGTTGCGTTATCACCCCTTAGGCTCATAGATCTACGTCTCACAGTCTTACGGGTAGGTCATTCAATGTTACTATGACTCTACCTATGGGTATGAGTTGCTTCAGTATCTCCCTCAGTGTCAGACCGAGGGTGTTTACTTCTTGTTTTGACCATGTTGTCTATGAATTGATATTTTGAGTTCCAATTTAGGAATAACCACACAATACCAAACAAATGTTTATCTTGATTACCGATTTAAGTGTGCCCTAAATTTTTTGGTGTGTTTGGATTTGTTGTTCTTTAGATTTCTTGCTCTTGTTCTTGGATTAAGAATGATAAGACTCATCCATAGTGACAATCAAGTATACCTATGCCAAACATGATTTTCTCAAAATAAGCTAGGGTACACCAATGAAGATCCAATGGGGGGTTTGCCTAGCTCTTCCACTCTAAACCGATGATTGTTCCAACATTGGGAGATATTTTGAGCATAAGTAACTTAGTGTCACTATAAGTAAGTTTATCAATCCATTTTGTAGGAAGCTCTAGGGAGTAAACCAGTGGAAGGAGATGAATTCCAACATCACTGAACTGATTTGAAGGTTGGTGATGAAATCCAACTTCCCAATATTTAAATGAGATGTGTGTGTGTGGTGTTCATTTTAAGATTGTGTAATGTAAAGTGTATCATATAGCAGCAATGAGTCTTTCCTATATGCCTAAGTGCAAAAGTACATTTCAATATTCAGAAAGATGCATGAACTACTATGATTTATATGAGTGCACTTTATTTCGTGTAGCTATGGCCTCTAGCAGGGCCTCAAATCAAGCAAACAACATACAACGTCTAGCACGTTGGATTCTAGGGCAAAATTTTTAGGCATAAGCCAATGTTCCTAGAAATACCTAGTGGAAAATTTAAAAGAAGATCTAGGATATACGAAATGCTTAATTATTTTCCCTTTTATTATTTCAATTTACAAACATAAATGTGCTTTAAGTTTTATGTCTTAGACACACAAAAGCAAACAAAAAGATATAAAATATTAGATAAGCTATACCAAACTTTGATCCAGCTCAGAGAGTCAATATTTTGACCTCTACTACACTCCAATTTTGGCTGCTATTGACAAGAGTAGCTAGTTCTTGGATGTTGTAGATCAGAGAGGCTAAAGCTCTATTGGCCACTATAGCTCAGAGCGGCTAGTTTCTAGCCACTGTAGATAAGAGCAGCTAGACCTGCATAAAAAATTTAGTATTTCGATAGTAAATGAAAAATTAGTAGAGGTCCCACCATTATCGCCATATATAGCAACCCCGGGACGCACGCACCGCTCTTTACTCTACTTGCAATGTTATTAAAAACCCAAGATAAAATGGAAGGTAATAAAAAAATCATATAACACGAAAATAACAAAGATGGATCTCTTTATTTTTATTGAAATTCGATTACATGTCGGTCCCTCTTAGGAATACCCATTTTGATACAATAAGGTTACAAATAGGCAAAGAGTGCCCCTTTCATGAAGATGTGGTGCCCTTTCGAAAAGCTTCTCGATTCCACACATAGAAATTTATGAAGGCTTACAGATGCCTTCTTCTCTAGGGTTTGTTTCCTAGAGGGATCCCTTTTTCTCTCGTATGTTGCAGATTTCGTTCGATCAACCTGTGGCCTTGTAAGAAATGAAATGACAACACATGCTTAGATGTCCAGGAATGCCTCCCCAGATGAGGTTGTTAGTACTAAATATAACAAATGAAATCAAATGCAAATTAGACTAATACTATGGATGAAAATGAGAATGATGCTATGCTAATGATATTCTAGGATAATATATCTAATATCTAAACTCTAAGCTAAGCCTACGGGCCACTATCCAAGACAATGACTGCTAAAGTGACTCTCATCCTATTTGCCCCAAATCTATGGAACAAATCTTGTATCCGATGTTGAAATAATGGTTGCTATGCTCTTCAATCTTTCAGGGCTTCATCGTACTCGTGATCTTCAAGGGAACTCTCCAAGTCTTGAAAAACTCTCCTCAATGACCAATATTTATAAAAGATGTATATATTTGACCCCTCGATAAAAAAAATGTCTCTTTTCTCTCTCTATATGTCCCTTGGTACTCTTAGGCTTGCACCTTTTATAGTGTGAAACCCTAGGTCTATGTCCAAGCCCTAGGAATGAATTTCTCATGTGTAGTGTAAGTTAGCATGAGAAGATTCTTATATTTTCTATGTTTGGAAGCCAGTTATCTAAAATATAACAGCCAACTTGAGTCTCTTATGCGAACTGGTCATTAGCATGAGAAGCTTTTGTCCCTTGTTTATGCTTGGAGGTTAGTTAACTAAAGTTCAAATGCAAACTCAAGTCTCCTATGTGAACTGGTCATGAAAAGGAATGCAAAGTTACTCTCACTCACCTTTATTACATGCAGACTACCACTTTCACTCGTTATTAGGCATGTTTATTGATAAAACTACTTTTAGGGTTTAGTCATTATCATCTACAGTGACTAAGATTTAGCTTTTGTCATTTGCAGTGGCTAAGGTCTGGACACTCTAGGCTTGAGTGACTAGGATCTGGCTACTCTTAGCTTGAGCAGCTAGGCTTGGATGGCTTGAAAAGGCCCCAAATGAGTGGTGAGAACCACTGTTGATGCTTGGAAAGTCCAAGATTATGTCTTATGATCTTATGAATGTGTCTATGTGAGCAGATCCCCTAAGCATGACATGATTTAGGTGTCTATAAATTGAGCCTTATATTCAACTAATTTAAAGTCCTTTTTACAAGCCTATTTGGGCAATTGAGCTTTATATTCCACTAATTTTTGTTTTTTGGTAAGTTAATTTAATTTTATTTAAAATAGGGCATTTTAAAGGCGTACCAACACCTTGTAAAACAACAAAACATAGAGAGAAACACTAGAATACCTTCTAGAGGAACACAACAAAGAGGCATAAAGCCTAGAAAAGAAAAAGGAAGATTTCCTTAGATAGAAAGGAACCAAAAGAGGAACTAATAGTCAACAAAACCCAACCAAAGCAAAACCTTTAGCTCCATGAGTTTTCATTTTCCAACCTATTGACAAGCCTATTTATGAGAAAGAGCTCCATAAGTTTTTATTGTAATTTTATATTGAGTAAGAAGCTTGAAAAGTACTTAATAGAGATAGGTTTTGGATCCTTTATAGTCATAGTATTCACATAAAGAACCAATCCAATTGTATAAAAATAAGGAGAAATATTTAAAGTAATGGATTTGACATACTCTTCATCACCCTATATATTTTCTCCTACCATAGCTAAGTCAATTTTTAGGGCTTTGAAGTGAGATATGTAGTCTTCAAGTCTACTAATATACAATTTTGAGATTGGAAAGCTCTCTCTTGATTCTATTAACTTCACTAGGATTCATTTTTCCATAAAGATCCTTCAAAGTGATCTAAACCTAAATAGGATCAATTTTCTCGATAATGTGGAAAACTGCATATGGTTCAACTAACATGAATAATAGACGAAAAGATTATTCCTTCGTACTTATTTCATGATCAATAAGATCTTTTGATTCACTGTTAAAGATAAAGTAGATATTTTTACTTCTTGGTAAAGTTATCATTTGAACTATCCAAGTGCTATATTTTTCCATTGAGGTGAGTAACATACCCTAAGGAATTAATTTTGCATATAAATCCCATAGAACACTCTAACAAGTCTATAAACTAATGTAACCACCACATAGAGTTCAAAAATGTATACAATTTTGATAAACAAGGCTCTAAATTCTCATGTATGCAAAAGTTATAGCCTCTTAAATATTTGACATATTAGCAATCAAATTGAAAGAAAAATTCAAACTATCAAACCTTAGACAAAAATGTTGAATCAATTTTGATCACTTAGTGCAATCTCCTTACTGACACTTGTTTGATTCATTATATGTACTACCTATTTTATTGGTAATCATGGATTAACACTTTGAATGACGTGATTGAATGAGGATCCTCATACTTATGCATAAAAATATAGAATTTTAGAGGTTTAGAGCCAATGATGCTCAAATTGAAAACATTTCCCAAGAAAAGAATAGATAAACTAAATTTCCATGCATTCTCTTTGGAAATGACCAATAAATAAGGTAATAAAATAACCTATTTGAAGCATACCTTTCAAAAAAGTTATTTTTGAGGATTTACATTATGACTTGAGACACATAAGGTACTTTACCAGCTAGTGTGCCAAAGTTGATGCTAGAAATGAAGGTTGATCCATTGCTACATGACTATGCATATGCCATCCATCATTGTATCAAGACTTCGAAAAAGTTCTTATGGAATTCAACCTGCTATCTTATATTCTATAAGCAAGTTGTTCAACCAGTATGCCATTTGAGCATGGTTGAGATTAAGAAGTGTATAACATTACTTTAATATGGTTTTTGAGTGAAATATATTAAGCATAGGAAAAAATGTTGCTATAATTCAAACTAATGACCTCTAGTGAACAAGGAAGGGATCCAACCATTGTACTATATCTTTGGATGGGAAATAGGGCTATGATATATTACCTTTATAGTAAAAGGATGAGGGGGCACACATGCCAACCCTAATTCTACCCTTAGTCAATGTTTTTACAAAAAGCAAACACTTTTTCTTGTAACCTACCAAAATTGATGTTTGAACCTACAATATCTACCTTTAAAGCCAACAATGCTACCATTATGCTAGTCTCTTTAATATGGATTATGGATAGGTACAATACTCTTAAGGAAAGATATGAGAATGAGACTAAAAAAGGTAAATAAAGTAGAGAGTAAGGGATTAAAAATAATGAATTTTTGACTAATAGAAAGCACCTTTACTATTGTGCTATCCCTATATACAAGTCTTCACTTATTGGTGATGGTATATAGAGTATCATCCAATAAAAATATTGCATGAAGTGCTCAATTATGATGTGAAAGAGCATAGGATTGAGGTGGAAGAAATTAGCACAAAATCCAATTTAAAATTCAAATTTTAAAATTAAAATATTTCTCTCCAAAAAAATTAGTTTGGTAATGGTATATACAATTACTTAGAGGAATAAAGTTCTTTTCTTCAATCAAGTGACACAGATTCAATCCTTACATTGATACAATGTTTGAACTCCCAATAATTTTTAAAAATATTTTGAAACATATATTCACCATGATGATATGTAGAAAATATGTAAGATAAAATTAAATATAGCATTAATAAATGAGATAGTGAGATGGCATGATTTGTAAGAAAAAATAGGAGGTGGATGCCCACAGACACTCTATTATTTTACATATCATAAGTTGATAACAATGGATCAATCATTAAATGGTATTTATAATAATACCAAAAATCTACTTAATAGTTAACCTCAAGTTAAAATTGAATTTGAGGTTGAATAAAATAATATAATATTAAAATAAACCCTTTAATCAAGGTTATCCATAAGGTTGGATTAACCAATATCACTAAAGCTAAAATGTGGTGGGTGACCTCAATATTACATGAACATGTCTATAGGTTTACATAAATAATGCCTAAAGGCTTTACATGAAGAATGCCAATAGGATTACATACACACTTGACCATAGAATAGATTAATAGTGCTCATAGGCACTCTTCAACATTTTTTACTTTGGCCTAACAATATCAAATCACACAAATTTTAACACTAAGTTGCATCTTCCTACTAGTAGGTCATGATTTCCTCGAAATTATAAAAAATGGTTTTTCCTATTCTTTGAAGTGTTCTTTATCAATGTAATACACTTGTCACATATGCATCAATTTTAAAGGTAATCCAACATGAACATGAGCAACTTGTAGGGCCCTCCTAAAAACTTGTGACCTTGAAAAAGTATGTATGTTTCCTAGTATAAATATACCTATTGGGATATTATTTTGACCTACTAAGACTTATACAATCATCTAAAAACTTAAGTACTTTTTCCTCAAATTCTTTCATGATTGGATGATACACTTTTTCATAAAAATCATTAGTTGTATTATCTTAAGTCTTGTATGGAGCACCCATGGAATAATAAAAGGGAAGTGGTTTTCCATAAAGTCCCACTTGGTCTAGCTATTATTTGGGAAGCCAAAAAATTTTCTAGTTTAAAATCAACTAGAAGAGATAAGAATGATAGTTAAACTACTTTAATTTCTTTAATTTTCTTAGCTATTGATCTATGTGATTGGCTATGTAAACATCATGGTCTAACATTGGTGAGTGACATGGATAGTGTTCCACTACATAAAACAATTGTATATGCTCTTACATGACCAACTTATTTATCATTTTCCCTAGAATGAAAGCTATCATGAATAATATCATATATACATTAGCCTATAGCTATATAATTTTGATAAGCAATTCAAACCCTTATGCCTCCTATGGTTTTTGAGTTATTTGGGTAGGAAATATATCTACTCATATCCATGAAAATTATTGTAATTTTCATTTTCTTGTTTTTTAATGTTTTACAAAAGTGTGTGTCCTCCCAAGATTACATGTAAATAGAATGTCAACCCATCATACTTTTGTGTATATTTTCATAACCTCTAGGAAATACCACACTTGAGGCACCAATGTTATCACTAGCATTGAAGTCCAAATATGGTTAATGCTCAAAAATTTTGTACTTGGCACCACGAAAATTATTTTATTTCATATTTCATTACTTGGGCAAGTGTATGCCTAAATTTTCACTTAGCTACTTTTTAGTAGATGTCCGTGTACATATTCTCTACTAGATTCTTCTTCTTCTTTTTCTTATTTGTACTTATATAGAATTGCTTTCTTGATAGAATGCTAGGTACTAGCTAGCCTTGCTTTGAATTGCATCATAAAAATGGTTAATTGAGGGTTTAATATAGTTTCCTTAGCTACTGTAGATATTGCACTCATGTCCATTTTTTCTTGGAAAAGTATTTTATTTTGGGATAAAAATTTACCAAGTCCTAGTAGAAGTTCAATTTACTCCTTTGCTCTTATGGAAATGTGATTTTACTTTTTGACTATTGTCATTCCATTTTTATTGTCATGGACGCCTTTTTATTTTTATCATTGAAAAAACAATATTCCTTTTGCCTAATAGTGAATCAATGTTTCTGTAGTTGTATGATTTTTGCCTTTCTAGACTTGAATGATTCATTGTCTATTGGGATGAATTGCAATCCATAATTCGGCCCACTTATGTGTAAGGTGAAGAATCTATTAATAGTTTGAGGGGATTGTAATATTGAAGGAATTATATAAGGTAGTAGTGGATTTAAGGATAGGCTCCATCAAGCATTATCCCTACAATTATTATGCCCTTGCATGAGTTTTATATGTAATCTCAAATTTCACACCCACAACACCATTATTCCAAACCTTTTATGTAGTTACCTTAAGGAGTATTCCAATATTTCTTGGATGTATACCTAAATGTATGACAAGATGTATAATTATTTCTTGGTAAAAACATATATTGTGTTGCAAGGTCAATCTATAGTACACTATTTTTTGCCTGTTCATTATACTTAGTATCTTTTGTATGCTTATCATCAATCCATATAATATCTCTTCTATTAGTGATATAACTACGTCATTACTATTACAACTAAAATCCTTTGTTTAGATATTGCTTGTATTGCAAACAATTTATTTCTTTATGATGAGATCACCTATATCACACATGATATTTTTTATCAATGTCTTGTTATTTATCTATGCAATTATTTCCTCATATTTTGTATCCCTCTCTTTATATATATATCAAGTGTGATAAGTGACACATAAAATCATGACTAAATCAGCAAGAAGTGAAATAAATTTGTCCCTATAGTCAAGTACTTTGTCAAGATGAAGATTTATATAATACTTGAGTGTAGTGAAGGTGTCAATATTAGCCTCTTAGAAGATTGATTGTAAATATATTTTTTTGGGTATTAGGTAGAGGTGGTTATAAGGTCCACAAACCTTTTACATAGTCAAAATGGGCTGGTTCTAGCTCCAAGCCCGTATAATAAAAATATAAAATGGATCTTCCAAAGACCCACATTAATCCATACTTAGAGTCTGTAGCCTATACTTGGCGCTAGACTATTCAGGATAAAACAAAAACTAGAAAACACCTAGCACTTGTTAAACATAGCACTAGGCTGCTGTACCGTACACTTGTCACTTCCCAGGCCCCAACAAATGGGTTGCATTTTGTCCTAAATTTATTTAATTATTGATTGTAAATATTTTGGATCATCATATCTTTTGGTAATAATGTGTATCTATGTTTTAAGAATTGTATATTTATCATCTTCTACTATATCAGATATTAGTTCTTCATTTCTTTTTTTTGTAGTTTTGTCTAAACTATTTTGGGTCATCATTTTATTTCTTGTCTTTTTGGCCATTATATATCTATCCCATTTGTCATTTTGAGATGATGTTTATACTTCTAAAAGTATGTATGGATTTGTACTAACATCTAAAGCAAATAGTCCATTTCTATAGGATGCAATACCTTCTAATTTTTCTTTCTTGAGATAAAGCATCTTTTATATCCATTAACAACTTGAAAATAAATAGAAACTCCTTTATTTATTAGTTGATCAATAGAAATTATGTTCTTAACAAGTCCTATAACATATAGCACATTTACAATGGTACATTATACAAAAGGTAGTTTCAGGAAAACATTTCCTATTCCTTTTATGTGATAACTTGTGTTATCTACCATTATCACTAGACAACCCTTTATTTCTTGAAAAGTATCAAACCCTTCTATATTTCCAATAATATGATTCTTAGCTCCTAAATCAACATACCAATTATTGTCTGAATTTTTTTCTTTTTGTGTCATTAATACCTTATGTGCTATTTTTGGTTCATTGCCATGATCTGATTAATATTATTCCTATTCCACTTCCTCTGCTATATGCCCTTATTGTGATGGAGAATTTATTCCATACCCTTGATTTAATCTAGGTATATTAGTTGAATTTCCATATTGATGTTGTTCTTGTGTCCTTTTTTGAAAATTTCATGATTAATTCCACCTAGTCAAAGCATTATATCTATAGAATTTAGTATTATGAATTCCTTATTTTTCACATATGTCACATTATCTTCTTATTCATTTAGCTTGATTTTTTGAATAGGAGGATGAATTAGTGGAAACTATGATATTTATTTGGTACATTTTTCTAGAAATTATAGCATTGTTTGAAGAATCATCTCCTAATTGTATTTCTAGTTCATGTTGTTTTAGAATATTTATTAGTTCTTAAAAATATACTCTATGGTTAGAAACTTGCAATGAAGTTACCAAAGCATTGTATGAATTAGGTAGTGCATATAGTACAATTAAAATTAATAGGATATCTTCAATTATTTCACTCAAAGTGTTTAACTTACCCTTTTATTTTTCTATCTTTAAGATAAAATATTTCAAACTTTCATTATTTTGCATTTGTAATGTGTATAATTAATACTATAAGTTATGAATAGTTCATTGATTTCTAATTTCAAAGAGTTTTCATAGGATATCCCAAGCATATTTTGATGTATTAACTTCAATATTATGAGACTGAATTTCATATATTATGCCTAACATAATTATTAGTTTGGCATTGTTATTCTTTTCATCAAAATCAATTTTCCCAACTAGTTTTTCAAGACTATTTTCATTCCCTGACACAATATCCCATAGTATTTCTATTACAATAATAGTCCTCATTTTGTTTTCCATGGAATGAATTTTAGTCCTTTTAATTATTGTGACTTTGAGAGTCATTTTAGGAGTAGTCATATTATTTTATAACTCCTTATTGAAAAGTGTAAGTATGGTCTTTGAAATAACCTTTCAAATTAGATTTTCCTTATGAATCCCTAAGTATGATATTTAGAATATTAAAAAATAATAATTACTTTTAATTAATGCTTCCTTACAACACTCAATGTAATGTTGTAATTGTAAAAGTGTACTTTCAAAATAATTCTCTAGGACCTTTAAAAAAAAAGACTTTCCTTATGACTCCCTATGTTTACTTGTAATGCACATATGATCTTTTTAATTTTTTTTAAGATTATTTTTTCAATATATTTATATAGTTTAAAGGTTTAACTATATAAATTTTTTTTCAATATATTTATATATTTTAAAGGTTCAACTATAGAAAAATTAGGGATCTCACTAAAGGAGGGAGAGCTTCGGAAGAGAAAACTAGGGCATCAGTTGGGTAGCCGAAGAGATTTTTGGTTACTGTGGGGACTTGAAGATAAGATTATTGTCCTAGGAAGGGCCAATGAGGACACCTCCAGATCCTCTTTTAGAGATACATAGTTCTTTTGCAGTTGTTAAAGGATAAATCTCCATCAGAGACTAAAGAAGCACAAAAAACTGCATTAAAAATGCTCTTTACAACTGTTGGAAATATATCAACATCTCATTGAGTTAATGGATGCTTGCCATAGTTAGAATCAATGCCAAATATTTTCATTGAGAAAAGGATGGTCAAAGAAATAGTTTTATATAGAGCCAATCATGATTTGATCTATAAATTCATGGGTATTCATCCTACCTTGATTTTTTTGCATTCCTGGGTTCAAAAAAACTAGGAGCCTCTTGGTGAGTATTCTTTGTGGTTTATTAGCAATGGATATTTTATTTTTAGTTTTTCTTCACTTGCCGATAGAAATAGGGATTTCGAATTAAAAAGAGGAATCATGGTCTAACATGATTATTTGTTCAATCCTGGAGAGTGGGATTTGATCCTCAAATTGAACCCATGTTGTCCCAATTTGGATCCAATTTTATGCACTTCCAATGGAGTTTTTGAGTGAGCAGGTATTGAAAATTATCGGTAATTCTCTTGGAATGCATTTGGGTGTTTCCAAAGACACAATGGAAGGAAAAAGAACTATTTATACAATATTATGTGTGGAAATGGATCTTAGCCAACATTTTTCAATAGAGGTGGAACTCAAACTTGTAGGACTATATTGGATTCAACAACTAGATTATGAGGTATTGCCCTCAGATGCAAATTTTACCAAAAATATGGGTGTTTGGCCCGATCTTGCCAAAATAATATGAACATAAAATGGAGGATATTTTGGGAATGTCAAATCTTCCTAAGGATGGTAATTCAATAATCAATAAAGAAACAACCAATATTTCTCAAGGTAAAGAAGCATAGGGAGATGGTTTTGAACAATCCAAAGAAGGATAAGGCAAAAGAAAAAATATGGTAAAGAGCAAATCCAACTAAAACCCTCCAATAGGTATGAGATATTTAAGATACTAATGGACCAAGAAGAAGAACAATTCATGGAAGGAATGGATGGAAATAATGAAAACAATAACAACCATCTTCAAGCCCCTATTTCACCTCCTCTGATAATAGAGCAGGTAATTGAGTGTAGTGAGTTACCACAATCATAGAGTGTAGGGGCATTGATATTGCATAGCCAAGAGCAACTAATAATTAAGGATGTCATCATGGGCATAGCAGAAAATAATAGAGAAAGGTAAACTCTAGGGATAACTCATGTGGAAAAGAGATAAAAAAATAACAACTCTCAAGGAGTGGGTAGAAAATCAAATAAGGAATTGATAGCAGTTCAAGGAGACCAATATATCGATGAGGTCAATATATTTTTACTTCTCTCAAGGTAACCAATGATTATACAATCATGGAATGTTAGGGTTTTAAATAGTATAACCCATCAATATGTTATTTGAAGACTCTTCGAAAAATGTAAAACAATTTTTTTGCTTATCCAGGAAACAAAAATGTCATTGTATCTTATGTGTAAAACAGTAAATAGACTTTGGAGGTGTGCTGATCATATGGAAGTGGCTACCCAAGGGACCTCAGGGGGGGATAGTTACTATTTTGAACTCTCTTGAATGAACTAAAATAGAACATATAGCTTGGAAGGGTGTCCTCACATCACATTTTAGGAAAAATGTCACATCTAAACATATTTTAATCACAAATTTTTATGGGGCTCAAAACCTAGATGGTTAGATGCACCAATGGAAATTTTTGCATAACATGAGAGTCTTAAGGGAAGAGTTAGACTGAATTATTGTTTGGGATTTTAATGCTAAATTATCCTATAGATATTAGGAAGGGGGAACCCCAATTTTAGACCTAGTGGATTGACTTATGATTGCCCAAGTCTAGGTATTACACATGGTGGATATTAAATACCCTAGAACCAACTATACTTGGAATAATAAGAGGAGGGAGCCACATAGTAGGAAGGTGAAATTAGATCATTTTTTGGTTTCAGAGGAGGCATTTGTAAAATGGAATATAAAATTTTATATTTTGGAGTGTCTGGTTTCATATCACTTTCCCATTTTGTTGGAGGGGGGATCAAGACAGTGTAACACCACAAACCATTTAAATTTGAAAAATTTTGGTTACAAAAAGAGGAACTTTGAAAAAAAATCCACAGTGGTTGGAAGAAGGTCATCCAGGATATGGGAAAACAATGTTTAGATTCCACAAACAACTTCATTATGTCAAATATCAATTGAAATAATGGATGCGAGCTAACAAGACAAACTTACAGGTCCAAAAAGCTCCATATGTGGCTAGATGGGATGAGGTTCAAAAACACTTTAGGGAAGGAATAGTTACAGAGGAACTCAAAGAAGAGGATTATGCATTGCATAAAGCGGTTTAGGACATTGAAAACTAAGAGGAGACCTACTGGAAATAGATAGCAAGAACCACTTGGTTATTAGAAGGTGATAAAAAAACCAAATTTTTCCATTGGGCTGCCTGTGCTAGGAGACAGACAAACAACATGGAATCTCTTTAATATGAGAATGAAAACTCCTTTGATACAATTCTAGGTATGCATTTCCATTAAATGGATTATTTTTATAAGTTATTTAAGGAAAGTATGGTGCGATATGAAGAGGCTCAAAAAGAAGTTCTTGCTATCATACCCTCTTTTATCTCTGAAGAAGAAAATTAGGCCCTACTTAAACCCATTTATAGAGAGAAACTGAAGAATGTAGTCTTTGGAATGAGCACCGAAAAAACACCAAGTCTAGATGGCTTTCCAATTGAGTTTTTTTAGGCCTTCTGGGACAACTTGGATGAGGATGTAATGGATATTATAGAGGAGTCCAAAGGCAATAAAATAATGCTTAAAACATTAAATCATACTTTCATTACCTTAATTCCAAAAGGGGAGGAGGGAGTGCATATTTCAGATTATAGACCTATTGCCTTATGAAATGTCATATATAAAATGATCACAAAGATAATGGTTAAGTGGCTAAAATCTCTTCTACATAGCATTATATCCTTAGAGCAAGGGGTTTTTATAGAGGGTAAGAAAATATTGGATGGTGTGGTTCTAGCTTAGGAGGTAATCCATTCAATGCAAACATCTGATAATAGAGGAATGTTCATAAAATTGGATATGTCAAAGGCGTATGATAGGTTGGAGTGGATCTTCTTGTCAAAGATGATGGTAGCATTTGGTTTCTATCAATATTGGATAGAATAGGTTATGAGCTATATTTCTACCTTGACATACTCAGTGTTAATAAAGGGTCTTCCCTCGTAACTGTTTGGAGCTACTTGAGTTCTTCATCAAGGAGATACTTGTTCTCCCTATATTTTTTTCATATTGGCTGAAGGTTTGGGTAGACTCATTTTGAGGAGAAGACAACAAGGTTTGCTAATAGGTATCAAGGTGGGTGAGGAAGTTTTGACTCACCTAAATTTTGTGGATGACACAGGATTTGTGGGAGTGGCCAACTTCAGGGAAGTAAGAATGATTAGAGATACACTTAATGTCTACCTTAGGGCTACAAACCAAGTCATAAATGATAAAAAAATCCAAAGTGGTATTTTTCAATCTTGATCAAAGGATTTAGGATAGAATTTTAGAGATCTTGGGATTCACAAGGACTTATCTCCCAGTGGTATACTTGGGGGTCCCTTTGCATTTTAAAAAACTAAAAATAGATATATGGAGGAATCTTTTGGATCGCATCAAGGAAATAATTAATCATGGATATCACAAATGGTTAAGCTATGGGGGTATATTAACTTTTTTATAGTTAGTCATTCAGTCCATACCAATTTATAAATTTTCTATCCTTGCTACCCCACATACCATATGGAAAGAGTTGGACAAGATGGCTAGAAATTTTTTATGGGAAGGAGTAAAAGGAGAGAGGAAATGGGCCTTAGTAGGTTGGGAGAAAGTAAGAAAACCCAAGGTAAAAGGAGGTTTGGTACTAAGAACATCAAAGTTAAGTAATAAATCTTTGGTTGGAAAGCTTTATTGGAGGTGGATTTCCAAACCAACTTCTTTATTTAGTGGAATTTTAACTAGTAAATATTTGGGATAGTTAGGATAGCAATAGAGGAAAGAACCATGATAAGAGGTTGCATCCACTATGTAGGCGAGATTTTTTTTTTTCAAAATTTAGAGGGTAGGAAGGCCCAAATTCAAATTTTTGGACCTCAGGACACCCTTGACTGCAACCAGACTGGCAGAATCTCTAAGGACGGGGAGGCCCATGACTCTGTTAATGATAACCTGATAGGGTTTTGGGGGGATGAACCCCCTAAAAAAGGTGATCCTCATGGGCCCCCTCCTTCTGAGGGCCCCAGCTTAGAAAAGGTGTCTTTTGCCAAGGTTGTTGGAGGAGGACAACAGTGCATACCTGAGCCCCACTCTACTTTTGAGCCCATTGGGTCAAAAGTTAGAATTCTTGATAGTTTGATCCAAAAATATTTGTCTTATGAATATTTTAATTTAGTTGGGAAAGTGATTGGAGGGCATCCTAATTTAGAAGTCATCCATAGTTGGGCTCTTTCCAAGTGGAATACTGTTGGGTCCATGGAGATCTTTGGCCTGACCAGAGGCTTCTTTGGGATTCGTTTGAGTAATCGTGATGATGCCAGCAGAATCCTTACTGGTGGTCCTTGGTTTCTAGGGTGGAAGAGTCTTTTTATATGTAAATGGGATCCTAAATTTGACCCTGAGACCCAAAGTATAAATTTTATGCCCATCTGGGTTAGGTTGCCTAATCTTCCTTGGCATTGCTGGTATCTAGATATTCTTGCTACTATTGCCAAAACTATTGGAACCCTGGTTGCTATTAATCATGCTACCTTAGCCAGATCCCGGATGACCACAACTAGAATATGTGTTAATGCCAACCTTGACTCTGAACTTCCAACTTTTGTGGAGCTTGAATACAGTGGTTTTTATCGAAAGTAGGCTATTGAATATGAAAATAAGTCGGCTTTCTATGTGGAGTGTCGTACTCAGGGACATCTCAGGATTCATTATCCTCTACTAAAAAACAAATAGTCAGAAGAATCAGCTAAGCAGCATGAAGTCCCTCCCCATCAGATGCAAGGATGGAAGAAATCTGGACCTATTGTTCCAAGTCAAAATACCCAAGAATGGAAGACTGTTGGTTCTAAAAAGAGTTACAGATAGTCCAAGCAAGGGCAACATCAAGGTAATAAAGGCATTGTCTTTCGTGAAATGGAGAATTCTCAACCCCCACCAGATTCTATGGAGGTTGTTGGAAAGGGTAAGCAGATAGTCATGTCTCCAACTCCATCTCTAGATTCAAGTGATGAGGTATGTCATGTTCCTTTGAGCCCCAACAAGTTTGAAATTTTGGCTGATTCCAACTTGTTTGACCAAGAAAATCAACAAGTTATCCAAAATAATGAGGTTCAACTCCCTCAAAATCTTGACTCTCCTACAAATTTTGGACCATCCCTTCCTCCTCCTGAGACCTTTAGCCCTGCTAAAATCTCAAATATTTTAATGTCCTCAGGCTCTGTAGTTGAGCAAATAGTCCCATCCAAATTTAGTCCCAAGCACACTCGTAGCTCCAAAAAATCACCAATTGATTGTGGAAGTGATAAAAAAAGAGGACGACCTTCTGTAAGTGAACAATGGAAAAATAGAATTCAGGATGACATTGATAATGGCATCCAAAAGACTTTATTTCCCCTTGTTGGGTCTCAGGCTAAGGATGAACCAAAAAGCACCAAACCTCCCCAACCGACTGGTAAGGGAGGTAAGAAATCTTCCAAGGTTTCCAAATGAAGCTCCTCTCATGGAATGTGAGAGGGTTGAATGGGTTAACCAAGTAGAGGGTGGTTAACTCATTAAGAAAATAAATAAATCCTACTATTTTAATCCTTCAAGAAACAAAACTTGATCCAAATAACTCTACTTCAGCTGCTCTCAAAATTTGGAGTAGAGGAAAACTTGTTTTTAATCCTGCCAGGGGTGCTTCAGGTGGACTCATTTGTTTGTGGGACCCAAGGAAGGTGGATGGAGAGTTGATTCAGTCTAGTGAAAGGATTATCAGTGTCAGATTTCAAGAACGAGATTCCAATATTTCCTGGATCCTATCAAATATCTATGCTCCAAATTCTGTATCTGAGAGGGCCCTCTTCTGGGATATGCTCAGTAGCCTTAAAGACTCCTTCAATAATGCTCCATGGATTGTTGCTGGAGATTTCAACACACCTCTCTACCCCTCAGATAAATTTGGGGGTTCGGGGTGTCCTAAAAAGAGTATGGAGGATTTCTTGGACTTCGTCAACACTAACAATTTGATGGATGTTAAGCTCAAAAATGCAAAATTCACATGGAGCAATAGAAGATCAGGAAATCAACTCATCCAAGTAAAACTAGATAGAATTTTCCTATCCCATGAAGTTATCCAAATCTTTGGGGATGCCAACCTTCTTGCTCTCCCAAAAGTTGGATCTGATCATAGTCCACTCCTTTTGGATATTTTCAAGGATAACCCTTTTAGAAGACCTTTCATATTTGAATCAATGTGGATTCAACATCCTGAGTTGAGACTTAGGATCTCCCAATGGTGGCAATAGGTTGGCCAGGGTTGTCCTTCCTTTTGCCTAGCATAAAAATTAAAGCATGTAAAGGAAAATCTCAAAATATGGAACAAAGAGGTGTTTGGAAATTTGTTTGAGTTCAAACAATCTCTTCAAGATAGACTTCTTTCCATTGAAAGCAAAATTCAAGTAGGTCTTTGTGATGATCAAATACATGTTGAAGAAAGGGAGACCTTGGATGATTATCACAACATTCTTGCTCGTGAAGAAATTTTCTGGAAATAGAAATCTAGAGCTTTGTGGCTTAAAGAAGGAGATTTAAACACTAGGTTTTTTCATGCTTCCACCATGAGAAACAGAAGTCACAATAGAATCAAAGAACTGATAAAGATAGATGGGTCTACTACTTCTGACATTCAGGAAATAAGGAATGAGGTTGTCTCTTATTTCACAAATCTTCTTGGGGAAAGCAGAATACCCTCTAATATTGCTCTTGATTCTATGCTTTATCATATTCCTAAGTTGGTTTCTACTGATGCTAATTCCAAACTACTAGCCCCATTTTCTGATGAGGAGATCCACTCAGCCCTATTTTCAATGCATCCTGACAAAGCCCCAGGCCCTGATGGATTTCCTCCTCATTTTTTCAGACCTTTTGGGAGATAGTGGGCAATGATATTTGTTCTACCATTAGAGAGTTTCAATATGCAAAAACCATTCCTCATGGATTTAACTCAACCTTTATTGCCCTCATTCCAAAGAATTCAAATGCTAAATCTATGACTGATTTTAGACCTATTAGTTTGTGTAATGTGGTCTACAAAATCCTCACAAAGGCCATTGCTAATAGAATGAGAGACATCCTTCCTTCCATTATTGACCCATGCCAGGGAAGCTCTGTTCATGGTAGATCCATCCTTGATGGAGTCATAACTATCCATGAAGCTCTTCATTCTATTCAAATGTCAAAAACACCAGCCTTTGTTTTGAAATTGGATATGAATAAAGCCTATGATAGACTAAACTAGGATTTCCTTGTATCAATCCTCTTAAAATTTGGTTTTCACTCTGACTGGGTTGATTCAATTAAAGGGTGTATTTCCACCCCATGGTTCTCAGTTCTTATCAATGGTTCCATGGCTGGTTACTTTTCGAGAAATAGAGGCATCTGTCAAGGTGATCCCATATCTCCCCTACTGTTTATAATTACCATTGAAGATTTGGGAAGAACAATAAAAGTAGCTTGTAATATCAAAATCATATCAGATATAAAAGTTTCTTCTTAGACTAGGCTTATTTCTCACCAACAGTTTGTGGATGACACCATCATTTCATCTAAAGTGTCTATCCTTGAAGCTAAAGTTATCAAACATATCCTTTTGTTATATGAAGAAGTAGCTGGTTAAAAAATCAATTTTGCAAGAGCAAAATTTATTTCCTAAATACACTCTTCCAGTGAAAACATAAAATTTCTACCATTCTTGAATGCCAAAGTGCTCCTTTACCTGCTACGTACCTAGGACTTCCTTTGTTCTTGGGATAACCTGATGCTTCAATGTGGAGTGGTGTGATTGAAAGGCTACAAAAGAAACTAGTAGGTTGGAAAGGCAATCTCTTATCTCAAGCTGGAAAAATTACCCTGACATAGGCTTCACTTCAAAGTATTCCCATTTACTTCATGTCTATCTTTAAAGTTCTAGCAGGGGTTTGTCATAAACTAGAACAGATTCAAAAAAAATTTCTATGGTCAGGATCTGAAAACAAAAATTGGTTTCACCTTGTTGCTTGGGATAAAGTCTGCAGGCCGAAGCAATCTGGTGGGGTCAGCCTAAGAAGGATTCACCTCTTCAATTTAGCCCTTCTTGCTAAGTAGGCTTGGAGGTTAATTTCAAAGGATGGCCTTGATTGGATCACAATTATCCATCGAAAATACTTACAGGGTACTGACTTCTTCAGTGTTGGTGTGTCCCCAAGAGGGTCTTGTTTTTGGAAATCCATTTTGCAAGTCAGAACCCTTGTCAAATAGGGCCTTCGATGGAGACTAGGTGATGGGCATCAAATTGACTTCTGGCAAGATAAATGGCTCCTCAATGAACCACTCATAAACATTCCTAGATTGGCTATCCTCAAAAATTATACAGATAATATTTGTGGATCAAGAGTCTCTGATTTCATCTATTCCCAAGAGGGCAAGAAATCTTGGAAGCATTTATTCATACCTACTCATCCCGAGGAAGTCAGAGAATTGTAGTTTCTCCTAAAAAACTCAATCATCCCCTCTAGGAATCCTAATGATCATCTATTGTGGGAGCTTACTGATTCTAGAGATTTTACTATTAAATCTACTTACCAACTTCTCTTACCACCTGAGGAATCTATAATTCCTTTCAATATTGTGTGGACCAAGCTGCTAATTCCTAAAATTGCCTCCTTTGCTTGGGTGGCTATTCAGGAGAAAATCCTTACTATTGATAACTTATTGAAAAGAGGGTTACCTATTCCCAATAGATGTTTTTTATGTTGCTCTGATTGGGAATCACCTCATCACCTTTTCATTGGTTGTCCTTATGCTACCTCCATCCTTAATAGCCTTTTTGTTTGCTTCCACATTTCTTGGGTTAAACCTTGCTCCATATCTGATCTTTTTACTCAATGGCCCAACCCTTTTAGGAATCCTCATCTCAAGACGTTATGGCAGTTCTGTCTTCATCACTTCTTATGGCAGATTTGGTTGGAGAGAAACCAGAGAGTGTTTTCCAATATTAGTCAAAAAATTGATTCTATCTTCAATAAGATCCTCTCATTTGCTATTGAAAATGCTACCCTTTGCCCATTACCTTCATAGCCTACTTCCAATTTTGAAGCCTCTTTAGGGTAGGCTTTGAAGTTCCCTATTGTAAACAATTCTAGTCCACATCCTACTTCCAATAGAGCTCAGTCTTCTTGGATCCCTCCTCCACCAGGATGGATTAAATTGAATTTTGATGGTGCTACAAAGGGTAACCCTGGTCGGTCAGGAGCGGGTGGTATCCTCAGAGACAATAAAGGTAAGGTAATCCTTGCTTTTGCTGAGTTTTTAGGAATCCAGTCAAACCAAACTGTTGAAGCCCGGGCTCTATGGCATGGTCTGGTGTTGGCCAAAGATATTTCTGATAGGATTCTTGTCGAGGGTGACTCCCTTACTATCATTAATTACTTAAAAAATTCCAAAATTCCTTCATGGAAAATAAGGAACTGCATCGAAGAAGCCAAAAATCTCAGCAGAAATTTCCAAGATATCATTTTCCAGCACACATTCAGAGAGAACAACAAAGTTGTTGATGCTTTAGCAAATTTTGGAACCCGAATCACTGACTTGATGAGTTGGACCACTGACATTCCTCAGTTTTTGACCCAAGTCATTGATCAAGAAAATTTGACTTCAAGCATCATTCCTGCTGACGTGGAGCAAGTCGGCCATCCTCCTCATGATCCTCATGCCAACGTGTCTTAATTTTCTTACCAATCATTCCCTTGCATTTTTGGGCTATGGGCTTCACATGATTTTTAGTCTTGTCAACCTGGGAAGTCGATTTTACAATTTTCAAAGAAAATTTTTTGGTGTCCTCCCTCATCTCGAAAAGGGATGTCGATTATCCTTCCTCCAAAGCATTACCTTTGTTGTCCTTACTCATTTCAAATGTCACCAATCCATAGTCATTACCCCTATCCATCCTCCCACCTTGTCCTTCCATACCATTATCCTTTCACATGTCTCTCCTCATATTTTGATGTACCTCTTTGATATTACCCATTTGTGGGATTTTGATTCTGATTCTCACATGATCTCCTGTAGCAATCAAAATTATAGCATCTACCGAGAGGGCTTTGAAGTGTGCAATTTTTCTTTTCAACACCCTAGGTGGCACTCATGCCAATATTATCATTGATCCATTGTTCTTACTATCTTGGTTGTTTCCTTTTATATTGCCCAAATTTTAAACTTCCTTTGTTACTCTATCATTCAGTTGTTCATCCAAAAACCTTCCCATCTCTATGAGGTCATCATGGATTTCATCAAACCTTCTAAGCTTTGTCTGGATTCCATTGTTGAGGGAATCCTTACTGGTAAAGGGTTCCTCCCATTCTTCCACAAATTTGAAGGTGAAGACCCCAAAGTTACGCTGGCATTCATGGAGACATGGGACAATGGTAAGGTTACCATCCGTGGCAAGACCTATGTCCTGGATATCAAAATGCTTGTTGAATTGACTGGACAACAACCAAAAGGAAGATCAATTAAAAGAGAGAAGCACAATTGGGATGCTGAATTGAAGGATGTCAAGGATAAGGAGCTCTGTAGAAGGGCTCATCTTGGCATGCGGTGTGATGAGTTACCTTTTCCATGGGGGAGTGTTCTCAAACTGATCATGGAGTATGTGACTGTGGATGATCCTGACAAGCCTCTGTGTAGTTTTCACTTCTCCTTTTACAACCATTTTTATGATGTAAGTGCAGTCAATATACCTCAATTTATTTTTAATTCTATCAATTACACCATTGAACATTGTAGGGAGAAAAATGGGTCAGAACTACCTACCCACCATGGCCTTTTCAATGTTTTGTTCAAACATTGGCTACTTCACTGTCCTGAGGGTATTGTTGTTACTCCTCCCCCCAAACCCAAACAGAGTCCTCTGAAACCTAGTTCATCCCAAACCACACCTCAATCTTCTTGTACTCCAAGGTTGTCCACAAAAAAGCAAAAAATTATTGAAAATGTTTGAGAATTAAGAAAGAGACCAAGAAGTGCTTCACCTGAACCTGAGAGTGAGCCTGAACAAAAACCCTTACGCTCCTCTGCACGACTGAAGAACAAAGCTATGCAGAAAGAGTCACTGGTCATTGAGTCTAAATATGAAGACAAGGACAACCCTGATCGCTGCATGCAGACGTTCATCATCCAATCTGTAACAAATTGTATTATCCATTTGGTTGATTTGCGTAATGCCCTTAACTTATGGTTTTTTAAGAAGTATTTTACTAAAAGCGTGGAAGAAGCTCCTACTAAAAATCTGAAGAAGGTGACTGTTAAAACTGAGGACATCCCTACCAAGGACAACACTACTGATATGGACACCCTAAATGTTGGAATCCAAGATGCTGAGGTCAATCCTGATCTTGAAGGTTAAGGGCGCCCACTCTAGTTTGGAGGGTTGTTGTTCAAAGTTTGATGCTTTTTGTTCTATGTATCAGTTTTGCCTGAATTTTTGGTTTTTGGTGTTGGCTGAGGATAGCCTTATTGCTTGTTCCTCTTTGGTTAGTTCCTTTTGCTCTTCTCTGTTCCTCTGGCCATGGATGGATTTTTGTATACAGGTTTTGGGGCCCTGTCAAAACCCATTTGATATATAAATTTTAATCTATTTAACCGATCAAAAAATTTAGGATGGGTAAATCCAAATGAGGTGGGTCATTGTCCATTGTATGGTAATGGATCCTTAGTGTGATAGGCTCTTAAGTTAGGATCTCAGGAAATGAAATATGGATTATTTTGGAAAGTGGGGAGAGGGGAGAAGGCACGATTTTGGATAGATTCATGGGATCAATACCCACCTATAATTATTGAATTACCTGAACTACAACCAATAAAAATAGCTATGTAAACCAGGGGTTGGGTCCAAATTAAAATTTATTTCAAAACTAGTCAGCTGGAGGATTATAATTTTAAGTAGTTTAAGAATTTGGATGAGTGGCCAATTTTAATCCGTCTAGATTTTACACCTATCATGACTAAAATATTGGTAGAAATATTTCTCATAGGTAGATATGAGGAGGATGAATTAGCTTAGGGATATGGGAGCCTTGGTGTCTACACAATGAAGGATGGATATGATAAGATCCTTCTAGAGCCTCCTCCTCATGCATATCAGGTTGAGGATTGGAGAAAGATTTGGCAGTCCAATGGTTAGCTAAAAGTAAACTTTTTTGCCTAGCAGTTCATGCATAATGAAATTCCTACTTTTGATAATCTCGGGGAATCATTGGTTCATCTCAATATATTTATGCTACAAGAGTGAGAAAACAGCTGATCACTTGATGTTTGAGTGCCCATTCACACACCGGATCTAGGAGAGATGGTTTTTATATTATAAAATTTGAGTTAATGATGATCTGAATTAGATTAATATTTGGCAAATATGGAAGAGGGGTAGATTTAAATCTAAATCTCTTTGTATTGTTTGGGATATTGGATTGAACTTCATTTGGTGGTAAGTGTGGTTGGAGAGAAATGAAAGAATTTTTAGAGAAACCTTTTCATCTTTAGA
The DNA here is from genome assembly GCA_028583015.1 of Wollemia nobilis. NCBI lineage: Eukaryota > Viridiplantae > Streptophyta > Pinopsida > Araucariales > Araucariaceae > Wollemia > Wollemia nobilis. Next base: position 8,839,366 of record JAQPPZ010003067.1, read on the forward strand.
TGGAGTTTGGTAGGTCATTTGGAACAAAGTCACAGAAATTATGGTAGTGTATGCTGAAAGGAAACTCAAAGTTGTTATAGGGACAATGGAGAAGGAATTTGAAGTGTAATAGGGGTAGGATAGATCTAGTTGGAAACCACCCCCAGAAGGTTGGATTAAAATTAATACTGATGGAGTTGTAAAAGGTAATCTAGGTAGAGCTGGAATTGAAGTGGTTTATCAGAATCATGTTGGAACAGTGCTCTATTAGGAGCTACAAGGCTTGGGAAGGGCCACAAACAATGAAGCTGAAGCCTTAGCTATAAAATATGCTTCTATTTGGGCAGTAAATCAAGGTTATAGGAGGATAATCCTAGAGTAAAATTCTCAAATAATGGTTGGAGCTCTAAATTGTAGGAGGAACTTTGCTTTGAAGACATGGAGGTTGAGGATTCTTGTCACTCAAATTAAGGAATTGTGGAGGGAATTATATGATGTGATTCCAGTTTATGTGAGAAAATATCTAAATAAAGTGGCAGGCTTCTTAGCTAATATGGGCACTGAGAAGGAGGTAGGGGTTCAGTGGCATAGTTACATGGCTATTGAGGATGAGATGATTAGGTAGGTTGGTGAGCAAATCCAGTGTTTAGCTCATTTGGATAACCTTTCCAGAAATATGGTTTAGGAGATTTGTGCTTCAATGTAGATCTTATTTTATATTTGTAAACAGGAGAACAACCATTGTAGAAATTTGGTTTAAGATATTTAGATCCAATTCAAATATTCTTTTACTATTGTAAACATGTGTTCTCTTTGGCTAAGGCTAGGAGAAGTCTCATCCCAACTTGCAAATGATATTTGTTTTAATACAAGTTTTTTCAATTTATTTAAAAAAAAAACTATAGAAAAATTATTTCAATTTATTTCTATAGTTTAGAGGTTTTATTATAGAAAAAATTATTTCAATATATTCATATAAAGGTTTGACTATAGAAAAAATATTTCAAAAATATTTTTAAAGACTAAAGATTTAACTATAGAAAAAAATCCCAATTTTTTTAAAGTATATTTTTAAAATCTTTAAGAAAATTTGAACTTGGTAGGCATATATTTATTAAAAATTTGTTCACAAAATAAATAGAGGGACTTTTGTACACATTTTGCCTTGGCTTTTGTAAATTTGATCCATTTTTAGCTTTTGTTAAGAATAATTTTCATGTTTTGTAAAATTGTCTTTCTTTGCCTTTAATTTGAAACTCAGTTGAATGTTTTATTGCATTCTATCTAAAACTCAAGCACTCTAACTTTAATATGAAACTTGGGAAAACATTTTATCTAAAACTTGGGCACTATACCTTTAATCTAAAACTTGGGTTACATCATAACATTCATAGTGTTCTCTCACACATTGTTATTTGGTATATATCACATCGTTCTTTCACATTTATCAAAATATTATCTTGCATATACCATACTTAGATATGGACTCATATGTCTAGTTCTATCTTCAACATTTTATTCAATGTCCAAAAAAATGCATAGGTGATGTTCAAATGCTTTAAAAAATATGACCAATGTCCAAACAAATACTTCGAAGTTGTTATTTTTGACAAGAAATATAAAATACATTGCTCCCTTTCACTTGGACATCTCTTATTGAATTTATCTTCCAATATTAAATCAATATTAATTGCTTCCTTTCGCTCAAGCATTCCTTATTGTGTTTATCTTCTAGCATTTAAATAAATAAAAATAGAACTTTAAAAATAAAAAAATTATGTGTCAAATACCTATTCTAGGATAATAGAATCATCACATTGCTTCTCTCTTTGAGAATTTATGAGAACTTTTTGATGGTAGTGGCTTCATGCCTTTGATTTTATGTGAGAACTTCTAGGCAACACCTTTATTTTTTTATGTATTTCCATAAATTTTCACCACATTAAAAAAATACAAAAAAATATCATATCCACTCATGGATCATAATATTTTTCTCTAATACCATATGTTAGATTCAAAGTGAAATCAAAAAATATTTTATTCATATTCATCTTCATGCATATTTTAAGGATATGCAAGTATATATAAATTTTTCTTACATGATGATCCCATAGAGAAGAATCTTGCATGAACCATTAAAATAATGAGATAATAAGAAATTATATCTAAACAAACTCCCAATAATTAAGAAGATACCCCAACCTTCTAATATGAAATGATATTGAATACAATGTAAAACTATATAAAATAAACTATATAAAATGATGTTATTGTAGAGTAATATAGTCTAACAATTTTAAGTAGGAACCCATATTTAAGAGAAAATCTTATCACTTTAGCACCTCTAAAACAAGTGGTATTATCCATGACCATGGAGGCATGGGTTCCAAACCTATGATGATATATTCAAGTATTTGCACCACTATCTCTTGATTATCCATTTTAGTTGGGACTGCTTTGACCCACTTGGTGAAGTAATTCATGATAGTGAGAATCCACCCATGACCCACACATGGAAATGGGTTGATCTTGCCTATGAATTTGAGACCCCACTATTAAAATAGTTTGGTTACAACATTCAATTTTAAAGGTAAGACTAGAACCATATAATCTCAAGTACTTGATTCTCATTTTTTTTGCTTTTCTTAAGCTAGTGGAGATCACCTCATGTTTGGTCATGTTATTCATGCAATTGAAAATAATTTGTAAGCATAATAAATTTGTGATCCTTATGGGTAAATGAATTGTATTTTTTTTCTTACTCCATTTATAACTCTAGTGTCATCAAAGTATATAGTCCATGTATTTTCATTCCTATCACTTGGCAAGGTAGGAATTCTAGGAGTTTATATTACTAGGTAGTTTCTCAACTTTATTTCTCCATACTCTATTTTTGGATCCCTATTATACTGCAGCATACTGATTATCATTTCTACCTCTTGTTATTGGTTGCCTTCCTACTAATCATTATCATTGATCCATTATATTTTATTGTATTTTCATATTCTAGCTTGTATAGAAAGTAATAAGGTATTTAATTCTTTATCTTGTTTATTTTTCCATCGCTAGGCATCTTCATGTGTGTGTAGTCCATAACCAGATAACCATTTCCTAATAACTTTCATATTTATTCTCTAGATAGTAATATTCTAAAGTATGGAGGTAGATCTATACCTCTTGTACTACCACAAACTCTAGGTATTATGCTATGGTCGTAACCAAACCCTTGGGAACATCCACTGGATTGACTCAAGTCCCATCCATCTAGATTGGGTTTCTAATTATCTTAGCATAAGGAATATCCATCTCTTTACAAATAACCTTGGGCATGACTATGACCACTACTCTTGAATATACTATACAAATTTTGAGGATGTAATTCTTGATATTGAGTATAACATATAATGGGAATGGTTTTAAATTTTTCATATTGGAGCATTTTGTACCTTGGAGGTGTTGATCTAGATATCTAATGGCTATTTTGTAATAAAATTTTGATGTTTGACTAGTAGGTTGGAGCAAATTCTTATTTGTTATTCTTGGCATAACTCTATTACTATTCATTTAAGGCTTCTCAAAGTAGTTTCCATTTTATATACAAGGCCAATGCTTACAAGATGCTAACATTGGCTAGATTTTTTGTCATCTCTTTCATGATATTAAATTTGGCAAAGGGAGTCTCCCTTTTTATGGAAAAATTTGAGGGCTATCTAAGGATTGTTAGAAGCCATGTACAAATAAGAGAGGTTTATTTCCATATCCTTTCTACCTTTCTTTTTAGTGAATATCCTCTCTTGTAAATTTCCTTTTTAGTTGGCTTACTAGATGTTTCTTTCCCTCCACTTTGTTGTTGTTTCCTTCCATTTATCAACTCTTCAATATTTATCATTTAACATTTCTTAGGCCTCCTTCTTAGATGTCTATATATCTTTCTTCTATATTTTCTTTCACATTTTATATTTCATGTTGTGTATGATTGGTACTTTATCTTTTACATGTAAATGGGGCTTTCCTCTTCCAAGGATCATTGTACCCATTAGTGTTAACTTGCTTATCAATTTTTTTCTCTATATCTTTTTTCCTTTCCGCCTAGTTTCTATACTCTATTGGTTGGTAAATATGGTGTTGGCTTCAAATTTGAACTCTTTGTTTATTTCTATAGCACTTAAATAAACCATTACTGTATTACTAGGATTGGGAATGATAGGTATTAATTGTGCAACCAAATATAGTTAGGATATAGTTGGACATACTATAGGGAAAACTTGACCAATGGTGTTAACTTTTTAAAATTGACATTACTGAGTGAATCATATAGTCTACGAATAACTTATGGAACTCATGCATTCGATAGGATTGGGCCTATCATTGCAAGTAAGGAATTATATAGGTTTAATTTTTGTATTGGTATTAACCATGTGATTTTGAATCTAGTTTTTTCCTTGGTTAGTGCCTTAACAAGGAACTTGATCCTCTATCATATACAGTATCTTTCAAGGCTTCCAATTCTATGATTTTTTTTTTCAATGGGTTATATAGGATTGAAAAGAGTCTCACGTATATTACATCATCATCATATAGTGGTATTACAACAAAGCTTGGATATTATCCATGTATTGTTTGACAAGATTTGAACTTGGGTATCCTCCTTGAAATGTCGAGGAAATTAACCGATTGAGCTAATGCCACTATTATTTTATGGTATTGTTCTCATTCACCAAAGTCTTTATTACCTCCAACATTTTTTTCATTATAATTTTATGTTGATATTGTTACTAGGGTTAGATAGATTAGGAAGGGCTAGAAGTGGAGGCTAGAAAGCTATTATGGATGATGTGCTCGGAAAAAATGAGTAACAATGTATGGAGATGAGAAAGAATGGATAGATGTTTTTGGTTGGGAATTCAAGATTAGAGAATCATTGGGCATAGGATTTTACAAGGGTTACTCTAGGATATTTATGTTGAATAGGCCATTGGTTGGCCCAGAGGTAAATTCTCCTTTAGTCACTTCTTTGAATGCAACTAGTGTATGATGGTTAGGATAATAAACCACTAGTGTTAAAATAGACTGTAAACCTTTGCTACAATATGGAAATGATTTTTCTTCATTGGGTCTAATGTTCTATGGAATTCAATTCAATATTATAAAGAATCTAGTAGTGAAATCATGAATATTTTCTTAAGGGTTTATTTACATAGTATTTAACTAAAAAAAATTGAATATCCAATTCCCATGCTATCAAACCTACCCATTAAATGTTCTACTATTGATGCCCAACTAGTAACTAAATTATCTAGTAATATCTTATGCCATAAAGTAGCTTTATCACAAAAGTAGTATATCAATAAGCATACCATTATATCATATTCTTGAATAAAATGAATTAAATTAAGCATTGATAGCTTTCGAATATGATCTGATGTCATCTAAGTCTTTTTGAAGGTAAGTAAATCCTTCATAGCTATTGGGGGAATAGGAGCGTAGACCAACATGTTCAAAAGGCCTTGGTAGGTCCAATCAAGAAGTTGATTTTGAGGTTTGGCAAGTGCACCTATATTATTTTACTAAGTTTAACAATACTATTTATGAGGAGGGTACATCATATATCCAAGAGGTGGGTACATGTGGTAGAGAGGGTAATATGGTGGACACTATTGTGACATATTTTGGTAAGACTACTATTGATTGTTAGCTTTTGATAGTAAATACGTAATGTAAAATCTACCACCAAGTATAAAATGAGCATGCAATATTAATATAAGATAATGGTAATATGCAAAGCATGTAAAACTCATAAGAAAATTTTGTAACTACTCATAAAACTACCATTAATGAAATCTCATGAAAATAGTATCTTCATACAAAATGTGGAGATCTCAAATACTCCATGCTTCATACAAGTTCTACATTGTATCTAACTTGTATTCTACTCTACTCTACATTCTCCTATGAAATGATAAGATGATCTTATGATATATCTCTTATGCTCACACAAAGACCAATATATAATGGGATGTGACTTTTGTTCTTCCATCTTCCTATGACTCTTCACTTTCCTATTCCATGAACTCATCATGTGCACATGGATAATGATGCACATTTACATTATTGAATACTTTGCACATTCTAATATTACTTGTGCATTTATTAAATTACATAAAGTAAATACTCAAATCCTAATCTAAGACACACTCCCAATATAAAGATGTACCCAAGGTGGTATATTAACATGTACCAAATGATGTAATATATTCCAACACCCCTGTATTACATTATTTTATTATTGAAGACTTTAGTCTTCAATATGGTCTTTATCCTGTGGATAATTTTCAATATAATGAGGTTTATGTTCTTATTTGATCTGTAAGTGACTCTATAGTGCAATATTTTGTTGCCCTCTTATTTTTATTTATTTTTCTTCATTTTGATCATGTATTCACCCATCTGTATCCATGGTAGACTGATTTTCTATTTTTTGTAGTCTGTCTCTTAGAAAATATTTTAGTGTTATGTTGAACTACAACAATATATTTTGAAATCCTAATTGAATCTATAGCATATATATCATTTTGAATTGATCTTGTAGCTTCTATATCATTTTCATTACCTTCTTATCTCAAGAATATGCTTGTATGATTTGTCCTTCATGCAAAGAAGATTTTTCACTTCCCTTATGTTAGTTGGAATTACCTTCTACATTGTAACACTTGGCAATGTAACTCTTCACTCCTCTTATAAATATATTCTATCCTTCTAGGTGGTGGTGCTTCTCTTCTGCATAACATCTATTCCTCTTATTTGTAACACTCCTCTACTCTTCTTTGCTAGGTAAAGCATTTATTCTCTCTACGTAGTGTTTTTCCTTTTCTTTGTAACGCTCATTTACTCCTCTTTATTTGGTAACATACTGCTTCTCCTCTACATAGAATTTTTCCTTTTCTTTGTAACACTCATTTACTCCTCTTCACTTGGTAACACTTGATGCTTCACTTTATTTCATTTACTATGAATAACACTTTGGCTTCATGTTGGTTGGTGTTAACAAATGTTAATGATGCTCACTTATTGTTGGCAATGTTGTTGGTTGAAAATTTCAAGATGGTGCTTTGTTTACCATTCTTCAATGGCCAGATAATCTTGGCTCTTCAACTATTGCACCACTTCACTTTCTAATTGCACTTTAGTGACTTGTCCTTTCCATTTCATAGCTCCTTGTTGGCTATTTTTGACTCATAGTGCTTGCTGGCTATTGTTCATAGATCTAGGGAGACACTAGCTCATGGATTTCGAATGTTTTCCCCTTGTAATTTCACTCTTTCTTAAATAGTTATTCTTGCTTTCTTGAAATGGTGGCTTTCTTCTCCAATATGGTGGCACCTCCTCTTTTTACCACTCCTCTGGTGGCTCCTCTTCACCAAGACTTACTACAGATTTTACCTGTACTTTATGGTGTCTTTGGACACTCTAACTCATCCTTACTCTTGTGTCCTATTCAGTATCCTTTATCTATAATAATACTACACTCTGTTAGTGTACAAAAAATAACATTCACTATATTACGTCTTCTCCTTATTACTCCTATTTAAAGCAATTTTTTAACTCTATATTTTATTTTTGGTATTATGCAGGTTCTAATATAGCAATGATGCAATCTTATTTAAATTTTGAGCCTTCATTTTGCTACTTTAAAAAACTCAAATGTTGTGCTTTTAAAGACTTTATAATAAGCTAATGTGAACATTCAAATAATGAACTTTTATAGCACCAATATTGCATAAATTTTGGCCTCCTTTTATATATAGTATTCTTGGTGGTTTAATTCACATACTTGCTGCCCCAAATTTGTAAAATTTACAACTTCAATTCCTTTTCCTTTGCTTCCCTAAAATCATTAAGTTTGCAGGTCTAATTGCTGCCTAAATTTTCTGACTCTTAGCCTTTAACTTGCTGCTTGAAAATCTGATTATTGCAGCTTCAATTCTCCTTCTAATGTATTCTCTCAAACTCTGAAAGTTTCAGATACAAATGATTCATTATTGCTTACAAATATCTTTATAATTTGCAGAAATTATCCTCCTTCAAATTCTTCCAAATATTCCTATGATTTTCTGTTCAAATATCTCTCAAATCTGCCCTGAACTTCTCCAAATTGCATCCCTCTTTTCTCCTTCTAATACTGACCAATTTTGCAGTCCAAATATCTTAATTGGCTGCTCCAAATTCTGATTTCTTTTCCTTTATCTTGCTGTCCAAAAACAGAATTCAATTCCTCCAAATTGTTGCCTTCTTTTTCTGTCAAGCCTTCCTTCAATTGGTTGTTTAAGGGCACTTCAAAATATACCCAATTCTTCTTCAATTTGTAGCTCTATGTCACCTTCAATTTTTTGTCTTGTGACCTTTCAACTTCTGCTGCAAAAACAACAATCTTCTCCTTTGCAAATCATCCTTCAAATCCTTTATGAATGTCTTCAAAACTTCCAAATATGGTGGCTTCTTCTAGATTCTTTCTTCTCCAATATTCTTATTGAATTATAACTTCAAATCTAACCTCTTTCCTTGGCATATTTCTCAAGAATCTGAATGTCTTGAGGTCTTAAATAATGTTTTCCAAAATTTAGCAAACGTATTGCCAAATCCTTCTTTCTTTTGGGCTGGTTTTGGGTGGCAACAATTATCCCAAATTCTTATTTTTAGGAGTCTCTCCTACTTGCAATATCCTACCTCGAGATTTATTTAAATATTCTCTAATGGCCACTTCTTCAAATTATTAAATAGGACTTCTCTATCCTTCTTATTCCTCCTTCCAAATTTTCTTGAGACCTCTTCTCTTGGGTCTACAAATTTTGCAACTCTTAAATTGGACCTTTTTCGTAGTTCTCCTCTATCTTATTTCTTAAATATTATATCTTCCAAATCTATAAGTTCTTCAATGGTATCTCTTCTCTTGGATCTCCTCTTTCTCCAATATTAAATAGGGATTCCCTTTACTTCTTTCTCTCTTCTCAATCTTCAATAGAGTTGCTTTCATCTTTTTTCAATATGTATTTTTCAATATTCAATCTTCTATAGGGACCTTCTTCTTGGATATCCTCAATATTCTACCTTCTACTCTTTTTATACAACTAGAAACTAATATCCTACAATAAAACTTAGATAGTAGAAAATCTCTAGATCTGTAAAAATCAATAAACTTCACTATTTATCCTTCAATATAGTGGAAAGAGATCTATGTTGAGTCTTAGTCTTCATGAGTTTTCCTGCAACCCTATGGAAAGACTCTAGCCAAAAAAAAAATTAATAATCTAAAAATGAGATCTCCCTATCTCCTCTTAGTCACCCTTGTAGCTCCAATACCACTATTAGCATTTTATACTAAATACTTAATGTAAAATCTACCACAAGGTATAAAATGAGCATGCAATATTAAATATAAAATAATGGCAATATGCAAAGCATGTAAAAATTATAATAAACTTTTGTAACTACTCATACAACTACCATTAATGAAATCTCATGAAAATAGTATCTTCATTAAAAATATGGAGATCTCAAATACTCCATGCTTCATACAAGTTCTACATTGTATCTAACTTGTATTCTACTCTACTCTACATTATCCTATGAAATGATAAGATGATATTATGATATATCTCTTATGCTCACAAAAAGGCCAATATATAATGGGATGTGACTCTTGGCCTTCCATATTCCTATGACTCTTCACTTTCCTATTCTATGGACTCATGTGCACATGGACTATGATGTTGTAGACAACAAATCACAACCACTAAATCTCCATCCTAACCATCCCACCACCCACTTGTCTTCCATTCCACATTCCCACCAATTATTTGGCCCAAATCCACCTTCCTGCCATTTCCTAGCCTAATTGGGGTTATTTTAATATTATTTTATAATATTTTATATTTTATATAATATTTTATTATATTTTAATATATTTATTATAAAATATATATAAATAAACTCAATTAACCTTAGCCGTCCGATTTCATTTAATCTCCACCATCCATTTTCATTAATCCATGTCACATTCAAAAAGTAATCTCAACCCTAGGATATGACTTAATCTTAGCCACATGATCAAAAGTGCAAGGCTAAAACCCTAAGAAAACCCTAGGTTGGATTATAATTAGGGTATTTTTTAAATGCCCAAACCCTAGAACATGGATATTAAGAGATATAATTGGAGAAGCATTTGTTGATGCTCTAGTGAAGCAAAGATAGAGAGAATTGAAGATTTGATACCCTAGATAAGCTAAAAATACTTCTACCATTCCAGCCATCGTCCATCCATCCTCGCTCACCACCATAGTCGTATTCCATCCACCACCTTTGTTGCCATCCTTCCTTATCTATTTCTATATATTTGTCCTACTCTATGAGCACTGTGCTGAGCTTATGAAGCTCACTATAGAGCTTTCCAAGTTCTCAACAGAGCTTGACCTGTCTACAAGTGCACACCAGAGCTTTCCAAGCTCACTACAGAGCCTACCTAGTGCCTTATAGAGCCTGTGACAGTCCTAGTTGTGAACCAGAGCTTGCAAAGCCCACGTCAGAGCTTGGTACGACATTGAAACAAAGATCTGAATCTGCTACACCATGAAATATGCAATAACAAAGTAAGGTATATTTAGTGTTGTTTTATTTCATTTATTCATTGGTTTGGCATGCATTTTAAATTGATTCTTAAGCTAGGGTTTTGTTAATTTCTAAGGGTCTCACACTATGGAGCCCTCAAAGGTATTACTGATGCTCTTGTTTTTTGTTTTACATGTAGATCTATGAATTCAACATATTCTTTGACGGTTGTTGAAGCTGGAGTGGCCCCACATTGGATATTCAAAGCCCACTCAACCTGTTGGGATCAAGGACACACTCAAATCTAAAGACACTTCTATTATATATAACTAGGTTTTCAGAGAACCCTAGTTCTACTATAAATTATTGTATCAAACATCCACATTGGATACTGATTGTAATAAAGGAGTCTATTGGCCCCCCCATTGAATACATATTTCTTTTGTGCAATCTGTTTTGTCTCATTGCTTTATTTTATTCTACCATTTTATTTTCAAGTATCATGTCTTTGCATCCACAAATGGCAATCATGGTGGGACCCCACAAGGGTTTCATAATTTTATAGATCTACCTTGCTAATTTTTTGTTGTTTTTGTTGTTGCAGGTTTTTCAAAAAGCATAAAAACTATCGCATTCGTTGCTAGGGTTTTCGAAGCATTCTGTAGTAGTTCTCAGGATCGTGTAGGTGCCCTTCCATGCTTCACAGGTGCTCTCCTACACCTAAGTAGGTGCACAACTATACTTGGCATTAATTTGAAGTAGAACAGAGGATTCTAAGTGAGTTACGTAACCCTAGTTTGCCATTCAACAATTTACATATTTTGTTTCTTGTTGCTATTTTTTCATTGTTTTTGTGTTCACATTAAGAAATCGGGGAAATAATCAGTAGTAAGTTACATCTAGGGTTTTTGTGTGATTTAGGATATAAAATATACTTATTGTTTTTAAATTGCAAGTCTAGGTGATTTGTTTGCATTTTTGAGTGCATATAAAACACAAAAGCATCTTAGAGTTGCATTTTAGGGTTAAAAATTATTTCAAACTTGCATATCTAAATAGGAACAACATTTAGAAGCATAAATTAATCCTGCCCTAGGCTGGCCCCTTTGGCATAGATGTGGAAAAACTCTTTGATGCTCTTGTGATTTTTATCACTTGTAGGCAAGGGTTTTAAGGGTGTACTATGTGCTCTATCAATAAAATTTGCATCTTTATGTTGGATTTTGATTTATATTAGTGAGGTTGGTAATTTTTAATATTTTTTGCACACTATAAAGAATAAGGAACATAAAATTAATCAATCACACACTTGCACACTGCACTTTTTAATAGTAATAGTTGGATTTCATCACCAACTATTGCTTGAGGTTTGGTGACGGTGCTTTCATCTCCATACATCAAATATCTTGACCTAGACACCATAGGAATACCCCCAGCAAACTTGTTAGAGGTCATTACCAAACAAGAATCTCGTTGCCTTGGCCAACCATAGTTTTTACCTTTGTTTTTTATTAAACAAGATTAGGCTATAGCGAAACACACAAGCCCAAAAATATTAAAAGGAACTTCACATTAAAGGAAGAAAATAATTACTGAACCTGAGGTAAGCCACACAAGGTGAAACCTAGGATTGGTTGTTTTCTTTGCTTTATTTCTTTAGAAAGGAAATTTTTAATTTGTGTGATCTAGTTTAAAATTGAATTTTTGGTTTAATTGCTTTATGGTGTTAACACATCAACAAAATAAGGTAATGAACCAAAATAATTTAATGGAAAATAATTTCCATGAGCCTGCTACTTCGGTAGTCCCATCCACTATGATTTAGACTACTTTGTTTTGATTAGCCCATCCATCCCGCTCTAAAGAGGAGTCCCATCCCTTTAATGTGGAAGCCACCACCACCTACATAGACATGGATAGAGTGCAGGCCATCTACAAGGCCTCTAACTATGTCATGGAGCCCCTTAGACAGAAGAACCTAAATTGGCTACCACCTACCTTACCCAAGGATATCCTAATTCAATATATGAATATGGTATGCCTTCCACCGCAAGCCAACCACCACAAATCCCAAGTGTTCAAAACACTTACTTCACATCCACCTACACCAAACCCTTGTATGAGGAGCATGCCAATGTCATCTTACAAGTCCCCAACCTCCATTTTGTAACATCAAATGCAACTTGCACCATACCCATGACCTCTCATCTATCATCCACACCTCCATCATCACATTTAGCCAACATGAACAAGTCATACACACCTCCATCATCACATTTAGCCAACATGACCATATCATCCACACCTCCATAATCTCATTTATCCAACATGACCATGTCATCCTTCCCTCCATCATCTCACTTAGTCAACATGACCATGCCTAATCTTCCATAATCATCATCCCAACCATATTCTCATCCAACCTCAACCCCATAATTCAACACATGGTCAAATCAATAACTCACGATTACATTAGGGCTCATCAATAGATTGCTTTCACAATGAACAAAAGGAAAGAAATCGGTTAACACAAACCCTATGACTCAAGGATTTCCAACTCAACCTCCACTCGTCAATCAAAATTCCTCATGGGTCCCTCAATCCTCCATAGTGACCATCCTTAACCCACCACCACTCCACACATCCACCATACCAATCAAAATTGCCACCAATCAATAATCCAATCCTTTCCTCCATCATCCCCATCCTTCAATCATCCATATTCTCCACACACCCAACCCAATCCATTCCACAACACCATGTTGGTCACACCTCAACATCCATCATCAAGCCCATCAACCAACCACCACCTAATCCAGGGTCCTCACATTCCAGCAGAAGACCTTAGACTTCAAGCAATGTAAAATCAAATCGATCAGTTGATGCAGAATTCATCAAGAACAATGAGCTAAAAGCTCACATTAAGCCAACTGATCCATCAACCAATTCATCCATCGGTACCATCACCGCCATATCCGACAAATTTTATGGTACCAAAATTTGACAAGTTTAGGAGAACTGAGGATCCCAAAGAGCATGTGAGCTCATTTTTCCATGTATGTTTTCGGATTAGCAATGATAACGCTCTCATGCTCTGAATGTTTCCTCAAATTCTAGGGGGGATGCCATAGAATGGTACAATCAATTGACCACACATAGTATATACACTTTTGATCAATTGATAGATCTATTATTAGAGCGCTTAGCCCTAAATAAAAAAAATAAGGTATCCTTATCAAATATTTATTATTTGAAACAATGGTATGAGGAACCTATCTATGACTTTGGAAACCTTTGGAGGGAAGTCATAACTAAATTGTCATTCTGCCTACCAATGGAAGATATTATAAAGCTTTTTACCAAGAGTTGCTTAGAAACCATCTCTTGGATGCTACAGCTAAACACTTATAGAACATTTGAAGAAGCTTTAGCACAGGCTAGTGTCATTGAGGAGATCAAAATCCAAGAGGGTGTCATTAATACTAAAAGAAAAGAATGGAAAAATAAGGCCCAATACTAAAATAACCAATCTGGCCAAAACAAATCCACACAAGCCTCAACGGCTAAAACAACAAACCAAGTTAATCAAGTGGTGATGAGCCAACCCATAGTGGCTCAAAAACTAGTGCAACAACAAATTTCATATCATGCGGTTCCATCAGTTACCCAAGCACCAATGGTTCAAAATATAGCACCAACTATGGAACAACCTATCTATCGCCAATTCAATCGCCCCCAAAGACAATACACTCTGTTATATTCATCCCTATTTATAAGGTTGTATGAAACCAACAAATTAGCCTTGCCAAAAATTAGGACCCTTGATCCCACCAAAAGGCCTATGACTTATAGAGAGCACTTGTTTTGTCCATACCATCGACAAAATGGGCATGATATCAATTCATGTAATGTGTTCAAAAATGTAGTGCAAGACATCATATACTTAGGGGCCATCAATGTGGATAACCCCTTAGCTCCACAAAATCAAAATTTAGGCATATATAAGACACCTCTACCTAACCATGGGGAGGTTCAACACAATGAAGGAGGTAATAATCAACAACAACCTCCTAATCAAGTAAATCATGTCCAACAATATCAAAACTTTGTCAGAGCAGTCAATGTGATCACTAGAGGGCAAAGGCAAAATCAAAAACATGATCAATAACCTTAAAACATACCACCCATCCAAAAATAACCAAATACATATCCTCCCATAAATCTATCCAACCCATCCCATCCACCTATCCTTCATCCGATTAGGCCAGAGGTAACCTTAACCAGCTGGTTAACCACTAGTTTGAAGATGACATCGACCAAAATTTCTATCTATGAGCTCATTCAACAATATCCTAGGCATAGAGAAGATTTTATAGAAATATTCAAGTCAATTGAGTTATAATACCAAGACTCCAATGCCTTCAACAATTTTTTAGGGAGTGTCAGAACATGCATGGACCCATCAATCAACTTTTATTACTTTAAGACAAAACCAATGAGTTCAGAATTAGTGGACCCTCCATTGCATATAATGGCCTTAATAGACAAAAATCCCTTCAAAATAGTGTTAATCGATATTGGCTCGTCAATCAACATCATTACTACCGCTACCCTTATCCATCTCAACTTACCGCCATACCACATTACCAAGTCATCACTCACCCTCAAAGTATTTAACGATTCTTTGTGTACCACAGTTGGCACTGTCATTTTACCTATAAAAGTAGGAGCCAAAACATTGCACACCATGTTTCACATCTTGGAAGGTGCCATGGTGTATAATATACTCCTTGGTAGACCTTGGATGAGGGAAATGAAATGTGTCCCATAAATCCTTCATCAATGCTTAAAATATGTTCATGATCGACAAGTCCATTGCATCCCCGCAGATGTTGAACCCTTTAAGTATTGTAACTTCATTTCAAATCCCTATGAATCCATGTTACCTTCCACACATTTGTTCTTGGCACCATCATCAGATCCATAAAATTCATCTTCCAATCCATATTATTCCTCTAATCCATCTTCATAATCTTCTAAGGATCCCATCATAGATGAGCTACCCATCACATCATCTTCTTAATCATCCATTTCTTATTGTACATGTAATTGCAGAAAAGATTCCATTAGCACATCATACATCATAAAAACTTCTTCCACTACAACCACTTCTTCTAGGCCATCTCATCATTCCACACCACCATATAATCATGCCCCACCACCATCCAATCCAACTCCATCAGCCGATGTGTCACAAGTCAAACTTTTCTATTACGACATATTTAATTCCCCGCCATCCATAACCAATCCAAAGCCATCCGAGCCTTCACCATCCACCTCATCAACCCAAGTCAAATTCCACATCACCAATCCTGGTATAGGTGAGTATGTGGTCCAAGACATCACCATCACACCCTTAGCCATTCCAATAGCCAAGGATTTTGGACATCCCAAAGACCATTCTCTATCCATAGGTTCTATCTACGACATGAGTACCACTCCAAATAGCATTAACTTTGTTTATGGAGGGTTGGATTGCTCGACTGGAGCAAACCCACCTGAAGAACTAAAATAGCCTAGGCACGCCAATATACCCCACATGAAAGAGTTTCCAGCTAGATACTTCAACATGTTCCATTGGAAAGGTCAAGGTTTAGGTTCCCATGAACAAGGAACGCATGATATCCTAGATGTCCCATATAGATGTGCTCATGATCATTCTAGATTAGATTATACCCCATTATCCTCCACCGCTTCTCTTGAGCAAGACTTCAAAAAGCTTAGCCTCAATGATGAAGAGCCCTCCATGCATCCATTGCCATAAACATCCTCTCTTGAATAGGCCCTTCAAGAAATTTACATTGATGAAGTAGACGAGGATGATCCCATCAATTTCTCCTATCCGGTATTTGATTCTAATGATGAAATTTATGAATAATTTGAAGTTATTTCAAATGCTTCTGACGATTCTAAAGAGGAATCACTCCCCATTGTCCCCATCACCCAAAAGGAAGAGTTTTACCTTCGAATTTTTCTCATCCAGCATCCCATTTTCTACTTACTTATTCCACAAGAGCAAGATGATCCACCTGGAAATCCACCTTAAGCCCCACATAAGCCAAGAATTGTAACATATGTACATACAAAAAAATAAAAACATACAAAAAAGAAAAAGAAAAATATTACTCTGATATTTCATGTTCACTATTATAGGGATACCACACCTCGACATCGATTATGATTCAATTATTCCATCTGCGTCCCAGCCACCTTTCATTCCCCTAAGTCAATATGAATCCTATTGACTTATTCACCCCGCTCCGCAATCCATATGATTTGGCTAAGCTAATTCCAATTGACAGTAGCCTCATTGACTTGGACCAGATTTCCTACCACCCTCCCTCTAAGAGTTCATCCTATCCAAGGAATTGTTAAGGGCTTCAGCCTATTACATTCATCCTTCGCTCCCACCTTTACCCTCGCCATATTCAGCTAGCAGTCTCAAGGTTTTCTAGGTAGATTTAGACTGCGATGAGTAAGAGAGGCTAGATGACATCTTAGATGACTTCAATCTAATTCCAACACCACATCAACTTGAGGAAGATTCACATATGTCCATTAAATAAACCATTGACATGAACCTTAGTTCAAATCTTGACAATCCCCAAATTGTCAAGCTTGTAAAAATATTAACACCCAATGAACAAGATCAATTCATTGCTCTCCTCAAGAAGAAGAAAGAGGTGTTTTCATGGTCCTACAAGGATATGTCTGGGCTTGATCATGACCTTGTTGTCCATAATATCACCTTGTGACCTGACACCAAGCTGGTCAAACAAAATCTTAGAAGAATGCATCCTACCATAGCACTCATAGTCAAAGTGAAAATACAAAAATTGCTAGATGTTCACTTTATCGTCCCTATTGACTATCCTGAGTGGCTTTCAAATATGGTACCCATTCACAAGCCCAATGGGGTGATACATGTTTGCAATGACTTTAGAGACCTAAATAAAGTGTGTCCTAAGGATGATTTCCCTCTACCAAACATTGATACTCTTGTCGACACCTGTGCAGGCCACAAAATGCTTTCCTTCATGGAAGGTTTCTTAGAATATAACCAAATTTGAATAAATCCTGATGATCAACATAAAACAACATTTACAACACCATGGGGAACATTTATTTTAGGGTTATGCCCTTTGGCCTCAAAAATGTAGGAGTTACTTATTAAAGAGCCATGACTTACATATTTCATGATTACATGCATAAAATCATTGAAGACTATGTAGATGATCTCTTGGCTAAATCTAAAACTAGACAAGAACATATTGATGTTTTGGACAAGATTTTTGATCGACTGTTAGAATTCAAGGCGAGGTTAAATCCCAAAAAGTGTGTCTTTGGTGTTACCTCTGGTAAAATTTTAGGATTCATTGTCTCTAGGCGAGGCATTGAAGTGGACCCAAATAAGGTTAAGTCCATCATGGAAATTCCACCCCCAACTAACATCAAGGAATTGTGTAGCTTGCAAGGTAAAATTCAATCGATCAAACGCTTCATTGCACAACTTTCTAATAAATGGAAGCCATTTAACCACCTTCTACAAAAGGGGGTAGATATGGACAAATGAATGTCAAAAAGCATTTGACGACGTCAAGTGTTATCTAACTTCACCACCAGTTTTAACTCCTCCTAAGCCAAGGGTTCCTTTCCATCTATATGTCTCAGCCATAGAGGCTACTTTAGGGACAATGCTTGTACATAAAAATGAACAAAATCGAGAGCAAGCAATCTATTATATGAGTCAAACATTGGTAAGTTATGAAAAAATATATGCTTAGGTAGAAAATTTATGCTTAGCGATGGTTTTAGCCACTAAGAAACTTTGACATTATATGCTAAGCCAAACAACCTATGTCATAACTAGAGAAAATCCTCTACGTTACATGATGTCTCATCCCTTTAATGTGGAAGACACCATGAGCCTGCTACTTTGGTAGCCCCATCCACTATGATTTAGACTACTTTGTTTGGATTAGCCCATCCATCCCACTCTCAATAGGATTACCATCCCTTTAATGTGGAAGCCACCACCACCTACATAGACATGGATAGAGTGTAGGCCATCCACAAGGCCTCTAACTATGTCATGGAGCTCCTTATCCAAGATGATTTTGAAGAACTTGCTACAAGGCCATATACAAGGCCTCTAATATGATGTATCATCCCTTTAAGCATGTCCTAAGGATGATTTCCCTCTACCAAACATTGATACTCTTGTCGACACCTGTGCAGGCCATGAAATGCTTTCCTTCATGGACGGTTTCTTAGGATACAACCAAATTTTAATAAATCTTGATGATCAACATAAAACAACATTTACAACACCATGGGGAACATTTGTTTTAGGGTTATGCCCTTTGGCATAAAAAATGTAGGAGCTAATTATCAAAGAGCCATGACTTACATATTTCATGATTACATGCATAAAATCATTGAAGATTATATAGATGATCTCTTGGCTAAATCTAAAACCCGACAAGAACATATTGATGTTTTGGAAAATATTTTTTGATCAGCTGTTAGAATTCAAGGTGAGGTTAAATCCAAAAAAGCGTGTCTTTGGTTTTACATCTGGTAAAATTTTAGGATTCATTGTCTCCAGGTGAGGCATTGAAGTGGACCCAAATAAGGTTAAGGCCATCATGGAAATACCACCCCCAACTAACATCAAGGAATTACGTAGCTTGCAAGGTAAAATTCAATCAATTAAATGCTTCATTTCACAACTTTCTAATAAATGGAAGCCATTTAACAACCTTCTACAAAATGGGGTAGCATTCATATGGACAAATGAATGTCAAAAAGAATTTGACGATGTCAAGTGTTATCTAACTTCACCACCAGTTTTAACTCCTCCTAATCCGAGGGTCCCTTTCCATCTATATGTCTCAGCCATAGAGGCTACTTTAGGGACAATGCTTGCACATAAAAATGAACAAAATCAAGAGCAAGCAATCTATTACATGAGTTGAACGTTGGTAAGTTATGAAAAAAGATATTCTTAGGTAGAAAATTTATGCTTAGCGGTGGTTTTAGCCACTAAGAAACTTTGACATTATATGCTAATCCAAACAACCTATGTCATAGCTAGAGAAAATCCTCTACATTACATGATGTCTCGCACTTATATCAATATACATATCGCTAAATGGATAATGTTGCTTACAAAATTTGATCTCGAATTCATTAGCCAAAAATCCATTAAAGGTCAGGTCATTGTCGATCACCTTGTAGAAACTCCACTACCTAGTGATCATCCTTTGATTATTGAGCTTCCAGATGATTCGGTATTTTTATTCACTGAAGAAGGAAAATATGTCATTCCCAAGGAGGATGTCGACATCACATTATTCTTTTATGGGTCTAAGTGTAAAAAATTTCAAGGTGCAGGAGTTGTCTTTCACACACCACAGGGGATTCCCATCCCTTTATCATTCAAGTTATACTTCTCATGCACAAACAACACAGTAGAGTATGAAGCCTTAATATTAGGTATTCAATCAGATATAGCTATGGGTATTAAGTGTATCTGAATATTTTGAGATTCTCAACTTGTAAAATAAGTAACAGGAGAATACCAATGCAAAGAACCTACCATTAAGCTTTATCATGAAATATCAATTAAATTGCTATCAACATTCAAATGGTATGCAATCAATAACTTGCCTCATTCGACTAACATGTTTGTAGATGCAATGGCCTCTCTTGGATCCTTGATTCTAAATAATGACTTAGGAGAGGTACAACCCCTAATAATCTCAATAATCTCTAAATTAGCCGTGAAGCTTGCTAACCCATAGGATGAAAAATATGTTTGCTTTATCCATGCAGAATCATGTGAGCCTTGGTAAAACCCCATAATTGCCTTTTTAAAATTTGGAACACTCCCATATGACATGTCTCGGTCTACCAAATGTGCCTTCAAGCAAATGGTAAACCATTTTGTTCTCTTGGGTGACGTGTTGTATAAACGGGATTATGATGGAATCTTGTTTTGATGCCTTGAACCATAAGAGGCCCAAAGGGCTATAGAGGAAGCCCATGATGGTACTTTTGGTGGTTATTTTAGTGGAATGGCCATTGCAAAGCGTCTTTTATGCATGAGTTATTATTGGCCCACCATGGAACGTGACTATTCCATATATGTCAAAAATTGCAAACAATGTCAATCACATGCCAATTTAACACATGTACCATCACAAGCTTTATAGCCTATATAGAGGCTCTGGCCCTTTTCATAATAGGACCTCAATATAATTGGAAAAATTTCACCCTCCTCTTCAGGATAACATACTTTCATCATAACTGCCATAGAATACTTCACAAAGTAGGTTGAGGCAATCCCTCTAACCAATATGACAAGACCTAGAATTATGGATTTCATACTCCACATCATTTGTCATTTTGGTATCCCCTCTAAAATCATTTCAGATAATGGTAAGTATTTTAAGAACAAGGATGTTAGAACACTTTGCGAGAAATATAATATCCAACATTGTTTCTCAAGTACTTATTACCCACAAGAAAATGGATAAGCTGAAGCTACCAACAAAACCTTAATTGCCATTCTTAAGAAACTTGTCAAAGAAAATCATAAATATTGGCTTACACAAATCCCTTTGGAACTTTGGGCTTATTGAACAAGCATCCGAATGCTGACGGGAGCAACACCATTTTCTCTGGTCTATGGAGCAAAAGCTATTATGCCTCTTGATCTCGAGATTCCTTCCTTACGAATTTCCTTGCAAGAATTCATAGATGATGATACAGTTAGAAAAACATGACTTGACCAACTCACACTCTTATATGAAAGGTGTGTAAACTCATTAGAGCATTTATGATTTTATCAAGATTGACTCAAGCATGCTTACTGTAGCACCCTAAAATTGGCGCAGTAAAATTGGAATAATTACATTCACCTTAGTAAATAAATTTAAATTCAAATTTAACCTCCCAAATCGCCCGTTAACTGTCGAGAAACCCGTTTCCTCCTTTTTCGCACCATTTTTAGCAGTTGTTTTGACTGTTTGACGATATCGTCTCCGATCAGATGATATCGCCCCAGATTTGATGATTTTGTCTGGACTAGAACGTCCAGACGATTTCGTCGTAAAACTAAATTTGCATAGTTGTAATCCGTTCCAACGGGTCTCCAATCCGGGCAGAAGCATGTCTGCACCGTTGGGACCCTTCCCCCATTGGATATCTCCCAAATTGGGATGATCTCCAACCTCCCAACAACTATCCTATGCCTATTTAACTCTAAGACTTTTCCCTCCCCAACCCCTGGCTGAATTTTTATGCAAATTGAACCCTTATGCTCTAAAACATCATAATTCATATTTTGCATTAGTCCTATAGTCATTTCATTGCAGGTACACCACTGGTTTTCAGCCGGAGCCAGCACCTATCGCAGTCGACGAACCTGTCAAGATCGGAGGCGATCTCGTCAAATTCGGGACGATCTCATACTGATGCGAGACGATTTCGACTGTAGCACACATCGAGGCAATCAGTGCCTGGAGTTTGCTCTTCTGTCTCTTTTTTTTGTCATTTTATGCTATAAATTAGATTTTTTATTTAGTTTTTATACTATATTGCATCTGGAGTTCACCCATTTTGTCTAGTTTGCATATTAAGATCATATTCTGCTATCTAAACACAGTGATTTGCATTTACTTCTATTCTTGTATATTGTTCAACACTCATATTACTGTTTCATATAGTTTGCCCCTGTTTGCAAAATAGAATTTCTTGTATTTCACATTTGTTTGTTGTTTTGCAGGTCTTTGATGAATTCGTCTGACGAATTCGTCAGATTGCAGACGATCCTGTCAGTTTAGATGATTTTATCAAATTGAAGGCAATTCTGTTGAATTGCAGACGATCCAGACTGCTTCAAGCTTCAGAAATTCCATCAGACTTTCGGATCAGGTAATATTCATTGGCCTCCTACAAATTCTTTGTTTTTGTTTTCCTTTCTGTTTTGTTGTATGCATTTAAATTGCATTTTCATGTAGTTTAAGTTAGAATCATTCGGCAAAACCTAGGATGAATGTTTAAAAATAAAACGAACTCATCAAAACTCATTCCCAAAACCTAGGCGTGGAAACTATCATCAAATGTTTCCTGGTGAACCCACCATCCATCAAAAAATCACCAAAATGCACCTCCCTTGAGAGGCGGGACCTTCGCAAAGTCCTCTCGTCCGAGGTACCGCACCATCCTTTTCCCATCCTCCTTCCGGGCGCGGATACAATAGCCTGAAGGTAGGGGTGCGAAAAATTTGGAGCGATACATTTTTGGTGAACCCGACATGAGAGATTGATTGTATTGACTTTTGGGATAAAGATATCCCACAACACAGTTTACACAAGGATAATCCCTTGTATATTACAGCTTTAATTGGGGATGTAGTTGTCAAACGAGTCTTGATTGATAATGGCTCATCTCTAAACATCTGCACGTTTGACTTCTACCAACGATTTGGTTTTAGAAGTGATGAAATGAAGAAGACTGATATGATTATCAAATCCTTTAATGACGAAACACAAGAAACGTGTGGAGTCATTACCATCCCATTGCAAGTTGGTCCTAGAACCCTTGAGACAACTGTGTTCATTGTACATTGCCTAGCATCATACAATATACTTTTGGGTCGCCCTTGGATTAACGCCATGCAAGCAGTCCCATCAACTTTACACCAATGTTTTAAGTTTGAGTTTAAAAATCAGTTGGTCACTATTCATGGTGACCCTAGACCTTTTGATATGTGTGCATTGGCAGAACCAGTTGGTGTGCAATTTTGCCCTGCTCTGTCATCCACATATCCTAGTTCTTCTTCATCTAAAACTATGAAATATAAACCCATCACTTCATCTATTCCTCCTCCATTAACTTCATCTTCCCATCTAGATCAACCACCTTCTAAACAAATTACTGTAGAACATCAAAAAGCTCTTAAAACTACAACCAATTCTTCAAGTTATAATCCCATAAATTCAAAACCTTCAGACACATCTATCATACCTTCCACATCTCAAGACATAGGTAATAAGCCTTCTACATCTTATGCCCTTTTTGATGATCTTTTACCAGATTTATCTACAACCTTAATATCAGAAAAAATGAATGCTTTCATGCAATATTCAGACCTTTTAAATCAATTGCCGCCATCTCCTCGTACTTTGGGCCTCCCACAAACTATGGGAAGTACTTACCAAGTCGGGAGTTGCGCCTTCATGTACAAAGGATATGACTGGGGAAGAATCCCTCAGAATATCAAAACCCATCATGATGGATATGCTCGGTGCTATTTTACCAACGATTATATTAAAGCTAAACCCATGATGCTTAAAATGGGATATAAAGGGAAAGGCTTAGGACCTTTCCAAAATGGCATGAAAGAACCTTTCGAGGTAGAACCATGGCCTGCCCGATGTGGTGTGGGCCTATTACCTAGTAAGGGTCAACCCTTTCCTTTTGAGGATGATGATCATCTCATATGCTATCAAGACTATTTGGATAGACATGTTGATTTACCTCTTAAAAATCTGTCATTTTCATGCAACATGCTATCCATAGCATACCCTAAAATGATTGCTGACCCCGATGAAGAGTTGGAAGGAGATATCTTCCATGATGTCTCTGTTGAAGAGATGTTGTACAACGGGTTTTACTTTGATGGTTCTATACCAACCATAGTTCAACTTGAGGCCGCTGACCCTCAGAACGAATTATCTAAATTAACTTTACAAGAGTTACAAGAGTTGGGCGTTTCACCTACCCCACCTAATTTTGAAAGAGATCTACACATGGAGGTAGAAAATTTCATTAAAATTAATATTGGAACTGAGGACAACCCTCACATAATCAACATTGGAGCAGAACTAAGTCAAGAAAAACAAGAACAATACATTGCATTTCTTAAAGAGTATGAAGATGTCTTCGCTTGGACATATGAAGATATGCCGAGTCTAGACCCTTCTGTAGTCATGCACCATATAGTGGTCCATCCGGATGCTAAACCTGTTAAACAAAAACTTAGAAAAATGCATCCCAAAGTGGCTTTGCTAGTCAAAGGGGAGTTAGAAAAACTCTTGAATGTTATCTTCATACAAGCTATTGATTATGCTGAATGGATCTCCAATGTAGTTCCAGTCACCAAGAAAGAAGCCACCAAAGTTAGGGTTTGCATAGATTTTAGAGATATTAATGCTGCATGCCCTAAAGACGAATTTCCTCTTCCAAATATGGATCAAATTATTGATTTTACTTTCGGAAGTGGGATGATGTCCTTAATGGACAGATTCTCCGGCTATAATCAGATCAGGATAGCTCCTGAAGACCAGGCTAAAATAGCCTTCATTACCCCCTGGGGTACCTTTTGCTGGAAAGTGATGCCCTTTGGCCTAAAGAATGTCGGGGCAACTTATCAACGGGCTATGACCTACGTCTTTCATGATATGATGCATGATATCCTACATGATTATGTAGATGATATTATAGCGCGCTCTCTTATTGAAGATCATCATTTAGACGATTTAAGAAAAGTTTTTAATTGATTACGAGAATATCTCATTCGATTAAATCTAGCAAAATGTATATTCGGAGTTAAATCCGGCAAGTTATTAGGGGTTTTAGTTTCTTTACGTGGTATCGAAATTGACCCTCTCAAAATTGTGGCTATCACTGATATGCCCGCACCCACTAATATATCTGAATTACGAAGTTTACAAGGTAAACTTCAAGCTATCCGTCGCTTCATTGATAAGCTGGCGAACAAAACTGGTCCCTTTCTTAAACTCCTTAAGAAGGACATCCCCTTTAATTGGGACACAGAATGTAGAGAAGCTTTTGAACTTCTCAAGCAATATCTCCTTAACCCTTCGGTGCTTTCACCGCCTAAATCTGATCGCCCATTTCTTCTATATATTTCTACTTCAGATTCTGCCTTAGGAGCTATGTTAGCTCAGCTTGATGATGAAAAATGAGAACGTGCTAATTATTACATTAGCCGCACCTTCATCAGTTATGAAACCTGCTATACAACGTTAGAGATGTTATGTCTAGCAGTCGTGTTTGCTACGGAAAAATTACAACATTACATGCTTAGCCAAAAAACGTATGTCATTGCCAAATATGATCCTTTAAGATATCTCATGAGTCGACCTTATTTATCGGGTCGCACAGCCAAGTGGGTTCTTGCTCTAAGCAATTTTGATCTCACCTTCATAGGACAGAAGTCTTTTAAGGGTCAAATCATAGCAGATCAATTAGTTGCTGCACCCTTAGAGTCTACTCATCCCCTCATTATCAAGTTTCCTGATGAATGCCTTCAATTAGAGGCAGACCTTGTTGAACAATGGTCCTTATACTTTGATGGAGCCCGATGCATGAGTGGGGCTGGTGCGGGTATTATTTTAATATCTTCGCAAAAACATCTTATTCCTCTGTCCTTCAAACTAACCTTTGCTTGCACCAACAATACTACTGAGTATGAAGCTCTAATCCTTGGATTACGAGCTGCTTTAGCACTTAAAATTAAAAACCTCTTAGTTTTTGGGGATTCCCAATTGGTTATAAACCAAATTAATGAAGTTTATCAGACCAGAGATGATAAAATTCACCCATATAAGGCCTATGTTTTACAACTAATGGCCTTGTTTGATCAAGTTACCTTGGAAGCCATTCCTCGAACTAGCAATCGTGCAGCCGACGCCATGGCCGCCGTTGCATCTCTCTTGCCCTTGGAGTTAGACGACAAATATGCTACTATCATCATTTGTCGACTCCAGGAACTCGCTTCACATAAGTCATGCTAAGAGCCTTTGGATGCATTTCTAATCAAGGAAACTACTCCTGAACTCTAGTATACAGACATATTTGATTTCCTCCAAAATGGGACTTTCCCTACTGATTCTAATCGCAACCAACGTTGGTTATTACGTCGACGAGCAAGTCGATTTGTAATCATTGGCAATACTTTATATAAGAGATCTTTTGAAGGTATCCTATAAGATGTTTAAATTTAGAAGAGTCTAAATCAGCTTTGAGTGAAGCCCACGATGGATCTTGTGGAGGACACTTTAGTGGTAGCATCATTGCTAAAAAGCTCCTTTGGATAGGATACTTTTGGCCTACCATGGAAATGGATGCACATGAATATGTGTGCCATTGCGACAAGTGTCAAAAACATGCTGACCTTGTCCATGCGCCTGCACAAGAGCTGCAGGCTATTTCTTCTCCTTGGCCCTTTTCTAAATGGGGCTTGGATATTATTGGTAAAATTAATCCTGTGTCTTCTGATGGACATAAGTTCATCATAACCGCCACTGAGTATTTCACAAAGTGGGTTGAAGCTATGCCTTTAGCTTCCTGCACTGGTTCACAAGTCTCTAAATTCATTTTTAATCAACTCATCTGCAGGTTCGAAATTCTTGCAAATCTCATCTCTGACAACGAAACTCCATTCAAAAATAAATATGTTAAAAAATTATGTCAAAAATATAAGATTCAACATCGCTGGTCTACTCCCTATTATCCTCAGGGTAATGGTCAAGCAGAAGCTTCTAACAAAACTCTAATCAAAATTCTCAAAAGACTAGTCAATAAAACTAGCCGTGACTGGCATATTCAATTATATCCAGCCCTGTGGGCTTATCGAACTAGTGTTCGAACCCCCACGGGCACTTCACCATTTGTTTTGGTATATGGTGCCGAAGCAGTTTTTCCATTTGAATTAGAAGTTCATTCTTTGGCTCTGCTACTTCAAGACACCAAAGTAGGAGATGAATATCGCGCTGGCAAACTCAGTCAACTGGAACTCCTAGACAAAAAATGCATCAATGCTTTAGAGCATCTTCGTGC
Organism: Wollemia nobilis; assembly: GCA_028583015.1. Classification (NCBI taxonomy): domain Eukaryota; kingdom Viridiplantae; phylum Streptophyta; class Pinopsida; order Araucariales; family Araucariaceae; genus Wollemia; species Wollemia nobilis. The sequence goes on from JAQPPZ010003067.1 coordinate 8,866,882, forward strand.
ATACCAAAACAAGCTTAAAAGAGCATATAATAAGAAAGTTCGTCATCGATCCTTTGAGATTGGCGATCTTGTTCTAAAAGAAAATCAAAAGAATACGAATGCAACCAAAGACCTGAAAGGTAAATTTGAGCCCAAATGGCTTGGACCATACATCATTACTGGCAAAATTTGAATCAGGAGCATATAAATTGTCTACCTTAGATGGTAAAGAACTTAAAGAACCCATGAATATTTTACATCTCAAACGTTATTATGCATAAATTTGATTATTTCATCCATGTATATATTTGTTCAAAATCATTATCTTGTATTCCTTTCACTTTATTCAAAAACCTCAAAAAAATTCATAAAATCTTCAAAAATCTTCAAAAATATTTATTGCATCTATTTTGTAAAGTTCCTTTTGCTTTAAAACAAAAATCAACATAAAACTCCAAAAACAGCTATATGCTTGAATCTTTCAAAACCAAAACAATATACAGAATAAAGAGAGAGTCAACATTCTCAAAACTTTCTCAAAATCATTATTTTCTTACAATTATTGCAGTTATATGTTTCAACTTATTTTGGATAAAATTAGCATTTATTTGGCATCCCTCACTTGCACACTCACACAATAAATATCTTGATTTTATCTGGCATGATTACTAATCTCTCTTATATCAAAATTCACAAAATTCAATTAAATAAAGTTTGAGCATAGAGAATTGATCTTGTTATTTACTTAAACCAAGCACATATTTTCACAATAAAATGATTATATTTGTAATTTCCATGTTTTGCTACATAGTAGAACTGATTTCTTGGGTGAAAAGTTTCCCCTGCTATCCTATCATGCACATGGTCTAGAATATTTGAGAATTGGCAAAAGGACAAGCTCACCCCTACCCAGAATAAAAATCCCTTGCTCTACAGCTAATCCGAGCAAGTATCCCTAGCAAAGAAAAAGAAAAGAAAAATTCAAGAAAAAGAGAAAAGAAAAATGTTATGTCAACAATGTTACAAGCATTATCAAGCAAAAGAAAAATAAGCAAAGTTCAAAAGAAAGCAAGAAAAGCAATAAAATCCCTTTCCCTACCCTTTGAAAAGAAAAGAAGGGTGAATGAGCTTGAATCCCTGGAATTCTCAATTATTCGAAAACTGTGAGGTAAGCCCCATAACAGGTGGTTTGTGCCCAACCCGCTTGGCCTTGGGTAACTCCTAGCATGGTGATATGTTTGTCACATTAGCGACCTTCTTTTGTATAGACCTATGTCTGCTTATGGATTAGCTAGCTCTTGATAATCTGATCTACATAGTATCCTAGTATGGTTATATGCATCTACATCATGGTTAATGAACACTTAGTTGGTTTATTCAAATCACTTGTATCATAGTATCTTGCTCAAAACCTGTAACTGAACCATACAATTGCACACACATTTGTATTTGAGAGATTTTGTCTATCATTATGATAAATCAAGATTGGCAATGAATTCACTTATGCACATGGGACTCCTTATAAATCTAATTTTTGTCTTCAAAATACTTTGAAATATTATTTTGCAACTTGTTTGGAATAATCAAGTACAATTATTTAACAACATATCATATATATCTTATCGACTTTCGTAACGATGGTATAATTCCAAAACCAAAATTGGAATTTTATGCTTAGCGCAAGTCCTCATTTTCATCTTTTCTGTTCATTAAAAATCAATCATGTAATAAAACTATCCTTTCTTTGATCTTCGCGATGATGGTATAAGTCTATACCTACATATTCTATGCCTAGCACAAACCATTGTAACAATATTTTTTTCCCAATTTATCAAAATTCATAAAAACCATGACTTAATTTTATTACACCAATTATGCTTTTCAAAAGAAAACACATTTTTATTATTTCATATCATTAAGTCAACCTTTGCATTTTGCAATGATGGTATAATTCTTAAGGAATTATTCAACAATTTTTATCACACTTAGGAATTTATGCCTAGCAAAAATCATTTTACAATATTTCATGCATAATATTTTCATGGAAATCTGAAAACAAACCATCATCATCATCATCATTTGCATCATCACAACAAATTCTTAAGACAGTCTCTTAAGCACTCTTTTCTTTTAACAATATTTCTATCCTGGGACTAGCTTGACGACCGAGTGAGCAGCGACTCCATGAAATGGTCTATAATAGCGACAATGTCCTTTGAAATTATTGTTAGAAATCTCTTTTTATTTTTATCACATTTCATCACAACCAATCAATTTGTTACATCAGATTATTTCATTTAAAATATTTAAAGCATGACATCCAAGTTATAATTTTTTCCAAAACGACATAATTACATGACTCATCAATAAAATCATTACATCAATCAACTCAATCAATCAATCAAACATAAAAAGCATCATAAGCATCACATAAGACAAGTCATATGATCAAAAATATCTCATCTATATATATCAATAGAATATATACATCATCAAAACTAGATTGGTATGCCACAATCTATACCTCGGCATACTCAATCCTCTATCAATACAAGTATAATACAATATCAGTGGCAGTATCCCGCCCTCTAGCCTCGAGAGCCTCTAGAGCTCTCGGCCTCATCTCCTCCCCCCGCCCTACGGAGGACGAGGTGGTCCCATTGCGGTATGTGTGGTGCTGCGAGTCCTCATCATCGACCGGGATGAGCTCCTCGTCGACCCCCGTCCGATAGGATCTGCTATGGCAGGTGGCAGCTGCACCCTCTGGCCCTCTGGCACCGCCTGGTAGTATAGCGCCTGATAGAATGCGGTCTGAGAAACCGACCATAGCAGCTCCTGAGTGCTTACCCCTCCGCCCCGTGCCTTGAGATGAGCATTCTCATCTCGTAGCTGCGACACCTCAGCCTGGTGCTGTGCAGCTGCATCTTGTAACGTCTGCACCTGAGCTCGTAGACAATCTCTCTCTACCCGGAGAGTATCCATCTCACTACTCTCTCCAATGTCCACACCCTTGCCCTTATCAGGCGATGGTGGCCTCTGTGGAGATGGGGGTCTCACCTCCCTCCTCTCCCTCTCCCTCTATCGTGGCCTCTCCTGTGCCTGTGGCCTCCTCTGCTCTCCTCTATCGTGACCCCGGGTTGCCTCTACCACCGCCTAGCACCACCTCCCTATCCGACGCACAACTACATGGATCGATCCTTGTGACCTCATCATCCGAGGAGGGCGGATGCCTACGTACCAGGAATCATAGCCATCGGCTACCCCTGCATCGTCCCCATCCATTGGCTGAATGGGGGCATCGTCCGTGTCCTGACTCCAAAATCATTGCATATCTAGAGCCCCGCTAACTGTGGTGTTATCCTGGACAGTCTAGGAAAACTCATAATCCCTGAGAGATGGGATCCCCTGCTGTAGATCGAACTATCGCAAAACCCGGTCATAGAGGTGGAGCTCCACCTCTCCTCTCTCCATCCGTAGCCAGCAGACTCGCCTGATGCGAGCCAGCTCCTGTCCATCCTCTGGCCACCCTGGATGCTCTCTCCATGGCCTCTAGGTGATCTGGTCTGGGACCAAGTCATCCAGTAGTCTCCGGGACACCGACAGGTCGATCCATCGTTGTGCCCCTCTTCGGAGCCACCAGTAGAAGACTCGGGGCCTCTCCTCGTCAACCCCTGTCAGTGGAAGCCCTACCGGCCTCTACACCGCAATGTGCTCCTAGCACCAAACCTGTAGGAGCGATGTCATGACTAGACATCGCCCGCCCTTGTACACGACCCCGTAAAGGATCCTGTACAGTCGGCATAGAACAAAGCTGCCCCAAGAAAATCTATAGCCATGGTCACGCATGTCACAGATCACATCTTCCAGCATCCATGGTACCCTGCATCCACTCTGGTGGCATAGCAAAAGTCCACCAACCACCCCAGCCAAAACTCATGTCAGTGTAGATGCCCCAGGCATCTGGTGCAGTGCCTCGATGTTCACTCCGCCCTTCTCCAGGGCGAAGCTCGGGTCACCGCAGAGTCATCCCATTGTGTGGCCTTGATTTTCCATAGGTGTGATCATCCTCCCTTGTATGGGGATTCTAAGAATCCTCCATACATCCTCTAGTGTGGGAGTCATCTCCCCTATCGGTAATCTGGAAGCATGAAGAGCCTGGGTGCCACCTCTCTGCTAGGGCTGTCAGTAGCCCCATGTCGATAGAAACTTGTGGCATCTCACGCCACATGTAGTAAGCTCGGCTCTGTGCCGGTGATCTCGCTCTGCCTGTGTCAAAGCAGCCAAGTCATCTCTTAATCCTCCATATTTCCACTCTCTGCTCTTTAGTAATCCTCTCTGCAAGCATAAACAACCAAAACAACAAACAAACATTAATAACAATTTTAGCAATCAATAATGCAACTTAAAGATCAAATTTTTGCAATTGATGATATCGCCCACTATTGGCCGATATTGTCTAAAATTTCAGCAAAATCGTCTCCGATTTCGCGTGTCGAAATCGTCTCTAATTTGATGAAATCGTCCCTTTTTCGCCGATTTCTCCCTTAGGCGAAATTGATGAACTTGAGACGATTTCGTCGAACTAGGGACGATTTCATCCGGATGATGTCGAGGGCCAAAAACGGCCGCGATGCTCAAAATTCATCTTAAAATCTATTTACCAAGAATGTAAATTCAAATTAAATCAATCTAAACTAAGTTTAAACCCTTACCCGTAGACCGCGGCGGACCTCTGCCAATCTGTGTCTTTGTCTCTACCATTTTTGCTCCAGAGCTCTAAAAACGATAAAAATGAACAGTAACAATGAATTAGGGTTTTACCCTATTTTTCTTAATTTTATTCAAAATAATTCAACAATAATTTTTGCTTTTCCGTGTTTTTACCGCAAACGTTCGATTTGGGTAAAAACACGGAGGGGGCACCATAGTAAGCTGTCGTACGATTCGACCAAGAATCGTCGCCTAAAAATGGGAATAATTTTTTGCTTTCTCGTAGATCGAGAAGAACTCATCTTTAACGCATTTTATTCAAAAAATTCGCTAAAGAGGGGGCAAAATGTAGCACCCTAAAATTGGCGCAGTAAAATTGGAATAATTACATTCACCTTAGTAAATAAATTTAAATTCAAATTTAACCTCCCAAACCGCCCGTTAACCGTTGAGAAACTCGTTTCCTCCTTTTTCGTGCCATTTTTAGCAGTTGTTTTGACCGTTTGACGATATCATCTCCGATCAGACGATATCGCCCCAGATTTGATGATTTCGTCTATACTAGAACGTCCAAACAATTTCGTTGCAAAACTAAATTTGCATAGTTGGAATCCGTTCCAACGGGTCTCCAATCCAGGCAGAAGTGTGTCTGCACCGTTGGGACCCTTCCCCCGTTGGAGATCTCCCAAATTGGGATGATCTCCAACCTCCCAACAACTATCCTATGCCTATTTAACTCTAAGACTTTTCCCTCCCCAACCCTTGGCTGAATTTTTATGCAAATTGAATCCTTATGCTCTAAAACATTGTAATTCATATTTTGCATTAGTCCTATAGTCATTTCATTGCAGGTACACCAATGGTTTTTAGCCGAAGCTAGCACCTATCGTAGCCGATGAACCTATCAATATCGGAGGCGATCTCGTCAAATTTGGGACGATCTCGTACTGATGCGAGACGATTTCGACTGCAGCACACATCGAGGCAATCAGTGCCTGGAGTTTGCTCTTCTGTCTCTTTTTTCTGTCATTTTATGCTATAAATTAGATTGTTTATTCAATTTTTATACTATATTGCATTTGGAGTTCACCCATTTTGTCTAGTTTGCATATTAAGATCATATTCTGCTATCTAAACATAGTGATTTGCATTTACTTCTGTTCTTGTATATTGTTCAACACTCATATTACTGTTTCATATAGTTTGCCCCTGTTTGCAAAATAGAATTTCTTGTATTTCGCATCTGTTTGCTATTTTGCAGGTCTCTGATGAATTCGTCTGACGAATTCGTCAGATTGCAGATGATCCTATCAGTTTAGACGATTTTATCAAATTGAAGGCGATTCTGTTGAATTGCAGATGATCCAGACTGCTTCAAGCTTTAGAAACTCCATCAGACTTCCGGATCAGGTAATCTTCATTGGCCTCCTGCAAATTCTCTATTTCTATTTTCCTTTCTGTTTGCTGTATGCATTTAAATTGCATTTTCATGTAGTTTAAGTTAGAATCATTCGGCCAAACCTAGGATGAATGTTTAAAAATAAAACGAACTCATCAAAACTCATTCCCAAAACCTAGGCGTGGAAACTGCCGTCAAATGTTTCCTAGTGAACCCACCATCCATAAAAAAATCACCAAAATGCACCTCCCTTGAGAGGCGGGACCTTCGCAAAGTCCTCTTGTCCGAGGTACCGCACCATCCTTTTCCCATCCTCCTTTCGAGTGCAGATCCAATAGCCTGAAGGTAGGGGTGCGAAAAATTTGGAGCGATACACTTACAATGCTAAATTCCATCTTCATTTCAAGTAGGGGATCTCATCCTCAAAGAGAACCAACAAAACACCAATGTGTTGTCACATCTTGGTGATAAATTCATGGCAAATTGGTTAGGTGCATATGTGATCAGTCAAAAAGTGGGTAATGGTACTTATAGGCTTGCCAATTTAGAGGGTAAAGAGGATCCTGAACCACTTAATGTTCTTCATTTAAAAGCATTCCATTGTTAAACGTGACACACTATATGTATATATACATGGCTAAAAAAAAAAACAAACAAATTGCATGCTATTGCATAGGCATTTCCACATTGCATACATTTCATTTGCATTTAGGAATTTACATTCAATCATACATATTCCGTTACATTGTACAATTTCCATTTGCATATTAATAGTCATTACACTAGGCATACACATTTGCATTCATCTCATCCCATGCTCAATGATATGGAATAGTAATGATGATATGGCCACAAACAAAAAGTCAAAGTTATAGAAATTGGGGGTACCTAGTTTGAAACAATCATGAAACTTTCATAAGCCAACAACATCACATGTCAAAATCACAAAAGCCTAAAATTTTCAGTCGCTCAGCCATTACTAGTGTCAAAAGCAACCTCCAAGTGGATGTCCAATTTTCTTTAGGATCAAAAGCACAATTTACACACTAAGAAAATCTTGAGCGATGTAAATTGATTCCAAATGCAATATTGAACTAATCACGTTCCATCACATATTAAAAACATTATGAGTCAAGGAGGGTTAGTGGCATACTTGGGTAGTACCTTGAAGTGAAAAGGGATAATCCTCACTTGTCCCATCATGCAACATAGTCCAAAGCAAAAATAGTGGTTATCACCACTACCACAATTACTCTTCAAACATAAGCATAAAAACATAAAGTAGTAAGGATAGGGTCACAATTCTCATCACACTTCAGTTGAGAATCTGATTCCCCAAAGCTCTATATAAAATTAACAAATAAAAACTCCCAAATACCCTTGATCCCTAAAGTCATAAGGATTCATACTACACACCCCTGACGAGGATGGGTAGTCATCCCCAAGGCCTAAAAGATCAAATCCCATTGGACTATGGATTGAATCTTCACTAGGGCTATAGATGCCTAACTAGTAGTGGAGTAAGCTCATGTGGGGTGACATGTCTCCTTGGAAAACAAGAAGACCTCTGATCGCACATAAGGGCAAGCTAGATTTAGGTAATCTTCATAATAGGTCATGCCAAATTTACTCATAGTGGGTCAATGAACTTAACATTCACACACACTGGTTCTTGATTGATAGGGTCATTGTCACACTCAAAGATTTTGTAATTGAACCTCACTTGCACACACATTGGTCCTAAAGAAATTTAGACAAACCAAGTGAGTTTGGTTGATAACATTAGTATGTTTGAGTCTTTGAAAATTATGCTGTACTCATTCCATATCAACATCCATATCTTCTTTGATGTCAAATTCCATATTTTCTTCCACATCAACATCCATATTTTTTGACATGTCCACATTCATGTCTTCATGGTAATTCAAGTTGCAAAACATAACAAAATTGGGTACTCCCGATTGTCAAAGAATGGACAACAAAAATAGCCAATAGTATTTCTGAACTATAATAGATCATATGAACAACATTCATTCCTATCATGTAAGTCTGCATTCATTTAGCATTAAATTGCATTAATCATATCAAATTATCATAATATTGCATATAGTTTACAATCGTCATGCATTTACTTACAATAATAACTCATCATTAGCTTGCATACATCATCATAAACATTAAATAAAGCATTGCATAACACATAAAAACATCCACACAAAAAGACAACACGCATATATGAAAAGGCCATGTATATATATATATAGATATATAAGCATCCAATATACAATAGAGTGACAAGAAAGCTACAAAAGGGAGCACCAAGGCTCACATGTACAAAAGAGTGCATATAAGCAATACATCAACTATCCATGCGAAGACCCCTGAGACCTGGTACGAGCCCTCGGCCTAGTACTCTACCTTGACTCCATCTGCCTCGATGGCTCATCCATAGATGAAGAAGGAGGATTTGGCAAGGTGATGTGATGCTACATACACACATCCTCCAAGGAATGTTCATATGCCTCACTATCTTGAAGTCACTGCAAGTCCTTCTGATGTCGTCACTCCACCAAAATATCTGCCTGTAGCCTTGTAATTGTATTCTGCTCCTGATCTATAGTCGCCCTGGCCTCCCTCTGAGACTAGCATAGAATATCGCTCCTCCCATAGCTACTCAAGCTTAGCCCGTAGCCTAGCCACCTTGGAGATCTCACCCATATCCTCATCATCCTCCTACTCCCCTATCACCAAACCCACCTTTAGAGCCTGTTGGGCTACTACCCTCAACCGTCTCTATCTTGTTGATCATTGAGGCCTCATTATCTTTGGAATCAACCTTGACCCTGTTGCTGTCGCATCCTCACCTACCACATTTGGTACCCATACTGGCTAGGCACCAAACCACTCTGCATACTTCTGAGTCACATCGAAATCATCCAAATTAGCCACCTCCAGCTCCTCATCATCCTCCAATGGCACCCACCATGTTTCAGGACAAGGTAATGTCACCTCATCCTTCACCCGCTGATACAACATCAGCTCATCAGGAACTCCTTGACGTAAATCAAACTGCATTAGCACCCGTGAGTACTGGAAGTACTCCACCTCCTCATATCTTTGCCCAACTATCCATCGACCCTGCTCAAACCTCCAGAGTTGTATCCCATATCCATCACACATATCTCCTCACCATGGCCTCCATCGCACGTCCATCTGAGCCAAGCCTGACCACATGTCTCGGTATCACTGCCCAGTGTGTACCTCTCGACTAGGCTGAACCTCCTTAGCCAAAACCCATCGCATCGCATACGGCTCATCCATCCACCATGAATCACATGGCAACCCCTCGGGCTGAGCTATTGCAAAAATCTCCCAAGCCCAACATTGAAGGAGAAAGATACACCCAATCCCCTTTCTCCCCCTTTTTTCCACATCATATAGATTCCGATATAGCTGTGCCAATAAAGTAGGTTCCCATGTGTACTCTCGAGGATCCATCAGTAGATCACTCACTAAGCCCAATAGGTTTCAAGGGAACCTACACCCAATGATATTAGGTAGCACTATATTGGCCTGCACGAACATGATCAAGGTAGGGAGTGCATCTAACTCCTTCGCTTTGTACATGCTCAGGTATAGTATCCCTCCATCCCCTATTTGGACCTCTCACCATTGATCCTCAACCATATTCTCCATCTCTGCCTTCTTATCCCTCACTACCATAACCTTATCTCCCTCTAATGGCACCTTGAGAATGTGATAAACATCCTCAAGAGTGATAGTAACCTCTCCAGTTGACAGCTAGAAAGTGCCTCTATCTGGGTCCCACCTCTCGATCAAAGCTTAGAGGTAGCCCTCATTAGCCCTTACCACATCCAATCGATCCACACCATCTAGGCCTACCCTACTCAGCAACCCCCAATACTTATATAAAAGCTTCTTCCTCATACCCAAAATGAGAGGAGATAAGTGATGTCGAGGCTCAATATCCCTCAGCTACAACAAACAAAAACACTTTGTTAGTTTAAAAAATTCAAAAAATTCAAAAATAAACTAAAATCAATTTTTTTCACAAAGGAAACAAAGGGTATTACCGATACAAATGTCACCTCTGCTCCACCAGTAGCACCAAGGCCCTCTGCCACCATCACCTCCACACACTCGTAAGCCTCACGTAGCTCACTAAATCACTTCCCTCCTCAGACGCAGCTTCTCAAATTTTACAGCGCACAAATGAGCCTAAAAATTCCTTAGAAATCTTTTTATAGCTTTAACTAGTGCATTCAGGCACAAAGCTACACCTGAACATTGCGGTCGAATGCTAGTGCACACAGGAACCTGTAGAACATGCTAGGCACAGGCGCATGCCTGGTAGTAAAAGAGAATGAGGACAAAAACTCCTAAAATGGTAGCTCCCATCATCAAATCTGAACCAAAATTCATCCATACATCATGTACATCATAAAAGTTGATTTTGTGAAATTACAAATAGTTTTGCATGCATATTTTTTGAGAAAAAACAAAATTCTTCATAAATACATATTGCATTGCAGAAACATGCCAACCAAGGTCACATTTTCGCAAAATCAACATCCCATAATTCTTCATCATCTACGTCATCACATTCTTCCATCATTATTATGCATATATCATTCATCATTTTTATTTTTTCCAGGCCATCCAAGCGAACCTCGTATCTAGTATGTTATTCTATAAACTTGGCGATTGCAGCGATGATAATCCATGCAATTCGGTAAGATGAATAATGTACAATAAGGACACTTGCTCAAGATCATAATAAATTATCTCGTCATCAAAAATCACAATCACATTTGGCATCTCACATTTTGAATGCAACCTTTCCAAGAACAATTTGCTCGCAATCAATCATTGATGTCCTTGTCTGTGGGGCAAGAAAACACAGATAAATAAAAATCTCAAACACTCATTCATTCGACAACATTCAAAGTATAGGACATGTTGGTAGGTTGATTGGTTCCATGATGGAATTGACGAAGAAATTTCTATAGTCGCTACCCCACCCCTATGATTGACTTAGTCATCATGCATATTTCATACATTGCATACTCAATGATGCCATTGTGGAAGCTTATTCAACAAGCATCGAATCATCAAAAAATTTCGGGCAACCACATTACATTGTGATTTTCCCATGACGGGATACATCTCACGTGATCATAACATCTGCACTGGAAAAATACCCCTCTCAACCATTGGGGCAAAAATGGTATCACATTTTACATCATTCATATCGTCTACATTCACATGGTATCATACACCAACCCCCTTCCCACCGTTGGGGCAAAAATGGTATCACATTTTACATCATTCATATCATCCACAATCATTTGCATTTCACATCATTCATTCGTCAATTGCACAAATTCACTACATCATTCATTTTCAATTGGCTTGTGAGATACATTCGTAACTCATTCGTCAATTGAGGGGGTAAGCTACAAAAACTCCAAAAAAAAATTTGTATTCTTTTGTCTTCAACATCAGTGCACAAATCCAACAATAGATAGAAGCTACTTCTGTGCCCATAGCCCAAGCATGTGTCTCGTATTTTTCCACCACATTGTGTTTCACACAACATGGTACAAAAGGAGGCATCTATAAAAACCAAATCGTAGCCACTAAACCTCCATCCTAACCATCCCATCACCCACTTGACTTCCATTCCACCTTCCCACCAATTATTTGGCCCAAATCCACCTTCCCGCCATTTCCTAGCCTAATTGGAGTTATTTTAATATTATTTTATAATATTTTATATTTTATATAATATTTTAATATATTTATTATAAAATATATATAAATAAACTGAATTAACCTTAGCCATTTGATTTCATTTAATCTCCACCATCCATTTTCATTAATCCATGTCACATTTAAAAAGTAATCTCAACCTTAGGATATGACTTAATATTAGCTACACGATCAAAATTACAAGGCTAAAACCCTAAGAAAACCCTAGGTTGGATTATAAATAGGGTATTTTACAAATGCCCAAACCCTAGAACTTGGATATTAAGAGATATACTTGGAGAAGCATTTGTTGATGCCCTAGTGAAGCAGAGATAGAGAGAATTGAAGATTTGATGCCCTAGCTAAGCCAACAATACTTCTATCATTCCAGCCATCGTCCATCCATCCTCGCTCACCACCATAGCCATATTCTATCTACTGCCTCCATCTATATCCTTCTTGATCTATTCCTATAGATCTGCCCTACCCTGCAAGCACTGTACTGAGCTTGCAAATCTCACTATAGAGCTTTCCAAGCACCCACCAGAGTTTGCTCTATTTGCAAGTGCACACCAAAGCTTGCCAAGCTTGTTGTAGAGCCTACCTAGCGCCTTCCAGAGCCTGCAATAGTCCCAGGTGCAAACCAGAGCTTGTGAAGCTCACGTCAGAGCTTGTTATGACACTGAAATGAAGATCTGAATCTGCTACACCACGAAATCTGCAACAACGAAGCAAGGTATATTTAGTATTGTTTTATTTCATTTATTTTTCTGTTTGGCATGCATTTTAAATTGATTCTTAAGCTAGGGTTTTATTAATTTCTTAGGGTCTCACACTATGGAGCCCTCATAGGTATTACTAATGCTCTTGTGTTTTGTTTTGCATGCAAATCTACAAATTCAACATATTCTTTGATGGTTGTTGAAGCTGGAGTAGCCCCAAATTGGATATTCAAAGCCCACTCAACCTGTTGGGATCAAGGACACACTCAGATCTAAAGACAATTTTGTTATATCTAACTAGGTTTTTGGAGAACCCTATTTTTGCTGTAAATTATTGTATCAAATATCCGCATTGGATAATAATTGTAACAAATGAGTCTATTGGCCCCCCCATTGAATATATATTTATTTTGTGCAATTTTTTTTGTATCATTGCTTTATTTGATTTTGCCATTTTATTTTCAAGTGTCGTGTATTTGCATCCACAGATGCACATTCACATTATTGAATACTTTGCACATTCCAATATTACTTGTGCACTTATTAAATTTCATAAAGTAAATACTCAAAACCTAATCTAAGACACACTTCTAATCTAAATATGTACCCAAGGTGGTACATTAGCATGTACTAAATTATGTAATATATTCCAACATTGATTAGGGAGTGGTTGAAAGTTATATTATGGAGGGTATAGTTTAACCCCATATAAGGGATCAGTTGGTTTTGAGGAGGTTAACCTTGCACAGTTTGGTACACTTGCATGACTAGATGTGATTTTAATACTTAGGTGCTTTTATGGGATATCTACATTGATATTTGTCTTGACATTTCTTGTATATTTTGGAAAAGGTTTAGATTTAAGCCTACTAATCCTATAGGGGATAAGGACTAAACTAGAGGAATATATGAAGTATTAGATAAACTAGATATAGGTGGGCTATGCATTAAACGAGTATGTGGGAGGTACATTTTTTGTACCAAATGTAGTATGTTGGTTATAACGTTGGTGTGTGAAGAGTGGGTTATTCATGAGGTTATTTACATAAACTAGTACTTGTTATAAGGTAATGATGAATCATTATGGGAGCCTAATTAGACCAAGTGGAATTTAATAGGATTGTCAAATAACTCATTTTCTAACTAAAGTAGCCAATTTATGATGGTGAAGACTAGGCTAATTTGATTGACCATGGGACTTTTTCCTTTTGATAATGTGGTACTAGATAGGTGCTCTCGAAATCATCTTCTTAATGCATGCACATGATAGTTTGATCTTTCCTCTTTCCTTTAGTGTTCTTTTAGTGATAATAAATGATGTCTATTTTTTGATGCCATTTTCTTACTTTATAAGCCTTAGATCATATATTCATAGGCTTGTATCAACATAGATACAATTTTAGGGTCAAGCTCTAAAAAAATTAAAATTAAAAAAAATTGTATAATTAAGTGATTCACTTGTAATTTCAGGTGATTTGCTAATAGGACATAATTTTTTAGTAAATGAGGAAATTGAGTGATCTAGAAAAGTCAAATGATTTTCTTGATTTATCAAGAAATTCACTTATCTATCTAAACATAGAAAAAATTGCCCAATTGAATTACTTGGAGAAAATTGCCTTTCCATGACGGAGAAAGTAAAACTTGTATTTCCTAGAAAATCACTCTCTAAACCTTAAGTTAATTTCTTTTTGGATTTAACTTAAAAATATTTCACTGAGTGAAGCACTTGCTTTATTAAGTAAATTGCTTACTATATTGCACGTATGCAAAATTGACTCAAAATTTGGCTTAAGTGCTTCTGTTGTGGAAAATGAACATATAAAGTCATATTCAACTTTATGATATTTCTTGAATTCTATTAAATTAATTGTAGTGAAATTTCACTACATTAGGCAAATCCAACCTGAAGAAGGAATTTTGAGTGAATTGCTCACTAGATATAACTTAACAGAGATTTCATCCTTTTTGGAGTGAATCACTTGCTTTATTGAGAAAATTGCTCACTATCTTGTACTTATGTAAAATTGACTCAAAATCTACCTTAAGTGCTTTTATTATGGAAAATGCACATACAAGGTCATATTGAAGTTTATGGTATAGCTTAAATGCTATCAAAGTCATTGTAGTGAGATTTTAATGCATTAGGCAAATAAAACCTAAAGGAGGAATTATATGTAGAATTGATATCTAGAGCTGAGAAAGCTGAGAGGACCTAAAGCTCCTATTTATCAAGTAGATGATGTTGAGAAAGTGCTAAGGATATCACCAAGGTAAGGGCTACATAGTAATTTTCTATAAAATTCAAAACTCCCTTCTCCATGAGGCAATGTTGGACACCTAGACTAGAAAAAGAAAGGACTATAGCCTTTTCAGTGGTATCTAAGCTAGACCTCATCATAAGTATGAACCCTTGAGAATTTTTGATGGTAACTAAAGGATTACACTATTGGTAGGGTTTCTATTCATTCAATAGTCATGTATCCATCCCTTAATTAGATGGATGGATTTGAAATATGAACCATCATATTTTGGTAACTGGGTTTGCAATACATTATATACCCTAGTGAAATTATAAAATAGCACCAATAAGAGCCTAGGGGAAATAGAACCCAAGATCCATGAAGGAAGAAAATAATGGGGACAAGATGTGTAGGAAAGAGGTCAATAAGTTTGTCTAAGCTTGCTAGTCCACATGAAGGTCACCCTAAAGATTCATGACAAAAAGGAAAAAAGGAGCAAATTGGCCAAATTGGACAAAGAGAATAGCTCAAATATACTCATGAAATAAAAAATTCTAGTAATCCCTATATGAAGGTATTTTGAAGTGTAAGAAATCAAGCAAGGAGTAGGGTAATAATATAAGTAGAATTCACTGGACTGGGAAATGATTTAGAAACCAACAAGTAGAACTCTAATTAATATTCAATGAATTGTTTACTACACATAGAATCCAATGATAGCCCTATACCTAAGCCAGAGTCCTACAATAGATCTAGTGTGAATGGAATGTTACCAAAGCAACCAAAACCCTAAAAGAAGACTCAAGCCAAAGGTTGCTACTAAAATATAGTAATCGAGATTCAAAAATAAGAGATGGTGAGATAGGGAAGATATGGAATGGTGGTAGTATATCAAAATCCATGTCATACATGAGTCCTCAATCACCAATAATATAATCAAGGATCAGTCAACGTAGGTACCAACTATATTTGGTGAAAGGTCGAGCAATATAGTGATTTGGTAGTCAACCAAGTACAGGGATGGGACCCATGATATCTCAAGATTAGTAATAGGACTTCTACAACAAGTAAAACTTAATGCCACCTTAGATTGAGTTTCCATGAAGAGAAGACACCCATTAATGATACATATGAATGTTGCCACTCTACCTATGAGATATTTATGGTAATTAGACATTGGATCAGCTTTGGATCTACCATTAATATATGCAACATAGCACCTCAAGCTTAGAAACCAAAGAAGACATGTCATTACCTCTCAAGAAAATTTAGGAGGAATTTTGAATTTTGAATTTAGATTTAAGCTGCATAAGTAGGTCAATTTTTTATCTAAAAAAAGAGAGGAAGAACAATATTGTTGTGCCTAGTTTCTAGCCTTAGGTAGATTTTTTCTCTCATCTTCTTTTGTGTACCAATTTAAACTGGAGACTTGATTCAATTCATGTATAGGTATTTAAGTCTCTTTCATTTTGTATATAATTGTAAAAGCACTTGTAAACATAAATACAAGGAACTATGACTACTTAAAAAAAATTCCTTGGTCTTTTTATATATGTATCTTTGTGTGGAGGGTTGTGACTAGTATCTATATTGGTTTTCACACAAGATTAGTCAATGAAAAATTCTACTTGACTTCTAACTGTCATGTTTTGATGCTTGCATTCACTAATCCCATTGGTTCTCAAAAGGGATCTTGTAGCTCCTGGTGCATCACCACCCTTAGTTTTCTCTTGTTAGTTCTATTCATTTCTCTCTTATCCCTTTTTCCAAATCAAAACTAGGTAGGCTAGGCTATATTATAAAATAATCAAGAATATATCTAAACAAGGAGTTAAAATTAGTAAAAATATTGGATATTTTACCTAGAGTCATGTTCCATGCTCTTTGGACTTCCCATCTATGTGCTCCACATGAGGTATGAGCACTGAACACACCCAACATCAATAATAGGTGGTCATTATGCCTAGATAATGCAACTAGAACTAATCCCTAGATAGTTTTGGCTGACCAACAATCATCTTTATAAAAAAATAGTTTTCTAAAGTTCATGTCAAAGCTATCATTTGCAAAATACATAGAAAATTGAAGCATAAACAATAAAAATTTGGTAAAATTTCAAACAAAAATGGGTTTAGAACTAGTTTAGGTGAATTCCTCTAAATTTGATCTATGGAATTGTAGGTCAAACTAAGCAATTCATTTTCTATGTCAATAAAATTACTCAATTTTATAGAATTCTAAACTTTACTCAAAATTGAGAAAATCACTCTAAACTTTACTCAAAATTGATCAATTTGCTTGTAAAATCACTCTTAGCAAAAAAAATCTTTCATTTTGAGTCAATCACTTCATTTATAATAGATGCATTTTTAGGTGTTAAAATTAGGATAATTTAATTAAAATACATAAAAATAGGGTTTGTCCCATCGAGCATGCTAGAAACTATGTTGATCTAGGTAATTGTCCTAACTTCTGATTTAAATGTTGTACCCCCAAATTTAAGTTTCAATAAGGTTGGATGGGTTTGTCAAATTTATTTTTCACCCTCCAGATTAAGGTTAGCTCCCTATTAAAATCATATTAATCTCTAGTCTAAACTAAATACTTTTCATAGAAATTAAATCCATGAAATAAAGTATATGAAAGTAAAATGTGCAATCAAAATGCATAAAGTGTAGAATATAAATTATGAAGTTTATATTGTAAGATATGAAATAAAATATGGATGTTACATCATAGAAATGATAGCATGAAATCAATCAACACATTATAAATTGAATAACATCAATATCCACCCATTTATTTGATTATAAAATTGATAAGCAAATTATGAGATTAGTTAGAAGGATAATGCCTAACCATTGCATACTTAGCAAACTAGGAGGGTAATTACACTAATGGGATGCATAAGGACTTTCAAATTTATTACAAAATCATGAGTAAAAATCATAGTATGGATTTTACAAAGTGTATCTTTGATTTCTTATATCCAAAAGTTATTTACAATGACATCCCTAGGGACCTATATCTAGCAAAATTTTACCCTTGAGTTACTTGGGGTGAAAAACAATTACTCCTAGTGAACGTAAATATTTGGGGTAACCTTAGAAAAAATTTACACCTTCCAAATGTTACATACCTCTAATTATACCTACAACAAGCTTATAAGTCTTTAAAATGCATAGTGCACCATAAAATACCATGATATTTACTTTCTAGATTATTTTCTTTGTAATCTGCATTGATATTCACTTTTGCACCTTTTTGGAGTGATTTGCTTGGTTCCATAAAGTTATTAACTTATTTTAGCAAGCACTAACCACCTCTATTGAGTGAATTTATCCTCAAGTAATCAACACCTTTGTTGAGCAAATCGCTCCTTGAAGCCAATTGTCCAATCTTATAGGCAAATAGATACTTTACCAAAAATGAGAAAAATTGTTGAATATTGGGTATTTTTCTCTTTCCTAGTCTTTTGGCACCACATGTTGATTCAAAAATAGATAAAATTTACCAAAGATAGTGTTGAGGTATGAAAAAAACCAAGCATAATATAATATATTCAAAACAAAAACACATATAATCTCATAACATGACATAGTTTTTGCTTCTCAACTTATTTGAAGAGAAGCCCTTCTTCCTACTTACTTTATAATTCTCTCATAAGATGAGAGTGACTTAAATAGAACCTTCTAATAATATAAGAGCACATTCTAGCATTACCCAAAATACAAAGGTTAATGTAAAATGAGGCTAGGAAAATAGGCCAATGTTACTCCAAGAAGGCTATAATTCAAAAGAATCTATGTAGTTATTTAAATTTTCTTTAAACTAAATTTCATACTCATTTCATGATAGCTCAAACAAAAAAATCATCAAGAATGAATGGTTCCCTAGTAGACAAAAAGTAAGAATATGTATGCATTAGGGTAAAAGGGTTTTGATTTTTTATTTATTTACAAAGGAGGGTGACTTATGTCCAATTTTTAAATCAAAGCCTTTATTCATGTCAAAATAAAAAAATAATTTTATTTTAAGGAGTTTAAAAGGTAAGGATGAACCAGGACATGCATCCACTAGTTCCTTTTTAATCAATAACTAGCACACCCAAATTGTACTTTATTCTAACATCATGATTCAAATATTCAAGAAGCATGATGATGATTCAATATTCAAGCAACATGGTGATAAATATTTTAGAACTCAAAGCCTCATGGTGATGATGATTCAAGAAAAATGGTGATGATGATTCAATATTCAATAAACAACATGTTGATGATGATTCAATACTTAAGCAACATATATTAAGTAAATTAAGGGTATTTAAGTACATAGAATTCCGATATTAGGTATAGCAAACACTCAAACTAACTTGCTACTATCTTGTCCTATATTGCATGCATGTACCTTGTAAAGGGTGGTTATACCACTTTTATCGCAAGGTCTATGATGTAATAAATCCTAATGTGCCCCTCCTTATTACATCATATTTAAAAACTCTATTTTGTTCATGACTAAATAATAATGTCTAGGGTGAAGTAGGAATTTGAGAGAGAAATCGCTCCCCTTAATATAGACTTTCTACTTTGATAGTTAGGAGTGTTAGGTTCTATTGATCATGCACTCCAAAATATATTTATTAAAAACTAATTATTCAATGCTTGAAGTGTGTTTCTTCAATGTATTAAAGTGAAGCATTTGTTACCATGCATCCAACATTTCTTATTAAATTGATTGACTATTGAATTTTAGCTTGCATATGATGGAATGATGGTTGTGTATGGATTGTTTTGTTGTTTTACTTTTCTCTCCTTTTCATTGTGATCAAGTCCTATATTTTTTCCAAGTTTTCCTTTTATCATAAGTTCTATGATATGATAATTGGGGTATATATTTTCAATGTAATATCTATCAATTTTATGTACTTATCTTAGTCCTTTGAATGATCTTATAGCTACCATAGTTTTTTCTTGAACTAGAATGTAGCAACATATCAATTTCTCTATGGTCTTTAGAGTTGATTCATTGATTCCCAATAGCTATTTTTATTGTCTAACAAATGTGCCCTTATAATGAATTATGTTATCAAGCTTGATTGTCATTTAGTATTTTTATTGCTTGTAGTGTTGGTATACTTCTTGATAATAGTCTTATGATATCCTAAGCTTTGATTATCTTACTTGAGTCACAAAGATACATAGTATTCTTTCAAAAAGATCAATTTTTTTAAGCTATCCCATGTCTTTTTAAAGCTTTCTTCATAAAAGGCCATTCATAATATAAATGGTTTTCTTTGTATTTGGGAAAGTGAGTAGAAAATAAATTGAATTTGAATGTACCCTATTTGTTCCAAAATGTATTGAACTTCTTGACCTTAGAGATGTTCCGTGGATTATGATTGTAATGGTTCCCTTTATATCTAGGTGGTGTTGCCTCATATTGGTTCCTTGTCTTGAAGTGATCAATAGATATGACTATTCTTCTATGATGATTTAGAAATTTTCATGTTTCTTGACCTATCATATTTTTGGGTTTATGTAAAACATTAGTGGACTATCTTAAGTGTGCTTGTGCAATAAACAGATGTTCTTTTATTTTTTTAATTTTTTCTCTTGCTTCTTTTACTTGATTCTCTTTTTCTATATAACTTTGATATGCCTTTCTCCTACTTTGATTTTGATATTCTAAATATGGATTATTTTTCTACTTCTCTCATGAAGGTGATCCATTTTTAAGATAATATGCCAAAAATCCCTCATGGTGTGTCTATTTCACCATAATGTTCACACATATTTTGCATGAGGAAAGTATCTTTTTGAGAATAATTTCTAATTCTGATATCTTTGAAAATTATTTCTATGTTGGAATCACTATAAATATCTCATGCCTATTTTGAATGGTTGTTTTCTGCTTTGATTTGTAATTAGTAATGATTCTTCTTCTTTTGTTGTATGTGAGACCTCCACTTTTTGAAGTAGGTTCAACACCTTCTTATTGGTGTTTGCTCAGTATTATTTAGTGTAGTCACAAAAACATTGTAATTTTTTGGGAGAGATATCAAAATAATATGAACTAGCATTTCATCAGATACTTGAGTTTCTAATGCTTGCAATGATGATCATAATGTTATTATTCTTCTCATGAATGATTTTAGCTTTTCTCCATTCTATATCTTAAAACATTGGAGCTAGCTTTGGATAAATAGAATTTGATTTTGATTCTTGGATTCAAATACTATATTCTACTCCTCACATGCACCTTTGGTTGTTGTCATATCTCTAATGTATGCTTAGACCTCATTTGCTACTCTGAACATGATGATTAATCTTGATTTTTTGTCTAGCTTGTTAAAATTTGTTTGGTCTTCTCCTTCTATAATAAGATAGGAAATACTTCCATATACTACTTTCCACACTTCTTAAAAATCAAGCTATATCATGAGTTTGTTCTTCTAGGAAGCATAATTTTTTCCCCTCAATAGTTAGAAATATGGTAACAAGAACTGTGATGCTCCACTAGCCATGGAAATCCTTCAAAAAATTAAAATATTGTTCTTTTGTTGAGTCCACCTCAAAAATTATTTTCAATGAGTATATAATGTCTATACTTGATTTTTAATTGATGCTCCAAAATTTATGAGAAATAACTCTCTCACTCGGAAAAAAATAAAGATAGATTGAATTATTCTTCATCAACAGAATATTCCCTAGAATATTCTTTTTAAAAATATATTATATCCACTTTTATTTTTTTATTTGAAAACATATGTAATAGGAACAACTAATATATTTGTTTCAATGAGTTTTCAACTCTTCAATATGGGATTTAAAAATGCTTTTGAAAATTATGTAGATTTCCCTTTTCTTTTCTCCATTATCTATTCATTACCTATGTTGCATCAAATTGCAACATTGAATTAGACATGTTTCTCTTCACAAATAGGAAGAGTTTCTTCCTTTCTTTTGGTTTCTAATTTCTACTAATAAATAGGAATTCATTGAATTAATCCTTAGTTGCCTAACATACTTTGAGTTACATCATTATGTTGTTTTTTTGCACACTTATCTTTGAATCAAAGTGCTTCACTTTCTTTTTAAGATAAGTTGTTCTAGGATTTAGTGTCACTAAGTGGACGTTTTAATAGGGTGATTTTCAGTGTCTGTCACTCTAACCTTTCTTTCATGATAATGCTTTCATGAATTATGACATTCTTAGATAAATACATTCATAGATCAGGAAGTTCATAGATTAGGATGTTCATAAATCAAGCACCTTTAGATAACTTCAACAACTAAGTTTTCCTTCTATTATCTCATTGATTTTGTGAGTTGTTTTTTATCTTAACATCACTTTCTTACATCTTTAAATATCTTTGCTTCTTATCATTTTTTTGAGGTTTATTGGTCTTGTTATTTTGAGAGCTTTGCTTTATCTTTTTATCATCTCTTCTTTGATCTGGTATTAGGTGGTTAGACAATGAATTATCCATAACATGTTATTTTTGCTTTATGCATGCACCATGATTCCAAGTGCTCTAGAGTTGTTGTCTCTTATAACTTCCATTTTATTTTTCCACAAGTCATAAAAAAGTAATATTTCATATATTTTGAACTAGAGAATGGATCTCACAAATTTTATTATTTAGTGCTTACACAAAGCTCTCATCCACAATGAATGGCGATTTAATTTCTCTATTTGGAACTAGCCTTGAAGTATCCATAATGAATGCTTGATATTTTTCTCTATATAGAACTATTCTTTGTAGCATCCCAATGAACATTTTTGTTTTTTGGTATTTATATTGCAACATCTAATAGCTGAAATGCTTTTGGTCATGATGATTTGACCAAGAAATTCATGCTTATAGTTGTAGTCTTTGCTCAATATTTTTTTACAAATGTTCTAAATCCTTTATATGAGGAGAGATTAATTTTCTATCTCTTCAATCCAAATTATTTTGAAGTTTTATTTTTAACTATGTCATACCTACACACATCTTTCTTATGAGTTTATCACAACTACAATTCCTGCACTTCTACAATTTTCTTCACTAATTTGATTTTTTAATGTTGTTTTCTTCTTAATCTATCACAAATATTAAGAATATTTCATGGATTCTTTCTTTGTTATTTTATAAGAGGATTTTATGGCTTCTCTTTATTTCACATTTAAGAAGCTTCTATGGCTTCCTTTTCTTGTAATCTATTAGGAGCTTGAACGACTTTCTTTTCTTAACTTTAAAATGACAATTCTTCTTTTCCTGCTAAGCTTGGCTTGATTGCTTCTTATAGGCTTCATGACATTTTGATATTGAAAGGGATTAAAATCCTTTTGATGCTTGAAGAATTTTGCCATTAGTAGGGATTTTCACTCTAAATTTTTTTTATTCTACCATGGAATTTTGCTTCATGGTGATAAATTTATATAGGGTAATTTTTACCCTTGAAACTTATTTTCTCAAACTTCAAAAATTTCATTTAAATAAAGTGCTCATTTGGGTATCTCTGTATCAAATGTAGAGAAGGAATAGAAGAGGAATTATTATTCTACTAGCACTAATACCACATGTTAGAGCTCAATGCTTTGATACATGTATTATGAAAATAATGGGTATTCAATTACATAGGATATCTATTTTAGGCATAACAAAATCTCATAATAACTTACAACTATCTTGTCTTATATTATATGCAAGTACCTTGTGAGGGGTGGTTATACCACTTGAATTCTCACATGGTTGTTGGCAATTTGAGTTATTTTATGTTGTCATTGATGTCACATGGATCACATTGAGTTTTGGTGGCCAAATGATATTTTGGAAAGCATGGATAAATACAAGGTTTTTGTGAAAACCAAGGCAAAAAAAATAAAAGGTTTTATTTAAAACCATGGATGGCATATTTAAACTGGGTTTTATTAAAACCCAAGTTGGCCTTTCGTTTCATTGAAAAAGGTGGCCCGGTGATGGATATATTTAATTTTTAATATTTAGTTTAAATTTTATTATTTAAAATTAAATATGCAAGATTTCCATCTACGTCATCAAAAATAATAAGGAGTCTATGTAAAGGGGATACCTAAGGTTCATAAACTAATACTTTCTCATGGTTAATAATCATTGACTAAGCATCCGAATTGAGTTCACGCAAAAATATTTTAGAAAGTAGAAGTAGCGAATAAACAAAGGTTAGTCGAAGTCCAAAGTCATTGTGGGCAGAGAGGCGCATTGACAGTTGGTTTTGGATAAGGTGTGTGGTAGCATAAACATCAAGATTTCAAATACCCTTGACTATGTTTGGAAGGCGTTGGAAGAAAATTGCTCGAAGCACTTTTGATTTGTGGAAAGGGAGGAAAGGTTTTAAGGCACGTTGTGCCTTTCCCTTTTGAATGAGCAGCTAGCTCGTGTGGCAACCTTAGCCATGGCTAAGGAGCTTGTAGTGTGGGCAAGTCGGGGGTTTGAATCCCCTTGAGGAGGTAAATACATTTTTTCTCTAATTAATTTTGTTAAGCCCTAAGTTGGAGTTATAAGGTGGTTAGGAATAATTAAAGTTTTTAATTAAACTTTGTTTTTATAAGGGTTGTGATTATTATTTCAAATGTGGATGAGTTGTTGATTTAATTTGATGTTCATGAAATTGAGAATTAAGATTTAGGAGAAATAAGGAGTTGTTATAAAAAAAAAATTGATTGGTTGAAAGGGTGTTGAAAGGTCCCTGAACCTTGTACAAGACAGTCGCGGGCCTCCGAAGAGGGAGGCAGAGGGGAAGAACGGCGGCAGTAGAACGAGACAACTTGAAAACAGCAGGGGCCACCTAAGGTAAAGGATCCCAGAGGAACCAAAAAGAAGAACTAACTAAAGGGAAACATGACCAGAGGCTAATCAGAAAAGGGGAAGTGAAACTTAAATAGAGAAATTCACCATTTGGAAGTGTTGTTGCTGCTCCACAACGTACCCCAAAATTGGGGACCCACCTTTTTTGCATGTTTTCCAAGAAGTCCGAAGAAGCCCATTTGCTAAAGATCAAAGAAAAAGCAAACCACCACAAGGAGGAAAGTGTCATGATATCGCGACATGTTGCATTTTCACGGTCCAAAGCAAAGGGAGAAAGCAAGGAGGAAGAAGTGTCACGAAATTGTGACATGTTGCATCATCGCGGCCAAAGGAGGAAAAGGTGTCGCGATATCGTGACATGTTGCATCGTCACGGCCAAAAGAGAAAGAGTGTCATGATATCACGATGTGTTGCATCATCGTGGCCAAAGGATAAAAAGTGTCGTGATATCACGACATGTTGCATCGTCGAGGCCCAAGGAGAAAAAGTGTTGCGATATCGCGAAATGTTGCATTGTCGCGGCCAAAAGAGAAAAAGTGTTGTGATATCGTGACATGTTGCATCGTCGCAGCCAAAGGAGAAAAAGTGTCGTGATATCATGACATGTTGCATCATCGAGGCCAAAAGATAAGAAGTGTCACAAAATCATGACATGTTGCATCACCATTTCCAAAGGAGAAAAAGTTTTGCGATATCGCGACAAATTGCATCATCGCGGACAAAGGAGAAAAGGTGTTGTGATATCACGACAAGTTACATCGTCATGGCCAAAGAAGAAAAAGTGTCACGATATTGCGACATGATGCATTTTCACTGCTAAGGAGGAAAAAGTGTCATGATATCGTGACACTTGCATCGTCACGGCCAGAGGAGGAAAAAGTGTCGCGATATCATGACATGTTGCATCGTTGCGGCCAAAGGAGAAAAAGTGTCGCGATATCATGACATGTCACATCGTCGTGGCCAAAGTAGAAAAAGTGTCATGATATCATCACATGTTGCATCGTCACGGCCAAAGGAAAAGTGTTGCGATATCGCGACATGTTGCATCGTCGTGGCCAAAGGAGGAAAAGTGTCGCGATATCGTGACATGTTGCATTGTTGCGGCCAAAGGAGAAAAAATGTCACGATATCGTGACATGTTGCATCATCATGGCCAAAGGAGAAAAAGTGTCACGAAATCATGACATGTTGCATCATCGCGGCCAAAGGAGTAAAGTTTCGTGATATCGTGACATGTTGCATCGTCACGACCAAAGGAGGAAAAAGTGTCGCGATATCGTGACATGTTGCATCGTCGCAGCCAAAGGAGGAAAAAGTGTCACGATATCGTGACATGTTGCATCGTCGCGACCAAAGGAGGAAAAAGTGTCACAATATCATGACATGTTGCATCGTCACGGCCAAAGGAGGAAAAAGTGTCGCGATATCATGACATGTTGCATTTTCACGGCCAAAAAGAGAAAAGTGTCACGATATCATGACATGTTGCATTTTCGCGGCCAAAAAGAGAAAAGTGTCGTGATATCGCGACATGTTGCATTTTCACGACCAAAGGAGGAGAAAGAAAAAGTGTCGCGATATCGCGACATGTTGCATTTTCACGATTCAAAAGGGGCAGGCAAGCAGCCAATCCCCCTGGCAATAGCTCACATTGTGCAAACATTGAAACTTGTAGGATCATTCCTTAGGCCAATGGGGAAGGAGTCTCACCACACTTGAATGTCAGATTCACCGACTCCCCTATTAGCTAGCCAGTCCGTAGCTTTGTTTCCTTCCTGATACTGATGCTTAATGACTAATTTTGGATAATTTCCAACTAGAGCCTTGCATTCTTGGAAAATTGAAGCAAGGGACAAGGGAGGCTTAGCTGTACCTTTGAGGCAGTTGATACATTGCAATGAGTCTCCTTCGATGATAATTTTATTGATGGTCAACCCTTCATGAGGATCAAACTTTGGAACAAAGCTCGAGCCTCTGCCATATTTTTGGATTGAATTCCCAGGTTCTGGGCGAAGGCCAAAGTTATTTCTCCCCTGTGGTTTCTGAGAATTCCTCCTTCGCCAGCTACTCCTGGGTTACCTTTAGCTGCACCATAGAAATTGAGCTTGTGCCACCCAGTAGGTGGTAAAACCCATTTGATGACAGACCTGTCAACAGAATTATGAAGCATAACAAAGATGTTAGACAGATTGAAAAGTTTGGCTAGATCAGATTCTAAGCTAGGAGGGGGGGTTTGGAGAAGAAACAAGAGAGGCATTCTTCGCAGATAGGGCCAATATTTTGACAATGATAATATTTTTATCAATGGCTTGATTTTTGAAAATTATGGCATTTCTCTCGAGCCATATCTACCACAGGTAAAGGTGAAGGCAAGCTTGCCACATGAATTTTAGTTGGTTGCTCTTGAAATGCCTGGGCCATTGCTTAATAAGGAGGGTAATGGAAGGTGGGAGGGCTATGGAGATGACAAAGGTGTTATGGACCTGGTTGAGAACTTCTAAAGAGAATGGAAATTCTAGAAAAACATGCAAAATTGACTCACAGGCGTTTTTGCATAGGATACACCAATTGGGAATGAGTAACCCTCTGATTATCAAGTTGTCAATGGTGAGGATTTTGTTTTGGGTGGCCAACCAGCAAAATAATTTGACCTTGGGAATGATCTTGGGAACCCATACCTGATTTGATAAGTCCCATCCATCAGTGGGAGTTTCTTGACTGTAGTAAGCTGATTTGACAAAAAAATTTCTAGATTCTTCAAGGTTCCAGACCATGGAATCATCTTTGTGTGAGCTCGGGATGATGCAAGTCCTCAACAAGTTTTGTAACCACCTGAGATCCTTGGTGATATGCTTGGGCCCGTTAAAAGCTAGGTGTTTCCATTTACATCTAGTAGGACCTTGGGTAATGAAGTGACACACATTATCTCCAAAGGTGGCTTCTGTAGTCGCCTTGAGCACTGTAAGATGCGGATCTTGACTAAGAGGTTTATCATAGATCCACGGGTCTTCCCAGAAATGGATGGTCGCTCTAGTTCCTAGACTCCACCTTAAGCCTTCCATGATGATTTTCCTTGTTTTGATTACGCCATTCCAAAAATGGGATCCGATAGGTAGGTTGTGCTCTCCAATAAATGAAAACTAGTGAAGATACTTAGCTTTGATGATATCAATCCATGTGACTTTTTCATTGATGGTAAGTCTCCAGGCCTGCTTGGCAATGAGGGCCATGTTCATCCATTTTATGTCTTTGAATATGAGTCCTCCATCCTTTTTCTTGGAATAGATTCTGTCCCAGGCGACTAGCAAAAATTTATTCTTGTTTTCGTTTCCAGCCCAAAGGAATCTACGTTGAATTTGTTTAATTTTTTGGCATATGGTAGTTGGAGCTTTGAAGATAGATAAGAAAAATATGGGGATACTTTGAAGGCAGGCTTGGACCAGAGTGGCTTTGGCTACCTGGCTGAGCATTGAGATTTTCCACCCCGCAAGTTTCCTGTTGAGGCGATCTAAAACAGGGTTCCACATAGCCGAGACAGATCTACCATGGAAAAGTGGTAATCCAAGATAAGTATTTGGAAGACTCCCAATGATGCACCCAAGGATCTCAACAATCCTATTTTGTCTGTGATTGGGGGTATTGAGAAAGTATAGCTTAATTTTACAAAAGTTGACTTTCTGACTAGCTGCCTCTTCATAATAATCAAGAATGTTCTTAATGATTTTTGCTTCAAGAATAGAAGCATAAGAGGTTAGAATAGTATCATCAAAAAACTATTGATGGGATATGGCTCTGGATGTTGAGGCTAGTTTGATCCTAGAAATAAGACCTGTTGTGGTTGATCCACAACACACCCCAAAATTGGGGACCCACCTTTTTTGCAGGCTTGCAGAGAAGAATCTCGGTGACCCAGATGCTAAAATTGAAGAAAAAGAGGAAAAAATGCCCAAGTGTAGAAAGGTGTCGCGAAATCGCGACATGTCACGAAATCGCGACTGGTCGCGCCATCGCTGCCGAAAATAGGAAAGTTGTCGCGAAATCGCGACATGTAGCTCCATCGCTGCCGAAGAGGAGAGAAAAGTAAAATTGAAAAGGATGTCGCGAAATCGTGACATGTCGCTGAGGAGAAAAGAAAAGGTGTCGCGAAATCGCGACATGTTGTTGAGAAGAAAATAAATGATGTCGCGAAATCGCGACACGCCGTTGGAAAAGGATGAGAATGGTCACGATTTCGCGACGTGTTTTGCCGAAGCGTACGGATGGAGAAAATGGTCACGATTTCGCGACGTGTTTTGGCAAACTGTACGGACGGAGAAAATGGTCGCGATTTCGCGACGTGTTTTGGCAAACTGTACGGACGGAGAAAATGGTCGCGATTTCGCGACGTGTTTTGGCAAACTGTACGGACGGAGAAAATGGTCGCGATATCGCGACAGGTTTTGCCAAGGCATGCGGAACAGAAAAATGGTCGCGATTTCGCGACGTGTTTCGGGGAGGCGTACGGAAAGAAAAAGCGGTAGCGATATCGCGATAGAAAGCTGCATGAAGGTCCGAGGGGGAAAAACGTCGCGATATCGCGACAGGTTTTGCCAAGGCGTACGGAAGATAAAAATGGTAGCGAATCGCTGCAAAATTCTCAAAAGTGCCCGACGAAGTCAGAAGGTAGCGATATCGCTACAATTTTTGGGGAAGAAGACTCAAGGTTCAAAGTGGTAGCGATATCGCTACCATTCGAAGAAGAAGGCTCAAAGTGTTAAAAGGGTAGCGATATCGCTACGAGAAGTTTCCGGAGGTAGACAAATGAAAAATGGTCGCGACATCGCTACGGGGAGCTGCTAAAGGCGTACGGTCGGGAAGCATGTAGCGATATCGCGACATGTCACGATTTCGCGACATGTCGCCATATCGCGGCTAAGAAGGTGAACAGGCGGACTTGCAGTTTTGTCAGGTTTTTGCGTAGGAAAGCGTTACAGGACGCAGGAAAAGCAGGACACGTGGCACACAGGTGTCAAACTTGCGGAGGCGTTACATGCGAGAGATGAATTTCGAAGCATTTTCAAATTTGAGCGTGAATCAAAGCGGGAAAAAGCAAGAATTTGAGGGGTCATGTGCGGGAAGGTGAAATGAAGCGACGAGAGAAGATCGAAGAGCCGCGTCAAACATTATAAGACCAGAATTGCAAATCGAAGAGAGGGGTTGGAAATTGCCGAATACGGAGTTGCGGAGACGAGAGCTTTGTGCTATTATGGGCCCGTACTTGGGCAATTTCCTTCTTTTTGTTATGGGATTTTCTTTTACACCTGGAACATTTTTGAATGTAATCGAGATATCATTTAAATACAAATACAGAGAGTTGGCATCTTATTGGATGAGAAAGAAGGAGTAACTTTTGCATGCATGATTTAATGTCTATCTTTCCTTTCCAGATTTCTTAGGTTTCTAGGTGAAGTTTAATGCAAGATCTCTTGGTTGCTTCATGCGAATGCTGATTTTCTGGAATTACCATAGAAACCCTCGAGACTACTTCTGGCCTATTTGGATTGTGTGGATGTGCGGGTTCATTAGGTTAGGTTGCATGTAGAAAGCCTCGGTATCTTCGGTTTCATCAGATTAATGACGGCTTTACGACTGTAATCTATTCTTATTGTTACTTTTGTTTACTTTTGTCTTTGCTTTTCAAACCCATATTTTATTTTCAGCAGTTTAATTGCTGTGTTTGAATAAATCGCTGAAAATCCATCAGAATTAAAGGTTAAAACAGATTTTATTCATTTTGAGTCCATTGAAAGTTCAAAATTAAATAAACCACAGTGCCCCTTATTAACATCCACTTGCAAACCCTAAGGTGTTCTTAGCATTTCATTTTAAACAGCATCCTTGATAATCAATAATTAGCATAATAAGAACCTTGGAGAAATCGTTTTTCTTTGCAAGCGAGAGGATTTAGGACTCGGATCCTACGGGAGAGTGTGTTTTCACAATCGGGTTAAAACACCACTCAGCAGATTGGCGCTAGAAGGAGGGCCGAATCGGTTTATCTATTTCAATTTTTATATCTGAATATTTTGTTTTTGATTTAATTCTGAAATTATTTACGGCTAAACTGCAACACTTTTTTTTTTGTTTGTTGCAGGTTTTCTTCGAACTAGCCGAGGGTTTCCTCGAGCGAGTTGGACCCACCATGCCGTATTGCGACCGGGTCTCAAACAACCGGAGAAACCATTTTTCACGACCTTACTTGTACTCCCAAGGGTAAAGTCAAGCAAGTCGTAAGCACTCCGGTAGCAAAAGGCACTGTTTTCTCCGAGGAACGTCGAGTGGACCTACGCCAGTAATATCCATTGCCCCTAGTGTGCCTATAGTTTGTAATATTTCTTCTGCTATTGTAGGTCTGTCTACATCAATTACGAGTCAAATGGCTCAAGCTCCAGTAGCTCCTTGGTATGGAGCTAACAATACTCCTTTGAATATTCTTTGGGGATATCCATGAAATCCCCAAGAACATTGAAATATTTCTGCCTAAATACAAGCCAGATGGCCTAAGAACAGTGAAAGAACATATCCAAGCCTATAGAGATGTTTTAATTAGGCTGCAATTTCAGCATGAAGATGTAGCCTGCAGACTTTTCCCCATGAGCTTGGATCCAATAGCATATGAATGGTATATATGCTTGCCAACTGGTTCAATCACCTCTTGGACACAAATGGAAAATGCATTTGTCAATCAATTTAGGTCGCCCTTAGATCCCGCAACTATTTACAATCGGTTTATTACATGCAAACGGGGCCAAGGGGAACCAATCCGAATGTTTAATCGAGAGATTCCAAAAGAACTATAACGAGCAATTAGACATTTTGCCACCGATCCTGCAGTGGCTTTGTAGATATATTTTGGGGCATTGGACCCCATGACAGCCATGTTTGCAAGGCGTAATCCTCAGGTCACCATGCTGGCTTTGGCCTATAATGAAGCCATGACTATTGAGCAGCAATTGACACCGCAAGGCTACGGGTTTACCCAGATGCCTATGTTGGGACAGTGTGCTCCATATGGTCAAGTTCCCCAGGCAAATCAACTCATGGCACCACAAATGCCAAGTATGAACGCCTTCCCATATCAGTAGCCGTATCCACCAGCACCCGCATATGCACCCATTCCAATCCAACCAATCACAGCCATTCCACATGTTCCTGCATTTTTGCAGAACAGTCAATCAACTACATAGGAAACTAGTCAAGTCAATCCTCAAGCCATAGTTCCTGTTTCGAATCCAATCCCAATTCAAGGTATCAATCCATATGGGAATCCAATTCCTCAGAACCCCACCCAAATGTGGAATCAAGACCCCATCAATTATGCAAATCCAATGGGGGTTAACAACAATGTGGTTCCACAGAAGGATGTCTTTTCGGAAGTCGAAGAGCTCAAGAAACTAGTGCATAAACTAAGTAATGACGGGGTTCAACGAGTGAAGCATGAGTCTCGTGCCCCTCACCCAAGTCAGAATTTTAACAATAGAGGGAGGCACTTGAACACTAAGCCAAACAATGGGGGAGTTCCTGCTCCCATTGCTAATCAATTAGATGCTTATGCAGGCCCTAGCCAATCCAATTCTCTTTTGAATATTTCAGATTTGGCATGGGAAAGAGGGTGTAGGTTACATAACACAAAAGAACACAATGAGAGGAATTGTCCTGAGATTGCTAGATACACTCATTGTCTTCGAGCACAAGTTGATGATTTGGAGCTGGTATCAAATGAGGATCCATCGTATCAGCAAGATGAAAATATTATGGTGATGGAAACAGTATATCACCAAGAGGGTGAGAGCGAGGAGGAAGAAGACGAAGTTTTGGAACAGGAGGTGCAAGCTTTTTGAGATTTCAGAAAGGGGACTCATGGGTACCATTTGAGGAGTAAGTCTAAAGCCCCTAAAACCTCATCAACACCTCCAAACAGTTCTATTCTTCCTCCAGATACAAAGGCAAGTAACAACCCTCCCCCTCCACTCAGAAGAGAAATGTCTAATGACGTCCAGAAGACAGTCAAATTCGAAAAACCAAATTATGACGTAGTGGAGGATATGAAGAAGTCCAAATCTAGCCTTTCATTCCTGGACGTAGCTAAATTGCCTGGTCAAAAGGAGGCGTTGATAAGAGCTTTGAACTCACCTGATCCGATGTGGAAGGAAAAAAGAGCTGAATCCCATCTGATTTTGCGAAAGGAGAGAAGGGATGTCCCGCCATTCTTATTAACTATGAGAATTGCGGGTAAGAACTTGCATAACTGTTTGGTAGACACAGGAGCCACGAGCAACCTCATGCCTACGGAGATATGTCAAATCTTTGGGTCTACAACCGGTTTCATCCAAATGCACGGTCTTGCAATTGGACCGTTCGAGAGGTAAATGTAGTAGGGACCTTATATGATGTCAAGATTCAATTAAATTCTGAACCCGGGGTCCAGCGAGGTTGTAGACATTTTGGTGGTTAACATCCCAAGTAGGTATGGAATGTTACTTGCGAGAGATTGGATGAAAACGTTGAATGGCTATTTTGCAACGAGTTGCTCGCATATGTGGCTGCCATGGAAGGGCATTGCTAACCAAATCAGAGTGGAAAACGAGCCGAGGCTTAAGGAGATTATAACGGATTTTAACAAGCCGAATGAGGTTCGGTTTTCTGAGCCAGACCTAGGGGTCTATGCTCTTGATGTTGAGAAAGCTGTTGATGAACTTAAAGAAGAAGTGTGTCATGGTGGTTCTTTTGAGGAAAAGGATTACACGTGGTTGCTCAAGTTTGATGGATCAAAATCTAGACAGGGAGCAGGAGCTGGAGTCGAGCTCACTGGTCCAGGAGGTAAACCATTATTGGCTGCCTACAGACTGCAATTTCCTTGCACAAACAATGTGGCAGAATACGAAGCATTGATCTACGGTTTACGTCTAGCATTGAGCAAACATGTTAAATGCTTGAAGGTTTTGGGAGATTCTGAGTTGGTTGTCAAGCAAATCAAAGGACAGTATACATGCCACGACAAAATACTGAGCCTTTATAGGACTAGGGTTATGGACCTCATGGAGGAGTTTGATGCATTCAACATAGCCCTTATTTCTAGGAGAGGAAATCGAATAGCAGACTCTCTTGCAGTCGTTGCGGGCATGTTAAACCCGGTGGATATAAAAAGATGTAAAAAATTTTCCATTGAGCTAGTTCCTTGTCCATCAATACCTGATAATGTGAAGAATTTCCAGGTTTTTGAGTGTGGCGAGCACATCTTCAAGTTTGTCACAAACTCGGGTATTTTTGAAAATCGAGGTGATCGATGAGGAACAAAGGTGGCGAGGATGAAACAGAAGAAAGTGAAGCTGCGTATCAATCCAACAAAATTCCTAAAGACGTGGTTTCATTAGAAAAGATGTTCGACATGGAATGCAAGAACAAGAAAAGAAAAAGAGTCCCGCTCCCCAAAGATGCATGCGATTCAATTAATCAGGGAGTGCGAGACAATCCAAAGGAGGTGTACATAGCAAAGGCATGTACGAGAGGAAGAAAGGAGCAATATAATACGGGCTTTGAAGCATTACATAGATTGTATTGCTTGGAACTACAATGAGTGAAGACTTACAACCAGAACATTATCACGCATACCATCCCTTTGAAGCCGGACTCCAAGCCTTTTAGGCAAAGACAGCGAGTTGTTAACCCGCTATTGGAGCCTTTGATCGAAAAGGAGGTTAAAAGAGTTATTGGAGGCGAAAATCATTTTTCCCGTTAGGCACTCAACCTGGGTGGCTAACCTCGTTCCGATGAGAAAAAGAGTGGAGAGATTAGGTTGTGCATAGATTTTCGAAATCTTAATAAAGCCTCTCAGAAAGATAATTATCCATTACCATCAATCGATGAAATCTTGCAAATGGTAAATGGATCAGAAATGATGTCCTTTCTCGATGGATATTATGGGTACAACCAAGTTCTTATACATCCAGATGACAGGATGAAAACAACCTTCACTACCAAGTGGGGGACATTTGCATATAAGAGAATGCCGTTCGGACTGTTAAACGTTGGTGCAACTTTTCAACGCGCCATGGATTACGCATTCAAAGGACTAATAGGCAAATGCATCATCGTGTATGTGGATGATATCCCAGTTTTCTCGAAGAAGAGAGAGGATCATGTTAAAGATTTGAAGAAAGTGCTTCAAAGATGCAGAGAACATGGAATTTCATTAAATCCCAAAAAGTGCATTTTTGGAGTGACGAAAGGGAAACTGCTGGGTCACATTATTTCAAAGGAGGGAATATCCATCGACCCGAGAAAGGATACAAGCTATCCAAGACCTACCTCTCCAGAGCAGTAAAAAAGAATTGAGGTCTTTCTTTGGGCAAGTCAATTTTGTGAGGAAGTTCATTTCTAGCTTTCTTTGAGATAGCTAAACCTCTGAACCAGATGCTCAAGAAAGATGTGGATGTAAGGTGGAACGAGGAAAGTAGAGTGGCTTTCCAGAATATCAAAGATGCCATTTCCAGAGCCCCGGTCCTGATAAGCCCAGACTACTCCAAGCCTTTTTACATTTATGCTTTTGCATCAGAGCACTCCTTTGCGAGTGTCTTAACCCAAAAAGGCGAGGATAGTGCCGAAAAGCCCATTGCATTTTTAAGTGCCCCCTAAAAGATGCCCAATTAAGGTATTCAATCCTTGATAAGCAAATGTACGCACTTTTTAAAACTGTGAAAAAATTTAGGCATTACATCGTGCACGAGCAGAATTATCGCCATTGTGCCCGATTCTCATTGTCAAGACCATGTTTTTACAGAATGAACTAGGTGAGAAGAGAGGAAAGTGGATTGCAACCATCCAAGAATTTGATCTCGAAATCCAACCAATGAAACTAGTTCGAGGACAAGGACTGGCAAAGGCGATCGCATGAAAATGATCCGCAAATAACGAGGTCAATGCTCAAATACAGAATACATGGCTAAGGAGGAGTGGTATGTTGATATTGTGCAATTTTTATTGGTGGTAAGTGCCCTTCTAATTTGAATTCAACACGGAGGAGAGCTTTAAGGCTTAAATACGTTAACTATACGATAAAGTCTGGTGTGCTTTACGGGAAAAATCATGAAGGTATCTACCGAGATGCTTGAGCAAAGATGAAGCCGCCAGGGTGTTGCAAGAATTTCATGGCAAGCATGGAACTGGTCATGGTGCAGCCAATGCTACAGCACATCAAATCCTGAGAGCAGGATACTACTGGCCACATATTTTCAAGGATGCACATACCCATGTACGATCTTGTCACATCTATCAAGTGGCTGCAAATAGAGAAAGAAATGCAGCCATGCCGTTGCAGCCTGTAGTCGAAATGAGACCGTTTGCACAGTGGGGACTGGATTTTATCGGGGTTATTAACCCAAATTCTTCTGACTCTCACAAATTTATTTTGATAGCTACGAGACTACTGTACAAGGTGGACATAAGCGATTCCCACTAAACATGCCACCACGGACGTTGTGATTAAATTCCTTGAGGATCAAATTATCACAAGATATGGAATGCCCGATTCTATTGTCAGTGACAATGGTAAAGCTTTCATTTCCACACAATTTGCTGAGTGGGCATATGATAATAAAGTGAGCTTGAAATTTGCATCCAATTACTATCCTCAAGGAAATGGGTTGGCCGAATCTTCAAATAAGAATTTGTTGAATACTATTAAGAAGTTCTTTGGAAAAGAATCCTCGGAGTGGCATAGTCAATTAAAGTTTGCCCTGTGGGCGAGATAGGACAGTGAAAGAAGCTATAGGGAATACTCCTTATCATTTGGTCTATGGGCAAGACCCGATATTTCCAGCAAATTTGAAGTTGCGGACCTTACATTTCATACAAGAGTACATGGGGACAGATGATCAAGTTGAAGCTAGATTGAGCCGGTTATTGCACCTGGATGAAAAGAGAGAAGAAGCCATGAATCACATGAACAAACACCAGGAAGTCATCAAGAGATGGTTTGATAGAAGGGCCAAAGTTAAATCATTCAGAATTTCAGATTTGGTGTTACTATGGGACAAAAGACATGAGGAAAAAGGGAATCATCAAAAGTTTGATTGTCTTTGGTTGGGCCCATATCAGATTTCAGAGATCCTTGGGAAGAACACCTTCGAGGCTAAAAACCTTAGAAGGGAAAGATTTCATGCTTCCGGTTAATGGGCAGATTCTAAAACATTATTTTAGCCCTTAGGTTGTGGAAGTTTTCATTTTATTCTTTTGGCTTTAACAAGGGGATTTTCA
Organism: Wollemia nobilis; assembly: GCA_028583015.1. Taxonomy (NCBI): domain Eukaryota; kingdom Viridiplantae; phylum Streptophyta; class Pinopsida; order Araucariales; family Araucariaceae; genus Wollemia; species Wollemia nobilis. Next base: position 8,903,836 of record JAQPPZ010003067.1, read on the forward strand.
AACTGTGTTTTATTTATGATTGCTGGTTTAGCTAGGATTTTGTTTGCTAGATTTTGATATCCTGATTTTGGTGGAGATTTTCAGATTTTGGTTTTTATTTAGGATTGCTAACCTAGTTAGGATTTTGATTCTGAATTTGATTTCAATTGTCATGTTTTGCTTTAAAAAATAAAAATAAAAAAATAAAAAATAATAAAAAATTGAGATGCCAACTTATGCTTAGGATTAGGAGAATATGAAATATTGGAATTGTCTTGTAAAAGCTCCACAAATAGCATAAAACATTTTTAAGTTATATTGTTTGACTTTGTGATACATGAAAGAATCAGTTTTGCATGACATATCATTTCATTTGCAAAAGATAAGGCATTCATATTCCATCTCACCTCACATACATTTCATTTTAGTTACATATGCATCTTATGTACAAGCCATGAAAGTATGTCAAATCCTCTTAGGGTTGTGTTATAACATATATGTAAGTGGATCCTAAGGTTGGAAACTGAGTCTTGAGATATCTAGAACCAAGCACGTCTCATAAATTAAAAAGGATCTTGAGCAAAATGATCAAAACCTAGCTTGGAGGAAAAGGTTGAGCGAAAGTGGTTTTCATGTCTATCCTATTATGCAACATGATCCTTAAAGCAGTGGTTTTGACCACTTCCATAGAACTTAAAGCCCACATGGAGTAGTAAGGATAGGGTGTAAATTCTCATCTCGGTTGGTTGAGAATCTGATTCCCCAAAGCTCCTATGTTTTCATTTCATAATTAGTCTTGGATTGTAAGGATCGTACTATTTGTCCTCTGCAAAGGATGGGTAGTCATCCCCAAGGTCTAAGTAATAAAATTAATATTTTCCATTCTCATCAGTCTTGGATTGTAAGGATCGTACTATTTGTCCTCTGCAAAGGATGGGTAGTCATCCCCAAGGTTTAAGCAACAGAATTAATGATTTATATCTAAGGTTTGGATTGTAAGGATCGTACTACTTGTCCCTAACCAGGATGGGTAGTCATCCCCAAGGTCCAAGAAATAAATAAATAAATAAATTTTTCCCATCTCATCTTTATTTTGGATTGTAAGGATCGTACTACTTGTCCTCTGCAAGGGATGGGTAGTCATCCCCAAGGTCCAAAGAAATGGAGATAAGTTTTGGATTGTGGGGTTAGATATGCCCATGCATGGCATCATGTCTTGCCTAAAAAAAAAACAAGACCACTGATTGTCTAGAGGGTTAGACTAGCATGACCATTTCTTCCATAACTGGTTTAATTATTTTGCTTAAAGTGAGGTAATGAACTCTAAATCAGAATAGTAAGGATAAGGTTAAACTCTCATCTCGGTTGGTTGGGAGTCTGATTCCCCAAAGTTCTGATTTCACATTCACTTGCACATGGGTTCTAGATAGTAGGGACTCATAACCAACTTTGGGATACAATAAGATAATGAACTAGTGGATCCTAAGAGGGTTTGGCAATCTTGAATGCTTGTACATAGTATTAGAAGAAGTACCATGCCCTTTATGGAAGCAAATCTCCTTGCACATTCATTAGGGTACACAAATCATTCACCATCCCATATATGCATTCATGCAAAAAAGATAATGGAATGTTGATCAATTTCAAATGATAGGGAATGAAAACACATTGCACACACTGAGCTAATACTTGATGATTCCGATGATTCATGTACTTCGGATCTTTGGGCATTTGTTATTTTGCTTATGTGCTAACATGTATTTGCGAGTTTGTGATATGTTTCGGGTTGGGTTCTTACTAAAATGCTCAAGAGCATTTGGCAATGAGTCGCCATTTGTTGTGGTTGATCCACAACACACCCCAAAATTGGGGACCCACCTTTTTGCGAGGCTTGCGGGGAAGGATCTCGGTGACCCGAGATGCGAGAATTGAAGAAAAAGAGAAAATGCACAAGTGTAGAAAGGGGTCGCGAAATCGCGACGGTAGCGACATCGACGAAATCATGAAAGTGTCGCGAAATCGTGACATGTCAGCGCCAGTCAACGCAAAAGGAGAAAAAGTTAGAAATCGCGGCGTGTGGGGGCGGGGTGAAAGGGATGTCGCGAAATCGCGACATGTCGGTGAGGAGAAAAGAAAAGGTGTCACGAAATCGCGACATCTTTATTGAGAAGAAAATAAATGATGTCGCGAAATCGCGACACGCCGTTGAAAAAGGATGAGAATGGTCGCGATTTCGCGACGTGTTTTGGCAAAGCGTACGGAGGATGAAAATGGTCACGATTTCGTGACGTGTTTTAGCAAATGTACGGACGGAGAAAATGGTCGCGATTTCGCGACGTGTTGCAAGCATACGGACGGAGAAAATGGTCACGATTTCGCGACGTGTTTTGGCAAAGCGTACGGACGAAGAAAATGGTCGCGATATCACGACGTGTTTTGCCAAGGCGTGCGGAACAGAAAAATGGTCGCGATTTCGCGACGTGTTTCGGGGAGGCATACGGAAAGAAAAAGCGGTAGCGATATCGTGATAGAAAGCTGCATGAAGGTCCGAGGGGGAAAAACGTCGCGATATCGCGACAAGTTTTTCCAAGGCATACGAAAGATAAAAATGGTAGCGAATCGCTGCAAGATTCTCAAAAGAGCCCGACGAAGTCAGAAGGTAGCGATATCACTACAATTTTCAGGGAAGAAGACTCAAGGTTCAAAGTGGTAGCGATATCGCTACCATTCGAGGAAGAAGGCTCAAAAGGTTAAAAGGGTAGCGATATCGCTACGAGAAGTTGTCGGAGGTAGACAAATGAAAAATGGTCGCGACATCGCTACGGGGAGCTGCTAAAGGCGTACGGTCGGGAAGCATGTAGCGATATCGCGACATGTCACGATTTCGCGACATGTCGCCATATCGCGGCTAAGAAGATGAACAGGCGGACTTGCGGTTTTGTCGATTTTTTTCATAGAAAGCGTTACACGGGACGCGGGAAAAGCGAGGACACGTGGCGCACGGGTGTCAAACTTGCGGAGGCGTTACATGCGAGAGATGAATTTCGAAGCGTTTTCAAATTTGAGCGTGAATCAAAGCGGGAAAAAGCGGGAATTTGAGGGGTCATGTGCGGGAAGGTGAAATGAAGCGACGAGAGAAGATCGAAGAGCCGCGTCAAACATTATAAGACCAGAATTGCAAATCGAAGAGAGGGGTTGGAAATTGCCGAATACGGAGTTGCGAGAGAGAGAGCTTTGTGCTATTACGGGCCCGTACTTGGGCAATTTCCTTCTTTTTGTTACGGGATTTTCTTTTACACCTGGAACATTTTTGAATGTAATCGAGATATCATTTAAATACAAATACAGAGAGTTGGCATCTTATTGGATGAGAAAGAAGGAGTAACTTTTGCATGCATGATTTAATGTCTATCTTTCCTTTCCAGATTTCTTAGGTTTCTAGGTGAAGTTTAATGCAAGATCTCTTGGTTGCTTCATGCGAATGCCTGTTTTTTGGAATTACCACAGAAACCCTCGAGACTCACACCTGGCCTATTTGGATTGTGTGGATGTGCAGGTTCATTAGGTTAGGTTGCATGTAGAAAGCCTCAGTATCTTCGGTTTCATCAGATTAATGACAGCTTTCTAACTGTAATCTATTCTTATTGTTACTTTTGTTTACTTTTGTCTTTGCTTTTCAAACCCATATTTTATTTTCAGCAGTTTAATTATTGTGTTTGAATAAATCACTGAAAATCCATCAGAATTAAAGGTTAAAACAGATTTTATTCATTTTGAGTCCATTGAAAGTTCAAAATTAATAAACCACAGTGCCCCTTGTTAACATCCACTTGCAAACCCTAAGGTGTTCTTAGCATTTCATTTTAAACGACATCCTTGATAATCAATAATTAGCATAATAAGAACCTTGGAGAAATCGTTTTTCTTTGCAAGCAGAGGATTTAGGACTCGGATCCTATAGGAGAGTGTGTTTTCACAATCGGGTTAAAACACCACTCAACAAGACCCCTGTTATAGGTAGCTGAAAGGGTTCTTCCAAGGGTTTTAGCCAAAATGATGAAGAGAAAGGGAGACAGTGGGTCCCCTTGATGGATGCCTTTGAAACATTGGAAGAAACCTATGGGTGAGCCATTGATAAGAATAGAGAACCAAGCAATCGAGATACATTCACAAACCATATTGATCCATTCTTTGTGAAACCCAAAATTTTCTATGAATTTGAACATGAATTTCTAGGAAACACGGTTAAAAGCCTTGTTCATGTCAAGCTTGAGGAACATGCTAGGTTTTTTATTTTTATATGCCAAGTGGGCCAGTTCGTGGACTGCAATCACTCCATCCGAGATGAGTCTATCTTTGATCGATCTCCCTTGGCACTGGTCGATGATGGAGGAAAGGATGGCTTTCAACCTATTTGCCATAACTTTGGTGATAAGTTTGTAAATGACACTGCAGAGGCTGATCGGCCTGAAATCAGAAATGGAAGCACAATCATTGGACTTGGGGATTAAAACAATGAAAGTGGAATTGGCTTCTCTCAGCATCTTTTTTGCTCTCTGGAAGAATTTAACTGTAGCAACGACATCTTGGCTCATGATTTTCCAGAAGTGTTGCAAAAACTGGGGTGGGAAGCCATTGGTTCCAGGGGCCTTGTCATGTTCCATTGCAAACAGAGCTTCTTTGATCTCATATTCAGTGAAGCTTTCGAGCAATTTTCCATTATCATTGTTAGACACCATCTTTGGGATGTTTTGTAGAAGAAAACTTGAGGTGAGGGGATGGCAACCAGTGCTTGGTCCTAAGATTTCCTGAAAGAGGCAAATAGCTTCCTGTCTAATTTCTTGGATGTTAGAGACAATGGATCCATAAACCTTGGTCAGCTTAGTGATTTTATTAGAGCCTCTGTGATGCATGGTGAATGCATGGAAAAACTTCGTGTTGGTGTCTCCTTCTTTGAGCCAGAGGTTTCTAGATTTTTGCCTCCAATATATCTCTTCCTTAGCCAAGGCATTGTGAAAATTTGAGAGGAGACTCTTTTCTTCAAGGAAAGTTTTGGCCCTCAGATCTCCTCCCTAAATCATATTTTCCACCCTTTTCAGCTCATCCATCAGATTCTTTTTCTCACTAAAGAGGTTGTCGAAGACATCCCTATTCCAACATTTTAGCTTGAGTTTGACTGCTTTCAGTTTGAGGAATAGATTTGTGAGAGGGTTTGGACAGAAATCTTGTTGCCACCATTGGCGAATACACCGGCCTATATCTGGATGAGTGAGCCACATCTTTTCAAACCTGAGAGGAGTTGTTATAAAATAATTTCTGAGAGGTTTATTGATTATTATTTTGATAAGGGTTTTTATTAAAAAAGTACTTTGGTGGATGTGTTTATTAAGTTGGAGTAAAAAGGTGTAAATTGAGTTATGCTTTATCTTGTGATTATTATTTGAAGTCCACTAACCCTTATTGAGATTGGAAAGGAAAGTTGTGTTTAGTGTGGCAGATTTTGTGGACAACTTCTTGGCATCAAAAATATATGGGCACATTCTTCTATTGATTGTTTATGGTGGTTGATTTCTGAAATATCATTGGAGTGAAAAGGATTGATTGTGGTTTCCTTTTCGAAAGTGGTTGGTTGAATGCTTCAAGGTTTTTGGTTTGAGAGTTGTGTTTAAACCTTGTTTTATAAGCATGGTTGTTGAAGCCCATTGGTTATGTAAATAACTTGAAAATAACATGAGTATCATTGTTATGTGATATTTGTGGTTGAGAATTGTTGGAAATATTAGAGTTAATTGATATATGCTTGGACTAGGATTTTGTGAGAAAGAGTTATCCCTTGTGGTGATTGGTTGAGTTGAGTTGATTGAGCCTAGTCAAGTAATTGTGTGAGTTGTACCATGAAAAAAACAATTCTATAATTCTGATTTTAGTTGAGATTGAGCTTAGAACATATTGAGTCTCTAACAATTCTCTTTATGCTTCTACGAGTTGACTTGAGTTGAATTGAGATCATTGTGGATCATTGTTGTCATCCATTGTAGAGTGCATTGTCATTCATTGTTGATTTCATCTTTGAGCCTTGCCTTCATAGATTTGTGGATGATATTTGAGTACTACTTGAGCATGATTGATTGAGCCTTTGAGAAGGCCTTTGGGATATATTTCTAGACAGATTTGTGGTAGTTTGTGTATGATTGATTGAGCCTTTGAGAAGGCTTTGTGGACAGTTTTTGGGATAGATTTATGGATAGTTTTAGACATATTTGTGGATAAAATTAGGACATATTTTGATGAGGTTCTGAGTGATCCTATTGAGCAGAGTTGAGCAAGTTCTTGGTGAGCTTGCTAGAGCAGTTTTTGATAAGTTCTTGGTGAGCCTATTGGAGAATATTTAAGCAAGTTCTTGGTGAGCTTGCTAGAGAAGATTTGGACAAGTTCTTAGTGAGCTTGTTGGAGAAAATTTGAGCAAGTTCTTGGTGAGCTTGCTAGAGAATTTTTGGACAAGTTCTTGGTGAGCTTGTTGAGCAGATTTGAGCAAGTTCTGTGTGAGCTTGTTGAGCAAATTTGGACAAGTTCTGTGTGAGCTTGTTGAGCAGTTTTGGACAAGTTCTATGTGAGCTTGTTATGCATATTTGGACAAGTTTTGTGTGAGCTTGTTATTGCCTAGATTTGAGCAGATCAAAGAAATTTGGACAAGTTCTATGTGAGCTTGTTGAGCAGTTTTGGACAAGTTTTGTGTGAGCTTGTTATGCAAATTCAGACAAGTTTTGTGTAAGCTTGTTATTGCCTAGCTTTGAGCAGATCAAATAAATCATTGTATTGGATAAGGATCCTTATTTCTATGTGAAATATTATAAGGATATTATCTTGCAGAGTACCCCACATTGGGGGAACCATGTTAAATATTGCATCTCAATTATGTATGGTGATTGTGCTCTTGCTTACTATTGCTATCTGAATTATTAATGCACACTGCTATATTTGGTTATTACAATTAAGGACATTAATTGATATTGGTTTGGAAAGAAATTTAAAAGTTGTCTTAAATTGTTCACCCCCCCTTCTCAGTATATGCATGTGTTCTTTAGTGGTATATGATTTAATAACTCCTAATGAATTCAATATATAGTTCAAGAATTCATGATATCTTGTTAAATGCAATTGTTAGTGTGTGTGGCTCTCTAGACTATTTTCTTCCTTTAAATTTATCACCCTCTATAGGATGATACCTTACATATTCAATCCCCTAGATGGTGGACTATCACACTTGCCACAATATATACAAGTCAAAATATTTCTCATTAAAAATTAAATTATTAAATTAACATTTTTACTATTACAAACTTAAACTAAGCCACATCATCAAATAATTACAAAAATAGAATATCTTTGTGCTATTTAATTTTTGGATTGTAATATACTCCCCCTCTAAAAAGTGTCATCATCTCAATGAATTAAAAAGAAAATAATAATTAGCATTTTTATATTATGTATGAATCTAAATTACATCAATCAAAGTAAAAATTTAACACTGTGGAAAATAATATTTGTTCTACATGTAATAAATTAAATTTTTATTGATATAACAATTATTATATTTTTATTCAATAAAAAATATTAGGTACTATTTTTAAATTTATTCCATATCTTCCTAGGTGGCACTAAATTCTAAGTACTAGTCCCAATGGACCTTTCACTAAGATACTTATCTATTTCTTAGTTGAAGCTGATGAGTATCTAAAATATTTATTGACTCAACTAGGAAAATAATTGGATCCTAGACCTATAATGATTTCCAATATAAGAAATGTCAAACATAAACTTCATAGGGTTTCAATAAATATATATGAAAAAAATTATGAATTTTGGATCGGCTTAACCCACAAATAAAAGAGGTTGAATTTTATAAAATAGTTTAAGGATTGGTGTATGTAAAGAAACCAGTAAAATACCTAGTTCATCTAGATGATCTACCCAAAAAAATTAATCTATTAAGGAGATGCAACAAATTGGAGAATCTAAAATTCGAATTATGAGATCTACTAATCATGTAGGATCATTTGAAATAAAATATATAGGATCTCTAGTTGAATTTTAGGCCTATTTTACCACAGACCTAAAGGCATTTCTCCTCCTAAACTTCAAAAAAAAAAATTCCATAATCAAAGACATGCAAATATTCTTGCAAGAAGATCAGCACTAGAAGTTACTCTATCAATAGCTAAGACATAAATCAATATTGGGAAGTCATAATGATAGATTTATTTAGGAAATATGAGGATTATTATAAGGCTCAAGAAGCTTGGGATGAATTCCTCAAAATAACACAAAGAGAGGTGGGAATTTTGGAGGATTACACTAAAATATTTTAGTTTAGTCATTAGAAATCTAAGCATTCAAATTAGAAGCAAAGACCTCAAAAGTAATATTATTACAAATAATTTAGGATGAATGCATAAAGGTTTTTAATTTAATGGTTGGAGGAAACATTATCATATAAATTTTTAAGGATATTAGGACTCTTTCCCAAAATTATTTGTGATATACTATGATAAAAGATAAAGAATCAAGAAGTGTTAGTCCAATAGCTAAAACTTTAATTGATATTACTAGAACCAAGATAGAAACTTGCTTAAAGACACAGAGACATACATCCTCTCTCTCTTGGATACTTGATTGGATAATTTTCAAGACAAGGTAAAGTAAGAAGAGGAAAATATATATTTAGCTATTTATTGTTTATTATGCATGAAGAAACATGTAAAATATTATTATACTTTGGATAAGTTCAATTTTTGTAGTATCTACAAACAAAATCAAAAGACAATGAATTATTCCACACTTGCTAGAATTAGATCAATGTGTCAAATTTGAACCCAAGGATAAAGAAGGTTTACTATGCCAACTATAGAAAACCATGGCCATCCAAAAATATAGAAGGTTTGAATCTTAGAGCCCAACAACTTTCATATTCTTCTTAAATTTTTTCTAATGTTTGGTATCCAAAAGTATGGAAACAAACATCCTATCATTACAAAATCCCTACAATGAATCAACACAATTCTTGGCGCCAAAAAGATCTAAACCAACTTTTATAGAACTCATCGTAGAGGTGGAATTATATACCCAATTGATAATACCAGCAACCATAGCTAAAATAATAGATCTATCTACTTGCATCTAATACTTTCAATCCATAATCCCTAAATCAAAAGCCTTAATTGTGTTCACAACCTATATCAAATTACAATAAATTAGTACAACTATATTAATAAAAATCTAATAGGATACCCTATCTATTCTATAAATATCATTGATTACAATGAACTATAACTCCAATTAGAAAGAGTGCTTCAAAATCCTAAACCGCCAATTATTATTGAAGCATATGATGGGTATCATTATTACCACATTTTACTAAGGTCACTTTTAATTTATCAAACTAGGGGTGGTGTCCTATGGGTAATATGTACTAGGAAGTATCTAGTTCAGGTCAGATTTTGGAGTTCTAAACTACTATAATTCAAAAATTAGAATTAAACTTCTAACTATAGCTAAAAATAAAAAGTTTTAAGCTAACTAACACACTTGCAAGAAATGGAAAAATTATAGTAGAAAAGTAAATGATATTGTAGGAAATAAATGCAGTAAAAACAAATAAGAATCCAATCCAAATTGCAGTGAAATAAATATGAAATTAATTCAGTTAACTATATATTTTTTGTTTCTTTTCTTGGGAAGTAAATGATGCAATAAATTAGTTGTTATGAATGCAAAAAAATGATAACAAAATCTAATCTAGTAATGCATCGAAATAAAACATAAATGAAACTATATTCCATCTTGGTAGGAGTGGGCCCTTGATTATAGCAACATGTAAGGGAATATGAATCACTTTAGACAATAGATAGGTAACACAACAAATTTGTAACAATTTTTTATTGCATATAGATTTCAGCAAATAGCTTTTACAAATTACAAAAAAAAATCAGCAGCATAATCATACTATTCATATCCTATATGTATTTAGGTCCTGGGCTATTGGTATATATAATAGAGAGGAAAATTCCCTCTAATAACTATATGGTTGAATAGTTATAACAACAAAATATATATCTAACATTTATGTTCCCTAATTAGCAGATGAAGACAAAATGAGAGTTACACTAGGTAGTCCAACTTAGCAAAAAACCTTAGTGTACCTCAAATTCCACTTTGGAATGATTAGGAAATAGAGAAATTAAATTAGAAATGGTTCCTAACTTCTATACCTAGAATTTGGTGGTTTTGTCTTCTTTCTCAACTTGCTTCTAGTTAGTAATAGCATTATGTTATGAGTATTATAGTTGGTCAAAAGCTATTAACCAGAATTAGCAAAAAGTTATTCTCTTCCAAAATTGGTGTCCCATTGAATATCAACTGAGCATATTCTTGTCTTGTAGTACCATACCATCTTCAGGGTGTCACAAGAATACCTCCAACTAGTTTCTATAACCATGTGGTATTTTTAGCCAACTTAGGTTCTAGTGACAGGTCTCAGTCTTGTCCAACGTTAGTATAGGATTGTTGTATCCTATAGGCCATTGTGTTATTCAATGCCTAGTGAATAGGGTAATAGTTAAAAAATTCATATAAATACAATCCTATACATAGAGTGGGCCTAAAACATGATCCTAATTTTCCAAAATACTTTGCTATGATAAAAAATACAAAACCCTTCTTTTTATTGCATCAACTTGATAAAATCTAGCATATTAGTTATTTATTATCTATATTAGCAAAAAAATTGTACTCTATCTATATAAGTGAACATTTCCTCCTATTTACCCTATCTAATCACATCACTAATACAATAACCAAAACAATACATTATGTTATGAGTATTATAGTTGGTCAAAAGCTATTAACCAAAATTAGCAAAAAGTTATTCTCTTCCAAAATTGGTGTCCCATTGAATATCAACTGAGCATATTCTTGTATTGTAGTACCATACCATCTTTAGGGTGTCACAAGAATACCTCCAACTAGTTTCTATAACCATGTGGTATTTTTAGCCAACTTAGGTTCTAGTGATAGGTCTCAGTCTTGTCCAACGTCAGTATAGGATTGTTGTATCCTATAGGCCATTGTGTTATTCAATGCCTAGTGAATAGTGTAATAGTTAAACACTTCATATAACTACAATCCTATACATATAGTGGTCCTAAAACATGATCCTAATTCTTCCAAAATACTTTGCTATGATAAAAACTACAAAACCCTTATTTTTATTGCATCAACTTGATAAAATCTAGCATATTAGTCATTTATTATCTATATTAGCAAAAAAAATGTACTCTATCTATATAAGTGAAAATTTCCTCCTATTTACCCTATCTAATCACATCACTAATACAATAACCAAAACAATACATATCCTATTGATGTAAAAAAGTGGTCAAAAGTTGTAAAAAATGAGGTATTTTTATGCATCATCAATCCCCACAACCAAACTAGAGGTATGTCCTCATGCCTCACTAATTGTTTTTGTAAAATCTACTTCTAAGACCCATACCTTACCTAAGTTTCTACCCTACATCTTCTACTACTCTTGACAGGGTTTGTAAGATAATATCCTTAAGTTATTTTTTTGCTCTTCTAGATACAATTTTAGGGTCAAGAATTTGGACTATATTCCACCTAATTTTGGCTTCAACTAGTTGGTCTTGCAACTACTCAATTTATCTTTTCCTATTTTATAGTAAGATTTTTTTCACTTTCAACCTAGTCTATAATATCCATATTACCATTTTTCTTCATCTAGATTTAAGTCCTTTAGGTTTTTATTGTATTCATTTGGCTTAAGAAGCTACCCTATTCTTGTAATAAATAGGGAAAGCTATGAAACAAACACTTATTTGGAGATCTATCCTAGGTCTAAAGATGGTTCAACTTCCAATGATGTAGACTATGGTAGTTCTTCCAAAAATACTATCTCTTGTGGCACTTCTTCCTATTTCTCTATTTCTACTACATTTGATGGTGCATATCTCTGCTCTTCTATGGCTATTGTAAACACCTAAAACATGTCATATTAAGGAGACTACCTATATGGACATATTTTAGAACATATGACCCACCTTGGGCAGATTTAGGGCTTAATAGTGGTTCTCACCAATCAAAAAAGGATAAATTACTTTTTGCATCCTATACTATCCTACCCAGAGATGGTCTCCAAAGATCGTCCTACCCAGAGATGGTCTCCAAAGATCGTCCTACCCAGAGATGGTCTCCAGAGACCATCCTACCCTGATATGGTCAGCAGTCATGTCCACCCTACCCTAGGATGGTCATGCTTGTAATAATGGGAAGTTGAGCATCGAGCAATGGTTCGAGTAGTTACAATTATTAATTGTGGGCAACGATGCAATGATTATTAGGAAGTGGTTATGTTTCTTGGTTTCCAAAATTTTCTTGGCTTCTCAAGGAATTTTTAGATCTCCTTTGGGAATCCTATTTAAGAACACATTGCCCTCATTGATAGAAGTCCAATTTTCAAGTGTCGAATTGTTGTCAAATTATTCCAGACCACTCATCATCATCCTGATAAGGGATGGCTAGTAGGCCAGACCACTCTACACAAGGATGGCCTCTTGGAAAGATCTATTATCTTTCTTGTATTTAATAGATTTCAATTATTAGATAGCATAGTTAAATTTTAGTTTTTATGCATTTTTTTACTATATTCCAACTTTCTTTTATCATTTCATTATCATGGATAAGGGCCTTGTCTTGAAAGGCTCTTCAAGTGTTATTAATCCCTTCTGAGTTTATTTGTGTGTAGATTTACAGGTCTTTTACAAGGAAGAATAGCATAAAGATTTATCCTCTTCAGCATACATAGCAACAGTTTAAAGAACCTGTTTAATCATTTTGTGGGATGCCAAAAAGATCTTGTGTAGTACATCCAAATGGTTTTATGTGTAATTCAATGTATCAAATATTGGTAGTGATCCTTCGGAGGGGATCTTCTTTGTAACCTCTTTGTAAAAGAACAAGATATTATCAATAAAAGGGTACCTTAATTTTTTGTATTCTGTATTTGTATAGTTACATTAAATTTACTACATTTCAATATTGCACTTCTTTGTATGGATGTATGGTCTTTTTAGCTATCTTTAGTGGTGATCACAGTGGGATTTTGTCCACATTGCACATTCACACACACTAATTATTGTTTTATTGGTGTTTGTGAATTGCAGGTACCACTATCCCTAATAGAAATGGTCAACAAGTGTGACCGTCCTACCATGAGATAGTCTACATGCTCCACCATTCCTCCCAAATATGGCCTTAGAGCAGAAGCCACGAAAATAAAAAAATAACACCTTCATCTGATGTAGGCTTCACTTGTGAGTGATTCTACCATTCTTTTTCCTACTTTCAGTATAGAAAGTTAAAATTATCATGTCTAATTATAAAATGATAGTAAATCTTTAAATTTCAAAATATTCTATCTATGACTGCTCCTAGGTCAAAAAACCTCTACTTTTGGTAAACTTTTTCCTAGATGGCCCCCTATTTTTGACCATTCCTATGTCAGATGACCTTTAATATAGAACATACTTCACAGAGATGGCATTTATCTAATTTTTGTGTGGTATATGTGTTTGTTGCCTACTCAAAGGCTGATATTATATTAGGGTTTTGCATTTTTAAATTTCTAAAATTGAAACACTAATTACTTAGAAATATGAAAATCAAATTTTATTTTTATGCATTAGTAAAATATATTGAATTCTCTATGCTTGCATTTATTTTTTGCATAAAATAAAATAAACCCCCACACACCACACATTATATTAAACATCGATGAGTTGGATTTCATCACCAACCATTAATCAAGACCAACAATAGTGAATTTCATCTCCATCTCGTTGGCTTGCATGTTGTTACATCATACCCCATTTTTGGCCAAGGTCAATCCAAGAATAATCATAGGGTGAAGACTGGTAGGACCTGGACTCCCTCATCGGGTTTGGATTTCATCACCAAACCTTGGTGGGTTTCATGGCTTGGACTTCATCACCAAGTCAGTGTGTGAGAGCATATAGGTGAAAACCTTAAACTGAGTCAATATAATTAAAAAAAAAACAAGAATGATAAAAAGAGCAACAACAAAAACAACACATTAAAACACACAAGACAATATAGGAACTCACAAATAAAAATTAAAAAAAGATAAATAGATTGTATATTTTGTTTGTTTCCTCTATATTTTGCATAATAAAAAACAATGATAATTACACACAGTCAAGCTCAACCATGATACAGTGAGGAAATTTTTTACAAGGAGGCCTTGAACACCTTAGATATAGTCTCCAAAACCTACTAATTCCCCCACAAAGTCCAAATAGCTATCGTGAAGCTAACTCCTCATATAGAAGATCTGACCATCAAGGTACCCCTACCTAGGAAAAACCTATGGGTTCTCCACATGATCAAGTAGATGATATTATTAGCCAATATTGTTCCCATGCTAAAACTAGAAATAATCCATTCATTAAGGAGCCTACTATAGGAGTAGCATGAATCCATATCCTCACTCAATCCACACACCCATATAATAATGAACTAGATTACATGCCTTTATCTATCACAAATGGGTGAGCTACTCTGCTTGATCATCCTTGGGCAAGTTGGAAGTTTTCCTACTTAGATAAGTATGGCCCACATCATACTAATATAGTGGCCTCATCTATTCATACTAATTTTTATAATGAGTATGTTGGCAATTTTGGGTACCTTGGGTACATTGCCTTTGCTCAAGTATAGTAGTTGTCATTGATGTCAAAGAAGTTCTTGAAGCAATTTGATTTATTGTCAAGGAATTTGTTCTGTTGAAGTTTATCCAGAGCATGATCAGTAAGTTTCCAAGAAGTCCTTAGTAGCCCAGTTGCAAAATATCAAGAAAAAGGCAAGTAAGAAAGAGTATGCAGGTGGCTGGAAAAACTGTCACGATTTCGTGACATGTTTGAGGAGAGAGAAAGTTCTGGCAAAACTGTCATGATTTCACGACATGTTGGAAGACAGAGACATAGCTGGAAAAACTATCGTGATTTCACGACATGTTGGCAGAGAAGTAGAGCAATATGGTAAGTGTCACGATTTCACGACATGTCGCATTTTTGTGACTCAGGAAATGCAGGAAGGCAGAGAAAGAAAAGTGTCACGATTTCGCAACACATTGCCAGGAAAGTTGTTTGGATGAGAAAGTGTCACGATTTCGTGACATGTTGCAGGAGAGAGATTCCGAAAGGAAAAGTGTCACGATTTCACGACATAATGTAGAAGAGAGAGTCCAAAAGGAAAAGTGTCACGATTTCGCGACATAATGTAGAAGAGAGAGTCCGAAAGAAAAATTGTCGCGATTTCATGACATGCTGCAGAAGACAAAGTGAGGACTATTGTGATTTCATGACATGCTAAAAAAATCAAAGTGAGGATTGTTGCGATTTCATGACATGCTGCAAAAATCAAAGTAAGGACTTTGCGATTTCGTGGCATGCTAAAAAAGCTTGAAGAAAGAACTGTCACGGTTTCATGACATGCAGCAAAAGGAAGAGTCTGAAACAAGAAGCATCGCGATTTCATGACCAGCTACAAAGAAGTTGTACGGATGCAAAAAATGTCATGATTTCACAACAGGTTGAGATGGCAGCATTGAGTTGCAGAAAGTGTCACGATTTTGTGATAGGTTGAAAATAAAGCTTGCAAATGCAGAGAGTGTCACGATTTTGTGACAGGTTGAGATGGCAGTATTCAGTTGAAGAAAGTGTCATGATTTCATGAAAGAAACTGGAAGCAGGTCTTCTATAGGATAAGTGTCATGATTTTGCGACAGAAGTAGAGAGGAAGGCTTTGTAGACAAAAGCGTCGTGATTTTGCGACGTGTTCCAGTTTCACGAGCGTAAAGCAGAAAAGAGCTTAAGGCAGAGTAAGTGTCACGATTTCATGACATGTTGCAGTTTCATGACCAGAAGGCAAGTGAAGGCGCCAGCAGAGGAAGATGTCACGATTTTGTGACATGTCGTAGTTTCACAACTCAAGGAGGAGAGAGATTGTACGACGTCAGAAATGTCACGATTTCATGACAAAAGTAGAGAAGAAGACCATGGAGTCAAAAGGGTTGTGTTTTCACGACAGAGTTGTAGATGACGTCAGCAGAAGCAGATGTGTCATGATTTCACCACAAAAGTGGAGAAGAAGGCATTGAAGTCTAAAGCGTCACGTTTTCGTGACATGAGTGAAGATGACATAAGTAAAAGATATAAGTGTCACAATTTTGCAACAAGCACGTTGTCATGGTAGACAAAGGCAAATAGTGTCACAATTTTGTGACAGCAGGCAATAGAAGGTGTACGACAGGCAAAGGTGTCACGATATCGTGACATGTTGAAGTTTCACGCCAGAAGCTACAGGGAGGCAGTGAAGCTAACAAAGTTAATTCTGGGCCGACGCAGTGTAGGGTTTTATAGCCGATGTGGTTGAAGGGTAATAGTTGACTAAGACCAAGGTTTCAATCTTGAGATTGTGAGTATAAAAGGAGGGCTGCTTGAAGAGTTTTAGTATCAATCAAGTGTGCGTTCGAAGTGCGATTTGCACAAATAGTGTGGGGAGAAGTTTGATTGTAGAGGTGCATAATTGGAAGTCTGATCGATTGTTGTGTTTGCATAGAGTGTGCGACGACTGTGCTACTGTGTTTGCATAGAGTGTGCAAATACTGTGCTATTGTGTTTGCGTAGAGTGTGCAAAGACTATGCTACTGTGTTTTCACAAGAAGTGCATAAGTTGATCGAGTGCTGCTGTGTTTGCGCAGACAGTGAAAATTTGGTTTCGATCGAGTGTGACTGTAACAAAAAAGAAAAGAGGAAGAGGACATATTTGTGCTAGACTGAAGGACTGTGTTTGATGCGAATTTGAGGAATGAATTTGCAGTGATAGAGTTGAGGATAGAGATCTCCAACCAAAGCAAGGAAGATAGGTGTCTTCTGTGGATAGAGTTCCACTTGCTAATGGCAGAGGAGGTAGAGTTCTTCTAGAGGATCACCACTAAGAGCAGAGCTAGGGGAAGGTGTCTCCTTTGGGTTGGTGCCCATAAACTTTGTAATTGGGAAGGTTTCCCAAAGAACTGTGATATAACTTTTAGAGAAAAGTTTTATCCATGGAGTAGCCCACATTGGGTGAACCACGTAAACTATTGTGTCACTTTGTGGATGGTGTGTTGTGCATTGCTTTGATTACTGTTGTTATTACTGCTATCTATAAACTGCATTATACTATTTTGAAAGTTAATTTTAAAGCAAATTGAAAAAATGGTCTTATACTGTTCACCCCCCCTCTCAGTATAAGCTTGTGTTCTTCAGAGTAATATGAAGAACTAGTTCATCCCATTTCCACTCATAGAGAATGTTTCATGTGAACACGTCATACCCCTGCTCCATATCAGCATGAGGATATCACTCCTAGATTTTAACATTAGATTAACGTAGCCTCCATCAATCAAGATAAATGGGTTTCTACTCCTATTGCACCTACAAAACAAGCCAAATCCCATCATGTTAACATAAGAGCTCAATGACCTTACACTACCAATCAAATAGACCAAATACCTAGGCCAAACATGATTCAATAAGAGCAATTACACCAACTACAGTTGGATAGGTTGTAAAGATACTGAGAGCACCTATAATAGGAATGAGAATACCTAGAATAGGATCACGTAAAACAACAAAGAGTGCACCACCAAAGGTTGCATGAGCAAAGATTGCGTGAGGAAAAATTGCATGAGCAAAGATTACATGAGGAGCAATTGCATAGGGTAGCTTATGATGAAGTCCCTATACCTAGTACTTATAGGCAACAAACCAATCAAAGGTGCATTGCACAACATCATGAATTACCTCCTAGGCCAACAAAAAATCACCCTCCTCATGCATCCACCCATCATCATAGGCCACAACAGCATCAACCGCTAGATCACCAAGTAGACTACGAGACCTATGAAGATCTAGAACCCGAGTATTAGGACCAAAGGTATCTTGAGTTACTCTACGAAGATGTGGTTGATGATTATGTTCAACCACCTCGATCCAACAGGAATCTCCCACCTCTTCCTCTATGAAGACCAATCCAAGAAGATGAGATAATATCATCTCAGGCTTATAAGGTCCTTATGAAGCGTATCAAATTACTAGAGAAGCAAGGGGTGGGCTATCAAAATCCTACATTGAGTTAGTTGTGTAATCAGCCCCTCCACCCATCAGTTTTGTGTCCTCCCTATCCCAAGCATTTTGAAATGCCAAAACTAGACAAATTTAAGGGAGACGAGGATGCACAAGAGCATGTAACTGGTTTCATGAACCTTTGCTTCCAACTACAAGAGGATGATGCCTTGTTTCTAAGGACCTTCTTGATTACACTCTCGGGCCCAACCTTAGAGTGGTACAATCACTTACCTAGGCATAGCATCTACAACTTTGAGCAGCTAGAAAATGCTTTCTTAGAACACTTTTCATTTGGCATCAAGAAGAAGGCCAATTTGATTGACTTGTCCAACCTGAGATAATTCAATGATGAGTCAGTCACCGATTATGGTAACATATGGAGGAAGGTAATGTCCAAAATACCCTTCACTTTACCTATATCCAAACTAACTCGAATGTTTACGAGAAGCTGTTCAAAACAAATCTCGCTTCTCCTACAATTATAGTAGTATCAAACATTCGAAGAGGCTTTGGTACAAGCCAAAGTCATAGAGGACATCAAAGTCCAAGAGGGGGATATCAAACTCTAAAAGGAGTGGAATAAAAACCCCAGAGGCAACCAAACGTAGCAAATATCGGCTTCGATCAATCAGGTTTTCCTTAGTGTCCCTCACCCTGAGAAGCAAGCAATGCCACAACAACCTAACTATCAGGTGCAACCCCCTCCCGCACAATACACTAGTCAAAATCAATGCAATCAAGGTGTAAAATTGACAACATTGCATGCTTTGCACTTATACGCCATTTCCTGAGCCTTTGGCAACCCTCTTCAATTGATTATGTGAGGCAAAGGCCATTACCTTACCTAAGATTCACAACCCTGACCCTAATCACCCAAAACCTAAGGGGTATAGAGAGGATCAATACTATGCATATCATCAACAAAAGGGTCATGATATCCAAGTGTGCTACACATTCAAAAATCTAGTACAGGATATGCTAGATAAAAAGCAAATACAAATTGATAATCCTCTCACCCTTGAAAATCAACAAATGGGTATTTTCAAGGATCCCTTGCCCACCCATGAGGTCAAGGATGATCAAATCAGGCAAGTGAATGAAGTCCATATGGCCCCACCCGATCAGGGTTTCATTGGAATGGTTAACATTGTGATGAGAAATCATAGATATGAGCAAGTTGCACCACCTGCAATTCTCATTAACACTCCCTCTACATCACAGCCCTTGCCATCCCAAAACCTGGTCCAAGGTCCACCACCTCAGCCAGTGGTGACAATTAGAAGTAGGCTTACTCAAAGCCTACAAACGACATCGACCAAAATATCCATTTACGAGCTCATACAACAATCGCCAAGACATCGTGAAGCTCTAATGGAGATTTTAAAATCAATTGAGCTACAACCCCAAGATCCAAATGCTTTCACCAATTTTATGGGGCATATCCAAACATCCAAGGATCCTATTATAACCTTCTAGGATCATGAGATCAAACCCGTGCCCACCAATATACCTGATCCTCCATTGCACATCATTGCATGCATCAACAAGATTCCCTACAAGTGGGTATTGATCGACATAGGCTCCTCAATAAATATCATTACCATGGCCACCCTTAATCATATTAGTCTCCCATTGTCACACATCATGGCATCCACCTTCACTTTGAGAGCATTCAATGATGCTCTTTGCTCCACAGTCAGCACCATAGTCCTTCCTATCCAGGTTGGACTAAAAATAATTCTAGTATTATGCCATGTCATAGAAGGTGCGATGCAATATAATATATTGCTTGGGTGACCCTGGATCAGGAACATGAGATGTGTTCCATCCATACTACACCAGTGTATTAAGTATATCCATGAGGGATAGGTTCACGTAGTTCCTTCAGACTTTAAACCATTTAAATATGTCAACCTGGTTAGTAATCTGCAAGACTTAGTCTTACCTTCCACACACCTAGATATTTAGCCTAATGGCCCTACCAAAAATCTAGGAACTTCATCAAAATCATCACCTTCATCCCTTGATCCATCCACATCATCATCACCACCATCTCAACCCTCACCATTGGCTTCATCTGACATCCCTTCTTCATCATCGGGTCCACCGAGTGAGAAGGAATTAGAAGTACCAAGTGAGGAAACTCAACCATTCATCCCCACTATCTCCATAGTGGAGATTCCAATCCCCATGGAGGAGGATGAATTATCTACTATGATAGATGAACCACTTCATACCACACCTCTTTCACCTCCATCTTCTCCATTGCCTTCACCACAAGTCACAATCCACTTGGCCAACCCTAGTCTCGATGAGTACTTGGTACAAAATGTTACATTTACGCCACTCATCGAGACTGCTCAAGACATGGGTAGACCTCATGTGCCATATTTACCCATTGGTACTATTGTACCCTTGGGGGTCCCCCCAAATCAAACAAATTTCATTTATGGGGGCTTTGATGATCCTATAAAGCAATTTCCCATGAGAAGTCATGATGATGAACCATTCTCAAGAAATATAGGATATATGTCCAATCCAAAGTTTACCTTGTGGTACTTCTATCATTGCCATTGGCATGGCAATGGTTTAGGCCTATATGAACAAGGTCTCCGCACACCCTTCCTACCATAGTACCAACTCCCAATAGATAAATTTGGCTTAGGGTACTCCATACGCATGCCAGATGAGCTCCTAGTAGATTCCCTCCAATGCTTGACCCTAGGCTTTGGTGAGGACATTGATGAGAATGAATATGTCGACCTAGGCTATCCTCATCTACTAAGAGATCATCTCCTCATCACAATGGTTTCTATTGAACTCTTCTAACTCTCACAATGATACACTAGAAGAGTGCGAGGATGAGACAAAACCATCATACCTCAATCCTCACCATGATCAGCAACCTCCTGATTTTATTAGTGAGGTATCAAAAGGATATGAGGATGAGATAGAGCTCACTTACCTTGGTCCTCACCACATGTGATAACCTCCTGACTCAATCAGTGAGACACTCAAGGAATATGAGGATGAGACCAAGCTTGCATATCTAGGTCCTCGTCACCTTCGATGAGCTAACAATGAGCGAATATAATTTGATCTTATAAACCTAGATGCACTATATCATAGGGATTTTCTACCACACTAACCTACTTGGGAGGACTTTATACCTCTAAAATATCCCATAATTTTGGCTCCCCATAGGCCCGATCCAGTTATCCCATTTCCACCTAAGCCACATCCGACATATCTAGGGCCTCACCTCATTGACACATCCCTCCCATCCATGAATGGAGATTATCCATCCATCAACATGGTCTCCATTGATTTGACCGTGCCACTTCACAATCCTAGCGACCCTTCAAAACCTTTGCACCTCAATCCTAAGGCCATCGATTTTGATCATGTCGCATCACCCCCATTGCTAGAGGAGTTCTTCCCTTGTGAGGAAATGCTACAACCATTTCATTTCTTGCAAGGGTCATCCAAAGATGTTTGTCAGGTTGAGGTCGAACCAGATATGATCGACTATCCAAACCCAATTGATGACATCCATTTGATCCCTATGCCTCATCAGCTTGAGGAGGGATCTCATATGTCAATAGAAGAAACCTTTGATGTTAATATTGGCGATGATCTTGAGGCTCCCAAAAATGTGAAATTGGGACAAAGCTTATCCCTAGAAGAGTGAGCCATTATTACATATCTATTGATAGAGAAGAAATAAATTTTTGCTTGGTCATACAAGGACATGTCGGGTCTTGACCCAAAGCTGGTTACGCATAATATTACACTAGACCCAAACATAAAACCGATCAAGCAAAAACTTTGCAAGATGCATCCAACAATCGCCTTGATGGTAAAAGATGAATTGCAAAAATTATTGGATGTAGAATTCATCCAACCTATAGATTATCCCCCATGGGTATCCAACATGGTACCCGTGAGCAAACCAGATGGGAGGATTCGCATATGTACAGACTTCAGAGATCTCAACAAAGTGACTCCCAAGGATGAATTCCCCCTTCCTAGCATCGATGCACTAGTTGATGCCACCATAGGTCATGAGATGTTGTCCCTCATGGATGGTTTTTTAGGCTATAATAAAATCTGGGTCAAACCCGAAGATCAACCAAAGATAGCCTTTACCACTCCTTGGGGAACATTCTGCTACAAGGTAATGCCATTTGGCCTTAAAAATATTGGTGCAACATATCAGCGGGCCATGACTTACATATTCCATGACTATATGCATAAAATCCTTGAGGATTACATAGATGATTTGCTAGCCAAATATCTATTGCATCATGAGCATGCTGATGTGCTTAGGAAGGTCTTTGATCACCTCATTGAACACAATGTCAGACTTAACCCCAAAAAGTGTCTTCGAAGTCACATCTAGAAAATATTTTGGGATTTATAGTCTCTAAGCAAGGGATCAAGGTTGATCCCACCAAGGTCAAAGCTATACTTGACATGCTCCCTCCCACCAACCTTAAGTAGCTTTGCAGCTTACAAGGTAAAGTAGCATCTATCCGATGCTTCATAGTGTAATTATCAGATAAATGTTGACCCATGAATCGATTGCTATAAAAGGGGGTCCCATTTCATTGGGACGAGGAGTGCCAAAAGGCCTTTGATGAGATAAAGCAATACCTAGCATTATCACTAGTTCTAGCCCCATCCAGACTAGGTGTGTCATTCCTATTATATATTTTAGCCACCAAATTTGCCTTAGGGACCATGTTGGCCCAAAAGAATGAGGTAAATAAGGAACAAGACTATATATTACATTAGTCGCACCTTGGTGAGCTACGAGCTCAAATATGCATACGTCGAGAAGCTTTACCTAGAAGTGGTATTTTCCACCAAGAAGCTTTGATATTATATGTTAAATCATATGACGTATGTCATTTCTAAAGAAAATCCTTTACGATACATGATGAGTCACACCTATCATAACACTCGTACCACAAAATGGATTATGTTGTTGATTGAATTTGACCTTGATTTTATAAGTCAAAAATCTATTAAAGGTCAAGTTATCACATATTAGCTTGTAGAGGCTCCTCTCCAAGATGATAAGCCTCTCACCATCGAGTTGCTTGATGATGTAGTATTTGCATTATCCGACTCGCTAGAACTTGAAGAGCCTAAAAATAAAGTTGACATGACTTTATTCTTTGATGGTTCTAAATGCGAGCAAGGGGGTGGTGCCGGAGTCATGTTTTTCACACCGTAGGGAGATCCTATGCCCTTGTCATTCAAACTTGACTTCCCATGCACCAATAATAATGTTGAATATGAGGCTCTCATTTTGGGTCTCCAAATAGCCATCACCATGAAGATCAAAAGACTCAATATCTTTGGTGACTCCTTGCTCATAGTCAACCAAGTAAAGGAAATATATCAATGTTGATGTCCAATCTTGAAATCATACAAGGATCTTGTGGATAAGCTATTGACCAAATTGGAATGGTACAATATCAAGGCAATTCCTTGCTCATCAAATCATTTCATGAATACAATGGCCTCTTTGGGGTCTTTAATTTCATAGAACCCTTATGATGACATTACAACCATCCAAGTCAAAATGCTTTCATGATCCAAAATTTTATGTGAAGCTTCAAACGATGAAGAAGTTGTCCACATGATCTAGATTGAACCAAACCAAGAATGGTTCTATTAGGTACATGAATTTCTAAAACAAGCATCCTGGGGGTCCTTAATCCCATAGGGTCCTTCTGATAATGGCACAACCATTCATCTTAAGGTTGTCTCCCAATCCGCATTCATGCATGATGAAGCAAAATGAGAGCAAGTTGTTCATTCAATCAAAAAACAAGCTTATCAAGATTGGCTTACCCAATTAAAGGATAACCTGAAGCTTGGAAGTACCCCATTGAGATTTTTGCAAAATGAATATTCAAGAAAAAATTGACCAATTATGTCTTGTTAGGAGATATCCTATATCATCGAAGCTATGATTGTCTTCTCCTTCATTGCCTAGTGCCCCAAAAATCTTCTTGGGTAATCTTGCAAGCTCACAATGGTACCTGTGATGGCCATTTCAATAGTATGGTTATCGCTAAGTGAATCCTATGAATGGGTTATTATTGGTCCAATCTGGAAAAATATTGTTGCACTTATGTTAGGAAGTATGTGAAATACCAACATCATGTTAATATATCACACTTTCCTTCATAGGCCTTACAACTGATTCAATCCAATTGGCCTTTCTCATAATGGTGTTTTGATTTAATTAGGAAAATATTTCCCCCATATTTTGGCCATCACACATTTATATTTGAGAGACAAGCAAAGTCTCCCCAAGATCGAATAATGCTCGAAAATATCAATCACACACAAAATAAGAAAACACACAACAATATTAAGTGGTAAAACCCTACTTCAAATGAATAAGGGAAACATCCACTATGAAGCTCACTATATTAATCAATGATTCAACAATACAAGAATGCTTCAATGTTATGCAATAATATGCATCAACATGATATGACAATATGTAGTAGACAACACCCATATTTAAAGAGAAGCTTTTCTACTACAACCCTAAAATTACCCTAATATTATCACAATATTATCTTGATATGTGTGACAAATATTATCACAATCTTATCTTGAGATGTGTGATAAGTGGCATCTATCAAATATTAAAAAATGATTGGTTACTTTTTAATATTTTCTAGAAAAGAGGAAATAACTTTTTCCCACAAATTAAATATTCCTAACACCCTTATTTTATTTATTAATTGGGTGGGAATATTTTTACATAAAATAGAATTATTTTCTAATTCAAATATTATTCTTTAGAATTTATATTTTAGTCTAATAATAATTTACACAATGGTGCATTACATATTCCAATACTCCCACTTAATGCAATATTGGGGAAAGGAATTATGAAAAAAAGAAACATTCTCCCCCTAAAGATACAAACGAGGATGAGAATAAAATGAGTAATATAGTTACAATGAGCTTCTATGACCAAGAATGGTCTACAATAAGGCACCAATACAAAATGGGCCAAAATGATACTGCAAGCCCCCAACAAAGTAGCTTCAGATACAAGCAGCTTACAAAGCCATCCATCAATCCCAAGTGGTTGCAAATGACAAGAAGAAAACATCACAAGGGTGTCTTCAGTAAGCCTGCAAAACCCCAAATGGAAGTATCTGCAAGCTAAAAGTAGCTCAACATAAGATCAGTTAGATACATCATTATAAATATATTCACCAAAACATATATGAATTTCCAAATATGATAACAAAACTGATACAAAAAATAGTGAACTATAAGTCATCACAAAAAGATGCCAGACCATACTTATAGTCATGTGCTATATAGTTGATAAAAAAATATCATGTACAAAGTTGCATAAAGCAAACAAGGAGTACCATGATAATGCAAATTCTAAAGTACCATGTACAAAAGTAGCACATGGCTAATAAAAAAGTACCATCTACAAGAGTTGCATAAGGTATATGAAAATAATAAAGTGTGCACACCGGTTGCATAAAGCCAACCATCTTGTACAAAAGTAGCATAAATGCTAACAAGAAAGTACCATGATAAACCAATTGCATAATGCCAACTACATAAAAACATGTACAAAGTTGCACAATGCAACAAGAAAGTACCATGTAAAAGAGTCGCATAAAGAAATTATATCATATACCATAATTGCACAATGCCATCTACAAAGTAAAATGTACAAAATTTGCACAAGGCAAACAAGAAAGTACCATGTTCAAAAGAGATACAAAAAGCAATTATACCACCAAAGATCAACTCATATATATAGCACAAAATGCCTCATAAGGATGAAGTTTTCATCACATAAGTATAACTACACTTCATTCCCCCTTGAGGACAACTTCACCAAACCAAGTGAGTCCTTTAGCTTACAAAACTGCTCCTTGGGAAGAGGTTTGGTGAACAAATAAGCATAATTAGAAGATGATGGGCAATACTCCAACTGAATAGTCCCATCCAATACCTTCTCTCTGATAAAGTGGGCTTGGATTTCAACATGCTTTTTCCTTTGATGCATTACAAGATTTTTAGCCAAGATAATAGTTGATTGATTATCGGAGAGCAAATATGAAGGACCAAATTGCTCAAACCCAATTTCCTTCATGAGGGTACGAAGCCAAACCGCTTCCTATGTAGCTGTTGTCATACCCTTATACTCCGCTTCCATTATAGAAAGAGAAATTGTATATTGCTTATTGGAAGACTAAGAGATAGTTGTAGACCCAATACTAAAAACATATGTTGTGGTAGACTTTATGTCTATTCTATCCCCTCCAAAATCAGAATCAGCATAGCCAAAAAGAGCAAAGGAAGGAATCCTAGAATACTTGAGTGCCAAATATCTAGTACCTGAAAGGTACTTCATAATCTTCTTGGTAGCTTGTAAGTGCTCAATATAAGGTTTCTGCATGAACCTAGCCATCATACCAACTACAAAAGCAATATCTGGCCTTGTGATGGTAATATAAAGAAGACTACCAATGAGCTGCCTATATAATGTAGCATTAGCCAACTGATATTTTGTACTTACTTCCAACTTAACCCCTGTAGATATAGGAATGGAAGTAGGATTGCCATCCTCCAAATAAAAACTCTTAAGAAGATCTTCAATATAATTGGATTGACTCAAAAAGGTACAATCCTCATGCTGATAAACTTGCATGCCAAGATAGTAGTGTAGAAGACCAAGGTCAGTCATTTCATACTCTGACTTTAATTTGGAGATGAAATAAAAAATGAACTCATTCTCATTTCCAGTCATAACAAGGTCATCAAAAAATAGAGAAATTAAAATGACCAAGTTATCCTTCCTAAGCACATAGATATATGTATCTGAATAGCATTTATAAAAACCAAGAGACAATAAGTAACCTAAAATATTCATGTACCATGCTCTAGGTGCTTGCTTCAGATTGTACAATTTTTTCTTTAGTTTACACACAAGTGTTTTGTTACCTTGTACAACAAATCCTTATGGTTGACTCATGTAGATATCCACATACAAATCACCATTTAGAAAGGCACTTTTCACATCAAGCTAAAAAATCTGCCAACCTTGAGCAGGAACAATAGCAATGAGAATCCGAATGGTGGGAATTTTGGCAACTGGTGCAAAGGTTTCATCATAGTCAATGCCATGTTTTTGAACATAACCCTTAGCAACCAATCTAGCCTTATACTTTTCTATCTCTCCATTAGAATTATACTTGATTCTATAGACCCGCTTGTTATCAATAACATTTCTCTTATTAGGATAAGGCACTAGATCCCAAGTTTTATTCTTTAGAAGATAATCCATCTCAACCTTCATGGCATCAACCCAACAAGAGTGTTGTGAAGCTTCTTGGTAAGAAGTAGGCTCATGATAATTCTCTATCTTAGCTAGAAGATATATGTTAAGGGTCATACTTCTAGTTATCCTTTGGCTAACTAAATTATGCTCTTTAGGAACCCTAGAATGATCCAACCACTTGGTCCTTTTGACACAAGGCCCACCCTTTTCTAACTCAATAATGTCTTCATTGAATTTGACTTCTCTTGAAACAAATACAATGCGTGAAGAAGGTGAGTATAACCTGTAGCCCCTATGTTCTGCATCATGGCCAACAAAGATGTATTTTTGAGACATTTTGTCCAATTTATTTCTCTTTTTTGAAGGAATATATGAAAATGCATCACATCCAAACACTCTTAAATGTGAAAAATTCAGCTTCTTACCATTCTAAACCTCATAAGGAGTCTTCCCCTCAGCTAATTTTTAAGGACACCTATTAAGAATGTAGATTGATGTACTATTTGCTTTACCCAAAAGAAATTGAGGTAAGTGGTCACCAAGCATGCATCTTACCATCTCCATGATTGTCCTATTTTTCCTCTCTACAACACCATTTTGTTGAGGAGTGTATGGACAAGTAAACTACCTTTTGATCCCATGAGAAGAACAAAACTCATTGAAATCATTGCTATTGTACTCCCCTCAATTGTCACTTCTATTCATTTTGATATTTGATCCCTTTTTATTTTCTACCAAAGCTTTGAACTCCTTGAATGTCTCAAAACAATCTGATTTATTCTTAAGTAGATACCCAAAGATCATTCTTGAATAATCATCTATAAAGGTGAGAATATAGGATACACCACCAAGTGATCTAACATGTAATGGACCCATTATACTTGTATGAATGAGTTGAAGAATTTGTGTGGCCCTTGTTGACTTGTCCTTTGCAAAATTTTGTTTGCTCATATTGCCTAAGATGCATGTTTCACACAAACCATGAATAGGTGAAATGTTAGGCAAGCCTTCAACCAGGTTTTTGGACTTCATTATTTGAATATTTTGATAGTTTGTATGGCCTAACATTAAGTGCCAAAGATTTCTACTAGGAGAAAAATTGGTTGCTAAACACACTTTAGGAGGAGCATCACCTAACACATAAATATTATTCTTCACATAACCTATAATGATTGGTAGCATGCCTTTCCTAATGCTCCATGAAGTTGCATTGAACTCAATAGTCTGACCACTTATAGCAACTTGCGAAACTAAAATTAAATTTCTCCTAGGGTTAGGCACATATAGGACATTATCAAGTAATTTCCCTTCAATTACAACATTGCCAACACCTTCTACTTGAAGTCTAGTATTATCACCAATGACAACTGAATCTGAAGAGTGCTTATGAAATTCTATAAACTTATCATTTTCAAAACACATATGGTTAGTGCATCCAGAATCTAACACCCATTCATTAGAAGTAGATGAGTCAATGGAGTAGAGGGAAAAAACAAAGGCATTTTTATTAGAATTTTGATTTACATTGTTGTTTTTTTCTTTCCCTTGCCAAACCATTTCTTAGGTCCTTGTCCCTTAGCCTTTTCTTGCTCTTCATTTTCTACAATCTTTTTCTTCTTGAAACAATTTTGTTCCTTGTGTCCTTTCTTGCCGCAAAATTTGCAAGTGAAATCAACTCTAGGCTTTTTGGGTTGGAAATTTTAATTTTTCCTTCCCTTGTATTTCTTCTTGAAGGAAGCCTTAGTGGCACTCAAGGCAACATTATTCTCCTTGACAACTTGAACATTCACTTTGTCTCTATTAATAGAATCTTCATGTTAAATCAATAATTGTGAAAGAGTGTTAAGAGGAATGACATCCTTTTCTTGCTCTAGCCTAGTCTCAATAATGGTGAAAAAATTCTCGAACTTGCTTGACAAGTTCCTCAAAATTATAAAGCTTAAGAGATTTTCACTTATCCAATCACAATTACAAGCCAATAGTTGAGTTCTCATGTCTTTCATCTTTGAGAGGAAGATCAAGACACTTTCTTCTTCACCTTGCATAGTGCTAATAATTTTGGATAATAAAGTGAATTTCCTTGATGTGTTGGACCCTAGATGGACTTGTTTTAGCAAATCCCATGCATCTTTAGCATGCTCACAATGGCTTATAGTGAGAAATATCTCATCACTCACACTATTGATAATCATGGAAAGTGCAAGGTGACTCTTGTTGTTATATGTCTCAAGTGCCCTTGCCTAGGTTGGGATTGCTTCATCTCCATTCACAATGGGCCATAACTTTCTTGCTTGAAATTCAGCCCTCATCCTTGGTTCCAATATTCCAAAATTTGATCCATCAAGGATGTGCTTAGGTGTGAAGGAGATTCCATGATTAGCCATTCTAGAAAGTGAACATAATCAAAACACAAGATTCATTGACAAAGGAAATAAATGATGCAATAAGAAAGTAGATAAACATACTTACATATATAAAAAAAACATAACTTTCAAGTAATCTAATTTTCAATCATCAAAGATAATCATCATGAAAGATAAACATCATCAAATATAATCAACATCATCATGAACTACTATAACCATATTGTAATTGAATAAAGGAAATAAACCAAGATAAACTTGCAATAGATTAACTTGCAATAAGAAGGTAACTAACCATAAAAATCATCTTGCAACAAAATAAACTAACTTGAATTGAACCATAAAACATTTGTTAAATGTTATATAGTCAATAAGTTAGTAAGTTAGTGTTCATTTTAAGGTTTTGCTATAGCCTAATGAATTTCCAATTCATCTCACCCAAGGTCAACCAAGCTACCCAAAATGGTACGGGTACGAGGACCCAAAAAGGACTTGCTATCTATAGAGCAGATTCTTTTGGATTCAATAGGTGTTTAGAAAATATAAATTATGTTGCAAGATTAAGTAAATTTTAATCAAGTACTAAAGTTGTGGTTAGTAAGTTGATTCATTTTTAACCTTCTTTATTAATATGAAAATTAGTAAATTGCAAGTTAGTTGGTTAGTAGATTGTTTAGTAGCAAGTTAGTAAGTTAGTAGTTAGATTAGTTGAGATGCAAAATAGGCAAAACACAAATACACACACACTCTCTCTCTTTCTCTCTCTCACTTTCATTCTCTTTTACTTTCATTATGAGAGATACAAGTTACATTAATTTACATTATGCTTCAAGAAATTGTTGGAGAGAGATTAGAAGAAATTAATAAAAATAGGGGGAAGAGAGTGAAAAAGTTGATCCGAAATTGCCTTGTATACTCCAAAACGTACTTGGATAACCTTGCAAAACAAGCAAACTCACAAAAAACCATTGTTAATGTGAGAAAAAAAATGACTATAAGGTCTAAATTATTTGACAATTTGACTAAACATTTGCCAAAAATTGCATAAAAGGATTCTAGTTGCATTATACAATAATAAAAAATGCATTTCAATTTATGCAAAAAAAAAAAATGACTATTAGGTCTTAAAATAAAATAAATGACTGTTTTTTTTATTAAAAAATAGAATAATAAATGACTGTTTTTTTATTAAATGATCATTTTTTTTATTAAAAAACAGAATAATAAAAAATGACTATTTTTTTTATTAAAAACTTAATAATAAAAAAATGACTGTTTTTTTATTAAATGACTCTTTTTTTATTAAAAAATAGAATAATAAAAAATGGATTGTTGTTTTTTTTTTAATTTACATGGTGGAATCGGTAGCCACCACGAATTCGGGCAGGTTTTCTAGCTTTTTTATGGCCTCCACAATATTCTGCGATGTCCGCCCTGAAGCTACCACATAGATCTTCGTGCAGTCCGCCCCTATAACCACCATGCCACAATCATTTTTAAACCTTTTACGTCACTGAAAGCACCAGGAAAGGGACAAGCATTCAGTCTGGTGAGGCCCGAGATTTGAACCTTGGACCTCCACCCCCCTTATGGGGTTTGGATGAACCAATTGGTCTACACATCGGACCCAGTTTTTTTTATTTATTAAATGACTATTTTTTATTAAAAAATAGAATAATAAAAAATGACTATTTTTTTATTAAATGACTATTTTTTTTATTAAAAAATAGAATAATAAAAAAATTCAGACTGTACAACAAAATGGGTGGGGGGCCATTTGACCCCCAAATAAAAAAAAATTGCCTCAGATTTATTTTTCACCAAAATAGGGTAAATAATATATGGAAATAGGGTTTTTGGGCCTTCCGGACGTAACCATGGGGTCCGTTTGGATCCAAAACCCTTCCAACAAAAACTCAATGCCAAAAATTTATAGATTTAAAATGAAAACACCATTTTCAAAAGATCTAACAACTAGATAAAAAAATCACAATAAATCTATAAACCCTAATGGCAAATTTGCAAAATAAGTTTGCCCAAATATCAAATGCATAAAATACCCAAATATCAAATACATGCATTAAAACAAAACAAAAAAATATATACCTTAATAGGTTTTTCACCTCAAAGGATTGAATACATTTGATGGAGATCTCAACCACTCTGATACCAAATGAGAGACAAGCAAAGTCTCCCCAAGATCGAAGAATGCTCCACAAGATCAATCACACACAAAAAAGGAAAACCCACAACACCAATATTAAGTGATAAGACCCTACTTCAAATGAAGAAGGGAAACATCCACTATGAAGCTCACTATATTACTCAATGATCCAACAATACAAGAATACTTCAATGTTGTGCAATATGCATCAACATGATATGACAAGATGTAGTAGACAAAACCCCTATTTAAAGAGAAGCTTTTCTACTACAACCCTAAAATTACCCTAATCTTATCACAATATTATCTTGAGATGTGTGACAAATATTATCACAATCTTATCTTGAGATGTGTGACAAATCTTATCACAATCTTATCTTGAGATATGTGACAAGTGGCATCTATCAAATATTAAAAAGTGATTGGTTACTTTTTAATATTTGCTAGAAAAGGGGAAATAACTTTTTTCTACAAATTAAATATTCCTAACACCCTTATTTTATTTATTAATTAGGTGGAAATATTTTTACATAAAATATAATTATTTTCTAATTCAAATTTTATTCTTTAGACTTTATATTTTAGTCTAAGAATATTTTATACAATGTTGCATTACATATTCCAACAATCTTAATAGACAAAAAATACTTCCCTAAATGAGTGGAAGATATCCCTCTTACCACTACGATTGGATCTTGTATTGTGGAGTTCATACTCCATAATATCATATATCATTTTGGCATTCCATAAAAAATTATCTTGAATAATGGGAATCCTTTCAAAAAAAAATATGTGCATACTTTAACTTGCAAGAACAACATTCAACACAACTTTACGACACCCTATTATCCGCAAGCAAATGGACAAGCAAAGGCATCTAATAAAATTGTAGTTTCCATCATTAAGAAAAACAAAAGGAAAACCACAAAGATTGGCATCTTCAACTGCCTCTAGCACTATGGGCTTATCGCACTAGCATTCAAATACCCACTAGGGAAACCTTATTTTTTGCTAGTATATGGTGTTGCGGCCATTATTACACTAGAGTTAGAAATTCCTTTGTTGTGCATCATATTGCAAGAGTTCATCAATGATGACACCACGTGACAAGCTCAATTTGACCAATTAACCCTTCTAGATGAATGTCAAGTTAATTCTCTCGAGCACCTCTACATTTATTATGATCATATTAAATTATTTTACAACATGAAGGTCCACCTAAGGGAGCTCAAATTTGGAGACCTTGTGCTAAAGAAAAAATAATAAAACTCTAATTTACCATTGCACTTGCGAAATAAATTCATGGTAAATTGGTTAGTCCCATTTATTATTACGTAGAAAATAGGACCAAGGACTTACCGTATTACCTCTCTTGAGTATTTTGAGGAATCTAAACCTCTTAACTTTCTTTATTTATGGGTATTTCATGCATGATACAAAATGCATAAAAAAATCAGAAACAATCAAAATTACAAAAACAACAAAAGTTATCAAAAATACTAAACAAATAAAAAAACATAAACATAAAACAATACAAAAGATAGTTGCATGTTGCATTTCATTGCATTCATTGATTGGTTGCATTAGGTATATTCATCCATTGTATTTGCACTAGGACAAGTTATGTTTACATTCTTACGAATGACACCATGTTTGTATGCCAGTCATGAATCTCAAATCAACCTTATCCATCATCAACATTCACATTTTTCTTTATGAGCTTTTTCTTATTAAGAGGTCCTCATAAGATAGGTTAGATACCGGATAAATATCAACAATGATATTTATATGGCCACTAGCTATTTTATGCACACCTTTTAGTTTGTAAAAGCTTGTAGGGAAAACCCTTACATCCCACATATCATTATCATCCACATTCCCCTTTGTGAGTAAATGTGTTTTTTAACATAATTAATGAGTTGTTATAGGGTGTTCACTAGGGTTTTCGGTCATCCATCCATCCTTATTTATATTTTCATATTTTGTAAGAAATCTATCTTGGCTTTAGAAGGTAAATTCTCACTTTGATAGTACCTTGCATATCTCAAAATCCTAACACAATTTTACACATTAAGATCTAAGTTTGAACAAGAAAATATGACACTACAAAGTAGTCCTTATCACCTTAAGCGAAAGGTTTCCCTTGCTCATCCTATTATGAACATGGTCTAGGATGCTAATAATTAACAAAGTACAAGCTCCCCCTACCCAAGAAAATCCTCTTGCTCTTCCACAAAATGAGTAATTTTCCCAAAAACAAAAAGAAATAGTGGTTTTCACCATTAATCAAATCTCTTACTCCTAAAAAAAGGGTGGTATTCACCACTATAATGAGCAAGTATACCAAAACAATAAAAATAAAAGAAGGGGGTAAGGAGCATGAATCTCTAGAATCCTCAGTTATTCACAAGCCATGGGGAAATATCCATTACAATAATGGGTTGAATGAAACCCATTTTAAAATGGAGTAGCCTTACGTGTGGTGATATGTTTGTCACATTCTTGACCTTATTTTTTATAGAAAAATGTTAGTTTATGTTTGAGCTAGCTTTAGGTGGCTCATATTGCCTACTAGTCTAGTCTAACTACATTCAAACTCAGGATAAGATGACCATAGGATGATCTCCATTACAAAAATGGGTTGCATAAAACTTGCCTGGCAATGAGGTAGTCTTATGTATCATCTAATACATTCACTTTGCACATATAGGGATATTGAATATCTAGATCTTCTTAATAGACTTATACCTTTCAAGAGTCTTGTGTAGTAATTATACAACTTTTGATCAGTACAATTAGGGTGTTTGAGTCCCATGGAAAACCTCAAAATCCCCTCACAACACATAATTATTTCATCATCATTTATAGTTTTCCTTATAAGATTTTTCTTATTAAGGGGTCCTCATAAGATAGGATAGATACCGGATAAATATCAACAATGATATTTAGATGACCACTAACTATTTTATTAACACTTTTAGTTTACAAAAGCTTATGGGGAAAACCCACACATCTCATATATTTCATCTCACACATTCACATACAAATGTATAACTTTTGTGATAAGGTTAACATTTTAATTAGATTCATAATCTTATAACGTTTATACATTTGTGGTATAGAATCATAGATCATTAGTTTGTTAAACATAATTATATTCATTTATTATGTTTTAAAAAATTAAAACATACATTCATAATTTGAATTAGAACATCCAAATAAAAACTAATGCATCTCATATACACTAGATTTGTCATAACAACAACATGAATTCACATTCATAATCAGATAAATAAATCTAATCATACATATAACATTAGACACATCATCCATATGCATACATCTAGGCATACATTTATGCATCCATGCTACAATGTCTAGTCATACATCAATCATCTAGTTATACATCCATTAGCTAAGCATACATCTAAAATGCATCCATACATAAAACATAAAATCATAATAAAATCACATGATGAGTCATAAAACATGATATCACATCTGGGTACATCATGATACAAAATTTCCTATAGGCTATAATCGTCTAGGTCCTCAAACCTTACACCCAAAAAGAAACTAATGCATAGTCATAAATCATGTAGGGCCTGCACCCCCAAAATCACCTTTGCCCTTAACCTCATCCCTTGATGCAGGAGCATCCGGTGGCGAAGCTGCAATCTTGCATCACCCAAAATGTATTTTTTTTCCTTAAGTACTAAAACTATCACGATATCGCAACGCTTTTTGAAGAAGGTCACCAGCAGGCCAAACTGTCACGATTATCGTGATGCTTTTTGAAGAAGGTCGCCAGCGGGCCAAACTATCGCGATATCGCGATGATTTTTCATGGAAAGGGCCAAGGCGTGAAACTGTCACGAAATCATGACATTTTTGAAGAAAAGCAGCTTCAGTGCAAAACGGTCACGAAATCGTGACATTTTCAAAGGAATGCAGCTTCAGTGCCAAACGGTCATGAAATCGCAACAATTTCGGAGGAAAGCAGCTTCAGCGCCCAACGGTCACAAAATCGCGACAGCTCCGAGGCAAAGTCACTTGAGTGCCAAATGGTCACGAAATCGCGACGCTTTCGGGAAGCAATATTTGAAAGCACAGGGACATCTTCGGCAAAATATTCTAAGGCACAAGAATGGTCGTGAAATCGCGACACCTTCGAAGGCAAGCTTAAAGGACGTCACGAAATCGTGACACCTTCGAAGACAAAGTTTAAAAGACGTCGTGAAATCACGACACTTCTGGGAGGCAAGACTTGAAAGCATAAAGACATCGCAACACCTTCGAAGGCAGAGCTCAAAGACGTCACGAAATCGTGACACTTTCGGAAGAAAGGTTCTTAAACGCAAAGTGGTCATGAAATCGCGACACTTCCGAGCCGAAGACTCAAGGGCGTGAAATGGTCACGAAATCACATGTCGCGGTTTCACGGCCTAAAACGAAGCAGCAAGTATGGAATGCAAAGATGTCGCAAAATCGTGACATGTCATGGTTTCGCGGCCCAAAGGAGGAAAGTGAGTAAGAAAGGCCTAAACGTCACGATTTCGCGATGTTTCACGAAATCGCGGCCCCAAGGAGGAGAGAGAAGCCTAACACCAAAAACATCGCAATATCGCGACCAAAGAGGAGAGAGAAAGTATTGGAGCAAAAACGTCATGATATCACGACTAGAGCTCTCACGACGTTGACCAACCGAAGATTGCAGAGACCAGTGCAGAGGGACACATGGCGTGAAGTTATAGGTGGCCCAAGAATATGGAGCGGTTACAGGGACTCTGGCAAGGGGACACATGGCATCAAATTACAAACGGCTGTGACACATCCCTTTGAATGATGAATTGGCGAAAGGATTGACAGGCGGCCGCAGCGCACTCCGCCACCCCAGACCATGATAATACGGGGCACCTGGCAGCATGTTCCAGGTGGTCACAGGACATCCATGCGAAGGGTTACAGGGAATCCCGCACTTGATGTAATGATGGAAAGAAGTTGGGGCCGGTGATATAAAAATATCGCGCATGCATTGTATTGGGGGACTCCTGGCCATTTATTTTGGAATTGTTGTGTATTCGAATTAAGACCTCTATTTAATGAAACTTGCTAGAATTTTGGCCTGTGCATTGTTGATCTCGGCACTCTTGTTGTGTGTTGTTTATAGCCCTATATCAAGTGGTATCAGAGTAGGTTGGTTCTGAGAGTGCAAACCGATCGCCGAACAGAGAGGTAGTTTGCGCCAAGACTGTGGTTGTGGGTTGCGAAGAAGAAGCAGGATGCCTCCGCATAGAGACCGTGGTGGTATAAGGCACAGGCGAGCAAGAAGGGAGGAGGTCGATCTAAGAGCCCTGCAGAGACAAGTTGAGGCCCTGTAAGAGGAAATTCAAAGAGGAGTCAAGCCGATAAGGGAAGAACCCAACGAAGATGAAGTGTGGGAAGAAGAGGTTCCATCCAAAGAAGAAGAGGCTTTGGATCCAGCAGAGGCTAGGCTGTATAGGGCCATCTCCCAGATCGGGAAGAAGCCAAAATTTGACGTCTCCACTTACTCGGGGAACCTCAACCCTGAGGATTTGATATACTGGATCAATGACATGGAGGAGTATTTTGAATACGAAGAGATATCAGATCCAAATCGGATCAGGTTCACGAAAACCAAGCTGAAAGGACATGCTAGCATCTGGTGGAAAGGAGTGCAGTTGGAAAGGAACAGGAGGGGAAAGTAAAGGATCACCAGGTGGGATGGGATGGTAGAGAAACTAAAGAGGCAGTTCATCCCTGCAGATTATGAGCTGGAATTGTTAAAGAAAATGCAGAGTCTTCGATAAGCTAGTAAGACTGTCAAGGAATATACTGAAGAGTTCTATCAAATCTCAATCAGAACCGACCATTCAAAGGCGAATAATGAGAAGGTCGCACGTTACATCAATGGATTACGAACCAGTATTCAAGAAGAGCTGGGGCTGGTTAGAATGAGCATAGTAGAGGATGCATATCAATTTGCATTAAAAGTGGAGGAGAAACTGAATAGGAGGTTTGATGGTAAGCAGAGAGGGAAGGACAGGGGTGGAAGAGCTGGTGGAAGAGGCAGTGGTGGAAGATACAAAGATTTTGGGAAAACTGGTGAAGCTAGCAGTAGCCAAAAATAGAAAGAAGTGAAAGAGGAGGATGACCAATGCCCACGCAATCAGAACAACAACTACCCAAGAGGAAGAGGTAGGTCTGGGCGAGGGTTTGGCAGAGGTGTCTTTCGAGGAACCTGCTTCAACTACGGAGAAGAAGGACACAAGGCATACAACTACCCGCAGCATCAAGAGAGGCCAAATCGAAGACCTGAGGGTCAGGCCCGAGCTGCTGTAGCAGACGAAGGTGTAGAGTTTGAGCACTCAGAGGAGGCAAAAAGAGGAGAAGCGATGATCATCAGAGGAGTCCTGTTAAATGAAGAGAAAAGGGGAGACCAAAGGAACAGCCTATTTCGAACAAGATGCAAGTGCGTAGGCAAGGTATGTAACATCATCATAGATAATGGAAGCACTGAAAATTTGGTTTCTGAGGAAATGGTTGCCAAGCTGCAGCTGGAGAGGAGAAAACACCCGCACCCTTATCGGATTGCATGGTTGCAAAAGGACCATCGGGTGCTGGTCAGTGAGCAATGCATGGTGAAGTTCAATATTGGAACTTACCAAGATGAGGTTTTGTGTGACATCTTGCCTATGGATGCATGTCACCTGCTGCTTGGGAGACCATGGCAGTTTGACCGAAGTGCTATCCATGATGGTCGAGCCAACACATATTATATGTCAAAGAATGGAGTTCGCCACAAGTTAAAACCCCTGAAGGAGGCGGATGAGAAAGTATGCAACAGTGCACGAGTCTGTCTAGTTGATGGCAGAAGATTCTTGGAAGGCCTAAATCCGGATCATATGTGCTATGCTATAATCCCCAGGGTTAGGGAAGAAGGATGCAAGGAAATTCTAGTGGAAGTCATGGGACTGTTAGAAGAATTCCCAGATATCATTTCAGATAATGTTCCTGAAGGTTTACCGCCTATTAGGAAGATCAGTCACCACATAGATTTGGTGCCTGGATCGAGCTTGCCAAACAAGGCTG
The DNA here is from genome assembly GCA_028583015.1 of Wollemia nobilis. Classification (NCBI taxonomy): domain Eukaryota; kingdom Viridiplantae; phylum Streptophyta; class Pinopsida; order Araucariales; family Araucariaceae; genus Wollemia; species Wollemia nobilis. The sequence goes on from JAQPPZ010003067.1 coordinate 8,943,067, forward strand.
CACATCGAATGACGCCTGTGGAGACTGAGGAACTAAATCGGCAAGTTTAGGATCTATTGAATAAGGGACTGATTAGGGAGAGTCTTAGTCCATGTGCTGTACCAGCAGTATTAGCACCCAAGAAGGATGGAGAATGGAGGATGTGCACCGACTCTCGGGCAATCAACAAGATCACCATTAAATACAGGTTCCCACTGCCAAGGATGGATGATATCATGGACTGCTTGAGTGGAGTTGAGTACTTCACAAAAATTGACTTGAAAAGTGGGTACCATCAGATTCGCATTAGAGAAGGGGATGAGTGGAAGACAGCCTTTAAAACCAGAGAGGGGTTGTATGAGTGGTTGGTTATGCCATTTGGATTAACCAATGCACCTAGTACCTTTATGAGGTTAATGAATGAGGTTCGAAGGAATTTTTGGGCAAATTTGTTATTGTTTACTTGGATGATATACTGATTTTTAGCGGAACCTTAGAGGAGCACCGATGCACATCGGGAAGGTTTTTGAGAAACTGCGGGAGGAGCAGTTACTGATCAATCTGAAGAAGTGCAACTTTGTGAAGAAGGAGATGGTATACCTGGGATTTGTTATATCAGCTAATGGTCTCAAAATGGACCCCAAAAAGGTGAAGGCTATCCTAGAATGGCCTGTCCCAAGAAGTGTGACCGAGGTTAGATCATTTCATGGTCTGGCCAGTTTCTACAGAAAATTCATTAGAAACTTCAACAGTATTTGTGCATATCTTACAGAGACAATGAAGGGGAACAAGAAGGAATTCCAGTGGACGGTTGGAGCAGATAAAAGCTTTGATATGCTGAAGAAGAAGGTCACTGAACAACCCGTCTTAGCACTTCCAGATTTCAATAAGGTGTTTCAATTAGACTACGATGCGAGTGGCAGTGCGATAGGAGTCGTATTGAGCCAAGAGGGTAGGCCTGTAGCTTATTTCAACGAGAAGCTCAATGATGCCAGGAGAAAGTATTCGGTATATGATCAAGAGTTCTACGCCATAGTCCAAGCGCTTAAGAAATGGAGGCATTATTTGTTGCCCAAGGAGTTTGTTCTCTATACCGACCATCAAGTGCTGCAGTATATTAATAGTCAAGGAAAATTGAATCAGAGGCACCTGAAATGGGTAGAGTTCCTGTAGAGCTATACCTTTGTGCTGAAGCATCGGAGTGGAAGATCCAATAGGGTGGCAGATGCACTAAGTAGGAGGCAATTTTTGATGCTAGAAATGAAAGTGGAGGTTGTTGGGTTTGCTGAACTCAAGAACTTATACCCTGTAGACACCGATTTCGCAGGAGCTTGGAAAGCCTGCACTGTGCCTGTTGCGTTGGACAGGACTAAATGGTTGGATTACCTAATTCAAGATGGAATGCTGTTTAGGGGGAACCAGTTGTGCATTCCGAGGAGCTCAATGAGAGAGAACCTCATTAAAGAAAAGCACAGTGGGGGCTTAGCTGGACACTTCGGTCGTGACAAGACCATCTCCTTTGGTTAGTGAAAACTATTACTGGCCATAATTGCAGCAGGATGTGGCAAAGTTTGTGTAGATTTGTAGGATTTTCCAAATGGCAAAGGGTATGAGGCAGCCTACTGGTTTGTATCAACCGCTACCTATACATGAAATACCGTGGGAAGATATTAGTATGGATTTTGTGCTTGGTTTGCCCAGGACGCAGAGGGGGCACGATTCCATATTTGTGGTAGTGGACAAATTTTTGAAAATGGCACACTTTATCCCATGCCAGAAGACTAGCGATGCGGTCCATGTAGCTGGTTTGTTCTTTAAGGAAGTGGTACGCCTTCATGGGCTGCCAAGAAGCATTGTGTCGGACAGGGGATACCAAGTTTGTAGGTTATTTCTGGAAGACCACGTGGAAGAAGCCGAAGACGGAGTTAAAGTTCGGTTCCGCATACCACCCCCAAACGAGATGGCCAAACGAGAGGTGGTTAATAGGAGTTTGGGCAACCTACTAAGATGTCTAGTAGGAGATAAGCCCAAGGGATGGGATCTAGTTACGCCGCAAGCAGAATTCACGTATAACAGCTCGGTCAATAGGAGCACAAATAAATCCCCATTCCAGATTATCTATGGGAGTAGCCCAAGAAATGCTTTAGAATTAAGAACGATAGATCCGAGGGATAAATGCGAGTCTTGAAGCGAGAAGAATTTGCTGAACACACGAAGGGAGTGCATGAGGAAGTGACAAAACACATTGCCAAGATGAATGCTCAGTACAAGGCAAGGGCGGATCAAAAATGCAGAGCTAAGGAGTTCCAAGTAGGAGATTCTATCATGGTCCATCTGAGGAAGGAACGGTTTCCTGCCAAGACCTACAACAAACTGAAAATGAAGAAATTTGGGCCATGTAAGATCATTGGCAAATGGGATTCATGAAATGCCTATGAGGTGGAGTTACCAAGCAAACTTAACATCTCCCCCATGTTTAACATCTCGGATTTGACCGAGTATCATGAAGGAGAAAGCAGTGAGATACCCAATCCAAATTTGTGGAGCATTCCAGTAGTCATTCCAGTTGCGAACGAGATAGAAGAAGTTCTAGATACGCGCGAGGGCCGAAGTACTCGAAACAAGAATTACTCTGAGTATCTAGTCAAATGGAAGGGCAGACCCATGGAAGATGCGACTTGGTTATCAAAGGTAGAGGTTGATCTCCATGGTCTACCTCGAAAAGATCAGAAGTGAGGTCACTTCTCAAACTCACCCCGGGTGTCTGATGCAGGAGCATCCGGTGGCGAAGCTGCAATCTTGCATCACCCAAAATGTATTTTTTTTCCTTAAGTACTAAAACTATCACGATATCATGACGCTTTTTGAATAAGGTCGCCAGCGGGCCAAACTGTCGCGATATCGCGATGCTTTTTCATGGAAAGGGCCAAGGCATGAAACTATCACGAAATCGTGACATTTTTGAAGAAAAGTAGCTTCAACGCAAAACGGTTGCGAAATCGCGAAATTTTCAAAGGAATGCAGCTTTAGTGCCAAACGGTCATGAAATCGCGACAATTTCGGAGGAAAGCAGCTTCAGCGCCCAACGGTCGCGAAATTGCGACAGCTCCGAGGCAAATTCACTTAAGAGCCAAATGGTCACGAAATCGTGACACTTTCGGGAAGCAAGATTTGAAAGCACAGGGACATCTTCGAAAAAATATTCTAAGGCACAAGAATGGTCGCGAAATCACGACACCTTCGAAGGAAAGCTTAAAGGACGTCGCAAAATCGTGACACCTTCGAAGACAAAGTTTAAAAGACGTCACGAAATCATGACACTTCTGGGAGGCAAGACTTGAAAGCATAAAGACATCGCAACACCTTCGAAGGCAGAGCTCAAAGACATCGTGAAATCGTGACACTTCCGAAAGAAAGGTTCTTAAACGCAAAGTGGTCGCGAAATCGCGACACTTTCGAGCCGAAGACTCAAGGGCGTGAAATGGTCGTGAAATCGCGACATGTCACGGTTTCATGGCCCGAAACGAAGCAGCAAGTATGAAATGCAAAGATGTCATGAAATCGTGACATGTCGCGGTTTCGCGGCCCAAAGGAGGAAAGCGAGTAAGAAAGGCCTAGACGTCACGATTTCGTGACGTGTCACGAAATCACGGCCCCAAGGAGGAGAGAGAAGCCTAACACCAAAAACGTCGCGATATCGCGACCAAAGAGGAGAGAGAAAGTATTGGAGCAAAAACATCGTGATATCACGACCAGAGCTCTCACGACGTTGACCAGCCGACGATTGTAGAGAACAATGCAGAGGGACACGTGGCGTGAAGTTACAGGTGGCCCGAGAATATGGAGCAGTTACAGGGACTCTGGTAAGGGTACACGTGGCATCAAATTACAAGTAGCTGTGACGCATCCCTTTGAATGATGAATTGGTGAAAGGATTGACAGGCGACCGTAGCGCACTCCGCCACCCCAGACCATGATAATATGGGGCACCTGGCAGCATGTTGTAGGCGGTCATAGGACATTCGTGCGAAGGGTTATAGGGAATCCCGCACTTGATGTAATGATGGAAAGAAGTTGGGGCCGGTGATATAAAAAGACCGTGCATGCATTGTATTGGGGGACTCCTGGCCATTTATTTTGGAATTGTTGTGTATTCGAATTAAGACCTCTATTTAATGAAACTTGTTGGAATTTTGGCCTGTGCATTGTTGATCTCGGCACTCTTGTCATGTGTTGTTTATAGCCCTATATCATCCCTGTGATGTTGTCCTAATCCACTGGCCACTAATCTCCCTAGCCTAGGTGTAGACCTATTATTGGGCCACAATAATGATTACCCAAACTCACTACACCAAATCCTCTAAGATCCACTACTGTATACCACTTAGGTCGACTATCACCAAGTAGCCTGATCTGATCCTCTAAATTTGCTATGTAAGTTACGTCAGATTAACATCGAGCTAGATACTCCTCTAAAATGCTCTATAATATTCCAATCTCAGCCTCTCCACCCAATGTTACCTACCCCTAAGTCACAGTCATAGTAGTCATTAATGTCTATAGTCTAGCTACATTTACCTATAACCCTACCATATCCATTATAGCTTGAGTTGCCTAAGTCACTACTACAACCTACCCCTATCCTATAGTCACAACTACCAATTGAACCTATAGAGCATCCCAATTTGTTGTCTTACCATTTCTCTCTATTGTACGCACATTCATATGTGTATGCAGAGTATCCTACTCTACGATCACCTTATCAATCTTCACCTTGGCACTCTCTACATGGGCCTTGAGGAGATCCCTCTCCTTAGTGAATCTCCACTATTACTACTACCTCTTGTTGAGTTGACTCTATCCTACTATGATGGTAGTGTCTTTATTTGTAAACTATCCCTGTAGGATCTACACCTATGCTCTCACCTGAGCCATCTCATCCTAAGGATCCTTCTCATCATCACCCTCATCCTGAGGCTCCTCTACCCTCATTATCGGCTGATCCCACTTTTCCTCCATTCGATGATATACTCATCACCCTCTATATTTGGCCTCATCTCCATAGCCCTCACCTACATTAGCTCCATATAGCATACCCATTGGCCCACCTCCCTACCATAATTGAGTCACCTACCAGGTGTCATACTCTATCAGTATCATAGTACCCAAATCCTCCAAACTTGGAAAGGCTAGTGGCTCATCTTCCTCATCCTCCAGGGAAACAACTTGAGGTGGCTCTAAATGTGTCACTACCCCTCAACAATGATAACCAATAGGTCTTTAGGAACACTCTAGTGGATCCCAAACTATCATGTGATGTCAGAGTACTAGAAGTACTTCTACTATATGCCATGTTGCCCTACTAACCACTGTTCATGCCTCATGCACCCTAACTATGCTACTACATATATTCAATGAGGATAATCCATGTATGGCCTCCAAACCATCTAATCTAGACTTAGTCCCTCAAGGGACCCTACATAATGGGATAGCTTTCTTGCATGAGGTTGGCTTCGACCTATCTCCAAGGATTGCCTCCATCGAGCTAGATATCCAATATTAACATCCTCCATATCTGCTCGTGACACTAGGAGTCCCTCTAGTCTATCTACTCAAATGTGCTTCCATCCTCAAATCTAAAGGAGAAGGTTGTAGCCCAATCTGGATCGACCTCGATGTTGGATCTCATATAACTTATCATATAGATGAGCATGTAAGGTTCTACCGCATGCCATGATCAATGGTTTCTAGACACTCTATCAAGTCCTAAACCATATCAAGGAGATTCTATGGGAACCTTACTCTTGAAGATGCAGGTATTAGGATGTTTTATATGATGCATATCAAAATGAAATACCTCTGATTGAACACCCTAGCTACATACTAGGCCCAAATAAGCAATCCCTTGTTGTCCATGCTTTGACTCACAACCGTGACCTCTACCCAAAACACCCTTTGTAGTACTCTTTCCTACTCCAAATGGGGAGTAGAGGTAATTTAACTTCCATCAATGGGAATGCAGAATATCTAGTATATATCCTCCAATGTAACCATCATCTCACCAATTAGGATATGGAATATGTTCATCTGACAATCCCAACAGTCATCCAATGCTATTAGATATGCTTGATATGACCTCATAGTTGGTATATGAAAAACCTACTTGAGGCAAACTACCTCAAACCACTTTCACTCCTCCTCAGTGAGATCATATCACACTAACTCAAACAATTTAGGGACTCTATGGTGGGCTTTCAACAGTTGAAGCCCAATAAGCACAAAAATATAAAAAAATTACAATTTTTTTTTTAAATTTCAACAAAATCTACATAATAATTTTGTCATATCAGGACAATACGGTCTATAGGAGAGATGGTACTACCCTAGGACAACCATACCAATGGTTGAAAACATGACCGTTTATTTTTAAACCAAACTGTCCCACCCAAGGATGACCCCTAAAATCCACAAGGGGAATTGTCCCTACCTAGGATGACCCCAAAATAAAAACAAAAAAAGTACAAAAATATTCAAAAAATAATAATCTAAGCTAGCCTACACTACATTTCCTAATCTAAAGTGGGTTCATTACCTTAATTTTTCAAATGAGGTTCATTTTCCACATTACTTAATGAGGTTCATTTTAAAAATTACAAATTAACAAGAGTGAAGTTGAGTATTTACCCACCTTGTTGTGGCTCCTCTACTTGTATAAACCTTAGGCTGATACATGGTAGTATTCAGTTGGTTTTTCAATAGTGATTTGCATCAAAAAATACTCTCCTCCTCCTCACCTTTCCTTCTCTCCAAATTCCAGCAGTGCAAATGATGTCAAAAATTGGAAAATTCATTTTTTATATTTTTAATTTTTTGGTGATCGTTCCTTAGAGAGACAACCGCATTCGATGTGACCGTCTTACCCTAATATGACCTCACAATTTTTAGAAATCCACCATCTCACCTTGGGATGGCTTCAAAAACACAAAAAAAATCAACAAATATCAAAACATAAAAATAATATAAAACTTCAAAAGCACCTAAAAACAATCAAATCAATCAAAAATTTTGAGTGATCCTCATAAATAGTGTTTTACCCTAGATACCCAATAGTTACAATGACTAATTTTCCATGCAATCGAGTTGGATGGATAAGTTACCATAATTCCACTTGAACTAGAAATAGGTCCAAATGAATTGAAGTGTTATCATCTCAATTCCCTAAGAAGGCCATGCAGCTGGACTACTCCAAGGGATAACGGTGTATATTTCATTCTTCTATTCAATCTCAGTAGATCATTAAATACAATGATTTACCTTTGAAACAAATTAAATTATTATCATATAAATTCCCTAAGAAACTAGATTGCTCCAAGAGATAGAGATGTATGATTACCAATAATGGTTGAAATCATAGTTGTAATAGGATTTTTTTCCTCCTACATTCAAAAAAGTCCTACAAAACCAAATAAGTCATCTTGGTCAAGTGACTCACCGCTTTCATCACTTTTCATTGCCTCATCTACTCTTCTCTTAAGGGAGTAGTCATATAATCACAAAATTCATAATCAACATCAAGAATCAAACACTCAATCATGCAAATTACATTCATCTATGAACAATTCTAACAACTCTCATACACTTCTTATTTGTTGGGGCAAAAACAAAAAACTTGATAAGTTAGACTCCAGTCTATGTAGAACACAAAATACCCATAATATATTATATTTTTCAAGTTTTACCCAAATGTGAAACCACCTAAGTGTTGGAAGTAATGATTCTATGACTTCCACCCTTCCCATTATTGGGGTATTCAACATTGACTAGATCAATGAACACCATAAACCCTCAGACTAATTTTAGGTCATCTATTTTTGCTTCATATTGTGCTTTCACACAATGCATCCCAAAAATGGGTATTTGTAGACACCTAAAACACATCATATTGAGGAGAATACCTATATGGATACCTTTTCAAGCCATATGACCCACATTAGGTAGCTTTAGGGCTTAACAGTGGTTCTCACCACTCAAACAGGGGCAAATTGCCTTTTGTAGCCTAAACCATCCTACCCAGAGATAGCCTCCAAAGATCTTCCTACCCTGATATGGTCAGTAGTCATGATTTCCCTACCTTGGAATGGCCACACCTGTAATAACATAAATTCAAGAACCTAGTAATGGTTTGAGCAATTACAATTGCTAGTTGTGGGCAATAACACAAAGATTATTAGGAATTTATTACATTTCTTGGTTTCCAACTATTTCTTTGCTTCTCAAGGAAGTTTTAGATCTCATTTGGGAAGCCTATTTAAGAATGCCTTGACCTCATTGATAGGAGTCCAATTTTCAAGCATCAAATTAGTATTAAATTGTGAAACTAGAGGGATCTTATTCTCATAAGCATCAAAGTACTACCAAAATCTGATCATGAAGCTTCAAAACATGACAATGAGCCAATTCAAAGGTTGAAGATCAAATTTACACTTCTTGTATAATTCAACGCTCTTGCTTCATGTTAATTCCTACCATTAAGTTGTTCTTCACAAGCACACCCTTGAACATCAATCCATGGATCAAGACCGATATTGCCTCACATCGGTTACAAGGAATTCATCTGCATTTCAGCGGTTGTATCTCCTAGAGATGACCCACGTGTGCCACCATCCTGCTTAGGTATGGCCATCAGACTATACCACTCTACAAGGATGGCCTTCTAGTAAGATCTATTTTATTTGCTTTTTTGTATTCAGTAGATTCAACAACATTTTAATTATTAGCTAGCATAGTTAAATTCCAAAATTTATGCATTTGTTTAATGTATTCCATTTTTCTTTTATCATTTCATTATCATGGATATGGTATTTATCTTTAAAGGCTTTTCAATTTTTATTAATCCCTTCTGAGTTTCTTTGTGTGCATATTTATAGGTCTTTTACAAGGAAGAACAACATAAAGATTCATCCTCTTCATCATACATAGCAACAATTTCAAGAACCTGTTTAATCATTTTATGGGATGCCAAAAATATCTTGTGTAGTACATCCAAATGGTTTCATGTGTAATTCAATGTATCAAAGATTGGTAGTGATCCTTTAGAGGGAATATTATTTGTAACCTCTTTGTAAAAGAATAATATATTATCAATAAAATAGAACCTTGATTATTTTTTTTATTTTGTTCTTCATTTGTATGGTTACATTTGATTTACTACATTTCAATCTTGCACTTCTTTGTATGGATGTATGGTATTTTTATCTATCTTTAGCTACTATATTTGAGGGTATAAATTCCTAATATTCTATGACAATTGTCTCCAATGACACATCTTCTTGCTCTTTCAAGGCTATGGTATCTTGTAGGACATCTTCTTCATACCTTTGTTCTTCATATTATTATGCAAATGGACATTGTTCAATATTGTTGTCAATGAATTATATAGCCTATGGGGTGTGAATAAAAGGTTGTTGTTCCTATAGATTAGAAATGGATTCTTGGGTTCTTCTATTATAATATAGATCAACAAATTCTAGCTCTTTGAGGGATTCTAGTTCCTCAAGAGTAACCCTCTTGGTATTTTTATGGCTCCTTTTTAAATCTATTAATATTTTTTGCCTTATTAACGTTCCTTCATCTATTGCTATAGGTGTTTTATGCTTGCTCCCCATTTTTTATATTCCAAGTCCATGAAAATTTAGCACCCATTCCTCTATCTATATTTCTTAAGACTTAGGTAGGTCTTCAGTTGCTATAGGAGCAGATGCCATTTCAATATCTTTAGGAAGTGATTCCTCCACTATACATTTCATCTGTCTTAGTTTCCTTGGTACCGGTTTTAATACATTTTCTCTCTTTTGTTTCTATTTTTTAGATCTTCATTTTTTGCCCTTTTTTGTTTCTATTTTTTGGGCCCTAGTCTTAATGTCTTGACCCCTTTTAGCTTCTTGGGCTCTAGTTTTGGAACCTAGAACCCTTCCCATTTCATGGGCATTGATGTTAATGCATATTACTAATTTCTTTGTTTCTATAACTTGCTTGTCACTTTGGATATGTCTACTTCCTTTTCCTATTTTTGTAGATGCTTGAGAACATTGTTTGGCACATTTTGTTTTCTAGTGGATTTCTTCTGCTTTAGCTTTGGTGGATTTGGTGCCTATGTAACATTCACTTTGTATGGTGTTTAAGGTTCATAAGGTTACTTCAAGGTTTCTACAACTATGACATCCTCTACCACCCTATTTGTGGCCTCTTTTGGTTTATCCCTCTTTTTTTGGATAAACCTTTTCCAATGCCTTTCACTATTTTTTCCAATCTCAAAATGGTGATGGCATATCAACTATATCAACGCATAGTTCTTGATTTGGCATTTACCCTCCCTAAATCAATAGGTCATATCATGCAAAGAATCATTCAAGAAATAAGGTAGATCTATATGCAAGTAAGGATTTCTCTCATCGTGGTGAATATGAATGAGTATTTCTAGGTGGGAGCTAGACAATGTTGTGAATTTTCCATCACATGTTATATACTTCATGATACATAGTGCAACATCATACCATGGTCTAGGAAAGCTAGTTTTTCTAACACCTTTGCAGTTTTCATTTTGGATATCGTAAACAAGCTCAAGATCTCCTTCCTACCTAAACCTAGAAAATTGCATAGTCAAGCCCTCCCTAGTCTAGAAAAAGTATAAACTATATAACAAAAATCCTATGACCTTACTGAGCACCATAGTATTGAGAGGGATATTAAACCCCCTAATATTTTTAAATCCATTGTGCAATTTCTAAGAAAATTATTCTATGATCTCAAGATCATACCCCTTAGGTGATGAAAAAACTATAACCATATCATACATTTAGAAAATCTGGACAAATTTCTAGTTTTGTAACAACTCAATGGTGCTTTCTAGTTTATGTCTTTACTTTTATCTCATGTCTTTCTCCTATGTGCTCTATGGAATCTAACTCTATGATAATGGCTAAAACATAGTGAACGATTAAAGAGGATGATGATGAAGCTCATGCATTGGAAAGGTGTTTTTTTTACCCCAATTGTCTCACCATAATTCCTCAAAATGAAGTGAAACTAGAAGTAGATTCCTATTTAACCCATGAGTGCTACTTAGACAATGGATAACTACCAGGGTGACTAGAAAAATATATCCATAAGACATGCAAACAAATAATTTTAAAAATATTTTGTGAGGTATTTTTCCCATGCAATCAGTGTTTCCTTTTTTAGCATTGGAATAACCTACTATTATCTCATCATTTCCCATGCAATCATGTCAATGCCATCCCTGACTTACCAATAAACTATTACCACATAGGCATCTTAAAAATTTATCTACCTTTCTACCATATGAGCATTCTAATCATTATGCATTGAAATACCCCTATCTGATGTTAAGCAATGTTATGTCTATCTACAACTTCTATAGCCAATTGGAAAATTATAATGCCCAACTTAGGTGTAGGCCAAAATTGGCCACATAATATAAAAATGCCCAAAATTTTCACAAAAACGGCTAAGTTAATGCATTGATGCAAAACCATGATTTTCTCAAATTTGTGATAAAAAAACCCAAGCAAGTTCACATGGTAGCAAAGGCGTGCAACCACACAAATTCTAGACCTTAAATCCATTTATTTCCCCAAATTCATGATGAATTTTCCTTTGTTAACCACGTGATTGAGAGAAGGGTAAAAAAGAGAAAATTGAATCCACCAAAAATCACAAATCTGCAGTAAGAATGGAAAAAGTAAGACATGTTAGATTTTGGTGCATGGATGCTAGTTCTTCTTTGTTAATGGTGTGGAAACAAGAAAAACACTTGGAAGCATAAGTGTGACATATAGAGCAGCTCACAACCACTAATTTATGTGAATCTACTATAAAATTCACCAAGATGATCTTGATTTAAAATTGAGGCGTGAATGATGGAATATATTTGTTAGCATTGTAGCCAAGATAAAGGAGTAAGCATAAGCCTAAATCTATTAATTTTCATGTAACTGTAAATTTTCTCATAGCTACAGTCAAGTTCGACAAAATGCTTTAGATATCAAAATCATGCATGGCTACAATAAAAAGCAAAGAAGTGAAGAAGGTTTCTCATGGTTGTGGTTCAAACAGTCCAAAAGAAAGCAAGTCTCAAAACCATGATTTTCTCCTTTTCCATGCCCAATTTTGTCAAAAGCTACTAAAAGTGAGGATGGAGCATGAATTTGATAACTATATAAGCCAATGGTCACAAGCTAAGCCATGCACAAGTTTATCATAATTGTTTGATTTCCAAATTGTTAGTGAATGCCAATATTACTCCAAATCTCAAATTCTAAATGTGATTCTCACATGGCTGCATGATAGAGTAATCTGAAGAGATCGAACCAGATGCCATGAAAGTTGAACTAGTAGGAAGATAAAACATTACAATCTAGAAGCTTCTAGAATTCACTATTCAACCAACTCAATTGTGGATCTATGATTTTGAATATGTTGTAAGAGCAAGGGATGGCTAAGAATGAGTCTATTCTAGATTCATTATAACTATTTCAATAAAGTACAACTAGATGTCACCATTGATGAGAAAGTTGCAAGAAAATCAAAAACTCTAAAAATTCCTTATAATACTAAAAATGTAAAGATTGAAAATCTATAAATAGTGGTCAAACCCTCATTTAAAAGGGTTAGCTCTAAATTTTTTTCTTGCGCTATTGTTATACATTTCTTGAAATTAATGAAAAGAGCATTGCTTGGGATGGTTATCTCAAATTTGCATCTACATTTCTTGTTGATCATTATCTTATGAAGTCATTTCTGCTACTATTATGGTTAGTGTATTATGTTAATTTGGATTGCTAACTTAGAGTAAATTAGAATGATTCATGTTTGAATGTATGCTACTAAGAAGTCATTTTTGTTATTCAAGGTGTTAATATAATTCTATTAACTTGGATTATTAATGCTTTAGATGTTTGGAATGATTCTTTAAGTATGCAAAATATCTCAATGTTAAATATTGCTAAGTTTCAAATTTTGTTAGTCCTACTCATCATAATCATTCTCTGTAAATGGCTATGCTATTAGATTTATCCATCTACTATAAATTCATTCATTTATTAACCCTTTCACTCTTCTCCCTAATATTTTATTATTTTGAACTAAAGAGAGTCAACATTCAGTAAGTTGACGAGGTATACCAACCTACTCTAGATTTTGGGTTAAAGCATGTTTAACCATTCCGATGTGTATATTAGGTTGTGACTAGAGGGTGCTCACATTTTAAATCATTGTGGATTATAGTCACAATTCAAGTTCATCATGATATCAATCTAAGCCACAATAGTGCTTGGCATGCCCGATGGGAAACTGTTCACAAAATTATTCATTTTCCACTAGATGCTATATTTCATTTTTTAGAGGAATCAAGATTTAGTGAATTTTCTTGACCTCTCGAAGTGGTGAAAATAAATTCACTTGGGGACTCCCTGAATACAAGAACCTAGAAAGCCTTTTAGTAGCTCATTTTTCATGTTTACTAGGTCATCTGCTAGGAATAGTCAAGACCTAGTATCATTTTTTGAGCTACCATCTAGAAGATCAAGGTATACAAGAAGCTTATGATTAGATTCACCTTGTGAAGAAATATGAATACCATCAAATCATTGGGTTATCCCAAAACCAATTCCATTAAAAACCTTAGTAACCATGGATCAACAACAAAATCTAAATCAAAATCAACCTCCATAAAATTACCTTGATTGGGATACCTCTAGTACTTTAGGATTACATTATATGAATTATATCCCTTAGGCTACATCCAAATCCAAACCAACCTATGATGGTTTAGGTAAGAATACTTATGAGCACTATCAATATATATTAAATTTAGAAACTATTCATAATATCATAAATGAAGATGTTATTGTTAGTATTCTAGAACTATCCTTTAGAGGTAAAATATTTCATTGGTTTAGAACTCTAGAAGACAACAACATTCATTCATGGGATGGATTAGCTAGTCATTTTGTGGAATATAATGAGTCATTTGATCCTTTCTCACTCTTGAATCAATTCACTGCCATGCAAAAACATCCCTAAGAGTTGATCTCTAACTTCGATTTAAGGTTTAGTAAGACATAGAAAAGAATTCCTCTTAAACCTAGACCAAATGTTCCCATTGCATTTATGTATTACATTAAATCTCTTGGGTTATACCTGGGGTTACAAACTTAGTAGTCAATGAAGATAAATAAAGAGCCCAAATAAACTAAAACTAGAAAAACAATAATTATAGAATCAAAGGATAAGATAGCAAATTCACACATTACACAATATTTATCCTAGAAACCCTCAATCGGGAAAACCAATTCATTTTTGTCTTATTATTGCATTAACTTAACCGTATCCAATACAATAATATTCTCGTTCTATCTCTATTCAAACCCTAATGCAAGTGCGATATATATAACCGAGGCACATGCATGGAGTTTACAATATCATGGGAAAAAAAGCAAGGGTTCAAATATAGTAACCCTAAAAGCCCATATCGTTCTAAAAGTAACTTAAAACCCTAAAAATTTGGCTGAGGTCTGCCACACCCAAACCCCTACTTTTTGAAGGGCTACCACCCCCGAACCCCTGTTTGGGGTTCAGCCTGACCCTGAACCTCGGTGAGTATATCGTACACAATGTCTAGTACCTTTTAGTGTTAACCCCACCAAAATAACATGGAAAATATTCAACATATTTCCAACATTTAGGTATAAAATCCTTTCCATAAGTTTACCATATAGTTGTGTATGTAGATAATGTTATAATCATTGTAGGAAGGTTTCCACCAAAAGTAGTCATGCCCTAGTGCTCTAAAATTCCTCAGTTTACATGACAATCTAGGACATCGAAACCCTCATATATGTATCCTTCATTCCTATCATGACAACTTCCTCAAATAAATCCAATTCCTCCTCCTAAAATATCATCTACTTCAATTTATTTTCCTCCTCTCCCATATCAAAATTTCCATGAATCAACTTTGTTGCTTGATATCCAAAATACCCTAAAGATAATACATAACAAGGTGAACAACATGGAAAATAGGTAATGGAAAGGTCTCAACAAAGAATATTCCCATTTTTAATAGGTATTAAAAACATAATACTAGTAGTAATGCAGGGTATAGGGTTAATACAAATCATGAGGACCATGAATGAGTCTCTAAAACTAGTCTAGTAAAGGTTTGGTGTCTAGTCTGCAATGACCCTCATGAAACTGACACCTATGCAGTATACCAACATCATGTACAAAAAGCCATAGAGAAATATAAGAGAACCCAAAAGGGAAGAGTTAATATGTTAAAGTATCTTGAACAAGTTATGTTTGGAAAAAAATACTTAGAATAAGAATCAGTTTCTATCCAGACCAGATCTCAAAAGAAAACATTGCAAGTATATCCACAAAAAATGGTCCAATTCCAAGCTCCTCAAAATAAAAAGGAACAACCACTAAAAAATAATGATATATCCCCAGTTCCACAAGCAACTAAGAAGAGTAATCCAATTCCTAAGTAAAAATAAAAGTATAAGAACCCTCCAAAGTAGGGAGAAAAGGAGAAGAATAAAGAACATTTAGGTTTTAAAGAAAAAGTAAAGGATAGTTAAAATTATCTTTCATCACCAAGAGGTAAATAATTGACGCTACTCAATAGTATAAGAGGAAATTTGATGAAACTAGGAAAAAATATGAGAAGATTCCTTTAGAAAATTTTTATTTCAACATTGTGGAAGAACCAAAGAGGACTCTTAGAGTGAGTCTTTATGACACTCTCTTCATACCTGTTCAGATTGATCTACTGAAGGCTTATTTGAATAAAAATTCCTAGGAAAAGGAGAAAAATAATGTGTTTAACTTGGACCATGACTGGGAAAATATGACTCCAGCTACCCTAAAGAATAAATCCCAACCTTTTTACATATATGTTGACCCCAAAAGGGTAGTCCCCATTTTGGGGTCCATTTTACCTTCCCCTTAAGGGTGCACAAGGTGGTGCACCCTTGTCTAGCCCATGCACTCCACTTAAAAGTGGAGCGCACTAAAATCCCTCGAGGGTGCACAAGTTGCACATCCCAAGCCAAGCCTGCATGCTCCATTTGTGGAGTGCACAAAGTCCTCAATGGGCATGCAAGTTTGTGCACCTAGTTCTAGCCCATGCACATCATGCTAAGTTCATGCACTTCATATGAATGTTGAGCACACAAAGGTTATAAGGGGAACATAGGCTGTGTGTCCCAAAGGAAGTCCCATGCACTCCATTCCCTTAGAGCACACGAATCCTCCTCAGGTGCACACCATCACGCACCCACATTCACCCCATGTGCTCCACTCTAAATTGGAGCACACCAAGTTCCATAAAGAGCACACACCCTAGCATGCTCTCCAAAACGTACCATGTGCTCCACATTGAATAGATCATGTGTGTAAAGACCATTGGAGAATACAAGTTATGCACTCACTCCTTAGCCGGTGCACTCCACTAAACAGTGGAGCACACAAGATCCCATAGGGAGCACAAGCTCATGTGCCCTGTTGGCATTTTTGCCACATTACTTTTGTTGTTACTATTCATGTAAAAGAATGCACAGATTGTAGAGATACTAATTCTTCTGTTTGTCCCTCCAAGCCCTTTGAAAGGGAAAATGTAAAAATCTCTACAAATTTTGTGTTAGAACAAAGAAAATGAAAACTGTCGCGATATCGCGACATGTTGCAGTTTCGCGGCATCAAATGCAAAAATCGGCTAAGTACAGAAAACGTCGCGATATCGTGACATGTCGCATTTTCGTGACCTGTCACGTTTTCGTGGTCAATGCAGTCAAAGGTAGCAAGGAGGTCAAACTATCACGATATCGCGACATGTTGGAGTTTCGCGACTTGTTGCGGTGAGGGAGAACTTATTGAAAAGTTGTCGCGATATCGCGACATGTCACGTTTTCGTGACTTGCAATGGTCACAGAGCAGAGTAATGAAAAACGTCGTGATATCGCGACATATAGCAGCAAGGAAGAGCACCAATGAAAACTATCGTGATATCACGACATGTCAAGTTTTCACGGGTAGAAGGCAGGAAAAGGCAAGTCCAAAGAAAGTTGTCACGATATCGCGACATGTCACGTTATCGTGGAAGGGACTAAAGATAAACACAAGGCATGAAAGATGTCATGATTTCATGACATTTTTTAGGATGAAGCCAAGCAAGAGGGACTTGTCGCGATATCGCGACAAAAAGCGGCAATGAAGGTGGAGATAGGAAAGTGTCGCGATTTCGCGACGTGTCGTATTTTCGCGAGGAGGAAGCAAGGAGGCAGCCAAATTGTATGGAATGTCACGATTTCGTGACATGTCACGATTTCGTGGCCTAAAAGCAGCAAAGGGAAAGAAGACAAACAATGTCACGATTTCGTGACATATTGTGGAGATCAAGCCAAACAGAGAAACATGTCGCGATTTCGTGACATGTTGTAGATAAAAGAGCCAAATGAAAAAAACGTCACGATATCGCGACATGTCGCATTTTCACGACCTGTCATGTTTTCACGATATGAAAGCTGACAAGTACAAGGCAAACAAAAAATGTCGCGATATCGTGACATGTCGCATTTTCGTGATACAGGAGCCATAAGGACAATGCCAAGTATGAAATGTCACGATATCATGACATTTTTGGAAATAGAGACAAGCAGGAGAAAAGTGTCACAATTTCGTGACTTGTCTCACTTTCGCGATGATAAAACTAGAAGAAGCAAGAAGACAGAAACATGTCGCGATTTCGTGACATGTCTTGTTTTCGAGCAGAGGAACGGAGCAAAATGGTACGGATTGTCGCGATTTCGTGACATGTCCCATTTTCGCTACTTGTAGGAAGATGAAGGCCAAGGAAGAGAAAGATGTCATGATTTCGCGACATGGTGAGTTTTCGTGACTTGGAGTAGCGAAGAAGGCAGTAAGGTAAAAGTGTCACGATTTCGTGACATGTCGCATTTTCATGACTTGTCTCATTTTCGCGATCGAAGCAATAACAAAGGCCCGATACAGTTCTATTTGCATTTTCCTTCAAAATTGCATAGGAGAACATGCGGAGAAGATAAGATCAAATGCAGTAATGTTTTAATAGTTCTCCAACGGATTTTGAGATCGTGGTCAAAGAAGCTCAAGGATTAAATGTTGTTGATTACCGATGTGCGCTAGATAGAAGAACCTGAAGCAGTTTTTGAAGCCACCAAAATTAAAGATGCCTCCAGCATTCAAGGCTCTTGTTCGTGATCTTTTAACAACTCCCAGCTTGCTCCAATAACGGTCATTAAATGAAGAAATATGGTCCCTTGTTTCCGTTTATCTTCAGTTGTAATTCATTTAAGACAGGGACTATCATTTCTCCGAGGTAGATTAAGGGGATCGTTTCTTCAAAACCTGTTTCATGTTTTAAATGCTGTAATACGAAAGAAAGAGGCAGGCACCTCTATAAATACCAATGTAAAATCTCAAGCAAAGGAGGAAGACCTTTTTGCAGAAATTGAAGTAGAAATCCTAGATGCAGTCTCGCTCTATTCTTAGCGTCTTTTGAGTTTGAGATCCAAACTATTGTTTATGTTTTGTTTTCTATCTGATCTACTTCTATTTCGTCCAATGTTAATATAAGTTGAATTCTATTGTCTTGAATTTAGCTGTATTTTTTCTGAATGTTTGAAGTATAATTGAAGATGAATCTACGACTAGTTTCGATCCAATTTTCGTATACGCTTAAGAATCTGTTGTTGCTTAAGTTTTAGGATCTGGTTTAAGATATTTGCTATCTAAGGTTGTTCCCCATTAACTATCGGCTTCGGCCATATTTCCATTCCTTTCTATTATTTTCCTCTCTTTCAACATTTTCCCATTTCTTTCCTGCATCCTTATCTTCAAAAACCAGCTTAGAGTAGTTTGGGAGCCAACCCTCTCTGGAGATTGGCCCGGGAGACTTCCCTTTCTCTCGGCCTTTCAATGTTGGCCAAGTCTAGGGCGCGAATATGTATAAAATCCTTTCCTGTGGCAGATTTGTGACCAACAGTTTTTGGCACGCCCGGTGGGACAGACTGTTTCTGTCTCCCAAAGACCCATAATCGGTGAGACTGACTGTTCCATTGTTTAACACCCGGAGGAATCAAGATATTGATGAACTGTCTTGACCTCAAAAGTGGTGATTATAAGTTCATCTGGTGACTCTGCTGAAGGCGATTCTTAAGTACCCAAAAATCCTAATCCTGAAGCTGGTGAGAATCTTCGCTTCATGATCACGAGATCAAGTGCCAAAGAATCAGAAGATCCAGTCGAATTCTTTGAGATTGATGTTCAAAACTGGAGGGAGCGCTCAAGAGTGGTAAGACCTATGAACCCATCGTTTGTTGTTTCTTCGCAGGCAGTAGGTCAGTTTGTGCCATCTTCGACTCCTCCCAGTACTGCTATGAGCTTGCGAGTAGATCCAAATCCTATGGTTCAAATGGCTGGTCAACAACCTCCTCCATGACGAGTTCCTGCTTGGAACTATTCGGGAGCATTGGATCTACCTTTTCAGAATCCAGTTCCTATTGTAGTAATAAAAGCCTTGCCTACATACGATGGGACTGGAAAGACAATGTACGAGCATGTGTCAGATGTGGCAACCTTGGATTCAATTCATAACATCACAGACGAAGATGTCATGATCAAATTGCTCGTCCTGTCACTCCGAGGTAAGTTTTTGTGCTGGTATAGATCCTTGCCTCCCAACTCCATAACTTCATGGGATCAATTAGCAGAGATGTTAATCCAAGGGTTCAATGAGCAAGCAGATCCATTTTCTTTAGTGCATCAATTTAATAATATCAAGAGGCATCCTCAAGAGGAGATAGTGGATTTCAATGTTAGGTTTGCCCAAACTTGGCAGAGAGTTCCTGAGGGTCTTCGCCCTACTCATGAACAAGCAACATTGTACTTTCTTAGGGCTTTTCATTCCGATATAGGTATGAATATCAGGATGTCCGGTGTTCAAACCTTTCCTGCACTGTATGCTCAGGCACAGAAGGCTGAGGCTGATCTGATTGCCGTTGGGAAGTTGCCTCCAAAAATAACTATGCCTATTTTTCCCGAGCTTCCACAATACCAGCATACAGGTGCAGTTCCTACATCTTACACTGCTCCATCCATATATCCTTCATCTTCCTAGAATCCTCCCATACCTTCAGTACCTATGATTCCCATTCCACAGATAACCTCTCCACTTCCAACTCCTGCATTACCTTCTCCACCAGTTCCATTACCTTTACCTGCCCCACCTGTGTCCACAAGCTCAGATCCTCAATTGGCTATTTTGCAAGAAATGCAGTCGGCCATGAGAGCTCTCACCAACAAGATGACATCTATGGAGCGGAGAGAGGTAGAAAGGAACTATCAGCCATGAATATTTGTTCCGACGGTAACCAGAGAGCAAGTTACTCCTGGCAAAGCTATAGAGAAAGTACCTGAGAGGAACTCAACGATCCTGGTAAGTGAAGAGGCTGGCCCTTCTGAAGTTACACATGAGCTATCATACTGGTGTTCTTCATGCAATGACCCACATGACGAGTCCACTTGCATGGTTCACCAAAATTATTTGCAAGTTCTTGCGGGAAGCCGTGTAAACATGATTCGAGAGGTGGATCAGAGTTTCGTGGAGTCTCCTGAGGAATACATGGTGGTTTTGACACGCAACGGCAAGAAACCAATGTTGGTAGATCCGGCTAAGATGGAGCCATTGAAAGTGCCTCCTGTGCAAGCAACAAAGCAGCAAATACCTGTAAAGACTCATGATTCTCCAGCTCCACAACAATCACCTATTTTTTCGAAGGATCCACTTCCACCACAAGTAAAAGAGAAGGAACAAGCTTCTATCTCTCAGCCACAAACAGAAACAAAAGAACAAGCTAGAGCGACGTTGCGGTATCCATCATTGACTAAACGACAATGAGTGGAGGCCACCCAGCAGTATAGAAGCAGATTTGAATCTACCAGTGGAGGGAGAGAGCTGATCTCGCCGGAGTACAACATCGTTGAGGAACTCAAAAGGATACCAGCTAAGGTAAGTCTGTATGACACTTTGCAGCTGCCTGGACAGGTAAATCTCTTACAAGAATCCCTGAAGAGCACACAAAGTAAGGGGAAGGCTCCAGCCTAGGTAGTTCTATCTCAAACTCTGACTTCTTCAGTTTCAGGGAAAAATAGGCCACCACCTTTTTATCTTTCATTGAGAATGGAGGGACATGTGGTGCATAATTGTCTTATTGACTCAGGAGAAGCTACTACTGTCATGCCAAAGGCAGTATGTGATGTCATAGGCATGGAATATACAAGAACTAGCATAGGAGTTTTGCAGCTAGATGGTACCTCGATAAAAATAGTGGGCGTAATTAAGGATGTTCCTATCTCCCTACACGCCATGCCCCAGATTACTGTGATCCAGGAGATCATAGTGGTGGACCTGGAGCCATGCTTTGGTATGTGTCTCTCCCGAGAATTCATGGCTAAACTCAGGGGTTACCTTTCTTTGGATTTTACTCATTTGGAGGTACTCCATAAAGGGAAAAAGGTGAATATTTTCAATGAAAAGCCTTCCACATTTCATGTGGAGAGAATAGATGAAGTGGACAGATTAGCAAATTCAGTGCACATGATGTCTGAAGAATTTGGCGAGCTTGACTTAATGGAAGAAGCTTTGGAAGAGCTCCACGCCAAAAAATGAATTTTCTATGGCCAATTTCAACGCCATGATGGAAACCGACTTGGGATGTTATTCCATTCTTAAGCCAGAAAAGGCTCAAGAGAAGAATGATGGAAGTCAAGATCAACTCTGGAAACTCTATTTTGATGGAGCACGATGCAGAAATGGTGCTGGAGCTGGGATTGTTTTAATATTACCTTTTGGGATTCAACGATCCTATTCATATCGTTTGACTTGGAGCTGCACAAATAATGCAGTAGAATACGAGGCTTTATGCCTAGGTCTCAAGAAGGCTGAAAAACTTGGAGCAAAATAGTTGCAAATTTTTGGTGACTTCGAGTTAATTGTCAATCAGGTGACCAATAAGTGTGTGTCCAAGCACCATTATCTCAAGAACTATCGCAACAAGGTCTGGGACTTGTTTGAATCATTCTCTGCTCTCAGCATACATTCCATTCCACGAGAACAAAATAAATATGCTGACCTACTGGCTTCCATGGGAGCAAATTTTTCACCAACTGAGCAGGTGGTCAGAAGGCCAAAAACAGTGAGAATGGTGTATAGGCCCTCTGTTCCAGATAAGGACACCTTTTGGCAAGTCTTTGATAGCGATGAGAAAATTGTTAATTTTTTGGTTCGAGAAGCTGCTACCATCAAGGGAAGGACCTTGGAGCATGAAGAAACTGAAGGGTTGATTCAGTTGTGAAATAACCACATTCCCAGAGGTCTCATTACTCTAGAAAGCTTGTTTGATCAGAATGATCGGTCCAAGAAGCATCAGATCGAAGTTGATAAAAAAGAATACATGGAGCTTCAGTTGGAGGCTGATAAGGTCATTAAGATTGGAACTGATTCCACTCCTACTGAATTGCAAGAGATCAGACAATTGTGTCAGGAGTTTTCTGACATTGTGGCCTGGAGCTATGAGGATCTGAGGGGATATGATAAAGAGATCATTCAACACACTATCGAGCTGGAGGATGGAGTTAAACCTTTCAGGAAAAAGCAAAGATCGGTGAATCCAAAGATTGAAGCCCTCATGAAGGCAAAACTTGCAAAGATGTTGCAGGCCCAGATTATATATCCGATCAAGCACTCAACTTGGGTTGCTAATTTGGTTCCAGTTCGTAAGAAGAACGGAGATATACGGCTGTGTGTAGATTTTTGAAACTTGAACCGAGCATCCTTGAAAGATCACTACCCATTGCCTCGCATTGATCAGATCCTTCACGTTGTTGCTGGAGCTCAGCATTTTTCATTGCTAGATGGATTCTCTGGGTATAATCAAATTTGGGTCAGGGATGAGGATCAACACAAAACTGCATTCACAACTAAGTGGGGTACCTTTGCCTATCAGCGCATGCCCTTCGGATTGTCCAATGTTGGGGCTACATTTCAAAGGGCCATGGACATCACGTTTGGGGAGCTCTTAAACAAGATTATTGTCATCTATCTCGATGATATGACTGTCTTTTCGCACAAACGAGAAGAACACTATTTTCATTTGAGGCAGATATTTGAGAAATGTCGGGAGTTTGGCGTTTCTATCAACCCGAAGAAATCCATTTTTGTAGTAAAGGAAGGTAAGCTATTGGGACATGTCATCTCAGAGAACGGTTTGGCAATTGATCCATCGAGAGCTGAAGCTTTGAAGAAACTATCACTCCCTGCCAATAAGAAAGAGTTGCAATATTTCTTTGGGCAAATCAATTTTGTCAAAAAATTTGTTTTCGACTTTGCCCGAGTAGTTAAGCCTATGACTGAGCTATTAAAGAAAGATGCGGAGTTCAAGTGGACAACTCAGAGGAAGAATGCATTTCAGGAGATTAAAGATAGAATTGTAAAAGCCCCTGTGTTGATCAATCCGGATTATTCTAAGGACTTCATTCTATATGTAGTTGGGGAGGATGAAAGTTATGTTGCAGTACTTACACAGGAAGGAGACGATGGGGATGAAAGACCCATTGCTTTCCTTAGCCAGGTTATCTTACCCCATGAAGAGAGATACAATTTCATTGAGAAGCAGGTCTATGCTGTCATGAAGTCTCTAAAAAAATTCAAGCATTTTGTATCCCAGAGCAAGACGATCATCTATGTCGTTCACCCCGATGTAAGGAATTTTATCATTCAGGGCGAGATGGGTGATAAGCGTGCTAGTTGGGTCACTAAAATTCAAGAGTTTGATTGTGAGATCCATCCAACCAAGTTGGTGCGGGGTAGAGCCTTATGTCAGCAATTAGCAAAAATTGTGGCCTCCGAGATGGTTGATTATCAAGTGAGCGATCCTGTTGAAGAAAGGAATCTAAGGAATACCTTTTTACAAGGCCAAGGTTGGGTAGAAGACCTTGTGGATTACTTTTCAACCGGTAGATGTCCCCCACAATTAAGTGCTTCACAAAGGAGAAGGTTTCGCTTACAAGCTCTTAGGTATGTATTGTTGCCCGAGGGATTGTTCTTCAAAAATATTGATGGAGTTCTCCTAAGGTGTGTGAAGGAACCTGAGAAGGTTAGACTCCTGGAGGAATTTCATTCTGGCATGTCGGGAGGACATTACGCTGGTAGGCCCATGGCCTTAAAGATTATTTGGGCTGGTTACTATTGGCCAACTTTGTTCGTGGATACTTTCAAGATTGCTCAAGCTTGCGATAAATGCCAAAGGTATATGGGACGGATCAGAAATGCATCATTGCCCCTACATCCGATTCAAGTTGAAGCACCTTTCCAGCAATGGGGGTTGGACTTTATTGGGATCATTGATCCGAACTCTTCAGTAGGACACAGGTATATCCTGATGGCTACTGATTACTTTACAAGATGGTCTGAGGCTATTCCAACCAAGGCTGCGAATCAGGAAGTGGTAATTACTTTCATTGAAGGACTGATTACGCGTTTTGGCATTCCTGATGCCATTATCATAGACAATGGAACTCCATTCATCGAAGCCAAGTTAGGTGAATTTGCAAACAAATATGGTATTTTTTTGAAGACCTCCTCCAATTATTACCCTCAGGGTAATGGCTTGGTAGAGTCCACAAACAAGAACTTGTTGAAGATTTTAAAGAGGTCATTGGGGGATAATAAGAAGTCTTGGAACTTGCTGCTAAGCCAAGCATTGTGGGAAGATAGAATTTCAATCAAGAAGTCTATCAAGACTTCACCATATGCCCTGGTATATGGGAAAGAGGCAAGATTGCCTGTTCATTTAGAACTACCTGCATTGCAGCAATTGAAGGAATTCCCGGACGATGAAGAAAATATGGATCCCATGAGCATACGATTGGCTCAATTGTTGCAGCTGGAAGAGCAACGTTCCTTGGCCTATGATGAGTTTGCTAAGCATTCACAGGTAGTATCAAAATGGTTTCATAAAGGTTCTACTGACCGCACATTCAAAATAGGTGACTTAGTCTTAAAGTGGAACGAGAGGAAGGCCAAGCTAGGGATGCACCAGAAATTTGATGCTCTGTGGGAGGGCCCATTCCAGATTGTCCATGTTAGTTCAGCAAATTCATTTTATCTAGATGACTTGGATGGTAATTCACTTCCCATTTTAGTGAATGGATTTCATTTGAAAGCCTACATTTCTTGATGGAAGACACAAGGTTAGCTAAAAACAAAAGAAAAAAAAAAGAAAACAAAAAAAAAATCTTGTGAACTTTGGCTCTTTTTGCATGCGAGCCCGTAGGTATGTTTATTTCTTTTTCTTTTCTTTCCTAGCAGATCGTGGCTTTTCCTCTACTTCTTCCTTCCACTTCCTTACTTCATTCCCTTCCTCTCCTATTCCTTCTTCTTCTGCAATTACTCAAGCCACTACTGTTGTTTCTACTCCCCTCTCTAATATTCCCGTTTCTTCTTTCCCCATTCTTCTAATTCTTTGCTTTTAAACACTTTTTTCATAGTTCACACCACCTTCTCCAGTCCATCCACTTCCATTTCACTTTCTGCTTCACAACATCTGGTAGCACAGTAGCACCCTGTTGCTGTATCTACCCCTTCTACTCCTCCATTTTCCACCATTCCATTATTCACCATTTCCATTCCATGGCCTGCGCATCCATTGGTCATTATTCCATTCATTTCCATTTTTGCAACTCAAGTGCTTTTCACTACCACCATGGAAATCCTTGCACAACACCTGGTGATTACCCAGCTCAACCGAGCTAGGCAAAATGCAGTCATTCAAGAAATAAAGGAAGTTCTGCTCTTCTATAAATTTCTGTTGTAGGTCCTGTTCTGAGTGTCGAGTGCTAGTAAAAGCTTGTTGCAGCTACCTGTAGAGACGTCCAGCACTTACTTCTTCTATCCCTCTAGCTTCTTGACTCTATTGCCCAATGGATAAAGGCCTGAGGTTCGTGCATACAGCAGAACTATATACCCCGAGAGCCGCCAAGAATGTTGGCATTTTTGCCACATTATTTTTGTTGTTACTATTCATGTAAAAGAATGCATAGATTGTAGAGATACTAATTCTTCTGTTTGTCCCTCCAAGCCCTTTGAAAGGGAAAATGTAAAAATCTCTACAAGTTTTGTGTTAGAACAAAGAAAATGAAAACTGTCGCGATATCGCGACATGTTGCAGTTTCACGGCGTCAAATGCAAAAATCGGCTAAGTACAAAAAATGTCGCGATATCGCGACATGTCGCATTTTCGTGACCTATCACATTTTTGTGGTCAACGTAGTCAAAGGTAGCAAGGAGGTCAAACTGTCGCGATATCGCGACATGCTGGAGTTTCACGACTTGTTGCGGTGAGGGAGAACTTATTGAAAAGTTGTCGCGATATCGCGACATGTCACGTTTTCATGACTTGCAATGGTCACAGAGCAGAGTAATGAAAAATGTCATGATATCACGACATATAGCAGCAAGGAAGAGCGCCAATGAAAACTGTCGCGATATCACGACATGTCAAGTTTTCACGGGTAGAAGGCAGGAAAAGGCAAGTCCAAAGAAAGTTGTCGCGATATCGCGACATGTCACGTTATCGTGGAAGGGACTAAAGATAAACACAAGGCATTAAAGATGTCATGATTTCATGACATTTTTGAGGACGAAGCCAAGCAAGAGGGACTTGTCGCGATATCACGACAGAAAGCGGCAATGAAGGCGGAGACAGGAAAGTGTCATGATTTCGTGACACATTGGGGCGGAAGGACCAAGTGCGAAGAATTGTCGCGATTTCGTGACGTGTCATGTTTTCGTGAGGAGGAAGCAAGGAGGCAGCCAAATTGTACGGAATGTCATGATTTCGTGACATGTCATGATTTCGCGGCCTAAAAGCAGCAAAGGGAAAGAAGACAGAAAATATCACGATTTCGTGACATATTGTGGAGATCAAGCCAAATGGAGAAACATGTCGCGATTTCGTGACTTGTTGCAGATAAAAGAGCCAAATGAAAAAACGTCATGATATCACGACATGTCGCATTTTCGTGACCTGTCACGTTTTCGCGAAACGAAAGCTGACAAGTACAAGGCAAACAGAAAATGTCGCGATATCGCGACATGTCACGTTTTCGCGATACAGGAGCTAGAAGGACAATGCCAAGTATGAAATGTCGCGATTTCATGACATTTTTGGAAATAGAGACAGGTAGGAGAAAAGTGTCGTGATTTCATGACTTGTCTCACTTTCGCGATGATAAAACTGGAAGAAGCAAGAAGACATAAACATGTCGCGATTTCATGACATGTCTTGTTTTCGCGATGCGAAAGCGCGAACGGAGCAAAATGGTACGGATTGTCACGATTTCGTGACATGTCCCATTTTTGCTACTTGCAGGAAGATGAAGGCCAAGGAAGAGAAATATGTCACGATTTCGTGACATGGTGAGTTTTCGTGACTTGGAGTAGCGAAGAAGGCAATAAGGTAAAAGTGTCACGATTTCGTGACATGTCGCATTTTCGTGACCTATCTCATTTTCACGACAGAAGCAATAACAAAGGCCCGATATAGTTCTGTTTGCATTTTCCTTTAGAATTGCATAGGAGAACGTGCGAAGAAGATAAGATCAATCGTAGTAATGTTTTAATAGTTCTCCAACAGATTTTGAGATCGTGGTCAAAGAAGCTCAAGGATTAAATGTTGCTGATTATCGATGTGCGCTAGATAGAAGAACCTGAAGTAGTTTTTGAAGCCACCAAAATTAAAGACGCCTCTAGCATTCAAGGCTCCTATTCATGATCTTTTAACAACTCCTGGCTTGCTCCAATAACGGTCATTAAATGAAGAAATATGGTCCCTTGTTTTCGTTTATCTTCAGTTGTAATTCATTTAAGACAGGGACTGTCATTTCTCCGAGGCAGATTAAGGGGATCATTTCTTCAAAACCTGTTTCATGTTTTAAATGTTGTAATACGAAAGAAAGAGGTAGGCACCTCTATAAATACCAATGTAAAATCTCAAGCAAAGGAGGAAGACCTTTTTGCAGAAATTGAAGCAGAAATCCTAGATGCAATCTCGCTCTATTCTTAGCGTCTTTTGAGTTTGAGATCCAAACTATTGTTTATGTTTTGTTTTCTATCTGATCTACTTTTTTTTTGTCCAATGTTAATATAATTTGAATTCTGTTGTCCTAAATTTAGTTGTTTTTTTTTGAATGTTTGAAGTATAATTGAAGACGAATCTACGGCTAGTTTCGATCCAATTTCCGTATACGCTTAAGAATCTGTTGTTGCTTAAGTTTTAGGATCTGGTTTAAGAATATTTTCTATCTAAGTTTGTTCCCCATTAACTATCGACTTCGGCCATATTTCCATTCCTTTCTATTATTTTCCTCTCTTTCAGCATTTTCCCATTTCTTTCCTGCATCCTTATCTTCAAAAACCAGCTTAGAGTAGTTTGGGAGCCAGCCCTCTCTGGAGATTGGCCCGGGAGACTTCCCTTTCTCTCGGCCTTTCAATGTTGGCCAAGTCTAGGGCGCGAATATGTATAAAATCCTTTCCTGTGGCAGATTTGTGACCAACATGCCCCAAAAAGCATCCATGCACTCTATCAGTGGAGTGCACAAAAGTCTATCCAAGTGCACGAAAGCATACACCCACCTTCAGGTTCATGCGCTCCACTATGGAGTGCACAAAGGTTCTTCAAGGTACACAACCTATGCACCCCATTGGGTCTCATGTACTTGATTCCCTTGGGGCATGCGAAGTGTAAGTGAGTGCATGAATTTGTGCAATTACCTCGAGGACCACGTGCTCCAATCCCTAATGGAGTGCACACGATTTTTTTCTAGGTGCATGATCTCATGTGCTCCACCCTGCTAAAGAGCATGAAAAATTAATAAGGCATAGACCTTGCATGTGGTTGACTTAGGTATGCCCTACCCTAACCAACATGATGCCATTACACGTCTTATAAGTTGTCTACCAGTTGTAATTCCATTCCACGGGTACTATGATCTACCAAAATAATAGGTGAGGTGGTGCGTGTGACCAATTAGCATGCCCCGTCAGATGAAAAGTGTACTAACTCTAAAGAACACAAGCTTATATTGAGAGGGGGTGTGAATAGTATAAGACCACTTTTTACTTTTCTTTCCCAATCAATATTATGCAATGTATAGATAGCAATATCAATAGAAGTAATTAAAGCAATGCACAAATCACCACACACAATAGAGATACCAAATTTATGTGGTTCACCAATGTGGGCTACTCCACGAAGAAAATATTTCACTAAAATTTTCTCAATAAATCTCTTGGGAATAATTTCTCTATTAAAATATTTATGGATATCTATCCAAAGGAGACACCAATCCTCTAATCAAGTTCACGTATCTCTATCAATAGGAGAACTCCTTTATCCTAAGCTCTGACTGGTGATCTTCTAGAACTTCTACCCATATTGCTTTGGCTAATGGATATCTATCCACTGAAGACTCTTATCCTCACTTCCCTGGCTAATGGATCTCTATCCACTAGAGACTTTCATCCTCTATACTCTGTCACCTTCAAATATCTATCTCAAATTTATACTAAACATATTCCTTCAGTCTAACATAAATCTGCTCAATATCTGTCTTTGGTCTAGCATAAACTTGTCCTCAAATCTACACTAAACTTTGTCCTCAAATCTGCACTAAACATAGTCCTTCGATATAGCACACATTTATCCTCAATATTAATCCTCTAATATGCACTACACATAGTCCTTCGGTCTAGCACAAATATGTCCTCAATCTCTATCCTCAAGCCTTAACACAAAGCTTGAATCAATCTCAAATCAACTCTGTTGGATCTACCCCAAACCTTAACTCAAGGTTTGAACAAATCAATCAATCAACTCTTCTCTCAAGTCTTCTCAAAGACTTGTCTCAAATTTGCCTTGTAATCTTCCACAAAAGCTCATACTAATTTGTCCACAAGTCCTCTTTAGAACTTGTCCAACCTGCTCAATAATTCCTCACTAGAACTTATCCAAATATGTTCTCAATCTGTATTGTAAGCTTTCACAAAAGCTCACATAAATATATCCACAAGTCTTCTCAAAGATTTGCCTCAAATATACTCAACAAGTCCACACTATAACTTGTCCAAATCTCATAGAAAAATAAAGAGAATTGTTAGATACTCAATATGCTTCACATTCATCACAATGCTTAATCACTTTCAATCACTCTCTTAGAAAAATATAGAGAATTTTTAGAGACTCAATATGCTTCATGTTCACCTCAATAATCAATCACTTTCAATCCAAGGTTATGCATAAGGGGTTGGACTCAAAATGTACTTGTAAAAAAATGGTGAATCCTAATAAAAATCAAGGTGAATCATGGTGAATCCTAAGAAAATAAAATCAATCATCTTCACACCAAAATTTGGGGTATTTGAAGCCTTAAAATGTAAATTCATATTTGGGGTAAATTTTGACCTATTAAATAACCTTATAACTTCATAAAAACATCACCATTATATCAGGATTTAAAAGAGCTTTCCAACGAGTACAAATATGCCTATGTTTGGATATATATTATGGTGAATTGAACCTAAGAAAAAATTGGTCCTAAAAAATTTAGGCGAATGGGCCGACATCGAGGGTCCTCGTATTCGTCAATTTGTAATTTTGGAAATCCTAGTATTTGTCCAATTTGTGAATATTTTCCACTATGCATAACCCTATTTCAATCACTCTCTTAGAAACATATAGAGAATTGTTAGAGACTCAATATGCTTCACATTCACCTCAATACTCAATCACTTTCAATCACTCCATTATCACATAAACATATAGAGAATTTTCAGAGACTCAATATGTTTCACACTCATAAATACTCAATCTCTTTCTCAAATAAATTCATAATATACAATAATTTGTTTCACAGAACTTGAACAATCACTTTAACACATTCACTTGACTAGGCTCAACCAACTCTACTCAACCAATCACTCAATGACATGATCCTTGCTCACAAACCCTAGTCCAAGCATATGAATACTCACTCAAATATTTCCAACAATGCTTTATCAATCAATCTCACATAACAATGATACTCATGTTCTTTCCAAACCCTAGTTCAAGTTCTTCACTCAACAACTCACTTCAACAACAATTCTTATAAGAAAATATTCACATAACAATGATACTCATGTTCTTTTCAAACCCTAGTTCAAGTTCTTCACTCAACTCAAACACTTTAACAACAATGCTTATAAAACAAGGTTTTATCAACAACTCTTAATTCTAGAAAACCTTGAAGCATTAATTCAAAACACTCTCAATAATGCAAACCAAACAATTCTTTCCTCTCTAACTTTCTGTTCATAATTTTCAACAATTACTCAATAGGAAGAATATGCCCATACCTTTTGTTCGATGTAGAAGTGCCATTATAAAACCTATCTTAATCACAATTTCTTCTTTCCAATTCCAATGGTTAAACACAACAATATCACTTCAACACTTCCCAAAAATATTCCTTGGACATAAAACAATCACAACTCAATTTATGCCTTATTGCTCTCTTTTAAAATTAACACTCATTATAACATACATAAATATAATTTCCTTGATACACCTTATAAACTCCAACTTAAAATAAATCCAACACCATAAAAATATCAACCAAACACCTTACAACCTTTTCAAAACATTTGAGCAAACAAAATTAAAAATTTAACTTTGCAAAAACCCTTATAAATCCTTTAGCAACCTTAGAACCAATTTAAATATGCAAAAATTAATTTTTAAATACCCAAACTATATTCTCAAAATTTTTGGTGACCAATTTACAAGCATACCTCTTTCTTCCCCAAAAGAGGATTCGATGAGATTCGATCCCCCGTCTCCTCTATCCTAAGTGCCTTAGCGCTTGGGAGCCCACCACATAGGATACAAATGCCCACATGAAGGAAGGTAGAACCCATTCCTCTCATACCTACACTCACTGTCTATTTCTCATGAAACTTGCACACCCTTTCCTTGCTTTGGATGCAACACAATTCGTAAGGCACACAATTCTAAAGCTTGCAATAATTATCGAAGGCATGGTAAGGTTTGGTAGGGTGGGAGTTCCTCCCTTATAGACCCATTTTTAATTTCTCCTCACATCGTAAGTGCTTTATTCAAAATTGAATTTCAAATATCAAATTTGATAACCCATCTTAGATTTATTTATCCATAAATTAATTTATAATTAATAATTAAATTAATTAATAATTCATTTAAATAAATTTATAAGTTAAGTAAATTAACTAATAAATTAATTTTAAACTTCATTTTCATAATATTATAATATTATGTACTTGGGCTTTTTCTTGCACTTTGGACCTCATCTGACTTCCTTGAACCAGATCTTGAAACTGAAACTGAAACGAATGCTACCAACTGAAACTACCACTGACTGGTGCTGAATGTTTGACATCAATGACAAATCACTCTTGACATCAATGACAACTTATCACTCAAAATTTCCAAAAAACTCCACCTACCCCAAATTTAATGCATGTGATTTATTAATAAGGTGGCAGACTCCTCCCCGTGCCATTAATACATGCAGAACTATTCTCGATGAGGTCAAGCACAAAGAAGAAAGGGAGAAGTCTTCGCCATTCTGCCTTGTTCATTATCATGGCTTCCATGAGCTCATCCATGACTGGGGTACCAGATATCAAGAGGAGACTTAGTAAAATTATGAGATCAAGGCCTATCATGAAGAGAGCAGTAAGAGCTCAAGACCCGAAAGCAATGGCTAATTTTCCTGATACCAATAGGGAAATCACTGCAGAGTAGCAGAAGGATGTGGAGGGGGTCACTATCTATAATTTCTATCCTATGAAGGAGGATATCCAATGACACCCCACACTACTAAGGATCCTGTACATGAGGGCATACCAGGATAACATCGAGCCCCCTCCTGTGTGTAACAAATGGAATACTAATTTGGGGCATTTAACCTGCGTAAGGGTCTATCATTTATTGGACCTCTTGGATTGGCTGGCAATGGCCTATAATTCTAGAAGTCACACCATTCATGACCATAAAAACTAGGCGATGGCTGGGTTGACCAAAAAATCGTATTAGGAAGGTGTTTGGGCTTGCCACAGTGTCATGAGTCATAGATTTCAAGACCTTGGCCCTCAAGGCTAATTACATGCTCAACACCACATTCTTGGGAATGCTTCGGAAGAGGGGGAAGTGTAAGCCCTTAGATTTGTCCATTAAAAAAATATTGCTTAGGCCCTGGGTGCAAGATTATGTCGACATGATCAACTTGGCATTGGGCATTAAATATTTAGAGTTGATTACAAAGGAGGTCATGTTTCTTATCCTGCAGTGCAATATAATGGATAAGACCTCCCTCTACTTATGGAAAAATGTGATTAGTGACAATATTGACTAGGAATTATAGAATATACAAGAGGCTATATTGGCTAATAAAGAGGAGATGCCTCCTTTCTCTTATTATTCTTTTTTGATCTATTTGTTCGTAGCTCAATTAGATAAGTCTTTAGTGGCTCGGATGGGAGGGATGACAACTCCCACTATTCAATATTAGTTACTATGCATCCAAGAAGGATGCTCCAGCTACAAGAACTTCTTTGAAAAATCCTTCCCATGGTACACCTTCGATTATATGGGGAAGAGCCATACAGAATTGTGGTTGGAGTAAGGAAGTTCCTACACAAAGTGCAAGTAGGAGATTTCTTCTACGTAGAAGACTTTTTCTACATGAAACTATATTGTTCAAAACTACCTCTTAAGACACTCCCTGTACACTGTCTGACTTTAATTACTATATTGGATATTACTCAAAAAATAGCCAAGGAGGTTAAAATTAGGTACATGAGGAAGAAATAATCCATGCCATGGCTACCCATCCCTTGCTCAATGGGCCCCTCCTAGGCCATTTTGTCATTTTTCAGGCCATTTGGAACATGGATACATATTGTTTCCAGAAGTTACTTGGAGGGTCTATGCTCCAGACGATCATCATAAAAAAAATATTGTTGGTAAGCTCACCCTTCTACAAGTCACTCACAGTAAGGATAATTTTGAAGATGAAATGGAGAAGACTTTTAAAAACAACCAGTCATTGGATCTGGTTTAGAGGATGAAGGATATGCCTTATAGTAGGCTAGAAGTAGTCAGTGATTATAGCTCTCAACTAAATTTGCACTGGGGTCTATTGGTGTATAAGGTGATCCCTCTAGTACTAGTTGCTCCCCTAGAAGAATTTGAGGACCCCACCTTCCAAGTTGTCCAACAGGACACTAACCTCTTTGAGGTCATGATGAAGATTGTCGATGAGGCATAGTAGGAGTAAGTAAATATCCCTTATTATTCTAGTTCTTCCATCGCCACCTCAAAAGGAAAGGAAGTGGTCCCCTCCTCATCCTAAATTATAGAATCATCAGGTTTGATGCTAATGTGTCCTTCAGAAAGGACTAACCTGGTAGTAGGCCAACCTTCCTTATTTTCTGCCACCCTGGTCATCAATCAAGAAAAACATCCCATTCCCCAAAGGTTTTAAGGAAAATTATGGAGGCTGGGGAGCTTTATAATAGAATGAGAGAGTATGAGGTGTAGGAAAGAAGCCCCTCCTGGTATCCTTCCAGCAAAAGGGTCAAAACATAACCTTATACAAAGGACACCAAGAACCTTACACTAACAAGAGTGAGAGACACCTTCCAATTCACTATTGATGAAGATCAAATATAGGATATGGAAGAGCAAAGGTCTCCTATTAAGGGAATAATCAAGCCCTAAAGGATAGTTGGGTAGGAGGCAGTTGATGTATCCACTACCACCTTTGAGATCCCATTGCCACCTATCATGATAGAAGCCATGATCAACATAAGCAAGGGTGTCGTAAGGGCTACAAGTGCACCTGTGGACATGATGAAATCACAGTTGTCTTCCCAAGAACAGGTGGCAAAATAAGTAGAGAAAGAGTTAGAATAGTAGAAGGCTAAGGCTATAGAAGTGGGGCAGCTATATCTTAAGGTGAAATAGCTTCAAATTGAAGTAGATAAGTTGAATATGCCCGCTCCTTCTGCTATGCAGGTCGACATCCAGCTCAAGTTGATGGACAAAATCAAGAAAGAAATAAAAGATAAAATAATAGAAAATATGAAATACCTGGAGTCCATTTTTGTTGATATCTATGCCACTAGGCATACTATTGGCCTTTTACGAGATCATTTACAGCAAGGGGATCAGAGGGTGAATGCCATATTTCCTATTTATAAAAAGTTTAGTGGGAAATACATGTTGATCATAGGGATGGTGGCTATATTATCAGATGATTCCCACTATTTCTTTTCTGAAGAATATGCCAAGGTCTTCATATTCTTGCATGATAGAAAAAATTGGTTGTAGTGGAATCAAGAGGTATCCAACATCGAACAAAAGGTCAATGATGAGCTAGAAGATTATGGCTTCAAATTTGATGAGTTTATGCAGGCTCCTAACATCAAGGAGTTAGTGCTCTAGAAAGTCCAAGATTTTGACATGGACTTCGATGGTAAGTTGTCCAAATGGTTTACATCCCTAGTAAAAATGGTAGACCACCTATATCTTTTTTTTTAGAACACTTTAGAATGGATAAGAGAAAGGGTGAACAAGGTCGCACAATACCTGAATTTATTATTGTTTTCATTAAAATTTCATGATGAAGCGTGGGAGTTTATAAATCGGGCCATTCAGAACCTAGAAGAGTGAGTGGGGCCCAGTCTTCCATAATAAACACACCAGGAGATATGTAGATTCCACCCCAGGGTAGTACAGGAGAGAATACACAACCACCACCTACGGGAGCAAAAGGTGTGGGCTACGTGCCCATTTTTTATTACATATGGTTTTTGAGGACAACATGATCAATCTAACTAGAGCAAATGGTTACAACCTTACTCGGGAAACTTGCACTATATAAGGGAGAACATTGTAGCAATATTTTTTTATCAAACCTCTAAGAGAGAAAATCCCAGGTATAAGTCTTGTCTAGTGTCTTAGTCATATTTTCTTTGTGTTCTTTGTTTGTTTCTCTTACCACCCTTCCTTCTACCAATTCCAAGGATTTCCAAAGAGTGCTATTCACTGAGATCATTTCCTATGGAACACGCTAGAGTTGGATACCCTTACGTCGCTGCAATCAGGATAAAGGGAGATCACCCCTTGTTATGGATATTTAAACCAGGTGTTTATTGTAATGCAATTGCATATAAGGATCAAGCATTCTGCTGATCTTTCCATGTGTAAAAAGTCCTTACCAACTCTTCCCTTGACATATTCAGTATTTATGGTCTATGTTATGCTCATTTATGTGTTCTTGCAATAAAAACATGTGGATGATGCTTTATTTTCACTAGTTTAATCATTTTCTTCCATTACATTACTCGAATGAATTAAAACGAACTAGTTTCCCTCTCTTTTTCTACTCTGGTCATAAATATCAACCTACTACGACTACCTAATGGATAAGACACCATTCTATTCTTGTTATGTTCCATTATCGAAATTTGAGTGATTTTATGTTTTCATTGATGTCACATGGATCACATTGAGTTTTGGTGGCCAAAGCATTTCATAAATAAGCATTTATGATATTTTGGAGAGCATGGATATATACATGGTTTTTGTGAAAACCAAGGTAGGCAAAATAAAAGGTTTTATTTAAAACCATGGATGGTAGATTTGAAATGAGTTTTTGTTAAAACCTAGTTTGGCTTTTTGTTTCTTCGAAAAAGGTGCCCCCATGATGGAGATATTTAGTTTTAAATATTTAAGTTTAAATTTTAAATTATTTAAAATTTAAAATTAAAATTAAAATTTAATTTATAGCGTCGACGTCAAAGAAATGAAAAGGCATAAAATTAATATTGAAATTATAGCACTGAAAACAAAGGAAAGGAGGAGGACATATATATATATGCCCAAAGTTTCGATTTATTTCTCTAAGCGCTCGATTTGATATTTGGATTCGAATGGTAAAAGAGCCTACGCATCGTGTGTCGAAGTGTGTGTGAAAAGGGTTTTAAAAAAGCTTATGATTTTCATGTTCGTTGAAGATAATATTGTGGAGTAAAGAAAAATGTATAGGCCTCCTTGGCCTAGTGGTTCGTGCACTATGTGTGAAGCAGGAGGTCCTGCATTCGATTCTTGCTGGAGATGTTTTGCTATGTTGAAACACGTGAAGCGTGTTTTGTTTTTGAAGGGCACAAATATTCACAGGATAAGGTTTTGTTGTGTGCTCCTTTTAAGCACATGAGGGTGTGTGACCCAATGGTAGGTTGGCTATGGTTAAGGTGCTGAGCAAGGAAGGTCACGGGATCGAATCTCATCAGGGATAGAGGCAAGTTAATAATTTATAGATATATTTTATTTTTTTAAAGTTGCCCTAGGAGGAATAAGGGTTATGATGCATGTTTAAAAAATGAGAGAAATCTAGTGATTTATTTTTTAGAAGTATATCATATTATATATCGTTGGAAATCTTATTCCAAGGTATATTTGATTAACTTGATTAGAGGGTGTGTGTAAAGAGATATTTCTACTTTTGTAAAGAGGTTCAAAAGTGAAGGTTGCTTTGTTCTTTTTCAAAAGAGATTAATTCATTTATGAAGTGACATGGTGTATGTTATTGAGTAGGAGTAATAAGGTGTTATTTGGATGTTATTGTTGTGTTATTAATCAAGATATCTAACCCTTGTTGAAATTTGAAAAAGAAAGTGTGTTGAGTGAGACATATTTTGTGGACAACCAAAAGGCTTCTTCATCTTCATAAAAGGTATGGGCACATTCTCCTATTGATTGTTTATGGTGGTTGATTTATGAAATATCATTGGAGAGAAAAAGATTAATTGTGGTTTCCTTTTCAAAAGTAGTTGGTTGAATATCTCAAGGTTTTCTAGGTTGAGAGTTGCTATTAAACCTTGTTTTATAAGCATTGTTGTTGAAGCCATTAGTAGTGTGAAAAACCTAAGGTAAAGTTTTAGAAGAACATGAGTATCATTGTTATGTGATGAATGTTTTATTAGCATTGTTGTTGAATTCCATTGGTTATGCAAATAAATTGATTTTGAGAAGAACCTGAGTATCATTGTTATGTGAAGAATGTTTTATTAGCATTATTGTTGAAGCCCATTGGTTATGCAAAGAACTTGAACTTGAAAAGAACATGAGTATAATTGTTATGTGAGATTTGTGGTTGAGCATTGTTGGAAACATTTGAGCTGGTTGATACATGATTGGACTAGGGTTTGTAATAAATAGTTATTCCTTGTGGTAGTTGGTTGAGAAGAGTTTTTTGAAACTGGTCAAGTGATTGTGTGAAGTGGTTGTTCAAGTTACATGAAAAAAACTATTCTATATTCTAGATTTGAGTTGAGATTGAGATTTGAGGATAGAACATATTGAGTCTCTAACAATTATCTTTATGCTTCTATAATATTGATTTGAGTTGATATTGGGATTTGAGTATAGAACATATTGAGTCTCTAAAAATTATCTTTATGCTTCTATGAGATTGAATTATTGGGCATGTTCTTGGTGAGCTTGCTTGTGCATATTTGGGCAAGTTCTTGGTGAGCTTTCTAGAGCATATTTTGGCAAGTTCTTGGTGATCTTTTTTATCATATTTGAACAAATTCTGTGTGAGCTTGTTGAGTAGGTTTTGAGTGAGCCTATTGAGCAGGTTCTGAGTGAGCCTATTGACAGAGCTTTGGAGGTGACAGAGTATAGAGGACAGAGTCTCAGTGGATAGATATCCAGAAGCTAGCATAATTGAAGATAGATCTGAGTGATGATTCTTCAAGTGGATAGAGATCTACCAGTCAGTACAGTAGAGATATAGAGTCTTCTAGAATATCATTAGCTAGAGCATAAGGGGAAAGAGTTCTCCTATGGAAGAGATCCATGAACTTGATATTAGGGGATCAACATCTCCTTTGGACATAGATCCATAAACATTGTAATTGGGAAGGATTCCCAAAGAGATTGATTGAGAAAGTTTTAGTAAAATATTTTCTCTGTGGAGTAGCCCACATTAGGTGAACCACATAAACTATGGTGTCTCTATTATGTATGGTGTTTTATGCATTTCTTTGATTACTGCTATTGATACTACTATCTATACACTACATAATATTGAATTGAAAAGAAAAGTAAAAAGTGGTCTTATACTGTTCACCCCCTCTCTCAGTATAAGCTTGTGTTTCTCATTCCATTATCATTTGGTTTGATCACTAATATCTAAACAATGAAAAAAAAAAAAATTGGTATAATTGGGTATTTGCACCATTTAGATAGAATAGATGAACTCACCACTTGGGGTTTCCTTACCCAACTTAGTCTGTCTAGAGCCTTCAAAGTAATATTTTCCTAGGTTAAAGAGGTGGATCAACCAGAATCTATAATACTGGTTGTGATTCTTTGAGTTTCTTGTGATGTGACAAAAATTTAAGGGGTAATCAGTAAAACTCCACAATAATATCTTTAAGAATGGAAGGATGGATTGTTCATAATTGTATGATAGATTTAGGTGCTTCAACAATAGTCATGCCTAAGGTAGTATTTGATGAAATAGGAATGGAGTACACATTCATGTCCAGGAGTCTTGCAACTAGATGGGACACTTATCAAGACCATAGGGGTTATAAAATATTTTTTTATGAAGTTACATATAGCCCTAAAGGTCACTATAGTCTAGGCGATTGTGACTTGGAGCCTTATTTTGGTTTATGCCTTTTCAAATAATTCATTGCCAAGCTAGGGGGTTATATGTATTTGGATTATTCCTACATGACGATTCCTCATAAAGGGAAAGGGATTAGAATAAATCTCAAAAGACTAGTATCTTATCATATTGAGAAAATAGAGGAAGATATGTACAACCACATTTTAATGGAGGAAGTTGAATCGATGGAATTACTTGAGGATTTGGAAGTTGAGGATGAATTACTATTTAATAAAGATCACAATATGTTTGAAAATGGAATGGGTAGATACAATATTTCATTTTAAATAGAGAAAAAGGCTCTTACTATTTCCAATCAATCATTAAGAGAATCATAAGTTTGGACAATGAATTTTTATGGAGCAAGATGCATGAAAGGAGTTAGGGTAGGAGTAGTTTTAAAATCTCCTTCAAAAGGAGTTAAGATATTTTCCTATAGATTGACTTGGTCTTGCATAAATAACACTGTTGAATATGAATACTTGTACTTAGGACTTATGCAAGTAGAAATTATGGGTATTAAGATATTAAATATATATGGTGATTCATAACTAATTATGAATCAAGTTACGGAGAAATGTAATAGTAAGCATCATTGTCTAAAGACTTATAAAAATAGAGCCTAGGATCTAATGGAATACTTTGATTCTTTGAACCTACATGTTGTTCCAAGACTTCAGAACCTCTTGGTAGAAGCCTTAGCTTCCAAAGGTGCCAATTTTTCTCCATATTAAAATTATAAATAAATTGAGAATAAGAAAGTGAAATTAGTATTTAGACCTTAAAGTACCACATAGATAGATATTTTGGTAAGTTTTTAAAAATGATGAATAGATTGTTGATTTTTTAATCAAAGAGGCCACCTATATTAGTTCACAATTTGACATGTTCCAAGAAATTTAACAACATAATATTAAAAAGTTAAAGAATAATCACATACCCAATGGGTTGATTACCTTATAAAGCCTTTCTAAAAATGAGAATGGGAAAAGAGAAAATAAAATGTGTGGTGATCCATAATGCATACACTTAAGATAATAATAATTGAAACATCACATAAAGCATGAAAGAAAGACAAATTTACAAATAACCACAAAGAAGGGTTTCTTTTTATTAAATTTCCAATGAAACTTGATTACAAATCCATCCCTCTTAGGGATACCCAATGTGATACAATTATTATAATCAAGAAAAGTCCCCGTGCAAGGGTAGGTGTAATTCACAGGCTTCCTAGGTGGACATGAACTACTCTAAGGCAAATGTAACCTTATTATCTATGATTAGAGGTATTTATTACTTTGAATATCAAGACCTTGCTAACCATACATTCAAGAAACAACAAAAATAAATTAGAAGCAAAGGAGGCCTCTCTTGATGAGGCTTTTAGAGGAAATTATACAAAATATTGTCATGAAAGCTTGAAATCAAGAAAGTATATAAAGCATGGAAATCTACTCTAATCATGATAATTGACCATCAATAAATGTAAAAGAAACACAAATCAATATATTTAATTCTATAATTAAGCAATTGAAAGCACAAGAACATGAGAATTAGCCATAGTCAATGTAGCTACTAAATGACAAGAAATGAGGGAAGTAAACCTTAAATCCCTATTTCTACCACACAATTATATCTAATAAAGTAAATATAGATCAAATGTATCTAATCTACAGCAAGTAAAATTTAAACTACTGCTAAAACCAAGGGAAAAGGAGATTAAACCTTGACCACGGGTCTGTAAAGCAATTGGCACTGTTAGCCATGGCTGACAATCGTGGCTGACAGCCATGGCTGAGATGGAAATGAAATTGCCCTTAAATGTTGGTCTTAAATATTCATTTTTCCTTTATGAATTGATGATCAAGGGTCACCATGATGTCCTCTAATATATTTCATGTTTGAATTGCTCAATTTGGTGATGGATTGGGCTCAATTGATGTTCTTGATTCCTCCTAGCCCTCCATAGCCTTCTTGATTCCAAATGCCATTTGATCTCCAATTTGGAAGAAAAAGTATTCCTCTCAATGCATGCAAGTGAGTATGCAATTTGATAGGGCTTTGCTGCTCTTCAAATCGATATTCATCTATATATTTCTAAATTTGGAGGGGGTTTTATAGAATTTGAGGAGGCCATGTCTTAGCTTCATGGAGAAGCCAAGATCAATAAGGGACAGTTGGGGAATTTGAATAGAAACTTCTAGAACTTTCCTCCCTTCAAATACTCAGATCTACAACCAATTGGTCATTGCAAATGATTTTGGATTGGCCAAGGTCCAAATAATTTTTGAGGCTAGACGTAGCTCTGAGGTGTAGTCAGCTCTGTTAACCATGGTTGTCAACCGCGAGCAACACTGATTAGGCAAAAATGCCTAAATGAGTGGTTAGAACCACTACTATACCTTGGAATCTATCCATGATCTTCCATATGGTCTTCTAGCATGTCCCATATGAGTAGTCACCTCGACATGACGTATTTTAGGTGTCTATAGATGCCCCTTTTGAGATGCGTTGTGAGATCAAACAATGATGAGCAAAAATAGACCTCCTAAAATGATGTCATAGGTTGGATGATGATCATTAGTCTAATAAACATTAGATGCCCAAGGTCCAACAAAAGGATGTGCATCCTGGAATCATTGCTTCCAACTAGATGGAAGGCTTAAATTGAAAGAGATTGCACTTGTAATCAGACATTCAAGTAGATTCAGTGCTATTATAGGTTTCCAAGACTATGTGTCCAAAAGGAAGAGAGCTACAAACTAAATTGTCATATTGTATTTTTGTCCCAACAAAGGGTAAGCTTATGATAGTCATTGGCAATGATTCGTAAGACAAATGTAATTTTGACAAGATCAAGGGATCTACAATTAAGGGATCTTCTATTGAATTTTATTATGATTATGATATTATGACTACCCCCTCAAGTGATGAGTCAATGAGGGTAATGAAAATTGAATGAAGCGACGAGTCACTTGACCACTATGAATGATTTGAACAATTTAAAGTTTAGCATTTGATACTTTATTAGGTCTAATCAGCAATGATTGCAACTGTTAATAGTAATTTTATATTTCTATCCCATGGAGCGGTCCAGCCTCAAAGGCCTTCTTAGGGAATAAAAAAGATACCAATTCCAATTAGGCATGTGTTGAATCATATTTTCGATGATCTAC
This sequence comes from Wollemia nobilis, assembly GCA_028583015.1. Classification (NCBI taxonomy): domain Eukaryota; kingdom Viridiplantae; phylum Streptophyta; class Pinopsida; order Araucariales; family Araucariaceae; genus Wollemia; species Wollemia nobilis. The sequence goes on from JAQPPZ010003067.1 coordinate 8,986,164, forward strand.
TAAAAGTGTCATAGAAGAATGGACATGATTGCTTTGTTCCCGTGGGGCGGTCCAGCCTACAAGGCCCTCTTTGGGATTGAAATGAAGCATATCAATTCGACGATGATGAAGTTACCTCAAATTTTCTTATGGTAATTTACTCATCTTGTCGGATTGCATGGATCGTAAGTCACTAGAACCACCAAGTGTAGAGGGTAAATCACTAGATACGAGGCACATTTGGCTTTTGATTTATCTAGTTTTTTTTTTTTTATAATTTTTTGACAATTTTGGTCAAATGGGTATTTATGATTTTGCATTTTGAAGCTCCTCACGATGGGATTTTGGATAATTTATTGTAGGTGGCTATCCATGCTTGGCAAATGCAACCAATTTTTTAAATTTTCTTAGTTATGATTCTAACCCATAGTCGAAAAACCCTAATCCTGTGCCCATGGGTGTCAGCTGTAGTCGAGAGCAAAATAGAAAATATTTAAAAAAATTCTATCATTTTTGACGTTATTTTCCAATTGATAGCTTTGCAAAACCTGAGTGCTCTAAGAGGTGAGTTACCCAATTTTATGTGAAGTACTGCTACAAACTCGACCTCATTACTACCTAGATTGATGGCAGACCAACATGGAAGAGCAGGTGCTACTAAGGTAGAAGCACATAAAACCCTTAACAATTTTTTTGTTTTATCGGTTTTAAAAATTAACCTCAGTAAGTAATGACCTAAATGAACATCATTAAACTATCGTAATTAACCTCACCCTAGATGGATTTAGCTTAGGTTAGATTAATGGGAGGGATTTTAATTTTTTTGTGTATCTCAGGATAAGAAATGACCTTAAAAAGGTCAGCCTTCCTAGTTGCGGCTGGCAGGCGCGACCCCCAATTGGTAAATTAGGGGCTGGTGTTGTCAGCCACGGTGGGATTCAAATCCCAATGGTCACAAATTTGACCTCCATCCCGATTGTAGGTCTGAACTGTGGTTCGACAACCTTAGGTAAAAATTTTAAAAAATTTCAAGGAATTAATTGATTTTTTTCATTTTTTAAAATACTTTGTCCATTTTTTTTTAAATTTGTTGAGTGCATTTTTCAATGTTTATGTGTTTTTTAAGAGTTTATGATTTTTTTTTCCATTTTAAAGTCATTTTTTGATGTTTTTGGACTTCCCACTATCCATGCCGATCAAGCCTACATGAATGCATTGGCTTGACACTGGGATGCATGGACCAATACCTTTCATCTATTGATAGGTGAGATGACGGTGATACTGGAGGATGTATATCACATATTTCAACTCCCTCCAGATGGTGAGGCCATCACATCTTCACTGACTAAGGTGAAGAAGATATTCTTTGATCAGATCTTTGGCCAACATAGTACCACAACACAAAAACACTAGAACCATGGAGGGGTCCACATTGAGCACTAGTACACTTAGCAGGTATTTTCTCGATGAGCGATTGTCTTTATGCACTTGATTGTGCAGCTCATGCTAACCGACACTTCTGGAGTGAGGTTTCCTTGGAACCTCCTATATAGGACTCAATATGTCCTAGCAAGCCCTATTGACCATCCCCTGATCCTATCCTGGGGGAGTGCCTTACTTGCACAAATTTATAATGAGTTGTACTAGGTTACTTAGAGAAGCAGGGTGGGCATTGGTTACAACTTGCTACTACATATATGGGGGTGGCAACACATCAAGATTGAGAACCCCACTGGCTTGCCATGCAAGATGAGAGACATTACATATGAGCATCATCAGTGCTATATAGCATGCTGGCCCTAAGAGTAGGAGGTATTCTAGAGCAGGTCTCACACATAATACTTGAGCTATCACATAGAGTAGTTTGCATGAATATAGGTATACCATATTGAGTTGTGCCCATACTTAGATTGCCCTCCATGGATAGAGGCTTATAGATACCTATGATAGGAATTCATAGATAGATGGCTCCTCAAATGGAAGTCTGAGGTCTGTGAGTTCATCTACTTATCTAGTGTCACCAGATAGTTCGACATTAGATAGGAAATTTCTAAGCTTCCTACCATCTATCGTTGCCTCACTTTAGAGAGAGACTTGACATGGACCAGGATGACTCAACTGGGTGATGAGGATGATAATTTTTAGGATTCAAGCCTAGCAGATATAGGGACTACACATAACTATGACACCTGGTGGACTACCAAGGTATGGTGGGGCATGGATGGTCCCTTGGGCATGGCAATAAATGAGACTACAGGAGGTCATAGAGAGAGTCGAGGTCAATCCTCATAGGCACCGAGTTTGTCAAAGGACTAAGGGTGGATGGGGTAAGGTAGTAGCTACAAAGGAGACCCCCCAGATGGAGGAGGATGAGGCTTTAGAGGAGGTCAAGGCACCTCTTGACAATGAGATCAGATAGCTCAGGGCTTAGGTGGCTAGCCTACATACTCAGGTAGGCACACTGCAGATGCATATTCTAGGGAGACACCTCCATAGCTACCTTACAAACACGGTTTAGTGACCTTCAATCATATTTTATAGTAGGGTAGTCTCAGTGGTGTGAGTATGTGAAGGACAAGGCTACTCTCTAGGCATAGATCACTACAATATATAATGAGATCCAAAGGGTTATATGGCAACACATCCTCTTACAATCATAGTTAGATGCCATAATCATAGATCAAGATTCACTCAGGACTGCAAGGGATGATCCCTTAGCTTCACAATTTGATCTAGCAGCTCTCACTACTCTAGTATCTTCAATAATGCCAGTAGTGTAGGTACTAGTAGCTACGGACCTGATGGTAGAGATCAGGAGGCTTCGGGCTCTAGTGCATTAGCACATTAGTGATAGATCATAAGATTTTTCCTACATAGCTACCTTGAGGGGAGAGATTGAGCTACTCATGGGTATAGTTCTTTAGAGGTCCATACCTCTAATATCTTAGTAGACTCAGACTAGGGAGACAGGGCAGTCCTCAGCTCACTCCAGTCACAGGTCGCACAGGACTGAGAGGACCTCAGGTATCATATCCATACAGACTCATAGGGAGGGTGGAGGTAACGATGGTGCCTCTCATACTAGGGGCATAGGTTTTTCTTAGTACCAATCTATGATATATGCAATACCATTTTTGAGTGTAAGGTCAAGGACCTACATAGCTATAGCCTGTGGGCATTTTTGACATATGTTGATGTACTGTTTATTTTTTATACACACACACACACACACACACACACACACACACACACACACACACATATATATATATATATGATATGACATTTGAGACTTATTATATGTGTAGTTTTTATTTATTTTATGTTTATGAGATGCATATGAATGCAATAATTATGTGAAATGCTGATTTGATGCTTTTATGATGTGATGTATGAATGACATGATATAGATAGCTATGTGATGTATAAGTAGATGCAGTGATATACATGTGTATATGGACTACTTATGATGAATGTATATAAGTGTGATGTTTGATGTTAAATGCATGTTTAATTTATAGTACTTGTATGCATTTAATTTATGATGTTATGACATGCTTCATACCATGTATGTATTGCATAATTTTTCATGATGATGATTTACTATAAATGAACATGTATGCTTTAATCACTTAAAACATAATGTATGAATGCAATATGAGTTTGAAAATCTAATGGATGACACCACAAAGTGTATAATAATAATGAAATTTAATTTATGTATCTTATCATCAGAATTTATCAATTAAACACCCATGCGTGCTATGAAATGATATATTATTTTTGTTTATAAGATTTTGTAAATTAAAAGAGTATGAATAACATAGTCAATTTCCATTTAAATATCATATTTGACATCCATCCGATATCTAACATATATTATAAATATTTATAATAAACAAACTCTCATAAAATGAATTGACATTTGATGATTACGATTTGATTGATTGTTGCTATTTGGGAATTTTTGAGGTTTTCCATGAGACTCAAACACCCTAGTTGACTTATCAAAAGTTGTATACTGATCATACTAGAATTCTAAAATATAAGGATTTTGCTAGGATAGACCCAACTATTCATTACCCTTATGTGTGCAAATGAGTATATTAGATAAGGCATAAGCATACCCCAATGCCAGATAGGATTCATTCAGACCATTGTTGTATTTTGGATCTTCAAATATCTATCCAATCATAGGTTTGGATTTTAGTTGGACTAGACCACTAAGAAATACATGACACCTGAAGCTAGTTTTTCCACATTCAAACATTGGTCTACACAAAATCAAGATGTTATTTTATCAGACATATCATCATGCGTAAGGCTCAGTAATGCTGACAATTCCAGGGATTCAAGTTCTCCCTTCTTTTCTTCATTTTATCAGGATACTTGCTCATGTATAGTGAAAAAAGCACTATTTATTTTGTACTTCTCTTTTAGTGATAAAAACCACTATTTATTTTGTACTTCTATTTTTTTCTTTGAGCAAGGGATTTGATACTGATTTGATTTTATTTTATTTTGAATTTGATCTTGATTTGACTTGATTTTGGGATTTCATTCTAGGATTCTACTATGGGAATTTCTTTGTAGGATTTTTACTTCTTTTTACATAAGCAAGGGATTCATATGGGTAGGATAAACTTGTATTTTTTCCAATTATCAGCATTTCTCGGACCGTCTACATAGTGGGATAAGCAAGATAAAAAAATTTCACCTCAGGATACCTGGTATTGCTTTGTAGATTTCATCTTCCCCTTATCCTAATTAGTATTGTTTAGTTTGTTGACTAGTGATAGGATTATGATATGCTAAGTGCTATCAAAACTAGACCTTATCTATAAAAGCAAAGCAAGCTTTCTACCAACTCTTGAGAAGACCTATAGGTATGGTTGAATGACAAGAAAACCTTAGTATATTCTTCATAGCAATAGGTGGGATTGTGTTGAAAAATACAATTACTCACAAGGGGGATGAATGAAAATGATAATGCATAGATGCATGATTGAAACACAAACATGGTGTCATTTGTAAGATTGTAAACACAACTTATTCTAAATGCAAGTGCGACGGATGGAAATGCCTAATGCAATGCAAAATGAAATGCATGTGCAAAAATGAAATGCATGGGGTAAATGGAGTGTAATGATGCAAATGTAAATGCAATGATGTGATTTTTTTTTTGAATTTTTGATATTTATAATTTTTTGATATTTTATTGCTTTTTCAATTTTTATGGATTTTTGAAATTTTGATTTGACCAAAAGGCTTACAGATGCCTTTGGAGCTTTTTACTAGTTGACCAAAGGGCTTACAGATGCCTTTGAAGCCTTTTGATGGTTTTAGGCATAGAATGCTTTAATATGAAGAATGTTGAGAGGTTTAGGCTCTTCAACCCCTTCAAGTGATGTTAAGCAATATGTCCCAAGTCCAACCTTCTCAGAGATGATATAAGGACCTAACCAATTAGCCATAAATTTTTCTCACAATTTTGGTGGCAGAATTGAGTTTTTTTGGTTCTCTTTCAGCACAAGATCACCAACCTCAAAGTATCTCAGATGGACTTTGTTATTGTAAGCTCATTTTAGGCACTCTTGATAAATGTGGATATGCTCAAGAGCATTCACGTGACGTTCATCAAGTAGCGTCAATTGATCTAGGTGAGCTTGTCACGCAATGTCATCATCAATGAACTCTTTCAATGTGATGCATAACATTGGAATTTCCAATTCTAGGGGTATAATGGAATTAGTGTCATATACTAGTAAAAATGGAGTTGCCCTAGTAGGCGTCCGAATGCTAGTCCTATAAGCCCATAATGTAAGGGGCAACTGGATGTGCCAATCTTTGTGGTGCTCTTGTACCATATTTTTCAAGATGGATACCATTATCTTGTTTGAAGCCTCAAATTACTCATTTTCTTATGGATAATATGGAGTCACAAAACTGTGTTTGATCCTGTACTTGGACGTCAAAACCCTCATAGTTTTTTTTTTAATGATGTTCCATTATCCAAAATTATCTTGGATGGTATCATGAAATGAATTATGCTATTGGTGAGTATGAAATCAGAAATACGTGCTCCAGTTGTCATTGTTAATGGGATTTCTTCCTGTATCGCTCCAAATTTTTTGCATCCTTACCTTCAGGCTATTGGATCCGTGCTCGAAAGGAGGATGGGAAAAGGATTTCGTGGTACCTCGGACTGAGAGGACTTTGCGAAGGTCCCGCATCTCAAGGGAGGTGTATTTTTATGATTTTTCGATGGATGGTGGGTTCACCAGGAAACATTTAAGGGCAGTTTCCACGCCTAGGTTTGGAATGTGTTTTAATGTGTTCATTTTTAACTTTAAGCATTCATATCCTAGGTTTGGCCAAATGAATCTAGATTAATCTACATGAAAATGCAAATTCAATGAGTATAGAAAACAGATTTAAAGACATAAAATAGAGAATTTATAGAATACAAATGAGAAATACCTGATCCAGATGTCTGGTAATGATTTTGATGTTTGAAGCAGTCAGGATCATCTAGAATTCGACAGATTCATCTGGGATCTGACAGAATCGTCTGAGATCTGATGAATTCGTCAGACGAATTCATCAAAGACCTACAAGAAGAAAAACAGATAAAAAATACAACGAATACTACTATGCTAACAGAGGGAAACAACATCAAATGAATGTATGAATATTGAATAATAGTTATGAACAAAAATTCAAGCAAATTACGATATTCTAATGACAAATCATGATATTAGTATGCAATCTAAGCTAAATGGGTGAACTCCAAATGCAAAATAACATAAACACTAAATAAACTATCTAATTTGCAGAATAAAATAGCAGAGAAAAGGTTGAAAAGTGCAAACTTCAGGCACTGATTGCCTCAATATGGACTGTAGTCGAGATCGTCTCGCATCAGTACGAAATCGCCTCGGATTCGACAGGTTCGCCTACGATCTGAACAAGTTCATCGGCGACGATGTGTGTTGGCTCCGAATGAAAAACAGTGATGTACCTACAACAAAATTAGTATGGGACCAGTGCAAATAAAAAAATTGGGATGGTTCCACGTAGATGGATTTAAATTGCAAAGAATTTCAGCCAGGGGGGTGCTAAGGGGATAGCTTAGGATTAAATAGGCTTAGGGGAGTAGTTAGGAGGTTGGAGATCATCCCAATTTGGGAGATCTCCAACGGGGGAGGGTCCCTAACAGCGCAGACATGCTTCTGCCCAGATTGGAGACCCGTTGGAACAGAAGCTAACTTTGCAAAATTAGTTTTGCGATAAGATCGTTTGGACATCCTAGTCCAGACGAAATCGTCAGATCTGGGGCGATATCATCTGATCAACGATGATATCGTCAAACGGTCAAAACAACCTCTAAAATTGGCATGGAAAAGGGGGAAATGGATTACCCGATGGTTAACGGGCGGTTTGGGAGGTTAAATTTGAATTTTAAATTATTTACTAAGGTGAATGTAATTATTACAATTTTACTGCGCCAATTTTAGGGTGCTACATTTTGCCCCCTCTTTAGCGAATTTTCCGAAGAAAATACATTAAAGATGAGTTCTTCTCGATCTACGAGAAAGCAAAAATTATTCCCATTTTTAGGCGACGATTCTTGGTTGAATCGTACAACAACTTACTATGGTGCCCCCTCCGTGTTTTTACCCAAATCGAACGTTTGAGGTAAAAACGCGGAAAAGCAAAAAATTATTTTTGAATAAAATTTAAAAAAATAGGGTAAAACCCTAATTCATTTTTACTGTTCATTTTTTGGTTTTTAGAGCTCTGAAGCAAAAATGGTGGAGACGACGCACAGATCGACAGAGGTCCGACGCGGTCTACGGTAAGAGTCTAGACTTAACTAGGATGCTTGAATTTAATTTTACATGCTTTGTAGGTAATTTTTAGGTGATTTTTGAGCATCGCGGCCATTTTTGGGCCGTCGACGTCATCGGGACGAAATCGTCCCGATTTCGACGAAATCGTCTCAATTTCGACAATTTCGCCTAAGGGCGAAATCATCGAAAGGGGGACAATTTCTTCAAATTAGAGACGATTTCGGCTTGCGAAATCGGAGACGATTCTGCTCAAATTTGGGACGATATTGTCCAATAGTGGGCGATATCATCAATTGTATGAAATTGAATTTTAACTTGCATTATTGATTACTTGAATTGTTATTAATGATTTTTTTATTGTTTTTGTTGTTTATGTTTGCAGAGAGGATTACTAAAGAGCAGGGAATGGAAGTATGGAGGGTTGAGAGATGATTTGGCCGCTCTCACACAGGCAGAGCGAGATCAGCTGGAACAATCCAGCTTGCAGCATGTGGCAGAGATGCCACAAGTGTCTACCGATATGGGGCTTCTAACAGCCCTAGCAGAGAGATGGTATCCGGGTTCCTCATGTTTTCGGCTACCTATAGGGGAGATGACTCCCACATTAGAGGATGTATGGAGGATTCTAAGAATCCCCATACAAGGACGGTTGATTACTCCTATGGCCAATCAGGGCCACGCTATGGGACGATTGTGCGGTGACCCGAGCTTTGCCCTAGAGAAGGGCATATCGAGGCACTATGCCAGATGCCTGGGGCATCTAGACTCACACGGGTATTAGCTGGAGTGGTTGGTGGACTTTTTTTGTGCCACTAGAGCGGGTGCAGGGTGTCGTGGATGCTCGTAGATGTGATATGTGATATGTGGGATCACGGCTACAAATTCTCTTGGGGAAATTTTGTTCTATGTCGATTGTACAGGATCCTATATGGGGTCATGTACAAGGGCGGCCGATGTCTGGTCATGACATTGCTCTTATAGGTTTGGTGCTAGGAGCACATTGCAGTGTAGAGGCCGATAGGGCTTCCTCTGACAGGGGTTGACGGGGAGAGGCCCCGAGTCTTCTACTGGTGGCTCCGGAGAGGAGCACAACGATGGATAGATCTGCTTATGTCCCGGAGGCTATTGGATGACTTAGTCCCAGATCAGATCACCTGGAGGCCATGGAGGGAGCATCCAGGGTGGGCCGAGGATGGACAGGAGTTGGCTCATGTCAGGTGAGTCTGCTGGCTACGGATGGAGAGGGGAGAGGTGGAGCTCCACCGCTATGACCGAGTTTTGAGGTAGTTCGATCTACAGTAGGGGATCCCATCTCTGAGGGATTACGAGTTTTCCTGGACTATCCGGGATAACACCATAGTTAGCGGGGCTCCCGACATGTAGCGATTCTAGAGCCAGGACACGGATGATGCCCCCATCCAGCCAATGGATGGGGATGACGCAGGGGTAGCCGATGGCTACGATGCCTGGTACGCAGGCATCCACCCTCCTCGAATGACAAGGGCATAGGGTCTGATTCACGTGGTTGTGCATCGGATAGGGAGGCGGCACCAGGCAGCGATGGAGGCATCCCAAGGTCATGATGGGAGAGAGGTGAGGAGGCCATAGGCATAGGAGAGGTCACGGTAGAGGGAGAGGAGGGAGGTGAGACCCCCATCTCCATAGAGGCCACCATCGCTTGATAAGGGCAAGGGTGTCAACACAGGAGAGAGTAGCGAGATGGCTACTCTCCGGGTGGAGAGAGATCATCTCCAGGCCTAGGTGCAGACTCTATAGGATGAGGCTGCACGCCACCGAGCTGAGGTGTCATAGCTATGGGACAAGATTGCATGCCTTAGGGCACAGGGCAGAGGGGCGAGCTCTGGAGAGCTGACATGGGCTATCTCCCAGCTGACATTCTATCAGACATTGTATCACCAGCTGGTGCCAGAGGTAGATAGACTACCCCTGCTAGCCAACATTGCAGATCCAATCAGGATCGAGTCATCGAGGACCACATCTTGATCGAGGACTAGGACTACGCAGACTACAATGGGGCCACCTCGTCCACCTCAGGGCGGGGGAGGAGATGAGGCAGAGAGCTTGAGGGGCTCGTGAGGCTAGAGGGCTGGACTGACACTGTACAGACTGACATTGTATTATATGATTATTATTTTGTTGATAGAGGATTGAGTATGCTGAGGTACAGATTGTGGCATACCAATCCAGTTTTGATGATGTATATATATGGTTTTTGATATATATATGATATGAGATATGTTTTTGAGCACATGACTTGTATAATGTGTATACTGATGATGCTATTATGTTTGATTGATTGATTTGATAATTCATGTAATTATGTCGTTGGAAATATTATAATTTTGATGTCATGCTGTGATGTTTTAAATGGAATAATCTGATGTAACAAATTGGTTGTTTGTGATGTGATAATAATAAAAATAAAAATAAAAAGAGACTTCTAACAATAATTTCAAAGGACATTGTCACTATTATAGACCATTTTATGGAGTCGCCACTCACTCGGTCGTCAAGTTAGTCTCATTTATAGAAATATTGTTAAAAGTAAAAGATTGCTTAAGAAACTATCTTAAGACTTTGGTGTAATAATGCAAATGATGATGATGATGATGGTTTGTTTTCAGATTTTCATGAAAATAGTATGCATGAAATGATATTAAAATAATTTTTGCTAGGCATAAATTCCTAAGTGTGATAAAATTTTGGATAATTCTTTAGGAATTATACCATCATTGCAAAGTTGAAGTTTGACATAATGACATGAAATAATGAAAATGGGTTTGCTTTTTAAAAGCATAATTTGTGTAACATAATGAATTAAGTCATATGGTTTTCATGATTTTTAATAAATGGGGAATAAAAATTGTTACAATGGTTTGCGCTAGGCATAGAATATGTAGGTATAGACTTATACCATCATCGCGAAAATCCAAAAAATATAGTTTTATTGTATGGTTGATTTTTGATGAACAGAAAATATGAAAATGAGGACTTGCGCTAGGCATAAAATTCCACTTTTGGTTTTGGAACTATACCATCGTCGTGAAAGTCAACTAGATATATGTGTTTTGATTGTATATTTTGAAAGAAATTTTTGATTTTTCTATTATATAGTGGTCTTTGTGGTAAACAACTGTACTTGATTTATTCCAAACAAGTTGCAAAAATAATATTTCAAAGGATTTTAAAGACAAAAGTTAGATTTATAAGGAATCCCGTGTGCATATGTGAATTCATTTCCAATCTTGACTTATCATAATGATACACAAAATCTCTCAAATACAAATGTGTGTGCAATTGCATTGTTCATTTACCAGCTTTGAGCAAGATAATATGATACAAGTGATTTGAAGAAACCAAATAAGTGTTCATTAACCATGATGTAGATGCATATAACCATACTAGACTACTATGTAGGTCGGATTATCAAGAGCTAGCTAATCCATAAGCAGACATAGGTCTGTACAAAAGAATGTCGCTAATGTGACGGACATATCACCATGCTAGGAGTTACCCAAGGCCAAGCAGGTTGGGCACAAACCACCTGTTATGGGACTTACCTCACAGTTTTCGAATAATTGAGAATTCTAGGGATTCAAGCTCATCAACCCTTCTTTTATTTTCAAAGGGTAGGGAAGGGATTTTATTGCTTTCTTGCTTTTTCTTTCTTTTCTTTTTCTGTTTCTTTTTGAACTTTGTTTCATTTTCTTTTTGTATTTTTTTTTGCTTGATTTTTGAGATAGTGCTTGAAATATTGCTGGAATGATATAAAATAACATTTTTCTTTTCTCTTTTTTCTTGAACTTTTCTTTTCTTTTTCTTTGCTAGGGATACTTGCTCGGATTAGCTGTAGAGCAAGGGATTTTTATTCGGGTAGGGGTGAGCTTGTCCTTTTGCCAATTCTCAAAGATTCTAGACCATGTGCATGATAGGATAGCAGGGAAAACTTTTCGCTCAAGAAATCAGTTCTACTATGTAGCAAAACATGGAAATTACAAATATAATCATTTTATTGTGAAAAGATGTGCTTGGTTTAAGTAAATAACAAGATCAATTCTCTATGCTCAAATTTTATTTAATTGAATTTTGTGGACTTTGATATAAGAGAGATTAGTAATCATGCCAGATAAAATCAAGATATTTATTTTTGTGAGTGTGCAAGTGAGGGATTCCAAATAAATGATAATTTATCCAAAATAATTTGAAATGTATAACTGCAATAATTGTAAGAAAATATATATAAACACTTTTGAGAAGTTTTGAGAATGTTGACTCTCTCTTTCTTATTTATTTTATTTTGGTTTCGAAAGAGTCAAGCATATAGCTGTTTTTATATTTTTATTCTTTATTTTTGATGTTTGGTTTTATTTTTTTTTTTGAGCAAAAAAAAAAAAAAAATTTAACAAGTGCCTTAAATAAATGCAATAGATAGTTTTTGAAGATGATTATGAATATTTTTTATGTTTTTGGATTTTTATAAATTTGAAAGAAATATAAGATAAAAATTTTGAAAGTATTTTAAACAATTATATACAAGGATGAAATGACCAAATTTATGCATAGTAACGTTTAAGATGCAAAATATTCATGGGTTCTTTAAGTTCTTTACCATCTAATGTAGACAATTTGTATGCTCCTGATTCAAATTTGGCAGTAATAATGTATGGTCCAAGCCAATTGGGCTCAAATTTACCTTTAAGGTCCTTAGTTGCATTTGTATTTTTTTTATTTTCTTTTAAAACAAGGTCACCAATCTCAAAGGATCGATGACGAACTTTCTTAGCATATGATTTTTTAAGCTTGTTTTGGTAAGCATGGAGATGCTCCAAAGCATTGATGCATTTTTCATCTAGGAGTTCCAGCTGACTGAGTCTGCCAGCATGATATTCATCTCCTACTTTGGTATCTTGAAGTAGCAGAGCCAAAGAAGGAACTTCCAATTCAAATGGAAAAACTGCTTCAGCATCGTAAACCAAAACAAATGGTGAAGTTCTCGTGGGGGTTCGAACACTAGTTCGATAGGCCCACAAGGTCGGATATAATTGAATGTGCCGATCACGGCCAGTTTTATTGACTAATATTTTGAGAATTTTGATTAAGGTTTTGTTAGATGCTTCTGCTTGACCATTACCCTAAGGATAATAGGGAGTGGACCAACGATGTTGAATCTTATATTTTTGGCATAATTTTTTAACATCTTTATTTTTGAAGCAAGTTCCATTGTCAGAGATGAGATTGGCAGGAATTCCGAACCTGCAAATGATTTGATTAAAAATAAATTTAGAAACTTGTGTGCCATTGCAGGAAGCTAAAGGCATAGCTTTTACCCACTTTGTAAAATACTCAGTGGCAGTTATGATGAACTTGTGTCCATCAGATGACACAGGATTGATTTTTCCAATAATATCCAAGCCCCATTTAGAAAATGGCCAAGGAGATGAAATAGCCTACAGCTTTTGTGCAGGCGCATGGACAAGTTCAGCATGTTTTTGACACTTGTCGCAATGGCGCACATACTCATGTGCATCCGTTTCCATGGTAGGCCAAAAGTATCCTATCCTAAGGAGCTTTTTAGCAATGACACTACCACTAAAGTGTCCTCCACAAGATCCATCGTGGGCTTCACTCAAGGCTGATTTAGACTCTTCTAAGTTTAAACATCTTAATAGGATACCTTCAAAAGATCTCCTATATAAAGTATTGCCAATGATTACAAATCTACTTGCTCGTCGACGTAATAATCGATGCTGGTTTCTTTTAGAATTTGTAGGGAAAGTCCCATTTTGGAGAAAATCAAATATGTCTGTATACCAAGGTTTAGGAGTAGTTTCATTGATTAGAAACACATCCAAAGGATTTAAGCATGACTTATTTGAAGCGGGTTCCTGGAGTCGATGAATAATGATAGTGGCATATTCGTCATCTAACTCCAAGGGCAGGAGAGATGCAACTGCGGCCATAGCATCGGCTGCACGGTTGCTAGTTCGAGGAATAGCTTCCAAGGTAACTTGATCAAATAAAGACATTAATTGTAAAACATAGGCCTTATATGGGCACATTTTATCATCTCTGGTCTGATAAACTTCATTAATTTGGTTTATAACCAGTTGAGAATCACCAAAAAATAAGAGATGTTTAATTTTTAGCGCTAGGGAAGCTCGTAATCCAAGGATTAGAGCTTCATACTCAGCAGTATTGTTGGTGCAAGAAAATGTCAATTTGAAGGATAGAGGAATAAGATGTTTTTGCGGAGATATTAAAATAATACCCGCACTAGCCCCACTCATGCATCGGGCTCCATCAAAGTATAAGGACCATTGGTCGGTATGGTCTGCCTCTAATTGAAGGCATTCATCTGGAAACTCAATGATGAGGGGATGGGTAGACCCTAAGGGTGCAGTAGCTAATTGATCTGCTATGATTTGACCCTTAACAGACTTCTGTCCTATGAATGTGAGATCAAAATCGCTTAGAGCAAGAACCCACTTGGCTGTGCGACCCGATAAATAAGGTCGACTCATGAGATACCTTAAGGGATCATATTTAGCAATGACAAGTTTTTTGACTAAGCATATAATGTCGTAATTTTTGCATAGCAAACACGACTGCTAGACATAGTTTTTCCAACGCTGTGTAATGGGTTTCATAACTGATGAAGGTTCGGCTAATATAATAATTAGCACGTTCTCGCTTTTCATCATCAAGTTGAGCTAACATAGCCCCTAAGGCAGAATTTGAAGCGGAAATATATAGGAGAAATGGGCGATCAGATTTAGGTGGTGAAAGCACAGGTGGATTAAGGAGGTATTGTTTGAGAAGTTCAAAAGCTTCTCTACATTCTCGTCCCAATTAAAAGGGACATCCTTCTTAAGGATTTTAAGAAAGGGACCGGTTTTATCTTCCAGCTTATCGATGAAGCGACGGATGGCTTGAAGTTTACCTTGTAAAATTTGTAACTCAGATATATTAGTAGGTGCGGGCATATCAGTGATGGCCGCAATCTTGAGGGTCGATTTCAATACCACGTAAAGAAACTAAAACCCCTAATAGTTTGTCGGATTTAACTTTGAATATGCATTTTGCTGGATTTAATCGAATGAGATATTCTCGTAATTGATTAAAGACTTTCCTCAAATCATCTAAATGATTATTTTCAATAATAGAATGAGTTATAATATCATCCACATAATCATGTAGGATATCATGCATCATATCATGAAAAATGTAGGTCATAAGTTGCACCGGCGTTCTTTAAGCCAAATGGCATCACTTTCCAGCAAAAGGTACCCCAGGGGGTAATAAAGGTTATTTTAGCCTGGTCTTCAAGAGCTATCCGAATTTGATTATAACCGGAGAATCCATCCATTAAGGACATCATCCCACTTCCGACAGTGAAGTCAATGATTTGATCCATGTTTGGAAGAGGAAAGTCATCTTTAGGGCATGCAATGTTAATATCTCTAAAATCTATGCAAACCCTAACTTTTGTAGCTTCTTTCTTGGTGACTGGAACTACATTTGAGATCCATTCAGCATAATCAATAGCTTGTATAAAGATAACATGCAGGATTTTTTCTAACTCCCCTTTGACTAACAGAGCCACTTTGGGATGCATTTTTCTAAGTTTTTGTTTAACGAGTTTAGCATCCGGATGGACCACTAGATGATGCATGACTACGTAAGGGTCTAGACCTAGCATATCTTCGTATGTCCAAGCGAAGACATCTTCATACTCTTTAAGGAATTCAATGTATTGTTCTTGTTTTTCTTGACTTAATTCTGATCCAATATTGATTATGTGAGGATTGTCCTCAGTTCCAATATTAATTTTAATGACGTTTTCTACCTTCATATGTAGATCTCTTTCAAAGTTAGGTGGGGTGGGTGAAATGCCCAATTCTTGTAATTCTTGTAAGGTTAATTTAGATAATTCATTCTGAGGATTAGTGGCCTCAAGTTGGGCTATAGTTGGTATAGAACCATCAAAATAAAATCCATTGTGTAACATCTCTTCAACAGAGACATCATGGAAGATATCTCCTTCCAACTCTTCATCAGGGTCGGCAATCATTTCGTGGTATGCTATGGATAGCATGTTGCATGAAAACGACTGATTTTTAAGAGGCAAATTAACATGCCTATCCAAATAATCTTGATAGCATATGAGATGATCATCATCCTCAAAAGGAAAGGGTTGACCCTTATTAGGAAATAGGCCCACACCACAGTAGGCAGGCCACGGTTCTACCTTGAAAGGTTCTTTCATGCCATTTTGGGAAGGTCCCAAGCCTTTCCCTTTATATCCCATTTTAAGCATCATGGGTTTAGCTTTAATATAATCATTGGTAAAATAACACCGAGCATATCCTTCATGATGAGTTTTGATATTTCGAGGGATTCTTCCCAAGTCATATCCTTTAAAAATGAAGGCACAACTCCCGACTTGGTAAGTACTTCTCATAGGTTGTGGGAGGCCCAAAGTACGAGGAGATGGCGACAAGTTATTTAAAAGGTTTGAATCTTGCATGAAAGCATTTGTTTTTTCTGATATTAAGGTTGTAGATAAGTCTGGTAAAAGTTCATCAGAAAGGGCATAAGATGTAGAAGGCTTATTACCTATATCTTTAGATGTGGAAGGTATGATAGATGTGTCTATAGGTTTTGAATTTATAGGGATAGAACTTGAAGGATTGGTTGTAGATTTAAGATCTTTTTGAGGTTCTAAAATGATTTTTTTAGAGGGTTGTTGGTCTATATAGGAGGAAGAAATTAATGGAGGGGAAATAGGTGAAGTTATGGGTGTATGTTTCACAGTTTTAGATGAAAAATAAGAACTAGGATGTGTGGATGACAGAGTAGGGAAAAATTGCACTCCAACGGGTTCTGCCAAAGCACACATATCAAAAGGTCTAGGGTCACCATGAATAGTGACCAACTAATTTTTAAACTCGAATTTAACACATTGGTGTAAAGTTGATGGGACCGCTCGCATGGCGTTGATCCAAGGGCGACCCAAAAGTATATTGTACGATGCTGGGCAATGTATAATAAACACGGTTGTTTCTAGGGTTCTAGGGCCAACTTGCAATGGGAGGGTAAAAACTCCACACGTTTCTTGTGTTTCATCATTAAAATCTTTGATAATCATATTAGTTTTCTTCATTTCATCACTTCTAAAGCCAAATCATTGGTAGAAGTCAAAAGTGCAAATGTTTAGAGATGAGCCATTATCAATCAAAACTCTTTTGACAGCTACATCTCCAATTAGAGTAGTAATGTATAAGGGATTGTCCTTATGTAAACTATGTTGTGGGATATCT
This sequence comes from Wollemia nobilis, assembly GCA_028583015.1. Taxonomy (NCBI): domain Eukaryota; kingdom Viridiplantae; phylum Streptophyta; class Pinopsida; order Araucariales; family Araucariaceae; genus Wollemia; species Wollemia nobilis. The sequence goes on from JAQPPZ010003067.1 coordinate 9,003,337, forward strand.
TTATCCCAGAAGTCAATACAATCAATCTCTCGAGTGATGATAGTATTGGCCATAGCTTCAGGTTGAATGTTTTGAGGTACCATCATTTGGCTCAATGTAAGCATGAACTCATCCCTATGGGTGGGAGAGGATCTTAATAAATCCAAAAGGGAAATTCTGGCCGTAGTATTGGACAATTGCTCATTAATATTGTAAGGGGGTTTATATTGAATAGTACGAACATGATTCCCTTTATTGGGGTTTTTCAAAATGAATGGAACCAATCCATCATTCTGGTTTGGTTCTTGTTGAGAGTTTTTAGCTTGTTGTCGAGTAACGACTCCAATGGTACCTACAATGTTATAGTTAAGACGCTTAACTGGTCTCGGTTGAGCATTAATGGCTTGTTCATTAGAAAGGAATATATTAGAAGAAGGTCGAGTAGTGACTCTTCTAGGAAATGGATCTTCTGGAACCATAGCATTTGTGACGGGTTGAATGGGATCTGATTCGTTTTCAAAACTATTCGATTGGTTTGAAGTAATGTCTAGTTCACTTTCACTATTCGATTCTACATCACTAGAATCAGAAGTTTGAATATTATGTAAGGGCCTGGTCGTAACCAGGGATAAGGTTGTGTCAAATATTTGAGGATCCTGAATAGGTAATTGTCCGCTAATGGTTCCTACATATCGGGTAGGAGGGGGAACATTATGATGTTCGATTTGATTGGCTACCTCTTTACCATGTCTTGGTAAAGGGTGTTGAAATATGTCTAGCATTTGATTGACATTTTGATTTTGATTTTGGGGAACGATCTTTTGAGTATTATTAGGAGGGTTTTGTTTAGGTTGGAAGGCTTGCACTTCCATTTCATTATTGTCAATCAAATCCTGTATTTTATGTTTCAACCTTTTACAAGCATTGGTAGAATGTCTAGGTCCTCTATGGAAATCACAGTGCAAGTCAGGTCTGTATCCGGGTATAGTTGGGTCAGGTTCCTGGAGAGCTGGTAATTGGATCAAACCTCTTTCGAGTAACTGAGGTAAAATAGTTGATAAGTGTTGATTTAATATAGTGAATTCTCGAGGAGGCTTATCAGGAGGTTTCAATATGAATTTTTCTGTTGTCTTTGTTGCATTGATATTCGCAACATTCCTGCTGTCAGTGACTCTGTCACCAACAACTTGTTTGTTTTTATATTGATTTCTAGATGTTTTCTCATCATCCTTCTTCCTAATTTGGCCTCTCCTAATGAGGGCATATTCTACTCTTTGAGCTAAATCTATAGCTTGATCGAAGGTAGTTAAAGTAGCAGTCGATAGCTCATAAGATATCTGTTCCTATAAATTATTGATGAAAATGTCCAACATTTCCCTATAAGGCAGCACAAAGTGCAGTTTTCCTATCAATTGCCTCCATCTAGCTAAGAAATCGGCAAAACATTCATCCTTGTCTTGTTTTAAATTGTATATGTCTTTAATAGTTACATGCCCCTCGATGTAGGCACTAAATTGATGGGCAAATTATTCCGTTGTTTCTTCAAAGTTTCTCAAAGAATGAGTGGGCAATTGATAGTACCACTCTAATGCCATTCCACCTAAACTTTTTGGGAACATTTTTAGTAATAGCAAGTCATCATGCGATATGTCATGACATGCTATCCTAAACATGCGAAAATGCTCTATGGGATCTTCGGTTCCTTTATATATAGGTAGGATGGGCATGGGAAAATGCTTAGGGTATGGTTGAGCTACAACTATGGGATCCAAAGGTTGACTATAGATCTCTCGATAATTATACGAGGGATGGTAGGGATCTATCTGGTCCATACGTGAAGCTAATTGTTTCACCATGGCTTCCAGATTACTAGTTTGCCCCGCATATTGGTTCGGTAGGGCATTGACATGATTTTTATGGGCATATGATGGAGGAACATGCAGATTAGATGCCATGTTACTATTGTGTAAATTATTGGTAGGAAAAGTATTATGAAGGAATTTTGAAGTTGTATTATGTTGTATTCCGGATTGTTGAAAGTTTGTATTTGGCTTTGTTTTAGGTTTTTGTTTACTTGAAGCATATTGCTCAATAGTTTGGCAGAATAAAGTAGTGAAGGAAGGTTTATTTTGTGTGGGAGTGATTTTAGGTTGAATAACAGGTTCCTTAGGAGGTTGGGTAACCTGTTGTTTTGACATGTTTTGAGCCATAGTGACCATATCCGTATTGGATGGCCTAGCCTTGTCACTTTCTTGATCAATGAAAGACAAGGGATTAGTGTGCATATTACACATATATTCCATGGCTGCTTGAGTGTTACTAATTTGCCCTTTATCAATACGAATTGCCACATTAAGGTCATCAATGTTATCAATAAGAAATTTCTGAAAATGCTCTGCATTGTCAAAAGCAATAGTTCCATTTGGAGCTACTCTAGGGGATGAGGATTCATCCTCTTTAACACTCCCTTCTTGTTCCTTATCTTCACCTAAGTCTTCTTCTGATTGACCTAGAGTTTCTCCTTCCGGATTTGGATCTCCAAGAAGGACATTTGGGTCTCTAGTTGTATCTTGTAACCAATATTCTTCTTCTCCTAAAGTTTCTTTACCATTCCTAAGTTTAGGCATGGTGCTAAATTTTGATTTCAGCAAATATATATATATATATATATATATATATATATATATATATATATATATATATATATGCAAAAAATTAAGAGGTATATGTTTACTATATACCTACTACAATATTTGAAAATGAAATGTTTAAGTTTTTGCTAAGTTTTTTGGTTTTTTTTTTTTTTTTAGTTTTTTCTTTGCTTTTTGAAATAATATTGTAAAGACAATCAACACAATAAATGCAAGAAATAAGACTGAAAGTAATAATCTAGTTTTCTATAAACAATTTATGAATATCATTAATAGGTTCGAGTTGTTCTGGAGTCATGAAGTGTTCTTCTTCAAATTGAAAGTTTTATTTTAAAAATTTGATGAAAAGAGCTATAGTGATATTATCTGTCTCAGATGTTGGTTGATAAAAGCAAAGCTCATGGCAATACTCTCGATATAGCACAACTCGTGGAACTCTATTCCATCTTTCCCTATCTGTAAGAACAACCTCTTGGTCTTCTACACAACCTAGGAACTGGTGCACAATGGCTACGTTCTCGAGGTATTCCTCGAAGGTGAACAATTCTGAAGATACTAGAGCTCTCCTATAAGCTAACCATCTATGGCAGGCTCTCTGAAGTTCATGATAAAAAACTAATTGATGAGGATCTAGGATTCTATCTAGGACTAGCCTCTTGATTTGCTTATGTTGTGTGGACCTAGATGAGATGAGACTAAGTCTTCTATCAAGTTCGTTCCACAGGAATTGATTCCTACTTGTTTCAGGCACACTAAGGACAGAATTGACTTCTATGGCTACCAATTAGTTTTCTATGTTTATAGTAACTGCTAACCTTTTCTTAGGAGCTACCATCTAAACATGATTTCAAAGTTAAAGGATTTAAAATGCATCTATGTTTTAGTTGTTCTATATATATATATATATATATATATTGTTTTGTTTTGTTTTCAAAATGTTATGATGCATTCACGTCGGGTTCACTAAAATGTATCACTCCAAATTTTTCGCATCCTTACCTTCAGGCTATTGGATCCATGTCCGAAAGGAGGATGGGAAAAGGATGTTGCGGTACCTCGGACTGAGAGGACTTTGCGAAGGTCCCGCCTCTCAAGGGAGGTGTATTTTGATGATTTTTTGACGGATGGTGGGTTCACCAAGAAACATTTAAGGGCAGTTTCCACGCCTAGGTTTGGAATGTGTTTTAATGTGTTCATTTTTAACTTTAAGCATTCATATCCTAGGTTTGGCCAAATGAATCTAGATTAATCTACATGAAAATGCAAATTCAATGAGTACAAAAAACATATTTAAAGACATAAAACAGAGAATTTATAGAATACAAATGAGGAATACCTGATCCGGATGTCTGGTAATGATTTTGATGTTTGAAGCAGTCAGGATCATCTGGAATTTGACAGATTCATCTGGGATCTGACAGAATCGTCTGAGATCTGACGAATTCGTCAGAGACCTACAAGCAGAAAAATAGATACAAAATACAACGAATACTACTGTGCTAACAAAGGGAAACAACATCAAATGAATGTATGAATATTGAATAATAGTTATGAACAAAAATTCAAGCAAATTACGATATTCTAATGACAAATCATGATATTAGTATGCAATCTAAGCTAAATGGGTGAACTCCAAATGCAAAATAACATAAACACTGAATAAACTATCTAATTTGCAGAATAAAACAGCAGAGAAAAGGTTGAAAAGTGCAAACTTCAGGCACTGATTGCCTCAATATGGACTGCAGTCGAGATCATCTCGCATCAGTACGAAATTGCCTCGAATTTGACAGGTTCGCCTCCGATCTGAACAAGTTCATCGGCGACGATGTGTGCTGGCTTCGGCTGAAAAATAGTGATGTACCTACAACAAAATTGGTATGGGACCAGTGCAAATAAAAAAATTGGGATGGTTCCACGTAGATGGAGTTAAATTACAGAGAATTTCAGCCAGGGGGGTGCTAAGGGGATAGCTTAGGATTAAATAGGCTTAGGGGAGTAGTTAGGAGGTTTGAGATCATCCCAATTTGGGAGATCTCCAATGGGGGAGGGTCCCTAATGGCGCAGACATGCTTCTGCTCGGATTGGAGACCCGTTGGAACAAAAGCTAACTTTGCAAAATCAATTTTGCAACAAGATCGTCTGGACGTCCTAGTCCAGACGAAATCGTCAGATCTGGGGCGATATCGTCTGATCGGCGACGATATCGTCAAACGGTCAAAACAACCTCTAAAATTGGCACAAAAAAGGGGGAAACGGATTACCCGACGGTTAACGGGTGGTTTGGGAGGTTAAATTTGAATTTTAAATTATTTACTAAGGTGAATGTAATTATTACAATTTTACTGCACCAATTTTAGGGTGCTACACTTCCACCCACTTAGTAAAATACTTAGTAGTCGTAATAATGAATGTATGTTGACCTGATGATGGAGGAGAGATCTTATCGATTAGATACAAACCCAACTAAGCAAATTGCCAAGCCACTTGAATGGTCTGTAAGGCCTATGATGGCAAGTGCATAAGATTAGCATGATCCTAGTATTTTATGCATTTCCTGACATACATATTGCAATAATTCTCCATAGTAGGCCAATAATAGCCCATATGAAGGATGTGCTTGATGATAGCCATGTTTCTAAAATTGCCATCACACATATCGTCATGAGCTTGCAAAATTGCCCAAGATGATTCTTAGGGCTCAATACAATGAAGGAGAACTCCATCGTAGCTTCGATGATACAAAATATCTCCTCACAAGACATACTTTGTCACTTTCTATTTAAATGTGCATTTTATAGCATGTAATAATCCTTGAGGGATTACACTAATTTTTAGGAATTCATGTATTTATGACATCCATATCTGATAGATCTTAGCCTCAACTAACAAGATAGCATGTTCCCCTTATGGTTTAACATTTACAAAGGCAGGCTAGGAAATAACCTTATGGTGAATGGTGGTACCATTCCCCATAGGACCCTGCAAGATCAATGACCCCCAAGGTGCTCTCTTGAGAAAGTATCTGGATCTATATAACCACTCATGATTTGGCTCTATATGAATCATGTTGATCGTATATTTGTTATCCAAAGCTTCATGCTACATTGTAGAGTGTGATAGTGTTTTAATGTGGATGGTAGTAAAATTGAAAGATGGATTCTAAGGGATTAAGGATTCCAAATATGCCATAGTGTCTATGAATATTTTTAACAAATGAGGGATGGCCTTGATGTCATACCACTCCAACTGAGCTAGATAAGTATCAACACGATCTTTGTAGGCCTTCAGCACATGGCACCTACATTGAAAGAGTCCCTTCACTTGGTTGACAATGAGAAGGGAATCACCAAAGATATTTAACCTTTTGATCTTCATGGAGATAGCTATTTGGAGGCTTAGGATTAGGGATTCATACTCAGTATTATTTTTAATGCAAGGAAATTCCACCTTAAAAAACAAGGGCATGGGAGAACCTTGCAGCGTGAACAACACTATTCTTGCACCACCCCTTTTCTCACATTTCAAACCATCGAAGAACAAGGTCATATTAGATTTTTTATTTGGATATTCAGGTTCAGGTGCTTCTGATAATGTAAACACTACATCATCAGGTAACTCTATGGTGAGATGCCTACTATTCTCTAGATTTGCCTTAGCCAATTGATCAACTATGACCTATCTCTTGATGGAATTTTAGCTAATGAATTTCAAATAAAATTCTATCAATAGCATGATCCACTTAATAGTGCTTGTATTATTATATGTATTTCTCATCATATACTATAAAGGATTTTGTTTTTATATGGCATACTTCGTATGACTTAACATATAATGCTGCAATTTCTTTTTAGTGAAAACTATTGCTAAACAGAACTTTTCCATGCAGGTATATCCTAGCTCGTAACTTACCAAAGTTCGACTAATGTAATATATGGCTTACTCTTGGTATTGCATATTCTTTTGGGCTAACATGGTCCCTAATGCAAAGTCAGTTGCCGATATATATAGCAATAATGGTACATCCAGTCTTGGTGGAGCTAGTATCGACGATGTTTCAAAGTATTGTTTAATCTTAGCAAAGATTGGTTGATAGTCCTCATACCAATTGAATGAGACCCCCTTGTGTAGTAATTGATTCATGGGTTGAAATTTATCCTATAATTGTACGATAAATCACTTTATGGATGCAACTTTACCTTGAAGGCTTCTCAATTATTTGATATTTATGGGGGGACACATTTTTAGAATGACCTTTACCTTTGCTGGATCTACTTTGATCCCTCATTTTGAAATGATGAATCCCAAGAGTTTTCTTGAAGTTATGCCAAATACACACTTCTTAGGATTCAACCTAACATTATGCTCTATCAAGTGATCAAAGACCTTCCTTGGGCCCTCTGTATGCTCTGAACATAGCAATGACTTGGCCAACAAGTCATCGATATAATATTCCAAGATCTTATGCATGTAGTCATGAAAGATATATGTCATGGCCTGTTGATATGTAGCACCAGCATTCTTAAGGCAAAATGGCATAACCTTATAACAAAATGTTCCCCATGGAGTTATGAACGCAATCTTGTGCTGGTCTTCAGGCTTAATCCAAATTTGGTTGTAACCAAAAAACCATCCATTAAGGAGAGCATTTCATGACCTATGGTTGTGTCTATGAGAGCATCTATGTTCAAAAATGAAAATGAATCCTTTGGTGTTGCCCTATTGAGGTCTCTGAAATCTAGACAAATACGGATCCTTCCATCAGGTACCAATTTTGATACGCATTCTAGATAGTCAATGGAAATGATAAAATCTACATCTAGTAGCTTTAGCAATTTATCCTTAAACATTAAGGCTATTGTTGGATACATCATCCTGAGTTTTTTCTTGACTGGATTTTTTTAGAGATCCAACAAAATGTTGAGTAACCAATTTTGGATCTAAACCAAACATATCCTTATAATTCAAAGCAAATATATCAGGTCTCTCTTTCAGTAGAGGTATGAGGTTGGCACGCTTATGAGGAGATAAAATTCCTCTAAATTTAACCTTATTAGGAATCATGGGATCATTGCTGATATCCACTTTAAAGGTTTTTTCTACTGACATGTGGAATCCCTCCTCAAGTTGGTGAGGATTAGGGATCAAGTAGATGTCATATACTAGTTTTATGGGTTCCATGTTGTAAGCATCCTCAAAATGATAAACATCATGTACATAGCCTAGCACAAAATGAAAATGTTGCAACATTTCTTCATTAGGAAAGAAATATTTAGGCTCTAGTGGTGATTCAGCATAATCCCAATCAATAGAATATTCATCCAGATGCAATGGTTTGGAGGGTTCAGTTGGGTTGTGAAGTGGAGTGGTTATATAAATGGAGATCATATTGATGGAATGGATTATGTCTCTAGGACCACGTGCATGTGACTCTACATTTGTGTAACTTCCATCCTCGAGATGTGGTTTTGGGGGTATGGGGATCTCTGGATCCAGTCTATGGATAGACTTGAAAATAGGATTGCTAGGCTCTAGGATCTCTCTTAATTTTGGTGGATAATGGAAGACCATATGATAAATCCTATTCAAATTAGGAGCTCTTCCTCTGAGGCATGGGTGGAGATTGATATCTCTGTACGTATCCTCTGTAGTGTATGGTGCATCATGATGATGCAAATAGGGAGGTCCCAAATAATATCTCTATTTCATCTTCCTCATCACTGTCATAATGAAAACCCTCATCGATACCTATTGGAACTAGGATATCAGGAATATGGAGTCCCATGTAAGCCCACTCTCAATAATTGCTATCATTAGTGGAGGATTGCTCATCCTCGACGAATGTCTCCAAGGGTAACAGATGATGTAAATTTAGAGGGCTCAGGTAAGCCACCTCAATATCATCCTCAGATTGCTCATTGCTTTAGTACTCATCATCATCATCACTCTCATAGATACAACTCAGTTCACCTATCTCAAATACGAGCTCTATTATGTCCTCATTAGCATGATCTTTTGACTCAGAATCTTCCACCATGCTAGCATTCTAAACTTGTAGGTCTATGTCATTGGCTACCCTATAGATTTGATCATCCAATTTGTCTCTTGGGATGTGCTATGGACCGGTCTCCACCAAGATATCTTCATGATATATCTTAAGTGGTTCTATGGTGATGTAAGACACTAACCGGTTATCCCTTCAAAAGGTATAGGTATTGGGGTGATAAGGATCGAAGTCAAATTCACCCCCCAAATTGAGGTATAGGGGGTCTAAATATGCCATGAGGAGTTCATATTGTCCTCCAACATAATATACTTACCTAAACCTATCAGTAAGCAACTAATACTATGATTCCTAAGGTATCCTACAACCCTGCTCGAATAATCTGAGACTATAACCATGATAATGGTAACATTTGAAATATCGTAAGGTGTACTCTAGGTTAGAAAGATAATGAACATTCATAGTGAATGGTTAATCATCATCCTCATCCATGGAAGTGTGAGATGTAAGATGGTCGAGCAATCCATAGATAAAATTAGTTTTGTTAGGAGTTACCCCCAATGGTACCACCATCCCTATGGGAAGGTGATGGGATTGTGGTCGGCCCATATCTTGTGTAGTCTTGATGTTTGGCATAAATATCACATTCTGCATGATATATTTCCCTAATCTAGTATTAACCAAGTGAATGGTCACCTGTGGTGCAGATGACCCTACTGAAGATGCAGGTAAAGCAGGATGTGGCACCTCTTCAACTTCTCCTTGAGCATCCTCTACTTCCATGGGAGTAGGGACCTCAATGACAACTGGTTTGGAAAATCACTTCATCTCTTTTTCACCCATATTTACCTTTAGCTTCTTATCATCCTGATGCATTATGGATGCAAACAGTTTAGTAGAAGCAGTTTTCATGTGCTCTAATCATTGAGATACATATATTGTAGTTTTGGCACACACTTATTTCATTTTACCTCCTAGATATTTGATCAACAAAACTAGCCATATGTCCAGATGTATTTAGGAGAGCATGAAGTCCCTTGGAAAATTTTTTAAATTCACATATTTGAATGGTTCTTCATCTGAAGGTACTATGTGAACCTATCCCTCATGTACGTATTTGATATATTGATGAAGAATGGAAGGGACACAACACATTTATCTTATCCAATGCCATACTAGAAGTATATTGTATTGCATATCACCTTCAATCACATGACACATCATTGAGATGGTCTTCAGTACCACCTAAATGGGTAAGACTATAGTACCGATAGTTGAGCATAATACATCATTTAAATCTCTCAACGTGAAGGCAGAAGGTATGATATGCATATTTGGTAACTTCAAGTATGTCAATGTCTTGGTCATGATTATATTGATTGATGATATCATATCAATCAAAACCTGCTTGAACGGTTTGTGATTTACATATGCAATGATATGAAGTGGCAGGTCCACTATGACAGTGGAAACCATCTTGATTTCATGATCTTAAAATTGTATAATCAGTTCTTGATATTTTTGCACGTGTCCCACAAAGTGTGTGAATGATTCAGGATCCTAGGACTACACTTATATGGACCTTATTATATCCATAAGTGTCTCCCTATGCTTGGGATACTTTTGAATCATCTTATAAATACACAAATTCACTAGAGTTATCTGTAGATTTTGAATTAACCTACTTCTAATTGTCACCATCAGTCTAGTTGGTCATCCTAGCACATTCTTGGCTGGCCTTGGAGGAATTGTATATTTGACTCTAATGGGTAATGGAGGTTGATTTGGTCTTTCATACCTCGCATGTCTTGTGACAACATTGACCATTCCGATGAACCCATGGGTTGGTGGTTCGATGCATACTTGATTGACTTGGCCAACATTTTTCCTTGGCACATCATGGTTGGGTAGAGGATTCTTGTAAATTCCCATATTATAGTTGTCAAGCACTTATGGGTTGTCCACAAGAAGCGTACCTATTTTAATCATATTTTGCACTAAATATTTGAACGACCAACATACCTATATGATGTGACCTTTTGTTTGATGAAATATACAATACTGATCATCCTTTTACCCCTTAGGCTTGGGTTGATTAGGGTCCATTAATTTGATTTCTGGTAATTTTATTATGTTTTCCTCGCACAATTGATGCAAAATCAATGTCAACAATTTTGATAATTGAGTGATTATGAAAGGAGGGCATTTTTATTTATCCTTACCCTTTTGGTTGTTTTTACACTGCTCATACTACATGGGAGGTGGGCTTGATAATTACATTGTTGATATCCCTTATCCATTTTTGAAGGTTCAAAACCACCTTATTAACATGGGCTAGCTTGGCCTATTGTTTCTCGGTGCTCTTCTTGTTCCATTCCTTTTTGTTCCTAAGTTTCAAGTTACCCTCTTGTAACTTGATATCCTCTATCACTTTGGCTTGTGCCAAAGCCTCCTCGAAGGTAATGAAATATGCTTTGTGCAACTTTTTGTAAACATTCAAGTTAATTCAGAAGCAAGGATGGAGAATGGAATATTTACCATCATATTTCTCCATCGTTTCCCATAATCCATAACTGGATCGTCATCATGTTGCATTAAAGCATCCATATCGGATAGGTTCACCTTTTTCTTGATACCAAAGAAGAAGCATTCAAGAAATGCATCAACCAGTTGCTCAAAACTGGTGATGTTGTGCCTCTTGAGTTGATTAAACCACTCCTAGGCTTGGCATAAGAGTGTTTTAATGAAGGTCCATAGGAGCAAGGCATCATTGATATAAATCTAAAAGCACATGTTCAAAAAACTCGTAACATGATCCTGGTCATTCTTCTCTCCTTTAAAATTTTCCATCCTAGGCATCTCAAAATGCTCAAGATAGGTCGAAATAGGTACTGATTGGCATAAATGTTCATTATGAATCTTGTTCAAGGTAGGCTTTTGATAAGTCATTCATTTCTTCTTGATAGCTCTAAAATTTTCTACCAAGGCCTTATAGGCTCGTGAATATAGGAACTCCTCTTCTCTAGATTGCCTTTGAGGCACATTTGGAGGTATGTTCCTCTTCTATCGAGGTGGAGGACTAAGCTCATCATCCACTTCAACTTGGGAGATTTTAGGATATTCTTGATTCCTCTCTCATTTCTTTTTCATACTACCTATGCCCATGATGTTCATACGTAGGGCACCGATCTCTATGTTGGGTCATACTATGATTATGGGTATCTATATGGTCAGGGTGGAACTCAAGATGTGAAGCAACTCATCTATCAATGCTTTCTCTATACTCACTATGGGGAGGTAAACCAACACGGTCCAATAGGTCCTCCCTCTATACATGCTTATTTTGATCAAGGATGCATTTATTGTGCATGGGTTGTTCATATAAGCATTGTCTTATGAAAATTTACCTCTGAGTGTTCTCATTTTCTAGGCATTCCTGCTCTACACGAACATATTCCAATTGGTATTGTAGGATCTGCTATCTCTGCTCTAACACTATCTTATGATATCTATCTATGTTATCAATCGTATGAGGCCTCTGGTGTGTGTGCTCTATTCAAGCAACTTTGTGAGTGTGTCCTCAAATGGACTGATTTGCTATGATCTTGCCCTTATCTTTGAAGACAACATTTGCGTTCAGTGGTTGCCTATACTTTGTGCTCGCATGGGATGTAGGGGCATGCATATCATGAGAACACTTGGAGTATTCCCCAGGCTCTTTGATGGTCCTAATTGGACTACCACTATGCACGCTCACAAAACGAGAAGGTACAAGAATAGGTTTATAACCTAGCTATCCTAAGACTCTATCTAGACCATCTAACTATCTACTATGCCATGGCTCATGAGGTGGCATACCATTTACTCCTAATTTAGACTTGTCTATGGTGATCTTACAAGGTTCACCTCTATGGGGAGTTTGCATGGGTTTACACTCGAAAGTGTCCCTCTCTGTTTACCCCTGAATGGGTAGATCTTAGAATTTTCTATACTCATATGGTGGGGTCCTTAAGCCTCCCTTAGCTATAGGTCGAAGGGGTACCAATATAGATCCCTCTATGATATACTCTTTAGTAGATCCCATGGAACCACATGAAATGTGGTCATGATAAATACTAACCTATTTGAGACCCCCATGATAGGAAGACCCATGCTCTGATCTATATATGAAGGAATGTCTAGTGGTTCCTCTAATCGGGGTATTCTCAAAAGGATCCCCATGCATAGAATTATCCCCTATTATATTTACTGAATGAAGTTCAAGAGGATTCTATAGTTGAGGGCTCTACGCGTCTTGCTATGTATTGGGTGGAGCTTTAGCCTCGACCTTCATTCTATGCCTGGATCGGCCTCTTTGTGTATGCACCATAATATTATATTATCTCATATGTAAGTTTTAAGGAAAACAAATTAAACAATAATGATTATCTCTTTTAAATTTTTATTTGTGAGCCCTAAACTATTCTGATGCATTTTGAGATTTGTTGTATCAGAAAGTAACTCTCATCGTGTTTTTAGTATGTTGATGATATACTCAATTGTTTATTGGCTTCACCTATATACTCATAGCTCGACAACCAAAAATGAAAGTCGCAATCATGTAAATCCCCCAAAATGTGGAGATGAAACCCACACTCGGGTAGGGAGCACAGGTCTTCTCGGTCCTCACCCTGTTCACCCGTGCGCAATGATACACCCGTATGAAAAGGAATGTGTGCTATTTTGCATGGGATATGATGGCATCTTGGATATAATATTGGTATAATAGCAAAAGGATCGAGGGAGTTGGGCCAATGGATGGAAATCACTACCACCATCGTTGAACCCTACTAGTGGTTGGATGTGACTTCCAAATCACTAGAATTTACAATATGTCATGGTGGGTGTGGTTATTTTTACTTTGCATGAAAATAAAATGCATAAAACAACATTTTCCTACATGATTATCAAAAGAACATTTGATTTTAAGAAAATGCACGACTATGCTAAATGATTTTTTAGAGAATGCAACTATCTATGAAGAAATTGGCCACTGATTGGACCTCATACATGCAAAATATAAACAAGAAATATCCTAGACCACTAGAGACTAGGGTGGACTACAATCAGAGATCCGCTATTCCTAGAAGTGACTAGTAGAAAACTAAAAAAGCATCTAGGATTTCCCCATTTTACTTTTCACTATATTTTCTAATTAACATCCATCTATTGCATTATGCTTCTATAAAAACATAGACAAAACAATACAAAGTGTATTTAATGACCCTACCTCAAATCCAAGTCTGATGATGGTGTCTAATGTCTGATTTTTTTTGTTCTCTATTGACCGCATCTATCAAGCATGGCTGCAACTATTTTCTACGGCTCTTTGGCACGATGATAACTGCTAACCATGGCTATTAACCGTGGTTAGAACCTAAAATAAAAAACATAGAGAAAATGCATCAATAATCATGAAATTTTTGGGGGTTTCATCGTGATCACCTTATGTGGTGATCCAAGATGCATACACCTAAGGTAATAATAATTGAAACATCACATAAAGCATGAAATAAAGATAAATTTGCAAATAACCACAAAGAAGGGTTTATTTTTATTAAATTTCCAATGAAACTTGATTACAAATCCATACCTCTTAGGGATACCCAATGTGATACAATTATTACAATCAAGAAAAGTCCCCACGCAAGGGTAGGTGTAATTCATAGGCTTTCTAGGTTGACACGAACTACTCTAAGGCAAATGCAACCTTATTCTCCATGATTAGAGGTATTTGTTGCTTTGATTTCAAGACCCTATTAACCCTATTAAATTTCAAGAACCTATTAACGCTATTGAATTTCAAGATCCTATTAACCCTATTGAATTTCAAGAAACAACAAGAAGTAATTATAAGAAAAGGAGGTCTCTCTTGATGAGGATTTTAGAGGAAATTATATAAAATATTTTCATGAAAGATTTAAATCAATAAAGTATATAAAGCATGGAAATCTACTCTAAGCATGATAATTTATCATCAAGAAATGTAAAAGAAACACAAATCAATCTATTTAATGCTCTAATTAAGAAATTGAAAACATATGAACATGAGAATTAACCATAGTCAATCTAGCTACTAAATGACAAGAAAGGAGGGAAGTAAACCTTAAATCCCTATTTCTACCACACAATTATCTCTAATAAAGTAAATATAGATCAAATGTATCTAATATACAAGTAAAATATAAACTACTACTAAAACCAAGGGAAAATGAGATTAAACCTTGACCGTGGGTCTGTGAAGCGGTTGGTATGGTTAGCGATGGTTGATAGCTGTGGCTAAGCTGGAAATGAAATTCCCATAAATTTTGGTCTTAAATATTCAATTCCCCTTGATGAATTTATGATCAAGGGTCACCAATATGTCCTCTGATAGATTTGGTGGTTGAATTGCTCAAGTTGGTGATGGATTGGGCTCAATTTATTTTCTTAATTCCTCCTAGTCCTCCATAGCCTTATTGGCTCCAAATACCATTTGATCTCTAATTGGGAAGCAAAAGGGTTCCTATCAATGCATACAAGTGAGTATGCAATTCGAGAGGGCTTCGCTGCTCTTCAACTCGAGATTCATCTATATTTTTCCCAATTTGGAGGGGGGTTTCATAGCATTTGAGTAGGCCATGTATTAGCTTCATGGAGAAGCCAAGATCAATAAGGGATAGTTTTGGGCAGTTGAATAGAAACTTTTGGAACTTTCTATGTTCCAACTGCTCAGATCTACAACCAATTTTGTGTTGCAACCGATTTTGGGTCAGCCAAGGTCCAACTAATTTTTGAGTCTAGCCATAGCTCTGAGGTGTGGTCAGCTCTATTAACCATAGGTGTCAGCCATGACCAACACTGATTAGGCTAAAATACCTAAATAAGTGGTTAGAACCACTGCTATAACTTGGAATTTGTCCAAGATCTTCCATATGGTCTTCTAGCATGTCCCATATGAGTAGTCGTCTCGACATGATGCATTTTATGTGTCTACAAAATGTGAATGGATGACAAGATCTATAAATAAATAGAAATAGAAAAAGAGAAAAAAACTTAAGGTTGGTATTCAATACACTGCAAAGGAAGTAGAAGAATTCAAAGCCTTATGTCTCCAATATTAGGACATTATTTCCTGGATCTATGATGATTTAAAATTTTATGATAAAATCATTATTCAAAACACTATAGATCTAGTTCCTGATGCCAATCCATTTAGGTAAAATTAGAGGCTTGTAAATCCCAATATTGAAGCAATTAAGAGACAATAATTGCTCAAGTTGATGAAGGTAAAATCATTTACCCTATTAAGCATTCTACATGGGTAGCCAATCTAGTCCTAGTAAGAAAAAAGAATAGTGATATTCACCTATGTGTGGATTTTAGAAATATAAATTAGACATCTCTTAAAGATCATTATCCCTTGCTACAAATTGATCAGATTTTATAGATAGTAGTTGGGGCTTAAAGGTTCTCTCTACTAGATGTCTTCTTTGGTTACCACTAAATCTAGGTAAAGAATTAAGATCAAAATAAGACAACTTTCACTACCAAATGGGGTACCTTTACTTACCAGATAATTCCTTTTGGTCTTTCTAATGCAAGAGCTACTTTTAGAGAGCCATAGAATATGCTTTTGGGGATTTTATTAACAAAATCATCCTTATCTATCTAGATGATATGATTATTTTTTATCATAAGAAGCAGGTACACTTAAATCACATAGAACGGGTATTTGGAAAGTGTAGGGAATCAACATATCCCTAAATCCAAAAAAAATCAATTTTTACACTCCATGAGGGAAAGTTATTAGGGCATGTGTTGTCTAAATAGTGGATGCCAATCGATCCTGATAGAGTAAAATCTATATTGGCTCTATCCCTCCCCATGAATAATAAGTCTTTTCAAATTTTCTTTGGGTATATCAACTTTGTAAGGAATTTTATCTCTTATTTTGCTTAGATTTTTAAGCCCATTTTAGAGCTTATAAAAAAAAACATGGATTTTAAATGGATTAAAAAGAGAAAACACGATTTTGAAGCATACAAAGAAAGCTATTACCACTACTCCTGTATTGATCAATATTGATTTTAACAAAAAATTTATCTTGTATGCTTATGGAGCTGATGAGAGTTATGTTGTAGTACTAACTCATAAGGATGATGCAAGAAATGAACATATCATATTCTTTTGGAGTTAGACTCTCCATGAATACCAAGTGAAATACAACTTCATTGAGAGACATGTTTTTATATTGATGAAATCATTAAGAAAATTTAGGCAATATCTAGCTCAAAGTAACACTCTAGTATATGTGGTTCACCCTAATTAGAAGTTTCATTTTGCAAGGAGAGTTGAGCGAAAAGAGGACAGATTGGATCATAAATATTCAGAAATTTGATGTAGAAATTCATTCCATAAAATTAGTAAGGGGAAAATTCCTATGTCAAGAATTAGCAAAAATAGTAGGCTCAAACTAGATAATAGCTTGTCAATAATTAGAATTTGGATAGGGGAAAGGTATTATTTTATAAGATTCATATTGGTTTTATCAACTCACAAGTTACTTTCAAACAATAGTATGTCCTCAATATTTGAATGCATCACAAAGAAGATATACGATTAAAGCTTTAAAACATGTCCTCTTACCTGAAGGAATATATAGGAAAAATATTTATGGAGTCCTTCTAAAATGCATTAGAAATGATCAAAAAAAAAATATTCTAGATGAATTTCATGAAGGACTATCAGGGGGACATTTTTCAATAAGAATAGCTTCACTAAAAATAATCAGGGTAGGTTATTATTGGCCTACCATTTTATTTGATACTTTTAAAGTGGTTAGATCATGTGATAAATTCTAGATATATGTAGGTAGAAACATGAATGCATAAATTCCACTTAAGCCTATTCCAGTAGAAGAACCATTCCAATAGTGGGGATGAGATTTTATTGGAGTGATAAATCTAAACTCTTTAGTAGGTCACAAATATATCATAATTGCTACTGATTATTTTACCTAATGGATTGAGGCAATACCAACTAAAAAATTCAATCAAGATGTAGTAATTAAATTTATTGAAAGTTTGATCACAAGGTTTGGCATACCTAAAGCTCTGGTGAGTGACAATGACCCATATTTTATTAGTTTAAGGTACATTGATTTTTCTAGTACATATGGCATATGCTTAAAAAATTCTTCAAACTATTATCCACAAGGAAATGGATTAGAAGAATCCACCAATAAGAATTTTCTTAGAATTTTTAAAAGGTCTTTGGAGGATAACAAAAGAAGCTAGCATTTGCCTATGAACCAGGTTCTATGGGTGGATAGGATTACAATCAAAAGTTCAATAGGCACATGTCACTATGCCTTAGTGTATGGAAAAGAAGTTATACTTCCTACACACTTGGAGATACCTACCCTTAAAATTACAAACTAGAATGATCTACCAGATGAAGACAATATCAAAGTAAGGCTAATACAATTATTACATGTAGAATAATAGAGGAATGAGGCCTATAAACAATTTTAGAAGCATTTGACACAAATTAAAGGGTGGTTTGATAAAAGAGCTACACTAAGAAATTTTAGGGTTGGTGATTCAATTTTAAAATGGAATGAGGAGAAATCCAAAATAGGCAACCATCAAAAGTTTCATTCCTCCTAATAAGTCCCATATCAGATTTTCGAAGTCAAATAGAATAATTATTTCCAATTACAAGACTAGGAAGGAATAATCTTACCTATTATAGTCAATGGGTATCACCTTAAGCTCTATTTTTAGTAAAATTTCTTCCTTTGTATTATATGTATCATATTTTATAAATATTGATGGTTTGTATTTTATTTAAAAAAATTGGGTCACATCAATGAATTTTCTCATGGTCGCGAGCTAGCCCTAGGCCATAATTAAAACAAAGTAAACACAAAAGTTGCACAACCACAAAAACTCTAAAGAGTCAACATGCCATGAGCAAGTTTGAAAACATTATGCTTAAGAGATAAAATAAGTGCAGTCACATGAAAATCAACTTCACCATGATGTATTTCAATTAAAGTGTCCCCTTATTGTGAGTTCACCACAAGCCAAACTCCACATGAGAAAAATATGAATTTGAAACAACAAGCACACATCAGTAAGATATCTTGAAACCACACTGCCAAGCACAAATTTGAGCCAATTATATAAAGTAAAACTCATTAATACAATGCCAATTGGATTTTATATGCAAAGAGGATACATCGACAAGATGTTTCACCCACTACATAAATAGGACATGCTTTAGAAAAGGCTATATGTTCAAAACATAGAGAATTATTTATTTTTTATCATGCATTCAATATTAAAAGCAAAGTAGTGCATAATAGAGTGCAAGTTTTAGAAGGTTGGAAAATTTTAGTATTTTCCTGCAATTATGATCAACTTTTTCCTATTGAATCAGCAATGGCCTCATCATCCTCAACCACCAAGAGACCTATGAAATATGAGAGTGAGGGTGAAGTCCACTTCCAAGATGTAGCAATGAAGGTGAATGATACAATCATGACTTGGAAGGAAAAGGAGCAATTAAGAGTAGACACAGAATGGAGGGTAGCCCAATGCATATCACCATCAAGCCTAGGTGTTGTTTTGATTATCTCTCTTATTTCATCTTATATTTGTGATTTTGGACATCCTTACCCCAAGATTATTTTTACAATAGCAAAAAACTATGACACTAATTAGAGGGTAGTGCAAATGGTTGAAGGTAAAACCCTAATGCACCTCAATTTTATAGCCTTTAATAATGATTTTTCCATAGGTGTGCAACCAAATGGAAATCCTAAAGCATTTACACAAAAGGAATAGGCCAAATGTTACTCAGTTAATGCTCATTCAGAAAGGGAAATTCATTTTCTAAACTAGTTATCTAGCCAACTAAAAAGAAAATTGAGTGGTAAACCTTATTGCAAACCCCTATTAAGCTCAAATAATTTATGAATCCTAAGCTTTATTCGATGTTGGCCATAATAGGGAGGTTATCCATCGATAAGAAAATTTATAATTGGTAGATAGCTACCACCTACTGCATCTCGTACCCTAATAAATATGATCCAAATTTGATGAAAAATCACTCAATATTATTTGATTGGACCAAATATCTAAGCAATATGGTTCATGAGCATCTGAAGAAACTATAGAAGGATGAAGATAAATTTTTCTTTGTTATATTTTGATGATATATATTAAAGTAAATGTAACCACAAGATGTAAAATGAGCAAGAAATGATAACTATATGATAATGGCACTATATTATGCAAGAAAATATATAAGATAAACTTCTACAATAAATTAGAAATATGTCATTAATAAAAGCTCACAAAAATAGTACAATGTAATATAATGGAGGACATGAACACTCCATAAATACATGAAGGATCTATATTGTACTCACTATAACTACTAATGCAACTAGTCACTATTGTATCTTTTGTCCCTCTTGTCTCTTCTACCTCAAAGGCATATATAGGGAGATAAGTCCCTTGGCCTTTCATATACCCATGACTCTTTGTCTACCTAACCTATGAATCATGTACATGTGGACTACATGCACATTTACATCATTGCACATTCTAACACTTGTACATTTATTACATTGCATGAAGTAAGTACTCAAACCTTAATATAAGGTAAACTCCTACTCTAGTTATGTACCCAAGGTGGTACATTAGCATACACCAAATAATGTAATATACTCTAACACCCCCTTGTATTACATTATTTTGGTATTGTCGAATTTAGTCTTTAATATGGATCTTCATATTTCAAGTACTCTTTAGTTTTAACTAGTCCTTCTTTTACTGCTTCAATCCTCATGTTGTCTTTCCATCTCTTCTTCATTCCACTATTCTTCAGTATTTCAAAGTGTTTGGTAGAATCGTTGACCTTGAAGTCTTCTAGGTATCCTTGATGAACTAAGGATTTTATAATCTTACAAGTCATAAGTGGATTAGAATTACTTCATTTTCTTTCCTTTGGTCGAATGACCTATCTCCTTGCTCAAAAAATTCAAACTTGAATTCATTGTTAGTGGATGCTTCTAAAATAAAAATTTGAGGCATTGATGAACTAAGGATGTTAAATTATTTCATAAATTTGTATGGTATAGTTCTAATTAATATTCTTTTCTATATTTTGGTTTTTGATAATATAGTTGTCATCAATTCCTTTCATCATATTTGAAGAATTTACTTTTGGTGAATTCTCAAAAATATTTCTAAACCATATTGGTTCTTCTCTTCTAATTATGTTTTCCTTATTTTCATTTCTATATTCAAGCATTTCTTTGAACCATTTTGATTCCTTGAAACCTATATACTTAATAAGCTTTTCCATGGTTCTTTTGAAGTTGTCTTTCTTGTTAATAAGGAACAATTTTGATAGGATTTTAAATTTCTAAAACCTTTGAAGTTGTCTACCTTATGACTCCCTAGTTTGAATTTATGATCAAACTTGATAAAAACTTTTCAAATCTTAGGTTTTTTACAATCCCTTATATCTCCAAAGTGATTAGAGTATGCTATGGTCTTGATAAAGTGCTTAGCATCTATTAGATATCCTTTTGATTTGATTCTCTAATGTTTTGAAGGTAATACTAATATAATGATCAAATCTTATTTCACCTTATTTTTCCCTATTGATATATGCACTTTTCAATTTTATGAAGTTCTCTATCTTCAATAATCTATAGTTGGATTCCTTTTGTCCCTTTAATTTGTATATGAGACAAGTATAAGAAATAAATTCTAAATTTAAAGTGATCAATGAGTTTGTTTCTTTTAACCTTCATTTTCAATGGTTCAATTTTCTAAATTATAATGATCTAAAGTTTGATGTAGCACTCGTTATATCCCCCTAATTTGGAATTTTAGAAAATGATAATATTTGCAAACGAATAATGTTTTAATTTTTCCAAGGTAGAAAACCTTATATCTCCTATTTTAATTATTTTCAAATATTATGATATTTATATTTCAACTAATGCACTTTTGAAATATCACTTAAGGATATAAAATCCTTGTTTTGATTTTATTTCTAATTCACTAAGGTTGTTATTTGATTATATCTCCAATGCAATAATACATAAAATCAACCTTATATAATGCACCTTATAACTCCTTGCACTTAAAGAAAGAAACTATTAAATCATGTAAAACTATACCTTCCTTGTAATGTTGTATTCTATGAGATTATTGACTTCTATATCCAAGCTCTAGATGTTGTATTTGCTGGTCTTCAATGTATGATAATGAGCATTGAATGATCTATGTTCAATGGGTATCTTATTATAGTTTTCTCCTCCTTCAATTTACTTTGACCTCTCTATGTTGGATATTCACTCTCTTGTTGTGTAGGTCTATAAATACCTCTTGTATCCCTTTGAAATTTATGCTAAGTGATGCTTACGTTACCTAAGAACATATGTCTTCTTGTTAGGTAGAATTGGGAGGTTACAATCTATGGAGACATTAATTTAGGTGGTATGGACCATATGTTATGTGTTGGGCATTGAAACAATTATTATTATTTATTAATATTTGGTTTGAATGGAGTGTTACTCCAACCTAGGCATTCTTCTCCCTTAGTGTAAGCATTATATCATTGAAAATATGTAGTCGCTCTTTCTTCCTTTGTGCCAAGTGGCATAGGATTTCTTACATTGATATGGCAAGTGGAGGCTCCTCCCCTTGCATACAAGCAAACTCTACAATGTAATTTTTCTTCTTAATGCTCTTCATTCTCTTATAATGTATTCTTGCCAACTTTATTTGTAAGTTTGTTTGGCTTATTTTGTAACAACGAGATTTCTTGATTTTCCATCATGTGGAGGCTCCTATCGAATGTAGGTGGTTGTTTGTTTAATATTATTTCTTATACCACTTGGGTAAATTATATTATTATCCTTTTCACCTTGTCTTTACCACTTCTATTATTTTATTCTCCAACTTGCACTATTATTGCTTTTGCTATCCTTTTTATTCTCCTTATTGCTATAGGTGTTTTACTATGTTAAGTGTCTTTTACTGTGGCACTACTTCCATGAGATTATGACATCAAACTTGGTGTCTTGAACACCTAGAATGAGATGATATTGAGTCCTTAGATGGCTCTATCTTCTTTGTACCATATGTTGTGTTTAAACCTAGTTTATGTTTTCGTTTGATGATTGTAATTTTGTGTTGCATTGGTTGTTGGCAATTTTGGGTACCTTGGGTACATTGCCTTTGCTCAAGTGTAGAAGTTGTCATTGATGTCAAGAAGCTCTTGAAGGAATTTGATTTAATGTCAGATTATTCAGAGCATGGACAGTGAGTTTCCAGGAAGATCATAGTAGCCCATTTGCAAAAGATCAAAGAAAAAGACAAGTAAGAAAAGGTATGCAGCAGGCAAGAAAAACTGTCGTGATTTCGTGACATGTTAGAGGAGAGAGAAAGTGCTGGAAAAACTATCATGATTTCACGACATGTTTGAGGAGAGAGAAAGAGCTGGCAAAACTATCATGATTTCGCGACATGTTGGAAGAGAGAGAAGAAGTAGGAAAAATTGTCGCGATTTCGCGACATGTTGGCAAAGAAAAAGGCAAGTGGAAAAACTGTCGTGATTTCACGACATGTTGGCAGAGAAGAAGAGCAAGGTGGAAAGTGTTGCGATTTTGTGACATGTCGCATTTTCATGACTCGAAAAGTGCAGGAAGGCAGAGAAGGAAAAGTTTCATGATTTCGCGACATGTTGCAAAGAAATTTGTATGGACGAAAAAGTGTTGCGATTTCGTGACATGTTGCAGGAGAGGGAGTCCGAAAGAAAAAGTGTCGCGATTTCGCGACATGTTGTAGGAGAGAGAGTCCAAAAGGAAAAGTGTCATGATTTCATGACATAATGCAAAAGAGAGAGTCCAAAAGAAAAAGTGTCATGATTTCATGACATAATGCTGAAAAGAGAGTCCATAGTGTGAATTGTCACGATTTCGTGACAAGTTCGAAGAGAGAGAAAGTAGCAAGACAAAGTGTCGTGATTTCGTGACATGCTACAGAAGTCAAAGTGAGAACTATCATGATTTTATGACATGCTACAAAACTCGAAGTGAGAACTGTCATGATTTCACGACATGCAGCAAAGGGAAGAGTAAAAAATGAGAACTGTCACGATTTCGTGATAGGTTGCAAAGAAGACGTATGGAAGATGAAAGCGTCACGATTTCATGACAGGCTGCAAAGAAATCATACAGATGCAAAAAGTGTCATTATTTCACAATAGGTTGATATGGCAACATTTAGTTGGAGAAAGTGTCATGATTTTGTGATAGATTGAGATGGCAGCATTCAGCTGGAGAAAGTGTCACGATTTCGTGACAGGTTGAGATGGCAGCATTCAGCTAGAGAAAGTGTCACAATTTTGTGATAGAAACAGGAAGCAAGTCTTCAACAGAAGAAGAGTCGTGATTTCATGACAAATTCAAGAAGGAAGATCTCGAAGGTGAAAGCATCATGATTTTGTGACATGTTCCAATTTCATGGGCGTAAGGCAGAGAAAAGCATAAGGTAGCAAACAGTGTCACGATTTCGCGACATGTTCCATTTTCGCTAGTGCAAGCCGAGAGAAGGTTGAGAAAGTGAGAAATGTCACGATTTCATGATAGAAGTGAATATGACATCAGTAGAGGTAGAAGTGTCATGATTTCATGACAAAAGCCATAAGATAGTGTACGGTTGCAAAGGTTTCACGATATCGCAACATGTTGTAGTTTTGCAATAAAAGCTACAGAAGAGTTGCAGAGGCAGTGAAGCCGACAAAGTTAAATTTGGGCCAACAAAGATTAGGGTTCATAGCCAACATAGTTTAGGGTGTGCAACCGACTAAGATCAAGGTTTTAATCTTGAAAGTGTTAGTATAAAAGGAGGGTTTCTTGGAGAGTTTAGCATCAATCAAAGTGTGCGTTCGAAGTGCAACATTCATAGATAGAGTGCAAAATTCGATAGCAGGGTATAGAGTGCATTTTGTCGAATCATCTAAGTGAGAGAGATTGCAAGGAATCAGAGTGTACAAAGATGATGCTGCTGTGTTTGCAAAAATGAGCAAAAGTTGTTTGTGTTGTAATATTCGTAGATAGAGCGCAAGGGGAGAAGTTCGATCGCCAACAGTTGAGTACCACTATGATTA
Organism: Wollemia nobilis; assembly: GCA_028583015.1. Classification (NCBI taxonomy): domain Eukaryota; kingdom Viridiplantae; phylum Streptophyta; class Pinopsida; order Araucariales; family Araucariaceae; genus Wollemia; species Wollemia nobilis. The sequence continues at coordinate 9,028,192 of JAQPPZ010003067.1, forward strand.
CGTAGACAGTGCAAAGATTGGAGTTAGGCAAAGTGCGACTATAAAAGCACAAGAAGCTGTGTATGTTTTGAAGCAATCTGAGCAGGTTCTAGTGAGAACTTGCAAAGCAGATCTGAGACAAGTCTTGGTGAAGACTTGGGTGAAGATCAAGCAAGCTTTAATGAAAGCTTGTGAACCACTTTTTGTGAACCAGATTTGAGGACCAGTTGAGGACATAGATTGGTGTAGATTCAAGGAAATTTGTACCAGACTGAAGGACTATTTGGTGCAGATCAAAGATAGAGAACGAGGACATTTGTGCTAGATCGAAGGACTGTGTCTAGTGCAAATTCGAGGACCAGCTTGGTGATGATAGAGTTGAGGACAGAGGTCTCCAGCCAGAGCAGGGAAGACAGGTGTCTTCTATGGATAGAGTTCCATTTGCTAAGGGCAACGGAGGCAGAGGTCTTCTAGAGGATCACCAGCTAGAACAGAGCTAGGGGATTGGTGTCTCCTTTGGGTTGGTGCCCATAAACTTTGTAATCAAGAAAGGTATTCCCAAAATTATGATTTGATAAAATTTAGTGAAAGATTTTATCCATGGAGTAGCCCACATTGGGTGAACCATGTAAATTGTTGTGTCTCTTTGTTTATGGTGTCTTGTGCATTGCTTTGATTACGACTTTTGAATATGCTATCTATACACAGCATATTTTTGAATTGAAAGTTGAATTGAAGGAAAAAAGAAAAAGTGGTCTTATACTGTTCACCCCCCCCTCTCAGTATAAGGTTGTGTTCTTCATTTGTTATCAGAGCGGGTTCCTTCAGAAAGTTTAACAGCTTGAAAGAAAAGCTAGCAAAGAACACAATGGATTATTCAAGTGGGAATGTAGCACCTATTCTTGATGGATCAGATTTTGGTCTGTGGAGTGCAAGAATGAAGGTTCATCTAATGGCACTTGGTAATGAGGCATGGGAAGTGATTGAATATGGGTACACTATTCCTAAACATGGTCTTTATACTAAAGAAGGCAGGCTCCTACATCACAGCAATTCAAAAGCAATGAATGCAATCCTAAAAGGCTTACAGAAAGCATATCTCACCAAAGTGATTCACTGCAAGACAGCTAGTGAAATGTGGAATCAGCTGAAAGTGGTTCATACAGGTGATGCAAATGTCCGAAAGGCCAAGTTGAGACACTTCAAAGGTATGTTCGAACAACTCTAAATGAATGATGATGAAAATATTAGTGACTACATGCTTCGTATGGATGAGGTTGTTAACTCCATGAAATACTTAGGTCTTGAGCTTGCTGAAAATGATGTTTGTGATAAGATTTTAAGATCTCTTCCTAATAGATTTAGTGAAAAGATTTTTTCTATTGAGGAAGCTAAATATTTGGATAAGTTGAAAAAGGATGAGCTTCATAGTATACTTGTAGCATTTGAATTGAGAACTCAAGTGAAGGTTGATGTCAAGAAAGAGGCAGCTTTCAAGGCTACCAAGAAATCAAAAGGCAAACAGCTTAAAGAGAGTGATGAGTCTTCTAGTGATGAAGAAGCATATTACAGCAAGAAAGACAAGTTATCTAGAAAGAGCAAAAGCATGAAAAATATAAGATGTTTTAATTTCAAAAAGTTTGGTCATTATGCTACTGACTGTACTGTTTCCAAGAATGAAAGTGATGAAGATAAACAAGATTCTAAGAGCAAGAAATTTGAAAAGCACAAGCATCACAGGAAATACAAATATGAGCACAACAATCAAGGAAAGAGGTATTCTCACAAGCACAAGAAGATTTTCTACCTAGACAAAGCAAGTAAGTGTTCAAGTAGTGATAGTGAAAGTTCTTCGAGTGATGATGAAAATGAGATGTTGTTTATTTCAAAAAAAGAGGAAGAACCGAAACATAGATTCATTATCTTGAAATGTCTTAGATGTGGAAATTTTGGTCACCTTGAGTATGATTGTACAAATAATGATTTGGTTTCTAGTATGTATGAGGATTCTTCAGAAAACTATAAGGAAGATGCATTTATGGTTTTTGAAAAGGGTAGCACCTCTAGTGATAAGAAATCTAAAAGAGGCTCTGATGATTCAGAAAGCAAACAAATAAAGGATCTTGAAAATGAACTTACTAATGCTCTTAGTGCTTTGAAAAAGGAAATAAAGAAGAATGCCAGACTCAAGGATAAGTTAGATGAATGTTGTATGGAGAGAGATGATCTTACAGAAAGTCTTGACTTCTCTATGGCTAAGACACAAGAATTCAAGGATGAGTTAGAGTCTAAGATTCTTGAGTATAGTGAGTTAGAACAGAAAATGGCTTCTTTGAAAGAGGAAACTAAAGAGTACAAGGATAAGCTTTACAGGTTTCAAAATAGCTCCAAAAAGGTTAAGTCACTCATCAAAGGTCAAAGAAAGACAACAGAAAAAATAGGCCTTGGTTTTGTTAAGCCGCGTAAGGAACAGGTTGGGGAATCTGGTAAGAGATTTCAAAAAGAAGAGAGTTCTGATGAGGAGAGTATTTCAGAGAAAGATTCCATGGATGATAGATGCACAAAAATAGAAAACATAATTTAGAATGAGAAGAAGAAGTTTTCGGGACCCAAGAGGTCGAATAAAAGAAAATTTCACAACAGATGTTTTGCGTGTTACAGGTTTGGTCACATGGCTGCACATTGCATGGCTCAAGTGAAGAAGGTAAACGAAAATTTTAGAAGCGCTAGTTTCTTTCAAGGGTATTGCTACTCTTGTCAATAGTTTGGGCACAAGGCAGTTTATTGCAAGGTTAATTACAAGAACAGTTTTAGTCAGAACTGGTGGATTCAAAAAGCAAGTATGCCTAAAAGAAATAACTTTGTTACTTGTTATAAGTGCAACAATGAAGGTCACACAGCTAGATAGTGTATAGCTAAACTTCTAAGGTACAGAAATAGAAACAGTAGTATGAACAGGTCCAAGGATCAAGGCATGGATAAGAATAGTAATAGGAACAAGAAAAGGAATATTGACAAAGAGTTCAAGAGAAGGCCCGACAAGGAAATCATAGATGCTGATGATGATCAATGCTTAATGAAAGTTCTACTTCCATCCCTATTTTAATCACATCATAAGGAGGTGGGGGAGGGACTAAGCTAAGAGGCTTATTCTTAGTCCCGAGCCCCAAAGGTGACCCTTTGCCATTGATGACAAAGGGGGAGAGATATGAGTAAGGGGGAGAGCTTCAAGTGAAGAGAAGAGCTTCAAGTCAGGGGGAGCAAAACTTCAAATGCATATTCTCAGTTGTGAGCACAGTTGGTTTCATTTTTGGCTCTTGAGATGTGTTTTCAGTAAAGGTTTGCCATCAATGACAAAGGGGGAGATTGTTGGCAATTTTGGGTACCTTGGGTACATTGCCTTTGCTCAAGTGTAGAAGTTGTCATTGATGTCAAGAAGCTCTTGAAGGAATTTTATTTAATGGCAGATTATTCATAGCATGGACATTGATTTTCCAAGAAGATCATAGTAGCCCATTTGCAAAATATCAAATAAAAATACAAGTAAGAAAAGGTATGCAGCAGGCAATAAAAACTGTCATGATTTCCTGACATGTTAGAGGAGAGAGAAAGTGCTAGAAAAACTATCATGATTTCGTGACATGTTTGAGGAGAGAGAAAGAGCTGGAAAAACTATCACGATTTCACGACATGTTGGAAGAGAGAGAAGAAGCAGGAAAAACTGTCACAATTTCGCAACATGTTGGCAGAGAAAAAGGCAAGTGGAAAAACTATCACGATTTTGTGACATGTTGGCAGAGAAGAAGAGCAAGGTGGAAAGTGTCACGATTTTGTGACATGTCGCATTTTCGTGACTGGGAAAGTGTAGGAAGGCAGAGAAGGAAAAGTGTCACGATTTCGCGACATATTGCAAAGAAATTTGTATGGACGAAAAAGTGTCACGATTTCGCGACATGTTGCAGGAGAGGGAGTCCGAAAGAAAAAGTGTCATGATTTCGCGACATGTTGCAGGAGAGGGAGTCCGAAAGGAAAAGTGTCATGATTTTGTGACATAATGCAGAAGAGAGATTCCAAAAGCAAAAGTTTCACGATTTCATGACATAATGCTGAAAAGAGAGTCCATAGTGTGAATTGTCGCGATTTCGTGACAAGTTCGAAGAGAGAGGAAGTAGCAAGACAAAGTATCATGATTTCACGACATGCTACAGAAGTCGAAGTGAGAACTGTCATGATTTCATGACATGCTACAGAACTCAAAGTGAGAATTGTCATGATTTTGCGACATGCAGCAAAGGGAAGAGTGAAAAATGAGAACTGTCATGATTTTGCGACAGGTTGAAAAGAAGACGTAGGAAAGCTGAAAGCGTCGCGATTTCGTGACAGGCTGCAAAGAAATCGTACGGATGCAGAAAGTGTCATGATTTCATGATAGGTTGATATGGCAGCATTCAGTTGGAGAAAGTGTCACGATTTCATGATAGGTTGAGATGGCAGCATTTAGCTGGAGAAAGTGTCACGATTTCATGACAGGTTGAGATGGCAGCATTCAGCTGGAGAAAGTGTCACGATTTCACGACAAAAATAGGAAGCAAGTCTTCAACAGAAGAAGCATCGTGATTTTGTGACAAATTCAAGAAGGAAGAGCTCGAAGGTGAAAGCATCACGATTTCATGACATGTTCCAATTTCATGGGCGTAAGGCAGAGAAAAGCATAAGGTAGCAAAAAGTGTCACGATTTCGCGACATGTTCCATTTTCGCTAGTGCAAGCCGAGAGAAGGTTGAGAAAGTGAGAAATGTCACGATTTCATGATAGAAGTGAATATGACATCAGTAGAGGTAGAAGTGTCATGATTTCATGACAAAAGCCATAAGATAGTGTACGGTTGCAAAGGTGTCGCGATATCGCAACATGTTGTAGTTTCGCGACAAAAGCTACAGAAGAGTTGCAGAGGTAGTGAAGCCGAAAAAGTTAAATTTGGGCCAACAAATATTAGGGTTCACAGCCAACGTAGTTTAGGGTGTGCAGCCGACTAAGATCAAGGTTTTAATCTTGAAAGTGTTAGTATAAAAGGAGGGCTGCTTGGAGAGTTTAGCATTGATCAAAGTGTGCGTTCGAAGTGCGACGTTCATAGATAGAGTGCAAAATTTTATAGCAGGGTACAAAGTGCATTTTGTTGAATCATTTAAGTGAGAGAGATCACAAGGAATCAGAGTGCATGAAGACAGTGCTGCTGTGTTTGTGTTGCAATATTTGCAGATAGAGCGCAGGGGGAGAAGTTTGATCACCGATAGCTAAGTACCGCTGTGATTGTGCAGACAGTGCAAAGACTAGAGTTAGACAAAGTGTGACTATAAAAGCACAAGAAGTTGTGTATGTTGTGAAGCAGTCTGGGTAGGTTCTAGTGAGAACTTGCAAAGTAGATCTGAGACAAGTCTTGGTGAAGACTTGGGTGAAGATCAAGCAAGCTTTAATGAAAGCTTGTGAACCACTTTTTGTGAACAATATTTGAGGACCAGTTGAGGACAGAGATTGGTGAAGATTCGAGGACATTTGTGCCAGACTGAAGGACTATGTTTGGTGCAGATCAGAGATAGAGAACGAGGACATTTGTGCTAGATCGAAGGACTGTCTAGTGCAAATTCAAGGACCAGCTTGGTGATGATAGAGTTGAGGACAGAGGTATCTAGCCAAAGCAGGGAAGACAGGTGTCTTCTGTGGATAGAGTTCCATTTTCTAAGGGCAGTGGAGGCAGAGGTCTTCTAGAGGATCACCAGCCAGAACAGAGCTAGGGGATTGGTGTTTCCTTTGGGTTGGTGCCCATAAAATTTTTAATCACGAAAGGTATTCCCAAAATTATGATTTGATAAAATTTAGTGAAAGATTTTATCCGTGGAGTAGCCCACATTGGGTGAACCATGTAAATTGTTGTGTCTCTGTGTTGATGGTGTCTTGTGCATTGCTTTGATTACGGCTTTTGAATTTGTTATCTATACACTGCATATTTTTGAATTGAAAGTTGAATTGAAGGAAAAAATAAAAAGTGGTCTTATACTATTCACCCCCCCCTCTCATTATAAGCTTGTGTTCTTCATTGGTGTCTTAAGACACTTGAACCTTGTATTCCTTTTACTATTTTGATAAGACTAATATGGTGCTTATTAAAAACTGTAATTAATATGCAATAAACTAATATGGATTACCTTAGTTGCACCTAGGTTTTTGAGATGTTTTGTAGCTTGTTTCTTTGTATAGATATGACAACTTCTTCCCTATTACTTGGTGGTTGTAATGCTTCTTTTTGGTGGCTTCTCTTCACCAACATATGTTGCAGTTTTCCTTTGCTCAATAGTGTCTTTTGACACTCCAACTTAATCCTATTTTGTGAATTAATATTTTTTCATTTGCTAAATACTTAATGCACTTTAATAACTCTTAGATATAATTTGTATTAAGCACTAAGGTCTATTCAACCTTAAATTTAGAATAATTTATTATTTGATTTAATTAGAAGATAGGATGTTGATATTTTGCTTTCTTTAAAAATATATCTAACTTCTCTTTCTTATGTGTAGGTTTTAACTCTTGTAGAAACTATCTTCTACACTTTCTTGAAGACTTTAAACTTAATACTTTCTCCTTTGCAACTTTAATCTCTAATGTGGTGCTTAATGAAACTTAATAATGAACTTAATATAAGTGTTCAAATAATGAACCTTTTACACCAAATTTGCTTACCTTTATGACCTCTATAGATGATGTATTTATTGGTTATTAGATTCACCTAAATGTTTCCCTATACTTTATGGATTCACAACTCTTATTTGTTGTCCAAAAAAACTCTTTAACTCACCAATTTGTAGTTTTAAAACTCCTCTAAATTGTTGCCCTAAAATGTAGTTTGGTGGCTTTAAACCTCCTTTAAAATGCTCCCTCAAACTTTGAAAATTAACAGCTATTAATGCTACATAAATTGTTTCCTGTAACTCTAAAAATTTTATATTCTAAAATAGCTAATTTCTTCTCCAAAATGTTATCCTAAAATCACTAAATTTGGTAGGAAACTTCCTCCAAATTGCTTCTAAAACTTTCCTTCTAGAAACTTTCAACTTTCTATTTTAAAACCAATAATATATTTTCTTTGAAATAGCCTTCAATGGCAATCTCCATATCTCTCAGATTTGGTGGCTTCTTCTAAATCCTTTCTCCTTCAACCTCCTTTTCAAGTTTTGACGTCAACCTTGGTCTATCTAGTGGCCTTCTTCTCAATAATTTAAATATCTTGAGGTCTTCACTATTCTCCTCCAAAATTTGGCAAAATCCTTGCCAAATCCTTCTCCTTTTGGACTTGTTTTCGGATGGCAAAAATTTTCCCAAAAACTCCTTTGTAAAGAACCTCTTCTTACTAGCAATTTACTCCAATGAGTTCTCTTGAAATATTAACCAATGACCTTCTTCAAATATCCTTCAATGGTCTTCTCCATAATTTGAAATGAGTCTTTCTTAGCCTTCTCCTTATTTCTCCTTTAAATCCTTTCTTGATACCTCTTCTCTTATATCTCTAACTTGTGTAGCTACTCAAGTATTCTTCTCAAAAATTCAATGAGACCTTTCATTAATATCTGGAATATGTTGCTTCTGAAATTTACAATAGGACCTTTTCTAGACCTTCTCTATCTCCAATATTCCAAACTAGAAGTTATTCAATGGGACCTCTTGTGGGTCTCTGTTTCTTGAGATATTTTCTTCTACTCTCACTTTGTATTCTACAGTCTTCAATATTTAATGAAGATTTCCAATCTCCAATCTTCTCCTGGAATATTTTCTATAGTCTCTAATTCCTTCAATATGAAGTCTATAATCTTTAGGTTTCTATGAGGACCTCCTTCTTAGTTCTCCTTAATATTCAATATACAATGGGCCATTATTTCTAGGACTTTCTCCTTGATCTACAGTCTTCAATGTGGCTTCTTTGGCTTCCTCATTTCTTCTCAATCTTTAGATATGGAGTCTTCAATTTTTAAATCATACAATGGGACCTTTTACTTAGGCCTTCAAATCTTCAATCTTCTATTTTTTGCTTTAGGTACTGGATTGATTCCAAAGAAGATATTTTTCTAGATCCTATAGGAAGATTCCCAACTTTCTTTGAATCTCCTTTTTCTGTAACAAAATATTAGAATCAATAATGGAAGAAATTCTAAATCGTGGGATAACGAATCTTCACTAGTTGATTTTTTAATCTAGTGGAATCAATGTCGAGTCCTAGTCTTCATGAGTTTTTTTACAACTCTATGAAAAGACTCTAGCCAAATGTAATTTTTAGAAATTCTAAAAATAAACTCTCCCTATCACCTCTCAATATTTCTTGTGGCTCTCCCTATTTGCTATCAATCTACTGTATACTTTGATACCATTCTTAGTTTTTTATGATATATATTAAAAGAATTGCAACCACAAGATGTAAAATGAGTAAGCAATGATATTTATATGATAATGGCACTATAATATGCAATAAAAATATAAGAGAAACTTTTGCGATAACTCAAAAATATGCCATTAATAAAATCTCACAAAAATAGTACAATGTAATATAATGGAGGACATGAACACTGCATAAATACATGAAGGGTCTACATTGTACTCACTATAACTACTATTGCAACTAGTAACTATTATACCTTCTCTCTCTCTAGTATATTCTACCTTAAAGGCATATATATAAGGAGATAAGTCCCTTGGCATTTCATCTACCCATGACTCTTCATATACCTAATATATGACTCATGTACATATGGACTAAATGCACATTTACATCATTGCACATTCTAAAATTTGTGTATTTATTACATTGCATGAATTGACTACTCAAACCTTACTCTAAAGTAAACTCCTACTCTAGTTATTTATCCAAGGTGGTACATTAGCATGTACCAAATAATGTAATATACTCTAACATTATTTAGTTATTACTCCCATCTAGTGTATATTTTCTTCTATTTTTTTTAGCCTAATATGACATGGATAGCGGTTAACACAAAGGATCAATATGGAATTCTTACCTCTATCTATGCATGGACTAACGTGCTTAGTAAAATTGAGTCCTATTATGATTTTAATCAGGAATTTTTAGGTCTTGCTCTAAAAATCATCAATGACCGAATACCTAGATTACCCTTCTTGGTAGTAGAAACACTACATGTGAAAGGGGTAGAATAAGGGATTGGTATATCCTAACTAAGGGAATAGTGATACATTTGTATGGTTTTATAGGGAAACTATTTTTATTACCCCATTTTGTCATAGATAGATTGTTTGCCCTAGAATATTATCATCAAATAGGTTAGTTCAATTTCATATATGGCACAAGACAAGGTAGAAAGGGCACCTATGTTTACCCCTTTAACAAGGATGTAATTACTATGACTAAAAAGGGTTAGTATCAAAATATTACTACATTCATGAATACGTTGGGATTACTAGAGTAGGGTTATGCATAAAGGATCATCCCCAAAATGTATTTATAAAAATTTGGCGAATTAGTTTCAAAATCCAGGTGAATAGTATTGAAACGCATGTAGAAGGTTAACTATTATTAGGGTTAATGTTGGAAATTTAAACTTAAAATGGTCAAATTATTATAAAATTTGGGTGAATTGACCCCCCAAAAAATTGCACCCATAAATTTTTGGCTAATGGGCCTTGGTAAAGGGTCCCAAATATTAGCCAATTCCAAATTTCAAAAATCCTAATTTTAGCCAATTGGCTATAAGTAGCCGCTATGAATAATACTATACTAGATTTCCCTCAAATATGGAGTTATGGTCATAAAAAAAAATTCACAAAATACTGAATCATGTTAGTAAATGGAAATGCCCCAAATGTGAAGGTACTCCTAGGCCTCATATTTAGAATTTTAAAAATAACTAGGAAGGTTCAGAGCAGGGTTATGCATAGTGATGAATATTCACAAATTGGGTGAATATTAGGATTTCCAAATTTTGAAATTGGCGAATATGAGGACCCTCGACTTCGGCCCATTCGCCTAAAATTTTCAAAACCAATTTGTTCTTAGGGTAAATTTACCATAATATATATCCAAACATAGGCATATTTGTACTTGTTGGAAAGATATTTTTGAGTCTGATCTAATGGTGGTGTTTTTATGAAGTTATAAGGTTATTTAATAGGTCAAAATTTATCCCAAATATGAATTTACATTTTAAGGCTTCAAATACCCCAAATTTTGTTGTGAAGAGGATTGATTTTATTTTTTTATGATTCACCTTGATTTTGATTAGGATTAACCATTTTTTTACAAGTACATTTTGATTCCAACCCCTTATGCATAACCCCTGGTTCAGAGTTAGAATGAAATGTTTAGCAAATTGAAGCTTTACCTCCATGTAGGGATTTTTATGACCATATCATGGATTATGATCCCAAGAATAATAAGCAACATTTCTTTGACGAGTCAAAAGTCTAAGTCCAAACCATTATAAAGAAAGAGAAATGGAAAGATGGTAAAATATTTGAATGGTAGAGAATGAGAGTTGAAATAGATATCATAAAGTCAAAATATAACACTAAAATGGAAAATTAGCTTTCTGATAAATATGACCAGTTTATAAAACATGGAAAGCTAATAGGAGATTTCTTGCCCTAATTTTCAAAAGTCCTACTACTCAAGGAGAAGCTTAATATGGAAAAGAAGTAGAAAAGGGAGTTAAAGTAGGAAAGCAAAATGGAATATGGATTGGAACTTCTCCTCCATCTCCCCCAACTCAAAAGTAAGGTATTGTAGAGGCATCCCCATATTCTAAAGGTAAGCAAGTAGAATCTTTGTTTCAACCAACAATTGAACAACTCCATACTTATGGAGTAGGTTCTCAAATGATGCAAAGACTAGGTTATGAAGGAGGAGGACCAAGAAAAAGTGAAGTAGGCTAAACTGAGCTAATTCAAGTGTCTAAAAGACATAATCATCTATCCTTAGGAGCACACACCACAAATAAAGAGGAAAATATAAATGGAATGACACTTATTACTGGTGCTCATCTAATCAAATTTACAAAACCTATTCCTCTAGAGCAACAATAGTTGGAGATAGTTGTTGAGCAGAGTTCTTCACTCATCATTGGTAAGAAAAATGCTACTAAAACTTTGTAAGGGATTAATAAGGAAGTGACTAAGAAAAATAAAATGGACTAGGTATCTCAAACAATTGAACAATCATAGCTTCCATAGGAAGAGCAAACTGATCCAAAAAAACAACATAATAGTCTCCACCAAGGGACTCAGGTAAGGTTATCCTTCTTCTCCTACCCTTTCTCCTCCAATATCCTTGAATAATCTCCCTCCTTTTCTAAATAGCAAATTGAAATATCTCCATATTCTCATGTAGATACATCTCCTCCATGGTCATCCATACCTTCTCCATCAAAAGCTCTCTCCTTTCCATTACTTTCCCTAGAAACTCAAGTTCCATCTCCTTCATCTCAAGCCCTACCCCTTCCATCATCTTAGATAGTAGAAATAATAATATCAACTCATTTATCTATAGATTCCACTATCTTTGCCACTGTCCATACTCCCCTTCCACTAGAATCATCATTGATAACCTCCCATATTACTCCTACTGTAGCCACCTACCAAAAATTCAAAGAGCTTTCACTTAGTGCGAGATATTGGCAAAATTTCTAGCTTGCAAAGATATCTGATAAGGGTGCTCATAAGAGGAATACTATTTTAGTAGATCTAGTTTCTAGAAAAAGAACAAATTTGACCATCACTCCTAAGGTAAACAAGCCTAAAAATAAAATCACTTTGGATGACTATCAGTTGAAAGAGAAGATAGAGGATATTATGCAATTAGCCATGGAGGATGATCTTGTAGTTTCCAAGGCCCACAAGGACAATATTTATTTGCAAAGCAATGTTTATAAGGAAAAATGTTAAACTTTGGAATCGAAAGTGGAAGAACTAGAATCTTCACTTATATAGAAAATTAACTTAGATAAGGCCTTAAAAAATGAAGTGAAGAAGTGGTGGGACAAGTTTCAAGAGATGGTCAATTATAAATAATAATATTAAAGCTCTTAAGCACAAATCAAGACCTTGATTAAACAAAATAGTCAATTAAAACAATAGTTGCAATTGGAAAAGGTCAAGTCTTTAGGATTTTCTAAGGAAAAAGTGAAGTAGATAAGGAGGGAGATTTGGTCTGATATACAACAAAAGGGTTTAGAATCTAAGTACAACTTCATTTTCTTGAATTATGCTAGTGAAGTGGTTGTAAATGTGAAAACGCCTCTCAAGACAGCTCAAGGAGAGATTTAGCATAAGACTACCACAAAAAAAAATATTTGTAACTTGGAAAAAGTAAGGATTAAGGCTATAGAAAGAGTCATACCAAGTAGGAAATGGTGTTCTACCAGAAACATTGCCAAATATATCCTAATAAAGGATAAATTAAAAATAAAAGGATGGTAAATGGTGGATAAGTTGGAGACCAGGATGAATAAAATTTTGCAATCCCTTAATCAAATTAAGCGGTATGGTTTCCACATTTTTGGGGAGAAGATCATAAATTCATTGGAGAAGAACAATTAAAATCTAATTTTGCTTTGGTTTTTGAAGTTGATTCTGATATTGATGGATGGCCCGAACAAAACCAACAAGATCAGGTAGTTTAGTTAATTAAAAACTTGATGAATATTAAGGATGTGATAACTAATGTTGTTAATGGCGGTTCTAAAGTATCCTATGAAAAGGTTACCAAATTACAACATGTTCATTAATAAATATTAGCAATACATATAACTCCTCAAAAATTTTGTTAAGATACCTTCAATGCTCTTGAAGATGTTCAAATTCTAAGTGAGGAAGACAAGTGAAGATGAGGTTGAAGAAGACAAAACTATTCAAGAAGGCAAATCAAAAGAATATGTGGAAGAAGAAAAGGAACAAGAAGAACAAGAAAAATAAAATCTTACAACCAAGGAAGTGATAAATATTGAAGAGGGAGATACAAACAAATAAATTTTGGAGGAAGAGGATGATAATTTGACAAGAGAAGTAGGATGGTACTTTTTGCATTATTTGGTTCTCATAGGTTACTTAAGAGCATAAAATACATAAGTTTTTAAAGACATTATGAAAGCATGATATTTTATATTATATAAGCAATAGTTGAGCCCCTTAGAGAACAAAATAGATATCTTGATTCCTATGTTACTTCCATATGAACTATTACCCTTTGCAAAATAAAAATATGAATTTTGGAAAAGGGTAGCCATTCTATGGAAGTGATATTAGAAATAACTAAGTGAACCCTTCTTATTTCCATGTTCTCTATATTTTGTCTTTCCTTCACCTCACACATTCGTCCATTTGTCCTTAATTCATCTCATTTTTCCCTCCATCTATGATATTTCTAATTTTTTTGAGACTCCATAAATCCAATAGATAAGGCTTTGAGTTATTTAACCTTGTGAGCAATATTACCTAGGAGGCATGAACAATGTAATCCAAAAATAGCCACATCATAGAAAAATACCCAAATTTTCATAAAAATGGCTAAGTATTCAAAGCATTGATGCAAAACCATAATTTTCTCAAATTTGCAATAAAAAAAACAAGCAATTTCACATGGTAGTAAAGGCACATGGCCATGCAAATTCTGGACCTCAAATCTACTAATTTTCCCAAATCTATGATGAATTTGGCTAAGGTAACTCAAAGATAATTTTGCCTCATGATCGCCAATTTTCCTTTGTTAACCACATGGCTGATAGAAGGGCAAAAAATAGAAAATTGAATCCACCAAAAAGCATAAATCCATGGTAAGAATGGTAAAAGTGAGATAAGTTAAATTTTGGAATGTGACTGCTGGTTCTTTTTTAAAGGTGTGGAAATAATAAAAGTGCTTGGAAGCATAAGCATGATAGCCAAAGTGACTCATAACCATTGATTTACGTGAATCCATGGAAAAATTCACCAAAATGAGCTTGATTACAAATTGAGGTGTGGTTAATGGAATATCTTTGTTATCATTACAACCAAGAGGAGTAAGTATAAGCTTGAATCCACTGATTTTCATGAAACCATAAATTTCTTCATAGTTGTGGTCAAGTTCAGAAAAATCCTTTAGATCTCAAAATTGTGCACGACTGCAAGGACAAGCAAAGAAGTGAAGAAGGTTTCTCATGACCATAGGTTAAATAGTCCAAAAGAAATCAAGTCTCAAAATCATAATTTTCTCCTTTTCTATGTCTATTTTTATCAAAAGTTATCAAAAGTGAGGATGGATCATGACTTTGAGAAATATAGAATCCAACTGTGGTTGCAAGCTAAGCCATGCACTAGTTGATCACACTTGCTAATTTCTAAATCAACAGTGAGTGTTAGTATTACTTTGAATATCAAATTCTAAATGTGATTCTCATGTGGCTATGTGATAGACTAATCTAAAGAGATCAAACTAGATGCCATGAAAGCTGAACTAGTAGGAATATGAAACATTGCAATATAGAAGCTTCTAGAACTCACTGTCCAACCAACTTACTTGTAGATCTACAATTGTGAAGATGTTGCAAGAATAAGGGATGGTTGAAAATGAGTATGTTCTAGATTCACTATAACTATTTCAATAATGTATAGTTTGATGTCACCATTGATGATCAAGTTGCAAGAAAATAAAGAACTCTAAATATTCCTTGTAATTCTAAAATGTAAAGATTGAAAATCTATAAATAGAGGTCGAACCCTCATTTCAAAGGGTCATCTCTAAAGTGTTTTCTTGTGCTATTGTTGTACATTTTTTGCAATTAATGAAAAGAGCATTACTTGGGATGTTTACCTCAAACTTGCATCTACATTGCTTGTTGATCATTATCTTATGAAGGTATTTTTTCTACAACTACTATGGTTAGTGTATTATGTTAATTTGGATTTCTAATTTAGAGAAAATTAGAATGATTCATGTTTGAATATATGTTGAGAAGTCATTTTTTTAGTCAAGGTGTTAATCTAATTATGTTAACTTGGATTATTAATTCTTTAGATATTTGGAATAATTATTTGAGTATGCAAAAGCTCTCAATATTAAATATTACCAAGTTTTGAATGCTATTAGTCCTCGACATCATTTTTTGGAAGTTAATTTACTAGGGTATCCTCTGTAGATGCCTATGTTGTTAACTTTATCTGTCCACTATCAATTCATTCATTTCTTAACCCTTTCACTCTTCTCCCTAATATTTTATTATTTTGAACTAAAGAGAGTCAACATTCAGTAAGTTGACAAGGTATACTAGCCTACTCTAGAGGTTGGGTTAAAGCATTTTAACCCTTCCAATGTGTGGTTTGGGTTGTGATTAGCGAGTGCTCATATTTAAAATCATTGCAGATGATAGTCACAATTCAAGTTCATCTTTATGTCAATCTAAGCCACAACACTAGGGATACTTAAAAAATCCTCATGTGAATCAGATTAGTTCCAATTATTTAAGGGACCACATGAAATCTCCATCTAATGCACCATAGGTTATGATATTGCTATGAATATGCAAGAATAATGATATTAAATAAAGTAAAAGAAGAAAATATACCTTACTAGCAAAGACTAGTCATACTACAATTAAAGGGTACAAGACCTATGATTAATTCAATATAGCATTAGGGTTAAAACAAACTAGAAAAATACAAGGGAATATAACAACACACACACACATTTAAAATATAAGGAACCACCATTTTTTATTTTCAATTCACTTCTGCCCTAGTTGTGTCCCAAAGAATTTTTACAACTAGGTTTTATTTTCAATATGAGTATATCAAATATCGATTTTCACCATTGGATCTTCTAGGTTTTTTTCAAATACAATAAGAAATAATAAATTGTCTTTCATAGTTGGAGAAGAAGTCCCCCTACTGCATACATATCAGATTGCAAAATTAAATAGGTAGAAAAATATTCCTTTGTCATCAATTTTTTATATAACTTGAGTTGGTGTCCATTTACAACCATATTTCTTCTTGAGTCATCCATAGGTATCAATAATATAGTGTCACTATAAAAAATCTATTTAATATCATATGTTCTAAGCCATCTAGTCTAGAGCTTTCCCTTGAAATCAATGAAACACTCAAACAAGAGCACCCAATTACTTGACTTGTACTCCTTGGTTTTGATGTGCTTGTCATGCCATAATTTTTTCTATTGTTGAATAACCTTTATATAATGGAGGGCATCCATTTGTAGATCATAAAGTGTATTCAGTTGCAAGATCATTTCTTGTTGTATCTATGAAAACTCAATACCCACATTAAGTGCAATGTGTAAAGTTTGTAATTCAAACTCGATTGGTAAAATAGGTTTTTTTCTATAAACTAGCTTGTAAGGGTTGAGTCCAGTGGTGGATTTCCAATTAGTATCATAAACCCATACAACTTTAGATAACTTGTCAACCCAATATTTTCTATGTAAAGCTACCATTTTTATCAAAATTTTCTTTAATTCCCTATTGGTAACCTCTACTTGTCCATTGGCTTATGGGTGATATGGTGATAATTTTCTATGTTTCACTTGGCAGTGTTCCATGAATTAATGGATAATATTCGATGTAAATTGGGATCCTTGATCATACAAAATCTTGTGAGGGGTACCAAAGCATTAAAATATATGCATCCTCATATAGAATGTTAGCAACTTTTTCCTCTTGCATGTATTGGAGAACCACTACCTCAACCCATTTACTCACATAGTGCACACTAATATGTGATGTTTTTCTTGTTATGGAGGATTAATCAATCCTATAAAATTAATTCCCAACTTCTTAAAGGGTTGTAGAAAAATTTGGGGTTGAATATGCATCTTGTTCTATGTTGTAGGTTTTTTCATTCATTGGCATTGATCACAATGGAAGACATACTTCTTCACATCCTTGTGAAGTGAAGGCCAATAGTACCCTACTCTTAAAACTTTCTATATAGTTCATTTTGTATAATAATACCCCCTAAAAGGTTCATTATAACATGCATGGATGATATCATAAAATTCATTATCTCTTACACATCTCACAAAACATTATTAGGTTTGTATCTAAATAGTAATATTTTTATCCATTGGAAGGATGAACTTTTTCAAATTAGCTAGCATCTCTTATTAGGAGTAAGATGAGAAGGAATCTTCCCAGTTACTAGGTAGTTAGCAATATCTATGAACCATGAAGAATGCATTAATATTACAAAGAGATGTTTGTTAAGGAAGGAATAATCCATTGATCCATCTTTGGTAGCAGGGTTATGCATAAGGGGTTGGACTCAAAATGTACTTATAAAAAATGATGAATCCTAATTAAAATCAAGGTGAATCCTAAGAAAATCAAATCAATCATCTTCACACCAAAATTTGGGGGATTTGAATCCATAAAAAGTAAGGTCATATTTGAGGTAAATTTTGACCTATTAAATCACCTTATAACTTCATAAAAATACCACCATTATATCAGTCTCAAAAAGAGCTTTCCAACGAGTACAAATATGCCTATATTTGGATATATATTGTGGTAAATTGACCCTAAGCAATAATTGGTCCTAAAAATTTTAGGTGAATGGGCCAACATCAAGGGTCCTCATATTCGCCAATTTCCAATTTTGAAAATCCTAATATTCACCCAATTTGTGAATATTCACCACTATGCATAACCCTTTTTTGTAGTATTTAATCTTGATAGAAAATAGACAACTATGTTTATCCTACTAGGTTTATATATGATAGTAATATTCAATTCCTAAAGTAATAAAATTCATTTAACCACTTGTCCACTTACCATTGGTTTATTCACCAAATATTTGATTACAATTTGGTCTATCTCTCTCTCTATATATATAGGGTAACAATATAGTGATAAAATTATTGATGACATATACTACCACAAAAAATTCTCTTTCAATTATGGCATAGTTATTTTTGGCACCCATTAAATTTCTACTAATATAGTAAATAGCCTATTTTTTTTCCATTTTATTGATTATGTTGGCCAAGAAATACACCAAACATAGTGCTGGAAGCATCTGTGTGTATATGAAATGGGAGTTTCCAATCGGTTCCTCTTAGTATAGGTGTAGTGGTCAATGTTTCTTTGATAGCTTTGAATGCCACTTGGTAATGTAGGGTACATTTAAAATTGACTTCTTTGGTAAGAAGCATGACTAATAGAGCTACAAGTTTGCTAAAATTTTCATTTAAGTGCCTATAGTAATCGACATGTCCCAAGATGCTTCTAATGTTTATTTGAGTCTTGAGTGAGGGTAACAAATTTATGGCTTCTATCCTCGTAGGATCTACTTTTATTCGTACTATAGAGATATTATTTCCTAATATGATATCCTCATCGATCATCATTAAGAATTTTTCATTGCTTAAGGATAGGTTATGAGCTTCACATCAGGTAAGGAATTGATCTAGATTATGGAGGACCTTATCAAAGGTTTCTCCCTAAACCATGAAGTCATACATATACATCTCAATGCATCCATTGGTAAGATCTATGAAAATAGAAAGTTCTACCCAGTGGAAAGTTGCAAGAGTGTTTCATAACTCACAAGGTAAAACTTTATAGATGAATATTTCCTAGGTTCATGTGAAATTATTTTTATCATGATCCTCAGGTGCCACTTGTATTTAGTTATACACATTAAAATCATATGGAAAGAAGAAGTACTTCTTTCTAAAGAGGGTGTCAAATACTCGATTATAAATGGTAGTGAAAAATGGTAATTTTGAGTGGCTTTGTTAAGTTCCCTATAGTCTACACACACTCACATTTTTCCATTCTTCTTAGGAACAATAAAAAATGGTGAGACCCATTGACTATCAAAAATTGGATAAATCTAATGTCTAACAACTTCTCAATTTTTGTTTTCACCATGTCCCTCAAAATAATATTTATCCTTATTTAGGGCTATCATACTAGTTTCTTCTTGCTTGTATAAATCCAGTGAGTGGATATGTTAGGATGGATTCCCTTCTTATCATTGTATTCCCATGTAAAAGCACTCACATGTCAAGTTAATACATAAAATAATTTACCCATTTGGTTCTAACAACCAATTGTTAATGTTAATATATTTTCCTGGTTGTAATTCAATCTTCTTAGTGCCTAGCAATACTGAATTAAAATCCTTTGCTTATAAATTTATTTAAAGAACAATTATGGGGTAGCAGGGAATGAAGAATTTAAGTATTTTTGCAAAAGGTAATCCCTACAAGGGTAATATTATTTAAAAAAAGTTGAAGGATGTATGGAGGTGCCTTTGTTGTCTATGCAACAATGTGAATGGACTTTGTTGTAATGGATATTTCTTGGGTGGTTGCAACTACACTGGTTGGGAAGCACCTATGGGTGTTGGTAACAATACTTATCATTGAGTTTTAAACCATACCCCATAATTTTGGTTGGAGTGGGTTGGTCCCAGTCATTTTTGGGCTTGGTTTAACCATGACTAGTTTGGCATTGGTTGTGTTCATGGTGGGTTAAACTAGCCTTGAATTCCCCACACTGGAGATGGAGTCCAAGGATATTGATCCCATTGTTGTTCTAGTGGGGCTATATTTTACAGGCAAAAAAATTGACATGTTTACTTTTAGTTAATAATTTTTTCATTTTGGTATTATTTTGTAGTTGTATGCAAAGTTTTTGATAAAATATGTGTACATATATTTAAATAATGTTATAAAGTGGAAATGTCATAATTTAATATTATATGTGAAAAAGGGAAATATTAAAATGTATGACAAAGTCATAAAGTGACTTATGAAATACAAATGTAAGCTAATGCAAGACAAATGTAATTTTTATGATGAGGCATCAAGTAGTTAAAATGTGCAACTAATTTCTAGTGGTATAAATATGACCCTTGCCTCATTCAATCAAGGGGTAATGGTATGTTGTGGTACGTAAGGGATTTATGGAAGTGTGTAGATAATGGAATATTGCTATGGGTTGTGAATGTACCATTGCACCAAAAGGAAGAGTGCATTATTGTAACCAATGAAATCTATGGGATGATTTATATGCAAAATGCTATTACAATAAAAATGGTAGATTAGATGTTACTATTGTACAATTGCTATTAATGTAAAATATGCATGTCTTATTCAATATTTGTTGTATTGTACATTTGTTGTGTTGGGCAACGTGAATCCTAGTTGAATTATATCTATGTATGCATGTGTGTAAAATAGAGTTCAATCTCAATAACTATCCTATATGTGGATTTTGATTTTTATTGTAGGTATTGTTGATTCTAGGTTTATCATAGAAATGTATACATAAAAATTATACAAAGTAGCATGTAATTGGAAAAACATACAAAGATGATGAACTAAATATATTTTACATCTATGATGGTTGGGAAATAATATTCATGTAGTTGGTATTCAATTGAGATATTTATAGAATTAGATGACTTAGATTAATGAGGGTTTAGCAATCGTACATTTGAGACATCAAACCATGCAATTATCCATATACTATTGTATAGAATGTACAATGAAGGTGAACATGATTAACTAACATTTACCATGATTGGTAATGATATTTTTGTAATTGGTGTGCAATTGGAAAACTTGCGGGACTAAGTAGTTTTTTCTATGAAGGGTTTGGTAAATCGTATAGTTGGATTGCCAAACTGTACATTCAGCCATTTATTCTCTATTTATGGGATGAATTCACTTAGGGTACATTTTGGAGTGAAACGGATAAATTTCCAAGTGAACAATTGCAAAGTGATTGTCAATTAATAATTAACCATTTACTTTCTATTTATGACATGAATTCACTTAGGGTACATTTTGGAGTGAAACAAGTAAATTGCCAAGTGATTGTCAATTGAATGTATTTGGTCGATTAAACAATTGGGAAAATTTTATAGTTTGAGTTCTATTGTACATTTGTAATCGTACAATTGAATAATTGTAACCATACAATTGATTATTTGTAATCATACAATTAAACATTTATAATTATATAGTTATCTACTGTACATTTTGTAAACATACAATTAGCTATTGTACATTTTGTAAAATTATACGAATAGTATTGTACAATAGTATAATTACCTTGTTTGCATGATAAACATTGGAAGATCATCTTGAGATTTGGAAATGCATTAAGTAGAAATGGAATTGAGTTTAAGCACATTAAAAATAATTTCTACATTTTGACATTGTTGCCTCTATGACATCAGGTCAAGTCTCATGACATGGTGTTCTAAGTAGAAAAACCATTGGGAAGGAGAACAAAGACCATGGATTACAGCTAAAGACACATATGAAGAAGCAAATTTGTTTGTTGATGTAGAGGAAGAGCCATACAATGAGACATGTATGGTCAATGCAATAAAGGAGGGAGAAAGATAGATTACAAAATAATTGTACAATTGTACAAAAGATAATCGTACAAATAATTGCTAATAAAATGTATTGTTGAATTGTTCAGTTGGTGTGCACCATATGAAAAGAGCAGTATGATTAGGGGAAAGAATTACACAATGATACAAGAAAAAAAAAATGTATAATTATTGGAATAATATGTCAGCTAAGTATGAATCATACGATTGCTAGAGAAAACCATTCAATCGAAGGAAGAATAATACAATTGTTGAAGAAAATCATACAACCAAAATATAAATCATACTATTACTGGGCAACTCATACAATGGCAATCAAATCATACAATTGCCCATGGAATCATACAATTGCAAGAAAAATTGTATGATTTCCAGTCAAATCATATAGTTGTAGGGTAAATCGTACAAGTGCAAGCAATAGTACAAATGTTTTGAAGGATTGCATGAGCTAGGTTCAACTAAAGTTGGCAAGAAATTTTGGTGAGGAATTGCATGTTAAAGAAGAGTGTTTAACACCAAAGCAATTTTCAAGTAGTGATGCACAATGGTGAGCAAAAGAAGAGTTTTACATTGATGCAAATGGAAGATGATATGTCTAATAGTGTGTGATATGGGAGTCTGACATTAGGAAAAATGTAGATTGGTGTGCTCAATGGTGAGTGAGATGGGATTTTGACATCAAAGCAACTATAAGTTGGAACATTGTCTAATGGGAAGAAAGAGATTATAGTGGAAGAGTAGTTGCAAGGTGATGCATCTAAGGCTATGCATAAAAAATTACTATCAATAAAAATTCACCCTATCAAAGAAAAGGCCAATTTAGGTATATCATGTAAATATTCATTTTTTCATGGAGAATCAATAGAATACCCATTTAGGCATTGGATAATTTGCTGCATGATTTGGAAAGTGACTTGGTATAACAATGAGCTAGAATGGAGGTGGTTGTTTCCTACAATATTTCATGGATTTGCAATAGATTGGTATATGAAATTACCAGAGGACAAGTACCCAACATGGGAAGACTTACATGATGCATTTGTGAAAGAATTTTGATTGTACAATAATGATGATGAGGTCATTACTAAAATTTATAGAATAAAATATGGTGAGAAGTCTATTCATTCCTATAATCAAAAGTTGAGTGGGTTATTTAACCATTTGGAGAAAGACCAATCAAAGACATTAAAGAGGATGTGGTTCATAGATATATTTATTCCTATGTATCAAATAAAGATGAAGATGTTCCCTCAAATATCATACCAAGAGGCTTTGGATTATGTCTTGATTTAGGAAAGTGATGCAGATACATCATTGAAGCATTGGAATTACGTTAATGCAGACAAGAATAACTCTCATGATGAAATTGAATTCAATATTGAAGATGACTCAAACAATAAGAGTGATGACTGATGAGCACCAAAAATGCTCATATTATATACATGGTTAAGAAGAATTATCACTGGTTCAATTAGCATATGAAATGTATTTTATATAACTTATGCATATAATTGATAGAAAATCCGGTATTATGCTTGATTGGTGTTTTTAGTGGGAAATGTGTATAAATGCAGGTATTGGTACTAATATGGTGTTTTCCAGTATACATCCACTTGGACCCGACATACTTCTGCTTACAGAGACTAAGGCAAGAGAGTAGGTGCCTTCCTCTTCAAGGAAGGCGCCCAACAGAAGTAGGCACCTTCCTACAACCGAAAGGCACCAACGAAAGAAGAGCGCCTCCATACAACCGGAAGGCGCCTCCATGCCTTCATACTTTGCAAGATTTACCAAGTCATCTTTGACTGGTTGACCAATGACTATGGAGGAGGTTGCATGTGAAGACAAAGGAGATCTATTTTAATCATGCATTTATTAAATATAATAAAGTGTTTGTTATTATTATCAACCGATTGGCCGGTTGACCTTGTAAAGCTCTTAAAGCATATTATTATTTTTAGGATGCATTAGTTTAGGATTTGTTGTTACGTACACCTAAGGATGTTTATAATCTGGTGAACGAACATGCTTTAAAATAGAAGAATAAAATATGTGTAGAATCAATTGTAACTAAATCACATCACGTGATTAAAATAGACCAATTTGTTATTGTAATGATATATGGTTGCGCTTTATATAAATATGCAGGCCAGATGAACAGAGGGAGATCAGAGATCAATGATTAATTTTACACAGAAATTATTTTATTTTAATGTTTAATTAATTAAGAGTGCAACTCCTCTTATTCGAGCAAGCTCTACGTAGCTAGTCGGGCGGACTATCTGCGAGAGCTTGGGCCCACTCCCTGTAGTAGTCCTCCCTTGTTTAATTTGTGCATTTGCTTTCTGTAGATTAGTTTACTGCTTTATTTAATTTTAGTTGTGTGTGTTTATTTCCTCGCATTTTATTTCCAGCACTTTACTTTTTGTTTAATAATTTATTTATTTCATTTTCCGCACTTAGTTTATTTGGTTTGGCTAGAATCCAATTACACAAACCTCCCCACCAAACTAAATAAGGTACAACCAGATTTATTCCCCAACACTGCAGGCATATACTATGTGTGACACTCATAAGTTTACGAACTTACCGGATTGATAATTTATGGAAGAGAAATGAATGTTTTTCGGGACATGAATTTTTTCTCACCATTTTGGCGCCGTTGTCGGGGAGTGTCTAAACTGTAGTGTTCTGATTTACAGATCAGATAAAAAGCTTATTTGAAATTACCTGTAAATATTTTATTTGAGAAGCATGAGTCCACCAAGGAGCGTTTTATAAGGCCAAAAATAGTTGTCGGCACAATCAGAGCCAAATCCCATAGACAATTATTTATATTTTTTAGCTTCTCAGGTAAACGCGGGAATGAACCTAATGTACCATAATTAAGTGTAGAAGTAGAAATAAAATGTGTTGTTGAAAAAAAAAATTAGAAAAAAATCTGGCATTGAAGGATTTCCATCATGTTCTAAATGGTTTCAAAAAATCAAAAGAAAAAGCACAACCCAAGTCTGATTGAAAATTTTTAGAGACGTGTTTTTATATGAAAACCATTGAAAAATTGTGCCTCTAGAAGCTTGGTTTTAAATTAAAAATTTTTACAGGCTTGAAATTTTTTGCAATGTATTGGTAAATGTTTTTTTATGATGAAATTAATAATGCAGGGAAAATGATAGAGCATAATTTAAAAAGAACATCTTGTTATGGAGTATGCTCTTCACTTGCGCTTAAGGCGACCTGGTGAATCAAAAACTAGCATGTTATTTTAACAGACTGCTATGCCATGTTTTCTTCAGGTTGCTAGCTCGCGGATAGTCATTTCCTAGCCTGCACATTTTACCATTATGTTGAAAATGTTTTGTGTTTGAGGCTATGGGGTAAAATACTCTTCTCATGTTGTAGTGCATCAAACTAGTTGATCAAGAATGAGATAATTTTTAGAAGACTAGTTCAGATGTAGGCATGGGGGAGACCCCACCTTCATCATTGCCACCAACAACACAAATAAATATTGTCTAAAAAAAAAAAAAAAGGAGAAAAACATATCTTCTACTGCAAAGGCTCCAATTTAAGAGCAAACTAGAGTTTTATTTTGCTACTTGTTGGAAGAGAGTATCCTCTTTCCCGAGGACCAACTTGGCCTAGAAGGGAAATGAGAAATCCCCAACCGGTAGCTAAATAAAGAAACATATAAAAAAATAGAAGCTTTATTTTTTGTTACTTGTTGGAAGAAAGTATCCTCTTTCCCTAGGACCAGTTTGGTCCAGAAGGGAAATGAGAAATCTCCAACCAATCACTAAATAAAGCAAGCGAGGAGTCCAGAAGTAATCAGAAGATGAAAAAAAAAAACAATAAAAAAATAATAAAAAATTAGTTAGTTAGAATTTTATTTTAATGTATTTAGTTTAGATTTTTCTTTTATGTTTTGCAGGACAACAAGAATTGCGAAGTATACAAATAAGGAGTTGTATGGGAAGATCTCGTGAATTGAGATTCATACATGGAGTTTGTAATAGCACTATACAAACTGTCTCGTGTACCTGATTGTGTAGCATCCAATCTAGCAGGTGAAAGCTAGCGGAGTTTTGCCTTGGAAACATTGGCACTTGAAGGCATGCTAAGTAACCTTGATCAAGCGAAAGGCTTCTAGCCCAAGGTGCTTGTGGAATTTGGGGGAAAATTTTTCTGCAAGGTGCATGACTGTTACAACCTGAGTAAATTATGAGCGGAGTCAAAGATGCTACACCACGTACAAGAGAAGAGTGCTGAGACAATGTTCAAGTAATGGTCAATGAGCTCCATTAACCACTACCTCACATTCACAAGAGTGGATCAGACATCGGCATGGGGGAGACCCCATACCATACCAGTAGCTTGGATGAATGTTCAAACATTCGTTGAAAAAAAAAAAAAAAAAAAGGAAGAAGAAAAACAAAAAAAAAAGAGAGAAAGAAAAAAAAAAAAAAAAGAGAACAAAAAAAGAGAGGGAGGATACGTGAAAAAAAAAAAAAAAGAAAAAAAAAAATGAAGTGAAATACGCCTTGTTTATCAAGAAGGCGCCTTCCGCATCAAGAAGGCACCATACATTGGAGACGCCTTCCGCATCAAGAAGGCACCATACATTGGAGGCGCCTTCCACAGGAAGAAGGCGCTATACATTAGAGGTGCCTTCCGCATGAAGAAGATGCCATACATTGGAGGCGCCTTCCGCATGAAGAAGGCGCCATACATTGGAGGCGCCTTCCACAGGAAGAAGGTGCCATACATTAGAGGCACCTTTCGCATGAAGAAGGTGCCATACATTGGAGGCACCTTTCTCATCAAGAAGGCATCATACATTGGAGGCGCCTTCCATAGGAAGAAGGCACCACACATTGGAGGCGCCTTCCACATCAAGAAGGCACCATACATTGAATACACCTTCCACAAATATATATATATATATATATATATGCGAATCCTCCTAGTGAAAAAAAAAAAAAACATAGAACATGTCCTGCTTAGCATAAAAATTGCTTTCTTATTGCTTTGTAGGAAATCATGAACCGAATGCAAGCTGTAGGCATCCTGAGATCCAGGGCCTAACAGGCACAAAGTCATGACTCCTGTTTTACTGCTTTCGTGTGTGCAGTTTTTGTAGGTGTAGTTTCATAGTACACAACCATGAGCATGATCTGTAGGTGGAGCCAGCTTAAACTAGGCCTAACATATGTGACATTTTGTGCCCTGCAATTAGGAGTGCGGTGAAGCAGAAAATGCACTTATTTCCCACTAGGAAGAGAGTGCCTACAATCAGCTCAATATAGTAGTGCCTTTTTCCACCTAGAGGAAGGCACCAATAAGCAATTTTCTTCTCCCTTGGATGGGGGTACCTGTTGTTCAGTGTGGGACCTGACGTTTGGAGGGCTGCAAACCTGTTGCACAAAGGGAACTATTGCTGGCAATAAGGGCATAACCAATTTAAGTGGGGGAAGATGCGGGTGAATCAGAACCTCCCGTAAAAAAAAAAAAAAAAGGGGAGTTCGGAAGGCTATTGTCACGAGGACGTGACAATTTTTAGACATGGGGGGAAAGACGCCTTATTGTCGGCGCCTAACTTACTCCTATGAAAAAAAAAAAACCACCTTGTGTTGAAATAGCTCCACGATGAAATGCAAATCAGAAGCAAAGTTTTATTTTCGCTGCCCGTTGGAAGAGATTATCCTCTTTCCCGAGGACTAGCCTAGTCTTGAAGGGAAATAAGAAATCTCCAACTGGTAGATAAATAAAATGGGGGAGGAGTTTGAACAAAAATAGATGTCAAATATCTGTTTCCTTCGAAATCAACGCATGGTAAGTAGGCACCTTCCTCTCATAGGAAGGCACCAACAGGAAGGCACCACTAGAAGGCAAGCACCTTCCTCTCATAGGAAGGCACCGACAAGAAGGTGCCACAGGAAGGCACCGACAGGAAGGTGCTACAGGAAGGCACCGATAGGAAGGCACCATAGGAAGGCGCCGATAGGAAGGTGCCATAGGAAGGCACCCACAGGAAGGCGCCATAGGAAGGCATCGACAGGAAGGTGCCATAGGAAGGCACTAACAGGAAGGTGCCACTAGAAGGCAAGCGCCTTCCTCTCACAGGAAGGTGCCACTAGAAGGTGCCCCTGTTCTTTGCCCATTGACTAGACAAGCACGACATGGGCAACAAAAATTGGTGCAGTTCCAACTCTACGTCATGTAGGTTAATTTGGGGATTGCACCAACGTATGAGAACATCCTACCAACGTCAGCACATACAGCACATACATCTCAGCAATGCACCTGACAGATGTCATGAATAATGAAAGAAATATGGTTTTTCCTCACTCCAAAAAATAAAGGAATGTAGTGTTGTTCCAATTATGCATGCAAAAGAAATAATTTAGAGGGGAGATCATTTTGGACGCACATGTTTCAGGTATAAATTTTAATATTCATCCTGTAAATGCATTCGGAGAGAGATACATCAATGCAGGATTAAAATATTTTGTGTGCTATTGAGAAAAAGCTGGGTATTTCAAAGTTTAGAGTCACCAGCTCAGTTGTTGCGGATTGACTCTATTCTTTGATGCAAAGGATGAAGAAAAAAAATAGAGTCAAGATCTGTCCTGTTCAGGGCATAACAGATAAAGATACATAAATAAATAAAATCTCCAGGAGCACCAACGTGAAGACGTCTCACACCACCAGCATCATATATATCAGATTCTACAAAATTCACCCGGGTATGTACTGATTTTCTTATTAATTGTGTATAGTTATTTTAAAATCATTTCTATGCTAATACCAGTCGACGCCTCCATAGTTTTTCAAAATCTCCCATTAGAATTCAAACACATGATGTGCCTTGAAAAATTATATAATTGAAAAAAAAAAAAAGAGAGGCTATGGCATCTACGTGAATAAATTTGGTATCATTTTCATTGTTGCATCATGACAATGGCAACTGGCTTGAGCGAACACATATAAATGATGCTACTCTATACCACAAAGGAGGTTTTGGAGATGTGAAATACGTTTCAAATGTGGGTAAAAGTAGTAGCTGGTGACTGCACTTATTTTAAATCAATTTGGTCTCACCAAATCTGACTAATGTACAACACTAGAAAATGCCAGCATTAGTGCAGTGGTAATTTGCCCTAAACAGTGTGGTCACGATTTAACTATTTATCCGCAATGATTAGTCAGGATGTGTTTCTGACTTCTGTTGGTGCCGCATCTCTCTATGGATGAAGAATAGCAGCACTCAATGAAAAAAAAAAACATAGTAGTGCTGAATGGAAAAAATAGCAGCACTCAGCGACGGAGAAACAGAGATGTTGAAGGCCATTAAAAAAAAATAAAAAGAAGAGAAAAAAATATATATATCCCAGGGGTTGTTGTCACGAAGACATGACAAAATTTTTGGCATGGTCATCCTGCAAGAGGGATAACTTCACCTTTTGGTGCCACGAGGGCGTGGCACATGTTAGGCATGGGAGGGATGATGAGCACCAAAAATGCTCATTTTATATACACGGTTAAGAAGAATTATCACTGGTTCAATTAGCATATGAAATGTATTTTATATAACTTATGCATATAATTGATAGAAAATCCGGTATTATGCTTGATTGGTGTTTTTAGTGGGAAATGTGTATAAATGTAGGTATTGGTACTAATATGGTGTTTTTCAGTCTACATCCACTTGGACCCGGCATACTTCTGCTTACAGATACTAAAGCAAGAGAGTAGGCGCCTTCCTCTTCAAGGAAGGCGCCCAACAGAAGTAGGCACCTTCCTACAACCAGAAGGCACCAACGGAAGAAGAGTGCCTCCCTAAAACCGGAAGGCACCTCCATGCCTTCATACTTTGCAATATTTACCAAGTCAACTTTGACTGGTTGACCAATGACTATGGAGGAGGTTGCATGTGAAGACAAAGGAGATCTATTTTAATCATGCATTTATTAAATAGAATAAAGTGTTTGTTATTATTATCAACCGATTGGCCGGTTGACCTTGTAAAGCTCTTAAAGCATATTATTATTTTTAGGATGCATTAGTTTAGGATTTGTTGTTACGTACACCTAAGGATGTTTATAATCTGGTGAATGAACATACTTTAAAATAGAAGAATAAAATATGTGTAGAATCAATTGTAACTAAATCACATCACGTGATTAAAATAGACCAATTTGTTATTGTAATGATATCTGGTTGCGCTTTATATAAAGACGCAGGCCAGATGAATAGAGGGAGATCAGATATCAATGATTAATTTTACACAGAACTTATTTTATTTTATTGTTTAATTAATTAAGAGTGCAACTCCTCTTATTCGAGCAAGCTCTACGTAGCTAGTCGGGCGGACTATCTGCGGGAGCTTGGGCCCACTCCCTGCAGTAGTCCTCCCTGTTTAATTTGTGCATTTGCTTTCTGTAGATTAGTTTACTGCTTTATTTAATTTCAGTTGTGTGTGTTTATTTCCTCACATTTTATTTCCAGCACTTTAATTTTTGTTTAATAATTTATTTATTTCATTTCCCGCACTTAGTTTATTTGGTTTGGCTAGAATCCAATTACACAAATCTCCCCACCAAACTAAATAAGGTACAACCAGATTTGTTTTCCAACACTGCAGGCATATACTGTGTGTGACACTCATAAGTTTACGAACTTATCGGATTGATAATTTATGGAAGAGAAATGAATGTTTTTTGGGACATGAATTTCTGCTCACCAATGACTTTGGAAAGGAGAGTAGTCCCTTGTTCAAGTGTTGGATTCAATAAGTAAAGGAAGAAACTTACTCCAAAGAAAATAATGTTTACTCTGAGGATGAGTGTGACTTGGATAGTGTAAAATCATTGTCATTCATATATGTAGCCAAAATTTAGGTTGTTCAAAGGAAGAATACAATAGGTGATGTGGTTATGCCAAATATCACAAAAATAAAAGATGCAGAATATTGTATGATACCGAGGGTATACCCATTGTACAATGTTGGCAATGCCAATTGTGGGGGCACTTTGCATGTGACTATAAAAGTGTTATAAATCAGGATAAACCAATGATGCATACAAAATTTGAAGCATCAGAGAAGAGTTATAGCCCTTTCCAAGAAATAAGGGAGGTGGAGGTGAACTTGATGAGCATGATTAAAATTGAGGAAGTGAACTTGATTTCAATGGAGAAGGTAGAAATACCATAGGTAGTCAAGATTATGTAAGAAGAAGCTACAAGAAGTGGTTGATGTAGACAAGGAAGAATAACATATTGTCATACAAATGAATAAATTAGGGTAGAGTATTATCCAAGGTGAGTGTATATGGTAGATTTTCATTCAAATGGAGAAGATGGATGTACAAATATAGGGCACCAAAAAGTGTTGTCATTCAAGTGCATGTCATACAAGTGAAGTTATCATACAAATGAAGGATACTATTTAAATGGAATAGTTAATTGTACATTTGGAGGATGTTCAAATGGAAAAATCTAACACAAAATTAGAGGATGTCATTCAAATAGAATGGTCTATCATACAATCAAAATTGTACAAGGCAAAAAGGGACTATACGATTGTGTAAAAGGAAATTATACGATTGTTGGGTGAAATCGTGTAGTTGGTATAAATTGTACAACTTTTGGGTGAAATCATATAGTTGGCACAAATTGTACAATTTTTAAGTGAAATTGTATAGTTGGAATAATTTGTACATTTTCTAGATAAAATTATATAGTTGGTAGAGAATGAACGATTGCAAGTGGAATCATACAATGTGCAATCATACAAAGTGAAAATGTACAATGTGAAATCATATACAATGGAATTGTACTATGTGAAAGGGTACAAAATGGAATCGTACAAGGAGGAACCATACAAGGTACTACCATACAAGGAGAAGGTCCATCGGTGTTTAAGACAAGATAATTTGATGCCAATATTTAGTCATATGGATCTCAAGAGAATCAAAATGGAGTCAAGGGTGAGTTGGTTAAAAGGGTTGTGCCAAGACCACCAAAGTGCTTGCAAGGAACATTATCCCTTGATCCTACAAGGTGGCTTCCACCCCCTTGATCCTTTACATAGGTGAAAATGGGTATTTTCTATCATGTTCATCAAGATAGTCATGTTGATCATGTTGATGTAATTGATTGTAGCAATTCTAATGAGAAATTAGAATACAAGATAGTGTCATTATCCAATTGAAGTGATGCCAATTGTAAAGGACCTTTGGAATAAGAGTAAGAAAAAGGAGTGTGACAAGTGATACCAGTATATTTTTTAGTGCTTTTATCCTTAATGTTCAATCCATTTGTCATTGAGGACATCAACCAGTTTAAAGGAGGGGATAGATGTAGGTAAGAAAAGTGATATATTTGATTTTAGTTAATAAGTTTTATCATGTTGGTGTTATTTTGTAGTTATACGCAAAGTGTTTGATAAATTGTGTGTAATTATATTTAAATAATGTTATAAAGTGGAAATGCCATAATTTAATATTATATATACAAAAGGAAAATATTAAAATATACAACAAAGATATAAAGTGACTTATGAAATGCAAATGTAGGCTAATGAAAGACAAATGTAATTTGGATGATGAGGCACCAAGTAGTTAAATGTGCAACTAATTTCTAGTGGTATGAATATGACCCTTACCTCATTCATTTAGGGGGTAATGGTAAGTTATTATACATAAGGGGTTGATAGAAGTTTGTATATAGTGACATATTGCTATTGGTTTTGAATGTACCATTGCACCAAAAGGAAGAGTGAATTATTGTAACCAGTGAAATCTATGGGATGATGTATATGCAAAATGCTATTACCATACAAATGGCAGATTGGATTTTATTATTGTACAATTTCTATTAATGTAAAATATGCATGTTTTATTTAAATTTTTTTGTATTGTACATTTTCTATGTTGGAAAATGTGAATCCTAGTTGAATAAGATTTGTGTATGCATGTGTGGGAAATGGAGTGCAATCTCAATAACTATCATATTTGTGGAGTTTGATTATTATTGTAGGTATTTTTTATTCTATTTTTATCATAGAAATATGTACATAGAAACCATACAAACTAGCATGTGTAATTGCAATAAATGTACAAAGGTTGTAAACTAATTGTATTTGACATCTATGATGGATGGGAAACAATATGCATGTATTTGTTATTCAATTGAGAGAGTTATAGGATTATATAACTTGGAGTAATAAGGGTTTAGTAACTATATAGTTGAGTCATAAAACCATATAATTAGCCATATACTATTGTATGGAATGTACAATGAAGGTAGAACATGCTTAACTAACATTTACCATCATTGGTAATGATATTTGTGCAATTGGTGTGCAATTGGAAAATTTGTAGGACTAAGTAGTTTTGCTTATGAAGGGTTTGGTAAATCATACAGTTGGGTTTCCAAACTATACAATCAGCCATTTAATATATATTTATGGCATGAATTCACTTAGGGTACATTTTGGAGTGAAATAGTTAAATTGCCAAATGAACAATTGCAAAGTGATTATCAATTGAATGTTTTTGGCTGATTGAACAATTGGGGAAATTATAAAATTTGAGTGCTATTGTACATTTTTAATTGTACAATTGAATTTTTATAATTGTACAATTACCTAGTGTACATTTTGTAAATATATAATTAGTTGTACATTTTGTAGAATTGTACAATTGGGACTGTACAACCATACAATTGCCCTGTTTGCATGATAAATATTGGAAGATCATCTTGATATTTGGAAATGTATTGAGTAGAAATAGAATTGATTTTAAGCACATTAAAAATCATTTCTACGTATTACATGGAGCATTCTATAGATTTTTTCCCCATGGTGTTCATTAGTGATGGGAAAATTATTTCTTTGTCCCATGTAATTAAGTTCCTCTACATTGAGATGACTCTTTTCAAGGTTGAATTTTTTTTTGGTAGGAGGTCACATCAATCTATAGGGTGGATTTTCTTACAAATACTATAAATGTTGGTCTTATTGAAAGGACATTCTTGTAAAGC
Source organism: Wollemia nobilis (assembly GCA_028583015.1). Taxonomy (NCBI): domain Eukaryota; kingdom Viridiplantae; phylum Streptophyta; class Pinopsida; order Araucariales; family Araucariaceae; genus Wollemia; species Wollemia nobilis. The sequence continues at coordinate 9,061,632 of JAQPPZ010003067.1, forward strand.
ATGCTTTTACCTATACCTTGGATAATATATAGCCATGGTTCATTGGCTTTAGCTTTGGTTTGGATTTCATCCAATGTGGTGTTCAATGTAAAAGAATATCAGTTTTAAAATTGACAAATTCCTCTAGTAGATCTCCTATATATCTTCCATGCTTTCCTACTTGATGTTTACACCTTGGTTATAATCAAATAGGGTATGTATAGTTTCTAATCCCATTGTTGTTTTTTCCATGATGTACAACACTTTATCTATCTCCATGGTTGTTTACTTCTTGTCTATATTCCATCTTGTTATTTCCCAAAAAATCATTATGAAATTGATTGTATTCTTTAAGAGTTCTAAATGGAAGGCTTATATCAATATAAAGTTCTTCTAATTCATGGAATTTTTCAGATTCTAAAGTGGGTGATGATTGTTTACTAATTATTTTTTTCTGATTATAATAGGTTTTTGAAGGCTCAATTATAGGTGCATGGTACTCCTGTGCAACCTCTAGGCATGATTGATTTACCCCTATGGCCTGTTGAGTGTTTTTTTTTATATAAATCTTCATTTTTTATCTCTAGGTCTATGCATTCAAATAAAATTTCCTAATGACCTCCAATACCTACTACCTCTCAATACCACTATCTTTTGTTAGGTTTTAACCTAGTTATTCTCCCTTTGATTTGGAACAAACATAGGATCACCTAGTGTCATAGGTCAATAGATTGGTCATAACCTAGTCTTATGACCACCTCACAATGATTGTTATTCATAGTCTATCGATTCCACTTAAAGAATAGAAATAGAGGCAGTAATAGATCAACAATGTTTTTTAACTAAGAGAAATAGAAATGTGGTTGAGCACTTTAACTTTTAAGGCCTTTAATCATGCATTCATAATTTTAGGATCACAATTTACTCATGACTATGTGGATCAACTATAGAACAATATAGCCAATCGAGGAGATGTGGTTTAGAAACAACTTACATGAATAATTGATTAAGAATATAATAAAAAGATAATGATATTGGATGTTGAACAATTTTCTAAAAACACGATGTTCTCTAGAAACGATGCCAAAAAATAATGGGTGTCATTATTACCACACTTTACTAAGGTCATCTTTAATTTTTCAAACCATGGGTGGTGTCCTATGGAAAATATGCATTACGAAGTATATATTTCAAGTCAATTTTTGGAGTCCTAAAATAATACAATTCAGAAATCAGAACTAAAATTCTACATACAACTAAAAATAAGAAGTTTTAAGCTAATACACACAACACACTTGCAAGAAATGAAAACATTGCAACACAAAATTAAATGATATTGTTAGAAATAAATGTAGTATAAAATAAATGATAATTGAATCTAAATTGTAGTGAAATAAATCTAAAATTAATAAAATTTATTATCTTCTTTTATTTTCTGTCCCAAGAAGTAAATGATGCAACTAATTACCTATTATGAATGTAGGAAAATGACAACAAAATCTAATCTAGTAATGGAGCAAAATAAAACTTAAATGAAACTACATTTCACCTTGATAAGAGTGGTCCATTTCTTGCAATGACATGGAAGGGAAGATGGCTTGATTCATATGATAGATAGGTAACACAATAGCAAATTTATAATAGAGTTTTATTGCATACTAATTTCAGAAAATAACTTAAAACAATTATAGCAAAAAATCAACAACATAATAGTACTATTCATCTCCTATATGTTTGTAAGTCCTAGGATGCTAATTTATATATAAGGGAGAGGAAAATACCCTCTCATACCTATGCAGTTGAATAGTTATAACAATAAAATATCTAGCTAAAAATTTGGTTCCTTAATCAGTAAGTGAAGATAAAATGAGAGTTAAGCTAGGTAGTCTAGCTTAGCAAACAACCTTAGTGTACCTCAATCACCACTTTGGAATGATTAGAAAATATATAAGTTACATTAATAGTTCCTAACTTCTATGCCCATAATTTTATGGTTTTGTCTTATTTCTTTGCTTGCTTCTAGCTAGTAATACCATTTTATTATGACTATTACAATTGGTCAAAATTTGTTGACAAGAATTAGCAAAACATTATTCTCTACCCAAATTTTTTTCTCATTGAATATTAGTTAGGTAGATTCTTATCCTATAGTTACATGTCATATTTTATGTTTCATAATAATACCTCCAGCTAGATTTTGTAGCCACATGGAAATTTTGACCAAATCAAGTTCTAGTGATAGGTCCTAGTCTTGTCCCATGTTTGTATAATATTGTTGTATCCTATAGGTCACTGTGATTTCTAGCACCCAATGAACAAGGTTATAGTTAATGAAGAAAAAAATCTTATACTGAGAGGGGGGAGTGAACAGTATAAGACCAATTTTTACTTTTTCTTCCAAATCAATATTATACTGTCTAAAGATAGCAGTATCAATAGCAGTAATCAAAGTAATGGAAAAAAACCATACATAATAGAGACACCACAATTTACGTGGTTCACCCAATGTGGGCTACTCCACGAAGAAAATATTTTACTAAAACTTTCTCAATCAATCTCTTTGGGAATCACTCCCAATTAAAATGTTTATGGATCTTTGTCCAAAGGAGATGCTAATCCCCTAATCTCAAGTTTGTGGATCTCTTCCATAGGAGAACTCTTTCCCCTTCTGCTCTGGCTATGTGATATTCTAGAAGACTATGTCTCTCTATTGCATTGACTGGTGGACCTCTCTCCACTTGAAGACTCAACTCAAGTCTTATAGAACCATAAAGAGAATTGTTAGAGACTCAATATTTTCTAACCTTAATCTCAACTCAACATAGAATGATGGAATAGTTTGTTTCATAGAACTTGAACAATCATTTCACACATCACTTGACTAGGCTCAATCAACTCAACTCAACCAATCATCACAAGGGATAACTCTTTCTCACACAACCCTAGTCCAAGTATGTATCAACCAACTCAAATATTTCCAAAAATTCTCAACCATAAATCTTACATAATAATGATACTCATGTTATTTTCTAACTCAAGTTCTTTCACAACCAATGGGATTCAACCACTATGCTTATAACACAAGGTTTAAATACAACTCTCAATTCAAAAAACCTTGAAGCATTCAACCAACCACTTTCAAAAAGGAAACCACAAACAATCCTTTTCCCTCCATTAATATTTCAGAAATCAACCACCATAAACAATCAATAGGAGAATGTTCCCATACCTTTTATGAAGATGAAAAAACCTCTTTGTAAATCTGCCACAATCACAAAATTCTTTTGCCAATCTTCACAAGGGTTAGTAGATCACAAAATAATCAACATGTATTGACCCAAATTTTTCGTGCCCTTACCTTTAGGCTATAGGATCCGTGCTCAGAAGGGGGATGTGAGAAGGATGGAAAAATACCTCAGATTGAGTGGCCCTTTGAAGGTCACACCTCTCGGGGGAGGGGTATAAGAGTGAATTTTTGACGGATGGCAGGTTCACCAGGAAACTTTGAGTGGCAGTTTCCACACCTAGGTTGAGAATGGGTTTGATGTGTTCATTTTATACTTGATCATTCATAATCCTAGGTTGGCCAGAATGAATCTAAGCTATTCTATATGAAATGTTGATTTATATGAATACAGAAAGCATGAATGGATCCTAAATACCAAGAATATACTAAATAAGAAAGAATGCACATGATTTTGGATGTCTGATGAAGATTCTGAAGCTTGTAGGATTCCAGATCATCTCGAATATGACAGGATCGTCTGCAATTGTATAGAATCATCCCAGATTATAGGTGATCATCTGATATCAGATAAGATCATCATCGATCTGATGAATTCGTCAGACGAATTCGTCAAAAACTTGCAATTATAGAAACAGACACCAAAACCAAGAATGCAATTGCAATAATAATACAAAATGATAGAAATGGTAGTATAAATGCCTAACTGATAAATCTAGATAGCAGATTAAAGGAAATGCATTGTTTTAATAACTTATTTTAACTTTATCATGCATTTATGTTAAAATGAGGTGAACTCCAAGATGCAGAATGAAAATAATCAAGCTAATGCATAGTAAAATAAGGAAAGAAGATGAGAAATGCAAACTCAGGGCTCTGATTGCCCCCAATCTGAACTGCAATCGAGATCGCCTCCAATCATACAAGATCATCGTTGATCTACGATAGGATCATCTAAAATCATCTAGAATCACTTGCGACGATCTAAGCTTCCTCCAGCTGAAGCATAGTGAAAACCTGCAATGAAAACTTAAAACTACGAGTGCAAAGCTTACATGGTAGGGAAAATCAACCATGGAAAGAGTTAGGATGAGAGCCAGGAAGGGGATCCAAGGATTTAGAGGGTTCAGGGGGATAAACTGAGAAAATCCTAGTTTATATAGGATTAGGGGGAGGTTAGGAGGTTAGGGATCATCCCAATCTGGGAGATCTCCAACGGAGGAATCTCCAACTACGCAGACACACTTCTACCCAAGTTGGAGAGGCTATTGAAATAGAAGCTAATTATGAAAATTCAATTTTGGGACGAAATCATCTGGATGTTCTATTCGAGACGAATTCTTCTGATCTGGGACAATTTCGTCTGATCGGCAATGATATCATCCAACGGTCAAAACAACTCCTAAAAATGGCACAAAAAATGGGATGAGCGGTTAACGAGCGATTTCGAGGTTAAAATTCAAATTTTTATCTTTTTACTAAGGTTTTAACTACACCAATTTTAGGGTGCTACATTTTGCCCCCTCTTTAGCGAATTTTCTGAAGACAATGTGTTAAAGACAAGTTCTTCATGCTTTTCGAGAAAGCAAAAATTTACTCAATTTTTTAGATGACGATTCTAGGTCGAATCGTACAACTGTTTGCTATGGTGCCCCCTCCATGTTTTTACCCAAATCGAACGTTTGAGGTAAAAGCACGAAAAAGCAAAATTTTAAAAGAAAAAGTTTTTTTTTTTTTAAATAAAATAAAAAAAAATAGGGTAAAACCCTAATTCATTATTACTGTTCATTTTTGTTGTTTTAGAGCTCTGCAGGAAAAATGGTGGAAATAGTGCACAGATTGACAGAGGTCCGACGCGGCTTGTGGGTAAGGATCTAAACATGATAAATTTTTTTTTAGTTTTGATTTGGGTGGTTTTTAATTTAAATTTTGACTATTTTTGGGGCATCACGACCGTTTTTAGGCCGTCAACGATGTCAGGATGAAATCATCCCAATTTCATCGAAATCATCCCTAGCAATTTCATTGAAATCGATGAAATAGGGGCGATCCCGTCCAACAAGGGGTGATCCACAAGTTGAGAAATAGGAGATGATTTCATCCTACCAAGGACGATTTGACTCAATTTAGGACGATATCATCCAATAGTGGATGATATCATTTTTTTTTATTAAGATGAAATAAATTTAACTAATTTTAATGATTATCTATTAATGATTTTTGTTGTTTTATTGTTTATTTTGTAGAGGGGATTACTAAAAATTTAGGAATGGAAATACGAGGTGCTAAGAGACGATGTAGCCATGCTTGATCATGTGGATTGAGACCGACTATCAGAGGTTGGGCTACAGCATGTGGCAGAGATGCCAAAAATATTGACAGACATGAGGCTACTAACATCCCTAGTAGAGAAGTGGTATTCGAGGTCGTCCTATTTTTGGCTATCGATAGGGGAGATGGCTCCCACTCTAGAGGACGAATGGAGGATTTTGAGGATCCCCATACAAGGACGATTGATGACTCCTATAGCCAATCAAGTCCATGCCATGATGTGACTGTACGAAGACCCTAGCTTTGCCCTAGAGAAGGGTAGAGTGAACATCGAGATATTGCAGCAGATGCCTGGGGCATCTCGATTGAATCAGGTTTTGGCAGGGATAGTGGGTGGCTTATTGCTATGCCACTAGAGTAGATGCAGGTTACCATGGCTGCTCTCAGATGTGGTCTACAATATGAGAGACCATGACTACAGATTTACTTGGGGTATTTTTATGCTATACCGCTTGTATAGGATCTGTTGTGGTTGATCCACAACACACCCCAAAATTGAGGACCCACCTTTTTGCAAGCTCACAGGGAAGGATCTCAGTGACCCAGATGCCAAAATTGAAAAAAAATAGAAAATGCACAAGTGTAGAAAGGGGTCACGAAATCGCGACAAGTAGCGAAATCGTGACATGTCGCGAAATCGTGACCGAAACTGAAAAATTGTCGTGAAATCACGACATGTCAGAAAATCACGGTCAGCGTGGTCAACGACAATGAAATAGAAAAACTATCATGAAATCGCGACGTGTCGGTGACTAGGAGGAAAAAAGTGTCGCGAAATCGTGACGTGTCGGTGACCAGGAGGAAAAAAGTGTCACAAAATCGCGACGCATCGGTGACCAGGAGGAAAAAAGTTTCGCGAAATCGCGACGTGTCGGTGACCAGGATGAAAAGGATGTCGCGAAATCGCGACATATCGCTGAGGAGAAAAGAAAAGGTGTCGTGAAATCGCGACATGCTGTTGGGAAGAAAATAAATGATGTCGCGAAATCGCGACGTGTTTTGCCGAAGCGTACGGGTGATGAAAAGTGTCGCGATTTCGCGACGTATTTTGGAAAGGTGTACGGAAGCGGAAAAACGTCGCGATATCGTGACAGGAAACAGCTAAAGGACTCGATGAGGAAAGACGTCGTGATTTCGCGATGTATTTTGGAAAGGTGTACGGAAGCGGAAAAACGTCGCGATATCGCGACAGGAAACAGCTAAAGGACTCGATGAGGAAAGACGTCGCGATTTCGCGACCGCTTGCAGCAAAGGTGTACGGACGGAGAAAGTGTCACAATTTCGTGACGTGTTTTAGCAAACTATACGGACGAAGAAAATGGTCACGATATCATGACAGGTTTTGCCAAGGCGTGCGAAACAAAAAAATGGTCACGATTTCATGACGTGTTTCGGGGAGGTGTACGGAAAGAAAAAGCGGTAGCGATATCGCGACAGAAAGCTGCATGAAGGTCCGAGGGGGAAAAACGTCGCGATATCGCGACAGGTTTTGCCAAGATATATGGATGATGAAGGTGTCACGATTTCGTGATGCATTTTGGCAAAGTTGTACGGTACAAGGAAGATGTCACGAAATCACGACGAAAATGAAAATCAGGCTCGAAGCAGAGAAGCGGTAGCGATATCGCGACGGTTTGTCGAAAGAGGGCAAGAGGATGATAGTGGTCGCGATGTCGCAACGTAAAGTTGCCTAGGAGGTCCGAGAGAAAAACGGTAGCGATTTCGCTACATTATTCAGTGACCACCATTTCGAAAAAAGAAGGGCTTAAGGCCAAAAGTGGTAGCGAATCGCTACCACATTTCAAAGGGACGTTGCAAGGCCAAGGTGGTAGCGATATCGCTACCACATTTTGAAAAGGGGTCAAAGTTAGAAGGTGGTAGTGATATCGCTACCATTCGAAGAAGAAGGCTCAGGATGTTAAAAGGGTAGCGATATCGCTACGAGAAGTGGCCGGAGGCAGACAAATGAGAAACGGTCACGACATCGCTACGGGGAGCAGATGAAGGCGTACGGCAGGAAAGCATGTCGCGATTTCACGGTCGGGAAGGTGAACAGGCGGACTTGCAGTTTTGTCGGGTTCTTTTGTGGAAAAGCATTACAGCAGGCACAGAAAATGCATGACACATGGCGTACAGGTGTCAAACTTGCAGAGGCGTTACATGCAGAGATGAATTTCGGAGCGTTTCCAAATTTGAGCGTGAATCAAAGCGAGAAAAAGCAAGAATTTGAAGGGTCACCCACAGGAAGAGGAAATGAAGCGACGGAGGAAATCGAAGAGCCATAACAATGCTATAAAGCCAAAAATGCAAATTGAAGATGGGTTGGAAATTGTCGAATACAGAGTTGTAGAGACGAGAGCTTTGTGCTATTTTGGGCCCGTACTTGGGCAATTTCCTTCTTTTTGTTCTGGGATTTTCTTTTGCACCTGGAACATTTTTGAATGTAATCAAGATATCATTTAAATACAAATACAGAGAGTTGGCATCTTATTGGATGAGAAAGAAGGAGTAACTTTTGCATGCATGATTTAATGTTTATATTTCCCTTCCAAATTTCTTAGGTTTTTAGGTGAAGTTAATGCAAGATCTCTTGGTTGCTTCATGCGAATGCCTATTTTCTAGAATTACCATAGAAACCCTCGAGATTTGCACCTGGCCTATTTGGATTGTGTGGATGTGCAAGTTCATTAGGTTAGGTTGCATGTAGAAAGCCTCAGTATCTTCGGTTTCATCAGATTAATGATAGCTTTCTGACTGTAATATATTTTTATTGTTACTTTTGTTTACTTTTGTCTTTGCTTTTCAAACCCATATTTTATTTTCAGCAGTTTAATTACTGTTTTTGAATAAATCACTGAAAATCCATCATAATTTAAGGTTTAAACAAATTTTATTCATTTGGAGTCCATTGAAAATTCAAAATTAATAAACCACAGTGCCCCTTGTTAACATCCACTTGCAAACCCTAAGGTGTTCTTAGCATTTCATTTTAAACAGCATCCTTGATAATCAATAATTAGCATAATAAGAACCTTGGAGAAATCATTTTTCTTTGCAAGCAGAGGATTTAGGACTCGGATCCTACAGGAGAGTGTGTTTTCACAATCGGGTTAAAACACCACTCAACAGGATCCTACATGGGGTCGTATACAAGGGAGGTCGATGTCTGGTTTTGAAATCACTACTATAGGTTTGGTGCTGGGAGCACATTACAGTGCAAAGGCCGATAGGGCTTCCATTGACAGGGGTTGACCGAGAGAGACCTCAGGTTTTCTATTGGTGGCTCCAGAGAGGGTCACAACGGTGGATAGATCTATCGATGTCCCAAAGGTTGCTAGACAACCTCATCCTTGACCAGATCACCTGGAGGCCATGGAGAGAGCACCCAGGGTGGGGAGAGGACGGGCAAGAGTTGGCTCACATCAGGCGAGTCTTATGGCTGAGGATGGAATGGGTAGAGGTAGAGCTCCACCGCTATGACCGAGTTTTGAAGTAGTTCTGTCTACAATAGGGGATCCCTTTTCTTAGAGACTACGAGTAATGTAGTACTATCTGAGATAGTACTACATTGAGTGGGGCTCTAGATATGCAATGATTCTAGAGTCAGGATGCGAATGATGCCCCCATTCAGCCAGTGGATGGGGATGACGCTGGGGTCACAGACGAATATGATGCTTGGTATGCAGGCATTTGCCCTCCTTGAATGATGAGGGCATAGGGTCTGATGCACATTATGGTGTGACAAATGGGGAGGTGACACCAGGCTGCTATCGATGCAACGAGGGGTCACAAAGGGAGGGAGCAACGACGGTCTCCTCAAGAGAGACATCAGAGAGTGCCATAGGCTTTGGAGAGACCATAACAGCCAGAGAGGAGGGAAGAGGGGCCCCCTTATTAGCAGAGGGAGAGGCCACCATCACCCAATAATGGCAAGGATATCGAGGTGGGGGAGAGTAGTGATATGGCAGCTCTCCAGGTGGAGAATGCCCACCTTCGGACTTAGGTGTAGACGCTACAGGACAAGGCTATATGACTCAAGGCTTAGATCGAAGGGGTGAGCACTCAGGATCTGGCATGGTCTATTGCTCAAACCATGTTCTACCAGGGGTTGTACTATCATGTGGTTCTAGAGGGGCAGAGGATACCACTGCCAGCTAGCATTGTGGAGCCGGTCATGATGTGATTGTCGAGGACGTCCTCACGATCGATGTCGAGGACCCGTGATACAGTACAGACCTCGATGGGACCACCTCCTCCACCTCAAGGCGGGAGAGGAGATGATGATGAGAGCTCGAGGGCTTCTCGAGACTAGCTACTCTTTGGCTGGACTATATATTTGAGGGGATTGAGTATACCAGGGTATAGATTGTGGCATACCAATCCAGTTTTGATATGATGTACATATATTTTTTGATATATATATAATATTTTTGTGATATGACTTGTACATATGTTTTATAGGGCTTTAAGTTTTGAATTGTTGATTTATTATTCATGTAATTATGTCATTTGGAAATAGTATAATTTTATGTCATGCCATAAAATTTTAAATGAAATAATCTGATGTAAAAAAATTGGTTGTTGTGGTATGATTTGATGAAAAAATAAAGGGACTTCTAACAATAATTTCAAAGGACATTATCACTGTTATAGACCATTTCATGGAGTGGCAGCTCACTAGGTCGTCAAGCTAATCCCAGTATAGAAATATTACTAAAAGTAAAAGAGTGTTTAAGAGACTGCCTTAAGACTTTGTGTTGTGATAATGAAAAATGATGATGGTGATGATTTTTTTTCAGATTTTCATGAAAATATTATGCATAAAATAAAAAATATGATTTTTGCTAGGCATAAAATTCCTAAGTGTGAAAAAATTTGGAACAATTCCTTAGGAATTATACCATCGTTGCAAAATTGAATGTTGACATAATGAAATGAAATAGAAAAATTTGCGTTCTTTTTAAAGCACAATTGTGTAACATAATGATGTAAGCCATATGTTTTCATGAATTAAAATGAATGGGAAATAAAACTAGAACAATGGTTTGCGCTAGGCATAGAATTATAGGTATAGAATTATACCATCATCACGAAATCCAAAAAAATAATTTTATTGCATAATTGATTTTTGATTTTGAGATAAACAGAAAAATATATAAACGTGACTTTATTGCTAGATTTTTGAATATGTTGTTGAAAGAAATTTTGGATTTTTGAAAACAATGTATGTAATTGTTTTTATAGTAAACAGATGTTCTTAAATAAGCAGATGAAATTATTCCAAAAAGAGTTGCAGAAATATTTTAAATTATCTCAAAGACAAAATATATATTTATAAGGAACCCTCATGTGCATATGTAAGTTCATTGCCGATCTTGATTTATCATAATGATACAAAATCTCTCAAATACAAATGTGTGTGCAATTGTATTGTTCATTTACCAATTTTGAGCAAGATAATTTGATACAAGTAATTTGAATTAACCAAATAAGTGTTCGTTGACCATGATTTATATGCATGTAACCGTACCAAACTACTATGTAAGTTGGGTTATTAAGAGCTAGTTGATCCGTAAGCAAACATAGGTCTATAAAAAATAAGGTCGCTAATGTGACAAACATATCACCACGCTAGGAGTTACCCAAGGCCAAGCGAGTTGGGCACAAACCACCTGTTATGGGGCTTACCTCACGGTTTTCGAATAATTGAGAATTCTAGGGATTCAAACTCATTCACCCTTATTTTCTTTTCAAGGGGTAGGGAAAGGGATTTATTACATTTTGCTTTTTCTTTTATTTTTCGCTTCTTTTCTCTTTCTTTTTTTGTTATTTTTGCTTGGAACTTTGAGATAATGTTGAAATATTGCTGCGATGGTACAAAATGATATTTTTCTTTTTCTCATTTTCTTTGACTTTTCCTTTTTCTTCCTATACTAGGGATACTTGCTCGGATTGGCTATAGAGCAAGGGATTTTTATTCTGGGCAGGGGTGAGATTTTCCTTTTGTCAATTCTCAAATATTCTAGACCATGTGCATGATAGGATAGCAGGGGAAACTTTTCACTCAAGAAACCACTTCTACTATGTAGCATCATATTGAATTTGCAATGAAATCATTTTAATGTGAAGATATATACTTGGTTCAAGTAAATAACAAGATCAATTGTCTATGCTCAAAACTTTATTTAATTCAACTTTGGACTTTGATATAAGAGATATTAATAATCATACCAAATAAAACCAAGATATTTATTCATGTGAATGTGAAAGTGCGGGATTCCAAATAAATGCTAATTTATCCAAAATAATTGAAAATATAACTGCAATACTTCAAGAATTGACGGGTGCAAAAATAAAAAATGTTTTTTGAGGATTTTGATGATTTTGATTTTTTTTATATTTTGATTTTAATTTATGAATTGAGAGAATACATAATATTACTATTTTTGAAATTTTTATATGAATTACTAATATGAGACAATATGTATAATATATACAGTGATGAAATTACCAGATTTATGCATAATAACACTTAAGATACATAATGTTCATAGGTTCTTTAAGATATTTACCAACTAAGGTAGCTAATCTATATGCTTCTGATCCAAATTTAGCAGTGATAATATATGGTCCAAGCCAGTTAGGCTCGAATTTGCCTTTAAGGTCTTTAGTTGCATTAGTATTTTTTTTATTTTCTTTTAAGACAAGGTCGTCGATCTCAAAGGATCGATGATGAACTTTCTTGAGGTATGCTCATTTAAGCTTGTTCTGATAGGCTCGAATATGTTCCAAAGCATTGATGCGCTTCTCATATAGGAGTTCCAGCTGACTAGATATGCCAACACGATATTCATCTCCTACTTCAGTATCTTGAGTAGTAGAGCTAAAGAAGGAACTTCTAATTCAAAGGGAAAAACTGCTTCAGCACCATAAACCAAAACAAAAGGTGAGGTGCCTGTGGGAGTACGAACGCTAGTTTGATAAGCCCACAAAGCAGGATATAATTGAATGTGTCAATCACGAATAGATTTATTGACCAGTATTTTGAGGATTTTAATTAATATTTTATTAGATGCTTCTGCCTGGCCATTACCCTGAGGATAATAGGGAGTGGACCAACGATGTTGAATTTTATATTTTTAACACAATTTCTTGACATCTTTATTTTTGAAACAAGTTCCATTATCTGATATGATATTTGCAAGAATTTTGAACCTAAAAATAATTTAATTAAAAATAAATTTGGAAACTTGGGTTCCAGTGCAAGAAGCTAAGGGCATAGCTTCAACCCACTTCGTGAAATACTCGATGGCGGTTATGATGAATTTGTGTCCATAAGATGACACAGGATTGATTTTTCCAATGATGTCTAAGCCCCATTTTGAAAAGGGCCAAGGGGATGAAATAGCCTACAATTCTTATGTAGGCACATGGACAAGGTCAGCGTGTTTCTGGCACTTGTCGCAACGGTGCACGTAATCATGTGCATCATTCTCCATGGTAGGCCAAAAATATCCTATCCTAAGGAGCTTCTTAGCAATGGTGCTACCTGTTGAGTGGTATTTTCACCCAATTGTGAAAGTACACTCTCCCTTAGGATTTGGAATCCAAATCCCCTCTTGCAAAGAAGTTAAACAAACAACTTCTCCAAGGTTCTTGTTATATTAGCATTTGCATAAATGCTTGGAACACCTTAGTGATTGCAAGTAACTGTAAACAAGGGGCAATGTTGGTTTATTTTACCATGAAACTTTAGTGATTGTTCATTGAACCAAAATAAATCAAATGTGAGTTGGCCCTCATATGACCACGATGTAGTGCTTTAATTCCTTTTATCTTGATGGTTTTAAAATAGTTTTTTTATCTTGCATTAAATCCTCAATGATGAATAGGGTCTTCACATGTAGCTTCAAAATGTCACTTTAACTTATCCCTCTTAAATGAAATCAAATTTTCATCAAGATGAACAATTAAGTGCTTTAAGGTAAAGACCTTCAATATAATACTCAAATTACCCCTCTTTCGCAAAATTAGAATTTTTATGAAGAAAGGGTAATTTTAGGCCCAAAATGGGAATTTGTGAAAATGCCATAAAACATAACTCCTTTTATGACCATGGTCCTCAGGCCCAGTCATCATTCGCCGTGTCAGTCCTGCCATCCACTCGGGCTGACGAATGCTATATTAAAAATGGCCAGTTGCTGGTGCCACCCAATATTTCTTCGTTCGTGAGAGTTTTCGACAATTTAGCTGGTGCCTGAGGTCTCCATGCTGGATAACGTCCGCTGTCGGGGTCTATGTCGAAAACCCTGACAACGCTGAGTAACGCAAATTTGGCTCTCGAGAACCACCACGTGTAGAGGAATATTTTAGTATGTTGAAATTCTCCATTCGCCGCGACTACCATCGTAAATCCATTCTGGTGCTACTGCTGTCGTGCTACGAATCCATCGGTGGTTTCACCATTAAAAATCTCTGCCCTCACTGTCGATGCGCTGAGCCGACGTCGCCTACTTTCTTCGGCACTCTTTCCCACGGTTATGCCCGGTCTATCAAAATTTTATCCCTGTTGTCGTCGTGTTTGATTTGGCCATGTTTTAATAACCGTCCGCCTATTCTCTGTGTATTGCTGCCATATTGTCGTATGCCACCGTTTGCTTCGGGTTCGAATTTGCAGACTCCCCCATACGGTGGGTAGACCACTCTGTCTCATCTGCCATAAACAACGCGGCATCCACTTATTTCCACCTTACCTGCACATAGGACAAAAGGTGAATTAACTTTAAAAAACAACTTTTTAAAAACAAAAATAAATTCTAAAAAATATAAAGTTAAACTATTATAAAACTAAAACGTGGTGAATGAAGCACCATGGCTTCATTCATCGTGGTAAATTTAAACTTTAATATAAATAAATTTTATTTTTATTTATATTTTATTGTTTTTTATTTTTTTATTTATTTATTTTTTTTTTTTATGAGTAAATACTTCTTATATACATACATGACATTAAACAACAACACAATGTTAGCAATAACATTGCTAACACAACATTGACGATAACAAAAACGTCAACCACAATTTGACAATAAAATCGTCGACAAGAAACTGACCAAAAAGTTGTCGACAATAAAATATTGTCGACAAGAAAAGGTTGTTGACAAGAAAATATTGTCGACAAGAAAAAGTTATCGACAATAAAAAATCATCGACAAGAAAAGGTTGTTGACAATAAAAAACCGTCGACAAGAAAAGTTGTCGACAATAAAAAATCATCGACAAGAAAAGTTGTCAACAATAAAATATCATCGACAAGAAAATACAGCCAACAAGAACCGACAACGATTGCAAAACCTACGACAAAATGAAGGATTAGACACTAAAATGAAATGCCAACACCCGGATATCAAAACGAAAAGGTGGGTCCCCAATTTTGGGGTGTGTTGTGGATCAGCCACAACAAATGGCGACTCTACTGTCAAATGCTCCTGAGCATTTTTGTGAGAACCCAACCTGAAATATACAAGCTTAGATACAGGCGTTAGCACATAAAGATAAACAAATACCGAAAGATCAGAAAAAACATGGAACATCAGAATCATAAGTGTCAGCTCGGTGTGTGCAATGTGTTTTCATTCCCTACCGTTTGAACTTGATCAACATTCCATTGTCAGTTTTACTTATGATTTGTATGCAAGGCTATGAATGATGGATGCATGATGAAGATACTAGAGATGTAACAACACGCTTTATAAATGCTCAAACCTTTTTATATCATGGACAAACATATTAAAGATGTCAAACCCTCTTAGGACCAAATATATGTATACTGAATTAATTTACTAGATCCCAAAGTTGGTTATGTGTCACTACCATATTGAACCCATGTGCAAGTGTGAGTGAAATCAGAACTTTGGGGAATAGGATTCCCAACCTAAGTGAGATGGGAATTTAACCCTATCCTTACTATTCTGATTAGGAATTCATTACCTCATCTTGAACAAAATAATCTAACCTATTATAGATGAAATGGTCAGGCTAGTCTATCCATATGAGCAATCAGTGGTCTTGCTTTTAGGCAAGACATGTTGCCATGCATGAGCATACTTAACCCCATAATCCATGACTTAACTTCATTTCTTTGGACCTTGGGGATGACTACCCATCCTTTGTAGAGGACAAGTAGTACGATCCTTCCAATCCAATATTATGACAAAATGGGAAATATTGATCAATTTTATTACTTGGACCTTTGGGATGACTACCCATCCTTTGTAGAGGACATGTAGTACGATCCTTCCAATCCAAGCTTTATGATGAAACGAGAAAATGGAAGCTTTGGGGAATCGGATTCTCAACCTAAGCGAGATGAGAATTAAGTCCTATCCTTAATACTCCATGTAGGTCAAACCATAGCTTTGGGGAGTTGGATCCTCAACCTAAGTTCGATGAGGATTTAACCCTATCCTTACTACTCTGGTTTTAGGCTTTAAGCTTTTATGGGAGTGGTAAAAACCACTTTTTCTAGGATTATGTTGCATGATAGGACAAACATGAAATATTCTTTTCACCTCACCTTTTCATCCAAGTATGGTTTTGACCATTTTGTTCAAGATTCTTTTAATGTGCATGGAATGTGCTTGGTTCAAAATAGTTTAGGCAGCAGTTCCCAACCTTAGGATCCTTTTAATATATGTTATGTAATAATCCTAAGAGGATTCAACACCTTCTCAATAATTGCCCATGGAATGAAAATGAAACTGAGATGACATGTATATGCAATGTGGAATATGACATGAGATATGAATGCATTGCTTCTTTTGGAATGTATCATCTATTATACTCTAATGTGTAAAACTGACAACATCATGCATCACAAGATTCAAACGATATTATTTAAATGTTTGTGTTACTTGTGAAGCTTTCTACAACACAATTCCAATGTTTCATATTCTCCGGATCTTAGGCATAAGTTTACATCTCAAATTTATCAAAACATGTCAAATAAAATCAACCACACGACTTAAATCCTAATCCAAAAGCAACTTCAAAAACGAACTTGAAAGCACAAACCAAAACCAAAACTAAAATTTATATACAATATAGTACAAGATGATGCCAAGCTTAGACTATTACTTTCCTGGATCCCAAACATGATTAGAGCATTTCAAAAGACATATGTCACAATACACATGCCAAATGTTGTAGGAATCCAACAACAATAAGATCATACCAAGCAATGCAACAAATTTCAACTTCCCTCTCTCACCCCACCAATTAAATTTAGTTTCATAAGTATTCATATAGGTGAGATTCAAAATTTTAAATTGGTTAGACAATGATTGATTTTCAATTTTATCATGTCTATTCTTTAAAGCGCAAATTTCATCATTCCATTCATAATTTAGAAGTAGGCTTTCCTTTTCAAATGTGAAATATTGCAAACAAGAGCCTATTTCTAAAAGTCTTGAATTCAAAATATTTTTCAAGATTTTAAAGCAATCCAAATCAATCAAGACTTGACAAACATCACCAAGATTTGACATTTCATCATTAATGACATTAGCATCCAAAGGGACATCATGTAATCCATGACTTGAAATTTTGGTAGCTACTACCAAAGGTAAAGATTTCACCTTGTCCTCCATACTCAACCCATCATGGTTAGAATTTACCACAACTTGATGAGTGTTAGTAGCCTTTTCTTCTTCCTCATTGTCTTCTTCATCATCCAACACCTGTTCAAAAACACCAAAGTTAGGCACCCAATCAAACATGCATCCATCCTTTTCAAAACAAGAGCCTAGTTTTTCAAGATATGTGTCACGTGACACCTTTCCATGATCAATGGCTTGAGTTGCCTCAAAATTCATATTTTCATTAGGATCATCAATAGTATCAAACCCACACCACTTAGGTTTTGTAATTTCATCATTTTGAGATGGCATGGACATTGTAGAAACCATAGGTGGATCAAGATTTTCTATTTCTTGCCCCTCAAGGGGAACAAAAACAATTGATTCTCCTTCTTGATCCATGGTAGTAACATCATTATCCTTCTCAAACCTTTGATGAGATTCCAATCCTTCTTCCAAAACATTTTCAGATTGCACAGGACTTGTAATATCCTCATGTGAAAGGGCAATTGTATCATCCTGCATATCAATAGGCACACAAATTTCATTAGCAATTTTGGAGTGAGCATATTCTTCCCAAGAATAATAATGATCATCTTTCAAAATCAAATTGTGATGCTCAACTATTTCTTCATCTTTTAATTCATCAACATGTTTCTCATCAAATTTATCTTCACCTTCCTTAAATGGTTCAATTTCTTCCAAAATTGGGTTATTGCTTGTATTCAAATTGATAAGGCTATCATAATCCACATGTGTAACCCATGATTCAATTTTATCACAATTTGGAAGGTGTGGATCTTCTTGGTCATCATTTTCAACAATGTCATCCGAAACCGATTCATCCTCATAGGATTCATCTTTTGGTGAGTCAAGGGTTTCCAATTTATCACATGTTTCGATACTAGTTGGATCTAGTACTCCTCCCTTGCCTAAAATCATCTTCTTATGAAAATCATTAAAATTGATTTTAGAACTATATTTTGAATCAAGATGAGTATTTTGAAGTTGATTCATACTTAAGAAAGATGGTTGATCTTGCATAGTAGGTTGAGGATTTTGAAATTGATTGAAGCTTGGGAATGATTGTTGATTCTGAAATTTATTCACACTTGAACTTGGTTGAGGTGGATAGATCATTGGGTGGGTAAAGGAAGTATTAAACGATTGAAGATTACATGATCCAAAACCCACACCATAATTTTGACAACTCAATTGTTTCTCAATTGCCATTGCTTGAGTATAGACTTGAGACAAAGATGTGATTAGGGGAATCCCTCACAAATATGTGGAAATGAGTGGGTCAAGAGCATTGACATATATTTGGAGAGCCACTTGTTCTTGCAAAACATAACATGTCACTAATTGAGCATATAATCCAAAGAACCTTTCAGAAAATGACTTCACATTTTCACTTGGTCCTTTTTTTATGGTGAAAAATTGCTCATACATGCGGATTGGGTCAACTTGCTTTTTGTTGAATTGATTAAGAAATGTTGCCTCTAATTGAGCCCAAGAAGTGATAGACCCTAAGGGTAGACTTGTAAACTAATCATATGCCACTTTTTCGAAGGTGTAAGGGAAAATTTTACAAACAACATCATCATACCAAATTGTTAAGTGATTCACAACAAATTTGAATGCTTGAATATGTTCTTGTGCAGTATTTGTCCCATTAGACGAAAATCAAGGAAGACATCTCTCAAAACCGATGGGAAAATAATGTTGAACTCCTGGTATGTTCAATGGGCTACCTGTCATCCATGGAGAAAACATAGCCATTAGTGAATCTTAAAGAATATAACTTTAATACCCAAAAAAAAAATTATTTTTTTTATTTTTATATTTTTTATTTTTTTAACATCAAATCAAATCCCATTATTCTTGTATGAACAATCAAAGCGTTAGAACAATGCATAGCAATTCATGTCCTCCTTTTAACAGCACAAGGTTGTATTGTTAAAAGAGGGCTAAAGAAAATAATCAATAGGGCATGAAATATTCAAACTTTAAATCCCTATAGCATTTAAATCACACTGAAATAAACCTATTCAGGCCCTCCTTCTAGCGCCAAAATGTTGAGTGGTATTTTCACCCAATTATGAAAGTACACTCTCCCTTAGGATTTGGATTCCAAATCCCCTCTTGCAAAGAAGTTAAACAAACAACTTCTCCAAGGTTCTTGTTATATTAGCATTTGCATATGTGCATCAAATAAAGATATTCAATTTAAATGCTTGGAACACCTTAGTGATTGCAAGTAACCAGTAAACAAGGGGCAATGTTGGTTTATTTTACCATGAAACTTTAGTGATTGTTCATTGAACCAAAATAAATCAAATGTGAGTTGGCCCTCATATGACCATGATGTAGTGCTTTAATTCCTTTTATCTTGATGGTTTTAAAATAGTTTTTTTTAATCTTGCATTAAATCCTCAATGATGAATAGGGTCTTCACATGTAGCTTCAAAATGTCACTTTAACTTATCCCTCTTAAATGAAATCAAATTTTCATCAAGATGAACAATTAAGTGCTTTAAGGCAAAGAACTTCAATATAATACTCAAATTACCCTTCTTTCGCAAAATTAGAATTTTTATGAAGAAAGGGTAATTTTAGGCCCAAAATGGGAATTTGTGAAAATGCCATAAAACATAACTCCTTTTATGACCACGGTCGCCCAGTCATCATTCACCATGTCAGTCCTACCATCCACTTGGGCTGACGAATGCTATATTAAAAATGGCCAATTGCTGGTGCCACCCAATCTTTCTTTGTCCGTGAGAGTTTTTGACAATTTAGCTGGTGCCTGAGGTCTCCATGCTGGATAACGTCCACTGTCGGGGTCTATGTCAAAAACCCTGACAACGCTGAGTAACGCCAATTTGGCTCTCGAGCAACCACCACATGTAGAGGAATATTTTAGTATGTCGAAATTCGCCATTCGCCGCGACTGCCATCGTAAATCCATTCCGGTGCCGCTGCTGTCGTGCTACGAATCCGCCGGTGGTTTCACCATTAAAACTCTCTGCCCTCACTGTCGATGAGCTAAGCCGACGTCGCCTACTTTCTTCGGCACTCTTTCCCGTGGTTATGCCCGGTCTGTCAAAATTTTATCCCTGCTGTCGCCGTGTTTGATTTGGCCATGTTTTAATAACCGTCCGCCTATTCTCTGTGTATTGCTGCCATATCGCCGTATGCCACCGTTTGCTTCGGGGTCAAATTTGCGGACTCCCCCATCTGGCGGGTAGACCACTCTGTCTCATCTGCCATAAACAACGCGACATCCACTTATTTCCACCTTACCTGCACATAGGAAAAAAGGTGAATTAACTTTAAAAAACAACTTTTAAAAACAAAAATAAATTCTAAAAAATATAAAGTTAAACTATTATAAAACTAAAACGTGGTGAATGAAGCACCATGGCTTCATTCACCGTGGTAAATTTAAACTTTAATATAAATAAATTTTATTTTTATTTATATTTTATTGTTTTTTATTTTTTTATTTATTATTATTATTTTTTTTTATGAGTAAATACTTCTTATATACATACGCAATACAATGTTAGCAATAACATTGCTAACACAACATTGATGATAAAAAACAAAAACGCCAACCACAATTTGACAATAAAATCGTTGACAAGAAACTGACCAAAAAGTTGTCGACAATAAAATATTGTCGACAAGAAAAGGTTGTCGACAATAAAAAATCGTCGACAAGAAAAGGTTGTCGACAATAAAAAATCATCGACAAGAAAAGTTGTCGACAATAAAAAATCATTGACAAGAAAAGTTGTCAATAATAAAATATCGTCGACAAGAAAATACAGCCAACAAGAACCGACAACGATTGCAAACCCTACGACAAAACGAAGGATTAGACACTAAAATGAAATGCCAACACCCGGATATCAAAACGAAAAGGTGGGTCCCCAATTTTGGGGTGTGTTGTGGATCAGCCACAACACTACCACTGAAGTGTCCCCCACAAGATCCATTTTGGGCTTCACTCAAAGCTGATCTAGATTCTTCTAAATTCAAACATCTCAGTAGGATACCTTCAAAATATCTCCTATATAACATATTGCCAATTATTACGAAGCGACTTGCTCATCTATGTAATAACCGGTGCTAGTTTCTATTAAAACTTTCAAGGAAGGTCCCATTTTGAAGAAAATTAAATATATCAATGTACCAAAGTTTAGGAGTAGTTTCGTTGATTAGAAACACATCCAAAGGTTCTAAGCATGATTTATTTGAAGTGGATTCCTGGAGTCGACGAATAATGATGGTAACATATTTGTCATCTAACTCCAAGGGTAAAAGAGATGCAACTGTAGCCATAGCGTCAACCGCACGATTGTTAGTTCAAGGAATAGTTTCCAAGGTAACTTGATCAAATAAAGATACTAATTGTAATACATATGCTTTATATGGGTGCAATTTATCATCTCTAGTCTGATAAAAATCATTAATTTGATTTATAACAAGTTGAGAATCACCGAAAACTAATAGATTTTTAATCTTCAGTGCCAAGGCAGATCGTAAGCCAAGGATTAGAGCTTCATATTCAACAGTATTATTAGTGCAAGAAAACATTAATTTAAAGGACATAGGGATAAGATGTTTCTATGGAGATATTAAAATAATCCCTGCACCAGCCCCACTCATGCATCGGGCTCCGTCAAATTATAAGGACCATTGCTCTGGATGGTCTGCATCTAGTTTAAGGCATTCATCAGGAAACTCAATGATGAGGGGATGGGTAGACTCTAAGGGTGCAACAACTAATTGATCTGCTATGATTTGACCCTTAACAGAATTTTGTCCTATAAATGTGAGTTCAAACTTGCTTAGTGCAAGAACCCACTTTGCTGTGTGACCAGATAAATAAGGTCGACTCATGAGATATCGCAAAGGATCGAATTTAGCAATAACATATGTTTTCTGACTAAGCATATAATGGCATAATTTTTGTGTAGAAAATATGACTGGTAGACATAACTTATCTAATGTTGTGTAGTGGGTTTCATAACTAATTAATGTTCTGCTAATATAATAATTAGCACGCTCTCTCTTCTCATCATCAAGTTGAGCTAACATAGCTCCTAAGGCAAAATCTGAAGCAGAAATATACAAGATAAATGGGCAATCAGGTCGAGGTGGCGAAAGAACAGGCAGGTTAAGAAGATATTGTTTGAGAAGTTCAAATGCTTCCTAAAATTCGTTGTCCCAATGGAAAAAAACATCCTTCTTAAGAAGCTTAAGAAAGGGTCTGGTTTTATCCGCCAGCTTATTGATGAAGCGACGGATAGTTTGAAGCTTACCTTGTAAACTTCGTAATTCAGATATGTTTATGGGTGCGGGCATATCAGTGATAGCCGTAATCTTGAGAGGGTCAATTTTGATGCCACATAAAGAAACTATAACCCCCAATAATTTACCGGACTTAACTCCAAATATACATTTAGCTGGATTCAATCGGATAAGATATTCCCTTAACCGATTAAATACTTTTCTCAAGTCATCTAAATGGTCATCTTCTTTAGTAGAATGAGCTATAATTTTGTCTACATAATCATGTAGTATATCATGCATCATATCATGAAAAATATAAGTCATGGTTCATTTATATGTTGCACCTGCATTATTCAAACCGAATGGCATCACTTTCCAACAAAAGGTTCCCCAAGGGGTAATAAAGGCTATTTTAGCCTGATCTTCAGGAGCTATCCTGATCTGATTATAACTAGAAAATCCATCCATTAAGGATATCATTCCACTCCCAGTAGTAAAATCAATGATCTGATCCATATTGGGAAGAAGGAAATCATATTTAGGGCATGCAACATTAATATCTCTAAAGTCTGTACAAACCCTAACCTTAGTAGCTTCTTTCTTAGTTACTGGAACTACATTCGAGATCCATTTAGCATAATCAATGGCTTGTATAAAAATAACATTTAGGAGTTTTTCTAACTCCCCTTTGACCAGTAAGGCCACTTTAGGATGCATTTTTCTAAGTTTCTGTTTAATGGGTTTAGCATCCGGATGAACTACTAGGTGATGCATAACCACGGAAGGGTCTAATCCTGGCATATCTTCATATGTCCAAGCAAAGACATCTTCATATTCTTTAAGAAATGCAATGTATTTAGCCTATTTTTCTTGACTCAATTCTGATCCAATGTTGATTATGTGAGGATTATCCTCAGTTCCAATGTTAACTTTTATGACATTTTCTACTTCTAGGTATATATTTTTCTCAAAATTAGGTGGGGCGGGTGAAACGCCCAATTATTTTAGCTCTTCCAAGGTTAGCTTGGATAATTCATCTTGAGGATTCATGGCCTCAAGGTGGGATATACTAGGTATAGAGCCATCAAAATAAAATTCATGATGTAATAATTCCTCAACGGAGACATCATGGAAGATATCTCCCTCCAACTCATCGTCGAATTCAGCGATCATCTTAGGGTAGGCTATAGATAGAATATTACATGTAAATGGCTTATTCATTAAACACAAAGCATCACGTTGATCCAAATAGTCTTGGTAACATATGAGATGGTCATCATCCTCAAATGGGAAGGGTTGACCCTTACTAGGAAATAGGCCCACACCACATTGGGCAGGCCATGGTTCTACCTCAAAAGCTTCTTTCATACCATTTTGGAAAGGTACCAAACCTTTCCATTTATATCCCAATTTAAGCATTATAGATTTGGCTTTAATATACTCATTAGTAAAATAATATCGAGCATATCCATCATAATGAGTCTTGATGTTTCTGGGTATTCTACCCCAGTCATATCCCTTATAAATAAAAGCATAGCTCCTGACTTGGTAAGTACTTCCCATAGGCTGTGGAAGGCACAATGTACAAGGATATGGTGGCAAATTATTTAAAATAAGGGAATCTTGCATAGCAGCATTCATTTTCTCTGATATAAGAATTTTAGATAAATTGGGTAAAAGCTCATCAGTAAGAGCATAAGATATAGAAGGAACATTTCCTACATATTCTGATGCGAAAACTATGCCTTTGGTGGATGTAGATGTTGTAGATATGTCGATTTATGGGCCTATTATAGGTATAGAAGTGATAGGAGTAGAACAAGAGGTATTGAATGTGGGATTAGGATCTTTTTGAGGTCCTAATGTGGTTTGTTTAGAGGATGGTTGAGATGTATGTAGGGGTGGAACTAATGGAGAAGAAGTAGATGGCATTGTGAGTGTGTGTTTCACACGTTTAGATGAGTAATGAGAATTAGGGTGTGTGGATGATAGATCAGGGTAAAATTGAACTCTAATAGGTTCTGCCAAAGCACACATATCAAAGGGTCTAGGATCACCATGAATGGTAACCAACTAATTTTTAAATTCGAATTTAACACATTGATGTAAAGTTTATGGAATGGCTCACATTGCGTTGATCCAAGGGTGATCCAAGAGTATATTGTACAATGTAGGGCAATGTACAATAAACATGATCGTATCCAAGGTTCTCGGACCAACCTACAATGGAATGGTAATAACTCCACACGTTTCTTGTGTTTCGTCATTGAAGGCTTTTATGATCATATCAGTTCTTTTCATTTCATCACTTCTAAACCCAAATATTTGGTAGAATTCAAAAGTGCAGATGTTTAAAGATGAACCATTATCAATCAAGAATCGTTTAACTGCTACATCTCCAATTAAGGCAGTAATATATAAGGGGTTATCCTTATGTAAACTATGTTGAGGTATGTATCTATCCCGAAAGTCAATACAATCAACTTCACGAGTTATTATAGTATTAACCATGGCTTCAAGTTGAATTTCTTGTGGTACCATCATCTGGCTTAATGTGAGTATTAATTCATCTCTATGGGTAGGAGAAGATCTTAAAGGTCCAAAAGAGAAATTCTAGCTGTAATATTTGATAGTTGCTCATTAATATTATAAGGAGGTTTATCATGAGGTTTCATTATAAACTTCTTCGTTGTCTTTGCAACATTAACATTAGCGATATTTCTATTATCAGTGACTCCATAACCCATAACTTGTTTATTTTTATATTGATTTCTGGATGTTTTCTCATCATATTTATTTTTAAGCTATCCTCTCCTAATGAGAGCATATTCCACTCTTTGGGCTAAGTCTATAGCTTGATCTAAGGTGGTCAAGGTAGTAGTTGATAATTCGTAAGATAGTTGGTCTTGCAAATTATTAATAAAGATTTCTAAAATCTCCCTATAAGGCAACACAAAGTGCAATTTTCCTATCATTTGTCTCCACCTAGTTAGGAAATTGGCAAAACATTCATATTTGTCTTGTTTTAAGTTATACAAATCTTTAATGGTCACATGTCTTTCGATGTAGGCACTAAATTGATGCACAAAAGACTCAGTAGTTTCTTTGAAATTCCTCAAAGAATTAGTGGGTAATTGATAATACCACTCTAATGCCATTCCTCCTAAACTTTTCAGGAACATTTTTAGCAATAATAAGTCATCATGTGATATATCATGACATGCTATCCTAAACATACAAAGATGCTCTATGGGATCTTCGATTCCTTTATATATGGGCAAAACAGACATAGGAAAATATTTAGGCTATGGTTGTGCTACAACTATAGGATCTAAAGGCTGACTACACATCTCTCGATAATTGTACGAGGGACGGTAGGGATCTATCTGGTCCATGTGGGAAACTAACTATTTCACCACGGTTTCAAGATTACTAGTTTGTCCACCATATTGGTTTGATGGGACATAGGCATGGGATTTATGAGTGTATGACGGTGTGACATAAGGATTGGATGCTATATTGCTATTATGCAAAGCATTGGTAGGAAGAGTATTATGAAGAGGATTTGTAATAGTATTATGTTGTATCCCAGATTTTTGGTAATTGGTGTTTGGTTTTGTTTTGGGTTTTTACTGATTTGAGGTATATTCCTCAATAGATTGGCAAAATAGAGTAGTAAATGATGGTTTATTTTGTGCAGGAATGACCCTAGGCTTTCCAACAGACACTTTAGATGGTTGGGTAACTTATTGTTGTTGCATGTTTTGGATTATAGCTGCCATATCTAAATTGGATGGTCCAGCTTGATCACTCTCTTGATCAATAAAGGACAAGGATTAGTGCGTGTGTGAAATACGTCTTCTAGATTTGCTTGAGTTTCACTAATTCGATCCTTGTCCATATGGACTACTCTATTAAGAACACCAATATTAGTATTAATTTACTTCCAAAATTGTTCCATGTTTTCAAAAGTAACAGCTCCTCCCAGAGACATTTTAGGGGATGAGGATCCTTCCTCTCTAACATTTTCTTCTTGTTCATTTCTTACAGCAAGATCTTCTTCTTGCTGGTCTAGGATTTCTTCTTTCCTGAACTTGGTCCTCAGGAAGGATATCTGGGTGTTTTAATGGTTTTCCTAACCAATCTTCTTCTTCTTCAGTTTGTTTTCCATTCCTAAGTCTAGGCATTGTGCTTAAACTTAGATTTCAGCAAATATATATACTTATATATATATATATGCCATAGGTTTGAGAGGTATATATTTTAATTATATACCTACTATAATACTTAAAAGGAAATGTTTTGATTTTTTTTTGTTTTTTGTTTATTTTGTTTTCGTGTTTTATAATATTATTATAAAGATAACAAATAGCATTCTAGTTGTAAAAAAAAAGAATAAAAATAATAATAATAATGACTTAGTTTCCTATAAATAGTTTATGGATATCGTTGATAGGATCAAGTTCATCAGGAGTCATGAAATGCTCCTCTTCAAATTGGAAATGTTTTTTCAAGAATTTGACAAAGTGTGCTAGAGTAATATGATCTATCTCAGATTCTGACCTGTAGAAATAAATTTCATGGCAATCCTCTCGATATAACACAGCTCTAGGAACTCTATTCCATATTTTTCTATCCGTAAGAATGACTTATTGATCCTCTATACAAGATAGAAACTTATGTACTACAACTACATTCTCAAGGTATTCCTCAAAGGTGTACAATTCTGAAGACATAAGTGCTCTTCTATTGGCTAACCACCTATGGCAAGCTCTCTGAAGTTCATGGTACAAAGTCACCTGATCAGGATCCAAGATTCTATCTAGGACAAACCTCTTAATTTGCCTAAGTTCGGTAGATCTGGATGCAATGATACCCAATCTCCTATTAATTTCGTCCCACAAAGGTTGAACCCTATTTGTTTGAGGTACTCTAAGTATAGAAGTAATATCTATGGCCGTTAATTGATTTTCAACATTTATGGTGACAACTCGTCTTTTATTATAATCTACCATCTAAATATGATATGCAACTTTAATTGTTTGCCTAATGATTCTAGATGTTTTTAATAATATTTTTTTTGGATTGTTTTCAAAAGGTTTTTAGTTTTCACGTCGGGTTCACCAAAATGTATTGACCCAAATTTTTCATGCCCTTACCTTCAGGCTATAGGATCTGTGCCCGAAATGGGGATACGAGAAGGATGGAACAATACCTCAGACTGAGAGGCCCTTTGAAGGTCGCACCTCTCGGGGGAGGGGTATAAGGGTGAATTTTTGACGGATGGTGGGTTCACCAAGAAACTTTGAGTGGCAGTTTCCACACCTAGGTTGAGAATGGGTTTGATGTGTTCATTTTATACTCGATCATTCATAATCCTAGGTTGGCCAGAATGAATCTAAGCTATTCTATATGAAATGTCAATTTATACAAATACAGAAATCATGAATGGATCCTAAGTACTAGGAATATACTAAATAAGAAAGAATGCACCTGATTTCGGATGTCAGATGAAGATTATGAAGCTTGTAGGAGTCCAGATTGTCTTGAATATAATAGGATAATCTGATATTGTATAGAATCATTCCAGATTATAGGCGATTGTCTGAGATCAGACAAGATCATCGTTAATCTGATGAATTCGTTAGATGAATTCATCAAAAACCTGCAATCATAAAAACAGACACCAAAACCGAGAATGCAACTACAAGAATAATGCAAAATGATAGAAATGGTAGTATAAATGTCTAACTGATAAATATGGATAGCATATTAAATGAAATGCATTATTTTAATAACTTATTTTAACTTTATCATGCATTTATGTTAAAATGAGGTGAACTCCAAGATGCAGAATGAAAATAATCAAGCTAATGCATAATAAAAATAAGGAAATAATATGAGAAATGCAAACTCAGGGCTCGGATTTCCCCCAATCTGAACTGTTGTCGAGATCACCTCTAATTGTATGATATCGTCACCGATCTGCGACAGGATCATCCAAAATCATCTGGAATCGCCTGCGACGATCCAAGATTCCTTCGGCTAAAGCACAATGAAAACCTGTAATGAAAACTTAAAACTACGAGTGCAAAGCTTACATGGTAGGTAAAATAAACCAGGGAAAGATTTAGGAGGAGAGCCAGGCAGGGGATCCAAAGATTCATGGGGTTCAGGGGGATAAATTAAGAAAATCCCAGTTTATATAGGATTAGGGGGAGGTTAGGAGGTTGGGGATCATCCCAATCTAGGAGATCTCCAACGGAGGAATCTCCAACTACACAGACACGCTTCTACCCAATTTGGAGAGGCTGTTGAAATAGAAGCTAATTATGAAAATTTGGTTTTGGGACGAAATCGTCTGGATGTGTTGTTCTAGATGAATTCGTCCGATCTGGGATGATATCGTCTGATCAGCGACGATATTGTCCAATGGTCAAAACAACTCCTAAAAATGGCATGAAAAATGGGGTGAGTGGTTAACGAATGATTTCGAGGTTAAAATTCAAATTTTTATCTTTTTACTAAGGGTTTAACTACGCCAATTTTAGGGTGCTACACAACATTACTCCACTTTTCAATAATCATCACAAAGGCCTTTAATTGGACAACTTCCTTATATCTCCTAAAACCACTTGTACCATAAAATAAAATAAATCAAAACATTGGATAACCTTTTCACTCCCCAAACCACTTATACCATAAAATAAAATAAATAAAAATATTGCATACCTTGTCACCTCATGAAATAATTAATCCTCTTGAAAAAGAACAAGGCAAACTTCACTTTTGGAACCCCTTGTTGAGGTGTGATTTTGTCCAGTCACAAAGCCACCCGACAAACTCGAAATTATGATTCTCTCTTGAAAAGAATATTATATATCTCCAAGGTTCTTATGTTATATCTAACATTTCATATGTATATACATCAATGAGTACTTGAATAACTCTTGGATTTGTGAACTACTATTTACAAGGGGCCTGGAATTAGGTAAATGATTTCAAGTTTATCATGTATAACATGCTTTGATATCAATTCAACAAAATAAAATTCGTTTTATGATCTTAGGTTAAAGTATACCAAATTTTATTTCCTCTCTTCAATTTAATGTCTCAAAATGCTTTAAATGAAATTAGCATAAAAAGAATCTAGCATTTTATATTAAATTTCAATTTAACTTTAATAAAAATCAAAGTAAATGAAATTTTATAAACTTGATAAACCTTTGGAACATAATAGATTTATAATCAATTCACTTCCCAAATGTTTATTTGATAAAGCAATAATTTATTCAAACTCCCTTATGAAATTATAAATCAAACCCAGAAGAGGTGAATAAATGAAATAATGTCTTGCCCAATTTATAAGGTTCCAAAACCTTGTCAATGATAAAATCTTAGGGCTTAATATGAAACTAATCTATAAACTTTGGATTTTATGATAAAATAAAGTTTATAAATTAGATTTGCTTATAATATTTATCTTTTGAAATATTTATGAAATTAAATATTCAAAAGAGTAAATGTGATCTCTGGTTTGAAATTTGGATTTCTGAAATAGATAGAACTATATTGTAAATCAAATCCAAATTGAATTTTAGAGATATCAATCCGAGTTCCTCAACCTTATGAAATTAAGGTGAGGAATAGAATATTCATTTATCCCTTCTTAAATTTATTAATTCGAATATTAATTAATGTAATATCCGAATTATAAATTTAATTATAACTTAGTCATATAATTTTACTTTATAAAATTATACTAAGTTATAATATATAGTTTTCAGAATGAAAATAAAATAATAAAAGATTTAAGCTTTAGAAATTAAACTAATGTCTCGGAGAAATTCAATAGAACAAATTTCCATTTACATAATTCTAAAACCAATCCAATGTTCACAAGTATTTACACAATGAAATCAAATAAATTGATGCAATCTTCTAAGGTATACAAACTATTAAGAAATTGCAATAAGCACTTTATTAATTCCAAATACGATCGTGCACAAATCTGGATCCAAAATGCTTAAAACAATTTATAAAATCTTACAATAATTTCCATTGTTCTGCAAATAGCCTTCTCTGTTTTCCTCCAACGAATGTGTAGCTTTGCTCCTTCCAATCGTTCCTCTCCTTCTCTGCATCAAATGTCCGACCATTTTCATGAATCTCAATGATTTATTTATAATTTGAAAAGTTTAGTTATTCAGTTTCATCACCGAGAACGGATTTTATAACGATCTTCTTCAAACCCTTGCCCTTGTATTACCTGCATAATGAAACAATAATCATAATATCAAAACAAAACCAAACTTTACTTTCCGTAACTTTCCTTTTTTCAAAAGTATTTCAAAGTTCTCATATTGCTAAATTAACCCGCTATTTTTTTGGTGAAATTGACATCTGGAATCTTGCAAGTTTGGTATCATTAGAAAGAGAAAATCCATATCTTTTTACCAAGTTTTGAATGAGATCAAACGGAGTTCTTTGCCTCAAGATATGTTCATTTCAATTTTGCACTAATTTTAGGGTTAACCCTAAAATAAAATTTAATTATTTAAATGAAAATTAATCATTTAAACCTTTGAAAATGATTTTAATCAAATTATTTCATTTAAACCTTTGAAAATGATTTTAATCAAATTATTTGATTTGAAATAATGCAATTAATATGCAAATAATCAAAATATTCAATTTTGAAGCATTGCAACTATATTCAAACCTTCAAAATGCAAATATGTCAGCAATTCCAAAGTGAAAGCAAATTTTCCAAGACCTTGATGCGAGCAAAATCAGATAAACAAAAATTTCCCAAAATCACAAAATTTAAGGTGGGTCCCCAATTTTGGGGTCGTTGTGAAGGACGTCACAACATTGGCGACTCTGCTGGGAAATGTCCCTGGACATTTTAGAATCAAGAACCTGGACTTTGAAAAAAAAATACGAACTACAAACCCGATATTAGAATTGCAAGTATTAGCGAATATCCAAATAATGAAAACACACAAAACATAGCATGAAACACCAGAATCATTTAGCAATTAACTCGGTGTGTGTGGTGCATTCATTACCAATCATTTGAAACAATTATGCGCTTCATTATTAGTTTTGCACTTTCAAGAATGAAGAGTGATTTTGTATAAGTCATGATGTGGAATGAAGATCATTTTAAACTGTGTCTTTGTTTCGGCTATGCCCATCATTGTGCTTTAATCAAGGGAAATGCAGATGGAACATGGAGTGTAAAGCTTTAGCAAACCTGATGTCATGATGTAAACTGCATGCCTTACAAAGACTCAAATACTTTAGTACAACAAACAACCTCACTAAGATATGTCAAAACCTCTTGGGACCAAGGAGTACATGTTCATTTACCAGATCAAGAGTTCAAGTATGATCTTACTTTTTACTAGAATCTATGTGCAATCAAGTGGATTCGTTTCCCATTCTAATCAAAATAATTGAACCTGTTATGGAAGAGACATAAGGCTAGCCAGTCCTTGTGAAACGTACATCGATCTCGTAAGACATGTCGCCACGCTTGAGCGTACTCCACTGCTAGTCAGGCATCTATAGCCCCGGTGGAGGCTAACCCCATAGTCCTGAGTTTATGAATTCTGGGTACTCCACTGCCAGTCAGGCATCTATAGCCCCGGTGGAGGTTAATCCCATAGTCCAAGATCTTGGTTTACTGACTTTGATTTGTGTCATATCTGATGCAAGTGCATTCAAAGCTTTGGGGAATTGGATTCTCAACCGAAGTGTGATGAGAATTTAAATCCTATCCTTACTACAATGATAGAGCTTTGGGGAATCGGATTCTCAACCGAAGTGTGATGAGAATTTGACCCTATCCTTACTACTCTAGTTTACACCAAATTTTAAGAGATTGAGTTTATGATAAAATTTGGTGGACTATGTTGCATAATAGGACTGACAGGACTTCCCTTTTCGCTTTACCTTTTCTTCCAAGTATGGTTTTGACCATTTTGTCCAGAATGTTTTTAGTTTTGTGAAGTAAGCCGTGATGATTCTGGAAAATTTCAACATCGGTCCCCAATCTCAAGATCTTTTTAGTGAGTTTTATGATCCCAAGAGGAGACAACAATTCTTTTGGTGGTTGTAGGTTATACTGAAGATGGCTGAGTGATTGAAGCCATTTTCATGTTTTGGAAATGATATGTGAAGATGAATTTTGGCCTTTTTTTTTTTGAACTGCAAATGCCCCTGATTAAAGTGACATGACTTTGATGAACCAATTAGGACATTTAGAATGAGTAATATTTTTGTGAAATACCAATGATAACATGAAAGTGAAATGGATGACAACATGGTGCACATGGATTTATGATTTGCAAAACTAATAACTTCCTGCATCCAAGTTTCAAATGATATTTTATATATTAGTGAAATCTGTGGAGCTTTTCGCAGTACAATTCTAACATTTCATACCTGTTTGTCTTAATTTTCATTCGAAGGATACAAACCAACACCTCGTTTTTCACTTTTCCAAGTTTTGTCAGTTTTTAGATCAAGTAATATCATCTTACTCATTCCAAGGATCTCATCAAACTCATAGTAATTTTGGACTCTAAAATTTTTGCAAGACTTGGTGGCATCCATCTGACGTTAGGCTCAACATCACATAACAAGCAACACAACAAACCAGTAAACGAAAATTGATCTACACAAAATCTGTCAAACACACGAAATCAACATAAAACATGACAAAACATTATGTACAAAAAAAAAGGTGATACTCCTTTTCCTGCGTTTAGGCTTGAAAGTAGTGCTTCAAGTGACGCCCATTCACAGGAAGTGCAAAGTTCTCTCCACTCAATGTCTTCAATCTGAATGCATTCTCACCCAAAATTTCTGCAATTTGATATGGGCCTATCCATAGATGGTCAAATTTCTTGTGGTCTCCTTTTTTCTCATGTGCTTTGTCCCATAATAGAACCAGGTCAGCTATTCGAAAAGCTTTTATAGTTGCACGCTTGTCAAACCAACGCTTTACGACATCTTGATGCTTACTGAAGTGAAGCAAAGCTTCTTCCCATTTCTCATCGAGCTTAACAAGATGTACTAACCTAGATTCCACTTTGTCATCTGTTTCAAGATAATCATTCATGAAATGCAATGTTTGTAGTTTAAGATTAGTTGGAAACAACGGATCTTGTCCATAAACCAAATGGTAAGGAGATGTTCCTATAGATTCTTTAGTTCTGATTCTATCAGCCCACAAAGCAAATTTGAGTTTTGAATGCCATTCTCTTGGATTATGTTCTAACAATTTCTTTATAACCAACAACAAATTTTTATTGGTTGATTCGGCAAGACCATTACCTTGTGGATAGTGATTTACGGTGAACTTCAAACTCACCTTGTTGTCATAGGCCCATTCTGCTAATTCAATGGATGAAAAAGTGGAACCATTATCACTTACAATAGCGTTGGGCATGCCAAATCGGGTGATGATGTTTTCTTCTAAGAATTTGATCACTACTTCTGTGGTGCAGTTTTTCGTAGGTATGACTTCGGACCATCGGGTACAGTAATCGATTGCTGTCAAAATATACTTGTGTTGCATCGATGAATTTGGATTGATTTCTCCAACGAAATCAAGTCCCCATTGCGCGAATGGTCTTGATTCAATCACAGGCTGCAAAGGCATAGCTGCATTCCTCTCGCGATTAGCCGCAACCTGACAAACATGGCAAGAACGAACGTGAGCATGGACATTTTTGAATAAATGAGGCCAATAATAGCCTGCTCTTAAAATTTGGTGTGCAGTTGCATTTGCATACCCATGACCTGTACCAAATTTACCATGAAAATCACCCATTACCTGTGATGCCTCCTCTTGATTAAGGCATCTAAGAAAAATACCTTCATGATTATTTTTGTATAGAACTCCTGTTTTGATCATGAAGTTAGCACATTTTAATCTTAAGGCTCTTCTTTGAGGTGCATTCAAGTTTTGAGGGGTTTTACCATTTAGTAGAAAATACACCACATCTTTATACCAGTCATCGTTCGTAATGTCTTCTACCGTGTATTGGTGGCAGCTGATCTGTGGATCAATCTGTGCCAAAGCTTTGGATAGCCCCTGTCCTCATACGATCTTCATGGGTTGGATCTCCAAGTCATATTCCTGTAACGTAGAAATCCATTTTCCTCGTTGAACTCCCAATTCATTCTGCAAATACATAGTTTTGACAGCAGGGTCAGCTACAATGGCGAAAATACGACTATGCAACAAATAATGCCTAAATTTCTTTACCATTTTGAACAGGGCATACATTTGCTTATCTAAAATGGAGAATCTCACCTCAGCATCCTTGAAGGGCGTACTTGTAAAAGCAATGGGATTTTCAACGTTACCTTCGCTTTTCTGAGTTAGTACGCTGGCGAATGAGTGTTCTGAAGCAAAAGAGTATATGTAAAATGCCTTTTTGTAATCCGGGCTTACCAATACCGGAGCCATGGAGATTGCATATTTTACATTATGGAAGGCAACTTTTGCTTCTTGCTTCCAAGTGACATTAACATCTTTCTTCAGCATGTTGTTTAATGGCTTAACCATTTCAACGAAACCAGAGATGAATTTACGTACGAAGTTAATCTTTCCAGAGAAGGATCTTAACTCTTTCTTACTTCCTGGTAATTGGATTTTTTGGATGGCCTGAATTCTTTCTTCATCGATGGAGATGCCATATTTTGATATTACATGTCCAAGGAGCTTTCCCTCCGTTAAGCCGAAAATGCACTTCTTTGGATTCAATGAAATCCCATGTTCTCTGCATTTTTGTAGTACTTTCCTCAAATCCCTAATGTGATCTTTCCTGTTCTTAGAAAACATAGAGATGTCATCCACATAAACTACTATGCATTTACCTATCAAGTCTCGAAAGGCAAAATCCATAGCTCTCTGGAAAGTAGCACCTGCATTTAGTAATCCAAAGGGCATTCTTTTGTAAGCGAAAGTTCCCCATTTAGTCGTAAAAGCTGTTTTCATTCTATCCCTGGGATCAATCAAAACCTGGTTATATCCCGAATAACCATCTAAAAAGGACATCATTTCTGACCCATTTACCATTTGAAGTACACTATCAATAGCAGGCAATGGGTAATTATCTTTTTGGGATGCTTTGTTCAAATTCCTGAAATCTATGCATAATCTGATCTCACCTATCTTTTTCCTTACAGGAACTATGTTGGCCACCCAAGTAGAATGTCTGATGGGAAAAATAATTTTGGCATCTAATAGCTTTTTAACCTCTTTTTCTATGAGTGGTTCTAGCAGAGGATTGACTGGCCTTTGCTTTTGGCGAAATGGTTTTGCATCAGGTTTCAATGGGATGGTGTGAGTTATAACATTGGGATTGTATGTCTTAAGATCTTTATAACTCCAAGCTATTACATCTTTATAATCTCTTAAGGTATGCATAATACCTTCTTTTTCTTCTGATGTAGTGGCTTTGCTTATGAGAATGTTTTGTGACTCATCTGAATCACTAATGTTATAAGAGTCATAAGCTTGTTGTGATAGAGTAGTTTTGTTACCTCGATTTTTGTTGTAACTTAGATCGAAGAGTTTTTCCAATGCTAACATGCCTTGAGGGATATTGTTGACCTTCGCCAACTCTTCACACCCATTGACATCTTCTTGCAATCTCTCCTCTTCATCGATCACCTGGTTTTCAAACACACCAGAGTTAGTTACAAAATTGAATATATGCCTGTCATTTTCAAAAACTTGGAAATTGTTTACATTGTCAGGTACAGACGGACAGGGCATGAGCTCAATCGTAAATTGTTTGAATTTCTTACCATCCATGGGACTGAGTGTACCTGCGGCAACTGCTAGAGAATCTGCTACCCGGTTGCCTTTTCGGGAAATTAGTGCTATGTTAAAGGCCATGAATTCGTCAATTAAGCTTCGTACTCGATTGCGATAGTGTATTAATATTTTATCATTACAAGAGTACTGACCCTTAACCTATTTTACAACTAGCTGTGAATCACCTAACACTTTTAGACATTTTATTCCTTTACTAAGAGCTAATTGTAAACCACAAACTAGTGCCTCATACTCCGCTGAATTACATGTACATGGGAATTGCAAGCGGTATGCATGGAATGAGGACTTACCTTTGGGGCTTATTAGTTCCACCCCCGCTCCACTACCTTGTCTGGACCTAGATCCATCAAATTTCAATAGCCAGACAAGATCATTTTTTGCAAGTGATTTGTTAGATATACCTGATGTCTCTGGGTCACTTGCCTTTTTGATCACATCTAACGTGAACGTTCCCAGTTCTGTCTCTGTGTACAAAATTTCGTTCATCCCTCTATTATAATCCGTGATGAGTTCTTTCAATCTGGGCTCTCTTTCAACCTTGATTTGATTGGCCACACCTTTCCATGGTAGCCACATGTGTGAGAAGTCAGTAGAAAAGTAGCCATTCAAATTCCTGCTCCAATCCCTGCTCAGCAACAAACCATATTTAGCATATATATCCACCACTTGAATATCTATATACTGTTGAACTCTAGGCTCGAAAGCAATTTGAATAAAGATATTCTTCAACATGCCTACCACATTTACTTTGGTTTTATCCAATTGAACCACAATTTTATTTGTTTTCGTGGGAGTGAGTCCCAACTTTTGACAAACCGAATAAGGCATCACATTACCTGAAGCGCCCGAATCCACCATGCAATTGTGCACGTTCTTTCCTGCAATACGAACTGTTAGCAAAAAAGGCAATGCTTCATCTCTTTCTTTCCTGGAAAAATATTTAACTTCGGTAACTTCGTTAGCTTCTCTTGCTTCCTGAAATCCTAAATTTTGCATTAAAAGGGTTCTCTGTTCAGGTAATTGACAAGCATCGTACAAATTGATACTAGCCTTTGTCTTTTTCAAATCTTCTATGATATTATAGTTTGTGGATTCTTCGCTATGAAGTTTTGGAACTATTTTTGACATCACCTTTGGCTTTTCGGGCAAAGGTGGGGGAGCAGGATTGTTATTTGGTCTAACATCAGGTGGTATATTCAAATATTTAGGAGGAGTAGAAGAAGTGTTGTATGTTTTACCTCTACTTCGTAAGTGATAATTGTGAGTTGGTTTCTTATATTGTTTCAATGTGTGAATTTCCTCAATCAACTCTTCTTCTTGTTCACTTATTTCTTCTTCTTCATTTTCCCCTCTTTCACATACATCTATTACGAATGCCTGACTTTTACCTTTCCTTTCAATTGTTTCATTGTCATCCTCATCTGGAACCAATTCCATTTTGTCTAGGCCCTGTTGAATGCAACTAGTTACACACGAAAACTCGTTACATTCTAATTCATTATGTTCGTTAGTATGATGTAGCCTACACCAATTATCAAGTACAACTTTAGTAAGATTGCAAACTATAGCTTTCGAGTTCGAGCTTGAAGCTCCATTGTTATTAGCTACTGGAGTGGGAACACCCCCATTGTTTGGTCTTGTATTAAAGTGTTTAGGCTTTTGCATAGTGAATCGCCTATTGGATTGAGTGTTTTGGTTTCCATATTTTTGTATTTGAACTACATCATTACTTAATTTTAGGTAAAGTTTTTCTAGTTTCGCTATCTTTTTAGGCTCTGAATTGTCATTGAATGATGGGTTCAAATTTGGATTTGGTGGCCCATTCGAATTAGTTGGGTTTAACCAACTAGGAGTATTCGAACTAGGCAGGCTTGATTGAGGATTTAACCAATTTTGGTTAGGATTGCCTTGAGAAGTCGCCACCTTCGAAGTATTGATGTGAGTGGTGATATTGGGCAAGTTTTGGTTGGCTAATGAACTTGGATTGATCCATGGATTAGTGCCCATTGAATTTCCTTGATTCATCATGTTTTGCATCAATATTGGATTACCCTGTAACATATGTGAATTTTGAACATTTTGAGGAAACATTGGATTATGCTGCTGAAAATTTGAACTTTGGTTCCAATTTTGGTTATACGCCATGTTTCCAAACATATTATTTTGTGGGGTTTCATTGCAAATATTCTGAGCAGCATATTGACTTTCAAGAAGCATAGGATTACTAGGTGGAGCAAAAGGTGTTTGATTAGGCATTGATGGAAAAGCATTCATCATGGGTGTTTGATTCATTAAAGTATTGTTACCCATAAGCATTTGATTGGACATACCTGGATATCCCATCATGGGCATTTGGTACGTCCCACCACCTGATGGCATCATCTGTTGTTCAACTAGTAGTGCTTCAGTGTAAGTTCTTGTCAAGGTTGCTAGATTTGGTGTCCTCCTCACGAACATTGTGGTCCATGAATCCAAGGCTCCAAAATAAATTTGTATAGCAACATCCTCTGTAATGTTATAGGGAGCAGTCAGTCGAGAATACATCTTATGAAATCTAGTATTAAATACTCTTATAGGTTCATTGGGTCCTCGACGAGTAGCTACAAATTGCAAATAAATAGTAGCGGGATCCACTGCTAATCTGAACTGAGCAATAAATGCATTCTTCAACATGTCCCATGATGTTATAGAACCAGCAGGTAGGGATACATACCAGTCATAGGCTATTTCATCCAAGGTCAGAGGAAATAACCTACATGCTATGTCTTCGTGTTCAATTTGCAATCGGGTTACAACATCCGTGTATGCTTGAATGTGCTCTTCGGCCATGCGAGCACCATCATGTTTGTACTTTGGTAAATGCTTCTCTATGCTTTTGGGCATATCATGTACAACTCCTGCAATGTTTAAGGGACTACTTTGAGCACCTAGCCATGCTAGGTTTCCTGCGGGTGGAGCAGCCATGTTAACCTATGGAGAAGTAACAATAGTACTGGGACTTGTGTTAGAAACGTTAGGCAAAACTACTGTTTGTGTTTTGCTCCATCTATGTCTCTTGGTGGGTGATATTTTTTGAAATATAGTGTCACCTGTGGACTTAGACCTAGTGATTATTTGTCTAGGCTCCAGCTTATATCTAGACTTCACTAGCAAAGAATACTTGAACTGTGTCAGAATAAATCAGTAAAATGAGGCAAGTTTCAAGTATGTACTTTGAAAGAATAAATTGAGCAAATGATGAAATCAGATACCAAGCTTATCAGGCCCTCCTTCTAGCACCAATTTGTTGAGGTGTGATTTTGTCCAATCACAAAGCCACCCGACAAACTCAGAATTATGATTCTCTCTTGAAAATAATATTATATATCTCCAAGGTTCTTATGTTATATCTAACATTTCATATGTATATACATCAATGAGTACTTGAATAACTCTTGGATTTGTGAACTACTATTTACAAGGGGCCTGGAATTAGGTAAATGATTTCAAGTTTATCATGTATAACATGCTTTGATATCAATTCAACAAAATAAAATTTGTTTTATGATCTTAGGTTAAAGTATACCAAATTTTATTTCCTCTCTTCAATTTAATGTCTCAAAATGCTTTAAATGAAATTAGCATAAAAAGAATCTAGCATTTTATATTAAATTTCAATTTAACTTTAAT
Source organism: Wollemia nobilis (assembly GCA_028583015.1). Classification (NCBI taxonomy): domain Eukaryota; kingdom Viridiplantae; phylum Streptophyta; class Pinopsida; order Araucariales; family Araucariaceae; genus Wollemia; species Wollemia nobilis. The sequence goes on from JAQPPZ010003067.1 coordinate 9,101,659, forward strand.
AAAAATCAAAGTAAATGAAATTTTATAAACTTGATAAACCTTTGGAACATAATAGATTTATAATCAATTCACTTCCCAAATGTTTATTTGATAAAGCAATCATTTATTCAAACTCCCTTATGAAATTATAAATCAAACCCAAAAGAGGTGAATAAATGAAATAATGTCTTGCCCAATTTATAAGGTTCCAAAACCTTGTCAATGATAAAATCTTAGGGCTTAATATGAAACTAATCTATAAACTTTGGATTTTATGATAAAATAAAGTTTATAAATTAGATTTGCTTATAATATTTATCTTTTGAAATATTTATGAAATTAAATATTCAAAAGAGTAAATGTGATCTCTGGTTTGAAATTTGGATTTCTGAAATAGATAGAACTATATTGTAAATCAAATCCAAATTGAATTTTAGAGATATCAATCCGAGTTCCTCAACCTTATGAAATTAAGGTGAGGAATAGAATATTCATTTATCCCTTCTTAAATTTATTAATTCGAATATTAATTAATGTAATATCCGAATTATAAATTTAATTATAACTTAGTCATATAATTTTACTTTATAAAATTATACTAAGTTATAATATATAGTTTTCAGAATGAAAATAAAATAATAAAATATTTAAGCTTTAGAAATTAAACTAATGTCTCGGACAAATTCAACAGAACAAATTTCCATTTACAGAATTCTAAAACCAATCCAATGTTCACCAGTATTTACATAGTGAAATCAAATAAATTGATGCAATCTTCTAAGGTATACAAACTATTAAGAAATTGCAATAAGCACTTTATTAATTCCAAATACAGTCTGTGCACAAATCTGGATCCAAAATGCTTAAAACAATTTATAAAATCTTACAATAATTTCCATTGTTCTGCAAATAGCCTTCTCTATTTTCCTCCAACGAATGTGTAGCTTTGCTCCTTCCAATCGTTCCTCTCCTTCTCTACATCAAATGTCCGACCCATTTTCATGAATCTCAATGATTTATTTATAATTTGAAAAGTTTAGTTATTCAGTTTCATCACCGGGAACGGATTTTATAACGATCTTCTTCAAACCCTTGCCCTTGTATTACCTGCATAATGAAACAATAATCATAATATCAAAACAAAACCAAACTTTACTTTCCCGTAACTTTCCTTTTTTCAAAAGTATTTCAAAGTTCTCATATTGCTAAATTAACCCGCTATTTTTTTGGTGAAATTGACATCTGGAATCTTGCAAGTTTGGTATCATTAGAAAGAGAAAATCCATATATTTTTACCAAGTTTTGAATGAGATCAAACGGAGTTCTTTGCCTCAAGATATGTTCATTTCAATTTTGCACTAATTTTAGGGTTAACCCTAAAATAAAATTTAATTATTTAAATGAAAATTAATCATTTAAACCTTTGAAAATGATTTTAATCAAATTATTTCATTTAAACCTTTGAAAATGATTTTAATCAAATTATTTGATTTGAAATAATGCAATTAATATGCAAATAATCAAAATATTCAATTTTGAAGCATTGCAACTATATTCAAACCTTCAAAATGCAAATATGTCAACAATTCCAAAGTGAAAGCAAATTTTCCAAGACCTTGATGCGAGCAAAATCAGATAAACAAAAATTTCCCAAAATCACAAAATTTAAGGTGGGTCCCCAATTTTGGGGTCGTTGTGAAGGACGTCACAACACCCCTTTGTAAAATCAGAAATATCTCTTTACACACACCTTATTTCTCCTTATAAATAAGTTAGTCAAATAGCCCTCGAAATAAGCTTTCTGACGATATATAATATGCCCCATTTCCGAAATAAATTGAAACCTTTACATATATATATATATATATATATATATATATATATATATATATATATATATGTCAACCTCCATTAATTGTACATAGGTCGGCCCTCCATTAATTTAAACTTTAATATCTTCATCACCGGAGGTCCTTTTTCGATGAAACAAAATTCCACCTTAGCTTTTAAGAAAATCCCTTTCCACATAATCCCACCATGGTTTTAAATAAAACGTTTTATTTTGCCTACCTTGGTTTTCATAAAAACCCTGTATATCCATGCTCTCCAAAATATCATAGATGATTATCTATGAAGTGATTTTACCACCAAAACTCAATGTGACATCAATGATCCATGTGACATCAATGACAACATAAAATAACTCAAATTTCCAACAATATCCTCCTTTGTCATTGATGACAACACCTCTAATGCAAATCACTACAATCACTGCAAAAGCCATATTTGAGAATCAAAGTTACTCCCCCTGACTCAATACTCTCTATAGAGGCTGCTCCCCCTAACTCAATATTATCTTTGGAGGCTGCTCCCCCTAACTCAATAGTCTCTTTGGAGGATGCTCCCCCTAACTCAATGCTCTCCCCCTTACTCAAATCTCTCCCCTCTGACATCAATGGCAAAAGGGAAACCTATGGGGCTAAAAGATATAACTCTTAAGTTTAGCCCCCTCACCACCTTCTCTCTTGAGGTGATTAATTTTAGGGTGGGAGTACCTGTACTCCCATATTACATTGATTTTTTCCTCTATAAATTTCCATCCAAGTCTTTTTGATATCCTTCTCTTGATGAATTACTTGTCTTCTTGTCTTGAAACTGTTTGGAATTCTTGCCTTGAACCTATTTGGAATTGAGTCCTACACCATATTGCAATATGACCAAAGTTATTGTAATTAAAACACTTGATATTGTAGCCTTTGGATGGTACCCATGTCCTTAATTATTTCTTGAAGTAATTTCCATATTCATTCATTTCTTGAACCCTGTATTGTGAAGCTCTATTTTCATGACCATTATAACCATGACTTCTGAAATGTGTATCTCTAAAACCAAAACCATGTTGCTCATTTCCTTTGCACTAAAAATCTCTATGACCAATCTTGTTGCATGAGAAGCAATATCTATGAAAATAATACCTTCTTCCCTTGAAGTTTCTTCTATCAAAATCAAACTTCTTTGATCCATGGATCCTGCAATGTATAACCCTATGTCCAAATCCATTACAAGAAAAACAATATCCTTGAAAATCCCTTTGTTCATGCCTTGGTTCCTCATACCTTTCTTGACCATTATCCTTATGATTATCTTCAATTTGTGCATTGCATCCTTGAACCTTCTTTGTAGCATCTAAAACCTCTTCCTTAGTTTCTTCCTTGCCTTTATCTTCAAAACATTTTTTTCCCTTTGAGCTTGATTCACCTATCTCAAAACAAGAACCAAACTGAATATTTGGATCCATAGGAACTTTGGAACTTTCCTCACAAATCTTAGGTGCTTCCTTGCTTTCATCTTTTAGAACTTCATTTCCTTTTGATTGTGTTTTTTATTGGAAGTAAGATACAACCTTAAAATAAGTTTTCACTCCTTTTTGAATCTTTTCATCTAATGTATCATGTCTTTCCATGGTTACACTTAGTTTTTCATTCATCCTTTCTTCTATCCTTTTTGCATTTTGAAGCTCTTCTTTGATATTACTGATTATTTGAAGTAGTTCTTCTCTGATTTTGACATCTATTCGAATCTTGTTTTCAAGATTCTTGTATTCTTCTTTTAGCCTTTTGATTTCTAATTTTTTTTTACTTGGCTCATCCTCTTCCTTTTCTATTACCAAAAATGAGACTTCTTTGTTTTCACTACTGCTGGAATTGTCACTAGAACTGCTGCTTTCTTTTTCAAATACTCTTTTCTTGTTGTAATTGTTGTAGTGTGTGCAATCATCATATATATGCCCAAAGTCTCCACATATGAAGCATTTTAGTATCCTTAGACCTTTCTTGTACCCATCTGATTGCTCAATGGCTATGGCAAGATCTTCATGTCTTTCTTCAATAGGTACATCTTCTTTAACTTCAATACCTAGGAATATGTGTTCTTGCTTTTCTTCACTTATTCCAAAGAATGTAAATTCTTCTTCATCTAACTGATCTTTATCATTGTAATATCAACTATCACTTGCTTCTACAATGTAGTAAGATTTCTTAGCCTTATGAAAAAATTTCTTCTTCTCATACCTATTTTACTTGAATATGTCATCTTTGTCATGCTTATGCTTTCCATATTCTTTTCTTATTTGACCCTATTTTTCATCATCACTGATTTCTTCATGTGGACACTTGTATGCATAGTGACCAAGATCACCACACTTGTAGCACCTGAATTTCCTTATATCTTTGAAATTCCTTGAGTCCTTATTCCTTTTGATGAATTTAGCTTCCTCATCATTTTATAAAACTCTATCTATTTTTGAAAATTTTCATTTCTCTTTTTCTGAAGCCTTGAATGCAATCTCTTTTATTAGAACTTGATGCTTACTTACCCTCATCTCATAAGATATGAGAGTACCTTACAATTATTCTATTGTTAACTTGTTGATACCCATTGTCTTTTCTATTACTGAAACCTTAGAATCATATTTCATGGGAAGTGATCTCAAAACCTTTTGAGTAACTTATTATTATTTCATCTCAAAAACTAGGCCTCTCATGGTGTTAGTAATCTCATAAACTCAAAGTAAAAACATTGCAATATCTTCAGAATCTTCCATTTTCAATTCCTCAAATATTTTTATATGAGTTTGTAGTTTTTCCAACTTTACCTTGGAATATCCTTCATAAGTATTCCTCAACTTGGTCCACATATCATTAGCTTAAGTACATACCATGACCTTTGAAAAATCTGTCTCACGCAGCCCAATCAAAATACAATTTGTTGCTCTTGCATTGACCTCAACCAATTTCTTGGTAGTATTATCTTCTTCGGTATCACCCTCAATCTTATATTATTTTTCAACCATATTCCATACCTCATATCCTAGTGATATAAAGTAGTTCTTCATCCTCATGCTCCAAAAAGCATAATTTTTACCATCAAACAATGGAGCCTTATTTGTAGATAATCCTTTCTATAAATCCATTTGTGTTCTTGTAGAATATTCTCTCAAGTTGTTAGCCCTTCCGAAGGAACCCACTTTGAAACCAATTGAAGAACACAAGATTATACTAAGAGGGAGGTGAACAGTATAAGACCACTTTTTACTTTTTCTTCCAAATCAATATTATGTTGTGTAAAGATAGCAGTATCAATAGCAGTAATAAAATAAATACAAAAAAAACCATACACAATAGAGACACCACAATTTACATGTTTCACCCAATGTGGGCTACTCCACGGAGAAAATATTTTACTGAAAATTTCTCAATCATCTCTTTGGGAATCACTCCCAATTACAATGTTTATGGATCTCTATCCAAAGGAGATTCTAATACCCTAATCTCAAGTTCATGGATCTCTTCCATAGGAGAAATCTTTCCTCTTTTTCTCTGGCTATGTGATCTTCTAGAAGACTTTGTCTCTCTACTGCACTGATTGGTGGACCTCTCTCCACTTGAAGACTCCTCACTCAGATCTGTCTTCAACTATGTTGTTGTTGGATCTCTATCCACTAAGACTCTATCCTCTATACTCTGTCACCTCCAAAGCTCTTTCAATATGCTCACTAAGAACCTGCTCAATACATTCACACATAACATGCTTAACAAGCTCACACATAACTTGTCCAATGCTGAATAACAAGTTCACACAGAACCTGTTCAATGCTAAATAACAAGTTCACATAGAACCTATCCAATGCTGAATAACAAGTTCACACAGAACCTGTCCAATTCTAAATAACAAGCTCACACAAAACTTGTCCCAAATATTTCCACAAAAATATCTGCAAATCTGCCCCCAAAACTATCCCAAAATTGTCCCAACACTGTCCTCAAATCTATTCCAAAGGCCTTCTTAAAGGCTCAATCAATCATGCTCAAGTAGTACTCAAAATGAACTCAACAATGAATGGTAATCTCAACTCAAATTAATTTCATAGAAGCATAAAGAGAATTTTTAGAGACTCAATATGTTCTAAACTCACTCTCAACCCAAATCAACTCATAGAAGCATAAAGATAATTTTTAGAGACTCAATATGTTCTAATCTCACTCTCAACTCAAATCAACCTTAACTCAATTCAAGTCAACCTCAACTCAACTCAAGTCTTATAGAACCATAAAGAGAATTGTTAGAGACTCAATATTTTCTAACCTTAATCTCAACTCAACATAGAATGATGGAATATTTTGTTTCATAGAACTTGAACAATCATTTCACACATTACTTGACTAGGCTCAATCAACTCAACTCAACCAATCATCACAAGGGATAACTCTTTCTCACACAACCCTATTCCAAGTATGTATCAACCAACTCAAATATTTCCAACAATGCTCAACCATAAATCTTACATAACAATGATACCATAAATCTTTTTATTGCATCAACTTGACAAAATCTAGAATATTAGTCCTTTATTACCTATCTTAGCAAACAAATGCACTCTATCTATCTAAGTGAACATTTTCTCATATTTACCCTATATAATCACATCACTAATGCAATAACCAAAATAATACATATCCTATAGGTGCAAAAAGGTGGTCAAAAGTCATAAAAATGAGGTATTTTTATGACTTATTAGCATACAAATAATATCCTTCTCATGAGGATCTCCAAGACTTTAATGCCTCTACTAAGCCTAGTTTTGATAAAAAGTAACAAGAGAAACCTATTTTTCTTGAACTATTAAATCAAATAAGGGATCCTTCATAACAAAAATTTGATCTTCTAAGAAAACTATGGAATATATGCATTGACATATCTCTTTTAATCCATTTATTATATACCAATCTTAATTAATACCAAGAGAGATTTTTTTTTGGTAAGTTAAGATATTTCATTAAAAAGGGTATTTGAAAGGTGCCCTAATGCCTTAGTACATAGGAAAATAAAAAGGATGCTAGGATTACAAAAGGAGCATCCTAGAGGAGCAAACTAATCTGGGAAAACAAAACAGATTGCAAAAACAAACTATGGAGAATCCCCAAAGGAACAAAAGCAGAAACAAGAAAGCCTTTCATATGGCCGGCACAACAACATCCTCCTTTTTGCCTTCCTTGACCTCATCCTTGACCTCATCCTTAGGGAGGTCCTTAGGGAAGTCCTTGAAGACTTCCTTAGCAATATCGATGACCTCATCCTATTTCACTTCAGATTTAGCAGCAACAGTGGAATTTGTAGGGACTTCTTCATCAAAGTTGTCATAGAAGAACAAAATATTGAGTGCATTCCTATGGTCTTTCAACTGCGAGATAGCTCCCCCTATGGCAGCCTAGGTGGTTTCCAAGTGGGAAATAGTGGTAGACATAGTTTTGATTGTGTATTTCTATAGAAACTTTTCAGCAGGATATTTGGAGTCATCCTCATAATCTTCCTTTGCCTTTTCAAAACTCTGAAGCTCCTTGTTTTTGAGCTATTGATAACTCCTCATGGGAGTAACCTCCACTTTTACCTTCTTATTTGCACTATTAGGACCTTGAATCTTCTCTTCCTTTATCTTTATTTTATATCCTCGTATCCTTGGAACCAGGGTGGAGGAAGTGTCATCTTCAGTAGTATCCATAGGTGTGTCCTGAGTGATGATGTTACCCTTCAAAAACTTCTCCAATAGGAAAGCATACAGTACTTTGAAGAGGCCTTGGTGGGAGGGCCAAGCTTCTTCTTTCTTGGCTCAGGTTGAGGTAATGGTATAATCCATTGATAGGAATAATAATTTAGGAATATTAAGCAATTTGGATTCCCTAAAATGGTTTACAAAGGATATATGAAAGCTATAGAGCTAGGAATCAGGGTCGTCAACTATTATGTATTCCATAACAGGTTTCATGACCTCCTTCCAAGGAGTGGGAAGGTCACTACGATACATTCCTTTCTTGATGAGCTTCCTAAATGGTGAAGTTGGTTCAAACTAGTTTATCTCAACCTCCCAATTGTGCTTGTCTCTTCTAACAGTGCATCCAGTAGCAGGTTGACCAGTCAGTTCCACCAAAATGCCAACGTCCACCAAGAAATCAACACCGTGGATTATAACCATCCCCTTCTCCCAGGAAGAAGCAAACACCATGTTAATGTCCCAGTATGCACCTAAAAATATCTTGATAAAGGGCATGAATCCCCTGTCCCTGAGGATTGCTTCTGTGATAGGCTCAATAGAGAGGGTGTCAGGCTCAATGAAAGTCATCCTGGCAGCACTCAAAGGACAAGGGTAAAATATCTCCAAGGTGGTGCGAGGGAGAAAAGGATTAAAAGGGGACAAATTGAGCACTTTTAGAGCAAGACTTAAGTAAATCTAAAATGAGTCTGGATGATTCTAGAAACCCTTCATGTACCATCTCACAAGAATTCCTCATCTGGGGAAACTCACATGCCAAAAAAGGTGGGCCAAACAAACTTTACGCAGTGTGAGTTTCCAAAGGAAGAGAGAAATCACGAATATGGAAAGGTGTGCCCTAAATTGGAATGGTTGACCACTTAGGAAGCTTGGGTGACTGATCATGGAAATAACAAAGATCGAATCAGAAACCCAAAGCATAGGAATGCAAGAAAGGGCGGAGATGGAAACGGACCTCAAAAATAGGCAACTTGAATAAGGTTTAAGAAATGACTACAAGTGAGGCAACATGTGGATGGACAACCCGTTATTATGGAGAAATGTGGAAGAAAAAACCCATAGCTTGATATGAAGTAGATCCTGAGAAAAAACCAAAGGGACTAAGGCGATGACATGATTGTTTGGCATGAGGATTAAGCACAACATAAGGGAAATGTGCCAAAGAATCATTTCCGAGATGTTACTTCAAAAAGAGGAATACCTAGGGAAAATATAGGTCATAATGAAAAATATTTTGATGATTGATATTATTGTGATAGTAGCCACATCACATGATGTGCTAAGACCTATGATACACCTTTTCAAATTCGAAGGCAAATAATGATGACTATCATGCATTAAATGATGAAAATTATGCATTTTGCTAAGTTTGAATTATGTCCACCCTAGCAAGTTCATTAACATCACATGGAAGAGTATCTGTCTAGGTCAGCATCCCAAGGGCATACGTACCAATGTTGGCCAACTTGTCAGCAACAACGTTGGCTTCCCTAAAAATGTGTTGGACTATAACTTCCTATTGGAGCAGCAATAGACTTCTGGCTTCCTTAATTAGATTTCTAATCTTCCATGCTGGTGTTCTGGAACTTTTGAGGTAGTTGATAATATTTAACGAGTCCCCTTCAATGATAATATTTCCAGGGAATTGTTTGATAAATTGTAATCCCCTCCATAGAGCTCTAGCTTCTGCCATATGGTTAGATTATTCACCTAAGGGTTCTACAAAGGTAAAGATAGAATTTCTAAGATGATCCCTTAGAATCCCTCCAGCACTAGCTCTCCCTAGATTTCCTTTGGAAGCTCCATAAAAATTGAGCTTAACCCACCCTAGAGGAGGAGGATTCCATTTAATGCTTTTCCTAGAAATTTGGGAAGTACCAGGATTAGGATTTTCCAAGGAAATGAGAAAGGATTGAAGTAAGGAAGCTTCAAAGTGAGGAATAGGTGAAGGATCAAATGGTGTAGCCAACACATTTTCTTTGGCATAAAATATAATTCTATTGGTTATAAAATCAATATCCCTAGCTTCCTTAGAGAAAACTAACCTATTGCACTCAAGCTAGATCTGCCAAAGATAGTGATGAAGGCAAAAACTCCAAAAACCTTTAAGACAAGGATTTCTAAAAGGATTGGGCCATTGGGAGAAAAGTTCAACTAGAGATGGGGGAGAAACCCAGCTAATTTAAAACTTGAGGAAAATATTATTTAGGATAGACCTGGCAAAGGAACAAAATAGAAAGAGATGGCTAGTGGATTCCCAATCAGCAAGGCACATGAAACATCTGTTGGGGAGGGGAATGCCACGTTTGATAAGATTTTCAATAGATAAAATTTTATCTTGAATGGCCAGCCATGAGAAAAAGGAAACCTTTGGAGTCAAATATTTAAGCCACACAAGCTTGAAAGGAATAAGAACATCTTCAGGGGTTAAGGAAATTTGATAAGCAGACTTAATAGTGAATTCCCCTGAATTTGTGGGTTCCTAGATAGGATGATCATAGGACTCCTCAAAAGGGATAGAAAAGGAAGATAATATAGCTTCGAGGGATGAGATTTTAGCTACCAAATTTAGGTTTTGAATCCTTTTCCAAGATCTGATGCCATTGGAAGTAGTTAGGAAGTTCACAACTTTAGGACCAAAGAGAGGATCAGTAAAATATTTTATCTACCTGAATCCTAGGAATTGCAAGAGGGGTTGATTGTCTAACCACTTGTCTTCCCAAAAATTCACTGAGTTCCCATTGCCAACCTGCCATCTTAATCCTTTTTTTAAAAGCTATTTTGTGGAACTGATGGATTTCTAGAAGGTGGAGCCAGCAGGAGGAACCTCATCATGTAAAAACTCATAATTCTGAAGGTATTTCCTTTTTACAATTTTTATCCATTCTGCATGGTCCCCTGAAATCAACCACCAGGCTTGTTTTTCTAGGAGAGTTGAGTTTAATAACTTGATTCTTCTAAGCCCAATTCCCCCTTGATCCTTAGGCTTGCACACTTTTTCCCAAGAAAAAATATGGAATCTATTTTTTTTTCAGCTCCTGTCCATAGGAAATTCTTTTGAATTTGTTCAATTTTTTGATAAACTTTGATTGGTGCTTTAAAAATTGAAAGGAAGTAGACAAGTATGCTTTGTAAGCAGGCCATTGTCAGAATAGCTTTCCCTGTCTGAGATAAAATATTTCCCTTCCATCCTGATAGATTTTTTGGAATCTTTCAATGACATTGTTCCATAGATGTTTAGAAGCATTACCCACGAATAGAGGCAGCCCTAGATAAGTAGCAGGCAAGGAGGAAATGGCACATCCTAAGATGTTGGTAATTTTGAGTTGTCTTCTTAAAGGAGTATTAAGAAAAAATAGTTTGCTTTTCTAAAAATTTACCTTTTGGCCTATTGCTTCTTCATAAAGGAGGAGAATATGTTTTATAACTTTAGCCTCAACCACATAAGGAAAGGTGGATAATAGAGTATCATCAACAAATTGTTGATGGGTGATAGGAGTGGTTTGGGAAGTCACCTTAATACCAAAAATTAAACCTGATTATCTAGCCACATGAATGGATCTCCCTAGTACTTCTACAAAAATGATGAAGAGGAGAGGGGAAAGAGGATCTCCTTGCCTTAAACCTCTGCTGCTAGGGAAATAGCCAGCTGGTGAACCATTTATTAAAATAGAGAACCAAGCAAAAGATATACATCCTCTAATCAGATTGATCCAATCCTGATGAAAGCCAAATTTGGTTAAAACCGCAAGGAGGAAGTCCCAATTCAACCTATCATAGGCTTTATTCATATCCAATTTTAAAATAAAGGCAACCTTTTTGGAAAAAGAGGTTGAATGAAGAGCTTCATGAACAGATATGATTCCATCTAGAATGGATCTTCCTCGAACCAAGCTTCCTTGACAATGATCAATAATAAGAGGCATGACATCCCTCATTCTATTAGCCAAGGCCTTGGTTAAAATTTTATAAACAACATTGCAAAGACTAATAGGTCTAAAATCATTGAAATATTTGGCATTAGGATTTTTTGGAATGAGGGCAATGAAGGTAGAATTGAAACTTCGTGGGATAACTTTGGAGTTCTAGATCTCTTTAATTGCTTCACACACATCAGGACCTACAAAATCCCAAAAGGCCTGGAAGAATATGGGAGAGAAGCCATCAGGACCAGGGGCTTTGTCTGGCTTCATGGAAAATAGGGCTTGCTTGATTTCCTCATCAGACAGACAAGTAATAATCTTAAAATTGATATCTTCAAGAATAGAGTGAGGAATGAATTGGAGCATAAACTCTTTGGCCCTACTTGAGCTATCAACAAGAGGATTTTCTAGCAACTACATAAAATGAGAAATACCTTCAGACCTGATTTCCTTTATATCAAAAGTGATTCTTCCATCCTGGCAGTGGATTTATTTGATTTTGTTGTTGCTTCTATTTCTCAAGGTTGAAATATGAAAAAAATTAGTGTTGGAATCCTCTTCCTTTAGCCAAATGGCTCAGGATTTCTACCACCAAAAGGTTTCTTCACACTGAAGAATATTATGAAACTGAGATAGGAGACTTTTCTCTTCATTTCTTTGCTCAATGCTACAACTTTGGCTTTCCTAGATGTCTTTCTCAATGGTAGCAATATGGTTTTTAATTTATTGTTTGTTCTAAAATAAATTTCCAAAGATACCCCTATTCCATATTTTGATATTTTCTTTAATCATTTTGAGTTTTTTCCCAAGCCTAAATGATGGAGATCCTTGGAAATTCGTTTTCCACCACTGGATAATTTTATCCCTATAATCAAGATGTTGCATCCACATGGCTTCAAATATAAAAGAAATCCTAAAATTATAGGGATTATTGGTATCTAGGAGAATAGTACTGTGATCGAACCCAATTTTGATAAGAGACTAGAGATTGACATCTCCCCAAATAGTGGTAGCTTCCTGAGAAAAAATAACTCTATCAAGTTTGACCTGAATCAGCTGACTACCACTTCTTCTATTAGTCTAGGTAAACTAATTACATTTTAGTTTCACATCCATCAAGTCATTAAGGTTAATGAAATCTTGAAAGTCATCCATGCTTTTTGTAAATGATCCCACACTACCTCTCTTATCATAAGGGAACAATGGAGTATTAAAATCTCCCGCCAGGACCCAAGGAAGGTTTGAAAAGGCTTTCCTTATTGATGATAGAATTTCCCATAACTTGGATCTACCAGGGATGGAATTTGGGGCATAAACATTAGTAAGAACCCAAGAAGAGTTAGAATTTTTATCAAAAAATAAAATACTAGTCGATTCCTCATTAGAATGGATCAATCTCCCCTCATAGTGTTTAGGATTCCAAAGGTAGATAAGACCACCTGAAGCCCCTTTTGCATTACAGAAAATGGATTCACTATTCTTCCATATATTATTACATACCAACTTGGATGTAGAATCTCCAACTTTGGTTTCTTGCATCAGAAAGATAGAAGTATTGATTTCTTTTCTTAATGACTTGGCTATCCTTTGTTTAGCCATGCCATTAAGACCTCTCACATTCCATGAGAGGACTTTCATTTGGAATATTTGAAAGCTCTTTTTCTATTAATACCTCTCACATTCCAAGAGACAATTTTATCTTAAGAAACTTAATAAGAAAAAATACCCTAATGCCATCAAATTTGTAGGTCAGCTTGAGAACCTTATGCTTGAAAATATTATTACTCTTAAGTATCTAATATATAGTCTAGTCTCCAATATTAATATAGGAAATGTTTTAATCAAGAATGTTGTGATTGACTTAGGAGTATTAATCAACATATTACAATATAAATAATATATCAATTGCACTTCATAATCTTATTCCTACTTCTGTAGTCCTATAAATGGTTAATGTTTTGATCATGAATCATAGAGGAATAGTCGAGGATGTAGTCATTTCCATGTATTCTTTGGAATATCCCATTGATTTTACCATGTTGAGTATAAAAATAGTCTAGGAGTATGTCCACTGATTATAGGAAAGACATGGTTAGCTACATCTAAATCCTATATTAGTTATCAATAAGGGAACATAACCATATCCAATGGTCCATAACCAAAAGCCTAATTTTCTATCTACTAGATAAACCCACTTTAAAATATAAAGATTTTTTTTGGGTGGATTAGGGTAGAAATGACAAGGCAACTATCCAACCCATTCTCATATCAAATTAAACAATGAAATTAAAAGAGGTGGATGAGGATACCATAATTAATAAAAAACATTAATATTTATATTTCCCTTAAATTCTAAACCAAGATGAAATAAAAACCTATTATGAATATCCTATACAATAAATATTCCAAAATACTCCTTTGATCCTATAAAGAGCACCATCATTTTTCATCAACTTCTACCCCATATCTATAGTGTGACTAAAACCCTTAATAATGAGGAAAATTAGTTTGGTAAAGCTATTGAAATTGTGCGTAGATGAAATCTTATTATCAACAACCAATTCACCCCTCATTAAGATAATGAGTTAATTAACATGCTCACTAAACATAGATCTACTTTAGTTTGGGATTACCAATACATGAAATGGATCCATGCAAGTGTTTGTAGCCATCAACTCTTTATCCAAGATAATGCTAAACCTATAAGATAACCTCTAGAGAAGAATGAATCATTCATTAAAATTAATTATTAATGAAATCCAAAAGATTTTGAATGCTATATTTATTTTTGATAAATAGTGGATGTCTCCCCTAGTTATTCTATCTTAAAAGTGAGTTAAATTATAGTTTGTATCAACTATTTAGAGCTCAACAAATCTACTTAAAAGGATATTTGTTGGTTTTCTTTTTTACTAGGTATTCAATACTCTTGTTGGAAAATACTTCTCTTTTTTGGATGGTTTTAGTGATTATAATTAGATCTAGATCACTCCCAAAGATAAATACGAGTATATTTCCTTGCATTTGATGTATATTTACCTATAGGGTCCTACATTTTAGATTATGCAACACCCCTACAACCTTCTAGAGAGTAGCACTAAGTATTTTCTTTGACTTAACTAGTGAATGTGTAGAAATATACATAGATTATTTTACTATTCATTACAATTATTTGAGGAGGCAACAACTAATATCAAAATAGTATTTTAAATATTCCAATCTACTAAAATATCTTTGAGTAATGAAAATAGTATATAATGATGACAAATATAATAGTATTAAGATACCATGTATATTATCAAGACATTAAAGTATATCTAATCAATATAGAAATCATAAGGTACATTCCACTCTATAGAAACAAAAATATATCCAAATTTTCATAGGACATGTAGTATACTATAGGAGGTTTATTCAAGACTTTAGCAAAATCATAAAACCTCTATTTATCATATTCACCAAATAAGTTGAGGTTTTTTGGACACCTAAGCATAACTTCAACCCCTTAAAGTAAAAATAACTTCAACCCCTTTTTTTAAGAGGTACCACTAAAAAATTACCATTTCACATCCATACAAATGCTTCTTATACAATACTAGGAGCAATTTTAGATCAAAATAAAGATAAGGATACATACATTATTTATTATATTAGTGATAACCTCATAGGAGTTGAGTTCAAATAGATAATAAGAAATATATTTCTTGCAATAGTACATGTTATTAATAAAATTTACCATTATATTATAGGTTATCCTAATTTTATACAATACTGACCATTCTATGATTGAGTATTTAATGAACAAAATTGTTTTTATTGGTAGAGTTATTAGATGGTTATTTTATTACAAGAATTTGACATCATGATATTTGATAAGCCCTAAAGGAATAATGATGTTACTAAATTTATTTTTTAGGTTTCCAAATAGTTTGGATGAATCTCTTGTTGAGGATATATTTCCAAAAAAACATCTTTTTGTGTTTTATATTAAGAAACCATGGTTCATAAATTTTAAAAATTCCTTAGTTATAAGAAATGCAGCCAACATTTTTCTCCTAAATAAAACTAGCACTTCATCAAGAAAATTACTCCTTATACTTGTATCTGGGGATATATCTTTGAGACTAGAACTAACCACATGATGCAATGACATATTTGTGAGGATAAAGTTTGTTACATCTCAAGAAGTCTTGTCATCGTGATTCCTATAGAATAGACTTTGATGGTAGGTGTACAACTATTAAAATCCTATGTAGGTTAATATTGATCAATATTTTTTGAGGATGGTAAGGCCTATGTAGCTTGTTGATATTAGTATCAACATATGGGATGACCAACTTAGTTATATGAGATGCCATTGTCTCCATAATTTTACAATCAAAACATCTAAGAAATGGGGGTTGGATTTTTTGATACCCATTGACACACCTTCCAACCAAAAAGAGTACATTCTTAAATGCATAATTTGTGTTACTAAATGGATAGAAGTCAAGTAAATTAAGCATGCTTAGGATGAAAAAGTAGCTAAATTTCTATATGGGAAAATGATGATTAGATATGATGTGATAAGATAATTTATTACTAATTAAGGCCCATAATTTACTTTTGAGGTTATAATTTTTTTGATCAAGTGGTAATAAATTTGCCATAGGAAATCCATCCCTTATAATTCATAGATGAAAGGAAAAGTTGAAGTGATAAACATGGAATTATAAAATATTCTTACAAATGGTTCAGATCTTTATAGAGATACGGTCAAATACCTTTTAAAAGTTATTTTGGTTTATCACACAACATAGAAAACTATTATAGGGCTTACACTATATGATCTTATGTATAGGAAGATAACAATCTCTCCCATAAATTTTGAGATAAAAAATCTCAAGATAGATTTTAATCTAGTTGTGATATATTTGAAGCATAGAAATAGATATATGATCAAATTAGTGCTTTATATGAGCTCTAACAATAGGAATTTTTCATTTAGAGGTAATTAAACAAAAAAGGATAACATGGCATAACTACTTTATTAAAAATAAGTTCAAAGTAGAGATTGGACACTCTATAATTCTAGGTATGTGGACTTCAAGGGAAAACTACAACATCATTGGTTATATACCTATCAGATATTTATTATATTTGATAATGTAGCACTCTCACAATTGATGAGGATAACATTCCTCTTATGGTTATGGCCATAGATTCATGTTATATAGTAAGCAATTAATCAAGGATGAATATGTGGCCTAGATTTTGTCTAGATATTACCTTATACTAGTGGATGAATATTCTCCTACAATGATCTATTTATGAAAATTACTCAAGATTGTATACATAAAAAAATTGGTAGTAAAAACCCATAGGGAAATATTAGGAGGGAGAAGACCAAAAAATAGCTTGATGGTTGGAATCTCATTACAAAAAAAATATAAATTTTGTATATATTCTACACAAAATATATGTGTTGACATCTTACTTGGGATAATTTCCAACCATTAAGTTTTCAAGAAAATTAGGTAAAATCATTTATTTTTATAATATCTATTGTTTTACATTATTTTGACACATCTATAATCATTGTCACTTTTATATCTATACTTGTAATTTATATATTATATTCTATGGTACCTCCCCTAGTTTGTTCACTTTTCAATGTTGCTCCTATAATGTTTTCTTCATCCCATAGTTTCACAATGTATAGGAGAAAACTGCCCTGCCACATATGATTCTCGGCTGGATCTGCCAGGAGCTGAGGTGACTATGAGGGTGTTTTATATTCTCTACACTCAGGGGCTTGGGGATCAAATGGTTCACCAAGAATATTTTTAGGACTATATCCAAGTTTGGAGTGGAGATATTTGATGTATATATTAAAGAAATTACCTATGTTTGGTCTTTCTACAATCTAGGCTAACAAATGAAAGGACAATGCAAGACAAAAAATCAATGCAAACAACCAAAGACTAACCCTAGAATGATTTTCAATTTTGAATGATCATTAAACCCTAACTTGAAAAATAGATCCTTTTCTTTTTAGCAAGGGTTTTAAGAGAATGCACAAATAGAATTAACCCTAGAATACAAACTATATGATTTTCTCTTTCAAATGCCTATAATATGATCAAAATATTTTCTCTTTTATTTAAAATCTAAATTTTGAACAAAAATGAGTACAAAGAAAACAACAAATAGCCTAAGATATTTAACATAGAGAACTTATCTGATTTGATAGTTGACCTTAGCTTTTACTTGTGTCTAGATGTATCCCACAACTTTAAAACCTATAAAACAGTTTTACAAAACCCTAGAAAATTTGATCAAAATTTGGGGGTCTACTTAGGTCATTGTAATACTAAGCTTGGAGGTGCAATATTCAATCCCCCTTGTTCCTTTTAGCTAATTATTCGAAAGCAAAAATGATTGTTGACATTTTTGGAAATGAATAAGACAAGATGCAATGAAATGAAAAAGTGCAAAAAATAGGATGCAAATAACAATGTTATGGCCTAAATGAGACATGCAAGTGAAAATGAGGATTTGGGAGCAAGACCTTTCTCCTAAATCTAGTGAAATAAAAATCATATGCCGTAAGGAGTGACCATGATTTTGGGTTTTTTTAAAATCATGCCCTGTAAGGGGTGACCACAATTTTAGGATCAAAATGCAAATGATGAATGAATGTGAATTTAAAACACAAAATGCATAATAAACAATTTTAGAAGTAACACAATGAAAGAATAAACTTGGTGGAAAATTTAAATCAAAATAAAACAACACCAATGCAAGAATAAAGTAACAAAAGCATAGTAATAACACAAGATTGCACAAGATGAATAAGCTTTTATTAACATTGGTAGATCTTTGAGTTATACAATAGATATACCCCAATATGAGGTTTTACAATGCTTTTGTGATACAAATTTATAATTACTAGGATTCTCTAAAACCCTAGTTTGAAAGAATGGTTAGTGTCTTCTCGTTCATGTTCGATCCAATCAAGAGTTGCAGGTGTTCTTGTGTATCATTAGAGGGCCACCCTAGCTTCAACAACTTCTAGATGTATGATCCTATACATACAAATAGAGATAACAACAAAAATTATATTAGAAGCACCTGTGAGGGCTCCACTATGAGGCCCTTAGAAAGATAAAACAACTAAAAACCCTAGATGTTGAATGAATGTAACTAAAAATAGAAATATAATAACATGAAATAAGTACAAATAACTTCTTACCTTGTCACTATAATAAATTCTATTTTTTATTTTGTTGATGAAGGTCATGAGGATGCCCGGATGGTTCTCAAGGTTCGTTGGACTGTAGATCTGCTATGTGAGATACCCATATGTATTCTATGAAGGCTAGAGATGCACCAAAGAGTTTCAAAAATACCTAGAGGTACTCAAATAGCTCTGGGGACCATTCAGGGGCTAAGGGTCTGTAGACATAAGAATCTAGCCACTTGTCATCCATCCATGTCCTTCAATCACAACCACCCATTATTTATATACATATATATATATGTGTGTGTGTGTGTGTGTATTTAATTAATATGTATATAAATATTAATATTTTATATTATATATATATAATAAATATATATGAATTAATCCCATCCATACACCATATTTTAATCTCAGCCATCCATCCATATCAATCCATACCACTTACCCAAACTTAATCTCCACCCTTTCTCATGTTTTAATCTCGACCACTCATTTTGTGTCATCAAAACCCTAACATGTTCAAGGTAAGATTATAAAAGAGGAGTCATTTTGAGTGAATCAAACCCTAACACCCTTAACCATTTATTTTTTTGAAAGGCCTTAATATTTAAGCACCTTTAAGTCTTAATCCCTTGTCCTAGCCACTTCACCTTCACTTTCATCATTTTTCGTTGCCATTAGCATCATTCGTTTTAGCCACTTCCAAACCCATGTAGAACCATATCTAGTTCTACGACTCTTCCCTAAGCCCTTGAACACCCCTTAGGGATAGCAAAGCACCTCTAGGTATTTTTGGAACTCTTTGGTACATTCGTAGCCTTCACAGAATGCCTCTGGGTATTTCATGCAGCAGATTTGAAGTCCTACAACCCTTGAGTGTCGACTAGGCATCCTCATGATATTCATAAAAAAAATTAGAAACAAAATTTATTATAGTGATAAGGTAAGAAATTATTTGTACTTATTTACTATTCTTGTATTTATGTTTTCAGTTACATTCATTCAGCATTCATGGGTTTTATTTATTTTATCTTTTTGAGGACCTCACATAGTGGAGCTCTCATAGGTGCTTATAATCTCCTTTTTGTTGTTGTCTTTGTTTGTAGGTACAATATCATACATCTGGAAGCTATTGAAGCTAGGGTGGCCCTCTAAGGTTACACAATCCCACCCACAACTCTTGTTTGGATCAAAGACGAGCGAGAAGACACCAGCCATTCTTTCAAACTACGGTTTCAAATAACCCTAGTAACTATAAATTTGTATCACAAAAGCATTGTAAAACCCCATATTGGGGTATATCTATTATGTAACACAAAGATCTATCAACATTAATAAAATCTTATTCATCTTGTGTAATCTTGTGTTATTATTATGCTTTTGTCACTTTATTATTGCATTGGTGTTGTTTGATTTTTATTTACAAAATGGTGATCACGGTGGGACCCCCAAAGGGTTCTTCATGTTAATTTATTTTATCACTAATTCTAATTTATGTTTAATTTTGCAGGTTCTAGAAATTTGATCGCACGAAAATAATGAAAAACTAGGGTTTCTAAAAAGATTGCAAAATTTGATCAGAGGTTATGTGGATGCCCTACAGTGCTTGAGGGATGCCCTATTGTGTTTAGGGAATTCCCTACAACATTCTAGAGACTTAGGGATGCATTTAATAGAGTGGGTAAGAAATACGTAGACCTCCTGGTATGCCTGCTTCAAACCTAACCCATTTATGTGTTTATTTTCTTACTTTTTATATTAAAATCAACCAAAAATAAAATCATTTATTTTTCTATTTAAAGCATTTACATTTTTTTATTTTCATTTTAGGCATTCAAATCCATCTTATAAATTGCACATAGATCACATTTATTTTAGATTTTTGTTGCTTTCTGATGTATTCATTTACTATTTTTATATGTTGTTTTCATTTGAAGTTATAAAAACATAAAATAGCTACATAGTAGGGTTGAAAGTTTCCAAATTTATTTTTCTAAGTTGGAACAAGGTCACAACACCTGAGTATACTCCTACTATTGGAATCACTTGATGATTTAGGATATAAGAACTGCATGAACCCTCCATTGTTGGAATCACTTGATGATTCAGGGTGGGTCTTAAGTGGTGTACCTCTAAGTTCTTTTGAGGAACTTAGTTTTAGTGTCTTTGGATTCTAATTTAGACAAGTGAAATAGGTGTGTTTTCAAAATTGAGTGAACACAATAGAAAACTTGAACTCTTAAAATAAATTACACACACTACATATTTCACAATAAGCAACAATGATTTGGATTTCATCACCAACCATTGTTTGAGATTTGGTGACGGTGGGCTTCATCTCCATTTGTCAAACTCTACCCTTAGTAACTATAGTCACCCATGAGAAATTTTTTTGGATTTCATCACTAGGAAGAATCTCATTTTCCATCTATCCTTAGATTTCACCTTGCATATTAGTTTAGTTTAGCACATTTACAACACGTAAAACTCACGAAAAATCATAAATAAAAAATATATATGTTGTAAAGCATAGGGTTAAATTGCTTGTTTGATTATGTGTGTTCTCAATTTGTATTTTCTTTCTGCACATTCCATATGATTTACCACCTGCATCTAACTCATTAGATTTTGGTTTCAATATGAAACCAAGCAAATATTTTGATTCAAGCCATCACTAGCCAAATCACTTCATCCATGGAGTGTTCCACATATGTCCCTACCACTTCTATGGTTAACCCTGTTAGTGTGATACAGAAAAGTTGTTCTGGTTTTTCTATAGGACCATCACACACTATGTATACCTCAAACATTAATGTGTTGCACAGAGCCACCAATACCTCCATTCCAGAAGCCAATCCATCTACACGTAAGTCCTCCAAGAGATATCAAATTAAGTCCTTTGGGCAACACTAACTAAGTCCTTCAAGTAATATCATACTAAGTCATCTTGGAACATCATATTTAGTCCTCTCAGCAAGTTAACTAAGTCCTCTGAGCAACATCATACATAAGTACTCTGGGAAACACTAACTAAGTCTGAGCAACATCATACATAGGTCCTACAAGAAACACTAATTCCTCTGGGCAACATCATACATAAGTCCTCCGGGTAACACTAAATAAGTCCTCTCAGAAACACTAAGTCCTCTAGGTAATACTAACTAAGTCCTCTAGGCAACATCATACACAATTCCTCTAGGCAACACTAACTAAGTCCTTCGGGAAACATCATACACAAGTCCTCCAAGCAACACTAAGTACTTTGAGAAACATCATACACAAGTCCTATGGGCAACACTAACTAAGTCCTCTGAACAACACCATACATAAGTTCTTTGAACAACTTACTACACAAGTCCTTTGGGTAACACTAATTCTTCCAACCAACATCATACACAAGTCCTCTAGGAAACACTAACTAAGTCCTTAAGGTAAGCTAATTAAGTCCTCTGGGCAACACCCATCATTTCATTCATTGAATAGGATGAGTTTTACCTCAGAATGTTTCCCATCCATTAGCTCATCATTCGTTTGCTTCTTCCATAAGAGCAAGTTGAACCAACTGGTGAACCACCACCTCTACTTCATTGATCCATATCATTGGCCAATTTTGTAACATATGTACATAATTCATAACAAAAAAATAAAAAACACACATAAATAAAAAATAAAAAAATAAAAATAAAAATCAATGCATTGCATGAACATGGATTTTTACCTGTTGCATTTATTTGTGTTACCTACTATTGTCCAGGTTCCCATATTTCTAGCATCAGTTCTAGCTGATAGGATCTATCCATATTCCTTTTCCAACTTTCTCCTTAAGTCAACATGAATATTGTTGACTTATTCACCCCACTTCGTAATCAATATGATTTGGAAAAGCCAATTCCAATTGACATGAGCCTTATTGATATGGACCTGATTTATTCACCTCCATCCTTTTTTGAATTTGTCCTCTTAAAGGAATTATTAAGGGCTTCAGCCAACTACATTTCTCCATCACCTCGATCTTTGCCTTCACCTTCACCTTTAGATCTTGAGGTTTTCCAGGTAGACATAAAAGAGGTTGAGTCAAAATATTTTAATAATGTCATAGATGACATTAATTTGATCCCAATGCCCCATCATCTTGAGGAAGGTTCTCACATGTCCATCAAAGATACCATCGATGTGAACCTTAGTTCATATGTAGAAAATATTTAAATTGTCAAACTTGGTAAAATTTTATCTACCAATGAGCAAGAGCAGTTAATTGCTCTCTTAAAGAAGAAGAAGGGCATTTTTGCATGGTCTTACAAAGATATGCCTAGTCTTGATCCTAATATGGTTGTCCACAACACCTTGCACTCTGATGCTAAGTTGATAAAAAAAAATTGAGAAGGTTGCATCCTACCATTGCCCTCATGGTCAAAGAAGAGCCTCAAAAACTATTATATGTGGGTTTAATTATTCCCATTTACTATATTGAGTGGATTTCAAATATGGTACCTATTCGTAATACTAACATGGTAATACACATTTGCATTGAATTTCGATACCTTAAAAAAGCATGTACGAAGGATGAATTTCCTCTACCAAACATTGACACTCTTATCAACATTGGCACTGGCCATGAAATTATTACTCTCATGGATGGTTTTTTATGATACAACCAAATTCAAATTAATCCTTATGACCAACACAAAATAATATTCACTACACCTTGGGGGAATTTTTGTTACAAGGTGATGCCCTTTCACCTCAAAATGTAGGTGCCACTTATCAAACCTGCCATGACATACGTCTTCCATGATTACATGCATAATATCACCGAATATTATATGGATGATCTCTTGTCAAAATCCAAAACTCCACAAGAGCACATTGGTATCTTAGAAAAGGTCTTTGATCAAATTCTAGAGCGTAATGTAAGGTTTAAACCCAAGAAGTGTGTCTTTGGTGTCACCTATGGCAAACTACTAGTATTCATTATCTCCAAAATAGGTATTGAACTAGATATAAATAAAGTCAAGGCCATCATGGAGATTCCTCCCCCAATAAATTTGAAGTAATTTCATAGTTTACAAGGAAAAATATAATCAATCCATCATTTTACTATGCAAATTTATGATAAATGCATGTCATTCAGTCACCTGCTACAAAAGGGGGTGAAATTTTCATGGGCATATGAGTGCCAAAAAGGCTTTGATGACATAAAGTAATACATGGCTTCTCCACTAGTCTTAACTCCTCCTTTTTTGAGGGTCCTCTTCCATATTTATATTTTAGCAATAGAATTTGCATTAGTGACAATGCTTGCACAAAAGAATGAAAAAAATCAAGAGAAAGTTATTTATTACATTAGTCAAACATTGGTAAGCTATGAAATTAGATATGCTTACATGGAAAAATTATGCTTAGAAATGGTTTTTACCACTAAGAAACTTAGACATTACATGCTTAGTCACACCACATATATCATAGCTCATGAAAATACTCTGCATTATATGATGTATCACACTTACAATAACACCCGTACCTCAAAATGGATAATGCTTCTCATTGAATTTGATCTTGATTTCATTAGCTAAAAATCCATTAAAGGTCAGGTCATAGATGATTAGCTTGCATAATCTAGTGATCAAAACTTGATTATTGAGCTACCAGATGATTTGGTATTCACTTTCACTAAATAATAAGAAGATGTCATTCCAGAGGAAGATGTCGATATCACACTATTCTTTTATAGTTCTAAGTGTGAGAAAGGTTAAGGTATTGGAGTTGTGTTTCATACACCCCAAGGGATACCTATCCCTTTATAATTTAAACTTGACTTCCAATGCATAAAAAACAATATAGAGTATGAAGCCTTAATATTGGGTCTTCAGGTAGCTATAGCTATGGACATAAAGAGTATCAGGGTATTTGGTGATTCTCAACTTGTCATTCATCAAGTAAACAGAGAATACCAATGCAAAGAACCTACCATAAAGATTTACCATGAAGTAGTAATGAAATTTCTCACAAAATTTGATTGGTATTAAATTGATATTTTACCAAGTTTGACTAATAGATTTGCAGATGCGATGGCCTCTCTAAGATCATTGATTCCAAAGAACTCCGAAGGAGGCGTACAACCACTCATTGTTACAATGATCTCTAAATTTACAATTGTTCATGCTGAATATAAGAATGAAAAAGATGTTTTATTTATCCATTCAAAGCCATATGAGCCTTGGTCAAACAAAATAATAGCCTTCCTCAAGTTTGAAATACTCCCATCAGATATGTCACGGACTACTAAACACACGTTCAAACAAAAACTAACTTGTTTTACTCTCTTGGGGGACATGTTGTATAGATGTGGTTATGATGGAGTCCTCCTTTAGTGTCTCAAGCCTACAAAGGCACAAAGAGTCATAGTTAAAGCTCATGATGGTACTTGTGGTTGTCATTTTAGTGGAATGTTCATTGCAAAGTGTATTTTACGCATGGGTTACTATTGGTCCAACTTGGAATGTGACTATTGCACTTACATCAAGCATTGTCAGTATTGCCAACAACTTGCTAATTTAACTCACTTGTCATCATAATAATTATGGCCTATTCAAATACTTTGGCCCTTTTCACAATGGGGTCTTGATTTTATTGGAAAAATCTTGCCTCCTTCTTTGGGACAACATACATTCATCATCATAGCTAATGAATACTTCACAAAGTGGGTTGATGCAATTCCTCTAACTATTACGATAGGACCACATCAGGTGTGCTTACAACACCAAAGTTCATCTACATGAATTCCAATTAGGATATATTGTTTTGAAAGAGAATCAACAAAATATCAATGCATTGTTGCATCTTCATGATAAATTCGTGGCTAATTGATTAGGTCCATACATTGTCACTCAAAAAGTAGATAAAGGAACTTATAGGATTTCTATTCTATAGGGAGTTGAAGATCCTAAACCACTTAACATCATTCACTTGAGAGCATTCTATGCTTAATGTGACCTATATATATATACACATGGCTAATACACAAAAACAACATTGCATTTCACACATTGCATTGCACATATTTCTTTTCATAAATTGAATTTCATACATTACATTCACAACAATCTTCACACATTTCATCCACCACATTAGGGGTTATTTATTTAGTTCAGATAATAATTGGTCCATTAAAATTATGTTGCCTTAATAAGGGGTACCTTGAAAATCATCATACTTTTCATTGCATATTCCATAAAGTTCAATTATTATTTGTAAACCACATTTCTATAATCCCTATCTATTTTTTATCACTCAGCCACTCCTGTGTTTCTAGAAATCTCTAATACATGTTGAGTTTTCTTTAGGACCAAGACACATTTTTACTAAGAAAATCTTGAGTTTTGGGAATTGACTCTAACATTATTGAACCAAACATAATTACACATCTTAAAAACATCTTGTGTCAAAGAGGGATAATACCATGATTGGGTTGAACCTCTAAGTGAAAAGGATAATACTTGCTTGTCCCATTATGCACATAGTCCAAAATTAAAAAGTAGTGGTTTTCATCACTATCAAAATCATTTACAAAAAAATATATATTAGTAATGATAGGGTAAAATTCTCATCACACTTTGGTTGAGAATCCGATTCCCCAAAGATATAAATATTTTACATATCACACACCACAGATCCTCAAGTTGTAAGGATAGAACTATATTTCAGTAAAATGGTTAGATAGTCCAAATCCCTAAAGCTTAGAGATCATATTCTTGAACTATGGAGCTAATATCCACTAGATCTATAAATGCTTGACTGGCAGTGGAGTATGCTCATGTGTGGTGATACGTCTCTCTTAAAGAAACCTTTGATCACACATAAGGACAAAATAGATTTTTGTTTTCATCCATAATAGGTTTCATATTAATTTACTCAATATGGGTTAATGAACTCACTTATACACATTGGTTCTTGATTACCTTTATTCATTACCATTATCATGATTAGGTAAAGGAATTCATTACACACACATTTAGTCCTAGAGAAATTAGATAGCATTTAGTGAGTTTATTTGATGTCACTAGTATGTCTGATTCTCTGCAAAAGAATCAGTTTTCCATATAAAAATCCATATCTTCTACCATATATTCCTATTGTGGGGATTTTTTGCTTACCTTCTTAAAACATGTCATGTCATAGAAATCCCTTAGACCACAACCAGTTTGTAGAATATGGTGGATCTACCTATTTAACCTAGGAAAATATTATCTATAAGAATATAAATAGACCAGGTTGGGTAAGGAAAACCCATGTTATGGGTATGAATATGAAATATCAAAGAGCTATTAGAAAAGGAGTGAGTAGGACCCAAAGAACAATAGAAAAAGGTACATGTGATGTATCTGTTGCCATGATTGCCATCCCCCTATTATCGAGCCTAAAGGAAGCTAGAATTGATTTGGATCAGGGAGTTATTATGGCCATAGTATGTTTTGTCAAAATGATGAAATATCATGTAGCCTCTTAGGTTTAGGTGGTGGAAGCTATATAAAATGAGGTAAGAGGCTTAAAAACAAAGGCTACAATAGTAGAACAATTACAACAAAAAGTGCAGTAATTGCAAATAAAGATAGATCAGCTAAAATAAATGCTACATACCACTCAGGGCACTTTCTCATATTTTGATAATCACCCTAATATCATTAAATAATTCTAGAAATAAATGAAAGACAAGGTACACAAGAAGATAGATAATTTAATTGTACTATTCTATAATATCTATGCCACTAGGTACACTGCAGATATTTTAAGAGGTATGTTGCAACAAATAGATCAGAGGACAAATCTCATATATCCTATGGTATAGAAATTTGAAGAGAATTATGTGGAAGTGAGTGAGGGGGTGATTACCCTAGGAAACGAACCCATCTGCTTCTATGTAGAGGAGTTCGTGAAGGTTTCCATTTTCTTCCAAAATAAATTGAAATAGCTCTAGTGGAATGAAGAGATAGCCAACTATGAAGAGGAATTATAGGTGAGCTCAATGACTATGGATCCACGCTAGAATATTTTTTCCAAGAAGCCAACATCAAGGATTTGTTTTATAAGCAAAATACAAGAATTTGACTTTGGTCAAAATATGAAGTTGACAAAGTAGTTCAATTCCTTGGATGAGATAATAGATTGCCTATGTGTATTCTTGGATAACACCATGGAATGGTCTAAGGAATGAGTAAATAATATTACATAATATGTCAACATATTAAACATTGCCTTGACCTTCCATAATGAGTCTTAGGCCTACATTGACCAAAAATTATAGAATATTATAAAAGAAGACGTGGGAGAGGTCCCTGAGAAAAAGGAAGTGGTCAATGAAGGACAAAGTGAAGTGGGGCCCAGCCCAAAAAAATATATGGTAGATCAAGACATGAGAGAGTTGCATTTCCAAGGTGGTGAGGATGTTAGTGCACCAGAGGAACAATCCTAGGAGGAAAGCATGGGCCACCTATCCCTTTTTGTCTCTGCCATGATTTTGTATAGGACCTGAGATCATGCCAAATGGAGGTCCCACAGGAAAATGGTTACAGTGCAGCCCGATCACTAAGTGTTATACATAGAGGAGAATTGTAGCATAAGTTTTTTATCAATTATTAGAGAGCAAAAACCTTGGTCCAGGTATAACTATATCCCGAATTTAGTCATATTTTTCTCTTATCTGTATTTTATTTGTGTCTTATATTATCACTATTTTCTCTCTTGTTGTCTAGGAACTATTCAGAAAGCTCATCCAACTAATATTATTTCCAGAAGATTTGCAATGAGTTGGAAACTCTTGCATCACTACAATCAGGATGGGGAGAAATAGCCCTCTATTATGATATTCAAATAGGGGTGCAATTGTAATCACTATTATATAGAACCGAGCACTTTGTTGGGCTCTTTATATGTAAATATTTTTTAGAAATATAATTCCAACTCCATTTCTAGTATTTTTGTGTCAATTTTTTGTGTGTGCTTATTTGCATATTACATTATATGAATATGTAAATGATATTTTCCTCAGCTAGTTTAATTGTTCTTATTTATTACATCATTCGAATGGATTTGAATTAACTAGTTTGATCTCCTTTCTCCTTCTTCTTAGTCCATAAAATATCTTAAACCTGCTATGACTACCCAATGGACATGGCACTAATCTAGTCTAAATAATTAAAATACTATGTGGTTTGGTCAAGAAGAACAAGAATTAATATAATAACACTTAATATGGTAAACATGGGTTATAATATCAGAATATCCAATATTCATACCCATCGCATGGGGTTTTATTACCTGACTTGGTCTGTTTAGAGTCTTATATATAATAATTTCCTAGTTAAAAGAGGTAGATCCATAAGAGTCTACAAAATGGTTGTGGTCTAAGGTTATTTTTCAACATGACGCATTTTAATAAGGTAAGCAAAAAATCCCCACATCAATTCCATATTAACATCCATATCATTACATGAGTCTTTTATTGCATAAAATAATAATGCTATGCATGGTCAAGAAAAATCTAAACTATGAATGATAATTAATGCATTAATTCATTTGCATTCAGACACATTATCATTGCATTAACATACATCACACAAACACATATTCATTCACACAAAAGGATTCACATAAAAGCATAACACAAAATTAAAATCCATGTATATATATATTGCATGTACAATGAATTCTCGAAGGCTATATACAATGGAAAACCACATATCATATTCAAAAGTGCATCTCAACACTAGCTAACATCTATAGGAGGACCCCTGTGACCCTGAAGGAGCCCTACACTTAGAGCCACTATTCCTAGACTCATTATGCCTAACACACCCCGACATGGATGAGTACGATGGATCTGGTAGCCCAATGAGGTGCTACATCAATAGATACTTCAAATCTTGAATATATCCATCTAGGTACTAAAGGCATCATACATCATATCTCTGAAAATGGTCCCTCTATAGTAGATTTACCTGAAGCCTCATGATCCTATCCTCACCTCCACCTATAGTTGTTCGTACCATATCTACATATCTCTCAGCCACCATCTACTAGAGCCTCACCCAATCCTCTTCACTCCAACCTAGAGGTCTATATAGAACTTCCTCCATATCATAATCATCATCACCATATCCATCGCCTCCAATATCTTAATCCTGCTTTGCTACATCCTTTTCTTGTCTCCCTCAACTTCTAGACCAAAGTAATCTTTGATGTCTAGGAGCATCATCTACCTCCTCCTCCTTGGCCTCTACCTCATCCTCGTCCCTACCACCCTTATACACTACTATACTCAGTACCCATAGTGGATGTGTAGTAAACCATACATCATTACTCTGTGATAGTCCTTGCATCATCCACAATGAAGAGATCCATCTCCTCATCATCCTCATAGGTCACCCTCCATGCCTCAATACAAGGTAGACCCATCTCATCTTGATGATGCCTATACAACATTGGCACCTTAGGAACTCCCTACCATAGACCAAACTACCTTAGCATCCATGAAAATTGGATCAGTTCCACCTCACTCCTATGCCTCCAAACCACCCATCTAGCCTATTGCACTCTTCACAACTACTCCCTATCACCATTCCAAGTAGCACCTTGCCATGGCCTCCAAAGAACCTAACCTAGTGTCAACCCTATTCACAAATCCCTATAATCTAGGCTAGTCTAGATAGGACAACTTGGTTACACCTCCTTAGCCAATAACCATCACATAGCATAGGGCTACTCCCCATCCCCCACATTAGTAGGAAAGTCCATAGGTTGATACACAATGAAATTCTCCTAGCACCAACACTGTAACAACACACTACATCCCAACCCCTTTAACTTCTACCTCTTCACCTCATACAAATCTTGGTATAGTTGAGCTATCAGAGAAGGTGTCATGCATACACCCAAGGTGTATCGATCATATCATACACTAGCCTGATAATTTTCCATGGAAACTAACAACCTATATTGTTTAGTGCCACTATGTTGGCCAACATGAACATGACCAAGGTAGGTAGCACCTTCAACTTCTTATCCACATACATCAACAAGTACGTTATCCCTCCGCCCTTCATGCTCACATCCCACCATCTAGATCCAAAATCTAGCTCAGTTTGTACCCCTTATCATGTCCAACCTCGACACATAATCCCTCCATAGATACTTTAAGGATGTGATATGCATCCTCAAGTATCACTATCACCTCTCCAGTAGGGAGCTAAAAAGTCCCCTTATTTGGATCCATATCTCTACCAAGGTAGAGAGAGACCCCTCATATACCCTCACCACATCAATATTAGCTGGCCCAGACAAACCCACCTTCTTTAGGCACTTCCATTGCTCATCCCGTAGCACCTTTTTAACCTCAGGTATGAGAGGCGATAACCTATGCCAAGCCTCAAATATCTTTAGCTACAACACAATACATGTACAATGCACATACATTATTGTCACATGCATTGCATAATTAAAAAAAAAGTATACAAGTCCAAAAAAAGAGTTCCAATGGCACTTACCTCAACAACATGCACCTCTAATCCTACATTTACATCCACACCATCCATCACCATAGCTTTTGCACCACCAAAATCCTTCACTCCACCTCACTTCCTCACTCACTCATTTAGACACAACTTCTAGGATTCGTAAACACAAAGAATGAATCTGATTTCACTTATGAAGACTCTTTATAGCTATTTTTGGTGCACTGGAATTCCCATGGGCATTCACAAGTGCATTGAAATGTAGACAATAGTCTATAGAATGCCATATGCTTGATAGCATCTGAGAATGTTGTAGATGCAGGCCGATGTTTGGTGTCAAAATTGGTAGAAAGACCAAAATGATCCAGAAAGGTATCTTACCTTCACAAAATCATTCCAAATTACATCCATACATTCATTCATCATCATATCATGTTTTTTGAAAATAAAAATTGATTTGGATGCTTAATTTGTGTTTGCGACCAAAAGGCACAAAATTGATTTACAACCTTCTAAATGCACCAAAATGGTTTGAATTTTCACAAAACAACCATATTCATCATTTAAATCATCCACTCCATCATTTCATTTATATTTTCTATAAAATGGATTTATTTGGGTGGTTAAATTTTATTGGTGACAAAAAGTCATAAAATTATCCAAAATTGTTCTCAACACGCTCCAAATCAATGCAAAACTTCACAAAATCATGTAATCCAATATTCAATGCATTTCTCATCATAAAATAATCATTTCAACATTATTTTCATCCATAAATCATTACATTTGCACATTTTTCAAGTTCACATACAATTTCAAGTGAACCTTGTATCTAGTGGTCTATCCTATCTCCTTGGTGATTGCAGTGATTGGTTGTACACACAATTCAGTAAGATGGATAAATCACCATAAGGACACTTGGCCATTATCATCATTCAATATCTCCTTGTCTAAAATCAAATTATATTTTCTACCTCATTTTTGAGTGTGACTATGCAAATACCACTTTGCTCAAATAGTTGTCATTGATGCCCTTTCCATGGGGTTACCAAAATGGATAAATTTCATTATTTCCTTTGAAATTACATCAGTCTCCGAGGATGCAGCTTAGTAAAAGTGATTGAGCAACCATTTAGGAATTTTGTATAGAAATTAGTTATAATCATGAGTGACCTCGAGGACAAACTATTTTTCTCTTTTCTTTTCTACATTTGCATCTTTGCATTTCAATGACGCCCAAAGGTAATTTCTTCAATAGCATGAAATAACCCCAAAATTGGGACAAACAAATTTGATTTTTATTTTCCATAGTAGGATACATCTTACATGATCATGGCTTCTACACTTGGCAAAAATCTCCTTTCTTTGTTGGGGAAAAAATAGAATCATTTTACGTCATTCATATCATAAGAATTTACATCACACACTTGCACTTACATCATACACTTACACTTGCACATTTCATATGCATAATTCACCATATTTCTATCAATTGTCTTATGAGACTCATTCTTCACTCATTTACCAATTGAGGGGGTAAGCTACACATATAAATTCTTATGTCTTCAAAATCGTCTTTGTGCTCCATTGAAAGAAAGTTGCTTCATCATGCCCAAACAGGTGTCTTGTATTTTTGTACCACATTGTGTTTCATGCAACGTGATACAAAAAGGGGCATTTGTAGACACCAAAATCTAGCCACTTATCATCCATCCATTATTGGAAATTTTGGGTATTTTGCCTAGATTCATGTTTGTGAGTTGTCATTGATGTCAAAAGGAGTTTGTGTTGATGTCAAAAGGAATTTGTGCTGATGTCAAAAAGAGTTTGGTGCCAAAAAGATCTTGAAAGTTCCATGATGTTTGTTTAAGGGTTTTTATTAAAACCATGGTGACAAGGTTAAAAGTTTTTCTTAAAACCATTTGGACTCATCAAGGGTTTTTATTAAAACCATCTTGGCTTAATGAAAAGGTTTTTCTCCTTGAAAAAACCTTAAAAGTCCATTTTAATTATTAATAAATAAATTAACTCAAACCTTTGAAAATGTTTTAAGTTAAGTTTATTATTAATAAAATAATAATTATTAATTTAATAATTATTATTGAAAGGGTTTCTAAACCCTTAGTGGCACTCATGTAAAAGACTTACCTCACCGACGTCAACTTGCATGGGATGAAAGACTATTAAAGGGCATTATTTCCTAAGGTTTTAAGAACCTTCGATTTGTGTGATTACCTTTGAATTTGTATTGCTTTGTGACCTTCTATTTTTGATTGCGCTGTGATTTTTGAGTCTCATTTTGCTCTGTGTTAATTTCTGATTTCATGTTCCAGTGAGGAAGACAAATTTGGTTTGTGTTAAATTCTAATTTCATGCGCAGTGAGGAAGACAAATTTGGTTTGTGTTAAATTTGAATTTCATGCGCCTGTGAGAAAGGAAATTCTAGTTGTATTTTGCAAGAAAAGGGAAGGTAAAATGACGAGTAGTGCTTGAGAGTTTTTTTGGGCACTTGTGCTCCAACGATGGAGGTAGTGGAGCAAAGGCGATCGCTAAGCAGAGGTACCGAGTTCGATTCATGATAGGTGTGTTTCAGTTTTTCTTGGTCATAGTTATTGTGCACGTGGTACGACGGTTGCTTTGGGCCACGAGTTTGGAGGAGGAAGCACTTTGGCACTTATGTTGGTGTCTCCACACTTCTCCTAAGGTTGGAGAATTTATTTTTAGCCAAGGTAGATCTTTTGTTGATAATGTGGAATATTTGATTTGACTTGGCAATTATTGTTGGTAATTGGATGGAGGTATAAGGTTAAATAGAAATATTGCTTTGACATTGTTATTATTTATGCTTAATGTTTATGTGGTAAATGCATTTAGAATTAAATGTATTTTAGGAGTTATAAGGGTTTAAGGAATAATTGTGCTTAATTTCATATTGGGGTTAGAGATCCCTTGGAGTTATTGAGTGGATATTCTCGTGTAATTATTTTTTGAGGTTGAAGTTATTTTGTGATATATTAAGTAGGAGTTATAAGGTGTAAAGGAATATTGTTGATATGTATATTTGTGAGTTTTGATTATTGATGAGTTGGAGTGATAAGGTGTTATTAGGACTCTTATCATTGTGCATTATTCCATTGTTGCTAACTCTAATTTGTGGCAAATTGAGAGTTAGTGTTGTGATAGATTTTGAGTTCTCCTTCTTCATCAAAGTAAAGGTATGGGCACATTCTTCCATGGTTATTATTGATTGATGGTTTTATGAAAATAATTTTGGAGTGAAAAGGATTAAATTAAGTTTCCTTATTTGGATTGGATCTTATTTTCTGAAAGTGGAAGTATTGATAATGCATTATGAGATCATGATGAATTTATGAGTTATTGCATAATTTTGGTTTATGAGAGTGGAAGCATTTGAAGTTTGCTTTAGGTTTTTTGAGTGAGAAGCATATGCCATTGCTATAAAATTTTTTGAAACCCTAATTGATTTGTTTTGTTGTTGAGAGTTTGATTTTGAGATTGCTGCCATTAAGATTGAGTTGATCAAGTTATGCTTTACTTGATACATGAGTTGGACTTGCTCCTTTGAGATTTGATTTTATCAAGTTGTACTTTACTCAATAAACTTGGTTGTGTGGTTAAGTTGAGCATTTCCATTTGAGATAATTTGGAAATATCTGTAACCCCATTTTGATGCTTAGAGAGATATTGCTTTGAGTTCTTGAAAACTAACTTGGCTAGGGTTTGATAGTAAGTTATAGTTCTATGTTGGAGGAGTTGATTCCTTGATATTACATTATTGGAAATTGTTGGGTTGTGGTTCAAGATCTTGTGAAAGTATACTACTTCTGTGAGATTTATTTGAGTTGAGATCGAGAGTTGAAGGATAGAACATATTTAGTATCTAACAATTATCTTTATGCTTCTATGAGATTGATTTGAGTTGAGATTGAAAGTTGAAGGATAGAACATATTGAGTCTCTAATAATTCTCTTTATGCTTAGATGAGATTGATTTGATATGA
Organism: Wollemia nobilis; assembly: GCA_028583015.1. NCBI lineage: Eukaryota > Viridiplantae > Streptophyta > Pinopsida > Araucariales > Araucariaceae > Wollemia > Wollemia nobilis. The sequence continues at coordinate 9,136,919 of JAQPPZ010003067.1, forward strand.
TTGGATGAAACACTTTGGGTCTCTAAAAATTCTCTTTGTGTGTTCACATTGGGTAAGTTTCTTGGTAAACTTGCTTGAGCTAATTTGGGCAAGTTCTTGGTGAGATTTCTAGGATAGATTTGGACAGGTTCTTATGGAGAACTTGTGGACTGATTTGGACAGGTTCTTGTGGAGAACTTATGGACTAATTTGGACAGGTTCTTATGGAGAACTTATGGACTGATGTGGACAGGTTCTTGTTGAAGAACTTGTGGACAGATTTTATGAAGTCTTGGTGAAGACTTGTGAGCAGTTGTGATTGATTTGTTCAAGATTTTGGCTTAAGCTTGGGACAGATTAATAGAGATTTAAGAGCATATTTGTGTTGGACCATAAGACTGAGTTTAGTGCAGATTTGTGATAGAGTTTGAGAGGACTTGTGCTGGACCAACTGACTATGTTTAGTATAGGTGTTGATGAGCAGCTATGGAGGTGATCAGTGAGGACATAAGTCTCTAGATCCAGAGCAATGAGGACAAGACGTCTTCTATGGAAAGGAGTTCCACCTGCTAGAGGTAGAAGAGGCAATGATATTCTAAAGTATCATTTCTAGATATTTGGGGGATAGGACATATCCTTTGGGTAGGAGGCTCATAAATACTTCTTTGGGGGATAGGACATATCCTTTGGGTAGGAGGCTCATAAATATTTTATTAAGGTAAGGATTCTCCTTTGGACATGAAGTCCATAAACATTGTAATTTGGAAGGATTCCCAAAGGATTTGATTGAGAAAATTTAGTGAAAGATTTTCTCCGTGGAGTAGCCCACCTTGGATGAACCATGTTATATTGGTGTCTCAATTGTATGATGACTTGTACATTGGTTTGATTACTTCTTTGATTTTGCTATTGGTTCATTGCATTGCTTTCTGAAGTAAAAGAAAAAAGTGGTCTTATACTGTTCACCCCATATTAGTATAAGCTCATGTTATTCAATTGGTATTAGAGTAGGTTCCTTCAAAAGAGTTTCACAACCTGAAGGAAAAGCTTGAAAAGAACATAATGGATTTTACAAGTGGTAATTCAGCACCTTTTCTTGATGGGACAAATTTTGGTCTATGGAGCATAAAGATGAAGGTTCATCTAATGGCTTTTGGAAATGAATTTTGGGAAGCAGTTGAGTTTGGGTACACTATTCCAAAGCTCCCTCCTACTACTAAATATGAGAAACTTCTACATCACAACAATTCAATGGCAATTAATGCAATTTTGAAAAATCTACAAAAGGTAAATCTTACAAAGGTGATTCATTGTAATACAACAAAATAAATATGGTATCAATTGCAAGTGGTTCATACAGGTGATGCAAATGTCAAAAAAGCAAAATTGAGATATTACAAAGGTATTTTTTAACAACTCAAGATGAATTATGAAGAAAATATTAGTGACTATATGCTTCGTATGGATGATATTATTAATTCCATGAAAGAACTAGGTCTTGATGATGAGGCCAGGAATTGCCTCATCCATGGACACTTTTTGATACATTATAACTATTTGACTCACCCTTTTTACTATGTTTTTATGTTAATTATGGGTAAAATGCATTATATAATGGTGTTTGCATATTCTGAAATGACAAAGTGCATATACTCTGTTTTACTATTTTTACTGCAATTTCACCTGTTTTCAGTTAATTAATCAGTAGTATTGTAGTAATTCAGAATCATAATATAGACCTTGTTGAATATCTGGTGCTTAACAATATTGTGTTCCTCTGTTTAAACTGATTCAAATGGAAAAAGGTGCCAAGAACTTGTCCACTGTAGCTGACTGTGCAGGAAAACAGGTTGTGACTGTGATAGTTCCAGCCAGCTGTACATATACAACAGGGCTTGGAATCAGTCACTCCAGCACATGCCACCAATGCAGAAGGGTGTACAAGATAAGGGAAAACAATCCAAATGGTCAACAACTTCCTCCCTATGCGTTTGGAGCATAGATAAGCAACGAATTGTCACCTGCCTGTTATTCCGGAGCAGCGCAGGAATAAGCGACGCAGGAATAGGGAATAGCGCAGGAACAACCAAAAATGGTCAAAATGCACCAAAACCATGGAAAGCATGATTGGAAATTGACCAAGCAGTTAGTCCACCCTATTTGGACTTCGTTCCTTCACCATAGGCGGACCAGCTGGGATAAAGGGATAAAGGTTGACAAATTATAACCCTGCATTCCAGGAAACTATTTTGTAAACAGTTGGAAATCCCTAAAACTCAGCAAACAGATATATCAACTTTGTCTTATAAATAAATCTCCCAGCACGGTTGAGCATAATAGATATATATATATAGAAATAGGGATAGAGGAATAGGAGATAGTTATTAGCAGAAGATAAAGTCTTTGTAGCATTACAGTAAATTGCAGATTTTTCCTGCAATACTGTAATGCAGCTTTAGATGGAATAAAAGGTGCATTCTTCAGATTTTATTAGCATTTGATGGTTGATAGTGCACATTTAATTTACCTAGTATAATTCTTCACCCTCTTCTAGTTCTGGAAGCAAGGGCCACTTGCAGGATCAGAGGAAGGGCAACACAGTGACAGAAAATTCTTGTTGATTTCTTGCTACAGCAGATCAGCAAAATTCTGTCAACATTTATTTGCAGAATTAGTTTCATTTCAGAATTGCACCATAGCATCTAGAATAGGTTCAATCATGTGTTAGAATAGTATTTAGCATTTGACCTGTAATGGCATCATTTTCAACATTTTTTACAATTTCCAGAATTACATCATTTTCAGCATTTTCTGCAATTTCTAGAATTATGTCATTTTCAGTTTTACTGCAATAAACATTAATTTGGTTTCTCAGATTCAACTTATGTTCAGAAAATTGTGAGTTTTATCATTGGTTTAATTTTTGCAAGTGTGTGTGTGAATTTCCATTCTATAGTTTACTTTCCTACAATTTTGCTTTTTGGTCAATTCAACAACATTTTATTTCTTGTCAATTTCAGATTCTGCAGTTTCATTTTCCTGCAATTTAAATTCAGCTTTAGATTGTGCAATTTGATTTCCTTTGTTAGAAATTAGGAAGTTACAACAACCCCCAACACTGCTAACAGACCTACCAATAAAATCTTGTTCTTGGATAAACTGAACCTGCAACTGTGACACCTCCTATCGTATACAACCTTTGGACACCGCCCTGGACTGACATATAATTACTAAATGATGAATGATCAATGACCCTCATCATTTTTGGCATCATTGTCGGGGAACAAATGGTGTTGTTAGGAAAAGTGAAATAGGTCAAGAATTGTGTTACAATTTTTGAAATACTGCATTTCAGTTTATTTAGTGAATAGGCATGAATGCATAGGCCAAGAGACGAAAGAGGGAGGTTTATCAGAACTAGTTCTGAACCACCAAGGCGTTCTTCATGATCAGATGAAGAATTGCCTATGTATGAAATCCCTGAGAGACTTAAGCAAGACATACCTTCTTCATCAACTGAAGCTTTGGAAATATTAGAACAAGAGCTTTTTGAAGCACTTGCTGCTAAACATTCCCCTAAGCCTGAACAATCCACATCAGACTCAAGAAAGAAAACAACTATGGCAGCAACACCACCACCACCAGGTGGGTATAATAATGCTGATGATCCTCCTAAGACTTTTGAATACCCCATACAGTTGGATCCAGCTCTAGATGCTCCCATGAAAACTATTTCTCCATCCATATTGCCAATTTTTAGGGGAACTATTTCAGAAGATCCTGATCAATTTTTATTTGAATTCAAAGTGTTATGTCAGACTTATGACTACATAAATGATAATCAAAAATTGAAATTGTTTCCTTCCATGCTTAAGGATGCTGCTCTCCGATGGTTTATGAGTAATCTTGAACCTAATTCAATCCATACTTGGGATGACATGGAGACTGCATTCTTACATAAATATCAAGATTATTGTAGAGTACGAAATAGGAAAGATGAGTTGTTTCAGATCAAGCAAGAAGAAGATGAGAGTTTAGAGGATTATCTTGATCGCTTTGCCTTTGTCCAAAAGAGATGTGGTCCTATAGAACCAGATTTCTTAAAACCTATCTTCTTAAGAGGATTGCAGGATGAATCTAGGGAAGTGTTAGATTTAATGGGAAAAGGAGACATAGATCAACTTGACATTGAAGATATTGTGGAGTTATGCAAAAATTATTCTCGCACTCACCAACGAAGAAAGAAGCGAAATTCTGGCAATAGTGACATAAAGGAGTTGATGGAGGAAATGGCTAATTTAAAAACTGATATCCTTGTTCAACTTAATTCTGCATTAGGTGAGAGAAACATAAAACCCAATTCTACACCACCTTTGGCAATTTATTGCCCGAGATGTAGAAATAAGCATGCCTTGCAGGATTGCCCTTTAAACAAAACTTCTATTTGTGGAATTTGTTCCAAGGAACACTCAACAGATAAATGTCCTTTGTTGCCTCATCTAAAATCTATTTTGGGCACCCAAATAGAAGAACTTAATGCTATTGGGCAGAGATCCGGTGGTGGCTATGCACAATATCCCAATGCTCCTCGGTTTCCAAATTGGGGACAACCTCCTTGGAATATGAATATGCCATGGGGACATGCAGAAGTCTCTCGCACAACCTTGGAACCAACCTTGGACAGCTCCTCCAGATTGGTCACATTCTGGGTGGATGAACCCACCTTGGCATACAATTCATCCACAATGGACACAACAAGGACAAATATGGGGACAACAATATCCACCATATCAAGGACAACAAAGGTATCAAGGGCAAGCTCAAAACTTGTTGCCCGCTCCTAATCCAAATTTTTAGGGAAGAGCACAACATCAACAAACACAACCAATGAAACAACCTCCACTCCCAGCTCAGCCTGTGACTAACCCAAATAATACCAGACAAACAACCCCTATTTATGAGGCTGAGTCTGAAGACTCTGCTGCAGTTCATGTACTTGACTGTAGTAACATCCAACTACGTTCAAGGAAGGTTTTACCTGAACCTGTTCCACCCACCATTGAAGAAATTAGTGAGAAACAAGAACCTCCAAATCAAGAGACAGTGCAACAAAAACAAAAAGAAGAAATAACAAAAAAAATGCAGGAATCTTCTCCAGTAGCATTACCATACCCTGAAAGATTTGATCATATTGATACTGCCCCTGAATCAGAATTAGTGACAGAACTTAAAAAGATGTCAATTTCTCTCCCTTTGTTGCAAGCAATAAGGGATGTGCCTTTAATCAAAAAGACTATTCAGGAGTTATGTATCAAGAAACCTGGTAAAAAAAGAAGGCCTTTCCTAAAACTGTTCAGGTAGAAGGAAAATTAGCCGATCTATTGGCTGGGAAACTAGTTCCTCCCAAGTATAGTGACCCGGGTAGTCCAATAGTTACAATTACTATTGGGTTAATGCAAATTCCTAATGTGCTAATTGATCTTGGAGCTGCAATTAATGTAATGACTAAGGACACAATGCAAAAACTGCAGCTCAAAAATCTCAGTCCTACCACCACAGTTTTGGAAATGGCAGATAGGTCAGTTGCTAAACCAGAAGGTATCCTAGAAGATGTAGCCATTGAAGTCTCTTCTTGGGAATATCCTGTAGACTTCTTAGTGTTGCAGCCTAGAAATTCAGTCAATGGATACCCTATCATTCTAGGACGACCTTGGTTAGCTACTGCAGTTGCTTTTATAGACTGCAGGTCAGGGGAAATGACCATTTCTAATGGTGTTGACTTGAAGAAAATTTCTTTGTATCCACCAACTCAACCATCAACTAAATTTTTTGGACAAATTTGGTATCCCGAATCTGATGAAGAACAAGAAACCATTGCCACTTTGGCTACAGTTGTAGTGAAGGAACATATTGAGGAAATCACTACACCAGAAAGAGAAATATTCGAGAATGAAACTGTCCTAATTGAAACATTACAATCAGAAGGACTAACCGATGATCAAATTCTTGTTCATCGGTTGTTGTGGAAAGAGGAGGAACAAATTTTAGAACCTCTGTCATCCATGCCTAGTCAGGAAAGATCATTCATACTACCACATGGATGGCATCATCATCTCCTTAACACCTTCAAATGTCCTCCGATTCCATCAGGTATCATCTCTGAGATAGATTCTAGAGTATTTCATACTCTGCAGCCACATCATTGTCCATTAAATGCATTAATCAGTAACTATGAAGCAGCTAGTTCTGTCCATCCAGGGATCAAACAAATTGAAATACAGCCAGGTAAATTTTTGAACATTAATAGCTGGCTAACTGAGGACCAAGAAACCAAATTGTTTGCAGTCTTACAGAAACATGTTCAAGCTTTTGCATGGAACTATAAGGACATGACAGGCATTCATCCTGAGGTATGTACACATAGGATATACATAGAAGATGTAAAACCAGTAAGGCAACCTCAGAGACGCTTGAATCCTGCTCTGAAGGAGATTGTGAAAGAGGAAATTGAAAAACTCTTAGATGTTGGATTCATTTATCCAATTTCAGACAGTAAGTGGGTTTCACCACTGGTCATTGTTCCAAAGAAAAATGGTAAAATGAGAGTATGTGTGGACTATAGGGAGTTAAATAAGGTCACACATAAGGATCATTTCCCATTACCATTCATAGACCAAGTATTGGATACCCTTGCTGGAAAGAAATTTTTCTGTTTTCTTGATGGTTTCAGTGGGTATAACCAGATACAAGTTGCGCCAGAAGATCAGGAAAAGACTACCTTTACATGTCCTTGGGGAACCTTTGCTTACAGGGTTTTACCCTTTGGGTTATGTAATGCTCCAGCAACATTTCAGAGAGCTGTTTTAGCAATTTTTTCTGATTTAACAAATGAAAGTGTTGAAATTTATATGGATGACTTCACAGTATTTGGAGATAGTTTTGAATATGCATTAGAACAACTTGAAAAAGTGTTGATTCACTGTGAAACATACCACCTCTCTCTTAATCCTGAGAAATGCTTCTTAATGATGGAGGAAGGAATTGTTCTTGGACATCATATCTCTTCTTATGGAATCAAGGTTGATCCTAAGAAGGTTGAAGTCATCAAAAACCTCCCTCCTCCACAAACTCAGACCGATGTACGCAGTTTCTTAGGACACATTGGTTTTTATCGTAGATTCATTGCTAATTTCAGTACCATAGCGAATCCCATGTTTGCATTACTCATGAAAGATTCTGAATTTGTTTGGTCTTCCGAATGTCAAAAATCCTTTGAAGACTTAAAGGAGAAGTTAACCACTCCACCTGTACTAAGAGGTCCTAATTGGGAGTTACCCTTTCATATTCAAACTGATGCTTCCAATACTGCTATTGGAGCTGTGTTAGGACAGATTGAAAATGGGGAACATTATGCTATTTATTATATCAGTAAAAACTTGACAAGAGCTGAGAAAAACTACACTACCACTGAAAAAGAATTCTTGGCTGTAATCTATGCTATTAACAAATTCTGACACTATATCACAGGGTACCAAGTATTCATCCATACGGATCATGCTGCAATCAAATATTTGATGAATAAACCATTGGTTAGTGCAAGAATTATTCATTGGTTGATTCTGTTGCAGGAATTTGATGTTACAATAGTGAACAAACCTGGGAAATCTAATGTAGTCATAGATTTCTTGTCAAGAATACCAAATGCAGATACAGGAGAAGTGGTGGAAGATACCTTTCCAGATGAAAAGTTGTTTGTTGTCTCTGTACAATCTCCATGGTTTGCAGACATAGCTAATTACTTAGCTACAGGGAAGATTCCTCTTCACTTTACCCCTAAACAAAAGAAATAGTTAATCAAGCAAAGCTCTTCTTTTAAATGGATAGAAGGATTACTGTTTAAATGCAGTCCTGATCATGTTTTACGTAGGTGTATCCACCAGGATGAAGTATATGATATCCTACGAGCATGCCATGATGAACCATCAAGAGGGCATTATTCAGTCAAAAGCACTATTCACAAAATTTTAGGTACCAGATACTATTGGCCATCTTTGCACAAAGATGTAAAAAGGTACATTAGACATTGTGATGCCTGCCAACGAATGGGAAAACCTACCTTTACTAATGAAATGCCATTACAACCTCAAATAGGAACAGAACCATTTGAAATATGGGGTTTAGATTTCGTAGGACCCATTAATCCTCCTTCCCAAGGCAAAGTGCATATCTTGGTATGTACTGATTATGTTACCAAATGGGTAGAGGCTCGTGCCTTTAAGCATGCTCGAGAAGAAAAAGTTGCTGATTTTCTGTATTCACAGATTTTTCTGCGTTTTGGAGCCCCACAATCCATCACCACAGATCAAGGACCCCAGTTTACTTCAAAAGTTATTGAAGCCTTCACTCAACTCTATCAAGTCAAACACAGAAAGTCCTCACCTTATCATCCACAAGCCAATGGCCAAGTTGAAGTGACTAATAGGGAATTAGAATGAATTCGACCAAAACCATAGCAATCCATAGAAGAAATTGGTTGGACAAGTTACCGGAAGCTATTTGGGCTTATAATACCACTTGGAAATCTACCACTGGATTTACGCCATATGAATTAGTTTATGGAAAAAAACCTCTTTTGCCTATTGAGTTTGAATTACTAACTCTTCGAACTGCTTTGGAAGTAGGTATTGATCTATCACAGGCACAAGAAGATCGCATTCTGCAACTTGATGCATTGGATGAACTACGCATGGATGCACTACATCAGACAGAGATAATCCAAGCACAACGAAAGATGTGGCATGATAGTCACATACAACAGCAAAAATTTTAGCAAGGTGACTGGGCCTTGTTGTTTGATTCACAATACAAGGATTTCCCTAGAAAGTTGCAGACCAGATGGCTTGGACCGTACCAAATTGAGGAAGTGTTTGACAATGGAGTTGTTCGCCTTACACCTATTGATGACTCACGATGCAAGTTGTTGGTGAATGGACATCGTCTTCGTATGTACCACAAACCACACAACAGGGAAGAATTTCTCAAGCAAGTGGAAAATTTGGATGTACACATTTGGGAAGAAAACACTTCTTCCATACCGAATTCAGCAGATTGACACAATATATAAAAAAAAAAAAACAATAAAAATTCAGGAAGTGAAAACCTCTTTGAGGCGCTCCTGAGTTGGGTTTACATGAAAATCGGTGTTCCGACATGTTTACCTAGTTGGTTTCACCATCATTGTTCGGTCTTGTCTCATGACCGTTGTTTCATCTATTTTTAGATTGCACCTACCTTAGTTCAAAGATTGATTAGCTGGAAATCTCAGTAGGAGCACCCCGAAATGTAGATAAAATGGTTATAACAGGTATGTGTCTTTTTCATTTTCTGAATAATGTAAATCATTAGTATATAGTGTATATATCCTTGATTAGTATAAAGCATATAAAAGGGGAATAAAAAATGGAAAGTTCTTGTCAGTGTTTCAAAAATGCCTCTGCCTAGTTCTGCTCTAGAATGAAAAAACAAAAGTGCGTCGGAATCAAAAAGGGAAGCGCAGGAATAAACTGTTTATATTCCAAAGCGCAGGAATGATTCATCAAGCACAGGAATAAGTTGTTTATGTTTTAGGTGCAGGAACGAGCTATGTATAAGTGCTAGAATAACTTATTAAGCGTAGGAATAGACCAGTTTACTCTATGCTCCGAAATAAATCACTAAGCGCAGGAATGAAGTTTTGTGCAATAAATTCTACGACACGTGGCCTACAGTGATTTAATTGGTTTGGGAGGAAAAAGGATAGGTCTCAGATTCAAGGTGGCATGTGATAGCTGGCATCCATAACAAGAACGAGCAAAATTAAGGGTTGACAACTTCACGTACGCTGCCACGTCACCTGTCCTGATTACTCTGCAAGTTCCGAAGCAGTTCTTTGCTGCTATAATTATTCTTGCTAAAATGATTAAAACCCTAAAAATAGATGCAAGCTCATACTATCCAAAAATTCACAGACACCATAGAACAGAAGGCAGAAGACTACACCATGGGGGGAAAGAAAATCAGAGCCGAACCCAAAAATATCAGCTACCTAGAGAGCGATCCTGCATCTCTGCAAATCTTTACTGATGGGGGATTTCTGTCATTCCTACAAAAATTTGATGGTTATTCAGAGGGCTTGGCGGCAGAGTTCGCACGCACCTTCCACAACAACCGAGTACACATTAGCGGGATGACCATCCAGGTAACTCCCGAGATACTCAACCAAATCATTGAATTACCCCTTCAGGGTTTGCAGATTGTGAAAACTGGGAGAAATATTTTAGTTGACCTAGTTAATCAGTTTAAGGAAGAAGGGGATGGACAAATTGAATTCTTGATGCATAGGAATGTTTGTAAGGGGGTAAAAAGACCTAGTTTACCATCCCCTTGGGATGAAGTTGCAATGTGGGTTATGAGATACATTACTTGTGATGGCCAATTTCCTGTTGTATCTGGCCCACACCTTCGTATTCTCAACCATCTGCGCCATGGATCAGTCAAACCAGAATATAGGGTCAATATTCCCTTATATCTTTATCAAGAGCTAAAAGCTATGGCCCTAAAATACCAAGCAGGGAAGGGAAGCCCTAAACACCATGGGCTCATCAAACTCATTTGCAAGTATCACTTTAGGGGAAACCCTAGGAATTTTGACCGCTTCTTCTCTCCTTGGGTAGAAACAAATGATTCTAACTCTGCACTAGAGGAAGAGGAAACAGAGGAAGAATCTAAAGAAAACCCTAATCCAGAGCCCTCTGAGAGCAGAATTTCCCCTTCTCCCGACGGTCCCCCATCTTCACGAACTAGAAAACAACAAGCATCCACATCTGGTTCCTAGTTGAAAAGAAGGAAGGTAATATTTGTAAAAACTGTACAACCCAACAGAGAAATTGGGAGTTCAAGTGAACATATATCTGCTCCTGAATCAACAACAAAATCTATAGTTGCTCTAGAACATCCAAAAACTGCACCTGCTAAGGAATATCTAGGTTCTACAGGGTTAAGAAGGTCTGCTAGACTTCAGAAAATTAAAACCCGCCAGAAACACCAATAAATATCATAGACCCAATCAGTCTATCAAGTGAAGGAGAAGTTAGAATAGAAGATGCACAGGAAAAAGACATTGAAATAGAAATTACAGACAAAGGGATACAACCAATGGAACTAGACACAACTATGGAAGAAACTCCAATAAGCCCTATACATCCACTAGTTGATTATACTGACTCTGATCCTGAGGAGCATTTGAATTCTGATTCTGAACCAGCTGAGGTTGATGTGCACACTCTAGTGCATGCTGAGTCTGAGAAATATTTTGAGTCTGAGTCCGAAGAAGAAATTGATATCCACACTCAATTGCATGCTGCAAAGAGTGTTATTAAAACCTAGACCCATTGGATTGAACAGGCTGAAGAAGCCATAAAACACAAAGATCAACAAATTTCTCTACTTCAACAGCAAATTCAAGATCTGCAGAACAAATTGTTTCAACTGGAACATCAATCTACAGAGTTAGCAGAGGCATCACCTGATGAATGGGCACAGATCCTCTTGGATTTAGCTGAACAATCAGAGGCTAACACAACACCTGCACAAAGATCACCTGTTGGAGAAGAAGCAAGAATAGAAATATCTGAAGAAGCTAAAAATGACACTGCCCTTCAGCAGGAAACACAAACACTTTCTATGGAGGAACAAGAGGTTGCAGCTCAAGACCAGGTATCCACACTCTCTCCTCTTGTTTCTACTAATCCAATTATTACAGTTACAACAGAACAAGGAACACAAACAGATTTGCCATTTGTAACACCAACTGTGGAAGTTGGTGTACAAGTAAATATAGTGGCACAAATGCAACCCATTGTAAGGCCCCTAGACACAGTGTCTTTAACTAGGTACAATGAAGACCTAGCATATTGGATGACCCAATGTCATCAGTTAGAGGGAAAGGTTGCCACTTTGAACTCTACAACAACCAAATTAGCAGAGAAGGAAACAAAAATTAATAGGTTAAAAGCATAGGTGCAGGATGTATGCCAGATTGCAGAATATGCAATACAATGCAGAAGACCACCTAGGTTTTATAGCCTCCTACTCAAGGAGAGATACCTTCACTGGCAAATCATGAGACTTGCTTCTGAGCTGCCTCATCAGTTGAAAACTCCTGGAGAGTTTGTGGAGGCATTTGTGCAGAGTCCAGCAGAGCAACAACACCTGTTATGTGAGTTATTTTTGCATAATTTCTTTTTGCCAACAGAAAGTATGTTTATGCCTCATATTTATACAGGTGACTTATAGCTGAGAGCCTTCATCTCCACTCTACAAAATCATATCTATTGGGACACAGAAAAGAAATTAACTAAAGAATTGGAATCACAAGCTATTTTACTTATCAGGCCTGCTCCCCTGAATCACAAGGATTGTACAAGTAATCATTATACCTTCATGCGGAATACCAGAATGAAACAACTCTATCTAGGGAACCTTCAAAGATGTATAACTCAGTTTCAGAGTTTTTGTGCAGACTTCTTTGATGATGCTTTGGCAGCCTATAAAAATAGATGGGGTGAGTTATCTATCTCTCTATAGAATGGGAGCCAATTTCTCCCACTAATTTGTTGTGGTCAAGGAGAAGGGCAGAAGGCATTGTCCAAATTATCTTAGAAATCAAGGAGCTTTGGATAGGTCTAAGATACAAGATGCCTATAATTATCACTCCTGTCCCCTACTTCTTTGATAATTACCCACAACCTGATATGCACTTCCAACAGTGGTTTCAGTCCATAAAAGCAATCAGAGGATTCTATGAAATTGGTGGCGCGTGGTTAAAATTTCATGAGAGATATCTAGACCTGGATCTGTGTGCCTCTATAGCTGCACAGAATGCATGAGGGCATGCATTACCATAAGTTGGGGGGAAAATGATGAGGCCAAGAATTGCCTCATCCATGGACACTTTTTGATACATTATAACTATTTGACTCACCCTTTTTACTATGTTTTTATGTTAATTATGGGTAAAATGCATTATATAATGGTGTTTGCATATTCTGAAATGACAAAGTGCATATACTCTGTTTTACTATTTTTACTGCAATTTCACCTATTTTTAGTTAATTAATCAGTAGTATTGTAGTAATTCAGAATCATAATATAGACCTTGTTGAATATCTGGTGCTTAACAATATTGTGTTCCTCTGTTTAAACTGATTCAAATGGAAAAAGGCGCCAAGAACTTGTCCACTGTAGCTGACTGTGCAGGAAAATAGGTTGTGACTATGACAGTTCCAGCCAGCTATACATATACAGTAAGGCTTGGAATCAGTCACTCCAACACATGCCACCAATGCAGAAGGGTGTACAAGATAAGGGAAAATAATCCAAATGGTCAACAACTTCCTCCCTATGCATTTGGAGCGCAGATAAGCAACGAATTGTCACCTACATGTTATTCTAGAGTAGCACAAGAATAAGCAACACAAGAATAGGGAATAGCGTAAGAACAACCGAAAATGGTCAAAATGCACCAAAACCATGGAAAGTATGATTGGAAATTGACCAAGCAGTTAGTCCACTGATGCAGGAGCATCCAGGGCAGCACAACAATCTTGCATCACCGAAAAAGACAAACAAAAGAAACAAGCAAAAAAAGTTCTAAGTTTGAAAAAAATATTCTAAGGTTCAAAGGTGTCGCGATATCGCGACATAAAAGTTGTCGCGATATCGCGACACCATCAGCACAACGACGGGCGCAAACTAAATGGTCGCGATATCGCGACATAACAGTTGTCGCGATATCGTGACACCATCAGCACAACGACGGGCGCAAACTAAATGGTCGTGATATCGCGACATAACAGTTGTCGCGATATCGCGACACAATCAGCACAAACGACGGGCGCAAACCCAAGTGTCACGATATCGCGACACAAAGGTTGTCGCGATATCGCGACACCTCCGATCAAAGGCGAAAGCAAAAACTCAAGTGTCGCGATATCGTGACATAAAGGCTGTCGCGATATCGCGACACCTCAGAACAAAGCAAGAGCTAAAATGCAGATGTCGCGATATCGCGACACCTCGACAAAGAAGGTCGTAAGACAAAAAAGTGTCGCAATATCGCGACACATTGGCGAAAAAGAACCAAAGGCAGAAAAGTGTCGCGATATCGCGACACATTGGCGAAAAAGAACCAAAGGCAGAAAAGTGTCGCGAAATCGTGACATGTCACGTTTTCGCGACCTGGCTAAGAAAGAGAAGGCGGGTTTTCACAGACTGTTGCAGAACGACAATTGGCAGTTCTAGAAGTCGTTAAGGCAGTTCCAAGAAACCGTTGCAGTGGTTACAAGGACGGTTACGAACGGCGTTTGTAGCAAGAACCTGTGATGATAAAAAGGGATTTTTTGAAGGATTGCGGAGGCTGGAGAGACGAAGGCTGCGACTTCTTTTGGCATTTTTTGTACTATGTAATTTTTCATGGTTTCGAATTGTAAAGCTTTCCATGCTTCAAAATAAAATTGCATCTTTTCTTTGTTAATTAAAATTGGCTCCCCATCAAGTGGTATCAGAGCAGTAAGATTCTGAGTGTGTGAGCAGAGCGCCGAACGTGAGGCAACTTGCACCAGGATCTGGGGTTACGGGTTTTGAGAAAAAGTGAAGCAGAATGCCGCCACGAAGAAATCATGGTGCTTGGAAGGAACGTGGTTCCTGAAGGAGACTTCCGAGCATTGCAGAGGCAAGTGCAGGCCCTGCAGGAAGAATTGCGTAGAGGAGTAGAGCCAAGAGGAGAAGACCAAAGCGATGATGAAGCTTGCGGAGTTGATGATCCGTCTGAAGAAGAAGAAGAAGCGATGAGTTCTACAGAAGCTCGAATGATTAAAGCCATTTCTCAAATTGGGAAAAGGCCGAAGATTGATGTATCCACATATTCTAGAAATTTAAATCCAGAAGAATTGATTGACTGGATTAATGACATGGAGGAATATTTCGAATATGAGGAGGTTGAAGATCCAAATCGAATAAAATTTGCCAGAACAAAGTTGAAAGGCCATGCTGGCATATGGTGGAAAGGAGTGCAGCTGGAAAGAAACCGTAGAGGAAAAGAAAAGATCACCAGGTGGGATCGAATGGTTGAAAAACTAAAACGGCAGTTTATTCCGGTAGATTACGAATTAGATCTACTGAGAAAAATGCAGAGTTTGCGCCAGTCCAGCAAGTCTGTTAAAGAATATACAGAGGAATTTTTTAAAATTTCTATCAGAATCGGTCATACAGAAGCAAATAAAGAGAGAGTAGCCCGTTACATTAATGGGTTGAGAACCAGCGTGCAAGAAGAATTGAGTCTGGTTCGAATGAGCACCATTGAAGATGCTTACCAGTTTGCTCTAAAAGTGGAAGAGAAACTGAACCATAGATTTGACAGTAAGCAAAGAGGAAGAGGTCGTGGTGGAAGAACTGGTGGAAGAACCAGTGGAGGTAAATATGATGACCAAAAGCAGACTAGTGAAACCAGCAATCACCAGGAACAGAAGGAGGAGAATGCTTACCGACCCCGTAATCAGAACAATGATTATCAAAGGGGACGAGGTAGAGGTGGACGTGGATATGGAAGAGGCAGATTTCGTGGAACCTGTTTCAATTGCAGAGAAGAGGGGCATCGATCATATGAGTGTCCCAAACACCAAGAAACACCGAACAGAAGGCCTGAAGGTAATGCCAGAGCTGCAGTTGTTGAGGATGGTGTTGAATCTGAGCACTCTGAAGAAGCAGAGCGAGGAGAAGTGATGATCACAAGGAGAACCTTGTTGAACGAAGAGAAGGAACCAGATCAACGAAAAAGCCTGTTTCGCATGAGGTGCAAATGTTCAGGTAAAATTTGTAATATTATTATTGATAATGGTAGTACAGATAATTTGGTTTCGAGGAAATGGTAGCTAAGTTAAAGCTAGAAAGAAGACAGCACCCGCATCCATACCGGATTGCGTGGTTGCAGAAGGACCATAGAGCATTGGTCAGTGAACAATGCTTGGTCAAGTTTCAAATTGGAAGATACCAGGATGAGGTCCTGTGTGATATTTTGTCGATGGATGCTTGCCATTTGTTTCTTGGAAGACCATGGCAATTTGACAGACGTGCAGCGCATGATGGGCATGCAAATACCTATTCCCTGACAAAAGATGGAGTACGCCACAAATTGAAGCCATTGAAGGAGGTTGAGGAAAAGGTATGCAATAATGCTAGAATTTGTTTAGTAGATGGCAAAAAAATTTTGGATGGTCTAAAGAGGGATTCAATGTGTTATGCATTAATTCCTGCTGTAAAGAGAAAAGAAACTACTGACATTCCAGCAGAAGTTGAACATCTGTTAGCAGAATTTCTTGATATTATATCAGACAATGTGCCTGAGGGTTTGCCGCCAATGAGGAAGATTAGTCATCAGATTGACTTAATGCCGGGATCTAGCTTACCCAATAAGGCTGCCCATAGAATGTCTCCTGTAGAGAATGAAGAGTTGAACCGCCAAGTTCAAGAATTGTTGAGGAAGGGTTTGATTCGAGCAAGTTTGAGCCCTTGTGCAGTGCCAGCAGTACTTGCACCAAAGAAGAATGGTGAATGGCGAATGTGCACTGATTCCCGAGCCATTAATAAAATTACCATTAAATATCGCTTTCCATTACCCAGAATGGATGATATAATGGATTGCTTGAGTGGAGCTAAATACTTCACTAAGATTGATTTGAAGAGCGGATATCACCAGATACGTGTTAGAGAGGGTGACGAATGGAAGACAACCTTTAAAACCAGAGAGGGTTTGTATGAGTGGTTAGTTATGCCATTTGGATTGACTAATGCACCGAGTACGTTTATGAGGCTGATGAATGAGGTATTGCGTGACTTCCTGGAAAAGTTCGTGATAGTTTATCTGGATGATATTTTAATTTTTAGTAAAACATTGGAAGAGCATTTGATGCATGTTCGGACAGTTTTTGAAAAACTGCGTGAGGAGCAGTTATTGATTAATATACAGAAGTGCAGTTTTGTACAGAAAGAGTTGATTTACCTAGGATTTGTCATCTCAGAGGAGGGTCTGAAAATGGATCCTGAAAAGGTGAAGGCTATCATTGAATGGCCTACCCCAAGGAATGTAACAGAGGTAAGATCATTTCATGGTCTTGCAAGTTTCTATCAAAAATTTATTAGAGACTTTAGCAGTATTTGTGCACCCCTAATAGAAACTATGAGAGGGGATAAGAGAGAATTTAAGTGGACTGCCAAGGCAGGTACCAGTATGGACATATTGAAGAAGAAAGTGATAGAACAGCCCATTCTGGCACTTCCAGATTTTAATAAAGTGTTTCAGGTTGACTGTGATGCCAGTGGCAATGCCATTGGAGCTGTATTGAGCCAAGAAGGTAAACCTGTTGCATACTTTAGTGAAAAATTGAATGATGCTCGCAAGAAATACTCTATTTATGATCAAGAATTCTATGCTATAATTCAGGCTCTTAAGAAATGGAGACATTATTTGCTAACCAAAGAGTTTGTTTTATATATCGACCATCAAGCTTTGCAGTATATAAATAGTCAAGGTAAACTTAACCAACGGCATTTGAAGTGGGTTGAATTCCTGCAGAGTTATACCTTTGTCCTGAAGCATAGAAGTGGTAAATCTAATAGAGTTGCAGATGCCTTGAGTAGAAGGCACAATTTGTTGATGGAAATGAGAGTGCAAGTTGTTGGGTTTGATGAACTCAAGAGTTTATACCCAGCAGATCCAGATTTTGCAGAGGCATGGACGACATGTGTGTCTCCTACTACTATGGATCGTACTAAGTGGTTGGATTTTATGATCCAAGATGGGATGCTATTTTGGAAGAACCAGTTGTGCATTCCACGCAGTTCCATGAGGGAAAATTTGATCAAAGAGAAACATAGCGGAGGACTAGCAGGGCATTTTGGTCGAGATAAGACCATTGCTCTCGTTAGTGAGAATTACCATTGGCCGCAGTTGCAGCCGGATGTGACCAAATTTGTGCAGGGTTGCAGAGTGTGCCAGATGGCAAAAGGAGTCAGCCAGAATACAGGAATGTACCAGCCATTGCCTGTACCAGAGAGACCATGGGAGGACATCAGTATGGATTTTGTTCTTGGTTTGCCAAGGACACAACGTGGAAATGATGCCATTTTTGTTGTTGTTGACAGGTTTTCGAAGATGGCTCATTTTATTCCATGTCAGAAGACAAGTGATGTTGTTCATATTGCAGGCTTGTTTTTCAGGGAGGTTGTGCGCCTTCATGGTCTACCCCAAAGCATTGTCTCGGACAGAGATACCAAATTTGTGGGTTATTTCTGGAGAACCCTGTGGAAGAAGCTAAAAACAGAATTGAAATTTAGTTTTGCGTACCACCTGCAGACTGATGGACAGACCGAAGTAGTCAACCGAAGTTTGGGTAATCTTCTACGATGTCTGGTAGGAGATAAACCCAAGGGATGGGATCTGATTTTACCACAGGCAGAGTTTGCTTACAATAATTCTATCAATCGCAGTACTGGTAAATCCCCATTCCAGATAGTACATGGGAACAACCCGAGAAATGCTTCTGAGTTGAGGCCGATGGATAAAGGAGACAAGCGCAGTGCTGAAGCTGAAGACTTTGCAGCACACATGAAGAATTTACATGAGGAGGTACAACAACATATCAGTAACATGAATGCTACTTACAAAGCCCGAGCAGATCAGAAGCGGCGTTTCAAGGAATTCCAGATAGGAGATGAAGTCATGGTTCATTTGCGCAAGGAACGTTTTCCTACCAAAACCTACAATAAGCTAAAAATGAAGAAGTTTGGACCATGTCGGATCATAGGTAAACGAGATTCAGGCAATGCCTATGAAGTAGATCTACCGAGTGAGATGAATATTTCACCCATCTTCAATATTTTTGACTTGGTTGAATATCATGCAGGAAGTTGTAGCGAACCACCCAGTCCGGATCTGTGGAACATTCCAGCATCCACTCTAGACAAAGAAGAAATTGAAGACATACTCGACACTCGCGAAGGCAAAAGTACCCGAAACAGGCAATATTCGGAGTATTTGGTCAAGTGGAAGAATCGACCTGTCGAAGATGCCACATGGTTGTCCAAATCAGAGGTTGATCGTCTGGGTTTTCCTCTGACCGTCCAGAAGTGAGGATCACTTCTAAACATCTACCCCGGGTGTCTGATGCAGGAGCATCCAGGGCAGCACAGCAATCTTGCATCACCGAAAAAGACAAACAAAAGAAACAAGCAAAAAAAGTTCTAAGTTTGAAAAAAATATTCTAAGGTTCAAAGGTGTCGCGATATCGCGACATAAAAGTTGTCGCGATATCGCGACACCATCAGCACAACGGCGGGCGCAAACTAAATGGTCGCGATATCGCGACATAACAGTTGTCGCGATATCGTGACACCATCAGCACAACGGATGGGCACAAACTAAATGGTCGCGATATCGCGACATAACAGTTGTCGCGATATCGCGACACCATCAGCACAACGATGGGCACAAACTAAATGGTCGCGATATCGCGACATAACAGTTGTCGCGATATCGCGACACAATCAGCACAAACGATGGGCGCAAACCCAAGTGTCGCGATATCACGACACAAAGGTTGTCGCGATATCGCGACACCTCCGATCAAAGGCGAAAGCAAAAACTCAAGTGTCGCGATATCGCGACATAAAGGCTGTCGCGATATCGCGACACCTTAGAACAAAGCAAGAGCTAAAATGCAGATGTCGCGATATCGCGACACCTCGACAAAGAAGGTCGTAAGATGAAAAAGTGTCGCGATATCGCGACACATTGGCGAAAAAGAACCAAAGGCAGAAAAGTGTCGCGATATCGCGACACATTGGCAAAAAAGAACCAAAGGCAGAAAAGTGTCATGAAATCGTGACATGTCACGTTTTCGCGACCTAGCTAAGAAAGAGAAGGCGGGTTTTCGTGGACTATTGCAGAACGACAGTTGGCAGTTCCAAAAGTCGTTAAGGCAGTTCCAAGAAACCGTTGCAGTGGTTACAGGGACGGTTACGAACGGCGTTTGCAGCAAGAACCTGTGATGATAAAAAGGGATTTTTTCGAAGGATTGCGGAGGCTGGAGAGACGAAGGCTGCGGCTTCTTTTGGCATTTTATGTACTGTGTAATCTTCCATGGTTTCGAATTGTAAAGCTTTCCATGCTTCGAAATAAAATTGCAGTCTTTTCTTTGTTAATTAAAATTGGCTCCCCATCATCCACCCTATTTGGACTCCGTTCCTTCACCATAGGTGGACCAGCTGGGATAAAGGGATAAAGGTTGACAAATTATAACCCTGCATTCTAGGAAAAAATGTTTTGTAAACAGTTGGAAATCCCTAAAACTCAACAAACAGATATATCAACTTTGTATTATAAATAAATATCCCATAATGGTTGAGCATAATATATATATATGGATATATAAATATATGAATAGGATATAGTTATTAGCAGAAGATAAAGTCTTTGTAGCATTACAATAAATTGTAGATTTTTCCTGCACAATTGTAATGTAGCTTCAGATGGAATAAAAGATGCATTCTTCAAATTTTATTAGAATTTGATGGTTGATAGTGCACATTTAATTTACCTGCTATAATTCTTCACCCTCTTCTGGTTTTGGAAGCAAGGGCCACTTGCAAGATCAAAGGAAGGGTAGCACAGTGACAGAAAATTCTTGTTGATTTCTTACTACAGCAGATCAGCAGAATTCTGTCAACATTTATTTGTAGAATTAGTTTCATTTCAGAATTGCACCATAGCATCTAGAATATGTTTAATCATGTGTTAGAACAGTATTTAGCATTTGACCTGTAATGGCATCATTTCCAACATTTTCTACAATTTCCAGAATTACATCATTTTTAGTATTTTCTACAATTTCCAGAATAATGTCATTTTTAGTTTTACTACAATAAACATTAATTTGGTTTCTCAAATTCAAATTATATTTAGAAAATTTTGAGTTTTATCATTGGTTTAATTTCTACAAGCGTGTGTGTGAATTTCCATTCTGCAGTTTACTTTCTTACAATTTTGCTTTTTGTTCAATTCAACAATATTTTATTTCTTGTCAATTTCAGATTCTATAGTTTCATTTTCCTGCAATTTAAATTCAGCTTTATATTGTGCAATTTGAGTTCCTTTGTTAGAAATTAGGAAGATACAACAACCCCTAGCACTGCTAATAGACCTACCAATAAAAGCATGTTCTTGGATAAACCTGAACCTGCAACTGTGACACCTCCTATCGTATACAGCCTTTGGACACTGCCCTGGACTGACATATAATTACTAAATGATGAATGATAAACGACCCTCATCACTTGAGCTTTCTGAAAATGATGTTTGTGATAAAATATTGAGGTCTCTTCCAAATAGATTTAGTGAAAATATTTCAGCTATTGAGGAATCCAAGGATTTGGATAAATTGAAAAAGGATGAGCTTCATAGTATACTTGCAACTTTTGAGTTAAGAACTAAAGTGGTACCTGATCCTAAGAAGGAGGCAACTTTCAAAGCTACCAAGAATTCCAAGGGTAAACAACAAGAAGATAGTGATGAGTCTTCTAGTGATGAAGAAGAAAACTACAACAGGAAAGGCAAGTTCTCAAGAAAGCACAAAGGTATGAAATCTGTTAAATTTTTCAATTGTAGAAAGTTTGGTCACTATGCTATTTACTGTATAGAACCCAAGGATGATTATTATGAAGAAAAATAGGATTATAAGCACAGGGAATCTGAGAAGCACATGTATCAAAGGAAGAACAAAAATGAACAAAACAATCAAGGGAAGAGGTACTTCCAAAAACACAAGAAACGTTACTACATAGAAAAAGCAAGTAAGTGTTCTAGTAGTGATGATGGAAGTTCTTCAAGTGATGATAGAAATGAGATGTTTTTTCTAACAGAAAATGAAGGAAAAGAAAAGAGGAATATTTTTGTTGTGCTTAAGTGCTTTAGATGTGGAAATTTTAGTCACCTTGAGGATGATTGTACAAATGATGATTTGAATTCTGGTAATAATATGTATGAGGATGCTTCAGAAAATTATGAGGAAGATCTTCTTATGGATTTATATGAAGGTAGCACTTCTAGTGGTAAGAAATCATAAAAAGATATTGATGTTTCAAAAGGTAAACAAATAGAGGATGTTTCTATATCTTGAGGCTGAACTTGTTAATGCTCTTGATGTGTTAAAGAAAGAAAAAAATAAATATGCTAGAATCATTGATAGGTTTGATGAATGCAGTTATGAAAGAGATGAGCTTATAGGGAATATTGATATATCTATATCAAAGACACAGGAACTCAAAGAAGAGTTGGTAGCTAGGTCTCTTGAGTGTAAAGAGTTAAAACATGAAGTAGCTTCCTTGAAAAAAGAAACTAAAGAGTAAAAGAAGAAGCTTTATAGGTTTGAATAAAATTCCAAGAAGGTAAAATCAATCATCAAGGATGAAAGAAGGACAATAGATAAAATAGATCTTGGTTTTGGAAAGAAACAAAAGGAACAGGTTGAGGAATCTAGTATGAGCTCCCAAGAAGAAGATGGTTCAGATGAAGAGAGTACTTCAAAGAGTAAGTTTTTAGATGGTAATTCAGATAGCACAAAATCAAAAAATAGGAATCAACATAAGGGGAGAAATACTAAAGGACCTATGAGGTCAAGGCAAGGAAAGTTCAATGGAAGATATTTTGCATGTCATAGGTTTGGACACATGGCTTCACAGTGCAGGGCTCAAGCAAGATAGGTTAATGGAAATTTCAGAAATGTCATATCCTTCAATGCTTTGCTATCAATTCCTATTCCACAGCTGGGTAACACATCACCAACGATGATTTTAGTCATCTACCACTGTTCGTGTCTTCGCTCAAATCATTGTGGTCTAAGACACCTTTGTCCACTCATTGTCTTTATCGACCAAGTCCATATCTTCATTGTGGCTCTCAATGTAATCTCAAAAGTTGTGTTGATACACCTTGATTCTAATATTTTGACACCAAGGGATCTGGATGCTTTATAACCTGCACAGAAGCCATAAAGAAACAATCAAAACTTGCTCCAACATATAAATAGATTGATTTTTATGAAAGTCAACCATATAAACTCAGCTACTAATAACACTAAGTCCAAAATGTATTAAATATTTTACTTCATGGCCCTTTTTATCTATATATACATTTTATTTACTTATTTATATATATATAGTTATTTATTTTGCTTTTATATTTTTTGTTAAATCTATAGATATAAATATATATATTTCAATTTTATTCTTATTTTATTCTTATCTTATATTATATATATATATATATATATATATATATATATATATATATATATTTGAATTATTTGAAATAGACAAATGAAAGAAAATCCAATAATTTAATGAAAAAAAATGCTAATAAAAAAAAAAATAATGATAAAAATTGTCAACAAAAAATCGATGATAAAAATCATCGACAACAAATAAATGATAAAATTCATCGACAACAAATCGACGATAAAATTCATTGACAATAAATCGATGATAAAAGTCATCGATGACAAATTGATGATAAAAGCTATCCAAAAATTGTTGACAACAAATTAACAAAAATTGCAACCTCAAAACAAAACAAAGCATTAGACACTTAAAACAAAATGCAAACACCCAAATACCAAAACAAAATGTGGGTCCCCAATTTTGGGGCGAGTTGTGTGATAGTCACAACAAATGGCAACTCTGCTAGGAAATGCTCTTGAGCATTTCGGGTGAAGAACCCAATTTGAAATGAGAACACCAAAATATTAGCAAAATAAACATTATTTAGCAATGTCTTGATAAGGTGGGGGTAAACGACTTTGAATAAAAACAACTAATCCATCTACCTTTGCTCAGTGTGTGAACTATGATTTATTTTTGCATCTTTGAAAATTCTCCAGATTCCATCATCCCTTTTTGCATTAGGCTATGAAGTATCACTCATAATGAAATGACTATAGATAGAGCCCCACTGCCAGTCAAGCATCTATAGCCCTGGTGGAGTTTATCTAACTCACCCTTGTGTCTTCTTAACACTTTACAAAGCCTTTCATTTTACCCGAGCTATGTCTAGACAGAGCCCTACTATCGATCAGGTGTCCATAGTCCCAATAGATTTTATCTAGATCTTGTGACTGATTTGATCAAGATTTTCAATGCTCATTTTTTTTTAAAGAAAAGCATTTCAAAGCTCCAAGCATCACTGGGGTTAGGCAGCCTAAAAGTGGAGCATGTTGGATTTTCTGGTAAGTAGTGATTGTATTTACAGCGGGTTTTAAACAAGATCCCAAAACCTAATTACATAAGCGATGGCAAAAAACATGCCAAGAAAAAGCCATTACAATAAATTTATGGGCCTAGGGCATCAATCCCTTGAAACTAAAAACCAAAACAGAAATCCCGCCCAGTGGGAACAGAAAGCATGAAACAATCCCTCCAAGCGGGAAACAACCAGATATGAAAGAAAGTAGTTTTGGAGATCCCGCCCAGCGAGGAGTAGCCGAAAACCACCATCGAGTAGATCCCGCCTAGCAGGAAGGAGTGAAAAACCGTTACAATAAAATCTCGCCACGCGGGAAGCATTCAAAAACCACCAAAGAGAGAGTCCCACCTAGCGAGAAGCATCAGAAACCCATCTCAGTGAAGATCCCACCCAGCAGAAACCTTCAAAAAACCTCCACCAGGAGAATCCCACCATCTAGGAAATCAACAGAAAAGATAAAAGCCTGCACAATGGGAAAACCAACATAAAAGGCAGATCTCGCCCTGAGGAAACACCATCCCGACCAACGGGAAAACATCCCACCCAGCGGGAAACACCAGTGGAAATGGCGGATCCCACACAGAGACAGGGGTATCCCGCTCTACAGGAACACCAGCATATTTGGTGGATCCTACCCAGAGATAGGGGGATTCCACCCTGCAGGAAGATGAAAGCCAGCAAGGAGGAGGAATAGCCCAGCAGGAAGCAACCAGAAAACTCCACCACGCAAGTCCCGCTCCGAGAAAATAGCAAGAAAAAAGTAGGTTAAGGGACCAGGGATCCAGGGACTGGGAATCTCGAGCGAGAAGAGGTAAACAGTCATAGATATGGGATCCCTAGGAGCCAAACATGTGGGATCTATGGTCTGCGTGCATAGATCAGACCCCCCCAAGAATGAAACATGCAGTAGAAACCAAAGAAACCCAGCAGTAGGGACCAAGAATCTCATCTAAGCACAAAAGCAGCTTTAGGGAACTGGGACTGGGAATGGGAATAGCCCAGGTAGATAAAAACCCCCTCAAGGCCAAACCAGATGCCCAGGGTGTCCACCAAGGAGCAGAACCAACACGAAGAGCCTCCAAGTAGGAAGAACAACAACCACAGGATCCCACAGAGGATTCACAAGCAAAGGGGGAAAGAGGCCCCCCTAGACCACCCCCAAAGCTGTGAGGACCTCAATGGAGACCCCAGGAAGCTATCAAAACCCTAAACCATCATCCCCACCACCCAGAGAAATGTAGGGGACCAAATCCATGTGAATAACCTACAAAAAACCCCAGGGGGAAGCCTAAGGGAAAAAAGGGAAGGGATCCCTGGGAAGCACCAGGCCAAAAAATCAACCAAGGAAACCCTAGCCGGCTGGGAGGGGCACAAAAAGTGGAGAAGGATCTCCCCCAAGGAGATCATCTGCTACAACCACTCCTAGGGAGGGATGACCTGGGTTGAGCCAGGGACTGGGCAGGAACTAGGAGCCAGGGGAGGGGGAGCAGGGGAGGGACCAGAGCCCTCCCCTCTCTGGAGCATGTTGGATTTTCACCTAGGGTTGCAAATCAAGATAACTTCATCCTTCACAATTCTAGAAATACCACTTAATATATGTGAGTTACATGAGGAGCTCTAGCAAAATATTTCATTGTTCCAATCTCCACCATATTATTCCCAAAATTTGAGCATGATCATCAAATAACTCATCCCCATTTTCTCGGGTTCACCTATTTTTAGATTAAGTATTCCAACCTACTAAACAAAGGAACACAAAAAAAGGTAAGAGACCATAAGTTAATGACCATGAAACATCAACTCAAAACAAGGGAATAACCCAACACACCAAACTAAAAACACAAACCAAAACTACATCCAACCAAAATCAAGGACAAAGCACAAAAATAGAAAGCAAAAACCAAAACTATATACAAATGTACAATATGATACAGGATGGTACAAAGCTTGAACTATCACTTCCCTGGATCCCAAACATGACTAGCACATTTCAAAAAACATATAACATGATATACAAGCCAAATTTTACAAAAATCCATCAAAAACAAGATTAAGCCAAACAATACAATAATATTTATCTTACCTCTCTCAACCCACAAATTTGATTTAGTTTCATTAAAAATCCCATGGGTGAGCTTCAAATCATTAAATTTATTAGACAATAACTGATTTCCAATTCCTTCATGTCTATTCATTAAAGTGTAGCTTTCACAATTTGATTCATGATTTAGAATTAGGCTATCCTTTTCAATAATGAAGTTTTGCAAACAAGAGCCTATTTCTAAAAAATTTAAAGCCAAAGAATTTTTCATGTTTGTAGGCCAATAAAAGTCATGCAAAAATTTGCAAGCATCTAGGATATTTATTAAATGAGAATCATCATAATTTTGTATCCTAGATTCAATAATTAATTGATTATGAACTTGATTTAACACTTCAATCTCATCAATTTATTTTTCATTCAT